>CM057076.1:29492525-30965830 GCA_029379335.1 Thymus mandschuricus | reverse complement strand
ATTTGACGAATTTGATGTATGCTATGATGTCGGGAACTAGTTAGTTTGAACCCGTGAGATTTGAGCTATTTGTGCATATTTATGCCTATTCTTTTATTGAGTGATCATGCATGCTTCGTTGTTTCTAGAACTTGCCTTGTTTCTCCATCAAGACCTTAGTATATTTACGAACTAGGAAATGATTTTAGGCCATCTTTCTTTAGCCACATGATTCCTATACACTAACCTTGTTCATAATCCTTTGTTTACCCCTTTTGAGCCTTTATTAGCCGTTCTTTGTGAAACCGGATGATAGGAGGTTTGGATGATTATGGGTATCCTTAGTTGTAGTTGGTGATATGGAAGGAGATAATTTGAAAATATTTGTTGTGGTGTAGAAGGAGAGAAAGAGAAGAAATTTTAGATGCTTGTTTAAGTGTAGTTAGCTATCCCTATGAGCTTAGAAAAAAAAAAAGATAAGAAAAAAAAATAGAGCCTTTGTTCAAATTAGAAAGAACATGTATTAGTTGAGCTCTAGAAAAAAAAAAAGAAAAGAAAAGAAAAAGAAAAATAATAATAATAATAATAAGCATAAGGGGATAGTTAGCTTTGCTTTGTATAGTTTAGCATCTTTGAGTTTGTATTTGGTGTGTTGGAGGGTAGAAGATGGAGATAAAAATCCATACTTTGGTTGGAGTTGAAAAATAGGTTGATGATTTAGAGCATTTTGAGTCACTTAGCCTATATATTCCCTACCTTAACCAATGTCCCTACATTACAAGCTTGTATAAAGACCTTTTTTATCCTTGTTTGTAAGTATTACATTAGGTGGAGATGTTGAGATTAAAGGCAAGCTTATGGTAAACATGTTGCATTGCATTGATGTTGAGTGAACCCTCTTGATGTGCATTATATTACATCTTTTCTTTGAGAGAGTTGAGTGTTCACTTTCATATACAAATTTTCACATGTTGGAGAGTGTTCTTTGATGGATTAGCATACTTTGAATTAGTTGAGTAGATTGTGTTGATTGATGCTAAGGTTGTGTGCATAGTTTTGATCATGATCATGAGAGTTTGTTTTCGAAAAGTTTTGAGGCCTATATAGTTCACGATACTTGAGTCTATTGTTTATTTTGTTTTGCTTGAGGACAAGCAAAGGTCTAAGTGTGGGGGAGTTTGATTGGTGTGTAAATGTTAGGATTTTCGTAGTGTTTTCGAGTCCGTTTTCGTAATGTTTTTGTGTCTTTGTGTGTGTTTATGGCTATGATTCGTTTGTTTGGAGTTCTTTGGTACTTGTAGGTGATTATGGATGAAAAGGAGCGAAAACGGGTCGAAAAGGAAGGAAAAGACGATGATCGGACGAAGGAGGGCAGTCCGGAGATCTGGACGCCGTCCAAACCTCATCTGGACGCCGTCCAAAAGCATGTCCAAGAAGGGCTGGACGGGCGTCCAGTGTTGAAGCAAACTTGTGCAGCCTGAAGAGCTGGACGCCGTCCAAGATCATCTGGACGCCGTCCAAACCGCACCTGGACGCCGTCCAATCTTCATCTGGACGCCGTCCACAATCAGCGTGAAGCCAATTCTTACAGTCTCAAGAACTGGACGCCGTCCAGTTTAAGTTGGACGCCGTCCAACTAAGGCGGCCAGCAAATCTTTCCTTTTTCATCTAGGTTTTTACCTAGTATATATATATCATCCTTGTGCACGAATTTGTATCATCTTTTATCATTATTTAGCTTTAGTTTTCAGATTAAAATACTTTAGATTAGCTTTCTATTGTTCGGATCCGGATTCGTTCTTCGTTATTGCAATTTAATTCAAGACGTTTTATTTACTTCAAGTTCTTTGTTCTTCGTCTCAATTTACGTAAGTTCTTTTATTGCTTTCGTTTATTTGATTTAATTGCTTGCTCTCGTTTTAGATTCGTTTTCTTAATTGCTTCATTTAAATTCCTTAGTTTAAATTCGTTCTTCCGATTTTCTAGTTCTAGTTTAGATTCGTTTTTCTTTGCTTTCGATTCTCTAGTTTTTCAAAGCTTTCAAGTTAGATTAATTTGCTTTTAATTTCCAGATTTCAATTCATCATGTCTAGATTTATTTATGCTTCTTTCTTCGCTTTCGTTTCCTTCGTTGCTTTCTTTATTGCTTTCTTTTCGATTCTTGCCTAGGTAGATTAATCGTTTTTTTTTAGTTTAATTTTAGATTTATTTCCTCGTTCTTAGATTAGTTATTTACTTGCTTTTATTTATTGCTTTATTTTATTCTCTTGCCTAGGATTTAAAAACAAAAACCCCAAATTCTTCTTTACTTGCTTTCTTAGTTTTAGGTTTACTACATAATTAATTGCCCTGTTAAGTTTTCCTTGAGATTCGATACTTAGGTTTTACTTGCTAGTGCTACGATATATTTCGTCTATTGCGAACACTTTTTGGTGAAACACCGGCACCGAGAGAGTTTACAGCCTGCGTGAAAAGGTTAGTTTCTTAATTTTTGGATCTATCTCTGCCATGTCATACTCTCTCCGTCGTTCGTATTAGTCGTCGTTTGAACATTCTTGATAATCGAGCGTAAATCGAATGGAGTCTATCGGAATTAATTAGTTTAAATAGCACATTATTTGTCTTGAATATTATAATAAATATTTTTATTCGGGACGACTATTTTAACAAGTCCAGATACTTATTTAGGGAGGTTGGATGGGGGCCAAATAAAATGTCTCCTTCTCCGACCCCACATCAATCGATCATTATAATTAATGTATGTAATGTTTGTCAGTGTAGTCGGAACCGGCGAAGCAATGGGAAAGCAGATTAAAATTGGAAGTGCTAAACGAAAGCGAAATAGATGAGTTTTCGAGCGAGAGTTTGAAGTCTTTGGAGTTTCGAAAAGTGAAGTTTAGAGGCGTTTTCGACGAGAACAAGTCTATCTTAGTTCTGGAGGATAAGCCTACACCTTCTGATCCTTTTGCATATTAATACAGCCTCCTAACTCCTTTCATTCCTCATCCTCCCAAAAGGTAAAATCAACTCATTCTATTCTATATATTCAAATAATATACTACGTACATATTATAAATATACTACTATATCACAATTTACTACTTTTCTTGAACATCATATAGTATATGATTAATTTGAATCATATTTTGGCAGTGTTACTTCACATGTATTAGTGAATAGAGGGCGGGTCCCACGGGATTGGGCCGATTATACGAAAATTGAGAAGGTTCAATCGTACGAGATCGTAAGGGATTTCCCTCAAAAGGTTGTAACTCCAAATTTCTGTTTTCCTTCGCTCAATTGCTAGTTAAAATTGTGGTAATTAAATCTCAACCTCTGAAGTTTTCAGTAAATGGATCTCTAATGTGATCTAGAAAATGACGTGGCTAAACGTGCAACATTATTATTCCAGCACAAAATGAAATAAAAGGCGGCAAAACGTGGATATTTAATTCACTTGATGGGTCTGAATAGGATCATTTCTTGCCCAATTTTATTTTTATTTATAATGTTTACACATTTACTTTATGTTTTTTCTTTGAAATTTCAATAGGGTAATATCATCTATTTATAAAAATGTAATATATTAATAATATATTAATTGACAATTTAAATAGTTGGGGGTATAATGTTTACACAGTCCCCTTATTTAGCAAATTAACACACACATAATTAATTAATAGGATCGGAGTAGTATATATTATAATGAAAGGATGAAAAACGTGCATATACATACCCAAGAGAAGACTGAAGAGGGTTAAGAGCAGAATCTGCTTTCCCATTGCTAGCTTGCTTTGAAGAGAGAGAGAGAGAGAGAGAGAGAGAGAGAGAGAGAGATGATGATGATGAATAAGCTGGGTTCTTCTTCTTCTTTCTAACTTGTGATGTGTGTTTTGGATGGTGAAATCAGGTGAAGGAGTTGATGCAAATATATACACAAATTATCACTATCCTGCATAGGAAATTTCTATCATTTAATTTTTATCCTATCAATAATTCTACACAGTCCCCTTTTTTAGAAAATTATTTTAGGCAGAACATGGATATTTAATTCACTAATTGATGGGTCTGAATAGGACCATTTCTTGGCCAATTTTACTTTTATTTATAGTATTTAAACATTTACTTAATGCTTTTCTTTGAAATTTCAATAGGGTAATATATATCATCTATTTATAAAAATGTAATATATGAATAGTATATTAATCGACAACTTAAATATTTGGGGTACTTGTGTGGGTTCGGTAGTGGCTTTATCATAATATATATAGTTAAAATTCCTAATTATCCCTATTTTAAAAAATACAGTAAAAATAGATATGAATTACTAGCTTGCTTTGAAGAGAGAGAGAGAGAGAGCTTTTGAAGAGGTTGAAGAGAGATGATGATGATGATGATGAATAAGGGTTGTTCTTGTTTCGGATGGTGAAATTAGCTGAAGGAGTTGATGCAAATATATACACAAATATTACACCTAATTAATTATCAACCTGCAATGAAATTACTATCAGCAGCCCTATATCATTTACTTTTTATCCGATCTATAATTTTATACACAGTCCCCTTTTTTAGCAATAATATACTATTTAAGAAAATAATTTTAGGCAGAACGTGGATATTTAATTCACTTGATGGGTCTGAATAGGATCATTTCTTGCCCAATTTTATTTTTATTTATAATGTTTACACATTTACTTTATGTTTTTTCTTTGAAATTTCAATAGGGTAATATCATCTATTTATAAAAATGTAATATATTAATAATATATTAATTGACAATTTAATAGTTGGGGGTATAATTGGGTTGTGTGGGTTCAGTAGTGGCCTTATCATAATATATATAGTTCCTATAACAATTATTCATATTTTAAAAAATACAATAAAAATAGATATGGGCAATGAATTTTGATGAATTACTACTAAATATTCCATTTTCAAAAAATAATTTACATTTAATTATGCTTTCTTTTCAAAATCTTAGCAAGGTCGGTTTTATCTGTTTTTACGTCTATTTTAAAATCATTTTTGTTAAATTTATACTTCACATATCATGCATGTGATGTAAATTAAATTACATACGCTACTTAAATCGTTTCGTTTCATTTTGACATGAGAATTTGGACGCAGTGTTAAGTGTGAAAAGAAAGGAGTCTGCATTAAACGGTAAAGTTAATCTTTTTCATTTTACAAGATTGGACAATTCATGTGGGACAAGCCTATTAAGAATGTATTACAATTGAGGTGGGACGGAGAGAGTATTAATTTTCAATGAAACAATGCCATAATTTACATACATACATTTATATTGATTTTATCCGTACTGATTCACTATGCATGATAAATAAGATATTTAGGTAATTAAAATTTGAATTTTGTTTTTGTCGAACACGAAGGTGCCCATAAAGGTGACTAGCATAAGGTAACTAGCATATCATTCCTGATAATCCACTAATTACACCTTCCATGCACAATAATATGCTCAAATTAAAGTTAAAAGTTTTAAAAATTCCAAGATAAAAAAAAATAATGTAAAAAAGAACTCATGATTGAACTTCTTATTCAAAGAACTCATGATTGGTCAAGGATTGAATGGGTATGGACTATTCCCAATTTCTCTACTAAAATTCAATTGTTTAACTTCTATGGCAAATGATAAAAAAAGAGATAAGATTTATTTGTTGGCTCTCAAATGTGAAGTTTTCATTCAATTCTTATATGTATGAGTAAAACAAGCTTATCTTGCCATCCACTATATAAAATATTTATTATTTTTGTACTCGTTTTTGATGGAAAATTATCGTGGAAAATGAGAGAAAAGAAAACAATAACACTTTAATTTTTTTTGTTATTTAATTTCCCATCTCCCACCTTTTATCTATGATTGAGAATTTTACGCACTTTTTCTTCCCCTTCATTTTCACTTCAATGGAGAGAAAATTTTATCCCACCAGTATAGAGTGAAAATATGTTCCTCCAATTAAAAGAGAAAAATTATTTATCATAGATAAAAGGTGAACAAATGTGAAAAATAAGAAAATTTTAAAGATGGTTATTTTCTTTTCTCTCATTTTATCATAATTATTTTCATCAAAAAGTACGCAACCTAAATAAAATAAAAAAATGCATGTCAATCTATTTGAATAGTGGCAGCAACAATAAGTTGTTCGTCGCGATATGATGGATTGAATATGAATTAATTCAATATAGGGTTGAGTCATTTTCATCGTTCTTCATTTGATTTTAGTTTCCTCAAATTTAATCTTCAAGTAGTTTAATTTCTACTTTAAACAAAAATAATTTTAAAAATAAGAGGAAAGTAGTGTAAAATAATTTCCAATTTCATAGTAATCCTCAAGTCTAGAAAGGCCCCTGCGCCTAAGGAGGAATATTTAATATTGTGCCACGATTACTGTGATAGTATTTTTTTCATTTTGAATTTAGTTTTTTTTAGAGTTTAATTTGTTTTATGAGGTTTAATTTTAATGCATGTATATAAAATAGATATTTTGGTTATATCATAAACACATTATTGATGGAAACATTTAGAATGTCCACGAACGATACGATACGTAACGGAAGGTTAATTCTCAGCTTAAATACGCAAACCACAATCATACCAAACCAATCAACCACGTGTGTGGTATAATCTTAAAATTAGCAAATGTCTATCATCATAAAAATATTTACATTTATTAATATAATATTTTTTATTTTCAAAATCTCAGCAAGGCCACTTTTCACCCTCTCAGTCTCATTGTGATTGTCATGCTTTCTTAATTAGATCGTCTCATTTCAATTGTCATGTTTTACAAAATGAAAAGAATTAATCATTACTTTTAAATGCGTACCTCTTACGTTTCACTTTTGACACGGTACCTAAAACTCGTGCCCAAATGAAACGGGACGATTTATCTGAATCGGAGGTAATATATTTTTTAATTTTCTATTTTATGTTTTCACAGTTTCAAAAGAGGAAACATGTTGATAGACAGGGCATGCATGAAAGGCTTTTAAAGCATGAATGCATGGTGAAACCATTCATCCATATGCATCATGCATACATGTAGATTACATTACATAGTATATGACATTTTTTCTTTAGGCAAACCCATGCACAAAATAGATCACATGTATGCATGCATGCATACATGATGCGCTATATGCATGATGAAGAAGACGTTTATGTAATTAAACTTTGAAAACATCTCCTATTTCATAAAATAATAATGTTAGAATAAAATTATTTCTAAAGTTGACATGTCATCTTCTATATTAATCCACAATTCTTTCCATTATAAAAAATAGGACAATTATTGTAGAACGTCTCGATTAGGAAAGCAGGACAATTGATATGGGATGGAGGGAGTAACATATAAGAGTTTAAAGTCTAACAAGTGTCATGCAAAGATTTTTTATTTATTTTTTTAACAATTAATTAACATGAAATTTAAGGTTGCATCACTGAGAGCTTGAACTCGAAACCATTGTTTCCGAAACTTAAACCCTACCACTAGACCAACACACATCTTCAAAACTTGTAGTCAAAATAAGTCATCATCAAATCGATGGTCAAAGGAATTTTGGTGAAAGCATAAAAAAAAGTGAATAATTTGAAATTGAATAGGGTATGGAATGGATTCGGTGGATAGTAGTACTCTATCTAGTTTAGAAAATAAATAAATAAATGAAATTGAATAAAAGGTAAATGTATGCATGTGCATGTGATGCATGGGAGAAAGAGGAGGGAGGGGGGTGAAGATGATTACATGCATATCGATGGAGGAGTAGAGATTAATTAAATAATTACACAAAAAAGGGAACTTCGAAACTTCAGATTCAGCTCAAACTGAAAGGGAGCAGTATGCACATTTTGGATTATCATCCATCTAAGAGTACGAAGAGTATGATGGGTGATGATGGAAATAATGAAATAGGAAGTTCAAAAAGAATGAAATCGGATGTATGTCATTATTTTGACCCGCCGGGAATAGTGGATGGGGTTGAAAAATGTAAATGTAAGAATTTGTCACAAATTCCTTACTTGCAAAGCTACATCGGGCACTACACATCTACGACGCCATGTTGATAATTGTTTGAAAGCTCCTAAATTTCAAGATGTAGGTGTTTTGCTTGATATGCAATCTAAATTGATAAAAAAAAAAAAAAAAAATGGAATTTTGATGCTATTAGTTGTAGAGAGAAGCTGGCTAGAGCCATTATCAAACATGATCTTCCATTTTGTTATGCTGAGTATGATGGGATTAATGAGTTGAACATATGTTTGAATCCTGAATTCAAATCTATAAGTAGAAATACTACGAAAAGTGATTGCATGAAAGTGTTTAGGAGTGAAAAGGACAAGTTGAAGGGGTTGTTAGCTGCTCATCAAGGAAGAATATGTTTGACATCTGATGTATGGACTGCTGTAACCACTGTAGGCTATATGAGTGTGACTGCTCATTTTATTGATGAGAATTGGGTGTTAAATAGCAAATTGCTTTCCTTTGTTGAGTTAGATACTTCTCATTCGGGTCTTGAACTGTCTGGAAAATTGCTTGATGTGCTCAAGGATTGGGGTATAAGTTCTAAGTTATTCTCAATCACTTTGGACAATGCAACGTCCAATGATAGCATGGTCAAATTTTTGAAAAGTAGACTGAATTTGCAGAATGGTTTACTATGTGAAGGTGAATTTTTTCATGTTAGGTGCTCGGCACATATCTTGAACTTGATTGTTCAAGAAGGTCTTAAAGTGGTAGATAATGCATTGAAAATGATTAGAAATAGTGTGAAGTATGTGAAGGCATCCGATGGGAGGAAGAGAGATTTTCAAAAATGTGTTGAGGAGGTGCACTTAAGTGAAGTAAGTGGGGGTTTCTTAAAGGTTAGACGTGTCAACTAGATGAATTCAACGTATCTAATGCTTGAAAGTGCTATTAAGTATCGTCGTGCATTTACTAGTTTGAGCTTCAACGATACAAACTACATGTATTGCCCTATGAATGAAGAGTGGGAAAGAGCAACAAAGATACGTGCATTCTTGGAACCATTTTATACCATGACTAACCTTATATCCGGGTCATTATACCCCACCTCAAACTTGTATTTCACGCAAGTTGTGTCACGACCGGACTTTGCTAAGGATAGCTAAGCCGGGAAACCATGACTAGGGATGGGAATTAAGAGTAGGGGAAAGAAAGGGGAATAAGACTGGTGTGGAATCTGACTCGTATAGCTATTTGAACAACATTTATACCATGGAACGTCTCGACTCGGGATCTCAAATGAGAATACGAGGATACTTGTCATAATCTATTACATGACTTGTAACAATCCTTGAAAGCTCAAGAGTTTGCACAGCGGAAGAAAATACTTAAATACATGTATGAGGACACGTATTACCGAGAGTCCTAATCTACTTGAATAACGACAAAAGCTCCACTCGGCACTTCACATCATCTTGCTCAACCTGCACATTTAGAAATACATGCAGGGCTGAGTACGAAAGTACTCAGTGGGCAGATGCCGAAAACTGTACATAATAATAATCGTCAAGCCATTCAACTGTAAGACATAGGGGTTTTATTGAAAAGAGCCCATGCTTACTAAAACTGTTCTTGTGATCTAAAAGTGTCCGCGCGGACTAAGTTCTTTAGTAATCTACCATATCTGAAACTGTGGTGTCGAGGAGGTGGCCACCTCACACGACACCTGACCGGCCAACCCTGAAGATGACTCACGGTCCTGTGTACACTAGCCCAAGTAAGATATCAAATCTTAACGAGGACCCGAATTCGATTAACTTAAATTGGCGTAGCCAATGCAGATAGGCGTCATACATAAATTGAAACATTTATGGCATGACAATACTTGAAAATAAACATTTTCATCTAAACATTCTATAACTTTTCTTGTATAAGAAAGCCCACCTTAAGTAGCGTGAAAAGTGTCGATCCTGATAGAATCGCAACGTCAACCTTCCGGTTGATTTCCACCTATTTAGAAATGACAATATAAGAATTTCCATTCTTATAGAATCTAATAATTCCTTATAAAGGATATTATAATTCTTTGTTTCTAACTTCTCGTTTTAACTAATGTTCCGTTAATATATCGTGAGATTATTAATCGGAGTTAATTATTCTTCATGGCTAGTGGTAGCCGTTAATTTTCCTTATAAGCTTCGAATAATAATTTATTTGAAGTTATATATATTATTGGATTATTAAATCCAACATTATAATATAATTCATTTCCATGAATTAAATAGGTTATTTTAGGCTCGAAAATTTATCGAACTTCGTTAATAGGCTCGAATTAGTCGAGTTATTTTATTTAAATAAATAAAATATTTCTCGGTAATTTATAATGTCCTCGTCTAAATTTTATGGTATAAGCATACGAAATATTTAAAAATTAAACAGTTGGGCCGTAATTTAATCGGCCCAACCTGAGCCCATTCCCGGCCCAACTGATCCCAACCCATAAGCCCAACCCGAAACCCAGCCCCAAAAACTGACCCAGGACCCGACCCGAAACCCGACCCGGTTCAAACCCTAGGTATAAAAAGCCCCAACCCTCACCTTCATCCTCATTTCCCCCACCTCCCATCTACCTCACGAGCCCTAACAACCCACCCCATCCCTCTCTCGGACTGAACCCTGCCCAGCCAACGCCACCGCCGCCGGCGGCAAGAGCGCCGCCGTCGCCGGCCACCTCGCCTCCCCCGTCATTCTCTCTCTCTCCTCTCTTCTTCTCCCTATCTCTCTACCTCTTCTTTCCGTCTCTCTCTCTCGGGTTTCCGGCTTCTGTCCTCCCCTTTTCTGCCGGCGACGCTCTCGCAAACGGCGAGAGCTCCGGTCTCCTCTCTCTCTCCCCTTTACATTCCCCTCTCTAACTGCTCACCTCTCTTTTCCCTGGCAGGTCGATGGGGCCGCCGAAGCAGTCCGCCGCCGCTGGAACGCCGGAGACCGTAGCCGCCGCCATCGCCGTCCAGGTTTGTTCACCTCTCTCTTTTCTCGTTTTCACTCCAACTCTCTCTCTAATTCCATCTCTCTCTTTCTAAAGCTTCTGGACAGGGGAGGATACGACCGGCGCCGCCACTGCCCTGGCGAAAAGCCGCCGCTGCCCAGACGAAACGCCACCGTCGCCGATGCAGAATCCGACCCGGGGCCGCCTCTGCTGCCCCGGACAGAGCCTTGGCTCCGTTCTCTTACCCGTCGGGGCGTCGAGCCTCGACGGAGGTTCGGTTTCTCGTCCTTGCTACCCTCCTTTTTTCTACTTGTTCGATTAGTAAATTATTATATGATATGAGTTTCCGTTCTTCCATTTTATGCATAACAAAGTCAGATTTGACATAGCTATTGATTTTAAACTCCATGATTTATTCTTATGAGCAAGTGATTATTTTTAAAAGGCCAGTAGGTGTACAGACTTACTTGAGCAACAATGAGCATGAATTTCTCTTGTTAACTTATAAACATGCTTTATTTGAGCTTTCGAATTATAGAGAGTGTGTTGTTACAAGATTAAGCTTAGTAATTCATTAGGAGTTCATGCTTGGTTGATTATTAACCTAAGAATTAATATTCTTAGCATGCTTCTATTGAAATCAAGTCTGAAAAATTAGCATGCTTGCTTCTTATTGATATTCTACTTGAAAATGGTGATAATATGCTTACTAGTTGTTAGAAGGGCTGTCGTTGCTAGCTTTGCTCTTCCTCTTCCTTAGTTCCTCTTCTTCTTCTCTTAAATTCTATCTTCTTTGAGTGATAATTATGTGAGAGGTTGAAAACTGAATTAAGGTCTATGTTGGGGTATTTATACTACTCTTTTGCTGAGGATTTGTATGTAATTAACAGGTGTGAAACCTGCGAACTTAACCTCCCTTTTATTCATGTTTTGATATCTCCTTTCCCTTGCTTTAGGGGATGGTTTTGCAGGAAATTTGGGCTGATTTTGTCAATGAAGCTATGGAAGGAATGATGGTGGCTAGTAGAAGAAACTGCTGTAAAAGTAGCAGCCACTTCTTTTGTTTTCTTTCTTTGAATGTGTATTAATATCTTGTACCTTAAACAATACATGTGATTTTCTTTATTCCTCATGTAATACTTAGATGTATTCTTTTCATTACTAGCTTACTTTTCGTGGCATGTATTTCTAACATACATTTATTACATATTTTTCGTTACGTAACTCATTCGATTTTACGTTTCTTAAGTCGACAGACTTCTACTAATTGGGCTTGGCCCAATTCATTTATTTATGGGCTTGAGCTCAATTTATAAAATTTTATGGGCTTGGCCCAACTCTTAATTAATTAAGATTGCCTTCGTTTAATAACGTGTTATCTTACTCGATAATCAATCCGACTATCTTCCTTTCATCACAACATATTAAATCAAGCTTAGATATCTTGATATATATATTTATAAATATATCTATAAATACGAGTATTACTCGTAACTTATTACAGTAACTTAGATTTATAGATTATCGAATTTGCGGGCCATTTCAAGTTGCACTCATTGAAATGAAGTTGAATGAGCTGTCCGTTTCCGAAGATGAGGTGATAAAAGATATGGCGTCGAGGATGAAGGTGAAATTTGATAAATATTGGAATGAGTATTGTGCCACACTTGCCTTTGGGAGTATTCTTGACCCAAAATCAAAGTTGAAATTCTTGAATTTCGTCTATAAGATACTATACCCCAATGATTTTGAAGAGAAGGTGAAGAAGGTAAGAGATTCTTTGTACAAACTCTTTCGTGAATATGATCGAGTTGACATTGCATCAACGACGTCGGCGACCCAATCGGAACTTCATCAGCACACAAGTGGCACATCCTATATGGAGGTAACTGATAGGGACTAATATCAGCCTTTCCTATATAAATAACTCTAAATGTTGAAGAAGATGTACTTCCCTAAACCTTGTAGGGATGAGCACCAGCTTTCCCTATAAGGGATTTCGCCACACTTATTTGGAGTATTCTTCAGATAAGTTAAAGAGAGAGATTGTTCCAAATAAAGAATAGGTTCTGGGCATTGTGAGAACTGGTACCTACCTTAGCTTATGCCAAGGCTCCTGCACAGAAGCTAGTTTGGGCAGAGGCTGCTTTGATTGTGCTAGGCTTCTGCCAGAGTCTAGGGATCTGCCTAAGCATGCGATCGGTGTGATTCTAGCCCTCCTAGTGTGAGGACCACGGCATTAATGACAAGGAGAATACTGTCTCCATAGAAATTCCTTTACTATCCCTTTTCCGCATGAATGTACATCTCCTCACCCCCTCTACGTCTATAAATACTAAATGAACGCACACTTTATTCATCATCACAACATCACTCTCTTACGAACAAACACGCTCCTTAGCGTACTGTTCTATCCAATTCCATATTTTCTCCTACGAGCTCCTCTGAGCTCAAGGAGCTAGGGCGTTCAAAGCCTTCTTCCGGGAAGCTCCAGTTTCCCCTCACCTCCATCCATTCCTCTCGACGCCGGGAAGAAACTCCATCTTAAACCCAGTCTTAAGCTTAAGGTAAAACCCTCATTGCCAAAAGGGAATGAGGCTCGATGGAGCTCCGTTCTCCTTGTTTCCCTTCTTCCTTTTCATGTTCCATTTCTTCAGTATCTGCTTATATGAGTGTAAAACTCCATGAATCTTGCTAGTTTATGGCTGAACATGCCTTTTATGCCCTACCCATAGCTCGACTATTATTTGTCATCACTACGCGAATCATGCTCTATGCAAAATGCTCATCTATGGCTCTATGCACATATGAATCTCCTGCTCTTTACTGCTTTAACGCTTTACCCATAAATGCTCTTTGCAAAATACGATGAACAATACTCTAAATTGTTGTGGATCTCAAACCCGGATCTATCAACTGGCGCCGTCTGTGGGAAATATCTTGAGTTGAGATGTCGATTTCCCCTGTTTTTATGCTAAATCCCAGTCTATTGATTATAATGTTGACGATTTCTTTCTGTTATGTCCTTACGCTGAGGATGTGAGGAAATCTGATGTTACGATTGATTGAGAATGTTCTGTTTACTGTATACTCTGCAATAACCCAAATGTGCATATTACTGCCTAGTATTCGTTAAAGTTCTCCACGATTATAAGCTGTTGAATGTGATATGATTTTTGTGCTCCCCTTGAAGTGGGGATGGTAATAAATGTTTTGATTGGAAAGAAACTCGTATTTGAGAAGCTGATTTTCTCTCTTTGAATGTGAATTAAGATTTGATGTTTGAAAGGATTGTCGAAGCCCACGAATTCAGAAGACTAATCCTCTGTTCCTCTTTGAATTTCTAATTTATCTTGATGATATGCGCATAAATGTGCCCTGTTATTCACTCTGTTACGATGAATGCCTAGAATGATGGCTATATGTTAGAAGGAGTATGTATCGAATGCAAGATTGATGTTATCCTCGGAGAATTTTAGCATGTATCTCATGAATTTGCTTTAGCTACATTGTTTGTGGCAAGTCAATCTGGTAATCCGAAGCGATCTTAAGGTCATACCCCTTTCATGACATGAATTGTGATGGCTAATCTGTTGTTGTTTGCCAAAATCTTAAGGTTGTGAGAGATCCGGAGGAAAGCCGGGTTACAGACTGCAACAATCTCAAAACACATTTGATTCACCTTGTGTACTTGGTGAGCATACAATTCTGTCTATTATTTGCTCAATATGAAACCCATTTATGAGTTCCAAAGGATTGGTGATTACAGAATAAGCATCACTATTAAAGTTAATCGAATGCCTCTTGAATCGCCATAACGTAAAAATCTATAAAATAACAAAAACATTAAAAAGTGGAGAGCCGAGGATGACAGGGTTACCCCATTCACCTTGATGAAGGGGTCTTGCATCTGGAAACAGGCAACTCTCTCGTAAGCCCCGTATAACGGGCAGAACCCTCTCTCAGAAGCCCTGTCTAACAGGTGATAGGGTGCATTTTTACCCTATCATCTAAGTGTTATATTATCGTTTTCTTGTTGTATTTTGATAGTTTAGCTCATGATTTATATTGTTTACGTTATTTCGAGCTAGATTACGCTTTTGGGTTGTTTTGAGTGTTTTTAGGGCTTTTATGTCGAGAAAACCCAAGATGAGATGAGAGGCGATGAAACCAAGGAAGAGATGAAGTATTGATCCCAAGTTCTGACTTTTCACGATTTTGTAAAAGAGTTGTTATGGAAAAGTGGAAGCATAGCATTGAAGAGGAGTTCGATAGGAGCACGTAGGCGAAAACGGAGGTCAATTCGGAGCTCGGATGAGGAAGATATGACCGAAACAAGAAAGTTGCGCAGAACCCTCTCGACCCTCTCGACCGACCTCTCGATCGTGAGAGGTGTCGAGAGGTGCCTCCTGTTTTCCAGACGGGATTTCTTTTAAAAGGCAATTTTTGACTTCTTCTTGGTTTCCTTGTACAATTAGGTATTGGATGCAAACTTCTACCCTATAAATACCTCTAAACCTATCATTGTAAACAAGTTCCTCCACTCTCCTACATTCTTTAGATTAGTGTTTATTCTTTTCTCTATACTTTTAGATCTAGATTTATTTTATGTATGAAGACAATTGAAGATTGAAGATTCATCAAGATTCAAGAGTTTTTCTATCCCTTTCTTTTTTACTTTATGCTTTTGATTATGTTTATTCTTCCTTCTACCTTTCTTTTAATTATGTCTAGCTAAATCCTTTAGTTGATTTTAGGGATTGAATGCCTAATTGAATTTATGTGATTGTTCTTGTTTACAATTAGCCTTCCAATCTAGATGCATGTTTCATGGTGCTTATTCTCATGCATAGTTAATTGGCCATTAATTGTGTATGCATAATTATGTATTTATGCCTTGATAGGATAATTGCATAATAGATCTCATGAATGCATGATATGATAGTTTGATTTTCTTAATTGATGATTGAATTATTATATGTTCGTATATAATTGATTTGGTGTCTTAGTTGAACCTAGTTGATTTTATCATTGATACTTGTTCTATTTTGCACTTGATTTGATTCTTACAATTCGAAAGAATATTAGGATCTTGTTAGGTGACAACTTGCATTGCTTTAATTAGGGTGTAGGTTATTTTTGCATGTATCACATCTAGATTGGATTAAATTGGTTAATTGTATGCATTAATTACTTGCTTGGATTTGATTAGGTAGGCTTCCCTAGAATCAACACTTTTCCTTATTTGAGTTTTATCCTTATTTGTTTATTTGCCTTATTTGTTATTTGCTTTATTTATTATTTGCTCTATTATTTGTTTATTTCTTTATTTGTTTAATTGAGTCTTTTATTTATTTGTCTAGTTATAAATACCACATCTTTAAACTCTTAAAAGCCTAGACATTAGTTTAATTCTAGAGTAGAGATATTGTGTGTGGTTTTGGTATATCAATCCCTGTGGATACGATACTCGTACTTTCTTATACTATACCTATTTTTGTGTGGTAGAAAATAGTGCGATCAAATTTTGGCGCCGTTGCCGGGGATTGATTAGATTTCACATAGATATTTTGAAATAGGATTAATAGGTGATTTAGGCTTTAATTTTTCTATTTTTATTTGATTGATCTAACGTTTTCTTGGTCTTATCTTTTGCTTTTAAGGTAATAAAGAAGGATCGAGACGAAGTTGAGATTTATCAATCACCACCATCCACCATGGGAGATCCACAACCAAAGAGGACTCTCTACGATCGGTTCTATCGAACCTATCCTCAACAACTCCCATTGGAAAAGACTCCTATAGAAAAGATGTTGGAGAGCTTTATATCCACGTTGGAGTCGAAGTTCGAAGCCTTGGAGCATAATGTCACTACTCTCGGAAACACGGTCATAGGTATGAGCACTCATATCAAGACTTTGGAGGCGCAAGTAGAACAATTGGAGAAGGCCCAATTCGTACCCCAATTCAATGCTAGTGAGGTACAAGATGAGGAGTCTGAGGAGTTCGAGGCCCCGGAAATTGATAAAGTTGATGATGAAAGTGACTCGGAGTTCGAGGAGATGAGGAGACAAGTGCCGAATCGAGGACCTCTCGATACCTCTCTCGATCGAGAGGCCTATCGAGAGGTCAATACTGGAGTACAGAATACTCCTCTCGATACCCCTATCGATCGAGATGGGGATCTAGACATGTTCGACGAGGAGCTTCAAGATGACCCTCTCGACACCTCTCTCGATCGAGAGGCTGGTCGAGAGGCTGCCCAGAAAAGTCAGAATGTTCCTCTCGACACCCCTATCGATCGAGAGGGGGGTCGAGAGGTCCCTCTTTCGATCGAAACGCCCGATTTCTTCTCCGATGACTTTTCGCTTCAATATTTGTTCGATTCCATGCCCGATGAAGAGTCCATACAAACTAAAGGAGTAGTTGAAGATGTTCGAGTTCGAGGGTTCGAATTTCCGGCCGACTTCGTGATCATGGAGATGAAGGAAGATGTCAAGCAATCTTTGATTTTGGGACATCCATTCTTAGCTACGAGTGGAGATTGTTTCGACATGGAAAGTGGTGATCCCCCAGTTCGAGTACACAAAGAAGAGCTAAAGATTTCGGTCTTAGGAGCCAAAAGAAGAAAACTCAAAGATGGGGGAGAAAAGAGCTTTCATTTTTATCCGCCTTGAAAAGAGGTAACGTCGGGCTAAAGACGTAAAACGTAGCACTTGTTGGGAGGTAACCCAACTCTATATTTAATTTTCAGTTTTTGTTTTATTTATGTTTGTTTTTGTTTTTCTTTGAGTCTTATCTTTTATTAAGCTGTTATCCAAGAATTTTCGAAGATTGTGAGTTGTAGGTTTTCTTGACGAGGTTTCGACTAAGAGGAGAAGATCAATAGTAAGTTAGCTTCGGTGAAAGGTACGCTCGTTAACTTAACCACCCCTTCTTCTTAAACTTATTCCTTCATCATGATTCGAAATAAGTTTGGGGGAGGGAGAAGTGTGGCTTCGTTAACTCGTTTACATGGGTTCTTGGATTGTAGCTTAATTTTTGGATATTTTATTAGTACTTTTTTTTATTTTTGTTGAGTCTTAGGTTTTAAAGTGAGTCAAATAAGCATGTGATGATAGTGTTGTGAATTTGGCCGATGATAGAAATTTTTGATGGATTTTTGGAGAAAAATGTCATGATCTTTATTATGCATGGAACCTTGGCGAAGCGACGCATTTTATTTGATGAATTTGAAGCATGTTATGATGTCGGGAACTAGTTAGTTTGAGCCCGTGAGATTTGAGCTTTTTGTGCATGTTGATGCCTATTTTCTTGATTGAGTGATCATGTATGCTTCATTGTTTCTAGAACTTGCCTTATTTCTCCATCAAGACCTTAGTATATCTATGAACTAGGAGATGATCTTAGGCCATCTTTCTTTAGCCACATGATTCCTATACACTAACCTTGTTCATAATCCTTTGTTTACCCCTTTTGAGCCTTTATTAGCCGTTCTTTGTAAAACCGGATGATAGGAGGTTTGGATGATTATGGGTATCCTTTGTTGTAGTTAGTTGTATGGAAGGAGTTGAAAAGAATATCTTGTTGTGGTGAAGAAAGAGAAGGAAAAGAATTGTAGATGCTTGTATAGTTTGTTAGCTATCCCTATAAGCTTAGGAAAAAAAAAGAAAAAAAAAAGAAAAGAAATATAGAGCCCTTGTTCATTATTAGAAAGAACATTTATTAGTTGAGCTCTAGGAAAAAAGAAATAAAGAAAAAAGAATATAAGCATAAGGGGATGGTTAGCTTTGATTTGTATAGTTGATATTTTTGCATCTTTGGTTATGTAGTTGGTGTGTTGGATGGTAGAAGATGGAGTAAAATCTATGCTTTGTTTGGAGTTAAAAAAGAGGTTGATGATTTGGAGTATTTTGAGTCACTTAACCTATACATTCCCTACCTTAACCAATGTCCCTACATTACAAGCTTTATAAAGACCTTTTTGATCTTAGTTTGTGAATATTACATTAGGTGGAGATGTTGAGATTAGGGGCAAGCCTATGGTAAACATGTTGCATTGCATTGATATTGAGTGAACCCTTATGATGTGCATTATCTTATACATTTTTTCTTTGAGAGAGTTGAGTGTTCACTTATACACATATAATTTCACATGTTTGAGAGTGTTCTTTGATTGAATAGCATGATTTGGATTTATTGAATAGGTTGTGTTATTGATGCTAAGGTTGTATGCATAGTTTTGATCATGATCATGAGATTGTTTTTGAAAAAGTTTTGAGGCCTACATAGTTCACAATACTTGAGTCTATTGTTTATTTTGTTTTTGTTATTGTTCGGGACGAACAATGTTTAAGTTTGGGGGATTTTGATAGGGTGCATTTTTACCCTATCATCTAAGTGTTATATTATCGTTTTCTTGTCGTATTTTGATAGTTTAGCTCATGATTTATATTGTTTACGTTATTTCGAGCTAGATTACGCTTTTGGGTTGTTTTGAGTGTTTTTAGGGCTTTTATGTCGAGAAAACCCAAGATGAGATGAGAGGCGATGAAACCAAGGAAGAGATGAAGTATTGATCCCAAGTTCTGACTTTTCACGATTTTGTAAAAGAGTTGTTATGGAAAAGTGGAAGCATAGCATTGAAGAGGAGTTCGATAGGAGCACGTAGGCGAAAACGGAGGTCAATTCGGAGCTCGGATGAGGAAGATATGACCGAAACAAGAAAGTTGCGCAGAACCCTCTCGACCCTCTCGACCGACCTCTCGATCGTGAGAGGTGTCGAGAGGTGCCTCCTGTTTTCCAGACGGGATTTCTTTTAAAAGGCAATTTTTGACTTCTTCTTGGTTTCCTTGTACAATTAGGTATTGGATGCAAACTTCTACCCTATAAATACCTCTAAACCTATCATTGTAAACAAGTTCCTCCACTCTCCTACATTCTTTAGATTAGTGTTTATTCTTTTCTCTATACTTTTAGATCTAGATTTATTTTATGTATGAAGACAATTGAAGATTGAAGATTCATCAAGATTCAAGAGTTTTTCTATCCCTTTCTTTTTTACTTTATGCTTTTGATTATGTTTATTCTTCCTTCTACCTTTCTTTTAATTATGTCTAGCTAAATCCTTTAGTTGATTTTAGGGATTGAATGCCTAATTGAATTTATGTGATTGTTCTTGTTTACAATTAGCCTTCCAATCTAGATGCATGTTTCATGGTGCTTATTCTCATGCATAGTTAATTGGCCATTAATTGTGTATGCATAATTATGTATTTATGCCTTGATAGGATAATTGCATAATAGATCTCATGAATGCATGATATGATAGTTTGATTTTCTTAATTGATGATTGAATTATTATATGTTCGTATATAATTGATTTGGTGTCTTAGTTGAACCTAGTTGATTTTATCATTGATACTTGTTCTATTTTGCACTTGATTTGATTCTTACAATTCGAAAGAATATTAGGATCTTGTTAGGTGACAACTTGCATTGCTTTAATTAGGGTGTAGGTTATTTTTGCATGTATCACATCTAGATTGGATTAAATTGGTTAATTGTATGCATTAATTACTTGCTTGGATTTGATTAGGTAGGCTTCCCTAGAATCAACACTTTTCCTTATTTGAGTTTTATCCTTATTTGTTTATTTGCCTTATTTGTTATTTGCTTTATTTATTATTTGCTCTATTATTTGTTTATTTCTTTATTTGTTTAATTGAGTCTTTTATTTATTTGTCTAGTTATAAATACCACATCTTTAAACTCTTAAAAGCCTAGACATTAGTTTAATTCTAGAGTAGAGATATTGTGTGTGGTTTCGGTATATCAATCCCTGTGGATACGATACTCGTACTTTCTTATACTATACCTATTTTTGTGTGGTAGAAAATAGTGCGATCAACAGGCAACTCTCTCGTAAGCCCCGTATAACGGGCAGAACCCTCTCTCAAAAGCCCTACACTGTAGGCAACTCTTTCATAAGCCCCGCATAGCGGGCAGAACCCTCAAAAGCCCTACTACATAGTAGGCAATACCCTCGTAAGCCCCATGTAATGGGCAGAACCCTCAAAAGCCCTACACAGTAGGCAACATCATCGTAAGCCCCATATAATGGGCAGAACCTGGCACAAGCCCTATTTAATAGGCAATCCTCCTTAAAAAGCCATGTTTAACAGGCAACACCATCATAAGCCCCATATAATGGGCAGAACACCTTACAAGCCCTACTTGATAGGCAACCCTTTCACGAAGCCCTATCTAATAGGCACCTCTTTTGTTAGCCCCATTCAATGGGCAGAACTTTTCCCAAGCCCTACTCAGTAGGCAACATCCTCCTAAACTTCATACGATAGACAAAATTCCTTATAAGTCTCATTAAATGGGCAGTGCACCCCTAAGCCTTGCTCTAAAGGCGACATTTTTGTATATCACTCCTATAAGTTTTACCCATTGCATTCCAGTGGGTAAAATCCCACCTAAATCCCACTTCACAAGTGGTATTTTCAAAAAACTCTACTTGATAGACAATACTTCCATAAACCTCTAAGGAGGATATTACTCTCATAAGCCCAATCTGATAAATAGCGCTTCTGTAAGCCCTATAAAATGGACCAAGCTCTCGTAAGCTCGGTCTAATTAGTAACGCTCTCGTAAATCCGGCATAAAGGATATCACCCTCACAATCCTTGGTTGACAGGGAATGTTTTATAAGAAAATCCTACAAAATAGGCACCAAATATAAAAAGGGCCCATATGGTCGAAGCCTCTCGCATTAAGCCTAATAAAATAAGATGCCACACAAATTCTTACAAACCTCTCTTCCTAATCAGATCCCTTCCAAAAAGCTTCATAAAGAAAGCTCAAGGAAAACAAACGCCTTAATAAAGTAGGTCCCGTAAGAACAGATGTCATCGACCTCAGTTTCGTTCTGGCAAAGGCCATCCTGGAAAAACCTTATATTAAGTAAATCCCGCTTGTTAAAGCCACTTTGAATGGCTGACGATTATAAAAGGATCTGCTAAATCAGCAGTATGTCATAACTAAATTTCATATGATCAGATGCCTCATGTCAGGAGGAGGAAACTATATTGAAACTCTTTATAATAATCAGGTTCCCATCTCTAAATTGTTACTTACCTTCGTCATATACTGGCAAGAGTCACCCCCTTCCGAGAATCCTATAACAAATAAGCTATACTTATTAAAGCTATCATAAATAATGCCCAAACGCGGGAAATCTGCCAATAGCAAATTGCATACAGCCCAAGCCTCTTTTCAAGAGCCCACGGGATTAATTCTCTGAAACATCTTCAACTCTTTGCAGAATCTTGTAAGGATGATGGTTGATTCAAAAGTTCATTTGGAAAGGACAGATGACAGGGTCTCCAATCCCCCAAAGGAATCAGGACCTAGCAATACTGCGCCAAGAATATCCTTCGGACTAAGGGATAACAAGGCCATCATACATCAACACAATGACGCCCTTGTAGTAACGGCTAAAATAGAAGGGTACCAAGTGCGGAGAATTTTTATAGACACCGGGACCCCTGTCAATGTGATCCTTATGAGTTGTCTTAGTCAAATGCCCCAGAAGAGGCTTCTGAAACCCGCCAGGGTATCCCTCCAAGGCTTCTCGCAGAAGCCTGTCATGACAGTGGGGTCGGTGGATCTTGCACTCACTCTGGGAGAAGGGCATGTTAAAACATCAAAAGCGACTACCTTCTGGGTGGTCAATCAGGATTCATCTTATAACGCTATTATAGGAAGAGCTGCTCTGAACTCTTTCCAAATAATCATATCCACCCATCATTTGATGATGAAATTCCCTGTGGGGGATCAAGTAGGATGGGTATCAGAGCCTAATGGTCCCCGCAGAGGAACTGATAGAAATAGAATTAATCCCAGATCGGAGGGGATTCACCACAAGAATTGGCACTCAGATGCCTCAAGACATATCAGAACAACTAATAAGGTGTCTGAGGAGGAACGCAGATATCTTTGCTTTCGGGTCATCTGACCTGGTGGGGGGTGGGGGTAGATGCAACCGTGGCATTACACTGTCTGAATGTAGACCCCTCGGTGAAGCCAGTAAAACAAAAGTTAAGGCAATTTGGCCCTGAGAAAGATAAAATCATCAGGGAGGAGGTCGCCAAATTATTGGAGGCTAAACACATCAGGGAAATACAATTCCCGGAATGGCTATCCAACGCAGTAATGGTGGCTAAAGGAAACACAGGCACCTGGAGGATGTGTATTGACTTCAGAGACTTAAATAAAGCCTGCCCAAAAGATCATTACCCCCTGCCTAGGATTGATCAATTAGTAGATTCCACGTCAGGTTGTGAATTGCTATCCATGATGGACGCATATCAAGGCTACCATCAAGTAAAAATGAATCCATCAGATGTCCCGAAAGCTGCATTTGGAGTTTGTGCAGGGACATTTGGTTTTCAAAGCATGCCCTTTGGTTTGAAAAATGCGGGGGCTACTTATCAAAGAATGATGGATAAAATCTTCAAAAGCCAAATAGGCAGAAATATGGAAGTATATGTTGATGATATACTAGCCAAAAGCGTGTATGCTCAGAATCACATACAAGATCTGGAAGAAGTGTTTGTTGTAGCCAGATTATACCATCTTAAGCTGAACCCAGCTAAGTGCTCATTCGGCGTGCAAGCTGGAAAGTTCCTAGGATACATGGTTACTCCCAGAGGGATTGAAGTAAATCAAGCCAAAGTACAAGCAGTATTAGATATGACACCTCCTCGAAATATTCGAGAAATCCAAAGGCTCAATGGGCGAATTACAGCGCTCAGTCGCTTCATTTCCCGGTCAGCAGATAAAAGTCTTCCCTTTTTCAAAATATTGAGAAAGGGTAGTGGATTTGAATGGACTAATGAGTGCCAAAAGGCCTTTGAAGAACTAAAAAGGCATCTGGCAGAACTACCGTTGCTCACTAAGCCGCTACCACAGGAAATTCTATATCTATATATAGCTGTGGGAGAAGAATCCATCAGCTCGGTACTCCTGAGAGAGGAAAAGTTGGAGCAGAAGCCTATCTACTACACAAGTAAGATGATACAGGGAGCAGAGGCACGGTATCCTAGTATCGAAAAGGCTGCCTTAGCAGTAATGGTAACGGCTAGAAAACTGAGGCCCTACTTTCTATCACACAAAGTGATAGTTAGGACAAATGAGCCATTGAAGCAAGTACTGGGTAAGCCCGATTTGTCGGGAAGACTAGTTAAATGGGCTATAGAGCTAAGTGAGTATGACGTAGATTTCGAGCCAAGAGTGGCTATCAAGGCCCAATCTCTGGCCGATTTCCTGCAAGAAACCACCAGAGGAGAAGAAGAAGAACTCCAATGGTGGAAAGCCTATGTGGACGGCTCTGTTACTAGAGATGGTGCAGGGGTAGGGATCTTCATCCAGGACCCCAAAAACCACACCTATAAATTTGCTATCAAGTTAAACTATCATGTCTCCAATAATGAGGCAGAATATGAGGCTCTGGTCAGATGCCTAGACTTGCTGCAAACCATGGGCGCCGCCCATGTAATGGTTCATTCAGATTCTCAATTAGTAACTCATCAGGTCCTAGGGACCTGTGAAAAGCGAGAAGAGAGAATGGTGGCATATGCAAAAATTATGGATGAATTAATGGGGCATTTTGCCAAAGCTGAGGTGATCCAGATCCCTCTGGAAGAAAATATTGAAGCCGACAAATTGGCTCGAATAGCCAGCGCGGCAGAAGGAACCTGGACAGATGAAATCGTGCTGTGCAACGCAGATGCCAAGTTAGCCAAGGCCGAAATGCAGGCCATCGAAATAATGGAAGATTGGAGAACTCCAATCGTCCGAGCCTTAAAGGAGCTCACTGAAGAACCAGAAGCTGTAACTCCAGCCAATGGAGGAAGATTGCCCCGTGCATTTAAAGCTAAATTCTGCCTAATAGGGGATAAACTGTACAAAAGGGCGTTCACACATCCCTACCTCAAGTGCCTATCAGAGCCTGAGGGAGAATATGCGCTGCGAGAAACACATGAAGGCGCTGCAGGAGCACACACTGGGTTTAAAGATTTGGTCAGGAAACTACTCAGGGCTGGGTTCTTCTGGCCTACAATGGAAAAAGACGCTAAAAACCTGGTTAAAAGGTGTGATAGCTGTCAAAGAAATGGGAGGCTCATTCACAAGCCTGCTGAAGAACTAGGGGCCATGATGGCACCTTGTCCCTTTGATAAATGGGGAATTGATATAGTGGGGAAATTCCCCACAGCTACGGGAGGAAGAGTATTCTTAATCGTAGCTGTAGACTACTTCACCAAATGGGTTGAGGCTGAGGCCGTAGTAAAAATCACGGAACATGTGATAAAGAAGTTCATATGGAGGAATATATGTTGCCGATATGGAGTCCCAAGGATACTGGTCGCGGACAATGGCGCACAGTTCACGGGATCCATGGTACGAGCTTGGTGCAAAGAAATTGGCATCGAACAAAGGTTTGTAGCTGTGGCTCATCCCCAGGCTAATGGCAAGTCGAAGTCACAAACAGGACCATCGTAAGTGGCATCAAGGCCAGACTAGAACAAGCTAAAGGAAACTGGGCTGATGAATTAGATTCGGTGCTGTGGGCATATCGCACCAGTCCTAAAACAGCCACAGGAGAAGCTCCATTTAATTTAGTTTATGGGGCAACAGCGGTAACGCCGGTAGAGGCAGAGCTCAAGTCATTAAGGATAATGGCTTATGATGAAAATCAAAATTCATCCTTGATGAGGGAGAACCTAGACATGGTCGAGGAGCTCAGGAGCAAAGCTCTTCAGAAGGCGGAAAGATACAAGCAGCAGGTGCGGGATGCATATAACAAAAAAGTACAGATCAGAAGGTTCTGCAAGGGAGACCTAGTCCTAAAAAGGGCAGATGCCCTCAAGCCCATGGGAAAGCTAGACGCAAATTGGGAAGGACCTTACCTGGTAAGGGAGGTATTAAAAGGAGGAGCCTATGAACTTCAAGATGAAGAGGGAAGGGTGCTACCTCGGCCCTGGAATGTTAACAACCTAAAGAAATATTATGCTTAGTATGAAATCATGCGCTAAATGAGTTATGATTCGCTCGATTTCTCATAACTCACCTGGGGGGGGGGGGGGGAGTAGGGGGATACCCCCCATATCCCATTATCTTAAAATGCTTTCCATGATTTACTATCTTAAAACGTCAGATCCTATGCGTTAAGCAATTATTAAAGAAAGCATAAAAGGAATAAAGATAAACTCAAGCCCTTGGGTAAAAGAAAACTAGAGAAAGTTCAAAGACTGGAAGTATGGAGGTAATACCTCAGTAGAGCTTAAAAAGAAACCATTCTTAATCAGGGCATAGCATCTGGAGAGGCTCATATCCTACTATTCCAAAATATTACATGCATAAGAAAGCAGAACATCCAATAAACAGCAAGGCATGCAGTCTATTATAGTCACAGCAGAAAAGGCACAAAATGAGCCTCCAAGTCTTGAAGCGTCTATCCCAGCAAAAAAAAAAAAAAAAAAAAAAAAAAAAAAAAAAAAAAAAAAAAAAAAAAAAACATAAAAAAGAAAATCACTACACAAGCACCAAAGTACGACGAAGTTAAGCTAAGGCAGAAGAGGGCGAGCTAGACGACGGGGTCGCAGAACCTCGAGGGAAGGAATGGGAATCACTGTAGTTGCTGTCTTCCCCTGTAGTTGAACCTTTTTAAAAAAAAAAAAAAAAAAGAAGAAGAAGAAAAGGGGAGGAGAGAAGCAAATACATACGTATTAATCAGTTCAAAATCACACCAAGGAAGGTAGAATAAAACCAATATAGTCAAAGGATTATATGGCTTACCTTCGTCTGTCCTTTGTCTTTTATTTCCCCCTTGAGGGATCTGACTAGTTGAGGGTACAACTACCCCTCGGGCCTCATTTGCCCTTTCTGTCTTCCTAACTTCCTCAATAGAGAGCAGTTCGGCCATCAGAGTAATCACACGACCATTGTGGACAGGGTCATGAATAATGGCATCCCCTGGTAAGAGAAACCCACCTATCAAAGGGGCGAGAATGGCTTCGCACTTTGCTTCCTCCGATAAATGCCCGTCATACATTTCGTATTGAACAAAGAGATTCTTTAGCCGTTGGAGATAGGCTTTCATATTGGGGAAATCCTCGAATTCCAGGAAATCTATTTCCTTCCTAGTTAGAAACCTAAGTAGATGGAATCGGAGAGAGTCGGAGAGGTCCTCTGAATATACCAGGTCACAGATTTTCCGACGAAGGGAATCGAGCGACATATCTGAGCAGCAAAACATAAATGGTGTAAGCTAGAAACAATCAAAAAACTTGGTAAAAGGGGAAAGAGGGATTATTCTCCCTTCGCTCTCAACCATAAAAGCGTTAATCGATAAAGAGAATACCTATCTGGTTCTGGCGTTCCGAAAGAGTGAAAACGGCAATCTTACTGATGAAGAAATTTGCAGAGGGAGTAGAAAGGCTTTCTCCTCTTTTCTCTCTGGATGACGTTTTAAAAAGATGATAGAAAGGAAGGGGAAGAAAGAAACTCTATATCCCTGCGCCCTCGGAAAACCAAACGTCGCACTACTTTCTCATATGACAAGATATGACAAGACTTGAGTGACGTCGGTAAAAAATAAATAATAGTAAAAAGAAGGGAAGAGGAAGCATTATCATCTCCCGCTAAAACATTAAACCAGAAGCTTACCAAATACACTTCTGGACTTGGGGGGGGAGTAGCTGATAGGGACTAATATCAGCCTTTCCTATATAAATAACTCTAAATGTTGAAGAAGATGTACTTCCCTAAACCTTGTAGGGATGAGCACCAGCTTTCCCTATAAGGGATTTCGCCACACTTATTTGGAGTATTCTTCAGATAAGTTAAAGAGAGAGATTGTTCCAAATAAAGAATAGGTTCTGGGCATTGTGAGAACTGGTACCTACCTTAGCTTATGCCAAGGCTCCTGCACAGAAGCTAGTTTGGGCAGAGGCTGCTTTGATTGTGCTAGGCTTCTGCCAGAGTCTAGGGATCTGCCTAAGCATGCGATCGGTGTGATTCTAGCCCTCCTAGTGTGAGGACCACGACATTAATGACAAGGAGAATACTGTCTCCATAGAAATTCCTTTACTATCCCTTTTCCGCATGAATGTACATCTCCTCACCCCCTCTACGTCTATAAATACTAAATGAACGCACACTTTATTCATTATCACAACATCACTCTCTTACGAACAAACACGCTCCTTAGCGTACTATTCTATCCAATTCCATATTTTCTCCTACGAGCTCCTCTGAGCTCAAGGAGCCAGGGCGTTCAAAGCCTTCTTCCGGGAAGCTCCAGTTTCCCCTCACCTCCATCCATTCCTCTCGACGCCGGGAAGAAACTCCATCTTAAACCCAGTCTTAAGCTTAAGGTAAAACCCTCATTGCCAAAAGGGAATGAGGCTCGACGGAGCTCCGTTCTCCTTGTTTCCCTTCTTCCTTTTCATGTTCCATTTCTTCAGTGTCTGCTTATATGAGTGTAAAACTCCATGAATCTTGCTAGTTTATGGCTGAACATGCCTTTTATGCCTTACCCATAGCTCGACTATTATTTGTCATCACTACGCGAATCATGCTCTATGCAAAATGCTCATCTATGGCTCTATGCACATATGAATCTCCTGCTCTTTACTGCTTTAACGCTTTACCCATAAATGCTCTTTGCAAAATACGATGAACAATACTCTAAATTGTTGTGGATCTCAAACCCGGATCTATCAACTGGCGCCGTCTGTGGGAAATATCTTGAGTTGAGATGTCGATTTCCCCTGTTTTTATGCTAAATCCCAGTCTATTGATTATAATGTTGACGATTTCTTTCTGTTATGTCCTTACGCTGAGGATGTGAGGAAATCTGATGTTACGATTGATTGAGAATGTTCTGTTTACTGTATACTCTGCAATAACCCAAATGTGCATATTACTGCCTAGTATTCGTTAAAGTTCTCCACGATTATAAGCTGTTGAATGTGATATGATTTTACGATTGTGCTCCCCTTGAAGTGGGAATGGTAATAAATGTTTTTGTTGGTCCCGGTTTGTTAATAGGAAAATACGTAGAGGGGGGGGGGGGGGGGTGAATACGTATTTTGAAGTTTTTCAACTTGAAATCCCTTAACTCAGAGTAATAAGTAAAGAGCTCGTTTGAACTTAAGACCTAGCTGAAGCTAGATCTACAGTACGTAGCTAGCCTGCTTGACCGAAGTGAACACTTGATCAAGAGGGAGTCTTTACTCGTATGTGCGGAATTTGGTGAGCTAAAATCTTTCCTAAGTAATTAAAGAATCAAGTTTGTTTGTTTAAATGTACGTGCAATGAATAATCGAATATAGTAAAGAGATAAGGGTTAGAGAGATACGACACCAAGAATTATAGTGGTTCGGAGATAAAGCTCCTACGTCCACTTGTTGCACGACGGCAACTGTTCTTTTCACTCAAGAACTTGAAGGTTACGGGTCCTTCAAAAACCTGGTCGAGATCGGGCTTCACTCGCCTGGATCAAACGACTGACGTGGTGATTGCGGGTTCACTACACAAACCTAACAAGGACTGGAAGCTTCACTTGCTTCAGTCAAAACACGACAGGGAGATTACGGGCTCTCCTTACAGCCTAGCTTCGATCGAGCTTTACACAAACGATGTAGGTGCAAGCTTGGATCTCCACTCTATGATCGAGGCTTCTTCAATCAATGAAAGAAGGACCTTGGATCGAAACAACCTAACGACGACTCAAAAACCTAACAGACAGATTTAGGGTTTTTGGTTGACGAACACACTGTGAAGAGCTCTTTACAATAAGTGCAAAGATGGCTAGAGCTCTTCTTCTAAGCTTGGATATGGAATGGGCTTAGACTCTAAGTGTGAATGTTGTGAAGACGAGTTCCGATGAACTGGAAACTCGGAGAACACTGAAAAACAAAGACTTGAAAATTTGCTCGAAGGCTTGGGAGTGTTTGTTTGCTGTATGCGCTCGAATGCTCAAGTAGTGTTCTGCTATTCTTCGTCTTCAACCTTATCTATTTATAGGCGGAGGGATGCCGAGATCCGTTGCTTGGTTGGTGGCCTTGTCCCTCCTCCTCTCGACAGTACTTGCGCAGGCTGGCACCTATTTCAGTCGTCCAGTTTTGGCATTTTGCCAAAATTGGCTAACTTACAAGGTTAACAGTAACTGGAGCGAGCCAGTACTGTTGCGGCGCCTTTGTCGGCCTGGCAGTCAACTCTTCCGCTCCACTCCGCTTTTGACACGTGGAGATCTCGTAATTAATGCTACGATCTCCTGTTGACTGGAGTTCAAAATATGGGCGGGAGTCGCGCTGTCGCTTTCTGGTAGGTAGTGGCTCGCTTCACTTTGAAGTTGTAGCGTCCGCTTTAGATGAGTCACTTCGTAGTCAATCTGTAGTGAGCCGCTTCGGGAATTAACTTTCTCTAGTGGCTGCTTCGGAAATAGCTGACTAGAGTTGACTAGCTTTGACTTTTCACTGTAGCGCTTGCTTCGCTTCGCTTCAGCTTTGAACTGTAGCGCTCGCTTCGCTTCGCTTTTGAACTGTAGCGCTCGCTTCGCTTCGCTGTTCTTCGGTACGCTTCACTTCAGTTTGCTAGACTTGCTTCGCTTTGGAAAACACACTCAAGTGAGTGGCCTTCACTTGAAAATTTGAAGCCTAAAATCTAAGCAAATTAAAGAGCCATCCTAACAGAGTAGGCTTAGAAAAATTCTAACTTATCAACTACATCAAATGGGTCGCTTGGGAACAGAACGCTTTGGGGTTTTGGGATCAAATCAAAACACTAAGATATCCCTTATAGGTTCCCCCTTAACATATTCGTTCTTAACAATTCCCAACAATTTCCCCCTTTTTGATGATGCCAAAACCCATACGACTTAGATAAAAATAAATCTAGTCTATCTAACCGTGAAGGGAACTCCAAGCGACTGCTTCCTTTGCAGTTTCGTTTGTAATTTTCTTTTAAGTTCCTTTCCCTTTTTTTTTCGGTTAAATTAATGAGTTTGTATCAAAAATGTAAAGTCATTCACAAAGCGAGTAAATGACACAGAAGAAACAGAAATAAAAGTGGGATAGATGAACAAGCAGTTCACAAAAAGAGATATTAAGAAGCTTGAAACTCAAAGGTTTCCTGCAGCTTCATCCTCCTTCTCCTTCTCCTTTCCTTCTTCCTCCTTCTTCTTCTCTTCTTCAACAGCAGCAGTATCCACATAAGCTGATAGAACTCTCGATTCCATAGAGTCTACTGTGTGGATACTAGGTCTTCTCCATGCACTCTCCAGCCTGAAAGCTTCAGTCACTTCCTCATCTATTATTCCTCTATCTGGAATGTCCGTGCCTGGATGATAAGGCATGGGGAATTCCTTCAGAGCAGGAACCTTGACGACAATTGGCATGGGTTGAGTTTGTTCAGCCATAGTGAAGATTTTCCGCCGCAGTCTGTCATCATAGGCAGCGAGAAAATTGCTGAGGGCACTTATCCTAGAGCATTGATCTTGCAGCGGCACTACCTCCCAGTAATAATAGGCCTTGATGAACAAGTCCTTGTAGTATAGCCACAGCTCAAGCAGATCTCTCGGAATAAAAGCCTCAATTTCCCTTGCATCAGGGTGCTCGTCCCTTCGCTTGGCTAACTCCTCTTCAGACCTCTTTGACAGTTCAGCCATGGTCGCTTTGAACTTCTTTCCTGTTTCGCCGCTCCACAATGGACGCTTTTCATTTAGACGCTTCCGAATGTAGTTTTGTTCGTCCATGCGGGGGTAGCGACCAGACTCAACCATCTCTTTTGTCGTCACGTCGCATGCATCAGATATGGCTTGTGCTTCGCATGCTTGGGACTCATCTGGCATAAATGGAATGAAGGCACTCCGCACCAAAGAAGACTGGATGAGTATCACCTCACTGAAGTGTTCCTCAATCCGTGCGTCAATCACTTGGAGTCGCCTGTCATTTGACCTCCTTTTCCTCTCGCCTTCGCTCCTCCCTTCTTCTCTTTCCTTCCTCTTTCTCTCCTCCCTTCCAGCTTTTGAAGCAACTGCTTGCTTGACCTTTTGGCGCTTGGCCTCGGGGTCATCTTTCTTAGAATCTGGGGCAGCTCGCTTCAATGGATGCTTAGGTGGTGGGGGAGGTGGCATATCCTTCTTAGCAGCACTTGAGGGGACGACTGCTGACGAAGTGAGCGCAGCAGTGGTCGAAGTGAGTGCGGCTGTCGAAGCTGGCGCGGCGGCTGAAGCGGGCGCTTTGGGAGTAGCGGCCACTTGGGAACTAGACGAAGCACCTGCACCCACAAAAAGTTTTGTTAGTTGCTCCATCTCCCACGCCATGGCAGCATCCTTCTCCACCTGCTTCCGCTTTTCCTCCTTTGTTAGCACGGTCACCGGAGGATGCCGTGCGATAGACGCACTCAACACTTTCTCTTGAAGCGGCCTGCTGGGCTCTTCGAGTTGTTTCAATAACTCCTCCTCCGTGAGCTTTTTCTTGCCCAGACCCTCGCTTCATCTACATCCTCCTTTTCACCGGCATCACTGCCTCCCTCCAGTATCAACTCCACACCAACTCTACTTCCCCCTGAACCTCCAGCTCCTCCTAGCTTCACTTGTCCTTCCCCCTTTTTGGCATCATCACTGCCAGGGGTTAGGATCATTGATTTTCCGGAAACGGTTTGGTGAAGTGAGTTGACAGTGTTGAGAATGGCCTCCAACATCTTTTCGGCTTTTCCCACAGTTGGAGCCACCAGATCAGCAGTTTTGATTGAAATTTCTTCGAGTAGATACTCGCACTGCTTCTCTCTCTCCACAACTGATGCCATCATCCTCTCTAAAGGTTCCACTTCTCTGAAGCGAGCCTCCAGCTCCGCTTCAATTTCCCTCCTTATATCCGCCTTCTCCTCTTGCAGGTTGAAGTACCAGAATTCCTGAGCCGCTATAAGTTCTGCTTGCATCGTCTCAAGGCTCCTCTCTCTCTGGTTTAGAGAGAGATGGAATTCGGCACTTGCAGCCATCTTTTCTGTGTACGCTTCGCCCAGCTCCTTGACCTTTTCCAGTAGTAGAGTTAATTCAGCATTCCTTAGGTCAATAGCTTGCGCACTCTTCCTCCTACTTTCCAGCTCCTTTTTATCAGTCTCACTCTCTTGCTTGAGCAGCTTCATCTCATTCTTGAGAGAGTCCAGAGCCTTTTTCGTGCTCAGCAGCTCACTTCCCGTCCTTATCAGCTCCTCTTCTCTCTTCTCATATCCCTCCTTCAACTTTTTCAATTCCTCCTTCAAATCTTTCTTCTCTTTCTCCAGTTTGATCAAACTGGCATTTACATTCCTCAAGCGGCTCCTTTCCGCGTCAAGCGAGCCCTTGAGGTCAGTGATTGTAATAGTTTGATCTCCCACCAGCTTCACCTGCGCCTCCAGCGCCTTCTCTTTCTCCTCCAATAACCTCTCCTTCTCCTCCACCTTTCCCTCCAAATCCTTCTTCTTCTTGTCAAAGTCTTCTTTGAGACTAATGACCTCTCCCGCCTTCCTCTTCATTTCCTCACTCTTCTTCGTTATCTCGCTTTGAAGGCTAGCGATCTCCGCATCCTTCAACTCCACCTCCTCCTTATGCTCCCTGATGAGCTTCCTTTCATGGGATGAGGGCACTCGCTTCGGAACTGTGGCGAGTGGATACGATTCTTTCACCTTAGCATCCAGCTTCTCCCAGAAGCTGGTCCCTTCAAGGAAGGCATGGAAGCCATTTTCGCCAATGAAGTTGAGTAACTTGGCCTCCATTTGAATCAGTTCCTCCTCTGTGAAGGCTTTGAGGAGTCTGAAGATTTTGTAGTACTCCGTTCCACGATATGTAATGTACGTCAGGAAGTCGACGACATTGGTGTAAAACAAGTCGCTCCATGAAACGTTCGCGGAGCGAAGATTGTAGCGAAGATTAATAGTCTCTGCGGCTTGCTCTCTATCTAAGACACAGCGTTCGAGAGCCCGCTTGTGTACGGTGAGGGCAGGAGGAATGAACTGAGGGATGATGGGAAGTTCTCCGACAGTTTGGGCGGTATCGGCTGTAGCTGCCGATGTCGAGGGGGATTGGGAAGGTGATGAGGCTTCGGGGGTTTCGGATATTTGAATGGCTTCAGTGGGTGTTGGTTGCATGGTTTCGGTGGGTGGTGGTTGTATTGGCTGGGATTGAAGTGGTTGAAAGGTAGTGTAGGCAGCAGCTTGATCTGTGCTGAGAAATGGGATAGTGGGGATATGAAAAGAAGATGCAGATTCTTCTTCTTGGGGAGAGAGGGGTGATTTGGTTAGTGGTTGATGAGTTGATGAGGCTTGAGGTTCTGGTATTTGGGTGGATTGGGCTTGGATTTGTAGTGGCTGGGGTTGGATTGATAAAGGCTGGGGTTGAGTAACTTCAATGTCCTCAAGCGGCTCCTCCACCGCCTCGCTTTCTTGGACAATTGAAGCGACTCGCTTCATTTTCTTGCCTCGCTTTGGCGCGGCTCGCTTCCCGGGTGAAGCGATCGGCCTCGCTTGGCTCACTTCGGCTTGCCTTTCGGCAACCGGTCTTGCTACGGGCACTACAACCTCAAGTAGTCCCAGATCCATTGGCGTTTTTGCTTTCTTCCACTTGTCGTAGAAGATTGTCTGCTTGTTGTATATGGTTGTATCGGAATCTGACCATGTTTTCTCCGGAAACTTCATTTCCAATGCGACGGATAGTCTTGAGAAAAGTTTCAACTTCCCTTTGCGGAGGATCTCATTTGCAGTTCCGGGCACAAATGCGAAATCTTCAGCAGCCTCGTAGATTTGTTTGAGAAACCACCCGTGCCAGTTGAATTTAGTTCCAGTGAGGCTGTCGACGATCATGGTAGTGCCGATCAGTTTTGTTTCCGACAGCGTATCTAGGGATCCGACATAGCATGCGATGCTCTTCGTAAAGAGTTCGCAGATGAGGTTGAAAGGAACTTTCAAATCCGTACGAATGTTGGCTACTTTGAAGTTTGGTTCTGCTCCGTCGATGGCGAAACGACCATACTGGACTTCAGCTGAGAATCCCAAATCCAGTAGGGAATCTCCTCCTTCCTTCGGCAAATCGAATACACCGATTAGATCGTTCAAGTCCACCTCCACCGGCTTCCTGGACTTAGGATCTGTAAATGAAGATGTATTTTGTTCTTTCTTCAAGTTCAGAAGGAGCTCTCCCACTGCCTTTGCCAATACCTTCGTCGGAATCAGCGTTACAAACTTCCACAGACCGGCCGTGGTCACGGCTCTACGGAAGAAGCCATTTCTCTCGATGACGATAGGGTCGAGATGGGGCTCGATGTTGATGTGCTTTTCTACCTCCGTCAAGAATTGCTCCATCATTTCTGTACTCTTCTTTTTGCCCATGGTGAGATTTGAAGAATTTGAATTGGATTTTAACGATGAAGGGTAAGGGTTTAGACTCGTGAGTTGCAGAATTTGTAGATCTAAGCACGAGAATGGCAAATATTGAGGGCTGTGAAAGGTTCTGCAGTTCTGCATCGTCCCATATATATAGAGTTAGGACTCGGCTGACGTGGCAGGGGTAGGACGGTAATATTGCCGAAAGTCCTGTAGGTAGGCGGCGGACGTGCGGTGATGGATCTGATGTGTCCGGCGTCACCACAGTAAAAGTGAACCGCCACTTGCTCGGCGTCTCCACGTGGCCTGCTGCGATTGGTTTGTCTTATACGGCGCTAATCCAACGGCTACAGATTGGGGGCTGTTGAGATTCGATGGCTGGATCTTCTCCGCCTTTTCCCGCTTCAAATTTGAAGTAAGAGCCACACGCCCGTTATTTTCGCCGTTCCTGATTCTGCATTAAATACTTGGCAGAAAGTAAAATAGGCACTCAAGTGCAGACAGCTCATACTCGCTTCGTGCCCGCTCGCTTCGAGTTGGGCCGCTAGGCTTTGACTCGCTTGAGAGGCATTCGCTTGAGTGACTGTTCAGCACTTGCTTGCGATGGCTAGCTTTGAGTGACGTAGCACTCGCTTGGCCATCTGAAGCGACTGGAATAAGAAAATGAATTTCTTTGCTTAATTTTAAAATGTTTCTGACTTACATACTTCGAGGATAAACAATAGTGTTTTCCTCTTTGTATTTGTGTCAGATTCATTTCATATTTTCCACATAGTGAGTGAAGGTTTCTAGCACGCTTCGGCTCACTTAGTGTACTTAAAATTGAAATGCTTACCAGTCAATCTCACTTCGTAGGAGATTGATACCACAAATTGAAGACTTCAATAGATTTGGACTTCAGGTTGTTGACTCCACTTGTTTGCATTGAAGCTTGTTGATACCATCTGTTGGGTAATTCATCTTCTTGGCATTTGTCTTTATGGCATTCATTTTCCTCTACGAATTAGAGCGTCCTCCATCGAAGTGAATGAGGGAGGAAATGAATATAGTACACAAGCTTACTACAACCCAAAGGGAGCTTCACGTAAGTGTACTTATTCACGACGAATGGGGGATGAGTACAAGTCCTTATCTCAGAGCAGAAATGGACAGGATGACAATGAGAATGCTCTGACAAGACAATCTCGTATTTTACGCAGAAACATGTCACCAGCCCTGCAACCTTTTGTATAAAAAGGTAAACCTTCAAGCTTTCCTAGAATCTAGAGAATGAATCTTCAGTCGGCTCGCTTTGACCCAAGCTAGGGCAAATTGAAGCGATGCAGAATTCAAGATAGCAGCATTCTTTGCTCGCTTTGGAAGTAGCTTGCTCCGAGAGTAAGCAATAGTTCCCCCTTAACCATATACCTAACAATTCCAGTAAGTTGGTAGGGAACTTCTTCCAATACTCCACCTTTCTCCACCTAACTTCATTTTCTTCAAGCGAGTGGCTCGCTTGAGTTGGTGAAGATCCGAAGCGAGTGACGCACAAGAGAACAAGCGGTCACTCCTTCGTGCATCCTGGAACTAGCATTCTTCACCAGGGTCTAATAACCCTAATTCCATGCATAGCTGATTGAAACGAGACTCAGCTAGAGGCTTGGTGAGGATATCTGCTCGCTGGAGATCGGTATGGATTTTCTCGAGCTTGATATCCTTCTTCTCGACATGATCACGAATGAAGTGATGTCGAATTTCCACATGCTTGCATCTGGTGTGAAGCACTGGGTTCTGCGAGATACATATGGCACTGTTGTTGTCGCAGAAGATCGGAATTTCATTTGCTTCAACCTTGTAGTCCTTCAACTGTTGACGAAGCCATAGGATTTGAGAACAGCAGCTTCCTGCGGCCATGTATTCAGCTTCAGTTGTTGAAGTGGCTACGCTTGTTTGCTTCTTTGAGAACCACGAGATCAGCTTGCTTCCCAAGAACTGACATGTGCCCGAAGTTGACTTCCTATCAACTCTGCACCCTCCATAGTCAGCATCGGAATATCCAGTGAGCTCCAAATTGTCCTCAGCTGGATACCACAGCCCCATGTTGACAGTGCCCTTCAAATATCGAAAAATTCTCTTGGCAGCTTCAAGATGGCTGTGCTTGGGGTTGCTTTGGAAGCGAGCACAGACTCCGACTGCAAAAGCAATATCTGGCCTGCTTGCAGTGAGATAGAGTAGTGACCCAATTAGGGCATGATAATCTGTAGGATCTACAGATTTTCCTCCTTCGTCTGGCTCCATCTTCCAGTTGGTATTCATAGGGATCTTCACTGCTTTAGCGTGTTGAACACCAAACTTGGCAAGCATGTCTCTAGTATATTTGGCTTGGTTGATGAAAATTCCATTATCCTGTTGCTTCACTTGAAGACCTAGAAAGCAGCTCATCAAGCCAATCATCGACATCTCATACTTGGTCTTCATCAGCTCTCCAAACTTCTCGCTAAGCGACTGGTTTGGTGACCCAAATATGATGTCGTCCACGTAGATCTGAACCCATAGCATGTCATCTCCATGATTGCTAGTGAATAGAGTTAGATCTATTTTCCCTTTGTGGAACCCATTCTTCACTAGGAATTGAGATAGTGTATCATACCAAGCTCTGGGAGCTTGCTTCAACCCATACAGGGCTTTCTTCAAGCGATACACTTTATCTCCCTGCTCGAAACCCGGTGGCTGCTCCACATACACTTCTTCCTTGAGTTCACCATTGAGGAATGCGCTCTTCACATCCATTTGGTACACTTTGAATTTCTTGGCCGCTGCATAGGCTAGAAATAATCGGATCGCTTCAAGCCGTGCCACTGGAGCGAAGGTTTCGTCAAAGTTGATTCCTTCCTCTTGGCAGTAGCCTTTGGCAACGAGACGCGCCTTGTTCCTTACAACGTTGTGGTCCTCGTCCGTCTTGTTTTTGAACACCCATTTGGTGCCAATAACGTGCTGGAATTTGGGACGATCCACGAGATACCATACGTCGTTCCTGGTGAATTGATTCAGCTCTTCTTGCATGGCGATCACCCAGTTAGAGTCGGCTAGGGCTTCCTCCACGCTTGATGGCTCAATGTTTGAGAGAAAGCAACTGAACATGGCACTTTCTCCAAACACTTGACTTCTGGTCACTACTCCCTTGGATGGATCTCCAATGATTTGACTTGGTGAATGATCCTTGAGCCACGCTCGCTTGGATCCGCCAGCTTCATCTACATCTTCTTCCTTGTCGCTCGCTTCATCGACTGAAGCGACTGGATTGGGTGCTTGGCCTGCACTAGCTTCAGGAATTTTGGGGGCAGCTTCAACTTCTCCTTTGGGATTCTGCTCGCTTGAGTCCTTGATCTCATCATCTTCATCGAGCACGTCCCAAGTGAGTTGATTTGAGGGTTCCTTGCTTTGATCCTTTTCATCTGCTTGAGCCTGTTCCTGTGGAAGACTTAAAGAAGATTCATCAAATACGACATGGGGTGATTCCTCCACAATTAGGGTTTTACAGTTGAACACTCTGTAGGCTTTGCTAGATGTTGAGTATCCTAAAAATACTCATTCATCAGCTTTGCTTTCAAAAGCTTTCAACTGTGACTTCCCATTGTTGTGAATGAAGACCCTACAACCAAAAATATGGAAATAAGATATGTTAGGAATTCTCCCTGTCCATATTTCATATGGGGTTTTGTCGTGCCGTTTGTTGAGAAGCGTCCGATTCTGCGTGTAGCACACCGTGTTGGCAGCTTCAGCCCAATACTTCATCGGAAGCTTCGAGTCAGCAATCATGGTTCGGACGGCTTCTTTGATGATTCGATTTCTTCTTTCAGCAACTCCATTCTGCTGAGGTGTTCGTGCTGAAGAAGTTTGGTGTGCTATCCCATGCTCCGTGCAGTACGCTTCAATTGTAGAGTTCAAGAACTCTGTGCCTTTGTCGGAGCGGATGGTCACAATAGCTTGATTCTTTTCCACAGCCAATCGTTTGAGTAGTTGTGGCAGTTTGGTCAGTGTCTCCTTCTTGCTGAAGAGGAATACAACCCAAGTGTAGCGAGAGAAATCGTCGACTACAACTAGAGTGTACTTCCTTCCATTTACACTAACTGGAGTAACTGGACCAAACAGATCCATGTGAAGCAGCTCGAGCACTCGCTTTGATGAGGCTTCTTCAAGACTGGTGAAGTGCTTCTTCGTCTGCTTCCCTCGTTGGCATGGTGAGCATGGATGGTCTTTGATGAAGACTTCATTCGGTATGCCTTGCACCAAACCCTTTCGAGCTAAACGATTGATGGCTTTGAAGTTGAGATGATTCAAGCGTCTGTGCCATAGCCATCCAATTTCTGTAGCACTTCTTGCAACTAGGCAAGTTTCCTCTTTGCAACTGTCCCATTGTGCTATGTAGACGTTCCTTTGCCTAATTCCAGTGAGCACAATCTGAGACGTGAGTTTGCTCTTCACAATGCACTTGTTGGAGATGAACTCCACCCTGTACCCTTTATCACAAAATTGTGAAATGGATAACAGGTTGTGCTTGAGTCCTTCCACATAGGAGACTTCTTCAATTGTGAGCTTTCCAACTTTCGGTGCGTCATATCCCCTGGTGCTTCCTCGAGAGTTGTCATCAAAGGTTACGTGTGGACCCTTCTTCTCTATGTAGTTGTGAAGTAGAGCTTTCATGCCGGTCATGTGTCTTGAACATCCACTGTCCAAGTACCATACTAGTTGACCCTCACTTGGCATGGGATCCACGGCGCCCACCTGCAATTAGACAGATTTTGGTACCCAAATCAGTTTGGGTCCTTGCAGGTTAGTTCCCTTAGGTACCCACACTTGCTTCACTCTCTTTTGAGATGAAGCTTGTGTCTTGGGCTTCTCGACCTTCGAAAACTTGGTGTACTGTCTAGAAGCAGCTTCACACGTGCAACAGTGTGTGCAAGAGGGGTAGCGGCTCGCTTCAGTCCTACCTATGCTCTTCCCATTTTGCTTATATCCTGAAGCGACTCGCTTCGGATTAGCTCTGGGTTTAGAGACTGACTTAGGGTTTCTAGTCTGTCGAAGCGGCTCGCTTGGTTTCCTCGAAGCGGTCCAACTAGGATTTTGACCCCAACTCGCTTGAGTAACCTTGGGAGTTCGAAGCGGCCTCTTTGGTGCTTCGAATTCTTCCCCCTCAACGTTAGTCCGGTTGGACCATCTCCAGTCCGGATAACGTGACACATAGACATTACTCCTTTTCTTGAGAGGGAGATCCTTTGTCTCTCGTGTCTTGGCTTGAGACTTAGAAGCTTCAACAGTTCTCCCTTTACCCTTGGATTGGTAAGACTTAGCATGTTGAGTGCTAGGGACTGTTGAACTTTGCTTGCCCTTAGGATCTGCCCTTAAAGATATATATAGACATCTTCATAGGCTTCCTTTTAGGGTTCTCAGCCATTTCGCCTTTGTCTTTGTTAGTGGTCGCTTTGGATGCAGTGGGCAATTCCAAAGTGACTGATGGTGTAGTGTGAGATGCACCAACAAAAACAGTCGGCTTGGGAGGTCCACCCTCATATCCAAGGCCAGCTTTTCTACCAAAAGGTAGAAGCGAGTCTTCTAGTGCCTGCCTAGCATATGATGCTTTGTTCAAGTTGGCAACTAGAGTGGACTGGGTTTCATACCTTCCCTCCAAGCTTTGATGTCTAGCGAAGAGATCCTCGAACTTACTAGTCATAGCCCTTAAGTTAAGTTTGACTTCGTCAAGCTCTCGGGCTAGCTTTTGGTTCTCCTTCTCGCTTTGAGACAGAGCTTGTTTTACCACTTCGTGGTCGATTGACAATTTCTGGTGCTTGTCAAACAACTCACTCCATGAAGAGGATTGTTCTTCCTCATTGACAGTGTGTGCTAATGTAATTGAAGTGATTGAAGGATAGAAGAATACCTCTCCTGTTTCTTCGTCGGTGAGCGCCATAAGTCCAAGATCCTCACCATCACTAGAATTTGGATCTGTGAATGCATCTGAGTCGCTTGGTGGATCTTCAGTTGTAGCGACCGGCATTTCACTCGCTACGAGCGCTCGCCTTGGAGCATCCCTCTTGGCCTTCAATTCCTCACGCTCTTTAGCACTGAGTTTTGGGCAATCGGATTTGTAGTGGCCCATTTTGTGGCAGTGATAGCACTCCACATCCATCATGTCTCGCGGGATCGGCTTGGTCGTCTCTTCTCTCTTTCCTTTTCCTTCTCGAGCATCAGTGCTCCTTCCTTTGTACTGCTTGTAGAATCTTTTGTATTTGCCCACTCGAGAGTTCATCTTGTTGAAGTTCTTAGATAAAAACGCAATGTGTTCTTCCAACTCTTCCCTCGTCATCTTGGCTAGCGACTGCTCGCTTGGCCCTTCGGCAGCTTTGAATGCTACTCCTTTTGACGTAGTGGGCGCTTCATCCTCTTCGTCGAGGTTCATCCGATTCAGATCGAATTCGTGAGCTTTGAGTTCGGAAAACAGAATCTCCGGTGTGAGCTTGGATAGATCCTTGGTAGCTAGGTACAGCTCCTTCATTGTCTGCCACTTCCTTGTGAGAGCTCGAACAATCTTCAGGTTGACTTCCTTATCTGTGAGTTCCTTCCCAAGCGAGTTGAGAGTTGCAGTGATGTTGGTAACTCTCAGCTCGAATGCGTCGATGGATTCTCCTAGCTTCATTATCAGATTTTCAAACTCCCGCATCTGAACGGCGGGTTTGTTCTCCTTGATTTTGTCTGTGCCTTGAGAAATGAGGGCTAGGGTTTCCCACATTTCCTTCGCCATTGCACATTTCCTTATTCGTGGTAGATAGGCGTCCGACACGGTGCTCTGCATCGTGTGGCGTGCAATCTTGTCGAGGTTGGCAACTTTGAAGTCATTTGGAGTATACTCATCCTTATCCTTTTCCACGTACTGTTGTCGAACGTGGGCTGGACGACCTTCAGCGGCTGGAACATCAACAGATATGGCTTTCTTAATCTCGATGGGTCCGTCCTCAATGACTTCCCACATCCGGTCGTGGATGGAGCATAGGAAGCTCTCGACTCGGAAACTCCAGATCTCATAGCCTTCAACGGAAAACTGTGGAAGACTAGAAGCACTGTATGTAGACATGGCAAACAGTCAGTAGTATATGCAGTATGCGTGGGTGAGGTTTTGATGCACTTAGGAAAATAGGATCCGGTTCAGTGAGACAACGTGAAGCGAGTGGGGGCTCGCTTCAGGTATGCAAAGCAGAGGCTCGAAAGAACCACTGCTCTGATACCACTTGTTGGTCCCGGTTTGTTAATAGGAAAATACGTAGAGGGGGGGGGGGGGTGAATACGTATTTTGAAGTTTTTCAACTTCAAATCCCTTAACTCAGAGTAATAAGTAAAGAGCTCGTTTGAACTTAAGACCTAGCTGAAGCTAGATCTACAGTACGTAGCTAGCCTGCTTGACCGAAGTGAACACTTGATTAGCTTCGATCGAGCTTTACACAAACGATGTAGGTGCAAGCTTGGATCTCCACTCTATGATCGAGGCTTCTTCAATCGATGAAAGAAGGACCTTGGATCGAAACAACCTAACGACGACTCAAAAACCTAACAGACAGATTTAGGGTTTTTGGTTGACGAACACACTGTGAAGAGCTCTTTACAATAAGTGCAAAGATGGCTAGAGCTCTTCTTCTAAGCTTGGATATGGAATGGGCTTAGACTCTAAGTGTGAAGGTTGTGAAGACGAGTTCCGATGAACTGGAAACTCGGAGAACACTGAAAAACAAAGACTCGAAAATTTGCTCGAAGGCTTGGGAGTGTTTGTTTGCTGTATGCGCTCGAATGCTCAAGTAGTGTTCTGCTATTCTTCGTCTTCAACCTTCTCTATTTATAGGCGGAGGGATGCCGAGATCCGTTGCTTGGTTGGTGGCCTTGTCCCTCCTCCTCTCGACAGTACTTGCGCAGGCTGGCACCTTTTTCAGTCGTCCAGTTTTGGCATTTTGCCAAAATTGGCTAACTTACAAGGTTAACAGTAACTGGAGCGAGCCAGTACTGTTGCGGCGCCTTTGTCGGCCTGGCAGTCAACTCTTCCGCTCCACTCCGCTTTCGACACGTGGAGATCTCATAATTAATGCTACGATCTCCTGTTGACTGGAGTTCAAAATATGGGCGGGAGTCGCGCTGTCGCTTTCTGGTAGGTAGTGGCTCGCTTCACTTTGAAGTTGTAGTGTCCGCTTTAGATGAGTCACTTCGTAGTCAATCTGTAGTGAGCCGCTTCGGGAATTAACTTTCTCTAGTGGCTGCTTCGGAAATAGCTGACTAGAGTTGACTAGCTTTGACTTTTCACTGTAGCGCTTGCTTCGCTTCGCTTCAGCTTTGAACTGTAGCGCTCGCTTCGCTTCGCTTTTGAACTGTAGCGCTCGCTTCGCTTCGCTGTTCTTCGGTACGCTTCACTTCAGTTTGCTAGACTTGCTTCGCTTTGGAAAACACACTCAAGTGAGTGGCCTTCACTTGAAAATTTGAAGCCTAAAATCTAAGCAAATTAAAGAGCCATCCTAACAGAGTAGGCTTAGAAAAATTCTAACTTATCAACTACATCAAATGGGTCGCTTGGGAACAGAACGCTTTGGGGTTTTGGGATCAAATCAAAACACTAAGATATCCCTTATAGGTTCCCCCTTAACATATTCGTTCTTAACAATTCCCAACAGTTTTGATAGGAAAGAAACTCGTATTTGAGAAGCTGATTTTCTCTCTTTGAATGTGAATTAAGATTTGATGTTTGAAAGGATTGTCGAAGCCCACGAATTCAGAAGACTAATCCTCTGTTCCTCTTTGAATTTCTAATTTATCTTGATGATATGCGCATAAATGTGCCCTGTTATTCACTCTGTTACGATGAATGCCTAGAATGATGGCTATATGTTAGAAGGAGTATGTATCGAATGCAAGATTGATGTTATCCTCGGAGAATTTTTGCATGTATCTCATGAATTTGCTTTAGCTACATTGTTTGTGGCAAGTCAATCTGGTAATCCGAAGCGATCTTAAGGTCATACCCCTTTCATGACATGAATTGTGATGGCTAATCTGTTGTTGTTTGCCAAAATCTTAAGGTTGTGAGAGATCCGGAGGAAAGCCGGGTTACAGACTGCAACAATCTCAAAACACATTTGATTCACCTTGTGTACTTGGTGAGCATACAATTCTGTCTATTATTTGCTCAATATGAAACCCATTTATGAGTTCCAAAGGATTGGTGATTACAGAATAAGCATCACTATTAAAGTTAATCGAATGCCTCTTGAATCGCCATAACGTAAAAATCTATAAAATAACAAAAACATTAAAAAGTGGAGAGCCGAGGATGACAGGGTTACCCCATTCACCTTGATGAAGGGGTCTTGCATCTGGAAACAGGCAACTCTCTCGTAAGCCCCGTATAACGGGCAGAACCCTCTCTCAGAAGCCCTGTCTAACAGGCAACTCTCTCGTAAGCCCCGTATAACGGGCAGAACCCTCTCTCAAAAGCCCTACAATGTAGGCAACTCTTTCATAAGCCCCGCATAGCGGGCAGAACCCTCAAAAGCCCTACTACATAGTAGGCAATACCCTCGTAAGCCCCATGTAATGGGCAGAACCCTCAAAAGCCCTACACAGTAGGCAACATCATCGTAAGCCCCATATAATGGGCAGAACCTGGCACAAGCCCTATTTTTAATAGGCAATCCTCCTTAAAAAGCCATGTTTAACAGGCAACACCATCATAAGCCCCATATAATGGGCAGAACACCTTACAAGCCCTACTTGATAGGCAACCCTTTCACGAAGCCCTATCTAATAGGCACCTCTTTTGTAAGCCCCATTCAATGGGCAGAACTTTTCCCAAGCCCTACTCAGTAGGCAACATCCTCCTAAACTTCATACGATAGACAAAATTCCTTATAAGTCTCATTAAATGGGCAGTGCACCCCTAAGCCTTGCTCTAAAGGCGACATTTTTGTATATCACTCCTATAAGTTTTACCCATTGCATTCCAGTGGGTAAAATCCCACCTAAATCCCACTTCACAAGTGGTATTTTCAAAAAACTCTACTTGATAGACAATACTTCCATAAACCTCTAAGGAGGATATTACTCTCATAAGCCCAATCTGATAAATAGCGCTTCTGTAAGCCCTATAAAATGGACCAAGCTCTCGTAAGCTCGGTCTAATAAGTAACGCTCTCGTAAATCCGGCATAAAGGATATCACCCTCACAATCCTTGGTTGACAGGGAATGTTTTATAAGAAAATCCTACAAAATAGGCACCAAATATAAAAAGGGCCCATATGGTCGAAGCCTCTCGCATTAAGCCTAATAAAATAAGATGCCACACAAATTCTTACAAACCTCTCTTCCTAATCAGATCCCTTCCAAAAAGCTTCATAAAGAAAGCTCAAGGAAAACAAACGCCTTAATAAAGTAGGTCCCGTAAGAACAGATGTCATCGACCTCAGTTTCGTTCTGGCAAAGGCCATCCTGGAAAAACCTTATATTAAGTAAATCCCGCTTGTTAAAGCCACTTTGAATGGCTGACGATTATAAAAAGATCTGCTAAATCAGCAGTATGTCATAACTAAATTTCATATGATCAGATGCCTCATGTCAGGAGGAGGAAACTGTATTGAAACTCTTTATAATAATCAGGTTCCCATCTCTAAATTGTTACTTACCTTCGTCATATACTGGCAAGAGTCACCCCCTTCCGAGAATCCTATAACAAATAAGCTATACTTATTAAAGCTATCATAAATAATGCCCAAACGCGGGAAATCTGCCAATAGCAAATTGCATACAGCCCAAGCCTCTTTTCAAGAGCCCACGGGATTAATTCTCTGAAACATCTTCAACTCTTTGCAGAATCTTGTAAGGATGATGGTTGATTCAGAAGTTCATTTGGAAAGGACAGATGACAGGGTCTCCAATCCCCCAAAGGAATCAGGACCTAGCAATACTGCGCCAAGAATATCCTTCGGACTAAGGGATAACAAGGCCATCATACATCAACACAATGACGCCCTTGTAGTAACGGCTAAAATAGAAGGGTACCAAGTGCGGAGAATTTTTATAGACACCGGGACCCCTGTCAATGTGATCCTTATGAGTTGTCTTAGTCAAATGCCCCAGAAGAGGCTTCTGAAACCCGCCAGGGTATCCCTCCAAGGCTTCTCGCAGAAGCCTGTCATGACAGTGGGGTCGGTGGATCTTGCACTCACTCTGGGAGAAGGGCATGTTAAAACATCAAAAGCGACTACCTTCTGGGTGGTCAATCAGGATTCATCTTATAACGCTATTATAGGAAGAGCTGCTCTGAACTCTTTCCAAATAATCATATCCACCCATCATTTGATGATGAAATTCCCTGTGGGGGATCAAGTAGGATGGGTATCAGAGCCTAATGGTCCCCGCAGAGGAACTGATAGAAATAGAATTAATCCCAGATCGGAGGGGATTCACCACAAGAATTGGCACTCAGATGCCTCAAGACATATCAGAACAACTGATAAGGTGTCTGAGGAGGAACGCAGATATCTTTGCTTTCGGGTCATCTGACCTGGTGGGGGGTGGGGTAGATGCAACCGTGGCATTACACTGTCTGAATGTAGACCCCTCGGTGAAGCCAGTAAAACAAAAGTTAAGGCAATTTGGCCCTGAGAAAGATAAAATCATCAGGGAGGAGGTCGCCAAATTATTGGAGGCTAAACACATCAGGGAAATACAATTCCCGGAATGGCTATCCAACGCAGTAATGGTGGCTAAAGGAAACACAGACACCTGGAGGATGTGTATTGACTTCAGAGACTTAAATAAAGCCTGCCCAAAAGATCATTACCCCCTGCCTAGGATTGATCAATTAGTAGATTCCACGTCAGGTTGTGAATTGCTATCCATGATGGACGCATATCAAGGCTACCATCAAGTAAAAATGAATCCATCAGATGTCCCGAAAGCTGCATTTGGAGTTTGTGCAGGGACATTTGGTTTTCAAAGCATGCCCTTTGGTTTGAAAAATGCGGGGGCTACTTATCAAAGAATGATGGATAAAATCTTCAAAAGCCAAATAGGCAGAAATATGGAAGTATATGTTGATGATATACTAGCCAAAAGCGTGTATGCTCAGAATCACATACAAGATCTGGAAGAAGTGTTTGTTGTAGCCAGATTATACCATCTTAAGCTGAACCCAGCTAAGTGCTCATTCGGCGTGCAAGCTGGAAAGTTCCTAGGATACATGGTTACTCCCAGAGGGATTGAAGTAAATCAAGCCAAAGTACAAGCAGTATTAGATATGACACCTCCTCGAAATATTCGAGAAATCCAAAGGCTCAATGGGCGAATTACAGCGCTCAGTCGCTTCATTTCCCGGTCAGCAGATAAAAGTCTTCCCTTTTTCAAAATATTGAGAAAGGGTAGTGGATTTGAATGGACTAATGAGTGCCAAAAGGCCTTTGAAGAACTAAAAAGGCATCTGGCAGAACTACCGTTGCTCACTAAGCCGCTACCACAGGAAATTCTATATCTATATATAGCTGTGGGAGAAGAATCCATCAGCTCGGTACTCCTGAGAGAGGAAAAGTTGGAGCAGAAGCCTATCTACTACACAAGTAAGATGATACAGGGAGCAGAGGCACGGTATCCTAGTATCGAAAAGGCTGCCTTAGCAGTAATGGTAACGGCTAGAAAACTGAGGCCCTACTTTCTATCACACAAAGTGATAGTTAGGACAAATGAGCCATTGAAGCAAGTACTGGGTAAGCCCGATTTGTCGGGAAGACTAGTTAAATGGGCTATAGAGCTAAGTGAGTATGACGTAGATTTCGAGCCAAGAGTGGCTATCAAGGCCCAAGCTCTGGCCGATTTCCTGCAAGAAACCACCAGAGGAAAAGAAGAAGAACTCCAATGGTGGAAAGCCTATGTGGACGGCTCTGTTACTAGAGATGGTGCAGGGGTAGGGATCTTCATCCAGGACCCCAAAAACCACACCTATAAATTTGCTATCAAGTTAAACTATCATGTCTCCAATAATGAGGCTGAATATGAGGCTCTGGTCAGATGCCTAGACTTGCTGCGAACCATGGGCGCCGCCCATGTAATGGTTCATTCAGATTCTCAATTAGTAACTCATCAGGTCCTAGGGACCTGTGAAAAGCGAGAAGAGAGAATGGTGGCATATGCAAAAATTGTGGATGAATTAATGGGGCATTTTGCCAAAGCTGAGGTGATCCAGATCCCTCTGGAAGAAAATATTGAAGCCGACAAATTGGCTCGAATAGCCAGCGCGGCAGAAGGAACCTGGACAGATGAAATCGTGCTGTGCAACGCAGATGCCAAGTTAGCCAAGGCCGAAATGCAGGCCATCGAAATAATGGAAGATTGGAGAACTCCAATCGTCCGAGCCTTAAAGGAGCTCCCTGAAGAACCAGAAGCTGTAACTCCAGCTAATGGAGGAAGATTGCCCTGTGCATTTAAAGCTAAATTCTGCCTAATAGGGGATAAACTGTACAAAAGGGCGTTCACACATCCCTACCTCAAGTGCCTATCAGAGCCTGGGGGAGAATATGCGTTGCGAGAAATACATGAAGGCGCTGCAGGAGCACACACTGGGTTTAAAGATTTGGTCAGGAAACTACTCAGGGCTGGGTTCTTCTGGCCTACAATGGAAAAAGACGCTAAAAACCTGGTTAAAAGGTGTGATAGCTGTCAAAGAAATGGGAGGCTCATTCACAAGCCTGCTGAAGAAATAGGGGCCATGATGGCACCTTGTCCCTTTGATAAATGGGGAATTGATATAGTGGGGAAATTCCCCACAGCTACGGGAGGAAGAGTATTCTTAATCGTAGCTGTAGACTACTTCACCAAATGGGTTGAGGCTGAGGCCGTAGTAAAAATCACGGAACATGTGATAAAGAAGTTCATATGGAGGAATATATGTTGCCGATATGGAGTCCCAAGGATACTGGTCGCGGACAATGGCGCACAGTTCACGGGATCCATGGTACGAGCTTGGTGCAAAGAAATTGGCATCGAACAAAGGTTTGTAGCTGTGGCTCATCCCCAGGCTAATGGGCAAGTCGAAGTCACAAACAGGACCATCGTAAGTGGCATCAAGGCCAGACTAGAACAAGCTAAAGGAAACTGGGCTGATGAATTAGATTCGGTGCTGTGGGCATATCGCACCAGTCCTAAAACAGCCACAGGAGAAGCTCCATTTAATATAGTTTATGGGGCAACAGCGGTAACGCCGGTAGAGGCAGAGCTCAAGTCATTAAGGATAATGGCTTATGATGAAAATCAAAATTCATCCTTGATGAGGGAGAACCTAGACATGGTCGAGGAGCTCAGGAGCAAAGCTCTTCAGAAGGCGGAAAGATACAAGCAGCAGGTGCGGGATGCATATAACAAAAAAGTACAGATCAGAAGGTTCTGCAAGGGAGACCTAGTCCTAAAAAGGGCAGATGCCCTCAAGCCCATGGGAAAGCTAGACGCAAATTGGGAAGGACCTTACCTGGTAAGGGAGGTATTAAAAGGAGGAGCCTATGAACTTCAAGATGAAGAGGGAAGGGTGCTACCTCGGCCCTGGAATGTTAACAACCTAAAGAAATATTATGCTTAGTATGAAATCATGCGCTAAATGAGTTATGATTCGCTCGATTTCTCATAACTCACCTGGTGGGGGGTAGGGGGATACCCCCCATATCCCATTATCTTAAAATGCTTTCCATGATTTACTATCTTAAAACGTCAGATCCTATGCGTTAAGCAATTATTAAAGAAAGCATAAAAGGAATAAAGGTAAACTCAAGCCCTTGGGTAAAAGAAAACTAGAGAAAGTTCTAAGACTGGAAGTATGGAGGTAATACCTCAGTAGAGCTTAAAAAGAAACCATTCTTAATCAGGGCATAGCATCTGGAGAGGCTCATATCCTACTATTCCAAAATATTACATGCATAAGAAAGCAGAACATCCAATAAACAGCAAGGCATGCAGTCTATTATAGTCACAGCAGAAAAGGCACAAAATGAGCCTCCAAGTCTTGAAGCGTCTATCCCAGCAAAAAAAAAAAAAAAAAAAAAAAAAAAAACATAAAAAAGAAAATCACTACACAAGCACCAAAGTACGACGAAGTTAAGCTAAGGCAGAAGAGCGCGAGCTAGACGACGGGGTCGCAGAACCTCGAGGGAAGGAATGGGAATCACTGTAGTTGCTGTCTTCCCTTGTAGTTGAACCTTTTTTTAAAAAAAAAAAAAGAAGAAGAAGAAAAGGGGAGGAGAGAAGCAAATACATACGTATTAATCAGTTCAAAATCACACCAAGGAAGGTAGAATAAAACCAATATAGTCAAAGGATTATATGGCTTACCTTCGTCTGTCCTTTGTCTTTTATTTCCCCCTTGAGGGATCTGACTAGCTGAGGGTTCAACTACCCCTCGGGCCTCATTTGCCCTTTCTGTCTTCTTAACTTCCTCAATAGAGAGCAGTTCGGCCATCAGAGTAATCACACGACCATTGTGGACAGGGTCATGAATAATGGCATCCCCTGGTAAGAGAAACCCACCTATCAAAGGGGCGAGAATGGCTTCGCACTTTGCTTCCTCCGATAAATGCCCGTCATACATTTCGTATTGAACAAAGAGATTCTTTAGCCGTTGGAGATAGGCTTTCATATTGGGGAAATCCTCGAATTCCAGGAAATCTATTTCCTTCCTAGTTAGAAACCTAAGTAGATGGAATCGGAGAGAGTCGGAGAGGTCCTCTGAATATACCAGGTCACAGATTTTCCGACGAAGGGAATCGAGCGACATATTTGAGCAGCAAAACATAAATGGCGTAAGCTAGAAACAATCAAAAAACTTGGTAAAAGGGGAAAGAGGGATTATTCTCCCTTCTCTCTCAACCATAAAAGCGTTAATCGATAAAGAGATTACCTATCTGGTTCTGGCGTTCCGAAAGAGTGAAAACGGCAATCTTACTGATGAAGAAATTTGCAGAGGGAGTAGAAAGGCTTTCTCCTCTTTTCTCTCTGGATGACGTTTTAAAAAGATGATAGAAAGGAAGGGGAAGAAAGAAACTCTATATCCCTGCGCCCTCGGAAAACCAAACGTCGCACTACTTTCTCATATGACAAGATATGACAAGACTCGAGTGACGTCGGTAAAAAATAAATAATAGTAAAAAGAAGGGAAGAGGAAGCATTATCATCTCCCGCTAAAACATTAAACCAGAAGCTTACCAAATACACTTCTGGACTTGGGGGGGGGGGAGTAGCTGATAGGGACTAATATCAGCCTTTCCTATATAAATAACTCTAAATGTTGAAGAAGATGTACTTCCCTAAACCTTGTAGGGATGAGCACCAGCTTTCCCTATAAGGGATTTCGCCACACTTATTTGGAGTATTCTTCAGATAAGTTAAAGAGAGAGATTGTTCCAAATAAAGAATAGGTTCTGGGCATTGTGAGAACTGGTACCTACCTTAGCTTATGCCAAGGCTCCTGCACAGAAGCTAGTTTGGGCAGAGGCTGCTTTGATTGTGCTAGGCTTCTGCCAGAGTCTAGGGATCTGCCTAAGCATGCGATCGGTGTGATTCTAGCCCTCCTAGTGTGAGGACCACGGCATTAATGACAAGGAGAATACTGTCTCCATAGAAATTCCTTTACTATCCCTTTTCCGCATGAATGTACATCTCCTCACCCCCTCTACGTCTATAAATACTAAATGAACGCACACTTTATTCATCATCACAACATCACTCTCTTACGAACAAACACGCTCCTTAGCGTACTGTTCTATCCAATTCCATATTTTCTCCTACGAGCTCCTCCGAGCTCAAGGAGCCAGGGCGTTCAAAGCCTTCTTCCGGGAAGCTCCAGTTTCCCCTCACCTCCATCCATTCCTCTCGACGCCGGGAAGAAACTCCATCTTAAACCCAGTCTTAAGCTTAAGGTAAAACCCTCATTGCCAAAAGGGAATGAGGCTCGACGGAGCTCCGTTCTCCTTGTTTCCCTTCTTCCTTTTCCTGTTCCATTTCTTCAGTATCTGCTTATATGAGTGTAAAACTCCATGAATCTTGCTAGTTTATGGCTGAACATGCCTTTTATGCCCTACCCATAGCTCGACTATTATTTGTCATCACTACGCGAATCATGCTCTATGCAAAATGCTCATCTATGGCTCTATGCACATATGAATCTCCTGCTCTTTACTGCTTTAACGCTTTACCCATAAATGCTCTTTGCAAAATACGATGATCAATACTCTAAATTGTTGTGGATCTCAAACCCGGATCTATCAGTAACCATGCAATTATATCATATATTTATGTTGTATATACTTGTAATGATAATTCTCTGAAAACATCTCCTATTTCATAAAATAATAATGTTAGAATAAAATTATTTCTAAAGCGGACATGTCATCTTCTATATTAATCCACAATTCTTTCCATTATAAAAAATAGGACAATTATTGTAGAACGTCTCGATTAGGAAAGCAGGACAATTGATATGGGATGGAGGGAGTAACATATAAGAGTTTAAAGTCTAACAAGTGTCATGCAAAGATTTTTTATTTATTTTTTCGGTTCGGTCTCGGTTGGTAAACCTGTAACCAAAAGGTTTTTCGGTCGGTCTCGGTTTTGTGCAATTTGACTCGGCTGACAACCGAACCGACCGAAATTCATAGAAATGTACTCTTCCACGTGACTCATCCTGTCATCCACTTCCCTATTCCTCCTCGAGCGGCGCACCTATGACCTATCCCCCACTTTAATGTCTCTTTCAATTTCTCTCATCATTTGCATTAACAATTACTTTCGCATCTCCACTCTTCTTTCTCTCTTGTATTCTATCTCTCTTCCTCTTCCTCGTATTCCATTACATCTTCATCTTCTTCATTTTGATTTAAGATTTCAGGCCATGACATTAGCAGCGCCGCCTCAACTGTGTTCTCCCTTCTCCGCCGGACCTTCGCTAATCCACTAGATATTCAATCGACGCTGCTGATTTCGATCTCCGAAGCTTAAAATCGAGAAAATAGAGGACGATCTTCACGGTTCGGTGACCGACCGAAACTGAACCTTGGTATCGGCTACAATTTTGGCCGGTTGGTGTGATCCAGTCGGCCAGTTTCGGCGGCAAAAAATAGAACCGATAAGTTGGTCGGTTATCTATATTCCTGTCGGTCGGTGGCCCGAACCGACCGATGCACAGCCCTACTTGATAGCTCCACATTCCAATATACGATGCTTGATTCATAAAAGTCGTCACCGCAAAACATGTTGACCGTAGCTAGGAATCACCGTCGGCTGACGCCAGTAAGCCTCCGCATATCCGCCTCCGTCGCCATCCCCCGGACTTCATCCCCGTGTTCAGCTCACGCATCTCGCGCCGTCACTGCTTCATCTGAAACAACAGATCGACAAGGTTAAATACCAGCAATATATGCTCTTAGTTTCAGTCCCTTTTCTCTAAACTTGGCCTCAAATTTTTGGGCCTCTTTTTTTTTTTTTTCCTTTCTTTTTTTTTTCTTTTTTGGTAATTTTATTTCAGAGGCAGAGAAGAAGTCAACGTCAACGTGGATGAAAATAAAGTTGTTTTTTCCGCCTGCATTCTTCTTTTGCGCCGGCACCGAGAGAGTTAACAGCCTGCGTGAAAAGGTTAGTTTCTTAATTTTTGGATCTATCTCTGCCATGTCATACTCTCTCCATCGTTCATATTAGTCGTCCGTTTGAACATTCTCGATAATCGAGCGTAAATCGAATGGAGTCTATCGGAATTAATTAGTTTAAATAGCACATTATTGGACTTGAATATTATAATAAATACTTTTATTCGGGACAACTATTTTAACAAGTCCAGATACTTATTTAGGGAGGTCGGATGGGGGCCAAATAAAATGTCTCGTTCTCCGACCCCACATCAATCGATCATTATAATTAATGTATGTAATGTTTGTCAGTGTAGTCGGAACCGGCGAAGCAATGGGAAAGCATATTAAAATTGGAAGTGCTAAACGGAAGCGAAATAGATGAGTTTTCGAGCGAGAGTTTGAAGTCTTTGGAGTTTCGAAAAGTGAAGTATAGAGGCGTTTTCGACGAGAACAAGTCTATCTTAGTTCTGGAGGATAAGCCTACACCTTCTGATCCTTTTGCATATGAATACAGCCTCCTAACTCCTTTCATTCCTCATCCTCCCAAAAGGTAAAATCAACTCATTGTATTCTATATATTCAATTACTACGTACATATTATAAATATACTACTATATCACAATTTACTACTTTTCTTGAACATCATATAGTATATGATTAATTTGAATCATATTTTGGCAGTGTGTTACTTCACATGTATTAGTGAATAGAGGGCGGGTCCCACGGGATTGGGCCTATTATACGAAAATTGAGAAGGTTCAATCGTACGAGATCGTAAGGGATTTCCCTCAAAAGGTTGTAACTCCAAATTTTTGTTTTCCTTCGCTCAATTGCTAGTTAAAATTGTGGTAATTAAATCTCAACCTCTGAAGTTTTCAGTAAATGGATCTCTAATGTGATCTAGAAAATGACGTGGCTAAACGTGCAAAACGTACATTGAAATAGTAATGTTACACGTTTTGCCATGTCATAGATTAACGAAAGGAAGCAATAGAAAAAAAAAATCGGATTTACAAGTGAAAATGTTAGGGTATAATTAACATGCATCAAAAGTTGGGATATCCATCAACAATATGATCTATATCATTGGAACGTGAAATTACATTAACATTATTTCAAAGTCGAACTGCAGGAAAAACTTTCATCTTCTTGCCAGCCTGGGCCTCAGACAGTCGAATCCCTGAATCGTGAGAAATATAATGTTAAAGTTGCGGAAGCACTTAATTCCATCATTGGATCGGCCCAAGCCTAGGACTGAGCCCGAGCCTATTGAATTAGTTGGAATTATGAGAAGCGGTGTTTACCCAGGGTGGTTTGATATGAATATTGGAACGATTGTTGGTGCCGTAGGGCTTGATCCAAATGCAACACTCTATGTTGAAAAAATTTAACATAGTACTAGTCATGAAAGTACCATCGCCACTCCTCACACGGTAGACCATATGCTATCCCGTTTCGCCACGATGAGAAAAGAGAACATTAAGATGATCGTAATCTGGTATGCTATATGATTTTTTGCTATTTATTTTGTCCTGGCATACTCATGGAACACACGATTCGATCCATTTCTGAAACTATATATTATAATGTAATTTAGAATATTGTGTAATGTAGATTATTTTCTGCAGGTTCTCTTGTTCTGGAGGAACTTTTTACTTGGCTAGATGGTTTGTGAGGATGTTGAAAAAGGGCATGATAGAATGATAAAATATTTTTTTCCCCCTTCCATCTTGCCGTCGTTGCTGACCGGGGAAATCTAAACTATCGAATGGTTTAGTAGAGGAATGATCTCTTACCCGTTACCGCCCCCTTGTGAAGGAAGATGAGCATTTTCTTTGTGTATTTTTGGTAAAAGTCCTTACGTTGTCTGTTATTTTTATATTTGTAACTACTTTTCCGATCGACTGTGAAAAGTATGCCAGACCTCATATTCAATACAGAATATCATTTATACTTCAAAGTCAACCAAAATTTACTTGAACATTCATTTTACTTCAACATGTTCCAAAAATAGCCTTAATATTCAATTATCTCAAATTTTAAAAACTATGGCCAAACGCCTAACAAATCGAAGCGTATGCATGAATGTCGGACTGAGGAAGTAATTATTTTTTCTTTATCTTAAAGTGTAATTTAAACTCATAATATTTTTGTATACCACTTTTAAAAACACCCATGCACAAAATACCCTTCCCTTAAAAAGCATGTACAAAATACCCCTTTCAGCATTTTACAATTAATTTTTGTTGGGAACCCCTTGCAGTTTGATTTTGATGATGTTTATAGAAACCACACTTAGGCACATTTTACTTGTTTAGGGTCAAGGCCGATAGATCGACCTGCTACCTGTTAGTGCAGGTCGATACTCTCTAATGTTCAAATGCAAGTTCGATCCACCCTGTAAGAGAAAGGTCGATTATCGACCTGCCTCATTCGGATCGAGCTGGCATATCTGCCTGTCTATCGACCTTCCTTATCAAGCTTCCAGCCCGCATTGTCTTAGAAGATTTCAAGTGCTGGATTATCTCATCAAGGTCGATGCCCCGCCTTCATGGAGCAACACGACCTGATCCTTACCACGTGGTGTGCCAGCAAGGACGAACTTTCCCAATGGCTAGAAGTGAGTCAGCCTCCAACGGCTAGTGCCACGTCAGCCTGACTCCAACGGCTAGTTTTTCAAAACTGCCTATATATACTTCAGCCATTATCGGATTCAAGTACGGGAAACTTAAGCTATCAACGCCAAATCTCTGCCGAAGTCTCTCTCAAGTTCATATCCATTCAAGTGTTCGAAATCCGATTAGTTTCCCAAACACTTGACAAAGAGAGACTTTCAACTCCGATAAAAGCCCAACGACGAAGCGTTCACTGCTGCTTGTCGTTGATTCAACATTTCCTTCTCCGACCCGTTCGAAGTTAGAAAGATTGTTTAGTGTTTCACCATTGTAGAGTTAGTCAAGCTTTGTAGTGTGTGAAAGGTTGTTTGTACATTTTGTACGAAAGGTTGTAAGGGTCACGACCCAAAACTCGTGTCTAGATATATTCAGGTTAGAGTGTATTTAGAACTGATACTCAGTCAGTATAAATAAGAGAGAGGTTGAATCCAAAGGTAAAGGGATTCGCAGGTCGAGTCGACCTGACGTGGACGTAGGAGGGTTTCTCCGAACCACGCTATATCGCGGTGTCTCTCTCTCTCTCTCTCTCTCTCTCTCTCTCTCTCTCTCTCTCTCTCTCTCTCTCTCTCTCTCTCTCTCTCTCTCTCTTTATTTATCGCCCTTTCATTTTATTATCAAACTGACGAGCATCAACCTGCATATCAAGCATCAACCTGCATTTCAGTATCGACCTTAGATTTTTCAAAGAGTAAATCAACCTCCACCAACTTCCGCATAAGCACAGTTTGATAAATCAAGCTTGTTCCCAAACGAGCTTGATAGATCAACCTGTCTCTGATAAGGATCGACCTTGACAATCGACCTTTGATCGACCTGATTTTATAAAAGTCAAAAACGGTTGGTTATTGGTGTATTCCCCCCCACCCCCCCATACACCAATTACTCTTTCCCAGGACCAACAAGTGGTATCAGAGCAGTGGTTCTTTTGACCGCTGCTTTGCATACTAATGTTTTCTTTTAAACTTTTGGTCATTTTGAACCGATCCTTTAGAAAAATCTTTTCATTCATTTCATATCATATTATTTGCTATGGAGGCTTCTCTTCTCAGGGTTTGTGAAGATTTCTCCATCCAAGGCTATGAAGACTGGAGCTTCCGAATCAAGATGTGTCTCAAGGCACATCACGTCCTTATGTGGGATATCATCGAAAATGGCCCCTCCCCCATTTATGCAGCGAAGATCATCGTGGATGGAACATCCCCCGGGGAGGCCACTTACGAAAAAGTCCTCAAAAATCCTCGCGACTACACAACCGAGGAAAGGAAGGAGGCCAGCCTCGATGACTACGCAAAAGGACTCATCTCTAGCACCGTGAAGGGCGTCTACCTTGCCAAGATTCGAAATCTTGAAACAGCCAAAGAGATGTGGGACACCCTCCGGTCCATCAGCCTGGGTTCAGAGGAAATGAAGGAGAACAAGCTGTCCATGGCGTGCAGCAAGTTCGATGACTTCAAGATGGTTTCAGGAGAAACCATAGAAGCAATGAAAATTCGCTTCACAGAAATCATTCTCGAAGTCTCTGCAATCAACCCTCACAAATGTACGCAGTGCGAGAAGAATCTAAAAGTGATGCGTGCCCTACCTGCAAATTGGCACGTATACGCCGCCATGCATCCAGCCCGATCGGACTTCAACTTCCTCACCACCGAAGATCTTTTTGACATCCTTGTCGGAAATGAATATGAGATGATCTGAATCCATGGATCAGCACAGCCTTCCACCAGCAAGAAGGTTGATGAAAAGAACGATAAAGAGGTAGCTTTCAAGGCCGACTCAGCCTCTGCTGCTACCCCAAGTCCGATTGACGAATCCATCGTCAAAAAGTTCGAGAAGATGACTCTCGACTATGCTCTAGCTGCTAGGAGAAATGAGAAGCTCCTAGGAAAGGTTGTCAAATACAAAAAGTTCTATCGTGACAACAAGCGAAATTTCTCAAACCGCAACCACGACCGCCATGACAAAAAGGGAGAAGGTAAACCCTCAACCTTCAATTCTTCTAACACACCCGAGGGTGGTTGCTTTGGTTGTGGCAGGCCAGGTCACTACAAGACCGATTGTCCAGATCTGACAAAGGCCGAGAGAGACGAGCTCCGTGCAAAGCACGATAAAAAGCTCAAGGAACAACGAGCTGCCATGATCGCCGAAGAATCAAAGGAGGCTCATCTCTCAGACAGCTCGTCAAGTGATGACGAAGGTTACATCGCTTTCGATGAAAGTGATGATGAAGAATGTTTCGTTGGAGAGCACCAACAAAACGAGGGATCTTCAAAGGTAGATCCTCAACCCATTTCACTTTCTTTTTCTGACGATGAATGTGCAGAAGAAGGTGAAGACCTATCCGAGGCTGTGTCTTGGGAAGAAATCAAGAAACAGCTCGATGACTATGCCGACCTCGTGGAAACACTCAAAGAGGTCGTTGAAGATAATGCTGAGCTAATGGACAAAAATGAAAAATACAAGCTAGCATTAGAAGAAAGATTCTCTCCCTATGATGAGGAAAAGGAAAGGGAGATCGAAGCCCTAAAGTCAAAGGTTGATGAATTGACTTTCCGGGTTAAGGAGTTCGATACCAGGGCGCTCGAGAAGGACGAGTCCCTCAAGACCAAAGATGCCGAAGTACACAGCCTTACCTCAAAATTGGCTGACTTGGTTATTCGACATGAACTCCTCGTGAAAAAGGAAGAAAAACTTCAACTCACTTTGAGTCAGTTGAAGAAAAGTGGAAAGAAGTTGGAAGAAGTCCAATCCATGCAACGCAATCCGCGCGATCACTCTGGTATTGGATTTACTGGAAAATCCTAGGAAAGCAAGGATAAAGACTGCGAGATCACGTTCGTAAAGGCGCAGTCTAAATCAAAGAATATCAGAAAAGGTCATCAAGCTCTTCCAGATAAGATGGTCAAGCTGAAGAACCCAGTTCGACAGCCCCAAGCCATTCTCTTAAAGCAGCACAAGAAGGAACAGCCTGTTCCTCAAAAGAAAGAGAGTCGACCTGCACAGCATCGTCGACCTGCCCCCTCTCATCAAAAGCAGGCTGTTCATCCAGGGCGATACCAAGGCCAGTACTTTCAAAGGCCGTATCACCCTCAGTTCTTCTTTCCTGTTCATCAAGGTTGTCACTGCCACTATCCTCAACAGTCGAACTTCCAAGACTGGCAGTATCAACCTGATCTTCATGAAGAGCAGTATTATCAGCCTCGTCGCCCTCGCTCAAAGAAATCCAAGGCTCCCAAGCCCAAGACCGCCACTGCCTCGTCCTCAGCCTCGGATAGAAGCAGACCGGCGAAACAAATCTGGGTCCCAAAGGCCGTTCCCGCAACCGATGTAGCACCCAATCTCAAATGGGTTGCTAAGTTTAATTAATTGCAGGTTGGAAAGGCTCAAAGAAGGAGCCAAGCAGCTCGTGGAGCTGTATGGATCATTGATAGTGGATGCTCAAAGCACATGACGTGTGACAAAACGCTACTATCAAATTATCAATGCCATGATCGAAGAATATTGCACAAAGAGTGGAATTCATCATCAAACCTCAGCAGCTCGTACACCTCAACAAAATGGCGTAGTGGAACGCCGTAACAGGTCGCTGAAGGAAGCAGCTCGTACCATGTTGGATGAAACCAACCTTCCAAAGAAGTTTTGGGCAGAGGCCGTTAACACTGCCTGCTATACCCAAAACAGGTCGATCATCACTACCCGACATGGAAAGACTCCATACGAGCTGTGGAACAACAAGCTCCCCAGGTTAAAGTACTTTAAAGCTTTTGGGTGCTTGTGTTACATTCATAACAATGGGAAATCTCAATTAAAAACTTTTGATAGCAAGGCCGATCCAGGAGTATTTTTGGGATACTCGGAGGTTAGCAAAGCTTATAGAGTTTTTAATAAGAAAACCCTAGTTGTGGAGGTAACACCTCATGTTGTGTTTGATGAATCCACTTGTCTGTACAGAGAGTTAAGTACAGGTTCAGATCAGTCCGCTACTAACAGGCCGTCTAACTCCCCCATCGACGACCTGCTAGTATGGACTCCAAATGATTTGGAGGAAGAGGATCAATCTGATCCAAAGGTCACACAGCAAGGGGGAAGTGATGCAAGTAACGTTCATACTTCGAGCTGTAATACATCAGCCGGACTTAACAAGGCTGATCCCCCATTCTCAGTCCCCCAGACTGATGCTGTTCACGACCTTACATCCCAAATCGAGCAGCTCGATAGCACAATGGAGCAGCTCAACATCCAGGCCGAACAACAGCCTGATCAACAGCCCGAGCAACAGCACGTGCCCACTGATCAACCTTCAACTCACCCGGAGTTTGACGAACCCATTAATGAGCCCGATCCAATCATTTCAAATGAAGAAAGATCACGACGCAGACGATGGATCGATGATCATCCAAAGGAGCTCATTGTTGGGAACCCAAACCAAGGAGTGCGAATAAGAAGGACGATTGGTGAAAGCGCACTTCTAAGTTGCTATCTCTCTCGAATTGAACCCAAAGATGCCATTGAAGCTCTTCGTGATGCTGACTGGATTCAAGCCATGCAAGAAGAACTCAATGAATTCAAAAGAAATGAAGTATGGTCTCTAGTTGATCGTCCTTATCATCAGGGCGTCATTGGAGTCAAATGGGTTTACAAAAACAAGAGAGATGAATCTGGAGAAGTTGTCAGAAATAAAGCCCGATTGGTAGCAAAGGGTTACTGTCAACAAGAAGGAATCGATTATGATGAGACGTTTGCCCCCGTTGCAAGATTAGAAGCTATAAGGCTGTTTCTAGCTTATGCCGCTCATCAACGATTCAAAGTCTACCAGATGGATGTTAAAAGTGCGTTCCTCAATGGCGTTCTCGAAGAGGAAGTCTATGTGGAACAACCTCCAGGATTCGAGGAGGGTGATTCAAGCAAAGTCTACAAACTTCACAAAGCTGTATACGGACTTAAGCAAGCTCCTCGAGCTTGGTATGAGACGCTATCATCCTTTCTCATCGAATCAGGATTCAAGCGTGGTTCAGTCGACAAAACGCTATTCACTATCAAAGTGAATGAACATATCCTTTTAGTACAAATTTATGTTGATGATATCATTTTTGGATCAAAATATCCCATTTTATGCGAAAAAATTGGTAACCTCATGACAGAAAAATATGAAATGTCTACGATGGGGGAAATGAATTTCTTTCTAGGGTTGCAGGTCAAGCAGTCCGATGAAGGAATCTTCATTAGCCAAACAAAGTACGCACACGAGCTGGTTGACAAGTTTGGTGTCAAAGACAGCAAGCCTGTCAAAATACCGATGCTCTCTGGTGGGAAGATCGACCCGGATCCCGAAGGAAAACCAGCCAACTTAACACAGTACAGGGGTATAATTGGTTCATTACTTTATCTAACTGCTAGTCGACCTGATATCACTTTTGCAGTTGGAGTGTGTGCTAGATTTCAAGCTAATCCGAAGGAATCCCACTTGGAAGCAGCAAAGAAAATTCTTCGGTACATCAAAGGAACCACAAATTTAGGTCTTTGGTATCCTTGTGATGATAATTTGCAGCTTACAGGTTATTCAGATTCTGATCATGCAGGGTGCAAGCTCGATAGGAAATCTACCTCGGGTACTTGCCATTTTCTCGGAAACAAGCTGATATCATGGTTTTCAAAGAAACAAACTTCAGTAGCCACCTCCACCACAGAGGCCGAGTACATGGCCGCAGGGAGTTGTTGTGCACAAATCTTGTGGATCAAACAACAACTCAAAGACTATGAAGTTGAAGTCAGTGAAGTGCCTATATTCTGCGACAGCTCGAGTGCTATCGCCATTACTCAAAATCCAGTTCTCCATTCAAGATGCAAACACGTGGATATTCGACATCACTTTATTCGCGATCACGTGGAAAAGAAGAACGTGATTATTGAGAAGATACACACTGATATTCAACGAGCTGATATCCTAACCAAGCCACTGGCCGAAGAAAGATTCAAAATGCTGTGTGGAAAGTTAGGGTTATTAAATGTTGAGTCATCAGGCCGATCGTAAGTCTACAGGCCGTCATGATTCAACAGGTCGTTTGCAAGCCAACAAGCCGTTACTACTTGAAGAGACCGCCTCACTCAACAGGCCATTCGTGACTACATCCCGTCTCTATTCTAAAGGCCGGTTGAGTCAAAAGGCCGTTTCTATTCAACAGGCCGACTGTCAAAACGACAGATCGTTCTCTATCATCAGGCCGACGTTGAAATCAGCAAAATCGACCTGTGCTCCTCAAATTAAGGGGGAACTCTTAATCGAGTGATCCATCATTTGAGGGGGAACAAAGGCCGATGTCTTCCTCCAGGCCGTTCATATCGATAGGCCGATATCACAAGATCAGGCTGATATTTGCCACCAGGCCGATATTACAAGTTCGATATCAACCTGAATGCCACCTGCATTAATGAAGGGAGAATCAAAAGGGCAGTATCACCCTTTTGTCATACATTTAACTTCTTTAATACGCATTGAATTCTTTCAATTATTAAAATTTATTTCTCAATGTGTTACATTGTTTAAGGCTCTGTTATTTTGCAGAAAATTAGGAAAAAGGGAATAATGATTGCTATTTTTGCAAAACATCCAGTCAAGTGTCAAATATTGACACATTAACCGAGGTTGCATTTAATTCCCTGCTGTCTCTCTGAAAAAGTGCAAGTTTTCGCACGTTTTCAAAATAGCTCACGCGCGGATGTGTAACGTTTCACATTCCACGCGCTCTCATCGTGTGGATGAGAATTAAAGAGAGATTTTAACCCTTTCAAATTCGAGAGATCCTAGCCATTCAAACTTTCTATAAATCATGCAGTTTTTCCATTTCGAAACGTTACTTACTCTCATCATCTTCTTCTTCAAAACCTAATTTTCTCTCTGCAAAATCAACCGCCGCCGTCGTGTTTTGTATTCAACTGCTGGTTCCTTACTCACCACTTTTCACTCGTTGCACAAAAATATCACCGTGGTTTGTGCTTTATCGATGTCTTTACTTTCATCTTTCATCAAGTGTTTGATTACTAATCTATCTATCTTGTTGCAGAAAATCAACATCAATGGCACAAACATCAACTTCCGGTAAACCGGAGATGCACTGGGACGAGATCTCTGCATATTTGGAGTCTCACATCAAATACAAACCGTATATGGTTCGTGAGAACTTTGGTTTCCGCGATTTGGATTCCATGTTCGCACTGGTGGAAACGTGTTTCCCTTTCCACCAGATTATCTCCACCCGTCCGGCGAAGTTCCTCCCGAAAATTGTGAGTGCCTTCTTCTACAACTAGAACAAGGGCGACTCCGTTTCCTCTCACACCGTCTCTCTCGGGACTCAAAAGGCCGTCCATCACATCAACGTCCTCGACGCCGTGAAAGCTGCTTTCGGCATTGGGGATGGTGGAGAAATGCAACTCTCCGACATAAAAAAGGACCAACTGCAGCAAGTTATCGACCGCGTTCTCATTGAACCAGGGCTGTATTTGGAGAGGTCGTTCAAGAGGACTGAGCTCCGTCCTAAGTACAGGCTGCTTATGGACTTCATTCAACGGTGCTTCCTAGGGCACGTCGGGAATCACGACCAGGTCACGCCCTTCAAATTTCCAATCATGACGGCCGTGATACTCAACCTGCCTATCAGCTGGGCCAAGCTGATGGTCTCCCTGCTCTGGGAGGAGGCCAGGCAGATCGAGTGCGAAATGGACGGAGAGGCCGTGGTGGGAGTGCGTCTCCACATGGATAAGAGGCCGCTTCGTCTTGGGACGAAGGCGAACTGCATTATTATTTCCTTTTTCAAAAGTCAGAAATGGTCGGACGCGGACGACTTCCCCCACAACTTCATTCCTAAAGATCTCCATCAATTGGAGATGGCGATTGGGGTCGCACCGCAAAATTACTACGGGTCGTCAGACCACGTAAGGGAGCATCTCAATCGGACTGGTCAGTCCAAAATTGGGTGGAGGGTGCCGGCTCGCCCTATCCAAAAGAAGAGGAAGGCCGATGATGTGCCAGTGCCTTCTCGCCCTGCCAAAAGGACTCCCCCTCCAAAGAAATCGAAGTCAACTGCTCCTCATCCGACCAGGCCGCTTCGCCTCGTACTTCCTATGGAGCCCGTGGCCGCGGAGCCTCTAAATGTCAGGCCGATGACGCCTTAGCCCTCGCCCTCATCCTCGCCGGAACGGACTCCTTCTCCAGTCCGTACCGCGATCGAGCCGTCTGCTTCGCAGGTCGTTGCCGGTTCCTCGCCCTCTCCCACTCGCTCCCCTCCTCGCGTTCGCGTTGGATCAGTGGAAATCCAGGATCTCACTGGACAGGAGGAACCCCAAGACTCCATCTTGCCAGTCCAGCCAATCTCCGAGCAGGCCGTATCTACTGCTCAAGCCATGGTGGCTTCGATGAAGGCCGAAGCCAGGCTGAAGGTCATCGACCTGATGCTGGGGATTGTTCAACTCTCCAAGTCCCTCGATCTTGCCGCTCACCTCCAGTTCTATCTGGTTTGTAAGTCGAGCTACTACTACGTTTTTGATGCCTTGTTGCAGGTCGTTTCCCTCAACGACCTGAAGGTCGAGGAACTGGAGTTGGAGGCTGAGTTCAACTTCTACAGTGTGGAGGATGCAGCCGCCAATTTCAAATCTCTTGTAGTCGAGCAGAAGCGCTTTATAGCGGAGCGCCGGGCTGCTGAAGCGAGGAAGCAGGCCGAATCTGACTGGGTCAGTGAGTCGGCCTCCGAACTCATTTTGGATGCTGGAGTCCAGCAACAGGCCGTAGAGTGGCTAGATGAGCGCCAGAACGCCCTGCTGCGGGAGCTCAACAGCTGCTTCATCCTCCTTCACTACTGGATCAATGACCCCTCCCTGCCTGAAGATGCCGATGATGCATATGCAGCCTACATGCTAAAATTTCCTCACCAAGACTTCATTGGTGAACTTCGAAAGAAGGCTGCAGAGGCCGGTGCGATCTTAAGGGCTCCATCAAAGCAATTTTTCACGCCCTTACTTATTGGCGATTCGGGCTACCTTGATTATTCCCGAATCGACCGGTACATCGCACTGACCGCCACCGGCCTGAACGTCGACGTCTCAAATTCCGATCCCGCCTACTGCCGTATAAGGGATGGAATTTATGCAAGTATGCAGGCGAAGTCGAGGGAGCAGATCCAGGAAGAGCGTATAGCAGCCCGTGCCCAGCTGCAGAAGATGTAGAGATGATTTTGTATATTTTCTGTATTCATTTAAGTTCGAAGCACGATTTGTAAATTTCCAAATGTAAGTACGCTTTCGAGCTGAATGAAGCAAAAATCATCTTTTACGACCTGACGACAATATCTCTTTGTCCAGGCATCTGCCTTTACTGCTTTATTTTAATTATGTTATAATCTGCCTTTCATATAATTCCTTATCAACCTTAATGGTTAATCGATCTTTCATTGTTTTAAAATCTTAGGAATTATTTGTAAAGTGTATGGTTTTGACATCATCAAAAAGGGGGAAATTGTTGGGAACCCCTTGCAGTTTGATTTTGATGATGTTTATCGAAACCACACTTAGGCACATTTTACTTGTTTAGGGTCAAGGCCGATAGATCGACCTGCTACCTGTTAGTGCAGGTCGATACTCTCTAATGTTCAAATGCAAGTTCGATCCACCCTGTAAGAGAAAGGTCGATTATCGACCTGCCTCATTCGGATCGAGCTGGCATATCTGCCTGTCTATCGACCTTCCTTATCAAGCTTCCAGCCCGCATTGTCTTAGAAGATTTCAAGTGCTGGATTATCTCATCAAGGTCGATGCCCCGCCTTCATGGAGCAACACGGCCTGATCCTTGCCACGTGGTGTGCCAGCAAGGACGAACTTTCCCAACGGCTAGAAGTGAGTCAGCCTCCAACGGCTAGTGCCACATCAGCCTGACTCCAACGGCTAGTTTTTCAAAACTGCCTATATATACTTCAGCCATTATCGGATTCAAGTACGGGAAACTCAAGCTATCAACGCCAAATCTCTGCCGAAGTCTCTCTCAAGTTCATATCCATTCAAGTGTTCGAAATCCGATTAGTTTCCCAAACACTTGACAAAGAGAGACTTTCAACTCCGATAAAAGCCCAACGACGAAGCGTTCACTGCTGCTTGTCGTTGATTCAACATCTTCTTCTCCGACCCGTTCGAAGTTAGAAAGATTGTTTAGTGTTTCACCATTGTAGAGTTAGTCAAGCTCTGTAGTGTGTGAAAGGTTGTTTGTACATTTTGTACGAAAGGTTGTAAGGGTCACGACCCAAAACTCGTGTCTAGATATATTCAGGTTAGAGTGTATTTAGAACTGATACTCAGTCAGTATAAATAAGAGAGAGAGGTTGAATCCAAAGGTAAAGGGATTCTCAGGTCGAGTCGACCTGACGTGGACGTAGGAGGGTTTCTCCGAACCACGCTATATCGCGGTGTCTCTCTCTCTCTCTCTCTCTCTCTTTATTTATCGCCCTTTCATTTTATTATCAAACTGACGAGCATCAACCTGCATATCAAGCATCAACCTGCATTTCAGTATCGACCTTAGATTTTTCAAAGAGTAAATCAACCTCCACCAACTTCCGCATAAGCACAGTTTGATAAATCAAGCTTGTTCCCAAACGAGCTTGATAGATCAACCTGTCTTTGATAAGGATCGACCTTGACAATCAACCTTTGATTGACCTGATTTTATAAACGTCAAAAACGGTTGGTTATTGGTGTATTCCCCCCCCCCCCCCCCCCCCCCATACACCAATTACTCTTTCCCAGGACCAACTATTTTAATAAACATTTCTATTTTTCCTTTAATTTTTTTACCTCACTTACTTTAAGGTGAGTTGATGTATAGAGATGTGACATAAATTTTGTCCTTTACTTTTATTTTCTCACATGGTTGGCAAAATAATTCAGTGTTGAACAGTGTAGCATCGATGCATTATTACTGCACTGTGCATTCAATTTTGTTCAGTGATGAATAGTATAAAGGATGGTATCCTATATAAAATTATTCAATATATAGCTGCACATCGAAGCTGAATTCACATTCGAAAAAAATTGTTGAATTCGACTCCTCCGGAAAAAATTGAAATATTTTCGTGAACGAGAAAATACAAGGAAAAGGCAATCAACATCCGATATTAAAAGGTATGTCACTAAGCATTAGAAAGGAAATAGTATTACAATTTTTTCGATCGTGATAACGCCGGAAAAAGTTGGCCGGAAAATGTATCACACCGGCAACATATCATGCCGGCGTGATGCATTTTCCGGCCAACTTTTCGCGGCGTGAAATTGTCCATTTTTTTTTTTTTTCATGTTTGATACTACATGTTTTAATATCATGATGTTTTTGAGACCTATGGATTAATCATATGTAATATATATATATATAGTTTTTTATGTATATGAAGAGTTTTTTTTTTTTTTTTTTTTTTTTTTTTTTTTTTTTTTTTTTTTTTTTTTAGCAATGTATGTGCGTAAATCAAACGAAAAATATAGCATAATATGAAGGGAAAAAAAATTAAGATTAATACCTCCGATCACGCCGGAGATGTGTTGCCGGAATGCACATAACGCCGGTGTGATGTTCTCCGGCGTGATGTGCATTCCGGCAACACATCTCCGGCGTAAAATGTTGTTTCATGTAGAATAAATTATTTTGTTTCATTTCGTATACTATATAGTTTCATGTAACGATTTATTTGAAATCTATGAATTATTTATAGAGAATTATTGATTTTTTATGTATATTAAGAGTTCTTTTTATATTTGTATGTGGTATGTGAGTAAATTAAACCAAACTATAGCATATTTAGGAAGCATTGAAATGAATTAAGAAAACCGGTTGAATTCACGCCGGAGTTATGTGGCCGTAATGAATATAACGCCGGTGGGTAAACACGCCGGCGTGTTTGTTTTTCCGGCCAACTTTTCCGGCGTGATTTTTTCCAGTACCCTTAGTTTATTATTCTCTATTGCTTTTTACATTAGAACATAAATTGATTAAATTTCTCCGTATGATTAAGTTGAGTTCATTTTATATTGTAGATGGATGTAAACATCAAAGCTTATTACGGAGGTCAATGGGATGGAAGAAGGTACAAGGATGGCAACGAGGTCGAATTTTTGTGGACCGAAAGTGATCTCACATATTATGGGTTGAGATATATGGTAGCTCGGAATTGCTACCTAGTCGGTAGTGATTTCGATATGTTCTATTTTACGATATCCGAGAGCACAGGACGTACTAGGAAATCGAAGTTGCGGTCGAATGAGCAAGTGGTTGAGCTATGCACTAAACACCTTAGCCCAGAAGTGTACGTGATTATAAAAAACGGAGGCTCGTCTTCACATGTCGGTGCTTCGTCTTCACACGTCGGTGCTTCTTCTTCGTATATCCCTGAATTCGACCCGTCGTACCAGGAAACGTCTTCGTTCGAATTTGGCAGCACATATGGCAACACGGAGGATTTATATTCACAGCTTGATGATATCGTAGAGAACATCAATTACACATATTGGGATGAACAGGTGTATCAAGTCCACAACCTCGGAGGCAGTTCGTCATCATGCCGCAAATGCTCGTGACGATCAAATACCCGACCTGAATTATACATCAGGAAAGGATGAGCAGGAGGATCTGAACGAAGATGATGTCCTGCGCGATGACGATGACGATGAGGATAAATATGAGCCGTCGCTAGACGTCTCCACCGAGGACAGCGATCAGTCGAACGCGTGGGGTGAAGGTAGGCAAATTCCTAGGGCCCTAATGGCCGAGTGGACCGCTTGGATAGCTGAAGAAGGCGCGTTCAACAGACTGTTGGCTATGATGTTTCCAGACCTGCACGGTAGGAGCCAACCACCTCTGGATACTGATACGGAGCACATGAGGAATTGGTTAGTGCCGGTGGTCCCACTTCAGCCTACAGAATCTGCAGTGTTCAACGAGGAACACCGGCATATCGTCGATCTGCGGCGTGGTGCATATTTCAAAAGCAAGGAGGATATGTATACCGCCGTCGGTTTGTGGCAGATGGAGAGTAGAAAAAATTTCTACCCCAGGTGGTCGGATACGACGAGGCTGGTGTTCAGATGCACGTCGGACAAAAAATGCCTCTTCAACTTACATGCCGTAAGCGAGGGCGGAAATTGGGTCATTTCAAAGTTTGAACCCGAACACTCATGCGGGCCCAATATTGAGACGGTCGAAAGAAAGAAGGTCCGATCTAAAGTTATTGCGGCGTACTTTGCGAAGAGGATCCTACGCGACTCCGCGATAATGAAGCCTAGGATCGTTGAGCACGAGCTGCTCACGTCGTTCGGCATTAAAGCAAGTTACGACGTCTGCTTGAGGGCAAGGAATCAGGCCGTGGAGATTATCTACGGAAAACACAAAGAGTCGTTCCAAGACCTGCCCGCCTACCTCCATGCTCTCGAGACTTCCAACGCCGGCACAGTCACCACATAGACGAGGAGTGCCAATTTCGAGGGGTTTCGTTGCCCTCGCTGCCTCTATAGCGGCGTACAAATACGGGTATATCAGGCCGGTTATATCCGTCGACGCCACGCACTTGAAGGGCAAGAACAGCGGCGTCATGTTCGTAGTTGTATCGAAGGATGCGAACGAGAAACTATTTCCCTTGGCATACGGCGTAGGGCCTAAAGAGAATCACTATTGTTGGACTTGGTTCATGAGGGCTATGAGGAGGGCTTACGGGAACTTGACTGATGCGTTGATTGTCTCTTATCAGCACGTTTCGATTGAGTATGCCATAGCTCAAGTTTTTCCGGAGGTGCACCATGGGTTGTGTTACTACCACCTGAGTTAGCACATGACATACGACATGGTTATCGGTGCCATGTTCCAAAAAGCTGCGTACACGTACGATCAGAACGAATTTAACAACATCATAGCATCGATGCTTAACACCAACCCCGCCGCGTACCATAAGGCTATGGAGAATGGACCCGCTAGGTAGGCTCGCAGCATGTGCCCCGTTCGCCGGTTCAGTACCATGACGTCGAATGCCGCAGAGTCTTTCAACAATTCCCTCCTCTGGGTACGTCGACTACCTATAGTTGCTTGCCTCGATGCTGCAAAGCTCGTTATCAGAAAGTGGTTCGATGAGAGAAGACTCAAGTGTCGCAACGACACCCACCCCGTATGTGAAGAGGCGCGGTGAAAGATCGGAGTCCAGTTGGAACGATCGCATAGGTACAAGGTCACACGGATCAGCCTCGACGTGCAGCATTTCAGAGTGCAGACATTAGATCACGTATACCACGTGGACTTGAAGAACATGTTGTGTGACTGCAACAGATGCCAATTCGATTGCATACCGTGTGCACACTCGATCGCAACAATGATGTAAGTTATAATTTTTTAACTCAATTATTTAATATTTAGTGTACGGATTGACATTTATTTATTTCAACAGGGAAAATGGCCAGGCGGTAGATCAGTACATTGCGCACTACTACAGGAGGGATACCTATGCCAAGATTTACAACCGTCAAATATTTTCAGTTCCCAAACAAGAAGAGTGGACGGTACCAAGTGCCTACGTCGGTGTACAAATTCTACCCAATCCGTACGAACGTCAACCGGGTAGACCATCGGAACGTAGACGAAGGGGGCACGAGAAAGGACAATCAGGCGTGCCCCTCGGAGATGTCGTCAATGCGGCGAACAGCACGGTGCAAGGCAACCATGTGCAGACCAATACGATTGAGTAGCACCTATAAGTGGTTTGTTTAATCCAAAACTCGTGTATTCAATGTTTATTGAATGTTTTTGTGCGTCGTTTTAATCATTAAGTGATATTAATATGATTATTTATCAGAAGTATAAATAAACACCACTATTTGTTTATAGCCGGAAGAAATTACGCCGGAGAAATCACGACGGAAACGACATCACGCCGGCGTGATGTTCCTCCGGCGTGATTTGATCTCCGACGTGTTTCCTCCAGCGTGAATTTTGTCTTCGCAGCGCCGTCCAAGTCGAAGAAGAGTGGATCCATCACCACAATTTGCTTAGCCCTCATCCACACATGAATCGCAATAAAACGATCTCCTTGAACAACCCACAGCAAAATAACCTAACCAGTTTAGAACGAGACATAAATTATCATAGGAACAAGAAAGTATGCAAAACTGTAGTAATGAAAATAATTGTTTCGTACGTACTGATTCTGCTCTCCACCAGTTCGTTGTTTCGTATGTCGGGTTTATGTTACGAGGCAAATTGGATAAGTATTCCGATGGATTCCAATTTTCCAATATCCAATCGTACTTTTCCTTTGTAGTGTTATGCCTCGACCTCAGAAAATCACCATGCATAATGCGGTCATATGCAGCCTTCAGCTCCACCTAAAAACACGAGTAACACATGGAAACATTTAACTGGGGATGCATAATGTTTCACTAAAAAGTGTTCGCAATAGAACGAAATCCTATCGTAGCACTAGCAAGTAAAACCAAAGTATCGAATCTCAAGGAAAACTTAACAGGGCAATTAATTATGTAGTAAACCTAAAACTAAGAAAGCAAGTAAAGAATATTTTGGGGTTTTTGTTTTTAAATCCTAGGCAAGAAAATAAATCAAAGCAATAAATAAAAGCAAGTAAATAACTAATCTAGAACTCAAGAAATAAATCTAAGAATTAAACTAGAAGAAAGCAATAAATCTACCTAGGCAAGAATCGATAAGAAAGCAATAAAGGAAGCATAAAAGAAAGCATAAACTACCTTAGACATAATGAATGAAATCTGGAAATTTAAAGGAAAAATAAATCTAACTTGAAAGCTTTGAAAAACTAGAGAATCGAAAGCAAAGAAAAATGAATCTAAACTAGAACTCGAAATCGAAAGAACGAAATTAAACTAAGGAATTTAAACGAAGCAATTAAGAAAACGAATCTAAAACTAAAGCAAGCAATTAAAAGCAAGTAAACGAAAGCAATAAAGAACTTACGCGAATTAAACGAAGAACGAAGAACTTGAATTAAATAAAGAAGTCTTGAATTAAACGAACTACGAATCCGGATCCGAACAATAGAAAGCTAATAAAAGTGTTTTAGTGCTGGAAAACTAAAGCTAAAATATGCTAAAGATGATAAAAGATGATACAAAATTCGTCCAAGGCACTAGTATATATATTAGGAAGAAAACCTAATTAAATAAGGAAACACAGCTGGACGCCGACTTTTGGCCGATCGGCCAGATGTTAAAGGAATTCTGGCCGGTCGGCCAGATCAGGAACTGCATACTCTCTTCGCAAGTGTTTGGCCGATCGTCCAGATTGTGAAGGAATTCTAGCCGATCGGCCAGATCAGGTTCTGGTCCCTCACGGCTTTTCCTTCTCTTCGTGCACTTTTCGTCCCGTTTTCTTCCAATTTCTCACCTTTTGCTCCTACGATAACCAAAGCTCCAAACAAACAATCATAGCCAAAAGACACACTAAAAGACACAAAAACATAATGAAAACGAACACGAAAACACAACGAAAAACCTAACAACTAAACACCAATCAAAATCCCCCACACTTAGACCTTTGCTTGTCCTCAAGCCAAACAAAATAAACAATAGACTCAAGTATTGTTAACTATATAGGCCTCAAAACTTTTCGAAAACAAACTCTCATGATCATGATCAAAACTATGCACACAACCTTAGCACCAATCAACACAATCTACTCAACTAATTCAAAGGATGCTAATCCATCAAAGAACACTCTCCAACATGTGAAATTTTGTATATGAAAGTGAACACTCAACTCTCTCAAAGAAAAGATGTAATATAATGCACATCAAGAGGGTTCACTCAACATCAATGCAATGCAACATGTTTACCATAGGCTTGCCTTCAATCTCAACATCTCCACCTAATGTAATACTTACAAATTAGGATCAAAAAGGTCTTTATATAAGCTTGTAATGTAGGGACATTGGTTAAGGTAGGGAATATATAGGCTAAGTGACTCAAAATGCTCTAAATCATCAACCTCTTTTTCAACTCCAACCAAAGTATGGATTTTTATCTCCATCTTCTACCCTCCAACACACCAAATACAAACTCAAAGATGCTAAAATATCAACTATACAAATCAAAGCTAACTATCCCCTTATGCTTATTTTTTCTCTTTTTCTTTTCTCTTTTTTTTTTCTAGAGCTCAACTAATAAATGTTCTTTCTAATGTTGAACAAAGGCTCTATTTTTTTTCTCATCTCTTTTTTTTTTCTTTTCACTTTTTTTTTTTTTTCTAAGCTCATAGGGATAGCTAACTACACTTAAACAAGCATCTAAAATTTCTTCTCTTTCTCTCCTTCTACACCACAACAAATATTTTCCAATTATCTCCTTCCATATCACCAACTACAACTAAGGATACCCATAATCATCCAAACCTCCTATCATCCGGTTTCACAAAGAACGGCTAATAAAGGCTCAAAAGGGGTAAACAAAGGATTATGAACAAGGTTAGTGTATAGGAATCATGTGGCTACAGAAAGATGGCCTAAGATCATTTCCTAGTTCGTAAATATACTAAGGTCTTGATGGAGAAACAAGGCAAGTTCTAGAAACAACGAAGCATGCATGATCACTCAATCAAAGAATAGGCATAAATATGCACAAATAGCTCAATTCTCACGGGTTCAAACTAACTAGTTCCCGACATCATAGCATACATCAAATTCATCAAATAAAATGCGTCGCTTCGCCAAGGTTCCATGCATAATAAAGATCAGGAATTTTTCCAAAAATCAACGCAATTCTCTATCATCGGCCAAGTTCACAATACTATCATCACATCATCACATGCTCATTCGACTCAATTAACTCCTAAGACTCAACAAAATTAAAACTACATGCCAAAAGTTCAAAGACCCCCCCCCCCCCCCCCCCACTTAAAATCAAGCAATGTCCCCATTGCGAGAAAATAAAAAGGAAAGGGATAAAGAGAACTTATCGCAATATGACGAACACAAATACCCAAAATCTCGAGAGACTCCAAGCATCACCTACAAAACAAACACAAAACACAAATACCAAAGCGTAAAATCGAACAAAATAAAGAGAAAACAATAAAAGACTCAAACAAAAATAAAAGACACAAACATGGCTATGATTAGTTGTAAGGACCTCCGAACCGTGGGTCATTCCATCGGGGATCGTGCGGAGACCAATAACGGGGATCATTCGGGTTTGGTGGAGTAGAGGTGGAGCCAATGGAGAAGTCGGTGTACCGCATCAAATGGCCCTCGATGTTCGACACCCTCCTATCCAAGCCCGTCACTTGGGTCAACAAAGAATCGAACCGATCAAACACACCTTGTTGAAAGTGTGTAAAATCAGCTCGAAAGTCGGCCCAATAGGGCGGGACTTCGGCCTCCATATTCTGACGAGCCCGGACGCGATCTCTCCTAGTGTAGTAGTGAACCAAACGCTCGTTGTCGTCCGGGACATGCTGCTGCTCCTCCTCGTCTCCGTCCCCGTCATCCTCATCCTCGGGTCCTTCTTCTTCCTCTTGTTGTTGCTCAGCGTCTTCCTCCTCTTGGTGCTCGGCTTCTTGCCCGGCTCTTCGAATACGACGCGGGTCAGCATGGTATGCACGAACAGAGGCTCGGTCCTCGACTCGAGTAAACTCGGTCGGACTCCTCATCAAGTGGGCATTGATCAACTCGGCGGACGACATCTCCACACTCTGCACCAACCCTTCGGCCTCTGAGATATCCACTCCAAAGAGACGAGCTAGAGCCGTCGCGACATATCCAAGTGTGGGATGGGCGCCTCTCTTCGACTGCACGTTCGAGAGCTGCGTCCATATGAATGGAGCCAAGCACACCTTCCGATTGAACCTAGCACACCACAGCAAATAAACCTCCATGCTCGTTATCTTACTAGCCTCCTTTTTACCGGAGACCATGTTAGATATAAAGCGATGGAGTATGATCAAAGCATCATCGCGTAAAAAGGCACTAGACACACCCGAAGTTCTGAAATTATTAACACCCGACAATTCCATCCAAGCCTCATCAACATTAAAATCCGCAGGCACACAATCAGAGATATTAGGATTAGCACGAAAACCAAACACCGTTTTCATCGTCTCCTTAGAGATTTCACACAAAACACCGCGAAACGTGCATTCCATCACAAGTTCATCACCACGTCTAGATAATCAAAAACTAGAGCACATTTCCACACACAAACTATCATGCGCCTCCCATTGTCTAGACATACATTGCATTAATCCTAATCGAAGAGCATATTCGCGAATAGTTGGAAAAATAGACAAACGCCTCAAAAAATCCATATTGTAATGACTAGGAGGACGTATATCAAGACCTTTCAAACGGAGGTAGAGATTTGTAGTAGCGTACCTATCGGTTTCAAAAGGAACCCGTTGGCGACGCCCATACTCTTGTTCATTGAGGCCCGGTGTGTGGCGATCGAGACTCACAATAAAGGGAGTACGATTCATGGTGATGGTGTGAGGAAGTTGACGAAGGATGGCACACGAACGGAGCACGAATCGAGGAAGACGAAAATTGGGCAGCCTCCAATCTGGCCGGTCGGCCAAATTTCTCTTGAATTTTGGCCGGTCGGCCAACTGAGCTTCTGGCCGATCGCGGGAAACTTGGCCGAGCGCGGTGACGCGGTGGCAACTGGAACGACGGCGGTGGCGACAGGCGGCGAGAGTGGAGAGCTACGACGGCGCTGCTCCGGTGATGGCTGAGCGTGCTGTGCGAATGAGTGTCGGAGTGGGAAAACCAGCGACGGCTTGGCAGGCAGCGACGGCGTGGCAGGCAGCGAGGCTGACGGCGGCGATAGCTGACGGCGAAGGTGAGTGGTTCACGGCGGCAGAGTTGGCGGCAGTGGTGAACGGCGACGTGCTGGTTCGTGTGTGCTGTGGGAGAAAATTGAATGGAGATAGGAGAAGAGAGGTAAGGGAAAAAGTAGGTCAAATAACAATTAATGGGCCAGAATTTGAGTTTGACTCGGCAAAGGAATAGGGCCCACGGGTTTTGGCCGATCGGCCAAAATTCGGAAGGAATCTGGCCGATCGGCCAGATCAGCTACTGCCACGATTCGGTTTGCACAGTTCTGGCCGATCGTCCAGAATCCTTAAGGGAATCTGGCCGATCGGCCAGATCAGCCGCTGGGTGATCGACGCCTATTCCTGCAAAAAGACACTAACTAACACAAAAATCGAAGATTAACATGAAATACTATGAAAAATACTAAATCTAAATCTTTTTTTTTTTTTTTTTACGTGGGTTGCCTCCCACCAAGCGCTCGTTTATCATCATTAGCTTGACGTACCAAATACTCAAGAGGAGAGTGGGGGGTCGGAGATGAGAATCGTCTCCACCGTGTGAGGAAGTGTCGTCCCTTCGATGTACGGCTTCAATCGTTGCCCGTTGACCGAGAAGATGTATCCCGAATCCTCGTTCTTGATCTCTACCGCGCCATGAGGAAAGACTTGTACCACCGTGTAAGGACCTCCCCACCTAGACTTAAGCTTACCCGGAAATAATCGAAGACGAGAGTGAAAGAGAAGTACCTTCATTCCGGGTTTGAATTCCTTGTAGGCTATGCGTCTATCATGTAGACGTTTTACCTTGTCCTTGTAGATCTTGGCATTGTCGTAGGCTTCGTTCCTTAGCTCGTCAAGCTCCTCCATTTGCAAAATTCTCCGATCGTGAGCATCGTCGAGGTCGAAGTTGATGTGCTTGAGAGCCCAATATGCCTTGAACTCAATCTCAACGGGCAAATGACACGACTTACCATAGACGAGCCTATAGGGACTCATCCCAAGCACGCCTTTGTAAGCCGTGCGATATGCCCAAAGAGCGTCGTTCAACTTGTCGGCCCAATCCTTCCTTGATGGTTTCACCGTCTTCTCGAGGATCCCTTTGATTTGTCGGTTGCTCGTCTCCGCTTGTCCCGAAGTTTGTGGATGATAAGGAGTCGCCACCTTGTGAGTGATGGCGTTCTTCTTCATGAGCTTGGCGAACAACTTGTTGCAAAAATGCTTTCCCCCATCACTAATGATCACACGAGGGAAACCAAACCTACACAAAATATTTTCCTGCACAAACTTCAAGACAACGTGAGAATCACATGTCTTCGTGGGTATGGCTTCTACCCACTTAGACACGTAATCGACGGCTAGCAAAATATACTCGAATCCATGAGACTTGGGAAAAGGACCCATAAAATCAATTCCCCATACATCAAATACCTCAACCACCAAAATAGGATTCAAGGGCATCTCATTGCGTCGACTAATCGAGCCAACACGTTGACAACGATCACAAGAAAGGTAGAAGGTTTGGGCATCCTTAAAGAGAGTGGGCCAATAAAGCCCACTTTGAAGTACCTTATGTGCAGTCTTTTGCCCACCAAAATGGCCTCCACTCGGTTCCTCGTGACAATGTCGCAATACCTCGGTTTGCTCGTGGTCGGGAACGCACCGTCGAATCACCTCGTCCTTCCCAAGCTTGAATAAGTGAGGATCCTCCCAATAGTATTGCCTACACAAACGAAGAAACCTTTTCTCTTCTTGAGCATTAAGGACGGGTTTAGTGTCCTTATCGGCCAAGTAATTAGCAATATCGGCAAACCAAGGAGTAGCATTCACTTCATTAACATTCTCAAAGGGAAAGGAATCACAAATATCATCAAGAGAAGCATAAGGGGGAGGTGAATCGAGACGAGAGAGATGGTCGGCCACGAGATTATCACTACCTTTCCTATCACGAATCTCAATATCAAATTCTTGCAATAATAAGACCCATCTAATTAACCTAGGTTTTGCTTGGGCTTTAGTCAAAAGATGTTTAAGAGCACCATGATCACTATAAATAATCACCTTAGACCCTATGATGTATGGTCTAAATTTATCTAAGGCAAAAACAACAGCAAGCATCTCTTGTTCGGTGGTGGTGTAATTCACTTGAGCAGGATTTAGAGTTAAACTAGCATAGTAAATCACACGAAGCATCTTATCGACTCTTTGACCCAAAACAGCCCCTACGGCATTATTCGACGCATCACACATAATCTCAAAAGGCAATGACCAATCGGGACCAACTACAACGGGAGCAGAGATGAGTTTTTCTTTTAAAGTGAGAAAAGCATTCATACAAGAATCATCAAAGTGGAAAGGCACATCTTGAGCAAGCAATCGACAAAGAGGTTGGCTAATTTTAGAAAAATCCTTAATAAATCGTCTATAAAAGCCCGCATGACCAAGGAAACTCCTAATACCTTTGACATCACTAGGTGGTGGCAATTTTTCAATCACCTCCACTTTCGCTTTGTCGACCTCTATGCCCTTACTCGAGACTACATGGCCTAGAACAATTCCACTTTTAACCATAAAATGACTCTTTTCCCAACTCAAAGTAAGACCACTCTCAATGCATCTCTTAAGGACTCTCTCTATTTTCATCAAGCAATCATGGAAAGACGACCCAAAAACAGAAAAATCATCCATAAAGACCTCTACAAAATCACCGATAAATTCTGAAAAAATAGACATCATGCATCTTTGGAACGTACCCGGTGCGTTGCAGAGACCAAATGGCATCCTCCTATAAGCGTAGGTCCCGAAAGGGCTTGTGAAGGCCGTCTTTGCTTGATCCTCCGGAGGTATCGCGATTTGGTAGTATCCTGACAAGCCATCAAGAAAACAATAAAATTCCTGCCCGGCTAACTTATCAAGCATTTGATCAATAAAAGGGAGAGGAAAGTGGTCCTTTTTGGTGGAAGCATTAAGCTTCCTATAATCGATACACATCCTCCACCCAGTAACCGGGCGCGAAGCGACCAACTCATCCTTCTCGTTCTTTGACACCGTGATTCCTCCCTTCTTTGGAACGACGTGCACCGGGCTAACCCACTCACTATCGGCGATGGCATAAATAATGCCCTCCGCCAATAGCTTGTAGATCTCCTTGCGCACGACCTCCATGAGCATTGGGTTGAGCCTCCTTTGTCCATCTCGTTTGGGGCGAGCGCCTTCTTCGAGATTGATGCGATGCATGCACGTGGCCGGGCTAATTCCTCTAATATCCGCCAAGCTCCATCCAAAAGCGAGCTTGTTCTCCTTGAGTATGCCCACCAAAGCTCCTTCCTCTGCAAGAGACAAAGAAGAAGAGATGATTACGGGTTTTTGATTGCCTCCCTCTAAAAATATATACTTCAAATGCGATGGCAGCTCTTTCAACTCCAACGGCTCCGGAATCTTTGAGCCGGGCTCGGGGTCTTGAGGGGGAAACGGGAGTTTGATCCCGATGTCTCTCTCCATTCGCTCCCATTCCATTTGATCCCCGGATCCCCAACATACTTCCTCGGTGTCGAAATCCTGCACAAAAGAGCACTCGGCCAAGGCATCAACCTTATCGATGAAAGAACAATTATCAATCAAATTAACCGATGACATAGGCTGACTCTTATGCACAGAAAACGAAACATCCTCTCCTAAAACAGACATCTTAATCACACCACTCTTTACATCAATCAAAGTGTTAGTAGTAGCCATGAAAGGACGACCTAGCAAAAGTGTGTGCTCAATACCATTCTCTTGCACCTCACCTATCTCTAAAACCACGAAATCAACGGGAACTATCAAACCCCCTACACAAACAAGAATATCCTCAATAATACCTCTAGGGTACCTAATAGACCTATCCGCCAATTGAAGGCTCATGCGAGTGGGTTTAAGTTCTCCTAACTCTAATTGCTTAAAGATAGAATAAGGCATGAGATTAATACCGGCACCTAAATCTAGCATACCACATGCTTCCTTACCATTACCTAAAGAGATAGTGATAACGAAAGAACCTGGATCTCGTTGTTTAGGTGGAAGAGGGTGTTGCATAATGGATGTCGCCACCTCCGACACCGCAATCGTCTCCATCTCATCGAACGGCTTCTTCCTCGATGTCAACTTCACGAACCTCACGAACGGTGGCACGTTGCGAATAACATCAAGAAGAGGCAATTTCACGTCCACCTTTGAAAGAAGCTTGTATAAATCCATGAATTGTTGATCACGCTTCTTGTTCTTCACACGCCTTGGATAAGGAATGGGAGGAACATAAGGATTGGAAGTCTTGTGGAGAGGTGGGGCTTCCTTCTCGGGCTCCTCGGACTCCGTTTGCTGCTCGCCAGGTTTGGCCGATCGGCCAGAGTCGGGGTGACTTGGCCGATCGTCCAGATTGGGTGCTGAAGTGTCGCGCGCCACGGTTTTGGCCGAGCGGCCAGATTCTGGCCGACCGGCCAGATCAGCTGCTGGGTGCTCGCGCGAGACTGGGGATTTGGCCGAGCGGCCAGATTCTGGCCGACCGGCCAGATCAGCTGCTGGACGAACGTGTTGATGAGGAGGGGTTGTTGGCCTTTTCGGTCCATGCCAACGGGGGCTCGGGCCCCATCTATCTCCCATGCGTCCTTGAGGTGGCATTGTCACTCCATTATCCACGTGCCTCCCGCTCCGCAACACCGAGACAGCTTGGGCTTGATGCGGTGGAAAAGGAGGGACATATGGGGGATATTGCACCTCGTTAGCTTGTTGTGGTTGAATCCCTTGGCTCGGAATCCGCCCCGGTTGTTGCATCAAGTGCATGGATCCAGAAATTTGGCCAATGGCCGTTTCGAGCCGCTTTATGTTTGCATCAAGTGCATGGAAACGATCCTCATCGGCGGGAGGCTTTTGTGGAGGTCCTTGAGGACGAGAATTTGGGTATGGTGGTGGTGGGGTAGGAGTAGGTTGAGGAGGGTAGTATGGAGGTGGTGGATAATATGGATTTGGAGGGTATTGAGGAGGTGGATAATATGGTGGAGGTTGAGAGTAGTAGGGATTTGGTGGAGGAGGATAGGGGTTATTATATGATGGAGGACGCCTATTTGGATAGGTAGGGGGGTTACCTTGCCCTTGTGTCGGCCTCGGATTTTGGTAGCGTCCATTGTATCCCCCTTGGTATCCTTGAGGCGGTACTTGAGGTGGGTATCCTTGAGCGGCGTAGACCTCGGCTCCTCCTTCGTATGGAAACTCCCCCATGTTGTGGCACACCTCCTTGATGTGTCCAAGCTCTCCACAAATCTCGCATTGGTCGGGCTTCCTCTCTTCCTCCTTCGGGGCCGGTGCACTTTGCTTAATCTTCAAGTTCTCGAGATCCCTATACATGTCAGCAATTTGCTTCTTCAAGTCGAGGCTCATCGAAACTGCACTCGCCTCCACTTTCCTTGGCCTAGCTGATTTTTGTTGAGAACTCGCAGCGAGCGTCTCGAATATATCCTTCAACTCTTCAGCTGTCTTGACCGCTATGTTGCCTCCGGCCGAACTATCCACCATGAACTGACAAGTCTGGTTGAGGGCGTCGTATAAATATTGCCAGAGCAACTCCGGTGCCATTTGATGATGAGGGCACTGTTGAAGTAGCTCTTGGAACCTCTCCCATACTTCGTGAAATGGCTCATCGTTGTCTTGGGAGAAATTCATAATCTTTGACCGCACCTCTTGAGTCTTGCGGTTGGGATAGTACTTGAGCATGAACTTCTCGCACACCGCATTCCATGTGGCGAGAGAGTTGGCCGGGAGCGCCAAATACCACGACTTTGCTCGATCCTTCAAGGTGTACGGGAAGCACTTCATCTTCAGATTGTCCTCCGTGAGTCCCGAAAGTGGGAAAGTCTGAACCACCGTGCAAAACTCTCGGATGAACGTCAAGGCATCTTCGTTGGGCAGCCCGTGGTAGGATGGGAGCAACGCCATGTGGTGAGGTTTAAGCTCATGATTCCTGACCGCTTCCGTCAGGACAATCGCCGAAGTGGTGGCTGTGAATGTGGGGCGAGCAAAATCGCCCATAACTCTAGCTGCCATGGCTTCGGGCTCTGCAAACAACAAGACTAAACCAAAGTCTTGAGAATCGATCTCCTCCTTCTCCTTCGCGGCTACAATCGCTTTCCTTTGATGGATGTTGTCGAAGTAGGGCGCTAAATTCCTTTGAAGACTTCGGCGACCATGCATAAACAACACTCAACAAAAGGTTAAACGCACCGAGTGGGAGAAACAAGAAATCGAATAAACACAAATAAAAATAAAGCCAGTAAAAATACTACACAATAAATCGCCTAAATTTTCCCCGGCAACGACGCCAAAATTTGTTTCACTAAAAAGTGTTCGCAATAGAACGAAATCCTATCGTAGCACTAGCAAGTAAAACCAAAGTATCGAATCTCAAGGAAAACTTAACAGGGCAATTAATTATGTAGTAAACCTAAAGCTAAGAAAGCAAGTAAAGAATATTTTGGGGTTTTTGTTTTTAAATCCTAGGCAAGAAAATAAATCAAAGCAATAAATAAAAGCAAGTAAATAACTAATCTAGAACTCAAGAAATAAATCTAAGAATTAAACTAGAAGAAAGCAATAAATCTACCTAGGCAAGAATCGATAAGAAAGCAATAAAGGAAGCATAAAAGAAAGCATAAACTACCTTAGACATAATGAATGAAATCTGGAAATTTAAAGGAAAAATAAATCTAACTTGAAAGCTTTGAAAAACTAGAGAATCGAAAGCAAAGAAAAACGAATCTAAACTAGAACTCGAAATCGAAAGAACGAAATTAAACTAAGGAATTTAAACGAAGCAATTAAGAAAACGAATCTAAAACTAAAGCAAGCAATTAAAAGCAAGTAAACGAAAGCAATAAAGAACCTACGCGAATTAAACGAAGAACGAAGAACTTGAATTAAATAAAGAAGTCTTGAATTAAACGAACTACGAATCCGGATCCGAACAATAGAAAGCTAATAAAAGTGTTTTAGTGCTGGAAAACTAAAGCTAAAATATGCTAAAGATGATAAAAGATGATACAAAATTTGTCCAAGGCACTAGTATATATATTAGGAAGAAAACCTAATTAAATAAGGAAACACAACTGGACGCCGACTTTTGGCCGATCGGCCAGATGTTGAAGGAATTCTGGCCGGTCGGCCAGATCAGGAACTGCATACTCTCTTCGCAAGTGTTTGGCCGATCGTCCAGATTGTGAAGGAATTCTGGCCGATCGGCCAGATCAGGTTCTGGTCCCTCACGGCTTTTCCTTCTCTTCGTACACTTTTCGTCCCGTTTTCTTCCAATTTCTCACCTTTTGCTCCTACGATAACCAAAGCTCCAAACAAACAATCATAGCCAAAAGACACACTAAAAGACACAAAAACATAATGAAAACGAACACGAAAACACAACGAAAAACCTAACAACTAAACACCAATCACATAAGTAACACTTTAATATCTTAAAACAGAAATTAGATACATGTGAAACATAATATGAAGTGAGGTAAAATTAAATATACATTTCACGCCGGAGTTCATATCACGCCGGCGTTATTGATTTCTCCGGCGTGTTTCTCCGGCGTGAAATCGGTGCCGAGGTTTTATAACCTACTTTGAATCAACATATAAAATTTCAGGCCATAATTAATATGATATACACTCTAAATTGGGTCTATACAAACATACCATAGCGTGCGTGTTGCATATTATGAGGCGGCCACCCGTGTAGTTCGAAATAACTCGTGTCCCTTCGTGGAGTTGTTTACGAAGAGTCATCAGGGCCAAATCCATTTGCTAGTACATGAATAAAAATTGATTAGCCATATATAAGACATGTAACCATACAGTACAATATATCAAGCCTATTTCAAAAAACACATACCACAGAGTCCCAAGGTACCCCGTCATTGACCATCTGCTTGAGGACTCCGGCAGTCACCGTCGCGATTTGATCAGGTACATGCCTGAACGGCACGGCGTAGTGTACGTGCTCGTACCAATAGTTGAACTTAGATTGAATGCGTGAGCTAGGCCATGCTGGTTCATCAGTCGGTACGTATGCAGACACAGCCTTTAGGACGACGTCTGGTGAACCTAATGACTATTTCACTAAAATTTATCAAATTTCTACGTGACAAAACGATAAATAAAGCATTAGTGGATACAATACCTGACCACGTTCAATCTGTGAAGCCGATGCACGAGCTGGAGCACGAATAGTAACATTTGGCCCCGTCGAAGTAGAAAAATCGGCACTAGAGATGTTTTCTGGAAGTGAAAATCGCCCCGGCTGAAAGTCTTGGTATGTGGACAGATGCGTGTACTGCGTGAAGGGAGGGATGCTTGTCGATGACTGCAAAATAATGTAGAATTTATATGAAATATATATTTAACGGCAAATGTCAAAACAAATTCGTAATATTAAATACACGTTTTGGATAAGGGGTTGTTCTTGTTTTGGATGGTGAAATTAGCTGAAGGAGTTGATGCAAATATATACACAAATATTACACCTAATTAATTATCAACCTGCAACGAAATTACTAACAGCAGCCCTATAGCATTTACTTTTTATCCGATCAATAATTTTACACACAGTCCCCTAATTTATCAATAATATACTATTTAAGAAAATAATTTTAGGCAGAACGTGGATATTTAATTCACTTGATGGGTCTGAATAGGATCATTTCTTGCCCAATTTTATTTTTATTTATAATGTTTACACATTTACTTTATGTTTTTTCAATAGGGTAATATCCTCTATTTATAAAAATGTAATATATTAGTAAAATATATTAATTGACAACTTAAATAATTGAGGTATAATTGGGTTGTGTGGGTTCGGTAGTGGCTTTATCATAATATATACTATATAGTTCCTAAAACAATTATTCATATTTAAAAAAATACTCTAAAAATAAATATGGGCAATGAATTTTGATGAATTACTAATTCTATTTTCAAAAAATAATTTACCTTTAATTATGCTTTCTTTTCAAAATCTTAGCAAGGTCAATTTTTTATCTGTTTTTATGTCTATTTTCAAATCATTTTTATTAAATTTATACTTTACATATACTCCATATGCATCATGCATGTGATGCAAATTAAATTACATGCCCTACTTAAATCGTTCCGTTTCATTTTGACATGAGAATTAATTTGGGTGTAGTGTCAAGTGTATGACAAAATTGGACAATTTATGTGGGACAAGCCGATTAAGAATGTATGACAATTGAGGTGGGACGGAGAGAGTATTAATTTTCAAAGAAACAATGGCATAATTTACATATATGCATGATAAATAGTACTCCCTCCGTCCCGCCAAAAACGTTACATTTCTTTTTGTCAAAATCTGGCACGTTTTTCCACGCTTCTTGATGAAGTGTTTTAAAATAGATTTTTGAATAATTTTTTCTTTTGCGGGATAATACAACTATCATAGTATCCCGTAAAAGAAAAAATTCTTCAAAAATCTACTTTAAAATACTTCATCAAGAAGCGTGGAAAAACGTGCCAGAAATTGACAAAAAGAAATGTAACGTCTTTGGCGGGACAGAGGTAGTAGTAAGATATTTAGGTAATTAAAATTTGAATTTTGTTTTTGTCTATAAATCTCCTGTCTCATACAATAACAATCTCAATACTATTTCGAAAGTATCTTCTTAATCCACGAATTACACCTTTTATGCACAATAATATGCTCAAAAGTTAAAAGCTTAAAAAATTCCAAGATAAAAATAATGTAAAAAAGAATTCATGATTGAACTTCTTGTTCAAAGAAGTCATAATTGGTCAAGGGTATGGACTATTCCCAATTTCTCTACTAAAATTCAATTGTTTAACTTATATGGCAAATGATAAAAAAGAGAAGACTTATTTGTTGGCTCTCAAATGTGAAGTTTTCCTTCAATTCTTATATGTATGAGTAAAACAAAGCTTCTCTTGTCATCCACAGTATAACATATTTATTAATTCTGTACTTCTCTTTGATGGAAAATTATCGTGGAATATGAGAGAAAAGAAAACAATAACACTTTAATTTATTATTATTTTTTTGTTATTTAATTTCCCATCCTTTCCCACCTTTTATCTATGATTGAGAATTTTACGTACTTTTTCTTCCCCTTCATTTTCACTTCAATGGAGAGAAAATTTTATCCCACCAGTATAGAGTAAAAATATGTTCCTCCAATTAAAAGAGAAAAATTATTTATCATAGATAAAAGGTGAACAAATGTGAAAAATAAGAAAATTTTAAAGATGATTATTTTCTTTTCTCTCGTTTTATCATAATTATTTTCATCAAAAAGTACGCAACCTAAATAAAATAAAAAATGAATGTCAATCTATTTGAATAGTGGCAGCAACAATAAGTTGTTCGTCGCGACATGATGGAATGAATATGAATTAATTCGATATAGGTTTGAGTCATTTTCATCGTTCTTCATTTGATTTTAGTTTCCTCAAATTTAATCTTCAAGTAGTTTAATTTCTACTTTAAACAAAAATAATTTTAAAAATAAGAGGAAAGTAGTGTAATGTTATATTGGTTGTGAGAGTGTAATGTTTCCACTTTAGGTAAGTGGACAATTATATGGGACGTCTCAATAAGGCAACATGGACAATTGCCATGAGACGGAGGGAGTACCATTTAGTTGTCCACTTATCCAAAATAAAAAATTTATACTCTTACAACTAATATAATATAAATCTATCTATCTCTTACTGCATTGGTTACTGTGTCGATTTATTTAAATTATTATATTATATCAAAGTTAAAATATTATTCAAAATATAAATCTAATTTAGTTCCCTTGGTTAAGACATGCCTGTAATGAACTGAGATACAAAATCTATTGTCTTCCACAAAAACACCTGGTATGTCACGTGTTCTCTCTTTGATTTCTTCTAACATCTAAAATTACAATAATAATAATCATATCAAAATCATAAATTAGAGCTGTCAAAAAAAGCCAAAATCGGCCCGGCCCGACGGGCGGCCCGGGCCCGCCCGCACTTTTGGGCGAGCTTCACACTTCAAATACCCGCCCAAAAAAAACCGGGATTTTTTAGCCCGCCCAGAGGGCCCGCGGGCTGCACGGGCTTGGGCCTAAAAAGCCCGGCGGGTACCGGGCCGAAGCCCGCCCGTAAACAAAAATTATTTAATAATAATAATAATATTATTATTATTATTATTAAAAATTAAAATTACACCTAAACTAAACCTAATAATCTAATATAGAAAATAAAATAAATAAAATAAAAAAAAATAAGCCTAAGAAACTACACGCAGCGCCGCAGGCAGCAAACAGAAACAGAAACACACCCACGCCTTCACTTTCTTCTACCACCACCGCACTACTCACGCCTACCGCCCACGCCACGCCGATTTCGGCCACTCACCGCCACGCCCACGCCGCCGGCCCACCGCCCACGCCGTTGTAAGGTATTTGGATTTTTCTCATTTCAGTCATTTCCTTCAAGTTCAACTTCTACTTTGTGTTGTGTGTGTGCAATGGAGGGGAGGGGCTCGATGGGCTTGGGAGGGGCAGTGGTGGTGGTGGCACCGTGGCAGGCTGTCGTCGGGGGGAGGGGAGGGAGGAGGTTGCCGTAGGGGGAGGGGGAAGAGGGGAGGGGAGGCTGCTGGTGGGGGGGGGGGGGGGGGGAGGAGGAGGCATTTTTTTTTTTTTTTTTCGTCTTTGACTATGTTTTACAGATTTACAAGAGAATGGATAGGAATTTTGAGCTTCTTGATGAGGAGGAGGATGAAGTACAACTATTAGAGACTCCGATTAGTATGTCTAATACAATTCCTACACCAGGTACTCGTCCTTCTCCCGATTGTGAAAGCACAACAGAAAAATCTGCTAAGAGTGCGAAGAGTAGGATGGGTGATGATGGAAATAATGAAATAGGAATTTCAAAAAGAATGAAATCGGATGTATGGCATTATTTTGACCAGCCGGGAATAGTGGATGGGGTTGAAAAATGAAAAATGTAAGAATTGTCACAAATTCCTTACTTGCAAAGCTTCATCGGGCACTACACATCTACGACGCCATGTTGATAATTGTTTGAAAGCTCCTAAATTTCAAGATGTAGGTGTTTTGCTTGATATGCAATCTAAATTGATGAAAAAAATGGAATTTTGATGCTATTAGCTATAGAGAAAAGCTGGCTAGAGCCATTATCAAACATGATCTTCCATTTTGTTATGCTGAGTATGATGGGATTAATGAGTTGAACATGTGTTTGAATCCTGAATTCAAATCTATAAGTAGAAATACTACGAAAAGTGATTGCATGAAAGTGTTTAGGAGTGAAAAGGACAAGGTGAAGGGGTTGTTAGCTGCTCATCAAGGAAGAATATGTTTGACGTCTGATGTATGGACTGTTGTAACCACTGTAGGCTATATGAGTGTGACTGCTCATTTTATTGATGAGAATTGGGTGTTAAATAGCAAATTGCTTTCCTTTGTTGAGTTAGATACTTCTCATTCGGGTCTTGAATTGTCTGGAAAATTGCTTGATGTGCTCAAGGATTGGGGTATAAGTTCTAAGTTATTCTCAATCACTTTGGACAATGCAACGTCCAATGATAGCATGGTCAAATTTTTGAAAAGTAGACTGAATTTGCAGAATGGTTTACTATGGTGAAGGTGAATTTTTTCATGTTAGGTGCTCGGCACATATCTTGAACTTGATTGTTCAAGAAGGTCTTAAAGTGGTAGATAATGCATTGAAAATGATTAGAAATAGTGTGAAGTATGTGAAGGCATCCGATGGGAGGAAGAGAGATTTTCAAAAATGTGTTGAGGAGGTACACTTAAGTGAAGTAAGTGGGGGTTTCTTAAGGTTAGACGTGTCAACTAGATGGAATTCAACGTATCTAATGCTTGAAAGTGCTATTAAGTATCGTCGTGCATTTACTAGTTTGAGCTTCAACGATACTAACTCCGAGTATTGCCCGATGAATGAAGAGTGGGAAAGAGCAACAAAGATACGTGCATTCTTGGAACCATTTTATACCATGACTAACCTTATATCCGGGTCATTATACCCCACCTCAAACTTGTATTTCACGCAAGTTGCACTCATTGAAATGAAGTTGAATGAGCTGTCCGTTTCTGAAGATGAGGTGATAAAAGATATGGCGTCGAGGATGAAGGTGAAATTTGATAAATATTGGAATGAGTATTGTGCCACACTTGCCTTTGGGAGTATTCTTGACCCAAAATCAAAGTTGAAATTCTTGAATTTCGTCTATAAGATACTATACCCCAATGATTTTGAAGAGAAGGTGAAGAAAGTAAGAGATTCTTTGTACAAACTCTTTCGTGAATATGATCGAGTTGACATTGCATCAACGGCATCGGCGACCCAATCAGAACTTCATCAACACACAAGTGGCACATTCTATATGGAGGTAACCATGCAATTATATCATATATTTATGTTTTGTATATACTTGTATTGATTCTTTATTAATATATTTATTTTTTTATTATTTATGTCTTGTACTAGTTGTATGAGCAACATTTGATGGAAGAGGTTGCAAATGGTGGTAAGAATGAGCTTGATATGTATCTAGATGAAGGTTTCCAACCTAAGTCAACGGTGGGCGACGGTGTTTTGGAATATTGGAAATTGAATGCTCATCGATTCCCTCGACTTGCAAGAATGGCTAGTGATATATTAAGCATTCCAATTACTACAGTTGCTTCGGAATCTACATTTAGCATTGGTGGTAGAATTCTACACAAGTATAGGAGTTGATTGCTTCCGAACGCGGTACAAGCTCTAATTTGTACTCGTAATTGGTTACACGGTTTCAATGAAACCAAACAAGGTAATGACATATTTATCAAGTTTTTATTTTACTTAGTTACTTACTTGTTTTTCTTATTTTTTTAATCCTTGTTTACTTTGTTGCGCATATTTTAAAGTAAACAAGGATTGACATGCATTGTTTTTCTTACTCGTTTCCTCAAATTTAATCTTCAAGTAGTTTAATTTCTACTTTAAACAAAAATAATTTTAAAAATAAGAGGAAAGTAGTGTAAAATAATTTCCAATTTCATAGTAATCCTCAAGTATAGAAAGGCCCCTGCGCCTAAGGAGGAATATTTAATATTGTGCCACAATTACTGTGATAGTATTTTTTTCATTTTGAATTTAGTTTTTTTTAGAGTTTAATTTGTTTTATGAGGTTTAATTTTAATGCATGTATATAAAATAGATATTTTGGTTATATCATAAACACATTATTGATGGAAACATTTAGAATGTCCACGAACGATACGATACGTAACGGAAGGTTAATTCTCAGCTTAAATACGCAAACCACAATCATACCAAACCAATCAACCACGTGTGTGGTATAATCTTAAAATTAGCAAATGTCTATCATCATAAAAATATTTACATTTATTAATATAATAATTTTTATTTTCAAAATCTCAGCAAGGCAACTTTTCACCCTCTCAGTCTCATTGTGATTGTCATGCTTTCTTAATTAGATCGTCTCATTTCAATTGTCATGTTTTACAAAATGAAAAGAATTAATCATTACTTTTAAATGCGTACCTCTTACGTTTCACTTTTGACACGGTACCTAAAACTCGTGCCCAAATGAAACGGGACGATTTATCTGAATCGGAGGTAATATATTTTATAATTTTCTATTTTATGTTTTCATAGTTTCAAAAGAGGAAACATGTTGATAGACAGGGCATGCATGCAAGGCTTTTAAAGCATGAATGCATGGTGAAACCATTCATCCATATGCATCATGCATACATGTAGATTACATTACTTAGTATATGACATTTTTTCTTTAGGCAAACCCATGCACAAAATAGATCACATGTATGCATGCATGCATGCATGATGTGCTATATGCATGATGAAGAAGACGTTTATGTAATTAAACTTTGAAAACATCTCCTATTTCATAAAATAATAATGTTAGAATAAAATTATTTCTAAAGTTGACATGTCATCTTCTATATTAATCCACAATTCTTTCCATTATAAAAAATAGGACAATTATTGTAGAACGTCTCGATTAGGAAAGCAGGACAATTGATATGGGATGGAGGGAGTAACATATAAGAGTTTAAAGTCTAACAAGTGTCATGCAAAGATTTTTTTTTTTTTTTTTAACAATTAATTACATGAAATTTAAGGTTGCATCACTGAGAGATTGAACTCGAAACCATTGTTTCCGAAACTTAAACCCTACCACTAGACCAACACACATCTTCAAAACTTGTAGTCAAAATAAGTCATCATCAAATCGATGGTCAAAAGAATTTTGGTGAAAGCATAAAAAAAAGTGAATAATTTGAAATTGAATAGGGTATGGAATGAATTCGGTGGATAGTAGTACTCTATCTAGTTTAGAAAATAAATAAATAAATGAAATTGAATAAAAGGTAAATGTATGCATGTGCATGTGATGCATGGGAGAAAGAGGAGGGAGGGGGGTGAAGATGATTACATGCATATCGATGGAGGAGCAGAGATTAATTAAATAATTACACAAAAAAGGGAACTTCGAAACTGCAGATTCAGCTCAAACTGAAAGGGAGCAGTATGCACATTTTTGGATTATCATCCATCTAAGAGTACGAAGAGTAGGATGGGTGATGATGGAAATAATGAAATAGGAAGTTCAAAAAGAATGAAATCGGATGTATGTCATTATTTTGACCCGCCGGGAATAGTGGATGGGGTTGAAAAATGTAAATGTAAGAATTGTCACAAATTCCTTACTTGCAAAGCTTCATCGGGCACTACACATCTACGACGCCATGTTGATAATTGTTTGAAAGCTCCTAAATTTCAAGATGTAGGTGTTTTGCTTGATATGCAATCTAAATTGATAAAAAAAAAATAGAATTTTGATGCTATTAGCTATAGAGAGAAGCTGGCTAGAGCCATTATCAAACATGATCTTCCATTTTGTTATGCTGAGTATGATGGGATTAATGAGTTGAACATATGTTTGAATCCTGAATTCAAATCTATAAGTAGAAATACTACGAAAAGTGATTGCATGAAAGTGTTTAGGAGTGAAAAGGACAAGTTGAAGGGGTTGTTAGCTGCTCATCAAGGAAGAATATGTTTGACGTCTGATGTATGGACTGCTGTAACCACTGTAGGCTATATGAGTGTGACTGCTCATTTTATTGATGAGAATTGGGTGTTAAATAACAAATTTCTTTCCTTTGTTGAGTTAGATACTTCTCATTCGGGTCTTGAATTGTCTGGAAAATTGCTTGATGTGCTCAAGGATTGGGGTATAAGTTCTAAGTTATTCTCAATCACTTTAGACAATGCAACGTCCAATGATAGCATGGTCAAATTTTTGAAAAGTAGACTGAATTTGCAGAATGGTTTACTATGTGAAGGTGAATTTTTTCATGTTAGGTGCTCGGCACATATCTTGAACTTGATTGTTCAAGAAGGTCTTAAAGTGGTAGATAATGCATTGAAAATGATTAGAAATAGTGTGAAGTATGTGAAGGCATCCGATGGGAGGAAGAGAGATTTTCAAAAATGTGTTGAGGAGGTGCACTTAAGTGAAGTAAGTGGGGGTTTCTTAAAGGTTAGACGTGTCAACTAGATGGAATTCAACGTATCTAATGCTTGAAAGTGCTATTAAGTATCGTCGTGCATTTACTAGTTTGAGCTTCAACGATACAAACTACAAGTATTGCCCGATGAATGAAGAGTGGGAAAGAGCAACAAAGATACGTGCATTCTTGGAACCATTTTATACCATGACTAACCTTATATCCGGGTCATTATACCCCACCTCAAACTTGTATTTCACGCAAGTTGCACTCATTGAAATGAAGTTGAATGAGCTGTCCGTTTCCGAAGATGAGGTGATAAAAGATATGGCATCGAGGATGAAGGTGAAATTTGATAAATATTGGAATGAGTATTGTGCCACACTTGCCTTTGGGAGTATTCTTGACCCAAAATCAAAGTTGAAATTCTTGAATTTCGTCTATAAGATACTATACCCCAATGATTTTGAAGAGAAGGTGAAGAAGGTAAGAGATTCTTTGTACAAACTCTTTCGTGAATATGATCGAGTTGACATTGCATCAACGGCGTCGGCGACCCAATCGGAACTTCATCAACACACAAGTGGCACATCCTATATGGAGGTAACCATGCAATTATATCATATATTTATGTTGTATATACTTGTATTGATAATTCTCTGAAAACATCTCCTATTTCATAAAATAATAATGTTAGAATAAAATTATTTCTAAAGCGGACATGTCATCTTCTATATTAATCCACAATTCTTTCCATTATAAAAAATAGGACAATTATTGTAGAACGTCTCGATTAGGAAAGCAGGACAATTGATATGGGATGGAGGGAGTAACATATAAGAGTTTAAAGTCTAACAAGTGTCATGCAAAGATTTTTTTTATTTTTTTTTTCAGTTCGGTCTCGGTTGGTAAACCTGTAACCGAAAGGTTTTTTGGTCGGTCTCGGTTTTGTGCAATTTGACTCGGCTGACAACCGAACCGACCGAAATTCATAGAAATCTACTCTTCCACGTGACTCATCCTGTCATCCACTTCCCTATTCCTCCTCGAGCGGCGCACCTATGACCTATCCCCCACTTTAATGTCTCTTTCAATTTCTCTCATCTTTTGCATTAACAATTACTTTCGCATCTCCACTCTTCTTTCTCTCTTGTATTCTATCTCTCTTCCTCTTCCTCGTATTCCATTACATCTTCATCTTCTTCATTTTGATTTAAGATTTCAGGCCATGACATTAGCAGCGCCGCCTCAACTGTGTTCTCCCTTCTCCGCCGGACCTTCGCTAATCCACTAGATATTCAATCGACACTGCTGATTTCGATCTCCGAAGCTTAAAATCGAGAAAATAGAGGACGATCTTCACGGTTCAGTGACCGACCGAAACTGAACCTTGGTATCGGCTACGGTTTTGGCCGGTTGGTGTGATCCAGTCGGCCAGTTTCGGCGGCAAAAAATAGAACCGATAAGTTGGTCGGTTATCTATATTCCTGTCGGTCGGTGGCCCGAACCGACCGATGCACAGCCCTACTTGATAGCTTCACATTCCAATATACGATGCTTGATTCATAAATGTCGTCGCCGCAAAACATGTTGACCGTAGCTAGGAATCACCGCCGGCTGACGCCAGTAAGTCGCCGCATATCCGCCTCCGTCGCCATCCCCCGGACTTCATCCCCGTGTTCAGCTCACGCATCTCGCGCCGTCACTGCTTCATCTGAAACAACAGATCGACAAGGTTAAATACCAGCAATATATGCTCTTAGTTTCAGTCCCTTTTCTCTAAACTTGGCCTCAAATTTTTGGGCCTCTTTTTTTTTTTTCCTTTCTTTTTTTTTCTTTTTTGGTAATTTTATTTCAGAGGTAGAGAAGAAGTCAACGTCAACGTGGATGAAAATAAAGTTGTTTTTTCCGCCTGCATTCTTCTTTTGCGCCGGCACCGAGAGAGTTAACAGCCTGCGTGAAAAGGTTAGTTTCTTAATTTTTGGATCTATCTCTGCCATGTCATACTCTCTCCGTCGTTCATATTAGTCGTCCGTTTGAACATTCTCGATAATCGAGCGTAAATCGAATGGAGTCTATCGGAATTAATTAGTTTAAATAGCACATTATTTGACTTGAATATTATAATAAATACTTTTATTCGGGACAACTATTTTAACAAGTCCAGATACTTATTTAGGGAGGTCGGATGGGGGCCAAATAAAATGTCTCGTTCTCCGACCCCACATCAATCGATCATTATAATTAATGTATGTAATGTTTGTCAGTGAAGTCGGAACCGGCGAAGCAATGGGAAAGCAGATTAAAATTGGAACTGCTAAACGGAAGCGAAATAGATGAGTTTTCGAGCGAGAGTTTGAAGTCTTTGGAGTTTCGAAAAGTGAAGTTTAGAGGCGTTTTCGACGAGAACAAGTCTATCTTAGTTCTGGAGGATAAGCCTACACCTTCTGATCCTTTTGCATATGAATACAGCCTCCTAACTCCTTTCATTCCTCATCCTCCCAAAAGGTAAAATCAACTCATTGTATTCTATATATTCAATTACTACGTACATATTATAAATATACTACTATATCACAATTTACTACTTTTCTTGAACATCATATAGTATATGATTAATTTGAATCATATTTTGGCAGTGTGTTACTTCACATGTATTAGTGAATAGAGGGCGGTTCCCACGGGATTGGGCCTATTATACGAAAATTGAGAAGGTTCAATCGTACGAGATCGTAAGGGATTTCCCTCAAAAGGTTGTAACTCCAAATTTCTATTTTCCTTCGCTCAATTGCTAGTTAAAATTGTGGTAATTAAATCTCAACCTCTGAAGTTTTCAGTAAATGGATCTCTAATGTGATCTAGAAAATGACGTGGCTAAACGTGCAAAACGTACATTGAAATAGTAATGTTACACGTTTTGCCATGTCATAGATTAACGAAAGGAAGCAATAGAAAAAAAAAAAATTGGATTTACAAGTGAAAATGTTAGGGTATAATTAACATGCATCAAAAGTTGGGATATCCATCAACAATATGATCTATATCATTGGAACGTGAAATTACATTAACATTATTTCAAAGTCGAACTGCAGGAAAAACTTTCATCTTCTTGCCAGCCTGGGCCTCAGACAGTCGAATCCCTTGGAATCCCTTGGAATCTCACATGGTTGGCAAAATAATTCAGTGTTGAACAGTGTAGCATCGATGCAATATTACTGCACTGTGCATTCAATTTTGTTCAGTGATGAACAGTATAAAGGATGGTATCCTATGTAAAATTATTCAATATATAGCTGCACATCGAAGTTGAATTCACATTCGAAAAAAATTGTTGAATTCGACTCCTCCCGAAAAAATTGAAATATTTTCGTGAACGAGAAAATACAAGGAAAAGGCAATCAACATCCGATATTAAAAGGTATGTCACTAAGCATTAGAAAGGAAATAGTATTACAATTTTTTCGATCGTGATAATGCCGGAAAAAGTTGGCCGGAAAATGTATCACACCGGCAACATATCATGCCGGCGTGATGCATTTTCCGGCCAACTTTTCGCGGCGTGAAATTGTCCATTTTTTTTTTTCATGTTTGATACTACATGTTTTAATATCATGATGTTTTTGAGACCTATGGATGAATCATATGTATATGAAGAGTTTTTTTTTTTTTTTTTTTTTTTAGCAATGTATGTGCGTAAATCAAACGAAAAATATAGCATAATATGAAGGGAAAAAAAATTAAGATTAATACCTCCGATCACGCCGGAGATGTGTTGCCGGAATGCACATAACGCCGGCGTGATGTTCTCCGGCATGATGTGCATTCCGGCAACACATCTCCGGCGTAAAATGTTGTTTCATGTAGAATAAATTATTTTGTTTCATTTCGTATACTATATAGTTTCATGTAACGATTTATTTGAAATCTATGAATTATTTATAGAGAATTATTGATTTTTTATGTATATTAAGAGTTCTTTTTATATTTGTATGTGGTATGTGAGTAAATTAAACCAAACTATAGCATATTTAGGAAGCATTGAAATGAATTAAGAAAACTGGTTGAATTCACGCCGGAGTTATGTGGCCGGAATGAACATAACGCCGGTGGGTAAACACGCCGGCGTGTTTGTTTTTCCGGCCAACTTTTCCCTCGTGATTTTTTCCAGTACCCTTAGTTTATTATTCTCTATTGCTTTTTACATTAGAACATAAATTGATTAAATTTCTCCGTATGATTAAGTTGAGTTCATTTTATATTGTAGATGGATGTAAACATCAAAGCTTATTACGGAGGTCAATGGGATGGAAGAAGGTACAAGGATGGCAACGAGGTCGAATTTTTGTGGACCGAAAGTGATCTCACATATTATGGGTTGAGATATATGGTAGCTCGGAATTGCTACCTAGTCGGTAGTGATTTCGATATGTTCTATTTTACGATATCCGAGAGCACAGGACGTACTAAGAAATCGAAGTTGCGGTCGAACGAGCAAGTGGTTGAGCTATGCACTAAACACCTTAGCCCAGAAGTGTACGTGATTATAAAAAACGGAGGCTCGTCTTCACATGTTGGTGCATCGTCTTCACACGTCGGGGCTTCTTCTTCGTATATCCCTGAATTCGACCCGTCGTACCAGGAAACGTCTTCGTTCGAATTTGGCAGCACATATGGCAACACGGAGGATTTATATTCACAGCTTGATGATATCGTAGAGAACATCAATTCCACATATTGGGATGAACAGGTGTATCAAGTCCACAACCTCGGAGGCAGTTCGTCATCATGCCGCAAATGCTCGTGACGATCAAATACCCGACCTGAATTATACATCAGGAAAGGATGAGCAGGAGGATCTGAACGAAGATGATGTCCTGCGCGATGACGATGACGATGAGGATAAATATGAGCCGTCGCTAGACGTCTCCACCGAGGACAGCGATCAGTCGAACGCGTGGGGTGAAGGTAGGCAAATTCCTAGGGCCCTAATGGCCGAGTGGACCGCTTGGATAGCTGAAGAAGGCGCGTTCAACAGACTGTTGGCTATGATGTTTCCAGACCTGCACGGTAGGAGCCAACCACCTCTGGATACTGATACGGAGCACATGAGGAATTGGTTAGTGCCGGTGGTCCCACTTCAGCCTATAGAATCTGCAGTGTTCAACGAGGAACACCGGCATATCGTCGATCTGCGGCGTGGTGCATATTTCAAAAGCAAGGAGGATATGTATACCGTCGTCGGTTTGTGGCAGATGGAGAGTAGAAAAAATTTCTACCCCAGGTGGTCTGATACGACGAGGCTGGTGTTCAGATGCACGTCGGACAAAAAATGCCTCTTCAACTTACGTGTCGTAAGCAAGGGCGGAAATTGGGTCATTTCAAAGTTTGAACCCGAACACTCATGCGGGCCCAATATTGAGACGGTCGAAATAAAGAAGGTTCGATCTAAAGTTATTGCGGCGTACTTTGCGAAGAGGATCCTACGCGACTCCACGATAATGAAGCCTAGGATCATTGAGCACGAGCTGCTCACGTCGTTCGGCATTAAGGCAAGTTACGACGTCTGCTTGAGGGCAAGGAATCAGGCCATGGAGATTATCTACGGAAAACACAAAGAGTCGTTCCAAGACCTGCCCGCCTACCTCCATACTCTCGAGACTTCCAACGCCGGCACAGTCACCGATCTCGACATAGACGAGGAGTGCCAATTTCGAGGGGTGTTCGTTGCCCTCGCTGCCTCTATAGCGGCGTACAAATACGGGTATATCAGGCCGATTATATCCGTCGACGCCACGCACTTGAAGGGCAAGAACAGCGGCGTCATGTTCGTAGCTGTATCGAAGGATGCGAACGAGCAACTATTTCCCTTGGCATACGGCGTAGGGCCTAAAGAGAATCACTATTGTTGGACTTGGTTCATGAGGGCTATGAGGAGGGCTTACGGGAACTTGACTGACGCGTTGATTGTCTCTGATCAGCACGTTTCGATTGAGTATACCATAGCTCAAGTTTTTCCGGAGGCGCACCATGGGTTGTGTTACTACCACCTGAGTCAGCACATGACATACGACATGGTTATCGGTGCCATGTTCCAAAAAGCTGCGTACACGTACGATCAGAACGAATTTAACAACATCATGGCATCGATGCTTAACACCAACCCCGCTGCGTACCATAAGGCTATGGAGAACGGACCCACTAGGTAGGCTCGCAGCATGTGCCCCGTTCGCCGGTTCAGTACCATGACGTCGAATGCCGCAGAGTCTTTCAACAATTCCCTCCTCTGGGCACGTCGACTACCTATAGTTGCTTGCCTCGATGTTGCGAAGCTCGTTATCGAAAAGTGGTTCGATGAGAGAAGACTCAAGTGTCGCAACGACACCCACCCCGTATGTGAAGAGGCGCGGCGAAAGATCGGAGTCCAGTTGGAACGATCGCATAGGTACAAGGTCACACGGATCAGCCTCGACGTGCAGCATTTCAGAGTGCAGACATTAGATCACGTATACCACGTGGACTTGAAGAACATGTTATGTGACTGCAACAGATGGCAATTCGATTGCATACCGTGTGCACACTCGATCGCAACAATGATGTAAGTTATAATTTTTTAACTCAATTATTTAATATTTAGTGTACGGATTAACATTTATTTATTTCAACAGGGAAAATGGTCAGGCGGTAGATCAGTACATTGCGCACTACTACAGGAGGGATACCTATGCCAAGATTTACAACCGTCAAATATTTTCAGTTCCCAAAAAAGAAGAGTGGACGGTGCCAAGTGCCTACGTCGGTGTACAAATTCTACTCAATCCGTACGAACGTCAACCGGGTAGACCATCGGAACGTAGATGAAGGGGGCACGAGAAAGGACAATCAGGCGTGCCCCTCGGAGATGTCGTCAATGCGGCAAACAGCACGGTGCAAGGCAACCATGTGCAGACCAATACGATTGAGTAGCACCTATAAGTGGTTTGTTTAATCCAAAACTCGTGTATTCAATGTTTATTCAATGTTTTTGTGCGTCGTTTTAATCATTAAGTGATATTAATATGATTATTTATCAGAAGTATAAATAAACACCAATGTTTGTTTGTAGCCGGAAGAAATTACGCCGGAGAAATCACGACGGAAACGACATCACGCCGGCGTGATGTTCCTCCGGCGTGATTTGATCTCCGGCGTGTTTCCTCCAGCGTGAATTTTTTCTTCGCAGCGCCGTCCAAGTCGAAGAAGAGTGGATCCATCACCACAATTTGCTTAGCCCTCATCCACACATGAACCGCAATAAAACGATCTCCTTGAACAACCCACGGCAAAATAACCTAAACAGTTTAGAACGAGACATAAATTATCATAGGAACAAGAAAGTATGCAAAACTGTAGTAATGAAAATAATTGTTTCGTACGTACTGATTCTGCTCTCCACCAGTTCGTTGTTTCGTATGTCGGGTTTATGTTACGAGGCAAATTGGATAAGTATTACGATGGATTCCAATTTTCCAATATCCAATCGTACTTTTCCTTTGTAGTGTTATGCCTCGACCTCAGAAAATCACCGTGCATAATGCGGTCATATGCAGCCTTCAGCTCCACCTAAAAACACGAGTAACACATGGAAACATTTAACTGGGGATGCATAAGTAACACTTTAATATCTTAAAACAGAAATTAGATACATGTGAAACATAATATGAAGTGAGGTAAAATTAAATATACATTTCACGCCGGAGACATCACACCGGAGTTCATATCACGCCGGCGTTATTGATTTCTCCGGCGTGTTTCTCTGGCGTGAAATCGGTGCCGAGGTTTTATAACCTACTTTGAATCAACATATAAAATTTCAGGCCATAATTAATATGATATACACTCTAAATTGGGACTATACGAACATACCATAGCGTGCGTGTTGCATATTATGAGGCGGCCACCCATGTAGTTCGAAATAACTCGTGTCCCTTCGTGGAGTTGTTTACGAAGAGTCATCAGGGCCAAATCCATTTGCTAGTACATGAATAAAAATTGATTAGCCATATATAAGACACGTAACCATACAGTACAATATATCAAGCCTATTTCAAAAAACACGTACCACAGAGTCCCAAGGTACCCCGTCATTGACCATCTGCTTGAGGACTCCGGCAGTCACCGTCGCGATTTGATCAGGTACATGCCTGAACGGCACGGCGTAGTGTACGTGCTCGTACCAATAGTTGAACTTAGATTGAATGCGTGAGCTGGGCCATGCTGGTTCATCAGTCGGTACGTATGCAGACACAGCCTTTAGGACGACGTCTGGTGAACCTAATGACTATTTCACTAAAATTTATCAAATTTCTACGTCACAAAATGATAAATAAAGCATTAGTGGATACAATACCTGACCACGTTCAATCTGCGAAGCCGATGCACGAGCTGGAGCACGAAGAGTAACATTTGGCCCCGTCGAAGTAGAAAATCGGCGCTAGAGATGTTTTATGGAAGTGAAAATCGCCCCGGCTGAAAGTCTTGGTATGTGGACGGATGCGTGTACTGCGTGAAGGGAGGGATGCTTGTCGACGACTGCAAAATAATGTAGAATTTATATGAAATAACGGCAAATGTCGAAACAAATTCGTAATATTAAATACACGTTTTGGATAAGGGGTTGTTCTTGTTTTGGATGGTGAAATTAGCTGAAGGAGTTGATGCAAATATATACACAAATATTACACCTAATTAATTATCAACCTGCAACGAAATTACTAACAGCAGCCCTATAGCATTTTCTTTTTATCCGATCAATAATTTTACACACAGTCCCCTTATTTAGCAATAATATACTATTTAAGAAAATAATTTTAGGCAGAACGTGGATATTTAATTCACTTGATGGGTCTGAATAGGATCATTTCTTGCCCAATTTTATTTTTATTTATAATGTTTACACATTTACTTTATGTTTTTTCAATAGGGTAATATCATCTATTTATAAAAATGTAATATATTAGTAAAATATATTAATTGACAACTTAAATAATTGAGGTATAATTGGGTTGTGTGGGTTCGGTAGTGGCTTTATCATAATATATACTATATAGTTCCTAAAACAATTATTCATATTTAAAAAAATACACTAAAAATAAATATGGGCAATGAATTTTGATGAATTACTAATTCCATTTTCAAAAAATAATTTACCTTTAATTATGCTTTCTTTTCAAAATCTTAGCAAGGTCAATTTTTTATCTGTTTTTATGTCTATTTTCAAATAATTTTTATTAAATTTATACTTTACATATACTCCATATGCATCATGCATGTGATGCAAATTAAATTACATACGCTACTTAAATCGTTCCGTTTCATTTTGACATGAGAATTAATTTGGGTGTAGTGTCAAGTGTATGACAAAATTGGACAATTTATGTGGGACAAGCCGATTAAGAATGTATGACAATTGAGGTGGGACGGAGAGAGTATTAATTTTCAAAGAAACAATGGCATAATTTACATATATGCATGATAAATAGTACTCCCTCCGTCCCGCCAAAAACGTTACATTTCTTTTTGTCAAAATCTGGCACGTTTTTCCACGCTTCTTGATGAAGTGTTTTAAATAGATTTTTGAATAATTTTTTCTTTTGCGGGATAATACAACTATCATAGTATCCCGTAAAAGAAAAAATTCTTCAAAAATCTATTTTAAAATACTTCATCAAGAAGCGTGAAAAAACGTGCCAGAAATTGACAAAAAGAAATGTAACGTCTTTTGCGGGACAGAGGTAGTAGTAAGATATTTAGGTAATTAAAATTTGAATTTTGTTTTTGTCAATAAATCTCCTGTCTCATACAATAACAATCTCAATACTATTTCGAAAGTATCTTCTTAATCCACGAATTACACCTTTTATGCACAATAATATGCTCAAAAGTTAAAAGCTTAAAAAATTCCAAGATAAAAATAATGTAAAAAAGAATTCATGATTGAACTTCTTGTTCAAAGAAGTCATGATTGGTCAAGGGTATGGACTATTCCCAATTTCTCTACTAAAATTCAATTGTTTAACTTATATGGCAAATGATAAAAAAGAGAAGACTTATTTGTTGGCTCTCAAATGTGAAGTTTTCCTTCAATTCTTATATGTATGAGTAAAACAAAGCTTCTCTTGTCATCCACAGTATAACATATTTATTAATTCCGTACTTCTCTTTGATGGAAAATTATCGTGGAATATGAGAGAAAAGAAAACAATAACACTTTAATTTATTTTATTTTTTTTGTTATTTAATTTCCCATCCTTTCCCACCTTTTATCTATGATTGAGAATTTTATGCACTTTTTCTTCCCCTTCATTTTCACTTCAATGGAGAGAAAATTTTATTCCACCAGTATAGAGTAAAAATATGTTCCTCCAATTAAAAGAGAAAAATTATTTATCATAGATAAAAGGTGAACAAATGTGAAAAATAAGAAAATTTTAAAGATGATTATTTTCTTTTCTCTCGTTTTATCATAATTATTTTCATCAAAAAGTACACAACCTAAATAAAATAAAAAATGAATGTCAATCTATTTGAATAGTGGCAGCAACAATAAGTTGTTCGTCGCGACATGATGGAATGAATATGAATTAATTCGATATAGGTTTGAGTCATTTTCATCGTTCTTCATTTGATTTTAGTTTCCTCAAATTTAATCTTCAAGTAGTTTAATTTATACTTTAAACAAAAATAATTTTAAAAATAAGAGGAAAGTAGTGTAATGTTATATTGGTTGTGAGAGTGTAATGTTTCCACTTTAGGTAAGTGGACAATTATATGGGACGTCTCAATAAGACAACATGGACAATTGCCATGAGACGGAGGGAGTACCATTTAGTTGTCCACTTATCCAAAATAGAAAATTTATACTCTTACAACTAATATAATATAAATCTATCTATCTCTTACTGCATTGGTTACTGTGTCGATTTATTTAAATTATTATATTATATCAAAGTTAAAATATTATTCAAAATATAAATCTAATTTAGTTACCTTGGTTAAGACATGCCTGTAATGAACTGAGATACAAAATCTATTGTCTTCCACAAAAACACCTGGTATGTCACGTGTTCTCTCTTTGATTTCTTCTAACATCTAAAATTACAATAATAATAATCATATCAAAATCATAAATTAGAGCTGTCAAAAAAAGCCCAAATCGGCCCGGGCCCGCCCGCACTTTTGGGCGGACTTCACACTTCAAATACCCGCCCAAAAAAAACCGGGCTTTTTTAGCCTGCCCAGAGGGCCCGCGGGCTGCACGGGCTTGGGCCTAAAAAGCCCGGCGGGTACCGGGCCGAAGCCCGCCCGTAAACAAAAATTATTTAATAATATTATATTATTATTATTATTAAAAATTAAAATTACACCTAAACTAAACCTAATAATCTAATATAGAAAATAAAAAAAATAACCCTAAGAAACTACACGCAGCGCCGCAGGCAACAAACAGAAACAGAAACACACCCACGCCTTCGCTTTCTTCTACCACCACCGCACTACTCACGCCCACCGCCCATGCCACGCCGATTTCGGCCACTCACCGCCACGCCCACGCCGCTGTAAGGTATTTTGATTTTTCTCATTTCAGTCATTTCCTTCAAGTTCAACTTCTACTTTGTGTTGTGTGTGTGCAATGGAGGGGAGGGGCTCGATGGGCTTGGGAGGGGCAGTGGTGGTGGCGGCACCGTGGCAGGCTGTCGTCGGGGGGAGGGGAGGGAGGAGGCATTTTTTTTTTTTTTTTCGTCTTTAACTATGTTTTACAGATTTACAAGAGAATGGATAGGAATTTTGAGCTTCTTGATGAGGAGGAGGATGAAGTACAACTATTAGAGACTCCGATTAGTATGTCTAATACAATTCCTACACCAGGTACTCGTCCTTCTCCCGATTGTGAAAGCACAACAGAAAAATCTGCTAAGAGTGCGAAGAGTAGGATGGGTGATGATGGAAATAATGAAATAGGAATTTCAAAAAGAATGAAATCGGATGTATGGCATTATTTTGACCCGCCGGGAATAGTGGATGGGGTTGAAAAATGAAAATGTAAGAATTGTCACAAATTCCTTACTTGCAAAGCTTCATCGGGCACTACACATCTACGACGCCATGTTGATAATTGTTTGAAAGCTCCTAAATTTCAAGATGTAGGTGTTTTGCTTGATATGCAATCTAAATTGATGAAAAAATAGAATTTTGATGCTATTAGCTATAGAGAGAAGCTGGCTAAAGCCATTATCAAATATGATCTTCCATTTTGTTATGCTGAGTATGATGGGATTAATGAGTTGAACATGTGTTTGAATCCTGAATTCAAATCTATAAGTAGAAATACTACGAAAAGTGATTGCATGAAAGTGTTTAGGAGTGAAAAGGACAAGGTGAAGGGGTTGTTAGCTGCTCATCAAGGAAGAATATGTTTGACGTCTGATGTATGGACTGCTGTAACCAATGTAGGCTATATGAGTGTGACTGCTCATTTTATTGATGAGAATTGGGTGTTAAATAGCAAATTGCTTTCCTTTGTTGAGTTAGATACTTCTCATTCGGGTCTTGAATTGTCTGGAAAATTGCTTGATGTGCTCAAGGATTGGGGTATAAGTTCTAAGTTATTCTCAATCACTTTGGACAATGCAACGTCCAATGATAGCATGGTCAAATTTTTGAAAAGTAGACTGAATTTGCAGAATGGTTTACTATGGTGAAGGTGAATTTTTTCATGTTAGGTGCTCGGCACATATCTTGAACTTGATTGTTCAAGAAGGTCTTAAAGTGGTAGATAATGCATTGAAAATGATTAGAAATAGTGTGAAGTATGTGAAGGCATCCGATGGGAGGAAGAGAGATTTTCAAAAATGTGTTGAGGAGGTACACTTAAGTGAAGTAAGTGGGGGTTTCTTAAGGTTAGACGTGTCAACTAGATGGAATTCAACGTATCTAATGCTTGAAAGTGCTATTAAGTATCGTCGTGCATTTACTAGTTTGAGCTTCAACGATACTAACTCCCAGTATTGCCCGATGAATGAAGAGTGGGAAAGAGCAACAAAGATATGTGCATTCTTGGAACCATTTTATACCATGACTAACCTTATATCCGGGTCATTATACCCCACCTCAAACTTGTATTTCACGCAAGTTGCACTCATTGAAATGAAGTTGAATGAGCTGTCCATTTCTGAAGATGAGGTGATAAAAGATATGGCGTCGAGGATGAAGGTGAAATTTGATAAATATTGGAATGAGTATTGTGCCACACTTGCCTTTGGGAGTATTCTTGACCCAAAATCAAAGTTGAAATTCTTGAATTTCGTCTATAAGATACTATACCCCAATGATTTTGAAGAGAAGGTGAAGAAGGTAAGAGATTCTTTGTACAAACTCTTTCGTGAATATGATCGAGTTGACATTGCATCAAAGGCATCGGCGACCCAATCAGAACTTCATCAACACACAAGTGGCACATTCTATATGGAGGTAACCATGCAATTATATCATATATTTATGTTTTGTATATACTTGTATTGATTCTTTATTAATATATTTATTTTTTTATTATTTATGTCTTGTACTAGTTGTATGAGCAACATTTGATGGAAGAGGTTGCAAATGGTGGTAAGAATGAGCTTGATATGTATCTAGATGAAGGTTTCCAACCTAAGTCAACGGTGGGCGACGGTGTTTTGGAATATTGGAAATTGAATGATCATCGATTCCCTCGACTTGCAAGAATGGCTAGTGATATATTAAGCATTCCAATTACTACAGTTGCTTCGGAATCTACATTTGGCATTGGTGGTAGAATTCTACACAAGTATAGGAGTTGCTTGCTTCCGAACACGGTACAAGCTTTAATTTGTACTCGTAATTGGTTACACGGTTTCAATGAAACCAAACAAGGTAATGACATATTTATCAAGTTTTTATTTTACTTAGTTACTTACTTGTTTTTCTTATTTTTTTTTTCTATTTCAAATTTAGGTTCTCAAGAAGATGAAGAAGTCGTTGAGGAAGTGTCATTGTCCCAAAAAGACTCAAATACTTGAAAATTTATCAAGTTTTTATTTGTTATGTGTAGGAGTTTTAAGACTTGTTTATTCTTGGAATGTTGAATTTAAGGTTTACTTTGTTGCGACTTTTTTTGGATTCTATTATCGTATTTGGGAATTTATTGACACTTATTATTTATGAATATTATCATATGTTTGAGTTTATTGTACTTGTACTAAAATTAGGGGGAAAATAAACCTTATAAAAAAAAATTGAAACCTGGCCGGGCTTGGCCCGCCCGCCCGACAGTTTTTCATGGGCGGGTATTAGCTGTATTTTTTGGGCCCGAAGGCATTCCGGGCCGGGCCGGGCCGACCCGCAAAATTGAAATAGCCCGGTAGGCTAGGGCCGGGCGGCCCGGGCCCATGAAATTGACACCTCTATCATAAATAATTGAAGGTATTAGTATATTTGAATTGTGACAAATTGAATGTAAAGTAAAAACTTAAACTTATTTTTAAAATATTTACCTTCTTAATTGTAATGAGGTACTCCTTAGCAGGCTGGAAAATTGTGATTTTATTGCCCTACATCATCCAAACACATGAATATAAGCAAGCAATAAAGAGAACAAGAACTGTAAACACGGACAGCGAAGAAAATTTCACTATGAGCATTTCACACAGAAACGTTGAACGGCGACTCATCATTTATAAGTCATCTAACGGTCTAGTTCCCCAAACCCTAATCACATTGTAAAAGAATTGAAAATCGTACAGTAAAATCTTTCGAACTGGATCCGAATATTTCATGTCACTAATAAGTAATAACTAACGAATTGAAAGTAGCTATATAGAAATAAATAATGCATGAAATTAAATAACAAATTACCTTTTTGTCCATGGTGTTAGTTTGATACTCCCTCTGTCCTTTTCAAGTTGAGTCATTTCTTTTTGTGATTTTCGGCACGCTTTTCCACGCCTCTAGATGATGAATTTTAAAACGGATTTTTGAAGAATTTTTTCGACTTGTAGTATCCCGTAAAAGAAAAAATTCTTCAAAAATCCGTTTTAAAATTCATCATCTAGAGGCGTGAAAAAACGTGCCAAAAATCACAAAAAGAAATGACTCAACTTGAAAAGGACAGATGGAGTTATCATCATAAGAATTGAGATGGGAAAGTGGGCCCATTATGTCCATTCCATGGCTTCCAGCATAGTATACTTCATCCAATTTCACAAATCCGTACACCTAATTAATCATAAATTAGTAATTTTGATTCAAAAATTTATATATTTAGAGCAAATTAATGCAAATCGAAACTGTATATGAAATGGATTAGTTATTTGGTGTGTTTCTTGTAGTGAAACATAATTGTGGGTTATACCTTTTCTCGACTTCTACCGCTTATTATAGTGGTTGGGAAGTGTTTGGCAACCTCACGGAGAGCGCATCGCATCTTCAAAATTCAACTAAATTATATCAATAAAATGAAGCTCGAAACGAATAATTTTTTATTTTAATTTAAGTGAGAAATTTTACCGCATCGGACATGAAAGCGCGATCCGGGTCGTTGACGATCGGAGAAAGTGTGTCGTCGTAGTCTAGAAACATGACTATCTGCTTTCCCTAAGTCTCGCTCGCTATCTTTTGAAATGAAGCTATTGCTGAAGGATGTTCCTCCTACAAATTAATTTCAACAAACTTAATACAATCAATAAATAACAGCTGTGTACTCAAGTCAAAACTATGTAGTTTTGATCTGATATCTTTACCAGTACAAATTTAAGAATTTCTAAAACTATCAAAAACTACGACGTTTTAACTTGGGTACACAATTGGAACACAAGTCTGAGTAATTAAATTGATGTAAGAGTATAATTAAATTGGTAGTATCCTATAATCATAGGGATTTTATCCCACCGCATCCGCCTTCCTTATGAGAACCGCCCTCATCTTCTATGCGGAATGGGCTTAGGGTTGAGGCCCCTGGGCCGAGCTCATGGGTCTGGTGTGACTGATGCTCATTGTAGGCCGGACGGGCTGGGCCATGTCCTATCATTATGCTTTCACCAAAATTCCTTTGACCATCAATTTGTTGATGACTTATTTTGACTACAAGTTTTTGAATTTTTTTTAACTAAAAAAAAAAAAAACAATTTCTTTGCATGAACGATACTTGTTAAATTTTAAACTGAGCATATTGGTTATTGGTTATTGGTATAAATTTGAGACCATAAAATAAGAAAATAATTAGGGAGGGCATGAATATCAATTCTAGCTAACGGGAATTAAGGCGAGAGTGATGATAGTGAGTTAAAATGAAAGGTAGTGGATTAAAGTGATGTGTCATAATTTTATTGGGTTATAATTAATAATTTTGGGAAATGTCTCTATATCAGTGGACGTCCCGAAAAGAAAAAGATCTCTTTATTAGTGGGACAAAGGGAGTATGAAATTTCTCACATTCGCATTTTTCGAATGTGAATGTGAGAAATTTCATTTTTCGAGGTCTACCAAAACTTAAGTATATGCAATAATACAGGAGGAATTGCAAAAAAACAATATAATCGATCGACTAACAGTACATATATCGCGACATTGATTACGAGAAAAACTTATTAATTTACATATAATTTGTGGGAAGTTCCTATTTGTGTGCAACTTAAAAAAAAGGGATAGAAAGGTAATAAATTTTTTGAAAGAAGGTAAGAAAATCCAAAGTTTATATACAAATAGTGTATTTAGATGCAAATAAGCTATAGATAATTATTACTCAAAATATTTGCTATGTAAAACAAGATTTTCTTTTAGCCGGCATACACTCTAAATATTTGCGCATCTAATTTGATTCGAAATCTGACCTTATGGAAAGAGAAGCAAATCATCTTATCATTGTACTGCGTTTCGTTTCGATATCACTACTGTTACTACTTAATTCTCTTTCAAAAGTAATGCTATCATCGATGCAAATAGAAAAAATATATACTATCCACATACAAAATAAAGATTATTCTTGTAATTGATATGTTTTAGAATGACCCTATATATATATATATGAAGAACCATTGGTTTGAAATACATGATTAGTTTTCCCTTGATTTTCTATAATGGCTTCTTCCAAGTTGGCCTCTTTAATTATCTTCTCCTTCACCCTTGCCGCAATGTTTGCTCCTCGTGATTGTAAGTACATTTTCAAAAACAATTCTATATATTTGATTTTTCCTTAAGAAATTCAATAGGGGTACGTAGTTTCATGTTGTTTGAATTCATATCCTTCAAGTAATTTTGTTATATAACCAATTTTACCTAACTAATAATACACATTTGAAGACATGGGTTCAATGATAAATATAGTTACCTACTCATTGTGAATATTTTGATTTGCTTAGTAATAGTATTTCTTCCTTTATGTATGTCAATTTTTGAATGGTACACATTGTTAAGGATCGATATATAATCAATACGCTATGTAGACACTAAAATGAAGTGTTCTAGCATCGTATAATTATTCAGTAACTAAATATTCTCTTATGAAATTGAAAAATATGTACCCGGCCCATAGGTAGTCACATGAGATCCTCTGGGTATCCACATTTTCATGTACCTACTGTATATCAAATGTCTATTTTTATCGATTTTATGCATTTTCTTTCAACAACATCACGTATAATGATTTGTGATAATTTTACTATTATTTTCTAGGGTTTACCCATAACTATTTTTAGCATTTAATTTTAATTTTATTAGGTAAAATAGGTTTTGATAAATTGAAACATAGAGTATATAATTTTTAAAATATTTAACTTTTTTTGTCAGAATTTTTCATTTTATATTGTTACAATATTTTGATTTTTATCTCTATAAAGGACAATAAAAAAGGAATAAAAATAATTAATTGGTACACAGTTATTAAATAGAAATGGGGACAGAAGATGAGAAGATCCCATTATGTGGTGGATATATATATAATTTTATATATACATTTTAATTTTGGGAAAATGCAATTCTTACTTAAATTTATTTGTGTTGTGAATATTTTTAGGCAATGAAGATGGAACAAAAGTGAGGAATCTAGAAGAATTAAAATACGAATGCATACGAGATCAAATGACCCTAGAATATGGTGTTTCAAAATGGTGCTGTATCGTTTCCGCTGCAGACCGTGGATCTTGTGGTTTTGCTACTATAGAACATTGCAAGAAAAGATGCAAACCATATGACTATTAAGGATATCTATCTATATAATTATAATGTGAAAAATAATATGCTAAAGTACAAATAAATTCTTTTTTTTTTTCTATTCCATATTGTAATATCACAAGTTCAATTATATGGAAATGAAATGTGTTCAAGATTATTGTCCCATTTTTCTCATACTACTGTATATTAAAATATAATAATATTCAGATCAGATGCACAAAAATCACTCGGGGAGGGAGAAGGGGGCATAAATAATAATACTCGAAATAATACTCGTTTCGTTCAATTTCATTAGTAATGTAGTAATACTGGGTAAAGGTAGTCAGCTAATAATAAGAAAACCAGTAGAATATAATTAATTAGTCTCAAATCAAAAGGCAAACAAGCAGCTGATTCAGTTCAGAAACTCCCACATGCATTACTACAGAGCATTAAAATCAGCAATCAGAGTAGAATATAGTAGAAGCCAAGCCATACTCAAATCTTAAAATGAATAACAGTAACATCTTCTTCATTGCTGGGCACCAGATTGAAGAGCAGAGAGACATTGGCTCCGTGGACTGAGATGGTCGCCTCATATTCCCCGTAAAACAGTGCAGCTTCAAAGAAGCCATCGGCACCGATCAATCCATGTGTATCCGGCACCTTGATGAACTCGTACATGAATTTATCGACTTCGTCGCCGGCTGGCAAGTTGTTGAAATCTTTGTCGATAATACACATGGCGAAGCAATTGAGAGACGGTCTTAGCGGCCCCCAAACGTTGATGCCGTCAACACCCGCGTGGGAGTGAAGCTCACGTAGGAGTGGGTCAATGTATTGGAGCTGCACAGTGAAAAAATGAGTTAAATACCTGAACCTTTTTACTTTAATTATGGAATAAGCACACTAGGGGCGAGATGTTACCAGTTCATCTGAATCTTTGGTGTCAACATCGAACTCGGTGATCCATATCGGCAGACCGGTGGCAGCAAATCTGTCTATCGATGCTCTGATGAAGGGGAAGTTCGGAGAAATTGCGAAATGGCTCTCTAGGCCAATCCCCAAAGGTCCATCGTAGCCCGCACTCCGAATTTCATCAATCTTCTCTAGATATTTCTGGGGAGACGCTAAGCCTTGAATGCTTGAGCTCTCAATTACATTGTACTCGTTGAGAAAGAGGATTGGCCGAGGGTCGAGCTCGTGGACTAGTTTGAAAACTTCGGTGCCGTTTCCACTCAAGTTGCTACTGAAGAGGTTGAAGTGCATATTTTCATTTATAACATCCCAATGGATGAACTCTCCCCTGTAGCGATTGACCACGGAGTTAACTCGTCGGATGGCTGCTTCCTTCAACTTATCAGTCGATGTCGACTTCAGCCATGGAACCTCGAACTTAACGTCATCCCATAATATATTGTGCCCCCTCACGTTTACGCCGTTCGACTTGCTAAACTCAAGCATGGCATCCGGGAGAGTGTAATTCTCTTCCCCTTCAATCTTCTCGGTCGCAATCCTGAAAATGGAGAGAGCAAGCCCGATCAAGATGCATGATTTAAATCAATCAAGTAACCAATTAGAAAATTACCATTTCAACTCGTTTTCAAATACAGTGTATTTGAAGCCCTTTTCCAAGAACCATCCTTGATAAGCGGGGTTGTCAACAATCAAACCATTGATTGTGCAGCCGAAGGGGAAATGAGGCTGCAACTGTTTGATTGATACGGCGACGTCGGGCAGTGGCACTCCGATTTCATAGACAACTTCGACCTTCACTTTCGTCTTGCGCACCTTAATTCGCACGTACATAGTCAAAATCATAGATATATAAGAATCACACCATGTATATATGTTCAAAATAGCTAATGTGACTGTAACTTATTACTTCAATTATCCAAACGAATCTCGATCAACAAGCTGATTCATCTATTCACGAAACTGAACATGTATAATATATTGAAAAATGTTTTCTATAGCCTACTCTACTGATTAATTAGTTAATCAAAATGGATAACTCGGTTTTCAACGTACTTACCTTTTCAACATTCTCGATTTGGTGAAGTGTCCACTCTTCTTGAGTGAATGGTTGGAGTGATATGTTGTCCACCCAAACATCAACTCCTTGAGAATTGCTCTGTACACACACAACAAAAATTATAATATATCAACTATATATATTTTACGCAAATTAATTTTGTAACTTGTCTCAAAACTGACCAACAACATAAATAATTAACTATTAATTTTTGTGAAGAAGATATATATAAGAGGGGGATCGGAGAGAGACCTCGAAACGAAGCTCTGCAATTTCCGTGGCATTGCTGCTAAACCCTCCTTTAAGCATCGTCCAACAGCCGGTCTTGGCCGTAATCCATGCAGCGGTGATGTTGCCATTTATATCTCCCACCAATTTCGCTTGGACGGCAACTTGTCCATTGCTTACTTGGAACCAAGCTACATATATAGGAGTACATTTTAAGTGATATATGTAAAAGTTTTATAACAAGTTTTAGGGTGTTAAAAGTTGAAGATTCTTGATATGTATGTTTACCGGATAAGGTGTACAAGACATCCTTCTCCAGATTGAAGCTCTGGGTCATGCCGTCCGACTGCACGGTGGAAATGTTGGAAATCTGGACGTAGTTGTTCCCGGAGGGCGAGCAGGCGGTCGCTAGTTGGGCGTTCCCAACGCAGGCCCATCCCTCCAACCCCTCGTCTAGCCTCGGATTGACAACTATGCCTCCGTTGTACTGGGGCAACTCGGGCTCGGGCACGCACTAGGAGTAAGAACATTATAAGTACTACGTATATATTACTCAAAAGAAATCATGCTGTAAGAAACGCTACTTACACCAGGCGTATATGAGTAGTCGTAGGGAATTGGTGAAACCGCTTGCAAAGCTATACAAGAAAACACACACATAATTAATTAATAGGATCGGAGTAGTATTATAATGAAAGGATGAAAGACGTATGTGTATATACATACCCAAGATCAGAAGACTGGAGAAGGTTAAGAGTAGAATCTGCTTTCCCATTGCTAGCTTGCTTTGAAGAGAGAGAGAGAGAGAGAGAGATGATGATGATGAATAAGCTGGGTTCTTCTTCTTCTTTCTAACTTGTGATGTGTGTTTTGGATGGTGAAATCAGCTGAAGGAGTTGATGCAAATATATACACAAAAATTAATTATCACTATCCTGCATAGGAAATTTCTATCATTTAATTTTTATCCTATCAATAATTCTACACAGTCCCCTTTTTTAGAAAATTATTTTAGGCAGAACATGGATATTTAATTCACTAATTGATGGGTCTGAATAGGACCATTTCTTGGTCAATTTTACTTTTATTTATAGTATTTAAACATTTACTTTATGCTTTTCTTTGAAATTTCACCTAATTAATTATCAACCTGCAATGAAATTACTATCAGCAGCCCTATATCATTTACTTTTTATCCGATCTATAATTTTATACACAGTCCCCTTTTTTAGCAATAATATACTATTTAAGAAAATAATTTTAGGCAGAACGTGGATATTTAATTCACTTGATGGGTCTGAATAGGATCATTTCTTGCCCAATTTTATTTTTATTTATAATGTTTACACATTTACTTTATGTTTTTTCTTTGAAATTTCAATAGGGTAATATCATCTATTTATAAAAATGTAGTATATTAATAATATATTAATTGACAATTTAATAGTTGGGGGTATAATTGGGTTGTGTGGGTTCAGTAGTGGCCTTATCATAATATATATAGTTCCTATAACAATTATTCATATTTTAAAAAATACAATAAAAATAGATATGGGCAATGAATTTTGATGAATTACTACTAAATATTCCATTTTCAAAAAATAATTTACATTTAATTATGCTTTCTTTTCAAAATCTTAGCAAGGTCGGTTTTATCTGTTTTTACGTCTATTTTAAAATCATTTTTGTTAAATTTATACTTCACATATCATGCATGTGATGTAAATTAAATTACATACGCTACTTAAATCGTTCCGTTTCATTTTGACACGAGAATTTGGGCGTAGTGTTAAGTGTGAAAAGAAAGGAGTTTGCATTAAACGGTAAAAGTTAATCTTTTCCATTTTACAAGATTGGACAATTCATGTGGGACAAGCCTTTTAAGAATGTATAACAATTGAGGTGGGACGGATAGAGTATTAATTTTTAATGAAACAATGCCATAATTTACATACATACATTTTATATTGATTCTATCCATACTGATTCACTATGCATGATAAATAAGATATTTAGGTAATTAAAATTTGAATTTTGTTTTTGTCTATAAATCTCTTGTCTCATACAATAAAAATCTCAATACTATCTCGAAAGTTTCTTCTTAATCCACTAATTACACCTTCCATGCACAATAATATGCTCAAATTAAAGTTAAAAGTTTTAAAAATTCCAAGAGAAAAAAATAATCTAAAAAAGATTCAAATTGAACTTCTTGTTCAAAGAACTCATGATTGGTCAAGGATTGAATGGGTATGGACTATTCCCAATTTCTCTACCAAAATTCAATTGTTTAACTTATATGGCAAATGATAAAAAAGAGATAAGACTTATTTGTTGGCTCTCAAATGTGAAGTTTTCGTTCAATTATTACATGTATGAGTAAAACAAGCTTATCTTGCCATCCACAATATAAAATATTCATTATTTTCGTATTTTTTTAAAATGCCAATTGTTATAATGTTGTGTTCTCTTTGATGGAAAATTAATTATCGTGAGAAAATGAGAGAAAAGAAAACAATAACACTTTAATTTTTTATTATTATTTAATTTCCCATCCTTTCCCGCCTTTTATCTATGATTGAGAATTTTACGCACTTTTTCTTCCCCTTCATTTTCACTTCAATGGAGAGCAAATTTTATCCCATCAGTATAGAGTGAAAATATGTTCCTCCAATTAAATGAGAAAAATTATTTATCATAAGATAAAAGGTGAAAAAAATGTGTAAAATAAGAAATTTTTAAAGATGGTTATTTTCTTTTCTCTCATTTTATCATAATTATCTTCATCAAAAAGTACGCAACCTAAATTTAAAAAATAAAAAATAAAAAAAATTAAAAAAAAATGAATGTCAATCTATTTGAATAGTGGCAGCAACAAATATCTATATTAAAAAAAAATACAATAAAAATGGACATGGGTTAAGAATTTCCATGAAATCTTAATAGAATAAGTTGTTTGTCGCGACATTTGATGGAATGAATATGGATTAATTCGATATAGGTTTGAGTCATGTTCATCGTTCTTCATTTGATTTTAGTTTCCTCAAATTTAATCTTCAAGTAGTTTGATTTCTACTTAAAAGAAAAATAATTTTAAAAATAAGAGGAAAGTAGTGTAAAATAATTTCCAATTTCATAGTAATCCTCAAGTATAGAAAGGCCCCTATGCCTAAGGAGGAATATTAATATTGTGCCACAATTACTATGATAGTATTTTTTTCATTTAGAATTTAGTTTTGTTTAGAGTAAATTTAAATTGTTTTATGGGGTTTCATTTTAATGCATGTATATAAAATAGATATTTTTGTTATGTCATAAGTACATCATTGACGGAAACATTTATTATGTCCACGAACGATATGATACTTAACAGAAGGTTAATTCTCAGCTTAAATTCGCTAACCACAATCATACCAAACCAATCAACCACGTGTGTGGTATAATCTTAAAATTAGCAAATGCCTACTTTAGATTCTCTTTATACATTTCCACTTTGTAGTAGTATAGTGTTGGAGACTTATGCTTAACCAAGAAGTCAAATTCACGCCGAAGTTTGGTACGTTTTTTTATTAGGATCATATTTTGGATATTAGGCATTAGTGTAAGTAACCATAAAAATAATGATTCGATGAATTTTGATAAAAATATTTACATTTATTAATATAATGTTTTTTATTTTCAAAATCTCAGCAAGGCAACTTTTCACCCTCTCAGTCTCATTGTGATTCTCATGCTTTCTTAATTAGATCGTCTCATTTCAATTGTCATGTTTTACAAAATGAAAAGAATTAATTATTACTTTTAAATGCGTACCTCTTACTTTTCACTTTTGACACGACGCCTGAAACTCGTACCCAAATGAAACATGACGATTCATCTGGAATGGAGGTAATATATTTTTTAAATTTCTATTTTTATGTTTTCAAAGTTTCAAAAGAGGAAACATTGTTGATAGAGAGGGCATGCATGCAAGGCTTTTAAAGCATGGATGCATGGTGAAACCATTCATTCATCCATATGCATCATGTATACATGTAGATTACATTACATAGTATACGACATTTCTTCTTTAGGCAAACCCATGCACAAAATAGATCACATGTATGCATGCATGCATACATGATGCGCTATATGCATGATGAAGAAGACGTTTATGTGATTAAACTCTGAAAACATCTCCTATTTCATAAAATAATAATGTTAGAATAAAATTATTTCTAAAGCTGACATGTCATCTTCTATATTAATCCACAATTCTTTCCATTATAAAAAAATAGGACAATTATTGTAGAATGTCTCGATTAGGAAAGTAGGACAATTGATATGAGATGGGGGGAGTAACACATAAGAGTTTAAAGCCTCGATTAGGAAAACAGGACAATTGATATGGGATGGAGGGAGTAACATATAAGAGTTTAATATCTAACAACTGTCATGCAAAGATTTTATTTTATTTTTTCCAAACAATTAACATGAAATTAAGGTTACGTCATGGAGAGCTCGAACTCGAAACTTAAACCCTACCGCTAGGCCAAGACACACAACTCCATAACTTGTAGTCAAAATAAGTCGTCATCATCATATCGACAGTCAAAGGAATTTTGGTGAAAGCATAAAAAGTGAACAATTTAAAATTCATTGGGTATGGAATGAATTTGGTCGATAGTCTAGTTTAGAAAAAAGAATTAATGAAATTGAACAAAAGGTAAATGTATGCATGGGAGAAAGAGGAGGGATGGAGGTGAGGTTGATTACACGCAGATCGATGGAGGAGCAGAGATTAATTAATTAATTACACAAAAAAGGGAACTTCGAAAATGCAGATTCAGTTCAAACTGAAAGGGAGCAGTATGCACATTTTTGGATTATCATCCATCGATCTGAGAGTAGTTAATTTGGTGAAATAAATTTTGATCGCGATCAAATTTTTTTCTAAATATATATTCTATTATCTCCCAAGATAGCTTTTCCTTTTAATTAACTCTTCCCATACGGAAATCCTTGACCTTCTAAAGGTTTTTTTTCATAGTATTAACATGAAATTTAAAAATCATGTCACAAAAAACTCATAATCGTGACCTTTGGTCCCAAAACTTAACCCCTACTGCTATGTCAACAGACTCAACACACTCACACAACTTTATTTCTAAGATTTATTCATTGTAATAAGTAATTAAATACGTAATAGTATGAATGCTACTCTAGGAAATTGGAAATTGGTGTAGAAGCAATTCTCTTTCTAGTTTGTTAATCTCCAAGTTTTTAGAGAGAGAGAGAGAGGAACTTTGAGCATCCCCCAATTTCAATTCTGTATTATTCATACCGTTAAGTTATGGTAAAAGATAAAAGTGAGATGGGCACGTTTGTTGGCTCTCAATTGTGAAAGTTTTTGTGGAATTAATTATATTCTTAATTTAGCAATATAATAAAGTGAAAGTGGTGGCTACCTAATTCGCTTGCAGGGTCTCATTAATTAATTAGGTTACCAAAATTAAATGAAATGGACGTCGTTACGTTGATGGAATATCAAATATGGAATAATTAGCCATATATCGGTTTCAGTCATTTATTTCATCTCTCCTGGTTTTAGTTGTACTCTAGTTTCCTAGTCAGAGATTTCTTTTTTTTTTTTAAGCTTTAATAATAAAATTTTAAAGATCTCGTCACGGACAACTTGAACTCGGGACATTTGACCCCGTAACTAGTTAGGGATTTTTGTTTTCCACTAGTGTTCTACTAATTAAGCATATAAAATTAAAGACTAAATGAAATAAAATATTAAAAAAAAAAGGAAGTGAACTTTGTCTTGGACAAAATGCTAAAACGTTATTTTTTAAAACAAGTAATAAGAAATTTAAAACTTGTTCCACGAAGGATTCGAAATCGAAAATTTTGGTGTCAGATAAACATTAAAATTTTACTTTTGTGTGTAAGAGTGAATTGTTTTCGATATAAAAAGATTATTTGTTTTATTTAGTGAAACACTAGTTGTATACTTTCTCTATCAATTTGTGCTTTCATCATTCAACTTCGATCAACTTGGACTTACATGGTGTTTGGCTAAGCTTATTTAGAAGCACTTATAAGCATTAAGAGCTTATAAGATGTAGAAAGTAAGTTCGTGAAGATGATCAGTTTATTTTTAAGGAGCTTATAAGCTCTTATAGATTAGTTTTGGAGCTTATAAGTTATTCAAGAAATTTATAAGCAGTCAAAAAATTGTTTTAATCGACTTATCAACGTCCTTATCGAAACACCCTTAATCAACTCCCATTTCAGTAGAAAATTACTTAGATCAATATTTAGTTTCAGATAATGGGACACAATTCACCGATAATGTTTTCAAAGAATAGTGTGAGGAACTACAAATCCAGCAGAAGTTTACCTCAGTAGCTCACCCCCAAGCAAACTCCAGACCGAGGTCACCAAACAGGACCCTTGTCAAATGACTTAAAACTTATACTCCCTCCGTCTTCTATTTGTTGACGTTAATACTATATTGGGACGTCCTCCATTTGTTGACAATTTCCATTTTTGGACGTAGACCCCACAATCACTTTAACACTTTAACACTTTATACACCTACTTTTTATTATTTTATCATTTTAATACTATTAAACAATTCAAATGGACCCACAATTATTCCACTTTAACACATTAATTTATTATTATACCATAAAATGCGAAAAAACCCGTGCCCATATTCCCTCCGTCAACAAATAGAGGACGGATGGAGTATTTTTAAAGTAGTGGTTATAAAAAATATACTTTTAGTGATTTGGGCTATTTATACATATTAAGACTTTACTTTTGTGTTTTTCTATATATCATGAATTATGTAATAGAGCTAGCGTAATCTGAGATGATACATGAAAGGTTTCTAACAATTATTGACCACCTTGATTTATCAACAATATAGGGTTTCTTGTTCCAACTGTGATGTGTCACAAGCATATATGTTAGCATTCAAAGATAATTTCCTTTCATCTATCATCTCTTTCTAGCTATCATTTTATGTGCCCAAAATAATATTTAAAAATTCATTTTATGTGCCTATGAACTTAAATTAAAAAAAAAAAAAAAAAAAAAATAATAATAATAATAATAATAATAATAATAATAATAATAATAATAATAATAATAATAATAATAATAATAATAATAATAATAATAATAATAATAATAATAATAATAATCGGCACATAAAGTTAGCGAGGGCTCTCAGATTCAAAGGGCAACAATGGGGGTTCTGTAATGGCCCGCAATTTCATTAGTCTTAAATCTATGTTACGGTAGTAAATTACGAGCAATACTCGTATTCATATATATATATATATATATATATATATATATATATATATATATATATATAAGTACTCAAGCATGATTTAGAATGTTATGATGAAAGGTAGATAATCGGATTGACTATCGAGTGGATAGCGCAATATTAAGCAATGACAATTTTAATAATTGGTTATCATTGGGTCAAGCCCAAAGATTATTAAATTGGGCCCAGCACATAAATAGATGAATTGGGCCGAGCCCAATTAGTAAAAATCCATCTGCTTAAGAAATGTAAAACCGAATGGATTGTGTACCGAAAAATATGTAATGGATGTATATTAAAAATACAGGCCACATAAGTAAGCTAGTAATGAATAGAATACCCTAACTATTACATAAGGATTTATTATGTCACTAAGTATTTAATACACAAAGTATTAGTACATATCTAGAAGAGAAAAGAAGAAAAGGAAAGAAAGAAAAGAAAGAGGCGGCTGCTACTTGGCTGCCAATTCTGCAGCAACTCTTTCTTCTAGCCATCATCATTCCTTCCCTAGCTTCATTGAAAAATCAGCCCAAACCTCCCCAACCATGCCCTGCAAAACCATCCCCTAAAACAAGGGAAAGGAGGCATCAAATCATGAAGAAAAGGGGGGTTAAAATTTACAGGTTTCACACGTTGATATCACACTAATCCTCAGCAAAAGAGTAGTATAAATACTACAACATAGATCATAACTCAGTTTTCAACCTCACATAATTATCACTCAAAGAAGATAGAATTAAGAGAAGAAGAAGAGGAACTAAGAAAGAGGAAGGGAGTAGCTAGCAACAACAGCCCTACTACATACTTGTAAGTGTCTCAAGCCAATTCTTTTAAGTGTTAAGCAAGCCTAGTATGTAAAAGACTCAAGGAACTTCTAGTATACGAGTATGAAAATTACAATAAGACATAGTTAAGCACCCTCAAGCATGATTAATAGATTAAAATCACCAAGCATGATTCTTGAGAATTTATATTAAAGTCTAAACATGTATGGGTACTGTTCATAAGCAAACAAGAAACATGTTATAGCATAAGATCCGAGAACCACCAAGTTGATTCGTAAAACACATATCACATAAGGAAGATTGCATAATCTATCAAACACCAAGAACAAAGAAAGTAGAAAAAGGGAGGGTAGCAAGGACGTGAAACCGAACCTCCGTCGAGGCTCGACGCCCCGACGGGTAAGAGAACGGAGCCAAGGCTCTGTCCGGGGCAGCAGAGGCGGCCCCGGGTCGGATTCTGCATCGGCGACGGTGGCGTTTCGTCTGGGCAGCGGCGGCACCGGACGTACCCTCCCCTGTCCAAAATCCTTTGAAAGAGAGAGATAGAATTAGAGAGAGAAGAGATAGAGGGGGAGGGAGGGGAGTGTTACCTCTGCTCCGACAGCGTCCGGTGACGGCGGCGCTTCTCGAGTCAGCTGCGGCTGGGCGACGACGCCTTGCGCGTTCGGGCTAGAGAGGGAAGGACGAGGAAGAAGAGAGGGGGAAAGTTCGAACAGAGGGGCTACTGCCGGAGCACGACCCTCGCCGCCGGCGAGGGTGGCGCCGGCAGTTTCAGTCCGAGAGAGAGAGAGAGAGAGAGAGAGAGAGATCTCGAGAAAAGAAGAGATAGAAAGAGTAGAGGGGAAAGAACGAGGGAGGAAGGAGAAGACGGCGTCGCCGGCGACGGCGCTCTCGCCGCCGGCGGCGGTGGCGTTGGCTGGGGCGGGTGGTTGAGGAGCGAAGGAGATGAGAGGTGGGGGAAATGAGGGTGAAGGTGAGGGTTAGGACATTTTATGCCTAGGGTTTGAACCGGGTCGGGTTCTGGGTCGGGTTTCGGGCCGGGTGTTGGGTCTGGGTTAGGAGCAGTCTTGGGCCGGGAATTGGACACAAGTTGGGCCGATTAATTTACGGCCCAACTATTTAATTTATTTAATATTTTCGTATAATTAAAACCCGTAATATTTAGACGAAAAGGACGTTATAAATTACCGAGAAATGTTTTATTAATTCTAATAAAGCCACTCGAGTAATATGAGTTTATTATCGAAGCTTGAGAAATTCTCGAGCCTAAAATAGCCTATTTAATTCATGGAAATGAATTATGAAAAGAATATTAGATTTAACAATCTAATATATATATAGAACTTCAAATAAATAATTATTCGAAGCTTACAAGGACAGTTAACGAAGCTCGATTAATTTTTGAGCCTAAAGTAGTTTTATTTAATTCATAGAATTATAATAAAACTTTGGATTTAATAATCCAACAAGATTTAACTCAATTAATTATTAATTGTAGTATGTGAGAATAATTAATGGCCACCACTAGCCGTATGATTTATTAACTCCGATTAATAATCTCACGATATATTAACGAAACATTAGTCAAAACGAGAAGTTAGAAATAAAGAATTATAATATCCTTTATAAGGAATTATTAGATTCTATAAGAATGGAAATTCTTATATTGTCATTTCTAAATAGGTGGAAATCGACCGGAAGGTTGACGTTGCGATTTTATCAGGATCGACACTTTTCACGCTACTTAAGGTGGGCTTTCTTATACAAGAAAAGTTATAGAATGTTTAGATGAAAATGTTTATTTTCAAGTATTGTCATGCCATAAATGTTTCAATTTATGTATGACACCTATCTGAATTGGCTTCGCCAATAAAGTTAATCGATTTCGGGTCCTTGTTAAGACTTGCTATCTTGCTTGGACTAGTGTACACAGGACCGTGAGTCATCTTCAGGGTTGGCCGGTCAGGTGTCGTGTGAGGTGGCCACCTCCTCGACACCACAGTTTCAGATATGGTAGATTACTAAAGAACTTAGTCTGCAGACACTTTTAGATCACAAGAACAGTTTTAGTAAGCATGGGCTCTTTTCAATAAAACCCCTATGTCTTACAGTTGAATGGCTTGACAATTATTATGTATAGTTTTCGGCATGTGCCCACTGAGTACTTTCGTACTCAGCCCTGCATGTATTTCTAAATGTGCAGGTTGAGCAAAGTGATGTGAAGTGCCGAGTGGAGCTTTTGTCGTTATTCAAGTAGATTAGGACTCTCGGTAATACGTGTCTTCATACATGTATTAAAGTATTTCTTCCGTTGTGCAAACTCTTGAGCTTTCAAGAATTGTTTCAAGTCATGTAATAGATTATGACAAGTATCCTCGTATTCTCATTTGAGATCCCGAGTTGAGACGTTCAATGGTATAAATGCTGTTCAAATAGCTATACGTGTCAGATTCCACACTAGTCTTATTTCCCCTTTCTTTCCCCTACTCTTAATTCCCATCCCTAGTCATGGTTTCCCGGCTTAGCTATCCTTAGCAAAGTCCGGTCGTGACAGGTTCTGTGAAAGACGGGGAGATAGTGGCTCGAGACACGGTGGAAGTCAGCGGGGCTGGGGCGGGCAAATCTATCGAGGTTCAAAAAGGTGGCAGCGGCTCGCGATGGTGACCGTCGTTCATGAGAATGAGGTCCCTAGGCAACCGTGAGGAGCGTGTGGAAGGGGGGGAAGGTGGGTTTGGGCTTAAGTCTAAGTTAGGAAGCATGGAAGAGGGGCCATAATAATAATTCATCTTTGAGAATTGAGGTATCTCATAGTGGGCCGGGCTATTTGAGCGTTAGGGCTGGGGTTCCTATATTTTAGAAGGCCCTAGGTGAAAAATGAAAAAAAGACCCTTGGGAAATGAAAAAAACTTCTTACCTTATCTAAATACGTCTGAGTTAAAAGCACAAGTAACTATAAAATATGTTCAATAAAATTGATCAATCCATTTTCTCACAACTGTTAATATAATCGATACATTCAACATAGTTGATTGTAAACACTAGGTCTTAATTAACTTCAATTACGAGAAAGGTATTTTAATCGAATAATATGTATAGTGTAAATAAAAAACTCTTATAAAATATAAACACGTGGGAAATAATAAATTCAACTCTACTCAACTCAATGAACGATGAGCATAGAAAATAAAACAAAATTAAAAAGCAACAAACTGTAAGCATTAAAAATTAAAAGGTACTTGTTTTGAACAATAATGAAATAGAAAATCTTGAATAAAACACTCTAATCCAAGAAAAGAAAAGAGATATTGAAGCATTTCGTAGAGTATTAAATAATAAAATTATGGGACATACGGAAAATTTGTGAACCCCAAAAATTGTGAGGCCCTAGCCCCCAGCCTCCGTCCTTACATCAGGACGGGCCAAGCCTGGTTTACATTTATTTACTTAAATACCCTTATAGAAAGTATATTAATTAATATTCCAAATTTCCAACCACTTGTTAATTAGAATTACTCCATTTATTTACTATTTTACCTTTCCGCACATTCCGCCTATTTTAAACTTTCTACGCATTGATCAATTGAATTTTTTGTACGTACATATATAGCTCCAAATTCCAATATACGATGCTTGATTCATAAAAGTCGTCGCCGCAAAACATGTTGACCGTAGCTGGGAATCACCGCCGGCTGACGCCAGTAAGCGGACTTCATCCCCGTGTTCAACTCACGGCTCTCGCGCCGTCGCTGCTTCATCTGAAACAACAGACCGACAAGGTTAAATACCAGCAATATATGCTCTTAGTTTCAGTCCCTTTTCTCTAAACTTGGCCTCAAATTTTTGGGCCTCTTCTTCTTTTTTTTTTTTTTTTTTTTTTGTTTTGGTAATTGTATTTCAGAGGGAGAGAAGAAGTCAACGTCAACGTGGATGAAAATAAAGTTGTTTTTTCCGCCTGCATTCTTCTTTTGCGCCGGCACCGAGAGAGTTTACAGCCTGCGTGAAAAGGTTAGTTTCTTAATTTTTGGATCTATCTCTGCCATGTCATACTCTCTCCGTCGTTCGTATTAGTCGTCGTTTGAACATTCTTGATAATCGAGCGTAAATCGAATGGAGTCTATCGGAATTAATTAGTTTAAATAGCACATTATTTGTCTTGAATATTATAATAAATATTTTTATTCGGGACGACTATTTTAACAAGTCCAGATACTTATTTAGGGAGGTTGGATGGGGGCCAAATAAAATGTCTCCTTCTCCGACCCCACATCAATCGATCATTATAATTAATGTTTGTAATGTTTGTCAGTGTAGTCGGAACCGGCGAAGCAATGGGAAAGCAGATTAAAATTGGAAGTGCTAAACGGAAGCGAAATAGATGAGTTTTCGAGCGAGAGTTTGAAGTCTTTGGAGTTTCGAAAAGTGAAGTTTAGAGGCGTTTTCGACGAGAACAAGTCTATCTTAGTTCTGGAGGATAAGCCTACACCTTCTGATCCTTTTGCATATGAATACAGCCTCCTAACTCCTTTCATTCCTCATCCTCCCAAAAGGTAAAATCAACTCATTCTATTCTATATATTCAAATAATATACTACGTACATATTATAAATATACTACTATATCACAATTTACTACTTTTCTTGAACATCATATAGTATATGATTAATTTGAATCATATTTTGGCAGTGTTACTTCACATGTATTAGTGAATAGAGGGCGGGTCCCACGGGATTGGGCCGATTATACGAAAATTGAGAAGGTTCAATCGTACGAGATCGTAAGGGATTTCCCTCAAAAGGTTGTAACTCCAAATTTCTGTTTTCCTTCGCTCAATTGCTAGTTAAAATTGTGGTAATTAAATCTCAACCTCTGAAGTTTTCAGTAAATGGATCTCTAATGTGATCTAGAAAATGACGTGGCTAAACGTGCAACATTATTATTCCAGCACAAAATGAAATAAAAGGCGGCAAAACGTGGATATTTAATTCACTTGATGGGTCTGAATAGGATCATTTCTTGCCCAATTTTATTTTTATTTATAATGTTTACACATTTACTTTATGTTTTTTCTTTGAAATTTCAATAGGGTAATATCATCTATTTATAAAAATGTAATATATTAATAATATATTAATTGACAATTTAAATAGTTGGGGGTATAATGTTTACACAGTCCCCTTATTTAGCAAATTAACACACACATAATTAATTAATAGGATCGGAGTAGTATATATTATAATGAAAGGATGAAAAACGTGCATATACATACCCAAGAGAAGACTGAAGAGGGTTAAGAGCAGAATCTGCTTTCCCATTGCTAGCTTGCTTTGAAGAGAGAGAGAGAGAGAGAGAGAGATGATGATGATGAATAAGCTGGGTTCTTCTTCTTCTTTCTAACTTGTGATGTGTGTTTTGGATGGTGAAATCAGCTGAAGGAGTTGATGCAAATATATACACAAAAATTAATTATCACTATCCTGCATAGGAAATTTCTATCATTTAATTTTTATCCTATCAATAATTCTACACAGTCCCCTTTTTTAGAAAATTATTTTAGGCAGAACATGGATATTTAATTCACTAATTGATGGGTCTGAATAGGACCATTTCTTGGCCAATTTTACTTTTATTTATAGTATTTAAACATTTACTTTATGCTTTTCTTTGAAATTTCAATAGGGTAATATATATCATCTATTTATAAAAATGTAATATATGAATAGTATATTAATCGACAACTTAAATATTTGGGGTACTTGTGTGGGTTCGGTAGTGGCTTTATCATAATATATATAGTTAAAATTCCTAATTATCCCTATTTTAAAAAATACAGTAAAAATAGATATGAATTACTAGCTTGCTTTGAAGAGAGAGAGAGAGAGAGAGAGAGAGCTTTTGAAGAGGTTGAAGAGAGATGATGATGATGATGATGAATAAGGGTTGTTCTTGTTTCGGATGGTGAAATTAGCTGAAGGAGTTGATGCAAATATATACACAAATATTACACCTAATTAATTATCAACCTGCAATGAAATTACTATCAGCAGCCCTATATCATTTACTTTTTATCCGATCTATAATTTTATACACAGTCCCCTTTTTTAGCAATAATATACTATTTAAGAAAATAATTTTAGGCAGAACGTGGATATTTAATTCACTTGATGGGTCTGAATAGGATCATTTCTTGCCCAATTTTATTTTTATTTATAATGTTTACACATTTACTTTATGTTTTTTCTTTGAAATTTCAATAGGGTAATATCATCTATTTATAAAAATGTAATATATTAATAATAGAGGTATTATAGTGTTTTACCTATTCTCATAAGTGAAATGACACTTTTGTTCAAATTATAAAAAAACTTCAAATATACCCATATTTTGCATTTGTGGACCAAAATACCCCCAATTTACCCTTACTTTTCCCCACTCTCCTACTTTTTCTCTTCTCCACATGACAAGTCAACATCACCTTTTATCTTTTATCTTTTCTTTTGTTTTTTTTTTAAATTTCCATCAACAACATTTTTATTTCTTTCTTTATTTTTTATTCTAATTTTTTATTTCAAATTTCGTTTTCAGTTTTTTTTTTCCTAAAAAAAATTACGAATGTTCTTTTTTTTAAGAACTGCAAAAGTCCTTTGGTTAGAAAATGACTCATTCTTACCATATATGGTAAGAAACAATGTATAATCTTATAAATGTTATGTAAGAAGTCATGCTCAATCTAACTACTTAACAAGTCTTACTGGAGCACTTGGTTGTAAGATTTTACACAGACAGAATGGACATTAACTTTTACAATAGGTAGTAAGATTGTACATGAATTCTTACCATATATAATAAAATTGAAAGTAAGAATGAGTTTGTTTCTTACTTAACAAGTATTAATGGAGCACTCGAAGATAGATAATTAGAATGAATATAACCTTTTACACAACATTTATAAAATTATACATTATTTCTTACCATGTGTGGTAAGAATGAGTCATTTTCTAACCAAAAGGACATTTGCAGTTCTTAAAAAAAAAAAAAAAAAAAAAAAAAAAAAAAAAAAAAAAACTGTGTACGAAAATTAGCGGAAAAAAAGAAGAGGAAAAATAAAAAAGAGAAAAAGCATCTTCATGGAAACTATAATTTCAGATTATAGGTGGTAAGATTGTACGTGTACATCTTACAATATTTAATAGGTGGTAAGATTGTACATGGATTCTTACAAAATGAACATGATCTTTTACAATAGGTGGTAAGAGTGTACATGGATTCTTACAATATATAATAAAATTGAAAAGATTGTAAATTAGAACGAGTTTGTTTTTTACTTAACATGTTTTATTGGAGCACTCGTAAGATAGATAGTTAGAATGAACATGACTTTTACACAACAATTTATAAGATTGTACATTGTTTCTTATCATGCGTGGTAAGAATGAGTCATTTTCTAACCAACTGACGTTTCTTACATATTACATAATGATTCTGTTTCTTACTTAACAAGTCTTACGAGAGCACTTGGTTATAAGATTATGCACATGCACATTAGACATGATATTTTACAATAGGTCATAAGATTGTACATAGATTCTTACCATATATAATAAGATTGAAAGTAAGAATGAGTTTGACACTTACTTAACAAGCTTTTCTGGAGTACTCGTAAGATAGATAGGTTATAATGGACATAACTTCTTACACAACATTTATAAGATTATATATAGTTTCTTACCATGTATGGTAAGAATGAGTCATTTTCTAACCAAATGACTTTTGCAGTTCTTAAAAAAAAAAAAACTGAATACGAATTTTGAAATAAAAAATTAGATAAAAAAAGAAAGAAAGGAAGTAAGAAAATGTTGGTGAAAATTAAAAAACAAAAAAATGAAAAGACAAAAGATGATGTTGACAAGTGCATGTGAGGGAGAGAGAAAGAAGGAGAGTGGGAAAAGTAGGGGTAATTTTGGAAGGATGTTGAAAAAGTGGGTAACTTTTGTGTAAAATTATAGTTGTGTATATATTTGTGTTTCTCTTAAGGAGAATAGGTAGATATATTTTTGCCCCTTAATAATTTTATACACAGTCCCCTTTTTTAGCAATAATATACTATTTAAGAAAATAATTTTAGGCAGAACGTGGATATTTAATTCACTTGATGGGTCTGAATAGGATCATTTCTTGCCCAATTTTATTTTTATTTATAATGTTTACACATTTACTTTATGTTTTTTCTTTGAAATTTCAATAGGGTAATATCATCTATTTATAAAAATGTAATATATTAATAATATATTAATTGACAATTTAATAGTTGGGGGTATAATTGGGTTGTGTGGGTTCAGTAGTGGCCTTATCATAATATATATAGTTCCTATAACAATTGTTCATATTTTAAAAAATACAATAAAAATAGATATGGGCAATGAATTTTGATGAATTACTACTAAATATTCCATTTTCAAAAAATAATTTACATTTAATTATGCTTTCTTTTCAAAATCTTAGCAAGGTCGGTTTTATCTGTTTTTACGTCTATTTTAAAATCATTTTTGTTAAATTTATACTTCACATATCATGCATGTGATGTAAATTAAATTACATACGCTACTTAAATCGTTCCGTTTCATTTTGACACGAGAATTTGGGCGTAGTGTTAAGTGTGAAAAGAAAGGAGTTTGCATTAAACGGTAAAAGTTAATCTTTTCCATTTTACAAGATTGGACAATTCATGTGGGACAAGCCTATTAAGAATGTATAACAATTGAGGTGGGACGGATAGAGTATTAATTTTTAATGAAACAATGCCATAATTTACATACATACATTTTATATTGATTCTATCCATACTGATTCACTATGCATGATAAATAAGATATTTAGGTAATTAAAATTTGAATTTTGTTTTTGTCTATAAATCTCTTGTCTCATACAATAAAAATCTCAATACTATCTCGAAAGTTTCTTCTTAATCCACTAATTACACCTTCCATGCACAATAATATGCTCAAATTAAAGTTAAAAGTTTTAAAAATTCCAAGAGAAAAAAATAATCTAAAAAAGCTTCAAATTGAACTTCTTGTTCAAAGAACTCATGATTGGTCAAGGATTGAATGGGTATGGACTATTCCCAATTTCTCTACCAAAATTCAATTGTTTAACTTATATGGCAAATGATACAAAAGAGATAAGACTTATTTGTTGGCTCTCAAATGTGAAGTTTTCGTTCAATTATTACATGTATGAGTAAAACAAGCTTATCTTGCCATCCACAATATAAAATATTCATTATTTTCGTATTTTTTTAAAATGCCAATTGTTATAATGTTGTGTTCTCTTTGATGGAAAATTAATTATCGTGAGAAAATGAGAGAAAAGAAAACAATAACACTTTAATTTTTTATTATTATTTAATTTCCCATCCTTTCCCGCCTTTTATCTATGATTGAGAATTTTACGCACTTTTTCTTCCCCTTCATTTTCACTTCAATGGAGAGCAAATTTTATCCCATCAGTATAGAGTGAAAATATGTTCCTCCAATTAAAAGAGAAAAATTATTTATCATAAGATAAAAGGTGAAAAAAATGTGTAAAATAAGAAATTTTTAAAGATGGTTATTTTCTTTTCTCTCATTTTATCATAATTATCTTCATCAAAAAGTACGCAACCTAAATTTAAAAAATAAAAAATAAAAAAAAAATGAATGTCAATCTATTTGAATAGTGGCAGCAACAAATATCTATATTAAAAAAAAAAATACAATAAAAATGGACATGGGTTAAGAATTTCCATGAAATCTTAATAGAATAAGTTGTTGTCGCGACATTTGATGGAATGAATATGGATTAATTCGATATAGGTTTGAGTCATGTTCATCGTTCTTCATTTGATTTTAGTTTCCTCAAATTTAATCTTCAAGTAGTTTGATTTCTACTTAAAAGAAAAATAATTTTAAAAATAAGAGGAAAGTAGTGTAAAATAATTTCCAATTTCATAGTAATCCTCAAGTATAGAAAGGCCCCTATGCCTAAGGAGGAATATTAATATTGTGCCACAATTACTAAGATAGTATTTTTTTCATTTAGAATTTAGTTTTTTTTAGAGTAAATTTAAATTGTTTTATGGGGTTTAATTTTAATGCATGTATATAAAATAGATATTTTTGTTATGTCATAAATACATCATTGATGGAAACATTTAGTATGTCCACGAACGATATGATACTTAACAGAAGGTTAATTCTCAGCTTAAATTCGCTAACCACAATCATACCAAACCAATCAACCACGTGTGTGGTATAATCTTAAAATTAGCAAATGCCTACTTTAGATTCTCTTTATACATTTCCACTTTGTAGTAGTATAGTGTTGGAGACTTATGCTTAACCAAGAAGTCAAATTCACGCCGAAGTTTGGTACGTTTTTTTATTAGGATCATATTTTGGATATTAGGCATTAGTGTAAGTAACCATAAAAATAATGATTCGATGAATTTTGATAAAAATATTTACATTTATTAATATAATGTTTTTTATTTTCAAAATCTCAGCAAGGCAACTTTTCACCCTCTCAGTCTCATTGTGATTCTCATGCTTTCTTAATTAGATCGTCTCATTTCAATTGTCATGTTTTACAAAATGAAAAGAATTAATCATTACTTTTAAATGCGTACCTCTTACTTTTCACTTTTGACACGACGCCTGAAACTCGTACCCAAATGAAACATGACGATTCATCTGGAATGGAGGTAATATATTTTTTAAATTTCTATTTTTATGTTTTCAAAGTTTCAAAAGAGGAAACATTGTTGATAGAGAGGGCATGCATGCAAGGCTTTTAAAGCATGGATGCATGGTGAAACCATTCATTCATCCATATGCATCATGTATACATGTAGATTACATTACATAGTATACGACATTTCTTCTTTAGGCAAACCCATGCACAAAATAGATCACATGTATGCATGCATGCATACATGATGCGCTATATGCATGATGAAGAAGACGTTTATGTGATTAAACTCTGAAAACATCTCCTATTTCATAAAATAATAATGTTAGAATAAAATTATTTCTAAAGCTGACATGTCATCTTCTATATTAATCCACAATTCTTTCCATTATAAAAAAATAGGACAATTATTGTAGAATGTCTCGATTAGGAAAGTAAGACAATTGATATGAGATGGGGGGAGTAACACATAAGAGTTTAAAGCCTCGATTAGGAAAACAGGACAATTGATATGGGATGGAGGGAGTAAAATATAAGAGTTTAATATCTAACAACTGTCATGCAAAGATTTTATTTTATTTTTTCCAAACAATTAACATGAAATTAAGGTTACGTCATGGAGAGCTCGAACTCGAAACTTAAACCCTACCGCTAGGCCAAGACACACAACTCCATAACTTGTAGTCAAAATGAGTCGTCATCATCATATCGACGGTCAAAGGAATTTTGGTGAAAGCATAAAAAGTGAACAATTTAAAATTCATTGGGTATGGAATGAATTTGGTCGATAGTCTAGTTTAGAAAAAAGAATTAATGAAATTGAACAAAAGGTAAATGTATGCATGGGAGAAAGAGGAGGGATGGAGGTGAGGTTGATTACACGCAGATCGATGGAGGAGCAGAGATTAATTAATTAATTACACAAAAAAGGGAACTTCGAAAATGCAGATTCAGTTCAAACTGAAAGGGAGCAGTATGCACATTTTTGGATTATCATCCATCGATCTGAGAGTAGTTAATTTGGTGAAATAAATTTTGATCGCGATCGAATTTTTTTCTAAATATATATTCTATTATCTCCCAAGATAGCTTTTCCTTTTAATTAACTCTTCCCATACGGAAATCCTTGACCTTCTAAAGGTTTTTTTTCATAGTATTAACATGAAATTTAAAAATCATGTCACAAAAAACTCATAATCGTGACCTTTGGTCCCAAAACTTAACCCCTACTGCTATGTCAACAGACTCAACACACTCACACAACTTTATTTCTAAGATTTATTCATTGTAATAAGTAATTAAATACGTAATAGTATGAATGCTACTCCAGGAAATTGGAAATTGGTGTAGAAGCAATTCTCTTTCTGGTTTGTTAATCTCCAAGTTTTTAGAGAGAGAGAGAGAGAGGAACTTTGAGCATCCCCCAATTTCAATTCTGTATTATTCATACCGTTAAGTTATGGTAAAAGATAAAAGTGAGATGGGCACGTTTGTTGGCTCTCAATTGTGAAAGTTTTTGTGGAATTAATTATATTCTTAATTTAGCAATATAATAAAGTGAAAGTGGTGGCTACCTAATTCGCTTGCAGGGTCTCATTAATTAATTAGGTTACCAAAATTAAATGAAATGGACGTCGTTACGTTGATGGAATATCAAATATGGAATAATTAGCCATATATCGGTTTCAGTCATTTATTTCATCTCTCCTGGTTTTAGTTGTACTCTAGTTTCCTAGTCAGAGATTTTTTTTTTTTTTTTAAGCTTTAATTATAAAATTTTAAAGATCTCGTCACGGACAACTTGAACTCGGGACATTTGACCCGTAACTAGTTAGGGATTTTTGTTTTCCACTAGTGTTCTACTAATTAAGCATATAAAATTAAAGACTAAATGAAATAAAATATTAAAAAAAAAGGAAGTGAACTTTGTCTTGGACAAAATGCTAAAACGTTATTTTTTAAAACAAGTAATAAGAAATTTAAAAATTGTTCCACGAAGGATTCGAAATCGAAAATTTTGGTGTCAGATAAACATTAAAATTTTTACTTTTGTTGTGTAAGAGTGAATTGTTTCCGATATAAAAAGATTATTTGTTTTATTTATTTTATCTTTTTAGTGAATCACTAGTTGTATACTTTCTCTATCAATTTGTGCTTTCATCATTCAACTTCGATCAACTTGGACTTACATGGTGTTTGGCTAAGCTTATTTAGAAGCACTTATAAGCATTAAGAGCTTATAAGATGTAGAAAGTAAGTTCGTGAAGATGATCAGTTTATTTTTAAGGAGCTTATAAGCTCTTATAGATTAGTTTTGGAGCTTATAAGTTATTCAAGAAATTTATAAGCAGTCAAAAAATTGTTTTAATCGACTTATCAACGTCCTTATCGAAACACCCTTAATCAACTCCCATTTCAGTAGAAAATTACTTAGATCAATTTTTAGTTTCAGATAATGGGACACAATTCACCGATAAAGTTTTCAAAGAATAGTGTGAGGAACTACAAATCCAGCAGAAGTTTACCTCAGTAGCTCACCCCCAAGCGAACTCCAGACCGAGGTCACCAAACAGGACCCTTGTCAAATGACTTAAAACTTATATTTTTAAAGTAGTGGTTATAAAAAATATACTTTTAGTGATTTGGGCTATTTATACATATTAAGACTTTACTTTTGTGTTTTTCTATATATCATGAATTATGTAATAGAGCTAGCGTAATCTGAGATGATACATGAAAGGTTTCTAACAATTATTGACCACCTTGATTTATCAACAATATAGGGTTTCTTGTTCCAACTGTGATGTGTCACAAGCATATATGTTAGCATTCAAAGATAATTTCCTTTCATCTATCATCTCTTTCTAGCTATCATTTTATGTGCCCAAAATAATCATTTAAAAATTCATTTTATGTGCCTATGAACTTAAATTTAAAAATAATAATAATAATAATAATAATAATAATAATAATAATAATAATAATAATAATAATAATAATAATAATAATAATAATAATAATAATAATAATAAAAATCGGCACATAAAGTTGGCGAGGGCTCTCAGATTCAAAGGGCAACAATGGGGGTTCTGTGAAAGACGGGGAGATAGTGGCTCGAGACACGGTGGAAGTCAGCGGGGCTGGGGCGGGCAAATCTATCGAGGTTCAAAAAGGTGGCAGCGGCTCGCGATGGTGACCGTCGTTCATGAGAATGAGGTCCCTAGGCAACCGTGAGGAGCGTGTGGAAGGGGGGGAAGGTGGGTTTGGGCTTAAGTCTAAGTTAGGAAGCATGGAAGAGGTTCAAGAGGGGCCATAATAATAATTCATCTTTGAGAATTGAGGTATCTCATAGTGGGCCGGGCTATTTGAGCGTTAGGGCTGGGGTTCCTATATTTTAGAAGGCCCTAGGTGAAAAATGAAAAAAAGACCCTTGGGAAATGAAAAAAAATTCTTACCTTATCTAAATACGTCTGAGTTAAAAGCACAAGTAACTATAAAATATGTTCAATAAAATTGATCAATCCATTTTCTCACAATTGTTAATATAATCGATACATTCAACATAGTTGATTGTAAACACTAGGTCTTAATTAACTTCAATTACGAGAAAGGTATTTTAATCGAATAATATGTATAGTGTAAATAAAAAACTCTTATAAAATATAAACACGTGGGAAATAATAAATTCAACTCTACTCAACTCAATGAACGATGAGCATAGAAAATAAAACAAAATTAAAAAGCAACAAACTGTAAGCATTAAAAATTAAAAGGTACTTGTTTTGAACAATAATGAAATAGAAAATCTTGAATAAAACACTCTAATCCAAGAAAAGAAAAGAGATATTGAAGCATTTCGTAGAGTATTAAATAATAAAATTATGGGACATACGGAAAATTTGTGGACCCCAAAAATTGTGAGGCCCTAGCCCCCAGCCTCCGTCCTTACATCAGGACGGGCCAAGCCTGGTTTACATTTATTTACTTAAATACCCTTGTAGAAAGTATATTAATTAATATTCCAAATTTCCAACCACTTGTTAATTAGAATTACTCCATTTATTTACTATTTTACCTTTCCGCACATTCCGCCTATTTTAAACTTTCTACGCATTGATCAATTGAATTTTTTGTACGTACATATATAGCTCCAAATTCCAATATACGATGCTTGATTCATGAAAATCGTCGCCGCAAAACATGTTGACCGTAGCTGGGAATCACCGCCGGCTGACGCCAGTAAGCGGACTTCATCCCCGTGTTCAACTCACGGCTCTCGCGCCGTCGCTGCTTCATCTGAAACAACAGATCGACAAGGTTAAATACCAGCAATATATGCTCTTAGTTTCAGTCCCTTTTCTCTAAACTTGGCCTCAAATTTTTGGGCCTCTTCTTCTTTTTTTTTTTTTTTTTTGGGTAATTGTATTTCAGAGGGAGAGAAGAAGTCAACGTCAACGTGGATGAAAATAAAGTTGTTTTTTCCGCCTGCATTCTTCTTTTGCGCTGGCTGATTGGTGTGTAAATGTTAGGATTTTCGTAGTGTTTTCGAGTCCGTTTTCGTAATGTTTTCGTGTCTTTGTGTGTGTTTATGGCTATGATTCATTTGTTTGGAGTTCTTTGTTACTTGTAGGTTATTATGGATGAAAAGGAGCGAAAACGGGTCGAAAAGGAAGGAAAAGACGATGATCGGACGAAGGAGGGCAGTCCGGAGATCTGGACGCCGTCCAAACCTCATCTGGACGCCGTCCAAAAGCACGTCCAAGAAGGGCTGGACGGGCGTCCAGTGTTGAAGCAAACTTGTGCAGCCTGAAGAGCTGGACGCCGTCCAAGATCATCTGGACGCCGTCCAAACCGCACCTGGACGCCGTCCAATCTTCATCTGGACGCCGTCCACAATCAGCGTGAAGCCAATTCTTACAGTCTCAAGAACTGGACGCCGTCCAGTTTAAGTTGGACGCCGTCCAACTAAGGCGGCCAGCAAATCTTTCCTTTTTCATCTAGGTTTTTACCTAGTATATATATATCATCCTTGTGCACGAATTTGTATCATCTTTTATCATTATTTAGCTTTAGTTTTCAGATTAAAATACTTTAGATTAGCTTTCTATTGTTCGGATCCGGATTCGTTCTTCGTTATTGCAATTTAATTCAAGACGTTTTATTTACTTCAAGTTCTTCGTTCTTCGTCTCAATTTATGTAAGTTCTTTTATTGCTTTCGTTTATTTGATTTAATTGCTTGCTCTCGTTTTAGATTCGTTTTCTTAATTGCTTCGTTTAAATTCCTTAGTTTAAATTCGTTCTTTCGATTTTCTAGTTCTAGTTTAGATTCGTTTTTCTTTGCTTTCGATTCTCTAGTTTTTCAAAGCTTTCAAGTTAGATTAATTTGCTTTTAATTTCCAGATTTCAATTCATCATGTCTAGATTTATTTATGCTTCTTTCTTCGCTTTCGTTTCCTTCGTTGCTTTCTTTATTGCTTTCTTTTCGATTCTTGCCTAGGTAGATTAATCGTTTTTCTTTAGTTTAATTTTAGATTTATTTCCTCGTTCTTAGATTAGTTATTTACTTGCTTTTATTTATTGCTTTATTTTATTCTCTTGCCTAGGATTTAAAAACAAAAACCCCAAATTCTTCTTTACTTGCTTTCTTAGTTTTAGGTTTACTACATAATTAATTGCCCTGTTAAGTTTTCCTTGAGATTCGATACTTAGGTTTTACTTGCTAGTGCTACGATAGATTTCATCTATTGCGAACACTTTTTGGTGAAACAAATTTTGGCGCCGTTGCCGGGGAAAACTTTAGGCGATTTATTGTGTAGTATTTTTATTTGTTTTATTTTTATTTGTGTTTATTTCGATTTCTTATCTCTCCCACTCGGTGCGTTTAACCCGTTTGTTGAGTGTTGTTTATGCATGGTCGCCGAAGTCTTCAAAGGGATTTAGCGCCCTACGTCGACAACATCCATCAAAGGAAAGCGATCTTAGCCGCGAAGGAGAAGGAGAAGGAGGAGATCGATTCTCAAGACTTTGGTTTAGTCTTGTTGTTTGCAGAGCCCGAAGCCATGGCAGCTAGAGTCATGGGCGATTTTGCTCGCCCCACATTCACGGCCACCACTTCGGCGATTGTCCTGACGGAAGCGGTCAGGAATCATGAGCTTAAACCTCACCACATGGCGTTGCTCCCATCCTACCACGGGCTAGCCAACGAGGATGCTTTGACGTTCATCCGAGAGTTTTGCACGGTGGTGCAAACTTTCCCACTCTCGGGACTCACGGAGGACAACTTGAAGATGAAGTGCTTCCCGTACACCCTCAAGGATCGAGCAAAGTCGTGGTATTTGGCACTCCCGGCCAACTCTCTTGCCACATGGAATGCGGTGTGCGAAAAGTTCATGCTCAAGTACTACCCGAACCGCAAGACTCAAGAGGTGCGGTCAAAGATTATGAATTTCTCCCAATACAACGATGAGCCATTTCACGAAGCATGGGAGAGGATCCAAGAGCTACTTCAACAATGCCCTCATCATCAAATGGCACCGGAGTTGCTTTGGCAATATTTCTACGACGCCCTCAACCAAACTTGCCAATTCATGGTGGATAGTTCGGCCGGAGGCAACATAGCGGTCAAGACAGCTGAAGAGTTGAAGGATATTTTCGAGACGCTCGCTGCGAGTTCTCAACAAAAATCAGCTAGACCGAGGAAAGTGGAGGCGAGTGCAATCTCGATGAGCCCCGATTTAAAGAAGCAAATTGCCGACATGTATAGGGATCTCGAGAATTTGAAGCTTAAGCAAAGTGCACCGGCCCCGAAGGAGGAAGAGAGGAAGCCGGACCAATGCGAGATTTGTGGAGAGCTTGGACACATCAAGGAGGTGTGCCACAACATGGGGGAGTTTCCATACGAAGGAGGAGCCGAGGTGTACGCCGCTCAAGGATACCCGCCTCAAGTGCCTCCACCTCAAGGATATCAAGGGGGATACAATGGACGTTTCCAAAATCCAAGGCCGACACAAGTGCAAGGTAACCCCCCTACCTATCCAAATAGGCGTCCTCCACCATATAATAACCCCTATCCTCCTCCACCAAATCCCTACTACTCTCATCCACCACCACCATATTATCCACCACCACAATATCCCCCCAATCCATATTATCCACCACCTCCATATTACCCTCCTCAACCTACTCCTACTCCACCACCACCATACCCAAATTCTCGTCCCCAAGGACCCCCACAAAAGCCTCCCGTCGATGAGGATCGACTCCATGCACTTGATGCAAACATGAAGCGGCTCGAGACGGCCATTGGTCAAATTTCTGGATCCATGCACTTGATGCAACAACCGGGGCGAATTCCGAGTCAAGGGATTCAACCCCAACAAGCCAATGAGGTGCAAGCCCCATATCCCCCGTACGTTCCTCCTTTTCCACCTCATCAAGCTCAAGCGGTTTCGGTGTTGCGGAGTGGAAGACAGGTGGACAACGGTGTTAATATGCCACCTCAAGGGCATTCAAGTGATAGATGGAGCCCGAGCAAGCAATGGAGCGACGACAAAAATCGGGCAGATTCAGGTTTTGGACGGCGTCCAAGTTTGACGGCGTCCAGAGCCTTCTGGACGGGCACCCCAGGCGCAACCTCAAATTCATACAGAATCAGGATCTGGACGGCGTCCAGATCCAAGTTGGACGGCGTCCAAACCCGACGAGCAGCGCACGGAGCCCAAGGAACCCGAGACGGAGCCCAAGGAGCCCGAGAAGGAGTCCCCACCTCTACACAAGACTTCCAACCCTTATGTTCCTCCCATTCCCTATCCAAGTCGTGTGAAGAACAAGAAGCGGGATCAACAATTCGCCGATCTGTACAAGCTTCTTTCAAAGGTGGATGTGAACTTGCCTCTCCTTGATGTTATTAGCAATGTGCCACCGTTCGTGAGGTTCGTGAAGGAGTTGACATCGAGGAAGAAGCCGTTCGATGAGATGGAGACGATTGCGGTATCGGAGGTGGCGACATCCATTATGCAACACCCTCTTCCACCTAAGCAACGAGATCCAGGTTCTTTCGTTATCACTATCTCTTTAGGTAATGGTAAGGAAGCATGTGGTATGTTAGATTTAGGTGCCGGTATCAATCTTATGCCTTATTCTATCTTTAACCAATTAGAATTAGGAGAACTTAAACCCACTCGCATGAGCCTTCAATTGGCGGATAGGTCTATTAGGTACCCTAGAGGTATTATTGAGGATATTCTTGTTCGCGTAGGGGGTTTGATTGTTCCCGTTGATTTCGTGGTTTTAGAGATAGGAGAGGTACAAGAAAATGGTATTGAGCACACACTTTTGCTAGGTCGTCCTTTCATGGCTACTACTAATACTTTGATTTATGTGAAGAGTGGTGTGATTAAGATGTCCGTTTTAGGAGAGGATGTTTCGTTTTCTGTGCATAAGAGTCGACCTATGTCATCGGTCAATTTAATTGATAATTGTTCTTTCATCGATAAGGTTGATGCCTTGGCCGAGTGCTCTTTTGTGCAGGATTTTGACACCGAGGAGGTGTGTTGGGGATCCGGAGATCAAATGGAATGGGAGCGAATGGAGAGAGACATCGGGATCAAACTCCCGTTTCCCCCTCAAGACCCCGAGCTCGGCTCGAAGATTCCGGAGCCGTTGGAGTTGAAAGAGCTGCCATCGCATTTGAAATATGTATTTTTAGAGGGAGGCAATCAAAAACCCGTAATCATCTCTTCTTCTTTGTCTCTTGCAGAGGAAGGAGCATTGGTGGGCATACTCAAGGAGAACAAGCTCGCTTTTGGATGGAGCTTGGCGGATATTCGAGGAATTAGCCCGGCCACGTGCATGCACCGCATCAATCTCGAAGAAGGCGCTCGCCCCAAACGAGATGGACAAAGGAGGCTCAACCCAATGCTCATGGAGGTCGTGCGCAAGGAAATCTACAAGCTATTGGCGGAGGGTATTATCTATGCCATCGCCGATAGTGAGTGGGTTAGCCCGGTGCACGTCGTTCCAAAGAAGGGAGGAATCACGGTGTCAAAGAACGAGAAGGATGAGTTGGTTGCCTCGCGCCCGGTTACCGGTTGGAGGATGTGCATCGATTATAGGAAGCTCAACGCTTCCACCAAAAAGGACCACTTTCCTCTCCCTTTCATTGATCAAATGCTTGATAAGTTAGCCGGGCAAGAATTTTATTGTTTTCTAGATGGTTTGTCAGGTTACTATCAAATCGCGATAGCTCCGGAGGATCAAGCAAAGACGGCCTTCACAAGCCCTTTTGGGACCTACGCTTATAGGAGGATGCCATTTGGTCTCTGCAACGCACCGGGTACGTTCCAAAGATGCATGATGTCTATTTTTTCGGAATTTATCGGTGACTTTGTTGAGATTTTCATGGATGATTTTTCTGTTTTTAGGTCGTCTTTTCATGATTGCTTGATGAAGATAGAGAGAGTTCTTAAGAGATGCATTGAGAGTGGTCTTACTTTAAGTTGGGAGAAGAGTCATTTTATGGTTAGAAGTGGAATTGTTTTAGGCCATATAGTCTCGAGTAAGGGTATAGAGGTCGACAAAGCGAAAGTGGAGGTGATTGAAAAATTGCCACCACCTAGTGATGTCAAAGGTATTAGGAGTTTCCTTGGTCATGCGGGCTTTTATAGACGATTTATTAAGGATTTTTCTAAGATTAGACAACCTCTTTGTCGTTTGCTTGCTCAAGATGTGCCTTTCCACTTTGATGATTCTTGTATGCATGCTTTTCTCACCTTGAAGGAAAAACTCATCTCCGCCCCCGTTGTAGTTGGACCCGATTGGTCATTGCCTTTTGAAATTATGCGTGATGCGTCTAATAATGCCGTAGGGGCTGTTTTGGGTCAAAGAGTCGATAAGATGCTTCGTGTGATTTACTACGCTAGTTTAACTCTTAACCCGGCTCAAGTGAATTACACCACCACCGAACAAGAGATGCTTGCCGTTGTTTTTGTCTTAGATAAGTTTAGATCTTACATCATAGGGTCTAAGGTGATTATTTATAGTGATCATGGTGCTCTTAAACATCTTTTGACTAAAGCCCAAGCAAAACCTAGGTTGATTAGATGGGTCTTATTATTGCAAGAATTTGATATTGAGATTCGTGATAGAAAAGGTAGTGATAATCTTGTGGCCGACCATCTCTCTCGTCTCGATTCACCTCCCCCTTATGCTTCTCTTGATGATATTTGTGATTCTTTTCCTTTCAAGAATGTTAATGAAGTGGATGTTACTCCTTGGTTTGCCGATATTGCTAATTACTTGACCGATAAGGACACTAAACCCGTCCTTAACGCTCAAGAAGAGAAAATGTTTCTTCGTTTGTGTAGGCAATACTATTGGGAGGACCCTCATTTATTCAAGCTTGGGAAGGACGAGGTGATTCGAAGATGTGTTCCCGACCACGAGCAAGCCGAGGTGTTGCGACATTGTCACGAGGAACCGAGTGGAGGCCATTTTGGTGGGCAAAAGACTGCACATAAGGTACTTCAAAGTGGGCTATATTGGCCCACTCTTTTTAAGGATGCCCAAGCCTTCTACCTTTCTTGTGATCGTTGTCAACGTGTTGGCTCGATTAGTCGACGCAATGAGATGCCTTTGAATCCTATCTTGGTGGTTGAGGTATTTGATGTGTGGGGAATTGATTTTATGGGTCCTTTTCCCAAGTCTCATGGATTCGAATATATTTTACTTGCCGTTGATTACGTGTCTAAGTGGGTAGAAGCCATACCCACGAAGACATGTGATTCTCACGTTGTCTTGAAGTTTGTGCAGGAAAATATCTTGTGTAGGTTTGGTTTCCCTCGTGTGATCATTAGTGATGGGGGAAAGCATTTTTGCAACAAGTTGTTCGCCAAGCTCATGAAGAAGAACGCCATCACACACAAGGTGGCGACTCCTTACCATCCACAAACTTCGGGACAAGCGGAGACGAGCAATCGACAAATCAAAGGGATCCTCGAGAAGACGGTGAAACCATCAAGGAAGGATTGGGCCGACAAGTTGAACGACGCTCTTTGGGCATATCGCACGGCTTACAAGGGCGTGCTTGGGATGAGTCCCTATAGGCTCGTCTATGGTAAGTCGTGTCATTTGCCCGTTGAGATCGAGTTCAAGGCATATTGGGCTCTCAAGCGCATCAACTTCGACCTCGACGATGCTCACGATCGGAGAATTTTGCAAATGGAGGAGCTTGACGAGCTAAGGAACGAAGCCTACGACAATGCCAAGATCTACAAGGACAAGGTGAAACGTCTACATGATAGACGCATAGCCTACAAAGAGTTCAAACCCGGAATGAAGGTACTTCTCTTCCACTCTCGTCTTTGTTTATTTCCGGGTAAGCTTAAGTCTAGGTGGGGAGGTCCATACACGGTGGTGCAAGTTTTCCCTCATGGTGCGGTAGAGATCAAGAACGAGGATTCGGGATACATCTTCTCGGTCAACGGGCAACGATTGAAGCCGTACATCGAAGGGTCGACATTGCCTCAAACGGTGGAGACGATTCTCATCTCCGATCCCCCACTTTCCGAATGAGTTTTTGGTACGTCAAGCTAATGACGTTAAACAAGCGCTTGGTGGGAGGCAACCCACGTATAAAAAAATTATATAATTATGTAGATTAGGTTTTATTTTTTTTGTTATTTTCGTGTTTTCGTTGTTTTTCTTTTTGGTTTTTCGTACAGGGAGTAGTACACAAGGATCGGCATGAGGAGAAGTCGAGACGAGGAGGAAAAATCGAAGTCCAAAATCGGGCAGATTCGACTTTTGGACGGCGTCCAACTTGGTTCTGGACGCCGTCCAGAAAGGCCCGTCCAGCTCAGCTTAAAAGAGTTGGACGCCGTCCAACTTATTCTGGACGCCGTCCAACCCTGAACGGGCACCCCTAATTCTCTTTAAACTCGAATTTGTGCCTTAACCTATTTCTTCCCTTTCCTTTCTCTCACGACTCTCTCTCTCTCTCTCTCTCTCAATTGCGATTTCAGCAAAGCCCCAGCCGCCGTCGAATTTCCTGCTGCCATCCCCAATTTCGCCGTCGCCGCCCTTGCTAGTTGCTGCTGCCGCCGTTCAGTCCAGCCTGCTGCCGCCGCTCAGTGCAAACAGCCGCCGCCGCTCAGTTCAAACCACCGCCGCCGCGTCACCGCTTGCTGCTGCTACAACCCGCGCCGCCACCAACGCCGCAGTAGCCGCCTTCAGCCACCGTCGTTGGTCGCGCCGTCGAGAACCAGCCGCGTCCAAATTTGCCGTTGGACGCCGTCCAGAACCCAGTACTGTCCCGGCGCGAGTTTTTGCCCGTTCCACCCGTTCTCATCCCGTCTTCTTTCCTCAGCCTTCTACTTCAACCATGGCACTTGGCAATGCGTTCAACAACGCCCGGATCGACCGTCTCGAGGCCGATCGACCCACCGGAGTCACTCCGCAACAACTAGGTATACTCCGAGGCGTTCCGTTTTCCACTGAACGGATCGCCACGACCCATATTTATCTTCGTTTACATGAACTTGATATTAGGCCTCCTAGACATTTTCGTATGAATTTTCTTCGTAATTTGCCGGTGTGGAATACACTTAGAGGGTACTTGAATTGTTTGGGATTGTCTACTTTGGTGTCGAATGCGTGGGATGGCCATTCTAGTCTTTGTTTGGAAATGTGTAGTAGTTTTAGGTTGGAATTGAATGAGGGAGGGGAGTTATGCATGTTTTGTACTTTTGAGGGTGAATTGGTAGAAATCACTAGGGCTGTGATGAATGAGGTTTTTGGATTCCATAATGATGAGGATTTGGTTGAATTCGTGCCTTCTAATTTTGATGTGGCTGCTGCTTGGTATGAACTTACGGGGGTAGCGAATTATAAGGCTTCGGGGGTTCCTAGTGCATTTATTCGTGATGATGCTTTACTTATCCTTCACCGTTTCTTGTCTTGTATGATAACTGCTAAGAAGGAACATAGTAAAGTTAATGCTGTTGAGATATATTTGCTTACTTGCGCTAGGGATGGTACTCGTATTGGTTTAGCCCCGTTTATTTGGGCCCAGTTGACTAACGTGCAAGTTAAGAGGGGAGCACACCCTACTTTGAGTTACATTGCCACAGGTCTAGCTCGCCATTTCGGAGTCAACGTTGCAGAATGTGAAGGGCTAACCCCGAGCCAAGAGATCACCCCTTCTGACTTCATCAGGGCTCATCTCATGGTTTCCCCGACTGAGTTTGTCCCTGTGCTAGAGCGCCCTTCGGTGAAAGCTCACTACAGAAATCTTAGGCAACGAGGGATTGTACACGAGGAGGAGCAAGCTCACGGGGCCGAAGGTGATGACGAAGAGGGAGGTGGTGATGAAGACGAGCAGCAAGAGCATCAAGAAGAGCAACACGAGGAGCACCAAGAGGTCCCGGCTGATGACGACCTCCTAGCGCACCATTTTCACCGCCGCGATCGTGTTCGAGGCCGTCGAGCCATGGAGGCCGAGACCCCCCCGTATTGGGCTGAGTTTCGAGGCGATTTTACACACTTTCAACAAGGTGTGTTTGATCGTTTCGACGCATTGACTACCCAAATGACAGGCTTGTCTACCCATGTGTCGGGTTTGGATAGGAGGGTGTCCAACATAGAGAGCCACTTGATGCACTACACCGATTTTTCGATTGGCTCCACCTCCGCTCCTCCGGACCCGAATGATCCACGTTATTGGTCTCCCCACGATCCTCGATGGAATGAACCACGGTTCGGAGGTCCTTTCAACTAGTCTTAGCCATGTTTGTGTCTTTTATTTTGAGTCTTTTATTATTTTCTCTTTATTTTGTTTGATTTTACGCTTTGGTATTTGTGTTTTGTGTTTGTTTTGTAGGTGATACTTGGAGTCTCTCGAGATTTTGGGTATTTGTGTTCGTCATTTTGCGATAAGTTCTTTCTTTCCCTTTCCTTTTTATTTTCTCGCAATGGGGACATTGCTTGATTTTAAGTGTGTGTGTGGGGGGGGGGGGGGGGGGGGGGGATCTTTGAACTTTTGGCATGTAGTTTTTAATTTTGTTGAGTCTTAGGAGTTATTTGAGTCATTGAGTCGAATGAGTTGAGTCATTGAGTCGAATGAGCATGTGATGATAGTATTGTGGACTTGGCCAATGATAGAGAATTGCGTTGATTTTTGGAAAAATTCATGATCTTTATTATGCATGGAACCTTGGCGAAGCGACGCATTTTATTTGACGAATTTGATGTATGCTATGATGTCGGGAACTAGTTAGTTTGAACCCGTGAGATTTGAGCTATTTGTGCATATTTATGCCTATTCTTTTATTGAGTGATCATGCATGCTTCGTTGTTTCTAGAACTTGCCTTGTTTCTCCATCAAGACCTTAGTATATTTACGAACTAGGAAATGATTTTAGGCCATCTTTCTTTAGCCACATGATTCCTATACACTAACCTTGTTCATAATCCTTTGTTTACCCCTTTTGAGCCTTTATTAGCCGTTCTTTGTGAAACCGGATGATAGGAGGTTTGGATGATTATGGGTATCCTTAGTTGTAGTTGGTGATATGGAAGGAGATAATTTGAAAATATTTGTTGTGGTGTAGAAGGAGAGAAAGAGAAGAAATTTTAGATGCTTGTTTAAGTGTAGTTAGCTATCCCTATGAGCTTAGAAAAAAAAAAAAAGATAAGAAAAAAAAATAGAGCCTTTGTTCAAATTAGAAAGAACATGTATTAGTTGAGCTCTAGAAAAAAAAAAGAAAAGAAAAGAAAAAGAAAAATAATAATAATAATAATAAGCATAAGGGGATAGTTAGCTTTGCTTTGTATAGTTTAGCATCTTTGAGTTTGTATTTGGTGTGTTGGAGGGTAGAAGATGGAGATAAAAATCCATACTTTGGTTGGAGTTGAAAAATAGGTTGATGATTTAGAGCATTTTGAGTCACTTAGCCTATATATTCCCTACCTTAACCAATGTCCCTACATTACAAGCTTGTATAAAGACCTTTTTTATCCTTGTTTGTAAGTATTACATTAGGTGGAGATGTTGAGATTAAAGGCAAGCTTATGGTAAACATGTTGCATTGCATTGATGTTGAGTGAACCCTCTTGATGTGCATTATATTACATCTTTTCTTTGAGAGAGTTGAGTGTTCACTTTCATATACAAATTTTCACATGTTGGAGAGTGTTCTTTGATGGATTAGCATACTTTGAATTAGTTGAGTAGATTGTGTTGATTGATGCTAAGGTTGTGTGCATAGTTTTGATCATGATCATGAGAGTTTGTTTTCGAAAAGTTTTGAGGCCTATATAGTTCACGATACTTGAGTCTATTGTTTATTTTGTTTTGCTTGAGGACAAGCAAAGGTCTAAGTGTGGGGGAGTTTGATTGGTGTGTAAATGTTAGGATTTTCGTAGTGTTTTCGAGTCCGTTTTCGTAATGTTTTCGTGTCTTTGTGTGTGTTTATGGCTATGATTCGTTTGTTTGGAGTTCTTTGGTACTTGTAGGTGATTATGGATGAAAAGGAGCGAAAACGGGTCGAAAAGGAAGGAAAAGACGATGATCGGACGAAGGAGGGCAGTCCGGAGATCTGGACGCCGTCCAAACCTCATCTGGACGCCGTCCAAAAGCATGTCCAAGAAGGGCTGGACGGGCGTCCAGTGTTGAAGCAAACTTGTGCAGCCTGAAGAGCTGGACGCCGTCCAAGATCATCTGGACGCCGTCCAAACCGCACCTGGACGCCGTCCAATCTTCATCTGGACGCCGTCCACAATCAGCGTGAAGCCAATTCTTACAGTCTCAAGAACTGGACGCCGTCCAGTTTAAGTTGGACGCCGTCCAACTAAGGCGGCCAGCAAATCTTTCCTTTTTCATCTAGGTTTTTACCTAGTATATATATATCATCCTTGTGCACGAATTTGTATCATCTTTTATCATTATTTAGCTTTAGTTTTCAGATTAAAATACTTTAGATTAGCTTTCTATTGTTCGGATCCGGATTCGTTCTTCGTTATTGCAATTTAATTCAAGACGTTTTATTTACTTCAAGTTCTTTGTTCTTCGTCTCAATTTACGTAAGTTCTTTTATTGCTTTCGTTTATTTGATTTAATTGCTTGCTCTCGTTTTAGATTCGTTTTCTTAATTGCTTCATTTAAATTCCTTAGTTTAAATTCGTTCTTCCGATTTTCTAGTTCTAGTTTAGATTCGTTTTTCTTTGCTTTCGATTCTCTAGTTTTTCAAAGCTTTCAAGTTAGATTAATTTGCTTTTAATTTCCAGATTTCAATTCATCATGTCTAGATTTATTTATGCTTCTTTCTTCGCTTTCGTTTCCTTCGTTGCTTTCTTTATTGCTTTCTTTTCGATTCTTGCCTAGGTAGATTAATCGTTTTTTTTTAGTTTAATTTTAGATTTATTTCCTCGTTCTTAGATTAGTTATTTACTTGCTTTTATTTATTGCTTTATTTTATTCTCTTGCCTAGGATTTAAAAACAAAAACCCCAAATTCTTCTTTACTTGCTTTCTTAGTTTTAGGTTTACTACATAATTAATTGCCCTGTTAAGTTTTCCTTGAGATTCGATACTTAGGTTTTACTTGCTAGTGCTACGATATATTTCGTCTATTGCGAACACTTTTTGGTGAAACACCGGCACCGAGAGAGTTTACAGCCTGCGTGAAAAGGTTAGTTTCTTAATTTTTGGATCTATCTCTGCCATGTCATACTCTCTCCGTCGTTCGTATTAGTCGTCGTTTGAACATTCTTGATAATCGAGCGTAAATCGAATGGAGTCTATCGGAATTAATTAGTTTAAATAGCACATTATTTGTCTTGAATATTATAATAAATATTTTTATTCGGGACGACTATTTTAACAAGTCCAGATACTTATTTAGGGAGGTTGGATGGGGGCCAAATAAAATGTCTCCTTCTCCGACCCCACATCAATCGATCATTATAATTAATGTATGTAATGTTTGTCAGTGTAGTCGGAACCGGCGAAGCAATGGGAAAGCAGATTAAAATTGGAAGTGCTAAACGAAAGCGAAATAGATGAGTTTTCGAGCGAGAGTTTGAAGTCTTTGGAGTTTCGAAAAGTGAAGTTTAGAGGCGTTTTCGACGAGAACAAGTCTATCTTAGTTCTGGAGGATAAGCCTACACCTTCTGATCCTTTTGCATATTAATACAGCCTCCTAACTCCTTTCATTCCTCATCCTCCCAAAAGGTAAAATCAACTCATTCTATTCTATATATTCAAATAATATACTACGTACATATTATAAATATACTACTATATCACAATTTACTACTTTTCTTGAACATCATATAGTATATGATTAATTTGAATCATATTTTGGCAGTGTTACTTCACATGTATTAGTGAATAGAGGGCGGGTCCCACGGGATTGGGCCGATTATACGAAAATTGAGAAGGTTCAATCGTACGAGATCGTAAGGGATTTCCCTCAAAAGGTTGTAACTCCAAATTTCTGTTTTCCTTCGCTCAATTGCTAGTTAAAATTGTGGTAATTAAATCTCAACCTCTGAAGTTTTCAGTAAATGGATCTCTAATGTGATCTAGAAAATGACGTGGCTAAACGTGCAACATTATTATTCCAGCACAAAATGAAATAAAAGGCGGCAAAACGTGGATATTTAATTCACTTGATGGGTCTGAATAGGATCATTTCTTGCCCAATTTTATTTTTATTTATAATGTTTACACATTTACTTTATGTTTTTTCTTTGAAATTTCAATAGGGTAATATCATCTATTTATAAAAATGTAATATATTAATAATATATTAATTGACAATTTAAATAGTTGGGGGTATAATGTTTACACAGTCCCCTTATTTAGCAAATTAACACACACATAATTAATTAATAGGATCGGAGTAGTATATATTATAATGAAAGGATGAAAAACGTGCATATACATACCCAAGAGAAGACTGAAGAGGGTTAAGAGCAGAATCTGCTTTCCCATTGCTAGCTTGCTTTGAAGAGAGAGAGAGAGAGAGAGAGAGAGATGATGATGATGAATAAGCTGGGTTCTTCTTCTTCTTTCTAACTTGTGATGTGTGTTTTGGATGGTGAAATCAGGTGAAGGAGTTGATGCAAATATATACACAAATTATCACTATCCTGCATAGGAAATTTCTATCATTTAATTTTTATCCTATCAATAATTCTACACAGTCCCCTTTTTTAGAAAATTATTTTAGGCAGAACATGGATATTTAATTCACTAATTGATGGGTCTGAATAGGACCATTTCTTGGCCAATTTTACTTTTATTTATAGTATTTAAACATTTACTTAATGCTTTTCTTTGAAATTTCAATAGGGTAATATATATCATCTATTTATAAAAATGTAATATATGAATAGTATATTAATCGACAACTTAAATATTTGGGGTACTTGTGTGGGTTCGGTAGTGGCTTTATCATAATATATATAGTTAAAATTCCTAATTATCCCTATTTTAAAAAATACAGTAAAAATAGATATGAATTACTAGCTTGCTTTGAAGAGAGAGAGAGAGAGAGCTTTTGAAGAGGTTGAAGAGAGATGATGATGATGATGATGATGAATAAGGGTTGTTCTTGTTTCGGATGGTGAAATTAGCTGAAGGAGTTGATGCAAATATATACACAAATATTACACCTAATTAATTATCAACCTGCAATGAAATTACTATCAGCAGCCCTATATCATTTACTTTTTATCCGATCTATAATTTTATACACAGTCCCCTTTTTTAGCAATAATATACTATTTAAGAAAATAATTTTAGGCAGAACGTGGATATTTAATTCACTTGATGGGTCTGAATAGGATCATTTCTTGCCCAATTTTATTTTTATTTATAATGTTTACACATTTACTTTATGTTTTTTCTTTGAAATTTCAATAGGGTAATATCATCTATTTATAAAAATGTAATATATTAATAATATATTAATTGACAATTTAATAGTTGGGGGTATAATTGGGTTGTGTGGGTTCAGTAGTGGCCTTATCATAATATATATAGTTCCTATAACAATTATTCATATTTTAAAAAATACAATAAAAATAGATATGGGCAATGAATTTTGATGAATTACTACTAAATATTCCATTTTCAAAAAATAATTTACATTTAATTATGCTTTCTTTTCAAAATCTTAGCAAGGTCGGTTTTATCTGTTTTTACGTCTATTTTAAAATCATTTTTGTTAAATTTATACTTCACATATCATGCATGTGATGTAAATTAAATTACATACGCTACTTAAATCGTTCCGTTTCATTTTGACATGAGAATTTGGACGCAGTGTTAAGTGTGAAAAGAAAGGAGTCTGCATTAAACGGTAAAGTTAATCTTTTCCATTTTACAAGATTGGACAATTCATGTGGGACAAGCCTATTAAGAATGTATTACAATTGAGGTGGGACGGAGAGAGTATTAATTTTCAATGAAACAATGCCATAATTTACATACATACATTTATATTGATTTTATCCGTACTGATTCACTATGCATGATAAATAAGATATTTAGGTAATTAAAATTTGAATTTTGTTTTTGTCGAACACGAAGGTGCCCATAAAGGTGACTAGCATAAGGTAACTAGCATATCATTCCTGATAATCCACTAATTACACCTTCCATGCACAATAATATGCTCAAATTTAAGTTAAAAGTTTTAAAAATTCCAAGATAAAAAAAAATAATGTAAAAAAGAACTCATGATTGAACTTCTTATTCAAAGAACTCATGATTGGTCAAGGATTGAATGGGTATGGACTATTCCCAATTTCTCTACTAAAATTCAATTGTTTAACTTCTATGGCAAATGATAAAAAAAGAGATAAGATTTATTTGTTGGCTCTCAAATGTGAAGTTTTCATTCAATTCTTATATGTATGAGTAAAACAAGCTTATCTTGCCATCCACTATATAAAATATTTATTATTTTTGTACTCGTTTTTGATGGAAAATTATCGTGGAAAATGAGAGAAAAGAAAACAATAACACTTTAATTTTTTTTGTTATTTAATTTCCCATCTCCCACCTTTTATCTATGATTGAGAATTTTACGCACTTTTTCTTCCCCTTCATTTTCACTTCAATGGAGAGAAAATTTTATCCCACCAGTATAGAGTGAAAATATGTTCCTCCAATTAAAAGAGAAAAATTATTTATCATAGATAAAAGGTGAACAAATGTGAAAAATAAGAAAATTTTAAAGATGGTTATTTTCTTTTCTCTCATTTTATCATAATTATTTTCATCAAAAAGTACGCAACCTAAATAAAATAAAAAAATGCATGTCAATCTATTTGAATAGTGGCAGCAACAATAAGTTGTTCGTCGCGATATGATGGATTGAATATGAATTAATTCAATATAGGGTTGAGTCATTTTCATCGTTCTTCATTTGATTTTAGTTTCCTCAAATTTAATCTTCAAGTAGTTTAATTTCTACTTTAAACAAAAATAATTTTAAAAATAAGAGGAAAGTAGTGTAAAATAATTTCCAATTTCATAGTAATCCTCAAGTCTAGAAAGGCCCCTGCGCCTAAGGAGGAATATTTAATATTGTGCCACGATTACTGTGATAGTATTTTTTTCATTTTGAATTTAGTTTTTTTTAGAGTTTAATTTGTTTTATGAGGTTTAATTTTAATGCATGTATATAAAATAGATATTTTGGTTATATCATAAACACATTATTGATGGAAACATTTAGAATGTCCACGAACGATACGATACGTAACGGAAGGTTAATTCTCAGCTTAAATACGCAAACCACAATCATACCAAACCAATCAACCACGTGTGTGGTATAATCTTAAAATTAGCAAATGTCTATCATCATAAAAATATTTACATTTATTAATATAATATTTTTTATTTTCAAAATCTCAGCAAGGCCACTTTTCACCCTCTCAGTCTCATTGTGATTGTCATGCTTTCTTAATTAGATCGTCTCATTTCAATTGTCATGTTTTACAAAATGAAAAGAATTAATCATTACTTTTAAATGCGTACCTCTTACGTTTCACTTTTGACACGGTACCTAAAACTCGTGCCCAAATGAAACGGGACGATTTATCTGAATCGGAGGTAATATATTTTTTAATTTTCTATTTTATGTTTTCACAGTTTCAAAAGAGGAAACATGTTGATAGACAGGGCATGCATGAAAGGCTTTTAAAGCATGAATGCATGGTGAAACCATTCATCCATATGCATCATGCATACATGTAGATTACATTACATAGTATATGACATTTTTTCTTTAGGCAAACCCATGCACAAAATAGATCACATGTATGCATGCATGCATACATGATGCGCTATATGCATGATGAAGAAGACGTTTATGTAATTAAACTTTGAAAACATCTCCTATTTCATAAAATAATAATGTTAGAATAAAATTATTTCTAAAGTTGACATGTCATCTTCTATATTAATCCACAATTCTTTCCATTATAAAAAATAGGACAATTATTGTAGAACGTCTCGATTAGGAAAGCAGGACAATTGATATGGGATGGAGGGAGTAACATATAAGAGTTTAAAGTCTAACAAGTGTCATGCAAAGATTTTTTATTTATTTTTTTAACAATTAATTAACATGAAATTTAAGGTTGCATCACTGAGAGCTTGAACTCGAAACCATTGTTTCCGAAACTTAAACCCTACCACTAGACCAACACACATCTTCAAAACTTGTAGTCAAAATAAGTCATCATCAAATCGATGGTCAAAGGAATTTTGGTGAAAGCATAAAAAAAGTGAATAATTTGAAATTGAATAGGGTATGGAATGGATTCGGTGGATAGTAGTACTCTATCTAGTTTAGAAAATAAATAAATAAATGAAATTGAATAAAAGGTAAATGTATGCATGTGCATGTGATGCATGGGAGAAAGAGGAGGGAGGGGGGTGAAGATGATTACATGCATATCGATGGAGGAGTAGAGATTAATTAAATAATTACACAAAAAAGGGAACTTCGAAACTTCAGATTCAGCTCAAACTGAAAGGGAGCAGTATGCACATTTTGGATTATCATCCATCTAAGAGTACGAAGAGTATGATGGGTGATGATGGAAATAATGAAATAGGAAGTTCAAAAAGAATGAAATCGGATGTATGTCATTATTTTGACCCGCCGGGAATAGTGGATGGGGTTGAAAAATGTAAATGTAAGAATTTGTCACAAATTCCTTACTTGCAAAGCTACATCGGGCACTACACATCTACGACGCCATGTTGATAATTGTTTGAAAGCTCCTAAATTTCAAGATGTAGGTGTTTTGCTTGATATGCAATCTAAATTGATAAAAAAAAAAAAAAAAAAAATGGAATTTTGATGCTATTAGTTGTAGAGAGAAGCTGGCTAGAGCCATTATCAAACATGATCTTCCATTTTGTTATGCTGAGTATGATGGGATTAATGAGTTGAACATATGTTTGAATCCTGAATTCAAATCTATAAGTAGAAATACTACGAAAAGTGATTGCATGAAAGTGTTTAGGAGTGAAAAGGACAAGTTGAAGGGGTTGTTAGCTGCTCATCAAGGAAGAATATGTTTGACATCTGATGTATGGACTGCTGTAACCACTGTAGGCTATATGAGTGTGACTGCTCATTTTATTGATGAGAATTGGGTGTTAAATAGCAAATTGCTTTCCTTTGTTGAGTTAGATACTTCTCATTCGGGTCTTGAACTGTCTGGAAAATTGCTTGATGTGCTCAAGGATTGGGGTATAAGTTCTAAGTTATTCTCAATCACTTTGGACAATGCAACGTCCAATGATAGCATGGTCAAATTTTTGAAAAGTAGACTGAATTTGCAGAATGGTTTACTATGTGAAGGTGAATTTTTTCATGTTAGGTGCTCGGCACATATCTTGAACTTGATTGTTCAAGAAGGTCTTAAAGTGGTAGATAATGCATTGAAAATGATTAGAAATAGTGTGAAGTATGTGAAGGCATCCGATGGGAGGAAGAGAGATTTTCAAAAATGTGTTGAGGAGGTGCACTTAAGTGAAGTAAGTGGGGGTTTCTTAAAGGTTAGACGTGTCAACTAGATGAATTCAACGTATCTAATGCTTGAAAGTGCTATTAAGTATCGTCGTGCATTTACTAGTTTGAGCTTCAACGATACAAACTACATGTATTGCCCTATGAATGAAGAGTGGGAAAGAGCAACAAAGATACGTGCATTCTTGGAACCATTTTATACCATGACTAACCTTATATCCGGGTCATTATACCCCACCTCAAACTTGTATTTCACGCAAGTTGTGTCACGACCGGACTTTGCTAAGGATAGCTAAGCCGGGAAACCATGACTAGGGATGGGAATTAAGAGTAGGGGAAAGAAAGGGGAATAAGACTGGTGTGGAATCTGACTCGTATAGCTATTTGAACAACATTTATACCATGGAACGTCTCGACTCGGGATCTCAAATGAGAATACGAGGATACTTGTCATAATCTATTACATGACTTGTAACAATCCTTGAAAGCTCAAGAGTTTGCACAGCGGAAGAAAATACTTAAATACATGTATGAGGACACGTATTACCGAGAGTCCTAATCTACTTGAATAACGACAAAAGCTCCACTCGGCACTTCACATCATCTTGCTCAACCTGCACATTTAGAAATACATGCAGGGCTGAGTACGAAAGTACTCAGTGGGCAGATGCCGAAAACTGTACATAATAATAATCGTCAAGCCATTCAACTGTAAGACATAGGGGTTTTATTGAAAAGAGCCCATGCTTACTAAAACTGTTCTTGTGATCTAAAAGTGTCCGCGCGGACTAAGTTCTTTAGTAATCTACCATATCTGAAACTGTGGTGTCGAGGAGGTGGCCACCTCACACGACACCTGACCGGCCAACCCTGAAGATGACTCACGGTCCTGTGTACACTAGCCCAAGTAAGATATCAAATCTTAACGAGGACCCGAATTCGATTAACTTAAATTGGCGTAGCCAATGCAGATAGGCGTCATACATAAATTGAAACATTTATGGCATGACAATACTTGAAAATAAACATTTTCATCTAAACATTCTATAACTTTTCTTGTATAAGAAAGCCCACCTTAAGTAGCGTGAAAAGTGTCGATCCTGATAGAATCGCAACGTCAACCTTCCGGTTGATTTCCACCTATTTAGAAATGACAATATAAGAATTTCCATTCTTATAGAATCTAATAATTCCTTATAAAGGATATTATAATTCTTTGTTTCTAACTTCTCGTTTTAACTAACGTTCCGTTAATATATCGTGAGATTATTAATCGGAGTTAATTATTCTTCATGGCTAGTGGTAGCCGTTAATTTTCCTTATAAGCTTCGAATAATAATTTATTTGAAGTTATATATATTATTGGATTATTAAATCCAACATTATAATATAATTCATTTCCATGAATTAAATAGGTTATTTTAGGCTCGAAAATTTATCGAACTTCGTTAATAGGCTCGAATTAGTCGAGTTATTTTATTTAAATAAATAAAATATTTCTCGGTAATTTATAATGTCCTCGTCTAAATTTTATGGTATAAGCATACGAAATATTTAAAAATTAAACAGTTGGGCCGTAATTTAATCGGCCCAACCTGAGCCCATTCCCGGCCCAACTGATCCCAACCCATAAGCCCAACCCGAAACCCAGCCCCAAAAACTGACCCAGGACCCGACCCGAAACCCGACCCGGTTCAAACCCTAGGTATAAAAAGCCCCAACCCTCACCTTCATCCTCATTTCCCCCACCTCCCATCTACCTCACGAGCCCTAACAACCCACCCCATCCCTCTCTCGGACTGAACCCTGCCCAGCCAACGCCACCGCCGCCGGCGGCAAGAGCGCCGCCGTCGCCGGCCACCTCGCCTCCCCCGTCATTCTCTCTCTCTCCTCTCTTCTTCTCCCTATCTCTCTACCTCTTCTTTCCGTCTCTCTCTCTCGGGTTTCCGGCTTCTGTCCTCCCCTTTTCTGCCGGCGACGCTCTCGCAAACGGCGAGAGCTCCGGTCTCCTCTCTCTCTCCCCTTTACATTCCCCTCTCTAACTGCTCACCTCTCTTTTCCCTGGCAGGTCGATGGGGCCGCCGAAGCAGTCCGCCGCCGCTGGAACGCCGGAGACCGTAGCCGCCGCCATCGCCGTCCAGGTTTGTTCACCTCTCTCTTTTCTCGTTTTCACTCCAACTCTCTCTCTAATTCCATCTCTCTCTTTCTAAAGCTTCTGGACAGGGGAGGATACGACCGGCGCCGCCACTGCCCTGGCGAAAAGCCGCCGCTGCCCAGACGAAACGCCACCGTCGCCGATGCAGAATCCGACCCGGGGCCGCCTCTGCTGCCCCGGACAGAGCCTTGGCTCCGTTCTCTTACCCGTCGGGGCGTCGAGCCTCGACGGAGGTTCGGTTTCTCGTCCTTGCTACCCTCCTTTTTTCTACTTGTTCGATTAGTAAATTATTATATGATATGAGTTTCCGTTCTTCCATTTTATGCATAACAAAGTCAGATTTGACATAGCTATTGATTTTAAACTCCATGATTTATTCTTATGAGCAAGTGATTATTTTTAAAAGGCCAGTAGGTGTACAGACTTACTTGAGCAACAATGAGCATGAATTTCTCTTGTTAACTTATAAACATGCTTTATTTGAGCTTTCGAATTATAGAGAGTGTGTTGTTACAAGATTAAGCTTAGTAATTCATTAGGAGTTCATGCTTGGTTGATTATTAACCTAAGAATTAATATTCTTAGCATGCTTCTATTGAAATCAAGTCTGAAAAATTAGCATGCTTGCTTCTTATTGATATTCTACTTGAAAATGGTGATAATATGCTTACTAGTTGTTAGAAGGGCTGTCGTTGCTAGCTTTGCTCTTCCTCTTCCTTAGTTCCTCTTCTTCTTCTCTTAAATTCTATCTTCTTTGAGTGATAATTATGTGAGAGGTTGAAAACTGAATTAAGGTCTATGTTGGGGTATTTATACTACTCTTTTGCTGAGGATTTGTATGTAATTAACAGGTGTGAAACCTGCGAACTTAACCTCCCTTTTATTCATGTTTTGATATCTCCTTTCCCTTGCTTTAGGGGATGGTTTTGCAGGAAATTTGGGCTGATTTTGTCAATGAAGCTATGGAAGGAATGATGGTGGCTAGTAGAAGAAACTGCTGTAAAAGTAGCAGCCACTTCTTTTGTTTTCTTTCTTTGAATGTGTATTAATATCTTGTACCTTAAACAATACATGTGATTTTCTTTATTCCTCATGTAATACTTAGATGTATTCTTTTCATTACTAGCTTACTTTTCGTGGCATGTATTTCTAACATACATTTATTACATATTTTTCGTTACGTAACTCATTCGATTTTACGTTTCTTAAGTCGACAGACTTCTACTAATTGGGCTTGGCCCAATTCATTTATTTATGGGCTTGAGCTCAATTTATAAAATTTTATGGGCTTGGCCCAACTCTTAATTAATTAAGATTGCCTTCGTTTAATAACGTGTTATCTTACTCGATAATCAATCCGACTATCTTCCTTTCATCACAACATATTAAATCAAGCTTAGATATCTTGATATATATATTTATAAATATATCTATAAATACGAGTATTACTCGTAACTTATTACAGTAACTTAGATTTATAGATTATCGAATTTGCGGGCCATTTCAAGTTGCACTCATTGAAATGAAGTTGAATGAGCTGTCCGTTTCCGAAGATGAGGTGATAAAAGATATGGCGTCGAGGATGAAGGTGAAATTTGATAAATATTGGAATGAGTATTGTGCCACACTTGCCTTTGGGAGTATTCTTGACCCAAAATCAAAGTTGAAATTCTTGAATTTCGTCTATAAGATACTATACCCCAATGATTTTGAAGAGAAGGTGAAGAAGGTAAGAGATTCTTTGTACAAACTCTTTCGTGAATATGATCGAGTTGACATTGCATCAACGACGTCGGCGACCCAATCGGAACTTCATCAGCACACAAGTGGCACATCCTATATGGAGGTAACTGATAGGGACTAATATCAGCCTTTCCTATATAAATAACTCTAAATGTTGAAGAAGATGTACTTCCCTAAACCTTGTAGGGATGAGCACCAGCTTTCCCTATAAGGGATTTCGCCACACTTATTTGGAGTATTCTTCAGATAAGTTAAAGAGAGAGATTGTTCCAAATAAAGAATAGGTTCTGGGCATTGTGAGAACTGGTACCTACCTTAGCTTATGCCAAGGCTCCTGCACAGAAGCTAGTTTGGGCAGAGGCTGCTTTGATTGTGCTAGGCTTCTGCCAGAGTCTAGGGATCTGCCTAAGCATGCGATCGGTGTGATTCTAGCCCTCCTAGTGTGAGGACCACGGCATTAATGACAAGGAGAATACTGTCTCCATAGAAATTCCTTTACTATCCCTTTTCCGCATGAATGTACATCTCCTCACCCCCTCTACGTCTATAAATACTAAATGAACGCACACTTTATTCATCATCACAACATCACTCTCTTACGAACAAACACGCTCCTTAGCGTACTGTTCTATCCAATTCCATATTTTCTCCTACGAGCTCCTCTGAGCTCAAGGAGCTAGGGCGTTCAAAGCCTTCTTCCGGGAAGCTCCAGTTTCCCCTCACCTCCATCCATTCCTCTCGACGCCGGGAAGAAACTCCATCTTAAACCCAGTCTTAAGCTTAAGGTAAAACCCTCATTGCCAAAAGGGAATGAGGCTCGATGGAGCTCCGTTCTCCTTGTTTCCCTTCTTCCTTTTCATGTTCCATTTCTTCAGTATCTGCTTATATGAGTGTAAAACTCCATGAATCTTGCTAGTTTATGGCTGAACATGCCTTTTATGCCCTACCCATAGCTCGACTATTATTTGTCATCACTACGCGAATCATGCTCTATGCAAAATGCTCATCTATGGCTCTATGCACATATGAATCTCCTGCTCTTTACTGCTTTAACGCTTTACCCATAAATGCTCTTTGCAAAATACGATGAACAATACTCTAAATTGTTGTGGATCTCAAACCCGGATCTATCAACTGGCGCCGTCTGTGGGAAATATCTTGAGTTGAGATGTCGATTTCCCCTGTTTTTATGCTAAATCCCAGTCTATTGATTATAATGTTGACGATTTCTTTCTGTTATGTCCTTACGCTGAGGATGTGAGGAAATCTGATGTTACGATTGATTGAGAATGTTCTGTTTACTGTATACTCTGCAATAACCCAAATGTGCATATTACTGCCTAGTATTCGTTAAAGTTCTCCACGATTATAAGCTGTTGAATGTGATATGATTTTTGTGCTCCCCTTGAAGTGGGGATGGTAATAAATGTTTTGATTGGAAAGAAACTCGTATTTGAGAAGCTGATTTTCTCTCTTTGAATGTGAATTAAGATTTGATGTTTGAAAGGATTGTCGAAGCCCACGAATTCAGAAGACTAATCCTCTGTTCCTCTTTGAATTTCTAATTTATCTTGATGATATGCGCATAAATGTGCCCTGTTATTCACTCTGTTACGATGAATGCCTAGAATGATGGCTATATGTTAGAAGGAGTATGTATCGAATGCAAGATTGATGTTATCCTCGGAGAATTTTAGCATGTATCTCATGAATTTGCTTTAGCTACATTGTTTGTGGCAAGTCAATCTGGTAATCCGAAGCGATCTTAAGGTCATACCCCTTTCATGACATGAATTGTGATGGCTAATCTGTTGTTGTTTGCCAAAATCTTAAGGTTGTGAGAGATCCGGAGGAAAGCCGGGTTACAGACTGCAACAATCTCAAAACACATTTGATTCACCTTGTGTACTTGGTGAGCATACAATTCTGTCTATTATTTGCTCAATATGAAACCCATTTATGAGTTCCAAAGGATTGGTGATTACAGAATAATCATCACTATTAAAGTTAATCGAATGCCTCTTGAATCGCCATAACGTAAAAATCTATAAAATAACAAAAACATTAAAAAGTGGAGAGCCGAGGATGACAGGGTTACCCCATTCACCTTGATGAAGGGGTCTTGCATCTGGAAACAGGCAACTCTCTCGTAAGCCCCGTATAACGGGCAGAACCCTCTCTCAGAAGCCCTGTCTAACAGGCAACTCTCTCGTAAGCCCCGTATAACGGGCAGAACCCTCTCTCAAAAGCCCTACACTGTAGGCAACTCTTTCATAAGCCCCGCATAGCGGGCAGAACCCTCAAAAGCCCTACTACATAGTAGGCAATACCCTCGTAAGCCCCATGTAATGGGCAGAACCCTCAAAAGCCCTACACAGTAGGCAACATCATCGTAAGCCCCATATAATGGGCAGAACCTGGCACAAGCCCTATTTAATAGGCAATCCTCCTTAAAAAGCCATGTTTAACAGGAAACACCATCATAAGCCCCATATAATGGGCAGAACACCTTACAAGCCCTACTTGATAGGCAACCCTTTCACGAAGCCCTATCTAATAGGCACCTCTTTTGTAAGCCCCATTCAATGGGCAGAACTTTTCCCAAGCCCTACTCAGTAGGCAACATCCTCCTAAACTTCATACGATAGACAAAATTCCTTATAAGTCTCATTAAATGGGCAGTGCACCCCTAAGCCTTGCTCTAAAGGCGACATTTTTGTATATCACTCCTATAAGTTTTACCCATTGCATTCCAGTGGGTAAAATCCCACCTAAATCCCACTTCACAAGTGGTATTTTCAAAAAACTCTACTTGATAGACAATACTTCCATAAACCTCTAAGGAGGATATTACTCTCATAAGCCCAATCTGATAAATAGCGATTCTGTAAGCCCTATAAAATGGACCAAGCTCTCGTAAGCTCGGTCTAATAAGTAACGCTCTCGTAAATCCGGCATAAAGGATATCACCCTCACAATCCTTGGTTGACAGGGAATGTTTTATAAGAAAATCCTACAAAATAGGCACCAAATATAAAAAGGGCCCATATGGTGGAAGCCTCTCGCATTAAGCCTAATAAAATAAGATGCCACACAAATTCTTACAAACCTCTCTTCCTAATCAGATCCCTTCCAAAAAGCTTCATAAAGAAAGCTCAAGGAAAACAAACGCCTTAATAAAGTAGGTCCCGTAAGAACAGATGTCATCGACCTCAGTTTCGTTCTGGCAAAGGCCATCCTGGAAAAACCTTATATTAAGTAAATCCCGCTTGTTAAAGCCACTTTGAATGGCTGACGATTATAAAAGGATCTGCTAAATCAGCAGTATGTCATAACTAAATTTCATATGATCAGATGCCTCATGTCAGGAGGAGGAAACTGTATTGAAACTCTTTATAATAATCAGGTTCCCATCTCTAAATTGTTACTTACCTTCGTCATATACTGGCAAGAGTCGCCCCCTTCCGAGAATCCTATAACAAATAAGCTATACTTATTAAAGCTATCATAAATAATGCCCAAACGCGGGAAATCTGCCAATAGCAAATTGCATACAGCCCAAGCCTCTTTTCAAGAGCCCACGGGATTAATTCTCTGAAACATCTTCAACTCTTTGCAGAATCTTGTAAGGATGATGGTTGATTCAGAAGTTCATTTGGAAAGGACAGATGACAGGGTCTCCAATCCCCCAAAGGAATCAGGACCTAGCAATATTGCGCCAAGAATATCCTTCGGACTAAGGGATAACAAGGCCATCATACATCAACACAATGACGCCCTTGTAGTAACGGCTAAAATAGAAGGGTACCAAGTGCGGAGAATTTTTATAGACACCGGGACCCCTGTCAATGTGATCCTTATGAGTTGTCTTAGTCAAATGCCCCAGAAGAGGCTTCTGAAACCCGCCAGGGTATCCCTCCAAGGCTTCTCGCAGAAGCCTGTCATGACAGTGGGGTCGGTGGATCTTGCACTCACTCTGGGAGAAGGGCATGTTAAAACATCAAAAGCGACTACCTTCTGGGTGGTCAATCAGGATTCATCTTATAACGCTATTCTAGGAAGAGCTGCTCTGAACTCTTTCCAAATAATCATATCCACCCATCACTTGATGATGAAATTCCCTGTGGGGGATCAAGTAGGATGGGTATCAGAGCCTAATGGTCCCCGCAGAGGAACTGATAGAAATAGAATTAATCTCAGATCGGAGGGGATTCACCACAAGAATTGGCACTCAGATGCCTCAAGACATATCAGAACAACTAATAAGGTGTCTGAGGAGGAACGCAGATATCTTTGCTTTCGGGTCATCTGACCTGGTGGGGGTAGATGCAACCGTGGCATTACACTGTCTGAATGTAGACCCCTCGGTCAAGCCAGTAAAACAAAAGTTAAGGCAATTTGGCCCTGAGAAAGATAAAATCATCAGGGAGGAGGTCGCCAAATTATTGGAGGCTAAACACATCAGGGAAATACAATTCCCGGAATGGCTATCCAACGCAGTAATGGTGGCTAAAGGAAACACAGGCACCTGGAGGATGTGTATTGACTTCAGAGACTTAAATAAAGCCTGCCCAAAAGATCATTACCCCCTGCCTAGGATTGATCAATTAGTAGATTCCACGTCAGGTTGTGAATTGCTATCCATGATGGACGCATATCAAGGCTACCATCAAGTAAAAATGAATCCATCAGATGTCCCGAAAGCTGCATTTGGAGTTTGTGCAGGGACATTTGGTTTTCAAAGCATGCCCTTTGGTTTGAAAAATGCGGGGGCTACTTATCAAAGAATGATGGATAAAATCTTCAAAAGCCAAATAGGCAGAAATATGGAAGTATATGTTGATGATATACTAGCCAAAAGCGTGTATGCTCAGAATCACATACAAGATCTGGAAGAAGTGTTTGTTGTAGCCAGATTATACCATCTTAAGCTGAACCCAGCTAAGTGCTCATTCGGCGTGCAAGCTGGAAAGTTCCTAGGATACATGGTTACTCCCAGAGGGATTGAAGTAAATCAAGCCAAAGTACAAGCAGTATTAGATATGACACCTCCTCGAAATATTCGAGAAATCCAAAGGCTCAATGGGCGAATTACAGCGCTCAGTCGCTTCATTTCCCGGTCAGCAGATAAAAGTCTTCCCTTTTTCAAAATATTGAGAAAGGGTAGTAGATTTGAATGGACTAATGAGTGCCAAAAGGCCTTTGAAGAACTAAAAAGGCATCTGGCAGAACTACCGTTGCTCACTAAGCCGCTACCACAGGAAATTCTATATCTATATATAGCTGTGGGAGAAGAATCCATCAGCTCGGTACTCCTGAGAGAGGAAAAGTTGGAGCAGAAGCCTATCTACTACACAAGTAAGATGATACAGGGAGCAGAGGCACGGTATCCTAGTATCGAAAAGGCTGCCTTAGCAGTAATGGTAACGGCTAGAAAACTGAGGCCCTACTTTCTATCACACAAAGTGATAGTTAGGACAAATGAGCCATTGAAGCAAGTACTGGGTAAGCCCGATTTGTCGGGAAGACTAGTTAAATGGGCTATAGAGCTAAGTGAGTATGACGTAGATTTCGAGCCAAGAGTGGCTATCAAGGCCCAAGCTCTGGCCGATTTCCTGCAAGAAACCACCAGAGGAGAAGAAGAAGAACTCCAATGGTGGAAAGCCTATGTGGACGACTCTGTTACTAGAGATGGTGCAGGGGTAGGGATCTTCATCCAGGACCCCAAAAACCACACCTATAAATTTGCTATCAAGTTAAACTATCATGTCTCCAATAATGAGGCAGAATATGAGGCTCTGGTCAGATGCCTAGACTTGCTGCGAACCATGGGCGCCGCCCATGTAATGGTTCATTCAGATTCTCAATTAGTAACTCATCAGGTCCTAGGGACCTGTGAAAAGCGAGAAGAGAGAATGGTGGCATATGCAAAAATTGTGGATGAATTAATGGGGCATTTTGCCAAAGCTGAGGTGATCCAGATCCCTCTGGAAGAAAATATTGAAGCCGACAAATTGGCTCGAATAGCCAGCGCGGCAGAAGGAACCTGGACAGATGAAATCGTGCTGTGCAACGCAGATGCCAAGTTAGCCAAGGCCGAAATGCAGGCCATCGAAATAATGGAAGATTGGAGAACTCCAATCGTCCGAGCCTTAAAGGAGCTCCCTGAAGAACCAGAAGCTGTAACTCCAGCTAATGGAGGAAGATTGCCCCGTGCATTTAAAGCTAAATTCTGCCTAATAGGGGATAAACTGTACAAAAGGGCGTTCACACATCCCTACCTCAAGTGCCTATCAGAGCCTGAGGGAGAATATGCGTTGCGAGAAATACATGAAGGCGCTGCAGGAGCACACACTGGGTTTAAAGATTTGGTCAGGAAACTACTCAGGGCTGGGTTCTTCTGGCCTACAATGGAAAAAGACGCTAAACACCTGGTTAAAAGGTGTGATAGCTGTCAAAGAAATGGGAGGCTCATTCACAAGCCTGCTGAAGAACTAGGGGCCATGATGGCACCTTGTCCCTTTGATAAATGGGGAATTGATATAGTGGGGAAATTCCCCACAGCTACGGGAGGAAGAGTATTCTTAATCGTAGCTGTAGACTACTTCACCAAATGGGTTGAGGCTGAGGCCGTAGTAAAAATCACGGAACATGTGATAAAGAAGTTCATATGGAGGAATATATGTTGCCGATATGGATTCCCAAGGATACTGGTCGCGGACAATGGCGCACAGTTCACGGGATCCATGGTACGAGCTTGGTGCAAAGAAATTGGCATCGAACAAAGGTTTGTAGCTGTGGCTCATCCCCAGGCTAATGGGCAAGTCGAAGTCACAAACAGGACCATCGTAAGTGGCATCAAGGCCAGACTAGAACAAGCTAAAGGAAACTGGGCTGATGAATTAGATTCGGTGCTGTGGGCATATCGCACCAGTCCTAAAACAACCACAGGAGAAGCTCCATTTAATATAGTTTATGGGGCAACAGCGGTAACGCCGGTAGAGGCAGAGCTCAAGTCATTAAGGATAATGGCTTATGATGAAAATCAAAATTCATCCTTGATGAGGGAGAACCTAGACATGGTCGAGGAGCTCAGGAGCAAAGCTCTTCAGAAGGCGGAAAGATACAAGCAGCAGGTGCGGGATGCATATAACAAAAAAGTACAGATCAGAAGGTTCTGCAAGGGAGACCTAGTCCTAAAAAGGGCAGATGCCCTCAAGCCCATGGGAAAGCTAGACGCAAATTGGGAAGGACCTTACCTGGTAAGGGAGGTATTAAAAGGAGGAGCCTATGAACTTCAAGATGAAGAGGGAAGGGTGCTACCTCGGCCCTGGAATGTTAACAACCTAAAGAAATATTATGCTTAGTATGAAATCATGCGCTAAATGAGTTATGATTCGCTCGATTTCTCATAACTCACCTGGGGGGGGGGGGGGGGGAGTAGGGGGATACCCCCCATATCCCATTATCTTAAAATGCTTTCCATGATTTACTATCTTAAAACGTCAGATCCTATGCGTTAAGCAATTATTAAAGAAAGCATAAAAGGAATAAAGGTAAACTCAAGCCCTTGGGTAAAAGAAAACTAGAGAAAGTTCAAAGACTGGAAGTATGGAGGTAATACCTCAGTAGAGCTTAAAAAGAAACCATTCTTAATCAGGGCATAGCATCTGGAGAGGCTCATATCCTACTATTCCAAAATATTACATGCATAAGAAAGCAAAACATCCAATAAACAGCAAGGCATGCAGTCTATTATAGTCACAGCAGAAAAGGCACAAAATGAGCCTCCAAGTCTTGAAGCGTCTATCCCAGCAAAAAAAAAAAAAAAAAAAAAAAAAACATAAAAAAGAAAATCACTACACAAGCACCAAAGTACGACGAAGTTAAGCTAAGGCAGAAGAGCGCGAGCTAGACGACGGGGTCGCAGAACCTCGAGGGAAGGAATGGGAATCACTGTAGTTGCTGTCTTCCCCTGTAGTTGAACCTTTTTAAAAAAAAAAAAAAAGAAGAAGAAGAAAAGGGGAGGAGAGAAGCAAATACATACGTATTAATCAGTTCAAAATCACACCAAGGAAGGTAGAATAAAACCAATATAGTCAAAGGATTATATGGCTTACCTTCGTCTGTCCTTTGTCTTTTATTTCCCCCTTGAGGGATCTGACTAGCTGAGGGTTCAACTACCCCTCGGGCCTCATTTGCCCTTTCTGTCTTCCTAACTTCCTCAATAGAGAGCAGTTCGGCCATCAGAGTAATCACACGACCATTGTGGACAGGGTCATGAATAATGGCATCCCCTGGTAAGAGAAACCCACCTATCAAAGGGGCGAGAATGGCTTCGCACTTTGCTTCCTCCGATAAATGCCCGTCATACATTTCGTATTGAACAAAGAGATTCTTTAGCCGTTGGAGATAGGCTTTCATATTGGGGAAATCCTCGAATTCCAGGAAATCTATTTCCTTCCTAGTTAGAAACCTAAGTAGATGGAATCGGAGAGAGTCGGAGAGGTCCTCTGAATATACCAGGTCACAGATTTTCCGACGAAGGGAATCGAGCGACATATCTGAGCAGCAAAACATAAATGGCGTAAGCTAGAAACAATCAAAAAACTTGGTAAAAGGGGAAAGAGGGATTATTCTCCCTTCGCTCTCAACCATAAAAGCGTTAATCGATAAAGAGATTACCTATCTGGTTCTGGCGTTCCGAAAGAGTGAAAACGGCAATCTTACTGATGAAGAAATTTGCAGAGGGAGTAGAAAGGCTTTCTCCTCTTTTCTCTCTGGATGACGTTTTAAAAAGATGATAGAAAGGAAGGGGAAGAAAGAAACTCTATATCCCTGCGCCCTCGGAAAACCAAACGTCGCACTACTTTCTCATATGACAAGATATGACAAGACTTGAGTGACGCCGGTAAAAAATAAATAATAGTAAAAAGAAGGGAAGAGGAAGCATTATCATCTCCCGCTAAAACATTAAACCAGAAGCTTACCAAATACACTTCTGGACTTGGGGGGGGAGTAGCTGATAGGGACTAATATCAGCCTTTCCTATATAAATAACTCTAAATGTTGAAGAAGATGTACTTCCCTAAACCTTGTAGGGATGAGCACCAGCTTTCCCTATAAGGGATTTCGCCACACTTATTTGGAGTATTCTTCAGATAAGTTAAAGAGAGAGATTGTTCCAAATAAAGAATAGGTTCTGGGCATTGTGAGAACTGGTACCTACCTTAGCTTATGCCAAGGCTCCTGCACAGAAGCTAGTTTGGGCAGAGGCTGCTTTGATTGTGCTAGGCTTCTGCCAAAGTCTAGGGATCTGCCTAAGCATGCGATCGGTGTGATTCTAGCCCTCCTAGTGTGAGGACCACGGCATTAATGACAAGGAGAATACTGTCTCCATAGAAATTCCTTTACTATCCCTTTTCCGCATGAATGTACATCTCCTCACCCCCTCTACGTCTATAAATACTAAATGAATGCACCCTTTATTCATCATCACAACATCACTCTCTTACGAACAAACACGCTCCTTAGCGTACTGTTCTATCCAATTCCATATTTTCTCCTACGAGCTCCTCCGAGCTCAAGGAGCCAGGGCGTTCAAAGCCTTCTTCCGGGAAGCTCCAGTTTCCCCTCACCTCCATCCATTCCTCTCGACGCCGGGAAGAAACTCCATCTTAAACCCAGTCTTAAGCTTAAGGTAAAACCCTCATTGCCAAAAGGGAATGAGGCTCGACGGAGCTCCGTTCTCCTTGTTTCCCTTCTTCCTTTTCCTGTTCCATTTCTTCAGTATCTGCTTATATGAGTGTAAAACTCCATGAATCTTGCTAGTTTATGGCTGAACATGCCTTTTATGCCCTACCCATAGCTCGACTATTATTTGTCATCACTACGCGAATCATGCTCTATGCAAAATGCTCATCTATGGCTCTATGCACATATGAATCTCCTGCTCTTTACTGCTTTAACGCTTTACCCATAAATGCTCTTTGCAAAATACGATGAACAATACTCTAAATTGTTGTGGATCTCAAACCCGGATCTATCAGTAACCATGCAATTATATGATATATTTATGTTGTATATACTTGTAATGATAATTCTCTGAAAACATCTCCTATTTCATAAAATAATAAGGTTAGAATAAAATTATTTCTAAAGCGGACATGTCATCTTCTATATTAATCCACAATTCTTTCCATTATAAAAAATAGGACAATTATTGTAGAACGTCTCGATTAGGAAAGCAGGACAATTGATATGGGATGGAGGGAGTAACATATAAGAGTTTAAAGTCTAACAAGTGTCATGCAAAGATTTTTTATTTATTTTTTCGGTTCGGTCTCGGTTGGTAAACCTGTAACCGAAAGGTTTTTCGGTCGGTCTCGGTTTTGTGCAATTTGACTCGGCTGACAACCGAACCGACCGAAATTCATAGAAATGTACTCTTCCACGTGACTCATCCTGTCATCCACTTCCCTATTCCTCCTCGAGCGGCGCACCTATGACCTATCCCCCACTTTAATGTCTCTTTCAATTTCTCTCATCATTTGCATTAACAATTACTTTCGCATTTCCACTCTTCTTTCTCTCTTGTATTCTATCTCTCTTCCTCTTCCTCGTATTCCATTACATCTTCATCTTCTTCATTTTGATTTAAGATTTCAGGCCATGACATTAGCAGCGCCGCCTCAACTGTGTTCTCCCTTCTCCGCCGGACCTTCGCTAATCCACTAGATATTCAATCGACGCTGCTGATTTCGATCTCCGAAGCTTAAAATCGAGAAAATAGAGGACGATCTTCACGGTTCGGTGACCGACCGAAACTGAACCTTGGTATCGGCTACAATTTTGGCCGGTTGGTGTGATCCAGTCGGCCAGTTTCGGCGGCAAAAAATAGAACCGATAAGTTGGTCGGTTATCTATATTCCTGTCGGTCGGTGGCCCGAACCGACCGATGCACAGCCCTACTTGATAGCTCCACATTCCAATATACGATGCTTGATTCATAAAAGTCGTCACCGCAAAACATGTTGACCGTAGCTAGGAATCACCGCCGGCTGACGCCAGTAAGCCGCCGCATATCCGCCTCCGTCGCCATCCCCCGGACTTCATCCCCGTGTTCAGCTCACGCATCTCGCGCCGTCACTGCTTCATCTGAAACAACAGATCGACAAGGTTAAATACCAGCAATATATGCTCTTAGTTTCAGTCCCTTTTCTCTAAACTTGGCCTCAAATTTTTGGGCCTCTTTTTTTTTTTTTCCTTTCTTTTTTTTTTTCTTTTTTGGTAATTTTATTTCAGAGGCAGAGAAGAAGTCAACGTCAACGTGGATAAAAATAAAGTTGTTTTTTCCGCCTGCATTCTTCTTTTGCGCCGGCACCGAGAGAGTTAACAGCCTGCGTGAAAAGGTTAGTTTCTTAATTTTTGGATCTATCTCTGCCATGTCATACTCTCTCCATCGTTCATATTAGTCGTCCGTTTGAACATTCTCGATAATCGAGCGTAAATCGAATGGAGTCTATCGGAATTAATTAGTTTAAATAGCACATTATTTGACTTGAATATTATAATAAATACTTTTATTCGGGACAACTATTTTAACAAGTCCAGATACTTATTTAGGGAGGTCGGATGGGGGCCAAATAAAATGTCTCGTTCTCCGACCCCACATCAATCGATCATTATAATTAATGTATGTAATGTTTGTCAGTGTAGTCGGAACCGGCGAAGCAATGGGAAAGCAGATTAAAATTGGAAGTGCTAAACGGAAGCGAAATAGATGAGTTTTCGAGCGAGAGTTTGAAGTCTTTGGAGTTTCGAAAAGTGAAGTTTAGAGGCGTTTTCGACGAGAACAAGTCTATCTTAGTTCTGGAGGATAAGCCTACACCTTCTGATCCTTTTGCATATGAATACAGCCTCCTAACTCCTTTCATTCCTCATCCTCCCAAAAGGTAAAATCAACTCATTGTATTCTATATATTCAATTACTACGTACATATTATAAATATACTACTATATCACAATTTACTACTTTTCTTGAACATCATATAGTATATGATTAATTTGAATCATATTTTGGCAGTGTGTTACTTCACATGTATTAGTGAATAGAGGGCGGGTCCCACGGGATTGGGCCTATTATACGAAAATTGAGAAGGTTCAATCGTACGAGATCGTAAGGGATTTCCCTCAAAAGGTTGTAACTCCAAATTTCTGTTTTCCTTCGCTCAATTGCTAGTTAAAATTGTGGTAATTAAATCTCAACCTCTGAAGTTTTCAGTAAATGGATCTCTAATGTGATCTAGAAAATGACGTGGCTAAACGTGCAAAACGTACATTGAAATAGTAATGTTACACGTTTTGCCATGTCATAGATTAACGAAAGGAAGCAATAGAAAAAAAAAAATCGGATTTACAAGTGAAAATGTTAGGGTATAATTAACATGCATCAAAAGTTGGGATATCCATCAACAATATGATCTATATCATTGGAACGTGAAATTACATTAACATTATTTCAAAGTCGAACTGCAGGAAAAACTTTCATCTTCTTGCCAGCCTGGGCCTCAGACAGTCGAATCCCTGAATCGTGAGAAATATAATGTTAAAGTTGCGGAAGCACTTAATTCCGTCATTGGATCGGCCCAAGCCTAGGACTGAGCCCGAGCCTATTGAATTAGTTGGAATTATGAGAAGCGGTGTTTACCCAGGGTGGTTTGATATGAATATTGGAACGATTGTTGGTGCCGTAGGGCTTGATCCAAATGCAACACTCTATGTTGAAAAAATTTAACATAGTACTAGTCATGAAAGTACCATCGCCACTCCTCACACGGTAGACCATATGCTATCCCGTTTCGCCACGATGAGAAAAGAGAACATTAAGATGATCGTAATCTGGTATGCTATATGATTTTTTGCTATTTATTTTGTCCTGGCATACTCATGGAACACACGATTCGATCCATTTCTGAAACTATATATTATAATGTAATTTAGAATATTGTGTAATGTAGATTATTTTCTGCAGGTTCTCTTGTTATGGAGGAACTTTTTACTTGGCTAGATGGTTTGTGAGGATGTTGAAAAAGGGCATGATAGAATGATAAAATATTTTTTTTCCCCCTTCCATCTTGCCGTCGTTGCTGACCGGGGAAATCTAAACTATCGAATGGTTTAGTAGAGGAATGATCTCTTACCCGTTACCGGCCCCTTGTGACGGAAGATGAGCATTTTCTTTGTGTATTTTTGGTAAAAGTCCTTACGTTGTCTGTTATTTTTATATTTGTAACTACTTTTCCGATCGACTGTGAAAAGTATGCCAGACCTCATATTCAATACAGAATATCATTTATACTTCAAAGTCAACCAAAATTTACTTGAACATTCATTTTACTTCAACATGTTCCAAAAATAGCCTTAATATTCAATTATCTCAAATTTTAAAAACTATGGCCAAACGCCTAACAAATCGAAGCGTATGCATGAATGTCGGACTGAGGAAGTAATTATTTTTTCTTTATCTTAAAGTGTAATTTAAACTCATAATATTTTTGTATACCACTTTTAAAAACACCCATGCACAAAATACCCTTCCCTTAAAAAGCATGTACAAAATACCCCTTTCACCATTTTACAATTAATTTTTGTTGGGAACCCCTTGCAGTTTGATTTTGATGATGTTTATCGAAACCACACTTAGGCACATTTTACTTGTTTAGGGTCAAGGCCGATAGATCGACCTGCTACCTGTTAGTGCAGGTCGATACTCTCTAATGTTCAAATGCAAGTTCGATCCACCCTGTAAGAGAAAGGTCGATTATCGACCTGCCTCATTCGGATCGAGCTGGCATATCTGCCTGTCTATCGACCTTCCTTATCAAGCTTCCAGCCCGCATTGTCTTAGAAGATTTCAAGTGCTGGATTATCTCATCAAGGTCGATGCCCCGCCTTCATGGAGCAACACGACCTGATCCTTACCACGTGGTGTGCCAGCAAGGACGAACTTTCCCAACGGCTAGAAGTGAGTCAGCCTCCAACGGCTAGTGCCACGTCAGCCTGACTCCAACGGCTAGTTTTTCAAAACTGCCTATATATACTTCAGCCATTATCGGATTCAAGTACGGGAAACTTAAGCTATCAACGCCAAATCTCTGCCGAAGTCTCTCTCAAGTTCATATCCATTCAAGTGTTCGAAATCCGATTAGTTTCCCAAACACTTGACAAAGAGAGACTTTCAACTCCGATAAAAGCCCAACGACGAAGTGTTCACTGCTGCTTGTCGTTGATTCAACATCTTCTTCTCCGACCCGTTCGAAGTTAGAAAGATTGTTTAGTGTTTCACCATTGTAGAGTTAGTCAAGCTCTGTAGTGTGTGAAAGGTTGTTTGTACATTTTGTACGAAAGGTTGTAAGGGTCACGACCCAAAACTCGTGTCTAGATATATTCAGGTTAGAGTGTATTTAGAACTGATACTCAGTCAGTATAAATAAGAGAGAGGTTGAATCCAAAGGTAAAGGGATTCTCAGGTCGAGTCGACCTGACGTGGACGTAGGAGGGTTTCTCCGAACCACGCTATATCGCGGTGTCTCTCTCTCTCTCTCTCTCTCTCTCTCTCTCTATCTATCGCCCATTCATTTTATTATCAAACTGACGAGCATCAACCTGCATATCAAGCATCAACCTGCATTTCAGTATCGACCTTAGATTTTTCAAAGAGTAAATCAACCTCCACCAACTTCCGCATAAGCACAGTTTGATAAATCAAGCTTGTTCCCAAACGAGCTTGATAGATCAACCTGTCTCTGATAAGGATCGACCTTGACAATCGACCTTTGATCGACCTGATTTTATAAAAGTCAAAAACGGTTGGTTATTGGTGTATTCCCCCCCACCCATACACCAATTACTCTTTCCCAGGACCAACAAGTGGTATCAGAGCAGTGGTTCTTTTGACCGCTGCTTTGCATACTAATGTTTTCTTTTAAACTTTTGGTCATTTTGAACCGATCCTTTAGAAAAATCTTTTCATTCATTTCATATCATATTATTTGCTATGGAGGCTTCTCTTCTCAGGGTTTGTGAAGATTTCTCCATCCAAGGCTATGAAGACTGGAGCTTCCGAATCAAGATGTGTCTCAAGGCACATCACGTCCTTATGTGGGATATCATCGAAAATGGCCCCTCCCCCATTTATGCAGCGAAGATCATCGTGGATGGAACATCCCCCGGGGAGGCCACTTACGAAAAAGTCCTCAAAAATCCTCGCGACTACACAACCGAGGAAAGGAAGGAGGCCAGCCTCGATGACTACGCAAAAGGACTCATCTCTAGCACCGTGAAGGGCGTCTACCTTGCCAAGATTCGAAATCTTGAAACAGCCAAAGAGATGTGGGACACCCTCCGGTCCATCAGCCTGGGTTCAGAGGAAATGAAGGAGAACAAGCTGTCCATGGCGTGCAGCAAGTTCGATGACTTCAAGATGGTTTCAGGAGAAACCATAGAAGCAATGAAAATTCGCTTCACAGAAATCATTCTCGAAGTCTCTGCAATCAACCCTCACAAATGTACGCAGCGCGAGAAGAATCTAAAAGTGATGCGTGCCCTACCTGCAAATTGGCACGTATACGCCGCCATGCATCCAGCCCGATCGGATTTCAACTTCCTCACCACCGAAGATCTTTTCGACATCCTTGTCGGAAATGAATATGAGATGATCCGAATCCATGGATCAGCACAGCCTTCCACCAGCAAGAAGGTTGATGAAAAGAACGATAAAGAGGTAGCTTTCAAGGCCGACTCAGCCTCTGCTGCTACCCCAAGTCCGATTGACGAATCCATCGTCAAAAAGTTCGAGAAGATGACTCTCGACTATGCTCTAGCTGCTAGGAGAAATGAGAAGCTCCTAGGAAAGGTTGTCAAATACAAAAAGTTCTATCGTGACAACAAGCGAAATTTCTCAAACCGCAACCACGACCACCCTGACAAAAAGGGAGAAGGTAAACCCTCAACCTTCAATTCTTCTAACACACCCGAGGGTGGTTGCTTTGGTTGTGGCAGGCCAGGTCACTACAAGACCGATTGTCCAGATCTGACAAAGGCCGAGAGAGACGAGCTCCGTGCAAAGCACGATAAAAAGCTCAAGGAACAACGAGCTGCCATGATCGCCGAAGAATCAAAGGAGGCTCATCTCTCAGACAGCTCGTCAAGTGATGACGAAGGTTACATCGCTTTCGATGAAAGTGATGATGAAGAATGTTTCGTTGGAGAGCACCAACAAAACGAGGGATCTTCAAAGGTAGATCCTCAACCCATTTCACTTTCTTTTTCTGACGATGAATGTGCAGAAGAAGGTGAAGACCTATCCGAGGCTGTGTCTTGGGAAGAAATCAAGAAACAGCTCGATGACTATGCCGACCTCGTGGAAACACTCAAAGAGGTCGTTGAAGATAATGCTGAGCTAATGGACAAAAATGAAAAATACAAGCTAGCATTAGAAGAAAGATTCTCTCCCTATGATGAGGAAAGGGAAAGGGAGATCGAAGCCCTAAAGTCAAAGGTTGATGAATTGACTTTTCGGGTTAAGGAGTTCGATACCAGGGCGCTCGAGAAGGACGAGTCCCTCAAGACCAAAGATGCCGAAGTACACAGCCTTACCTCAAAATTGGCTGACTTGGTTATTCGACATGAACTCCTCGTGAAAAAGGAAGAAAAACTTCAACTCACTTTGAGTCAGTTGAAGAAAAGTGGAAAGAAGTTGGAAGAAGTCCAATCCATGCAACGCAATCCGCGCGATCACTCTGGTATTGGATTTAATGGAAAATCCAAGGAAAGCAAGGATAAAGACTGCGAGATCACGTTCGTAAAGGCGCAGTCTAAATCAAAGAATATCAGAAAAGGTCATCAAGCTCTTCCAGATAAGATGGTCAAGCTGAAGAACCCAGTTCGACAGCCCCAAGCCATTCTCTTAAAGCAGCACAAGAAGGAACAGCCTGTTCCTCAAAAGAAAGAGAGTCGACCTGCACAGCATCGTCGACCTGCCCCCTCTCATCAAAAGCAGGCTGTTCATCCAGGGCGATACCAAGGCCAGTACTTTCAAAGGCCGTATCACCCTCAGTTCTTCTTTCCTGTTCATCAAGGTTGTCACTGCCACTATCCTCAACAGTCGATCCAAGACTGGCAGTATCAACCTGATCTTCATGAAGAGCAGTATTATCAGCCTCGTCGCCCTCGCTCAAAGAAATCCAAGGCTCCCAAGCCCAAGACCGCCACTGCCTCGTCCTCAGCCTCGGATAGAAGCAGACCGGCGAAACAAATCTGGGTCCCAAAGGCCGTTCCCGCAACCGATGTAGCACCCAATCTCAAATGGGTTGCTAAGTTTAATTAATTGCAGGTTGGAAAGGCTCAAAGAAGGAGCCAAGCAGCTCGTGGAGCTGTATGGATCATTGATAGTGGATGCTCAAAGCACATGACGTGTGACAAAACGCTACTATCAAATTATCAAGACCGAGACGGACCACTTGTAACCTTTGGAGGAAATTCTAAGGGACTTACGAGAGGCCAGGGCGATCTAAAAGTTGGTAAAACAACTATCTCTAATGTCTCATATGTTGAAGGTCTTAATCATAACCTATTCTCTATGTCACAATTCTGCTCGAGTGGTAAACGAGTAGAATTCACTGCTAACAAATGTCTCGTGAAAAATGAGGAAGGAGAAATACTTCTTACCGGAATTTTGCAGGATAGACTCTACATTGTTCAATGGAATGATTGGATAGAGACCTGCCTGGTCACAAAGACTGATTCCGAGACAAGCTGGCTATGGCATAAGAGGTTGAGTCATTTGAACTTCAAGGCCATCAACAAGCTCGCACGCAACAAGCTGGTGAACGATCTACCAGATCAAGTCTTCGATCGTGATCACATCTGCAAAGCCTGTCAAGCTGGAAAGCAAACAAGATCATCCTTTCCAAGCGTGACGGCACAAGCCTCAAATCGAATTCTTGAGCTTCTCCATCTCGACCTCTTTGGTCCAGTCACTCCCTTGAGTATAAACGGTAGAAAATACGCTCTCGTTATTATAGATGATTATTCTAGATTTACGTGAGTTATTTTCATGTACAAAAAGAAGGAGACTTTGGAGAAGCTACCTGCGTTGCTGAGCAAACTGTGCAATCAAAAGGAGAAATCCATCATCTCCATTCGATCAGATCGAGGCACCGAATTTATCAATGCCATGATCGAAGAATATTGCACAAAGAGTGGAATTCATCATCAAACCTCAGCAGCTCGTACACCTCAACAAAATGGCGTAGTGGAACGCCGTAACAGGTCGCTGAAGGAAGCAGCTCGTACCATGTTGGATGAAACCAACCTTCCAAAGAAGTTTTGGGCAGAGGCCGTTAACACTGCCTGCTATACCCAAAACAGGTCGATCATCACTACCCGACATGGAAAGACTCCATACGAGCTGTGGAACAACAAGCTCCCCAGGTTAAAGTACTTTAAAGCTTTTGGGTGCTTGTGTTACATTCATAACAATGGGAAATCTCAATTAAAAACTTTTGATAGCAAGGCCGATCCAGGAGTATTTTTGGGATACTCGGAGGTTAGCAAAGCTTATAGAGTTTTTAATAAGAAAACCCTAGTTGTGGAGGTAACACCTCATGTTGTGTTTGATGAATCCACTTGTCTGTACAGAGAGTTAAGTACAGGTTCAGATCAGTCCGCTACTAACAGGCCGTCTAACTCCCCCATCGACGACCTGCTAGTATGGACTCCAAATGATTTGGAGGAAGAGGATCAATCTGATCCAAAGGTCACACAGCAAGGGGGAAGTGATGCAAGTAACGTTCATACTTCGAGCTGTAATACATCAGCCGGACTTAACAAGGCTGATCCCCCATTCTCAGTCCCCCAGACTGATGCTGTTCACGACCTTACATCCCAAATCGAGCAGCTCGATAGCACAATGGAGCAGCTCAACATCCAGGCCGAACAACAGCCTGATCAACAGCCCGAGCAACAGCACGTGCCCACTGATCAACCTTCAACTCACCCGGAGTTTGACGAACCCATTAATGAGCCCGATCCAATCATTTCAAATGAAGAAAGATCACGACGCAGACGATGGATCGATGATCATCCAAAGGAGCTCATTGTTGGGAACCCAAACCAAGGAGTGCGAATAAGAAGGACGATTGGTGAAAGCGCACTTCTAAGTTGCTATCTCTCTCGAATTGAACCCAAAGATGCCATTGAAGCTCTTCGTGATGCTGACTGGATTCAAGCCATGCAAGAAGAACTCAATGAATTCAAAAGAAATGAAGTATGGTCTCTAGTTGATCGTCCTTATCATCAGGGCGTCATTGGAGTCAAATGGGTTTACAAAAACAAGAGAGATGAATCTGGAGAAGTTGTCAGAAATAAAGCCCGATTGGTAGCAAAGGGTTACTGTCAACAAGAAGGAATCGATTATGATGAGACGTTTGCCCCCGTTGCAAGATTAGAAGCTATAAGGCTGTTTCTAGCTTATGCCGCTCATCAACGATTCAAAGTCTACCAGATGGATGTTAAAAGTGCGTTCCTCAATGGCGTTCTCGAAGAGGAAGTCTATGTGGAACAACCTCCAGGATTCGAGGAGGGTGATTCAAGCAAAGTCTACAAACTTCACAAAGCTGTATACGGACTTAAGCAAGCTCCTCGAGCTTGGTATGAGACGCTATCATCCTTTCTCATCGAATCAGGATTCAAGCGTGGTTCAGTCGACAAAATGCTATTCACTATCAAAGTGAATGAACATATCCTTTTAGTACAAATTTATGTTGATGATATCATTTTTGGATCAAAATATCCCATTTTATGCGAAAAATTTGGTAACCTCATGACAGAAAAATATGAAATGTCTACGATGGGGGAAATGAATTTCTTTCTAGGGTTGCAGGTCAAGCAGTCCGATGATACGCACACGAGCTGGTTGACAAGTTTGGTGTCAAAGACAGCAAGCCTGTCAAAATACCGATGCTCTCTGGTGGGAAGATCGACCCGGATCCCGAAGGAAAACCAGCCAACTTAACACAGTACAGGGGTATAATTGGTTCATTACTTTATCTAACTGCTAGTCGACCTGATATCACTTTTGCAGTTGGAGTGTGTGCTAGATTTCAAGCTAATCCGAAGGAATCCCACTTGGAAGCAGCAAAGAAAATTCTTCGGTACATCAAAGGAACCACAAATTTAGGTCTTTGGTATCCTTGTGATGATAATTTGCAGCTTACAGGTTATTCAGATTCTGATCATGCAGGGTGCAAGCTCGATAGGAAATCTACCTCGGGTACTTGCCATTTTCTCGGAAACAAGCTGATATCATGGTTTTCAAAGAAACAAACTTCAGTAGCCACCTCCACCACAGAGGCCGAGTACATGGCCGCAGGGAGTTGTTGTGCACAAATCTTGTGGATCAAACAACAACTCAAAGACTATGAAGTTGAAGTAAGTGAAGTGCCTATATTCTGCGACAGCTCGAGTGCTATCGCCATTACTCAAAATCCAGTTCTCCATTCAAGATGCAAACACGTGGATATTCGACATCACTTTATTCGCGATCACGTGGAAAAGAAGAACGTGATTATTGAGAAGATACACACTGATATTCAACGAGATGATATCCTAACCAAGCCACTGGCCGAAGAAAGATTCAAAATGCAGTGTGGAAAGTTAGGGTTATTAAATGTTGAGTCATCAGGCCGATCGTAAGTCTACAGGCCGTCATGATTCAACAGGTCGTTTGCAAGCCAACAGGCCGTTACTACTTAAAGAGACCGCCTCACTCAACAGGCCGTTCGTGACTACAGCCCATCTCTATTCTAAAGGCCGGTTGAGTCAAAAGGCCGTTTCTATTCAACAGGCCGACTGTCAAAATGACAGATCGTTCTCTATCATCAGGCCGACGTTGAAATCAGCAAAATCGACCTGTGCTCCTCAAATTAAGGGGGAACTCTTAATCGAGTGATCCATCATTTGAGGGGGAACAAAGGCCGATGTCTTCCTCCAGGCCGTTCATATCGACAGGCCGATATCACAAGATCAGGCCGATATTTGCCACCAGGCCGATATTACAAGTTCGATATCAACCTGAATGCCACCTGCATTAATGAAGGGAGAATCAAAAGGGCAGTATCACCCTTTTGTCATACATTTAACTTCTTTAATACGCATTGAATTCTTTCAATTATTAAAATTTATTTCTCAATGTGTTACATTGTTTAAGGCTCTGTTATTTTGCAGAAAATTAGGAAAAAGGGAATAATGATTGCTATTTTTGCAAAACATCCAGTCAAGTGTCAAATATTGACACATTGACCGAGGTTGCATTTAATTCCCTGCTGTCTCTCTGAAAAAGTGCAAGTTTCGCACGTTTTCAAAATAGCTCACGCGCGGATGTGTAACGTTTCACATTCCACGCGCTCTCATCGTGTGGATGAGAATTAAAGAGAGATTTTAACCCTTTCAAATTCGAGAGATCCTAGCCATTCAAACTTTCTATAAATCATGCAGTTTTTCCGTTTCGAAACGTTACTTACTCTCATCATCTTCTTCTTCAAAACCTAATTTTCTCTCTGCAAAATCAACCGCCGCCGTCGTGTTTTGTATTCAACTGCTGGTTCCTTACTCACCACTTTTCACTCGTTGCACAAAAATATCACCGTGGTTTGTGCTTTATCGATGTCTTTACTTTCATCTTTCATCAAGTGTTTGATTACTAATCTATCTATCTTGTTGCAGAAAATCAACATCAATGGCACAAACATCAACTTCCGGTAAACCGGAGATACACTGGGATGAGATCTCTGCATATTTGGAGTCTCACATCAAATACGAACCGTATATGGTTCGTGAGAACTTTGGTTTCCGCGATCTGGATTCCATGTTCGCGCTGGTGGAAACGTGTTTCCCTTTCCACCAGATTATCTCCACCCGTCCGGCGAAGTTCCTCCCGAAAATTGTGAGTGCCTTCTTCTACAACTAGAACAAGGGCGACTCCGTTTCCTCTCACACCGTCTCTCTCGGGACTCAAAAGGCCGTCCATCACATCAACGTCCTCGACGCCGTGAAAGCTGCTTTCGGCATTGGGGATGGTGGAGAAATGCAACTCTCCGACATAAAAAAGGACCAACTGCAGCAAGTTATCGACCGCGTTCTCATTGAACCAGGGCCGTATTTGGAGAGGTCGTTCAAGAGGACTGAGCTCCGTCCTAAGTACAGGCTGCTTATGGACTTCATTCAACGGTGCTTCCTAGGGCACGTCGGGAATCACGACCAGGTCACGCCCTTCAAATTTCCAATCATGACGGCCGTGATACTCAACCTGCCTATCAGCTGGGCCAAGCTGATGGTCTCCCTGCTCTGGGAGGAGGCCAGGCAGATCGAGTGCGAAATGGACGGAGAGGCCGTGGTGGGAGTGCGTCTCCACATGGATAAGAGGCCGCTTCGTCTTGGGACGAAGGCGACCTGCATTATTATTTCCTTTTTCAAAAGTCAGAAATGGTCGGACGCGGACGACTTCCCCCACAACTTCATTCCTAAAGATCTCCATCAATTGGAGATGGCGATTGGGGTCGCACCGCAAAATTACTACGGGTCGTCAGACCACGTAAGGGAGCATCTCAATCGGACTGGTCAGTAATTGGGTGGAGGGTGCCGGCTCGCCCTGTCCAAAAGAAGAGGAAGGCCGATGATGTGCCAGTGCCTTCTCGCCCTGCCAAAAGGACTCCCCCTCCAAAGAAATCGAAGTCAACTGCTCCTCATCCGACCAGGCCGCTTCGCCTCGTACTTCCTATGGAGCCCGTGGCCGCGGAGCCTCTAAATGTCAGGCCGATGACGCCTTCGCCCTCGCCCTCATCCTCGCCGGAACGGACTCCTTCTCCAGTCCGTACCGCGATCGAGCCGTCTGCTTTGCAGGTCGTTGCCGGTTCCTCGCCCTCTCCCACTCGCTCCCCTCCTCGCGTTCGCGTTGGATCAGTGGAAATCCAGGATCTCACTGGAGAGGAGGAACCCCAAGACTCCATCTTGCCAGTCCAGCCAATCTCCGAGCAGGCCGTATCTACTGCTCAAGCCATGGTGGCTTCGATGAAGGCCGAAGCCAGGCTGAAGGTCATCGACCTGATGCTGGGGATTGTTCAACTCCCCAAGTCCCTCGATCTTGCCGCTCACCTCCAGTTCTATCTGGTTTGTAAGTCGAGCTACTACTACGTTTTTGATGCCTTGTTGCAGGTCGTTTCCCTCAACGACCTGAAGGTCGAGGAACTGGAGTTGGAGGCCGAGTTCAACTTCTACAGTGTGGAGGATGCAGCCGCCAATTTCAAATCTCTTGTGCTGCGGCGCATGAAGGTCGAGGCCAAAATCCTGGGCATCGACCTTCGCCCTCTCTACACCAACTCTCGCGCCCTCTACAACTCTGCCGCCATTCATGGAGACGAGTTCGATGCGATTCAAACTCCGGAGCAATCGCCATCCAGGAATGAGGGTGGTGATCAAGCCCTTGATGCTACTGCTCCGTCTCCTCAAACTTCGAAGGTTGACATGGAGGTCGAGCTCAATTCTCTATCTGCAAAGCTCGATTCTCTTGTCATCAGCCTTCCCGACCAGATCAAGCAGGCCGTAGCAGAGGCCCGGGTCGATATTGTGAATGAAGCCAAGACCCAGGCCGATGAAGCTGCCAGGGAGCGAGTCACGTCATTTGCCGTGAATCAATTAAAGGAATACACTGACAAGCTCCTGCCGGCCCAGCTCGTTGCAAACAGAATGACGTCCCTGGAAGAGATCGGGGAAGTCAAGGAGGACGTTGCCAAGGTCGATCAGCGTGTGACCGACCTGACCTCATCAATCTCAAATTCGGCATCGGCCTCCAATGATCAAATCAACGCCATTCACGACACCCTCTCCTCCCTTCTCAATGGCTAACAGGAGTTGAGGAATGCCGTGTCCAAGCTGCAGGAGGAGGACGCTACTCTTCTTTCCCTTATCAAAGCCCTTTCTGATGATGTCGAAAAGGGGGAAGAAGAAAGAGCCGCCGCCGCCGCCAAGAAGAAGAGGTCAAGCAAAACCAAAACCTCTTCATCTTCCTTGGCTCCTCCCCCTCCTCCTCCTCCGCCTCAAAAGAAGCCTGCTTCTCAGGCCGCCTCCTCCAAGGCCGTCGCCTCCCAGGCCGATCCCATAGCAGCTGCCGCTGCTGCTGAGGCCGCCGCCGCCAAAGCTCGATTGGCTAAAGAGGCCGAGCTGATTCAAGCCATGCATCTGGCTGGTGCGACGCCGGAGCAGGCCATGAACCCCGTCGAGCAGAAGCGCTTTATAGCGGAGCGCCGGGCTGCTGAAGCGAGGAAGAAGGCCGAATCTGACTGGGTCAGTGAGTCGGCCTCCGAACTCATTTTGGATGCTGGAGTCCAGCAACAGGCCGTTGAGTGGCTAGATGAGCGCCAGAACGCCCTGCTGCGGGAGCTCAACAGCTGCTTCATCCTCCTTCACTACTGGATCAATGACCCCTCCCTGCCTGAAGATGCCGATGATGCATATGCAGCCTACATGCTAAAATTTCCTCACCAAGACTTCATTGGTGAACTTCGAAAGAAGGCTGCAGAGGCCGGTGCGATCTTAAGGGCTCCATCAAAGCAATTTTTCACGCCCTTACTTATTGGCGATTCGGGCTACCTTGATTATTCCCGAATCGACCGGTACATCGCACTGACCGCCATCGGCCTGAACGTCGACGTCTCAAATTCCGATCCCGCCTACTGCCGTATAAGGGATGGAATTTATGCAAGTATGCAGGCGAAGTCGAGGGAGCAGATCCAGGAAGAGCGTATAGCAGCCCGTGCCCAGCTGCAGAAGATGTAGAGATGATTTTGTATATTTTCTGTATTCATTTAAGTTCGAAGCACGATTTGTAAATTTCCAAATGTAAGTACGCTTTCGAGCTGAATGAAGCAAAAATCATCTTTTACGATCTGACGACAATATCTCTTTGTCCAGGCATCTGCCTTTACTGCTTTATTTTAATTATGTTATAATCTGCCTTTCATATAATTTCTTATCAACCTTAATGGTTAATCGATCTTTCATTGTTTTAAAATCTTAGGAATTATTTGTAAAGTGTATGGTTTCGACATCATCAAAAAGGGGGAAATTGTTGGGAACCCCTTGCAGTTTGATTTTGATGATGTTTATCGAAACCACACTTAGGCACATTTTACTTGTTTAGGGTCAAGGCCGATAGATCGACCTGCTACCTGTTAGTGCAGGTCGATACTCTCTAATGTTCAAATGCAAGTTCGATCCACCCTGTAAGAGAAAGGTCGATTATCGATCTGCCTCATTCGGATCGAGCTGGCATATCTGCCTGTCTATCGACCTTCCTTATCAAGCTTCCAGCCCGCATTGTCTTAGAAGATTTCAAGTGCTGGATTATCTCATCAAGGTCGATGCCCCGCCTTCATGGAGCAACACGACCTGATCCTTGCCACGTGGTGTGCCAGCAAGGACGAACTTTCCCAACGGCTAGAAGTGAGTCAGCCTCCAACGGCTAGTGCCACATCAGCCTGACTCCAACGGCTAGTTTTTCAAAACTGCCTATATATACTTCAGCCATTATCGGATTCAAGTACGGGAAACTCAAGCTATCAACGCCAAATCTCTGCCGAAGTCTCTCTCAAGTTCATATCCATTCAAGTGTTCGAAATCCGATTAGTTTCCCAAACACTTGACAAAGAGAGACTTTCAACTCCGATAAAAGCCCAACGACGAAGCGTTCACTGCTGCTTGTCGTTGATTCAACATCTTCTTCTCCGACCCGTTCGAAGTTAGAAAGATTGTTTAGTGTTTCACCATTGTAGAGTTAGTCAAGCTCTGTAGTGTGTGAAAGGTTGTTTGTACATTTTGTACGAAAGGTTGTAAGGGTCACGACCCAAAACTCGTGTCTAGATATATTCAGGTTAGAGTGTATTTAGAACTGATACTCAGTCAGTATAAATAAGAGAGAGGTTGAATCCAAAGGTAAAGGGATTCTCAGGTCGAGTCGACCTGACGTGGACGTAGGAGGGTTTCTCCGAACCACGCTATATCGCGGTGTCTCTCTCTCTCTCTCTCTCTTTATTTATCGCCCTTTCATTTTATTATCAAACTGACGAGCATCAACCTGCATATCAAGCATCAACCTGCATTTCAGTATCGACCTTAGATTTTTCAAAGAGTAAATCAACCTCCACCAACTTCCGCATAAGCACAGTTTGATAAATCAAGCTTGTTCCCAAACGAGCTTGATAGATCAACCTGTCTCTGATAAGGATCGACCTTGACAATCGACCTTTGATCGACCTGATTTTATAAACGTCAAAAACGGTTGGTTATTGGTGTATTCCCCCCCCCCCCCCCCCCCCCCCATACACCAATTACTCTTTCCCAGGACCAACAATTTTAATAAACATTTCTATTTTTCCTTTAATTTTTTTACCTCACTTACTTTGAGGTGAGTTGATGTATAGAGATGTGACATAAATTTTGTCCTTTACTTTTATTTTCTCACATGGTTGGCAAAATAATTCAGTGTTGAACAGTGTAGCATCGATGCATTATTACTGCACTGTGCATTCAATTTTATTCAGTGATGAATAGTATAAAGGATGGTATCCTATGTAAAATTATTCAATATATAGCTGCACATCGAAGCTGAATTCACATTCGAAAAAAATTGTTGAATTCGACTCCTCCGGAAAAAATTGAAATATTTTCGTGAACGAGAAAATACAAGGAAAAGGCAATCAACATCCGATATTAAAAGGTATGTCACTAAGCATTAGAAAGGAAATAGTATTACAATTTTTTCGATCGTGATAACGCCGGAAAAAGTTGGCCGGAAAATGTATCACACCGGCAACATATCATGCCGGCGTGATGCATTTTCCGGCCAACTTTTCGCGGCGTGAAATTGTCCATTTTTTTTTTCATGTTTGATACTACATGTTTTAATATCATGATGTTTTTGAGACCTATGGATTAATCATATGTAATATATATATATATATATATATATATATATATATATATATATATATATATATATATAGAGAGAGAGAGAGAGAGAGAGAGAGAGAGAGAGAGAGAGTTTTTTATGTATATGAAGAGTTTATTTTTTTTTTTATTTTTTTTAGCAATGTATGTGCGTAAATCAAACGAAAAATATAGCATAATATGAAGGGAAAAAAAATTAAGATTAATACCTCCGATCACGCCGGAGATGTGTTGCCGGAATGCACATAACGCCGGTGTGATGTTCTCCGGCGTGATGTGCATTCCGGCAACACATCTCCGGCGTAAAATGTTGTTTCATGTAGAATAAATTATTTTGTTTCATTTTGTATACTATATAGTTTCATGTAACGATTTATTTGAAATCTATGAATTATTTATAGAGAATTATTGATTTTTTATGTATATTAAGAGTTCTTTTTATATTTGTATGTGGTATGTGAGTAAATTAAACCAAACTATAGCATATTTAGGAAGCATTGAAATGAATTAAGAAAACCGGTTGAATTCACGCCGGAGTTATGTGGCCGTAATGAACATAACGCCGGTGGGTAAACACGCCGGCGTGTTTGTTTTTCCGGCCAACTTTTCCCTCGTGATTTTTTCCAGTACCCTTAGTTTATTATTCTCTATTGCTTTTTACATTAGAACATAAATTGATTAAATTTCTCCGTATGATTAAGTTGAGTTCATTTTATATTGTAGATGGATGTAAACATCAAAGCTTATTACGGAGGTCAATGGGATGGAAGAAGGTACAAGGATGGCAACGAGGTCGAATTTTTGTGGACCGAAAGTGATCTCACATATTATGGGTTGAGATATATGGTAGCTCGGAATTGCTACCTAGTCGGTAGTGATTTCGATATGTTTTATTTTACGATATCCGAGAGCACAGGACGTACTAGGAAATCGAAGTTGCGGTCGAACGAGCAAGTGGTTGAGCTATGCACTAAACACCTTAGCCCAGAAGTGTACGTGATTATAAAAAACGGAGGCTCGTCTTCACATGTTGGTGCTTCGTCTTCACACGTCGGTGCTTCTTATTAGTATATCCCTGAATTCGACCCGTCGTACCAGGAAATGTCTTCGTTCGAATTTGGCAGCACATATGGCAACACGGAGGATTTATATTCACAGCTTGATGATATCGTAGAGAACATCAATTCCACATATTGGGATGAACAGGTGTATCAAGTCCACAACCTCGGAGGCAGTTCGTCATCATGCCGCAAATGCTCGTGACGATCAAATACCCGACCTGAATTATACATCAGGAAGGGATGAGCAGGAGGATCTGAACGAAGATGATGTCCTGCGCGATGACGATGACGATGAGGATAAATATGAGCCGTCGCTAGACGTCTCCACCGAGGACAGCGATCAGTCGAACGCGTGGGGTGAAGGTAGGCAAATTCCTAGGGCCCTAATGGCCGAGTGGACCGCTTGGATAGCTGAAGAAGGCGCGTTCAACAGACTATTGGCTATGATGTTTCCAGACCTGCACGGTAGGAGCCAACCACCTCTGGATACTGATACGGAGCACATGAGGAATTGGTTAGTGCCGGTGGTCCCACTTCAGCCTACAGAATCTGCAGTGTTCAACGAGGAAGACCGGCATATCGTCGATCTGCGGTGTGGTGCATATTTCAAAAGCAAGGAGGATATGTATACCGCCGTCGGTTTGTGGCAGATGGAGAGTAGAAAAAATTTCTACCCCAGGTGGTCGGATACGATGAGGCTGGTGTTCAGATGCACGTCGGACAAAAAATGCCTCTTCAACTTACGTGCCGTAAGCGAGGGCGGAAATTGGGTCATTTCAAAGTTTGAACCCGAACACTCATGCGGGCCCAATATTGAGACGGTCGAAATAAAGAAGGTTCGATCTAAAGTTATTGCGGCGTACTTTGCGAAGAGGATCCTACGCGACTCCGCGATAATGAAGCCTAGGATCATTGAGCACGAGCTGCTCACGTCGTTCGGCATTAAGGCAAGTTACGACGTCTGCTTGAGGGCAAGGAATCAGGCCGTGGAGATTATCTACGGAAAACACAAAGAGTCGTTCCAAGACCTGCCCGCCTACCTCCATGCTCTCGAGACTTCCAACGCCGGCACAGTCACCGATCTCGACATAGACGAGGAGTGCCAATTTCGAGGGGTGTTCGTTGCCCTCGCTGCCTCTATAGCGGCGTACAAATACGGGTATATCAGGCCGATTATAGCCGTCGACGCCACGCACTTGAAGGGCAAGAACAGCGGCGTCATGTTCGTAGCTGTATCGAAGGATGCGAACGAGCAACTATTTCCCTTGGCATACGGCGTATGGCCTAAAGAGAATCACTATTGTTGGACTTGGTTCATGAGGGCTATGAGGAGGGCTTACGGGAACTTGACTGACGCGTTGATTGTCTCTGATCAGCACGTTTCGATTGAGTATGCCATAGCTCAAGTTTTTCTGGAGGCGCACCATGGGTTGTGTTACTACCACCTGAGTCAGCACATGACATACGACATGGTTATCGGTGCCATGTTCCAAAAAGCTGCGTACACGTACGATCAGAACGAATTTAACAACATCATGGCATCGATGCTTAACACCAACCCCGCCGAGTACCATAAGGCTATGGAGAACGGACCCACTAGGTAGGCTCGCAGCATGTGCCCCGTTCGCCGGTTCAGTACCATGACGTCGAATGCCGCAGAGTCTTTCAACAATTCCCTCCTCTGGGCACGTCGACTACCTATAGTTGCTTGCCTCGATGTTGCGAAGCTCGTTATCGAAAAGTGGTTCGATGAGAGAAGACTCAAGTGTCGCAACGACACCCACCCCGTATGTGAAGAGGCGCGGCGAAAGATCGGAGTCCAGTTGGAACGATCGCATAGGTACAAGGTCACACGGATCAGCCTCGACGTGCAGCATTTCAGAGTGCAGACATTAGATCACGTATACCACGTGGACTTGAAGAACATGTTATGTGACTGCAACAGATGGCAATTCGATTGCATACCGTGTGCACACTCGATCGCAACAATGATGTAAGTTATAATTTTTTAACTCAATTATTTAATATTTAGTGTACGGATTAACATTTATTTATTTCAACAGGGAAAATGGCCAGGCGGTAGATCAGTACATTGCGCACTACTACAGGAGGGATACCTATGCCAAGATTTACAACCGTCAAATATTTTCAGTTCCCAAAAAAGAAGAGTGGACGGTGCCAAGTGCCTACGTCGGTGTACAAATTCTACCCAATCCGTACGAACGTCAACCGGGTAGACCATCGGAACGTAGATGAAGGGGGCACGAGAAAGGACAATCAGGCGTGCCCCTCGGAGATGTCGTCAATGCGGCGAACAGCACGGTGCAAGGCAACCATGTGCAGACCAATACGATTGAGTAGCACCTATAAGTGGTTTGTTTAATCCAAAACTCGTGTATTCAATGTTTATTCAATGTTTTTGTGCGTCGTTTTAATCATTAAGTGATATTAATATGATTATTTATCAGAAGTATAAATAAACACCAATGTTTGTTTGTAGCCGGAAGAAATTACGCCGGAGAAATCACGACGGAAACGACATCACGCCGGCGTGATGTTCCTCCGGCGTGATTTGATCTCCGGCGTGTTTCCTCCAGCGTGAATTTTTTCTTCGCAGCGCCGTCCAAGTCGAAGAAGAGTGGATCCATCACCACAATTTGCTTAGCCCTCATCCACACATGAACCGCAATAAAACGATCTCCTTGAACAACCCACGGCAAAATAACCTAAACAGTTTAGAACGAGACATAAATTATCATAGGAACAAGAAAGTATGCAAAACTGTAGTAATGAAAATAATTGTTTCGTACGTACTGATTCTGCTCTCCACCAGTTCGTTGTTTCGTATGTCGGGTTTATGTTACGAGGCAAATTGGATAAGTATTACGATGGATTCCAATTTTCCAATATCCAATCGTACTTTTCCTTTGTAGTGTTATGCCTCGACCTCAGAAAATCACCGTGCATAATGCGGTCATATGCAGCCTTCAGCTCCACCTAAAAACACAAGTAACACATGGAAACATTTAACTGGGGATGCATAAGTAACACTTTAATATCTTAAAACAGAAATTAGATACATGTGAAACATAATATGAAGTGAGGTAAAATTAAATATACATTTCACGCCGGAGACATCACACCGGAGTTCATATCACGCCGGCGTTATTGATTTCTCCGGCGTGTTTCTCTGGCGTGAAATCAGTGCCGAGGTTTTATAACCTACTTTGAATCAACATATAAAATTTCAGGCCATAATTAATATGATATACACTCTAAATTGGGTCTATACGAACATACCATAGCGTGCGTGTTGCATATTATGAGGCGGCCACCCATGTAGTTCGAAATAACTCGTGTCCCTTCGTGGAGTTGTTTACGAAGAGTCATCAGGGCCAAATCCATTTGCTAGTACATGAATAAAAATTGATTAGCCATATATAAGACACGTAACCATACAGTACAATATATCAAGCCTATTTCAAAAAACACGTACCACAGAGTCCCAAGGTACCCCGTCATTGACCATCTGCTTGAGGACTCCGGCAGTCACCGTCGCGATTTGATCAGGTACATGCCTGAACGGCACGGCGTAGTGTACGTGCTCGTACCAATAGTTGAACTTAGATTGAATGCGTGAGCTGGGCCATGCTGGTTCATCAGTCGGTACGTATGCAGACACAGCCTTTAGGACGACGTCTGGTGAACCTAATGACTATTTCACTAAAATTTATCAAATTTCTAAGTCACAAAACGATAAATAAAGCATTAGTGGATACAATACCTGACCACGTTCAATCTGCGAAGCCGATGCACGAGCTGGAGCACGAAGAGTAACATTTGGCCCCGTCGAAGTAGAAAATCGGCGCTAGAGATGTTTTATGGAAGTGAAAATCGCCCCGGCTGAAAGTCTTGGTATGTGGACGGATGCGTGTACTGCGTGAAGGGAGGGATGCTTGTCGACGACTGCAAAATAATGTAGAATTTATATGAAATAACGGCAAATGTCGAAACAAATTCGTAATATTAAATACACGTTTTGGATAAGGGGTTGTTCTTGTTTTGGATGGTGAAATTAGCTGAAGGAGTTGATGCAAATATATACACAAATATTACACCTAATTAATTATCAACCTGCAACGAAATTACTAACAGCAGCCCTATAGCATTTACTTTTTATCCGATCAATAATTTTACACACAGTCCCCTTATTTAGCAATAATATACTATTTAAGAAAATAATTTTAGGCAGAACGTGGATATTTAATTCACTTGATGGGTCTGAATAGGATCATTTCTTGCCCAATTTTATTTTTATTTATAATGTTTACACATTTACTTTATGTTTTTTCAATAGGGTAATATCATCTATTTATAAAAATGTAATATATTAGTAAAATATATTAATTGACAACTTAAATAATTGAGGTATAATTGGGTTGTGTGGGTTCGGTAGTGGCTTTATCATAATATATACTATATAGTTCCTAAAACAATTATTCATATTTAAAAAAATACACTAAAAATAAACATGGGCAATGAATTTTGATGAATTACTAATTCCATTTTCAAAAAATAATTTACCTTTAATTATGCTTTCTTTTCAAAATCTTAGCAAGGTCAATTTTTTATCTGTTTTTATGTCTATTTTCAAATCATTTTTATTAAATGTATACTTTACATATACTCCATATGCATCATGCATGTGATGCAAATTAAATTACATACGCTACTTAAATCGTTCCGTTTCATTTTGACATGAGAATTAATTTGGGTGTAGTGTCAAGTGTATGACAAAATTGGACAATTTATGTGGGACAAGCCGATTAAGAATGTATGACAATTGAGGTGGGACGGAGAGAGTATTAATTTTCAAAGAAACAATGGCATAATTTACATATATGCATGATAAATAGTACTCCCTCCGTCCCGCCAAAAACGTTACATTTCTTTTTGTCAAAATCTGGCACGTTTTTCCATGCTTCTTGATGAAGTGTTTTAAATAGATTTTTGAATAATTTTTTCTTTTGCGGGATAATACAACTATCATAGTATCCCGTAAAAGAAAAAATTCTTCAAAAATATATTTTAAAATACTTCATCAAGAAGCGTGAAAAAACGTGCCAGAAATTGACAAAAAGAAATGTAACGTCTTTTGCGGGACAGAGGTAGTAGTAAGATATTTAGGTAATTAAAATTTGAATTTTGTTTTTGTCAATAAATCTCCTGTCTCATACAATAACAATCCCAATACTATTTCGAAAGTATCTTCTTAATCCACGAATTACACCTTTTATGCACAATAATATGCTCAAAAGTTAAAAGCTTAAAAAATTCCAAGATAAAAATAATGTAAAAAAGAATTCATGATTGAACTTCTTGTTCAAAGAAGTCATGATTGGTCAAGGGTATGGACTATTCCCAATTTCTCTACTAAAATTCAATTGTTTAACTTATATGGCAAATGATAAAAAAGAGAAGACTTATTTGTTGGCTCTCAAATGTGAAGTTTTCCTTCAATTCTTATATGTATGAGTAAAACAAAGCTTCTCTTGTCATCCACAGTATAACATATTTATTAATTCCGTACTTCTCTTTGATGGAAAATTATCGTGGAATATGAGAGAAAAGAAAACAATAACACTTTAATTTATTTTATTTTTTTTGTTATTTAATTTCCCATCCTTTCCCACCTTTTATCTATGATTGAGAATTTTACGCACTTTTTCTTCCCCTTCATTTTCACTTCAATGGAGAGAAAATTTTATCCCACCAGTATAGAGTAAAAATATGTTCCTCCAATTAAAAGAGAAAAATTATTTATCATAGATAAAAGGTGAACAAATGTGAAAAATAAGAAAATTTTAAAGATGATTATTTTCTTTTCTCTCGTTTTATCATAATTATTTTCATCAAAAAGTACACAACCTAAATAAAATAAAAAATGAATGTCAATCTATTTGAATAGTGGCAGCAACAATAAGTTGTTCGTCGCGACATGATGGAATGAATATGAATTAATTCGATATAGGTTTGAGTCATTTTCATCGTTCTTCATTTGATTTTAGTTTCCTCAAATTTAATCTTCAAGTAGTTTAATTTCTACTTTAAACAAAAATAATTTTAAAAATAAGAGGAAAGTAGTGTAATGTTATATTGGTTGTGAGAGTGTAATGTTTCCACTTTAGGTAAGTGGACAATTATATGGGACGTCTCAATAAGACAACATGGACAATTGCCATGAGACGGAGGGAGTACCATTTAGTTGTCCACTTATCCAAAATAGAAAATTTATACTCTTACAACTAATATAATATAAATCTATCTATCTCTTACTGCATTGGTTACTGTGTCGATTTATTTAAATTATTATATTATATCAAAGTTAAAATATTATTCAAAATATAAATCTAATTTAGTTACCTTGGTTAAGACATGCCTGTAATGAACTGAGATACAAAATCTATTGTCTTCCACAAAAACACCTGGTATGTCACGTGTTCTCTCTTTGATTTCTTCTAACATCTAAAATTACAATAATAATAATCATATCAAAATCATAAATTAGAGCTGTCAAAAAAAGCCCAAATCGGCCCGGGCCCGCCCGCACTTTTGGGCGGACTTCACACTTCAAATACCCGCCCAAAAAAAACCGGGCTTTTTTAGCCTGCCCAGAGGGCCCGCGGGCTGCACGGGCTTGGGCCTAAAAAGCCCGGCGGGTACCGGGCCGAAGCCCGCCCGTAAACAAAAATTATTTAATAATATTATATTATTATTATTATTAAAAATTAAAATTACACCTAAACTAAACCTAATAATCTAATATAGAAAATAAAAAAAATGACCCTAAGAAACTACACGCAGCGCCGCAGGCAGCAAACAGAAACAGAAACACACCCACGCCTTCGCTTTCTTCTACCACCACCGCACTACTCACGCCCACCGCCCACGCCACGCCGATTTCGGCCACTCACCGCCACGCCCACGCCGCTGTAAGGTATTTTGATTTTTCTCATTTCAGTCATTTCCTTCAAGTTCAACTTCTACTTTGTGTTGTGTGTGTGCAATGGAGGGGAGGGGCTCGATGGGCTTGGGAGGGGCAGTGGTGGTGGTGGCACCGTGGCAGGCTGTCGTCGGGGGGAGGGGAGGGAGGAGGCATTTTTTTCTTTTTTCGTCTTTAACTATGTTTTACAGATTTACAAGAGAATGGATAGGAATTTTGAGCTTCTTGATGAGGAGGAGGATGAAGTACAACTATTAGAGACTCCGATTAGTATGTCTAATACAATTCCTACACCAGGTACTCGTCCTTCTCCCGATTGTGAAAGCACAACAGAAAAATCTGCTAAGAGTGCGAAGAGTAGGATGGGTGATGATGGAAATAATGAAATAGGAATTTCAAAAAGAATGAAATCGGATGTATGGCATTATTTTGACCCGCCGGGAATAGTGGATGGGGTTGAAAAATGAAAATGCAAGAATTGTCACAAATTCCTTACTTGCAAAGCTTCATCGGGCACTACACATCTACGACGCCATGTTGATAATTGTTTGAAAGCTCCTAAATTTCAAGATGTAGGTGTTTTGCTTGATATGCAATCTAAATTGATGAAAAAATAGAATTTTGATGCTATTAGCTATAGAGAGAAGCTGGCTAAAGCCATTATCAAACATGATCTTCCATTTTGTTATGCTGAGTATGATGGGATTAATGAGTTGAACATGTGTTTGAATCCTGAATTCAAATCTATAAGTAGAAATACTACGAAAAGTGATTGCATGAAAGTGTTTAGGAGTGAAAAGGACAAGGTGAAGGGGTTGTTAGCTGCTCATCAAGGAAGAATATGTTTGACGTCTGATGTATGGACTGTTGTAACCACTGTAGGCTATATGAGTGTGACTGCTCATTTTATTGATGAGAATTGGGTGTTAAATAGCAAATTGCTTTCCTTTGTTGAGTTAGATACTTCTCATTCGGGTCTTGAATTGTCTGGAAAATTGCTTGATGTGCTCAAGGATTAGGGTATAAGTTCTAAGTTATTCTCAATCACTTTGGACAATGCAACGTCCAATGATAGCATGGTCAAATTTTTGAAAAGTAGACTGAATTATCAGAATGGTTTACTATGGTGAAGGTGAATTTTTTCATGTTAGGTGCTCGGCACATATCTTGAACTTGATTGTTCAAGAAGGTCTTAAAGTGGTAGATAATGCATTGAAAATGATTAGAAATAGTGTGAAGTATGTGAAGGCATCCGATGGGAGGAAGAGAGATTTTCAAAAATGTGTTGAGGAGGTACACTTAAGTGAAGTAAGTGGGGGTTTCTTAAGGATAGACGTGTCAACTAGATGGAATTCAACGTATCTAATGCTTGAAAGTGCTATTAAGTATCGTCGTGCATTTACTAGTTTGAGCTTCAACGATACTAACTCCGAGTATTGCCCGATGAATGAAGAGTGGGAAAGAGCAACAAAGATATGTGCATTCTTGGAACCATTTTATACCATGACTAACCTTATATCCGGGTCATTATACCCCACCTCAAACTTGTATTTCACGCAAGTTGCACTCATTGAAATGAAGTTGAATGAGCTGTCCGTTTCTGAAGATGAGGTGATAAAAGATATGGCGTCGAGGATGAAGGTGAAATTTGATAAATATTGGAATGAGTATTGTGCCACACTTGCCTTTGGGAGTATTCTTGACCCAAAATCAAAGTTGAAATTCTTGAATTTCATCTATAAGATACTATACCCCAATGATTTTGAAGAGAAGGTGAAGAAGGTAAGAGATTCTTTGTACAAACTCTTTCGTGAATATGATCGAGTTGACATTGCATCAAAGGCATCGGCGACCCAATCGGAACTTCATCAACACACAAGTGGCACATTCTATATGGAGGTAACCATGCAATTATATCATATATTTATGTTTTGTATATACTTGTATTGATTCTTTATTAATATATTTATTTTTTTATTATTTATGTCTTGTACTAGTTGTATGAGCAACATTTGATGGAAGAGGTTGCAAATGGTGGTAAGAATGAGCTTGATATGTATCTAGATGAAGGTTTCCAACCTAAGTCAACGGTGGGCGACGGTGTTTTGGAATATTGGAAATTGAATGATCATCGATTCCCTCGACTTGCAAGAATGGCTAGTGATATATTAAGCATTCCAATTACTACAGTTGCTTCGGAATCTACATTTGGCATTGGTGGTAGAATTCTACACAAGTATAGGAGTTGCTTGCTTCCGAACACGGTACAAGCTTTAATTTGTACTCGTAATTGGTTACACGGTTTCAATGAAACCAAACAAGGTAATGACATATTTATCAAGTTTTTATTTTACTTAGTTACTTACTTGTTTTTCTTATTTTTTTTTTTCTATTTCAAATTTAGGTTCTCAAGAAGATGAAGAAGTCGTTGAGGAAGTGTCATTGTCCCAAAAAGACTCAAATACTTGAAAATTTATCAAGTTTTTATTTGTTATGTGTAGGAGTTTTAAGACTTGTTTATTCTTGGAATGTTGAATTTAAGGTTTACTTTGTTGCGACTTTTTTTGGATTCTATTATCGTATTTGGGAATTTATTGACACTTATTATTTATGAATATTATCATATGTTTGAGTTTATTGTACTTGTACTAAAATTAGGGGGAAAATAAACCTTATAAAAAAAAAATTGAAACCTGGCCGGGCTTGGCCCGCCCGCCCGACAGTTTTTCATGGGCGGGTATTAGCTGTATTTTTTGGGCCCGAAGGCATTCCGGGCCGGGCCGGGCCGACCCGCAAAATTGAAATAGCCCGGCAGGCTAGGGCCGGGCGGCCCGGGCCCATGAAATTGACACCTCTATCATAAATAATTGAAGGTATTAGTATATTTGAATTGTGACAAATTGAATGTAAAGTAAAAACTTAAACTTATTTTTAAAATATTTACCTTCTTAATTGTAATGAGGTACTCCTTAGCAGGCTGGAAAATTGTGATTTTATTGCCCTACATCATCCAAACACATGAATATAAGCAAGCAATAAAGAGAACAAGAACTGTAAACACGGACAGCGAAGAAAATTTCACTATGAGCATTTCACACAGAAACGTTGAACGGCGACTCATCATTTATAAGTCATCTAACGGTCTAGTTCCCCAAACCCTAATCACATTGTAAAAGAATTGAAAATCGTACAGTAAAATCTTTCGAACTGGATCCGAATATTTCATGTCACTAATAAGTAATAACTAACGAATTGAAAGTAGCTATATAGAAATAAATAATGCATGAAATTAAATAACAAATTACCTTTTTTTCCATGGTGTTAGTTTGATACTCCCTCTGTCCTTTTCAAGTTGAGTCATTTCTTTTTGTGATTTTCGGCACGCTTTTCCACGCCTCTAGATGATGAATTTTAAAACGGATTTTTGAAGAATTTTTTCGACTTGTAGTATCCCGTAAAAGAAAAAATTCTTCAAAAATCCGTTTTAAAATTCATCATCTAGAGGCGTGAAAAAACGTGCCAAAAATCACAAAAAGAAATGACTCAACTTGAAAAGGACAGATGGAAATATCATCATAAGAATTGAGATGGGAAAGTGGGCCCATTATGTCCATTCCATGGCTTCCAGCATAGTATACTTCATCCAATTTCACAAATCCATACACCTAATTAATCATAAATTAGTAATTTTGATTCAAAAATTTATATATTTAGAGCAAATTAATGCAAATCGAAACTGTATATGAAATGGATTAGTTATTTGGTGTGTTTCTTGTAGTGAAACATAATTGTGGGTTATACCTTTTCTCGACTTCTACCGCTTATTATAGTGGTTGGGAAGTGTTTGGCAACCTCACGGAGAGCGCATCGCATCTTCAAAATTCAACTAAATTATATCAATAAAATGAAGCTCGAAACGAATAATTTTTTATTTTAATTTAAGTGAGAAATTTTACCGCATCGGACATGAAAGCGCGATCCGGGTCGTTGACGATCGGAGAAAGTGTGTCGTCGTAGTCTAGAAACATGACTATCTGCTTTCCCTAAGTCTCGCTCGCTATCTTTTGAAATGAAGCTATTGCTGAAGGATGTTCCTCCTACAAATTAATTTCAACAAACTTAATACAATCAATAAATAACAGTTGTGTACTCAAGTCAAAACTATGTAGTTTTGATCTGATATCTTTACCAGTACAAATTTAAGAATTTCTAAAACTATCAAAAACTACGACGTTTTAACTTGGGTACACAATTGGAACACAAGTCTGAGTAATTAAATTGATGTAAGAGTATAATTAAATTGGTAGTATCCTATAATCATAGGGATTTTATCCCACCGCATCCGCCTTCCTTATGAGAACCGCCCTCATCTTCTATGCGGAATGGGCTTAGGGTTGAGGCCCCTGGGCCGAGCTCATGGGTCTGGTGTGACTGATGCTCATTGTAGGCCGGACGGGCTGGGCCGTGTCCTATCATTATGCTTTCACCAAAATTCCTTTGACCATCGATTTGTTGATGACTTATTTTGACTACAAGTTTTTGAATTTTTTTTAACTAAAAAAAAAAAACAATTTCTTTGCATGAACGATACTTGTTAAATTTTAAACTGAGCATATTGGTTATTGGTTATTGGTATAAATTTGAGACCATAAAATAAGAAAATAATTAGGGAGGGCATGAATATCAATTCTAGCTAACGGGAATTAAGGCGAGAGTGATGATAGTGAGTTAAAATGAAAGGTAGTGGATTAAAGTGATGTGTCATAATTTTATTGGGTTATAATTAATAATTTTGGGAAATGTCTCTATATCAGTGGACGTCCCGAAAAGAAAAAGATCTCTTTATTAGTGGGACAAAGGGAGTATGAAATTTCTCACATTCGCATTTTTCGAATGTGAATGTGAGAAATTTCATTTTTCGAGGTCTACCAAAACTTAAGTATATGCAATAATACAGGAGGAATTGCAAAAAAACAATATAATCGATCGACTAACAGTACATATATCGCGACATTGATTACGAGAAAAACTTATTAATTTACATATAATTTGTGGGAAGTTCCTATTTGTGTGCAACTTAAAAAAAAGGGATAGAAAGGTAATAAATTTTTTGAAAGAAGGTAAGAAAATCCAAAATTTATATACAAATAGTGTATTTAGATGCAAATAAGCTATAGATAATTATTACTCAAAATATTTGCTATGTAAAACAAGATTTTCTTTTAGCCGGCATACACTCTAAATATTTGCGCATCTAATTTGATTCGAAATCTGACCTTATGGAAAGAGAAGCAAATCATCTTATCATTGTACTGCGTTTCGTTTCGATATCACTACTGTTACTACTTAATTCTCTTTCAAAAGTAATGCTATCATCGATGCAAATAGAAAAAATATATACTATCCACATACAAAATAAAGATTATTCTTGTAATTGATATGTTTTAGAATGACCCTATATATATATATATATGAAGAACCATTGGTTTGAAATACATGATTAGTTTTCCCTTGATTTTCTATAATGGCTTCTTCCAAGTTGGCCTCTTTAATTATCTTCTCCTTCACCCTTGCCGCAATGTTTGCTCCTCGTGATTGTAAGTACATTTTCAAAAACAATTCTATATATTTGATTTTTCCTTAAGAAATTCAATAGGGGTACGTAGTTTCATGTTGTTTGAATTCATATCCTTCAAGTAATTTTGTTATATAACCAATTTTACCTAACTAATAATACACATTTGAAGACATGGGTTCAATAATAAATATAGTTACCTACTCATTGTGAATATTTTGATTTGCTTAGTAATAGTATTTCTTCCTTTATGTATGTCAATTTTTGAATGGTACACATTGTTAAGGATCGATATATAATCAATACGCTATGTAGACACTAAAATGAAGTGTTCTAACATCGTATAATTATTCAGTAACTAAATATTCTCTTATGAAATTGAAAAATATGTACCCGGCCCATAGGTAGTCACATGAGATCCTCTGGGTATCCACATTTTCATGTACCTACTGTATATCAAATGTCTATTTTTATCGATTTTATGCATTTTCTTTCAACAACATCATGTATAATGATTTGTGATAATTTTACTATTATTTTCTAGGGTTTACCCATAACTATTTTTAGCATTTAATTTTAATTTTATTAGGTAAAATAGGTTTTGATAAATTGAAACATAGAGTATATAATTTTTAAAATATTTAACTTTTTTTGTCAGAATTTTTCATTTTATATTGTTACAATATTTTGATTTTTATCTCTATAAAGGACAATAAAAAAGGGATAAAAATAATTAATTGGTACACAGTTATTAAATAGAAATGGGGACAGAAGATGAGAAGATCCCATTATGTGGTGGATATATATATAATTTTATATATACATTTTAATTTTGGGAAAATGCAATTCTTACTTAAATTTATTTGTGTTGTGAATATTTTTAGGCAATGAAGATGGAACAAAAGTGAGGAATCTAGAAGAATTAAAATACGAATGCATACGAGATCAAATGACCCTAGAATATGGTGTTTCAAAATGGTGCTGTATCGTTTCCGCTGCAGACCGTGGATCTTGTGGTTTTGCTACTATAGAACATTGCAAGAAAAGATGCAAACCATATGACTATTAAGGATATCTATCTATATAATTATAATGTGAAAAATAATATGCTAAAGTACAAATAAATTCTTTTTTTTTTTCTATTCCATATTGTAATATCACAAGTTCAATTATATGGAAATGAAATGTGTTCAAGATTATTGTCCCATTTTTCTCATACTACTGTATATTAAAATATAATAATATTCAGATCAGATGCACAAAAATCACTCGGGGAGGGAGAAGGGGGCATAAATAATAATACTCGAAATAATACTCGTTTCGTTCAATTTCATTAGTAATGTAGTAATACTGGGTAAAGGTAGTCAGCTAATAATAAGAAAACCAGTAGAATATAATTAATTAGTCTCAAATCAAAAGGCAAACAAGCAGCTGATTCAGTTCAGAAACTCCCACATGCATTACTACAGAGCATTAAAATCAGCAATCAGAGTAGAATATAGTAGAAGCCAAGCCATACTCAAATCTTAAAATGAATAACAGTAACATCTTCTTCATTGCTGGGCACCAGATTGAAGAGCAGAGAGACATTGGCTCCGTGGACTGAGATGGTCGCCTCATATTCCCCGTAAAACAGTGCAGCTTCAAAGAAGCCATCGGCACCGATCAATCCATGTGTATCCGGCACCTTGATGAACTCGTACATGAATTTATCGACTTCGTCGCCGGCTGGCAAGTTGTTGAAATCTTTGTCGATAATACACATGGCGAAGCAATTGAGAGACGGTCTTAGCGGCCCCCAAACGTTGATGCCGTCAACACCCGCGTGGGAGTGAAGCTCACGTAGGAGTGGGTCAATGTATTGGAGCTGCACAGTGAAAAAATGAGTTAAATACCTGAACCTTTTTACTTTAATTATGGAATAAGCACACTAGGGGCGAGATGTTACCAGTTCATCTGAATCTTTGGTGTCAACATCGAACTCGGTGATCCATATCGGCAGACCGGTGGCAGCAAATCTGTCTATCGATGCTCTGATGAAGGGGAAGTTCGGAGAAATTGCGAAATGGCTCTCTAGGCCAATCCCCAAAGGTCCATCGTAGCCCGCACTCCGAATTTCATCAATCTTCTCTAGATATTTCTGGGGAGACGCTAAGCCTTGAATGCTTGAGCTCTCAATTACATTGTACTCGTTGAGAAAGAGGATTGGCCGAGGGTCGAGCTCGTGGACTAGTTTGAAAACTTCGGTGCCGTTTCCACTCAAGTTGCTACTGAAGAGGTTGAAGTGCATATTTTCATTTATAACATCCCAATGGATGAACTCTCCCCTGTAGCGATTGACCACGGAGTTAACTCGTCGGATGGCTGCTTCCTTCAACTTATCAGTCGATGTCGACTTCAGCCATGGAACCTCGAACTTAACGTCATCCCATAATATATTGTGCCCCCTCACGTTTACGCCGTTCGACTTGCTAAACTCAAGCATGGCATCCGGGAGAGTGTAATTCTCTTCCCCTTCAATCTTCTCGGTCGCAATCCTGAAAATGGAGAGAGCAAGCCCGATCAAGATGCATGATTTAAATCAATCAAGTAACCAATTAGAAAATTACCATTTCAACTCGTTTTCAAATACAGTGTATTTGAAGCCCTTTTCCAAGAACCATCCTTGATAAGCGGGGTTGTCAACAATCAAACCATTGATTGTGCAGCCGAAGGGGAAATGAGGCTGCAACTGTTTGATTGATACGGCGACGTCGGGCAGTGGCACTCCGATTTCATAGACAACTTCGACCTTCACTTTCGTCTTGCGCACCTTAATTCACACGTACATAGTCAAAATCATAGATATATAAGAATCACACCATGTATATATGTTCAAAATAGCTAATGTGACTGTAACTTATTACTTCAATTATCCAAACGAATCTCGATCAACAAGCTGATTCATCTATTCACGAAACTGAACATGTATAATATATTGAAAAATGTTTTCTATAGCCTACTCTACTGATTAATTAGTTAATCAAAATGGATAACTCGGTTTTCAACGTACTTACCTTTTCAACATTCTCGATTTGGTGAAGTGTCCACTCTTCTTGAGTGAATGGTTGGAGTGATATGTTGTCCACCCAAACATCAACTCCTTGAGAATTGCTCTGTACACACACAACAAAAATTATAATATATCAACTATATATATTTTACGCAAATTAATTTTGTAACTTGTCTCAAAACTGACCAACAACATAAATAATTAACTATTAATTTTTGTGAAGAAGATATATATAAGAGGGGGATCGGAGAGAGACCTCGAAACGAAGCTCTGCAATTTCCGTGGCATTGCTGCTAAACCCTCCTTTAAGCATCGTCCAACAGCCGGTCTTGGCCGTAATCCATGCAGCGGTGATGTTGCCATTTATATCTCCCACCAATTTCGCTTGGACGGCAACTTGTCCATTGCTTACTTGGAACCAAGCTACATATATAGGAGTACATTTTAAGTGATATATGTAAAAGTTTTATAACAAGTTTTAGGGTGTTAAAAGTTGAAGATTCTTGATATGTATGTTTACCGGATAAGGTGTACAAGACATCCTTCTCCAGATTGAAGCTCTGGGTCATGCCGTCCGACTGCACGGTGGAAATGTTGGAAATCTGGACGTAGTTGTTCCCGGAGGGCGAGCAGGCGGTCGCTAGTTGGGCGTTCCCAACGCAGGCCCATCCCTCCAACCCCTCGTCTAGCCTCGGATTGACAACTATGCCTCCGTTGTACTGGGGCAACTCGGGCTCGGGCACGCACTAGGAGTAAGAACATTATAAGTACTACGTATATATTACTCAAAAGAAATCATGCTGTAAGAAACGCTACTTACACCAGGCGTATATGAGTAGTCGTAGGGAATTGGTGAAACCGCTTGCAAAGCTATACAAGAAAACACACACATAATTAATTAATAGGATCGGAGTAGTATTATAATGAAAGGATGAAAGACGTATGTGTATATACATACCCAAGATCAGAAGACTGGAGAAGGTTAAGAGTAGAATCTGCTTTCCCATTGCTAGCTTGCTTTGAAGAGAGAGAGAGAGAGAGAGAGATGATGATGATGAATAAGCTGGGTTCTTCTTCTTCTTTCTAACTTGTGATTTGTGTTTTGGATGGTGAAATCAGCTGAAGGAGTTGATGCAAATATATACACAAAAATTAATTATCACTATCCTGCATAGGAAATTTCTATCATTTAATTTTTATCCTATCAATAATTCTACACAGTCCCCTTTTTTAGAAAATTATTTTAGGCAGAACATGGATATTTAATTCACTAATTGATGGGTCTGAATAGGACCATTTCTTGGCCAATTTTACTTTTATTTATAGTATTTAAACATTTACTTTATGCTTTTCTTTGAAATTTCAATGGGGTAATATATATCATCTATTTATAAAAATGTAATATATGAATAGTATATTAATCGACAACTTAAATATTTGGGGTACTTGTGTGGGTTCGGTAGTGGCTTTATCATAATATATATAGTTAAAATTCCTAATTATCCCTATTTTAAAAAATACACTAAAAATAGATATGAATTACTAGCTTGCTTTAGAGAGAGAGAGAGAGAGAGAGAGCTTTTGAAGAGGTTGAAGAGAGATGATGATGATGATGATGAATAAGGGTTGTTCTTGTTTCGGATGGTGAAATTAGCTGAAGGAGTTGATGCAAATATATACACAAATATTACACCTAATTAATTATCAACCTGCAATGAAATTACTATCAGCAGCCCTATATCATTTACTTTTTATCCGATCTATAATTTTATACACAGTCCCCTTTTTTAGCAATAATATACTATTTAAGAAAATAATTTTAGGCAGAACGTGGATATTTAATTCACTTGATGGGTCTGAATAGGATCATTTCTTGCCCAATTTTATTTTTATTTATAATGTTTACACATTTACTTTATGTTTTTTCTTTGAAATTTCAATAGGGTAATATCATCTATTTATAAAAATGTAGTATATTAATAATATATTAATTGACAATTTAATAGTTGGGGGTATAATTGGGTTGTGTGGGTTCAGTAGTGGCCACTCTCTCGATACCATAGGAACAGATATGGTAGATTACTAAAGAACTTAGTCTGCAGACGCTTTTAGAATCACAAGAACTTTTTGTAAGCATAGGATCTTTTCAACAAAATCCCTGTGACTTACTAATAATGGCTTGACAATTATATATGTATGTTTTCGGCAATGTGCCCACTGAGTACCTTTGTACTCAGCCCTGCATATATTTCTAAATGTGCAGGTTGAACGAGATGGAATGGAGAGCCGGTCCAAGCTTTTGTCATCATGAATCATATTAGCTTCTTGAATTAAGATTCTCGGTAATGTGTGTCTTCATACATGCATTCTGTAAGACTTCCGCTGTGAAATATCCATAGATTTTAGTTGAGTATTCGAGTTGTGTAAACATATCGGACACATGTCTTTCTTTTCCTTAAAGGCTCGACGCCAATTGATATAATAAATACTTCCCACGCTTGTTCGGGTGGTTTCTTGCACTTTAATTACATCCCCCTTTCTATTCCCGCTTCTTTAATCCCATCCCTAGTCACGGGTTCCCGGCTTCACTATCCTTAGTAAAGTCCGGTCGTGACACATATCATGCATGTGATGTAAATTAAATTACATACGCTACTTAAATCGTTCCGTTTCATTTTGACACGAGAATTTGGGCGTAGTGTTAAGTGTGAAAAGAAAGGAGTTTGCATTAAACGGTAAAAGTTAATCTTTTCCATTTTACAAGATTGGACAATTCATGTGGGACAAGCCTATTAAGAATGTATAACAATTGAGGTGGGACGGATAGAGTATTAATTTTTAATGAAACAATGCCATAATTTACATACATACATTTTATATTGATTCTATCCATACTGATTCACTATGCATGATAAATAAGATATTTAGGTAATTAAAATTTGAATTTTGTTTTTGTCTATAAATCTCTTGTCTCATACAATAAAAATCTCAATACTATCTCGAAAGTTTCTTCTTAATCCACTAATTACACCTTCCATGCACAATAATATGCTCAAATTAAAGTTAAAAGTTTTAAAAATTCCAAGAGAAAAAAATAATCTAAAAAAGCTTCAAATTGAACTTCTTGTTCAAAGAACTCATGATTGGTCAAGGATTGAATGGGTATGGACTATTCCCAATTTCTCTACCAAAATTCAATTGTTTAACTTATATGGCAAATGATAAAAAAGAGATAAGACTTATTTGTTGGCTCTCAAATGTGAAGTTTTCGTTCAATTATTACATGTATGAGTAAAACAAGCTTATCTTGCCATCCACAATATAAAATATTCATTATTTTCGTATTTTTTTAAAATGCCAATTGTTATAATGTTGTGTTCTCTTTGATGGAAAATTAATTATCGTGAGAAAATGAGAGAAAAGAAAACAATAACACTTTAATTTTTTATTATTATTTAATTTCCCATCCTTTCCCGCCTTTTATCTATGATTGAGAATTTTACGCACTTTTTCTTCCCCTTCATTTTCACTTCAATGGAGAGCAAATTTTATCCCATCAGTATAGAGTGAAAATATGTTCCTCCAATTAAAAGAGAAAAATTATTTATCATAAGATAAAAGGTGAAAAAAATGTGTAAAATAAGAAATTTTTAAAGATGGTTATTTTCTTTTCTCTCATTTTATCATAATTATCTTCATCAAAAAGTACGCAACCTAAATTTAAAAAATAAAAAATAAAAAATAAAAATGAATGTCAATCTATTTGAATAGTGGCAGCAACAAATATCTATATTAAAAAAAAAAAAATACAATAAAAATGGACATGGGTTAAGAATTTCCATGAAATCTTAATAGAATAAGTTGTTTGTCGCGACATTTGATGGAATGAATATGGATTAATTCGATATACGTTTGAGTCATGTTCATCGTTCTTCATTTGATTTTAGTTTCCTCAAGTTTAATCTTCAAGTAGTTTGATTTCTACTTAAAAGAAAAATAATTTTAAAAATAAGAGGAAAGTAGTGTAAAATAATTTCCAATTTCATAGTAATCCTCAAGTATAGAAAGGCCCCTATGCCTAAGGAGGAATATTAATATTGTGCCACAATTACTATGATAGTATTTTTTTCATTTAGAATTTAGTTTTTTTTAGAGTAAATTTAAATTGTTTTATGGGGTTTAATTTTAATGCATGTATATAAAATATATATTTTTGTTATGTCATAAATACATCATTGATGGAAACATTTAGTATGTCCACGAACGATATGATACTTAACAGAAGGTTAATTCTCAGCTTAAATTCGCTAACCACAATCATACCAAACCAATCAACCACGTGTGTGGTATAATCTTAAAATTAGCAAATGCCTACTTTAGATTCTCTTTATACATTTCCACTTTGTAGTAGTATAGTGTTGGAGACTTATGCTTAACCAAGAAGTCAAATTCACGCCGAAGTTTGGTACGTTTTTTTATCAGGATCATATTTTGGATATTAGGCATTAGTGTAAGTAACCATAAAAATAATGATTCGATGAATTTTGATAAAAATATTTACATTTATTAATATAATGTTTTTTATTTTCAAAATCTCAGCAAGGCAACTTTTCACCCTCTCAGTCTCATTGTGATTCTCATGCTTTCTTAATTAGATTGTCTCATTTCAATTGTCATGTTTTACAAAATGAAAAGAATTAATCATTACTTTTAAATGCGTACCTCTTACTTTTCACTTTTGACACGACGCCTGAAACTCGTACCCAAATGAAACATGACGATTCATCTGGAATGGAGGTAATATATTTTTTAAATTTCTATTTTTATGTTTTCAAAGTTTCAAAAGAGGAAACATTGTTGATAGAGAGGGCATGCATGCAAGGCTTTTAAAGCATGGATGCATGGTGAAACCATTCATTCATCCATATGCATCATGTATACATGTAGATTACATTACATAGTATACGACATTTCTTCTTTAGGCAAACCCATGCACAAAATAGATCACATGTATGCATGCATGCATACATGATGCGCTATATGCATGATGAAGAAGACGTTTATGTGATTAAACTCTGAAAACATCTCCTATTTCATAAAATAATAATGTTAGAATAAAATTATTTCTAAAGCTGACATGTCATCTTCTATATTAATCCACAATTCTTTCCATTATAAAAAAATAGGACAATTATTGTAGAATGTCTCGATTAGGAAAGTAGGACAATTGATATGAGATGGGGGGAGTAACACATAAGAGTTTAAAGCCTCGATTAGGAAAACAGGACAATTGATATGGGATGGAGGGAGTAACATATAAGAGTTTAATATCTAACAACTGTCATGCAAAGATTTTATTTTATTTTTTCCAAACAATTAACATGAAATTAAGGTTACATCATGGAGAGCTCGAACTCGAAACTTAAACCCTACCGCTAGGCCAAGACACACAACTCCATAACTTGTAGTCAAAATAAGTCGTCGTCATCATATCGACGGTCAAAGGAATTTTGGTGAAAGCATAAAAAGTGAACAATTTAAAATTCATTGGGTATGGAATGAATTTGGTCGATAGTCTAGTTTAGAAAAAAAGAATTAATGAAATTGAACAAAAGGTAAATGTATGCATGGGAGAAAGAGGAGGGATGGAGGTGAGGTTGATTACACGCAGATCGATGGAGGAGCAGAGATTAATTAATTAATTACACAAAAAAGGGAACTTCGAAAATGCAGATTCAGTTCAAATTGAAAGGGAGCAGTATGCACATTTTTGGATTATCATCCATCGATTTAATTTGGTGAAATAAATTTTGATCGCGATCGAATTTTTTTCTAAATATATATTCTATTATCTCCCAAGATAGCTTTTCCTTTTAATTAACTCTTCCCATACGGAAATCCTTGACCTTCTAAAGGTTTTTTTTCATAGTATTAACATGAAATTTAAAAATCATGTCACAAAAAACTCATAATCGTGACCTTTGGTCCCAAAACTTAACCCCTACTGCTATGTCAACAGACTCAACACACTCACACAACTTTATTTCTAAGATTTATTCATTGTAATAAGTAATTAAATACGTAATAGTATGAATGCTACTCTAGGAAATTGGAAATTGGTGTAGAAACAATTCTCTTTCTGGTTTGTTAATCTCCAAGTTTTTAGAGAGAGAGAGAGAGGAACTTTGAGCATCCCCCAATTTCAATTCTGTATTATTCATACCGTTAAGTTATGGTAAAAGATAAAAGTGAGATGGGCACGTTTGTTGGCTCTCAATTGTGAAAGTTTTTGTGGAATTAATTATATTCTTAATTTAGCAATATAATAAAGTGAAAGTGGTGGCTACCTAATTCGCTTGCAGGGTCTCATTAATTAATTAGGTTACCAAAATTAAATGAAATGGACGTCGTTACGTTGATGGAATATCAAATATGGAATAATTAGCCATATATCGGTTTCAGTCATTTATTTCATCTCTCCTGGTTTTAGTTGTACTCTAGTTTCCTAGTCAGAGATTTCTTTTTTTTTTTTTAAGCTTTAATAATAAAATTTTAAAGATCTCGTCACGGACAACTTGAACTCGGGACATTTGACCCCGTAACTAGTTAGGGATTTTTGTTTTCCACTAGTGTTCTACTAATTAAGCATATAAAATTAAAGACTAAATGAAATAAAATATTAAAAAAAAAGGAAGTGAACTTTGTCTTGGACAAAATGCTAAAACGTTATTTTTTAAAACAAGTAATAAGAAATTTAAAAATTGTTCCACGAAGGATTCGAAATCGAAAATTTTGGTGTCAGATAAACATTAAATTTTTACTTTTGTTGTGTAAGAGTGAATTGTTTCCGATATAAAAAGATTATTTGTTTTATTTATTTTATCTTTTTAGTGAAACACTAGTTGTATACTTTCTCTATCAATTTGTGCTTTCATCATTCAACTTCGATCAACTTGGACTTACATGGTGTTTGGCTAAGCTTATTTAGAAGCACTTATAAGCATTAAGAGCTTATAAGATGTAGAAAGTAAGTTCGTGAAGATGATCAGTTTATTTTTAAGGAGCTTATAAGCTCTTATAGATTAGTTTTGGAGCTTATAAGTTATTCAAGAAATTTATAAGCAGTCAAAAAATTGTTTTAATCGACTTATCAACGTCCTTATCGAAACACCCTTAATCAACTCCCATTTCAGTAGAAAATTACTTAGATCAATTTTTAGTTTCAGATAATGGGACACAATTCACCGATAAAGTTTTCAAAGAATAGTGTGAGGAACTACAAATCCAGCAGAAGTTTACCTCAGTAGCTCACCCCCAAGCGAACTCCAGACCGAGGTCACCAAACAGGACCCTTGTCAAATGACTTAAAACTTATATTTTTTAAAGTAGTGGTTATAAAAAATATACTTTTAGTGATTTGGGTTATTTATACATATTAAGACTTTACTTTTGTGTTTTTCTATATATCATGAATTATGTAATAGAGCTAGCGTAATCTGAGATGATACATGAAAGGTTTCTAACAATTATTGACCACCTTGATTTATCAACAATATAGGGTTTCTTGTTCCAACTGTGATGTGTCACAAGCATATATGTTAGCATTCAAAGATAATTTCCTTTCATCTATCATCTCTTTCTAGCTATCATTTTATGTGCCCAAAATAATCATTTAAAAATTCATTTTATGTGCCTATGAACTTAAATTAAAAAAAAAAAAAAAAAAAAATAATAATAATAATAATAATAATAATAATAATAATAATAATAATAATAATAATAATAATAATAATAATAATAATAATAATCGGCACATAAAGTTAGCGAGGGCTCTCAGATTCAAAGGGCAACAATGGGGGTTCTGTAATGGCCCGCAATTTCATTAGTCTTAAATCTATGTTACGGTAGTAAATTACGAGCAATACTCGTATTCATAGACATATATATATATATATATATATATATATATATATATATATATATATATATATATAAGTACTCAAGCATGATTTAGAATGTTATGATGAAAGGTAGATAATCGGATTGACTATCGAGTGGATAGCGCAATATTAAGCAATTACAATTTTAATAATTGGTTATCATTGGGTCAAGCCCAAAGATTATTAAATTGGGCCCAGCACATAAATAGATGAATTGGGCCGAGCCCAATTAGTAAAAATCCATCTGCTTAAGAAATGTAAAACCGAATGGATTGTGTACCGAAAAATATGTAATGGATGTATATTAAAAATACAGGCCACATAAGTAAGCTAGTAATGAATAGAATACCCTAACTATTACATAAGGATTTATTATGTCACTAAGTATTTAATACACAAAGTATTAGTACATATCTAGAAGAGAAAAGAAGAAAAGGAAAGAAAGAAAAGAAAGAGGCGGCTGCTACTTGGCTGCCAATTCTGCAGCAACTCTTTCTTCTAGCCATCATCATTCCTTCCCTAGCTTCATTGAAAAATCAGCCCAAACCTCCCCAACCATGCCCTGCAAAACCATCCCCTAAAACAAGGGAAAGGAGGCATCAAATCATGAAGAAAAGGGGGGTTAAAATTTACAGGTTTCACACGTTGATATCACACTAATCCTCAGCAAAAGAGTAGTATAAATACTACAACATAGATCATAACTCAGTTTTCAACCTCACATAATTATCACTCAAAGAAGATAGAATTAAGAGAAGAAGAAGAGGAACTAAGAAAGAGGAAGGGAGTAGCTAGCAACAACAGCCCTACTACATACTTGTAAGTGTCTCAAGCCAATTCTTTTAAGTGTTAAGCAAGCCTAGTATGTAAAAGACTCAAGGAACTTCTAGTATACGAGTATGAAAATTACAATAAGACATAGTTAAGCACCCTCAAGCATGATTAATAGATTAAAATCACCAAGCATGATTCTTGAGAATTTATATTAAAGTCTAAACATGTATGGGTACTGTTCATAAGCAAACAAGAAACATGTTATAGCATAAGATCCGAGAACCACCAAGTTGATTCGTAAAACACATATCACATAAGGAAGATTGCATAATCTATCAAACACCAAGAACAAAGAGAGTAGAAAAAGGGAGGGTAGCAAGGACGTGAAACCGAACCTCCGTCGAGGCTCGACGCCCCGACGGGTAAGAGAACGGAGCCAAGGCTCTGTCCGGGGCAGCAGAGGCGGCCCCGGGTCGGATTCTGCATCGGCGACGGTGGCGTTTCGTCTGGGCAGCGGCGGCACCGGACGTACCCTCCCCTGTCCAAAATCCTTTGAAAGAGAGAGATAGAATTAGAGAGAGAAGAGATAGAGGGGGAGGGAGGGGAGTGTTACCTCTGCTCCGACAGCGTCCGGTGACGGCGGCGCTTCTCGAGTCAGCTGCGGCTGGGCGACGACGCCTTGCGCGTTCGGGCTAGAGAGGGAAGGACGAGGAAGAAGAGAGGGGGAAAGTTCGAACAGAGGGGCTACTGCCGGAGCACGACCCTCGCCGCCGGCGAGGGTGGCGCCGGCAGTTTCAGTCCGAGAGAGAGAGAGAGAGAGAGAGAGAGATCTCGAGAAAAGAAGAGATAGAAAGAGTAGAGGGGAAAGAACGAGGGAGGAAGGAGAAGACGGCGTCGCCGGCGACGGCGCTCTCGCCGCCGGCGGCGGTGGCGTTGGCTGGGGCGGGTGGTTGAGGGGCGAAGGAGATGAGAGGTGGGGGAAATGAGGGTGAAGGTGAGGGTTAGGACATTTTATGCCTAGGGTTTGAACCGGGTCGGGTTCTGGGTCGGGTTTCGGGCCGGGTGTTGGGTCTGGGTTAGGAGCAGTCTTGGGCCGGGAATTGGACACAAGTTGGGCCGATTAATTTACGGCCCAACTATTTAATTTATTTAATATTTTCGTATAATTAAAACCCGTAATATTTAGACGAAAAGGACGTTATAAATTACCGAGAAATGTTTTATTAATTCTAATAAAGCCACTCGAGTAATATGAGTTTATTATCGAAGCTTGAGAAATTCTCGAGCCTAAAATAGCCTATTTAATTCATGGAAATGAATTATGAAAAGAATATTAGATTTAACAATCTAATATATATATAGAACTTCAAATAAATAATTATTCGAAGCTTACAAGGACAGTTAACGAAGCTCGATTAATTTCTGAGCCTAAAGTAGTTTTATTTAATTCATAGAATTATAATAAAACTTTGGATTTAATAATCCAACAAGATTTAACTCAATTAATTATTAATTGTAGTATGTGAGAATAATTAATGGCCACCACTAGCCGTATGATTTATTAACTCCGATTAATAATCTCACGATATATTAACGAAACATTAGTCAAAACGAGAAGTTAGAAATAAAGAATTATAATATCCTTTATAAGGAATTATTAGATTCTATAAGAATGGAAATTCTTATATTGTCATTTCTAAATAGGTGGAAATCGACCGGAAGGTTGACGTTGCGATTTTATCAGGATCGACACTTTTCACGCTACTTAAGGTGGGCTTTCTTATACAAGAAAAGTTATAGAATGTTTAGATGAAAATGTTTATTTTCAAGTATTGTCATGCCATAAATGTTTCAATTTATGTATGACACCTATCTGAATTGGCTTCGCCAATAAAGTTAATCGATTTCGGGTCCTTGTTAAGACTTGCTATCTTGCTTGGACTAGTGTACACAGGACCGTGAGTCATCTTCAGGGTTGGCCGGTCAGGTGTCGTGTGAGGTGGCCACCTCCTCGACACCACAGTTTCAGATATGGTAGATTACTAAAGAACTTAGTCTGCAGACACTTTTAGATCACAAGAACAGTTTTAGTAAGCATGGGCTCTTTTCAATAAAACCCCTATGTCTTACAGTTGAATGGCTTGACAATTATTATGTATAGTTTTCGGCATGTGCCCACTGAGTACTTTCGTACTCAGCCCTGCATGTATTTCTAAATGTGCAGGTTGAGCAAAGTGATGTGAAGTGCCGAGTGGAGCTTTTGTCGTTATTCAAGTAGATTAGGACTCTCGGTAATACGTGTCTTCATACATGTATTAAAGTATTTCTTCCGTTGTGCAAACTCTTGAGCTTTCAAGAATTGTTTCAAGTCATGTAATAGATTATGACAAGTATCCTCGTATTCTCATTTGAGATCCCGAGTTGAGACGTTCAATGGTATAAATGTTGTTCAAATAGCTATACGTGTCAGATTCCACACTAGTCTTATTTCCCCTTTCTTTCCCCTACTCTTAATTCCCATCCCTAGTCATGGTTTCCCGGCTTAGCTATCCTTAGCAAAGTCCGGTCATGACAGGTTCTGTGAAAGACGGGGAGATAGTGGCTCGAGACACGGTGGAAGTCAGCGGGGCTGGGGCGGGCAAATCTATCGAGGTTCAAAAAGGTGGCAGCGGCTCGCGATGGTGACCGTCGTTCATGAGAATGAGGTCCCTAGGCAACCGTGAGGAGCGTGTGGAAGGGGGGGAAGGTGGGTTTGGGCTTAAGTCTAAGTTAGGAAGCATGGAAGAGGGGCCATAATAATAATTCATCCTTGAGAATTGAGGTATCTCATAGTGGGCCGGGCTATTTGAGCGTTAGGGCTGGGGTTCCTATATTTTAGAAGGCCCTAGGTGAAAAATGAAAAAAAGACCCTTGGGAAATGAAAAAAACTTCTTACCTTATCTAAATACGTCTGAGTTAAAAGCACAAGTAACTATAAAATATGTTCAATAAAATTGATCAATCCATTTTCTCACAACTGTTAATATAATCGATACATTCAACATAGTTGATTGTAAACACTAGGTCTTAATTAACTTCAATTACGAGAAAGGTATTTTAATCGAATAATATGTATAGTGTAAATAAAAAACTCTTATAAAATATAAACACGTGGGAAATAATAAATTCAACTCTACTCAACTCAATGAACGATGAGCATAGAAAATAAAACAAAATTAAAAAGCAACAAACTGTAAGCATTAAAAATTAAAAGGTACTTGTTTTGAACAATAATGAAATAGAAAATCTTGAATAAAACACTCTAATCCAAGAAAAGAAAAGAGATATTGAAGCATTTCGTAGAGTATTAAATAATAAAATTATGGGACATACGGAAAATTTGTGAACCCCAAAAATTGTGAGGCCCTAGCCCCCAGCCTCCGTCCTTACATCAGGACGGGCCAAGCCTGGTTTACATTTATTTACTTAAATACCCTTATAGAAAGTATATTAATTAATATTCCAAATTTCCAACCACTTGTTAATTAGAATTACTCCATTTATTTACTATTTTACCTTTCCGCACATTCCGCCTATTTTAAACTTTCTACGCATTGATCAATTGAATTTTTTGTACGTACATATATAGCTCCAAATTCCAATATACGATGCTTGATTCATAAAAGTCGTCGCCGCAAAACATGTTGACCGTAGCTGGGAATCACCGCCGGCTGACGCCAGTAAGCGGACTTCATCCCCGTGTTCAACTCACGGCTCTCGCGCCGTCGCTGCTTCATCTGAAACAACAGATCGACAAGGTTAAATACCAGCAATATATGCTCTTAGTTTCAGTCCCTTTTCTCTAAACTTGGCCTCAAATTTTTGGGCCTCTTCTTCTTTTTTTTTTTTTTTTTTTTTTTTTTGTTTTGGTAATTGTATTTCAGAGGGAGAGAAGAAGTCAACGTCAACGTGGATGAAAATAAAGTTGTTTTTTCCGCCTGCATTCTTCTTTTGCGCCGGCACCGAGAGAGTTTACAGCCTGCGTGAAAAGGTTAGTTTCTTAATTTTTGGATCTATCTCTGCCATGTCATACTCTCTCCGTCGTTCGTATTAGTCGTCGTTTGAACATTCTTGATAATCGAGCGTAAATCGAATGGAGTCTATCGGAATTAATTAGTTTAAATAGCACATTATTTGTCTTGAATATTATAATAAATATTTTTATTCGGGACGACTATTTTAACAAGTCCAGATACTTATTTAGGGAGGTTGGATGGGGGCCAAATAAAATGTCTCCTTCTCCGACCCCACATCAATCGATCATTATAATTAATGTTTGTAATGTTTGTCAGTGTAGTCGGAACCGGCGAAGCAATGGGAAAGCAGATTAAAATTGGAAGTGCTAAACGGAAGCGGAATAGATGAGTTTTCGAGCGAGAGTTTGAAGTCTTTGGAGTTTCGAAAAGTGAAGTTTAGAGGCGTTTTCGACGAGAACAAGTCTATCTTAGTTCTGGAGGATAAGCCTACACCTTCTGATCCTTTTGCATATGAATACAGCCTCCTAACTCCTTTCATTCCTCATCCTCCCAAAAGGTAAAATCAACTCATTCTATTCTATATATTCAAATAATATACTACGTACATATTATAAATATACTACTATATCACAATTTACTACTTTTCTTGAACATCATATAGTATATGATTAATTTGAATCATATTTTGGCAGTGTTACTTCACATGTATTAGTGAATAGAGGGCGGGTCCCACGGGATTGGGCCGATTATACGAAAATTGAGAAGGTTCAATCGTACGAGATCGTAAGGGATTTCCCTCAAAAGGTTGTAACTCCAAATTTCTGTTTTCCTTCGCTCAATTGCTAGTTAAAATTGTGGTAATTAAATCTCAACCTCTGAAGTTTTCAGTAAATGGATCTCTAATGTGATCTAGAAAATGACGTGGCTAAACGTGCAACATTATTATTCCAGCACAAAATGAAATAAAAGGCGGCAAAACGTGGATATTTAATTCACTTGATGGGTCTGAATAGGATCATTTCTTGCCCAATTTTATTTTTATTTATAATGTTTACACATTTACTTTATGTTTTTTCTTTGAAATTTCAATAGGGTAATATCATCTATTTATAAAAATGTAATATATTAATAATATATTAATTGACAATTTAAATAGTTGGGGGTATAATGTTTACACAGTCCCCTTATTTAGCAAATTAACACACACATAATTAATTAATAGGATCGGAGTAGTATATATTATAATGAAAGGATGAAAAACGTGCATATACATACCCAAGAGAAGACTGAAGAGGGTTAAGAGCAGAATCTGCTTTCCCATTGCTAGCTTGCTTTGAAGAGAGAGAGAGAGAGAGAGAGAGAGATGATGATGATGAATAAGCTGGGTTCTTCTTCTTCTTTCTAACTTGTGATGTGTGTTTTGGATGGTGAAATCAGCTGAAGGAGTTGATGCAAATATATACACAAAAATTAATTATCACTATCCTGCATAGGAAATTTCTATCATTTAATTTTTATCCTATCAATAATTCTACACAGTCCCCTTTTTTAGAAAATTATTTTAGGCAGAACATGGATATTTAATTCACTAATTGATGGGTCTGAATAGGACCATTTCTTGGCCAATTTTACTTTTATTTATAGTATTTAAACATTTACTTTATGCTTTTCTTTGAAATTTCAATAGGGTAATATATATCATCTATTTATAAAAATGTAGTATATGAATAGTATATTAATCGACAACTTAAATATTTGGGGTACTTGTGTGGGTTCGGTAGTGGCTTTATCATAATATATATAGTTAAAATTCCTAATTATCCCTATTTTAAAAAATACAGTAAAAATAGATATGAATTACTAGCTTGCTTTGAAGAGAGAGAGAGAGAGAGAGAGAGAGCTTTTGAAGAGGTTGAAGAGAGATGATGATGATGATGATGAATAAGGGTTGTTCTTGTTTCGGATGGTGAAATTAGCTGAAGGAGTTGATGCAAATATATACACAAATATTACACCTAATTAATTATCAACCTGCAATGAAATTACTATCAGCAGCCCTATATCATTTACTTTTTATCCGATCTATAATTTTATACACAGTCCCCTTTTTTAGCAATAATATACTATTTAAGAAAATAATTTTAGGCAGAACGTGGATATTTAATTCACTTGATGGGTCTGAATAGGATCATTTCTTGCCCAATTTTATTTTTATTTATAATGTTTACACATTTACTTTATGTTTTTTCTTTGAAATTTCAATAGGGTAATATCATCTATTTATAAAAATGTAATATATTAATAATAGAGGTATTATAGTGTTTTACCTATTCTCATAAGTGAAATGACACTTTTGTTCAAATTATAAAAAAACTTCAAATATACCCATATTTTGCATTTGTGGACCAAAATACCCCCAATTTACCCTTACTTTTCCCCACTCTCCTACTTTTTCTCTTCTCCACATGACAAGTCAACATCACCTTTTATCTTTTATCTTTTCTTTTGTTTTTTTTTTAAATTTCCATCAACAACATTTTTATTTCTTTCTTTATTTTTTATTCTAATTTTTTATTTCAAATTTCGTTTTCAGTTTTTTTTTTCCTAAAAAAAATTACGAATGTTCTTTTTTTTAAGAACTGCAAAAGTCCTTTGGTTAGAAAATGACTCATTCTTACCTTATATGGTAAGAAACAATGTATAATCTTATAAATGTTATGTAAGAAGTCATGCTCAATCTAACTACTTAACAAGTCTTACTGGAGCACTTGGTTGTAAGATTTTACACAGACAGAATGGACATTAACTTTTACAATAGGTAGTAAGATTGTACATGAATTCTTACCATATATAATAAAATTGAAAGTAAGAATGAGTTTGTTTCTTACTTAACAAGTATTAATGGAGCACTCGAAGATAGATAATTAGAATGAATATAACCTTTTACACAACATTTATAAAATTATACATTATTTCTTACCATGTGTGGTAAGAATGAGTCATTTTCTAACCAAAAGGACATTTGCAGTTCTTAAAAAAAAAAAAAAAAAAAAAAAAAAAAAACTGTGTACGAAAATTAGCGGAAAAAAAGAAGAGGAAAAATAAAAAAGAGAAAAAGCATCTTCATGGAAACTATAATTTCAGATTATAGGTGGTAAGATTGTACGTGTACATCTTACAATATTTAATAGGTGGTAAGATTGTACATGGATTCTTACAAAATGAACATGATCTTTTACAATAGGTGGTAAGAGTGTACATGGATTCTTACAATATATAATAAAATTGAAAAGATTGTAAATAAGAACGAGTTTGTTTTTTACTTAACATGTTTTATTGGAGCACTCGTAAGATAGATAGTTAGAATGAACATGACTTTTACACAACAATTTATAAGATTGTACATTGTTTCTTATCATGCGTGGTAAGAATGAGTCATTTTCTAACCAACTGACGTTTCTTACATATTACATAATGATTCTGTTTCTTACTTAACAAGTCTTACGAGAGCACTTGGTTATAAGATTATGCACATGCACATTAGACATGATATTTTACAATAGGTCATAAGATTGTACATAGATTCTTACCATATATAATAAGATTGAAAGTAAGAATGAGTTTGACACTTACTTAACAAGCTTTTCTGGAGTACTCGTAAGATAGATAGGTTATAATGGACATAACTTCTTACACAACATTTATAAGATTATATATAGTTTCTTACCATGTATGGTAAGAATGAGTCATTTTCTAACCAAATGACTTTTGCAGTTCTTAAAAAAAAAAAAAAAAACTGAATACGAATTTTGAAATAAAAAATTAGATAAAAAAAGAAAGAAAGGAAGTAAGAAAATGTTGGTGAAAATTAAAAAACAAAAAAATGAAAAGACAAAAGATGATGTTGACAAGTGCATGTGAGGGAGAGAGAAAGAAGGAGAGTGGGAAAAGTAGGGGTAATTTTGGAAGGAAGTTGAAAAAGTGGGTAACTTTTGTGTAAAATTATAGTTGTGTATATATTTGTGTTTCTCTTAAGGAGAATAGGTAGATATATTTTTGCCCCTTAATAATTTTATACACAGTCCCCTTTTTTAGCAATAATATACTATTTAAGAAAATAATTTTAGGCAGAACGTGGATATTTAATTCACTTGATGGGTCTGAATAGGATCATTTCTTGCCCAATTTTATTTTTATTTATAATGTTTACACATTTACTTTATGTTTTTTCTTTGAAATTTCAATAGGGTAATATCATCTATTTATAAAAATGTAATATATTAATAATATATTAATTGACAATTTAATAGTTGGGGGTATAATTGGGTTGTGTGGGTTCAGTAGTGGCCTTATCATAATATATATAGTTCCTATAACAATTATTCATATTTTAAAAAATACAATAAAAATAGATATGGGCAATGAATTTTGATGAATTACTACTAAATATTCCATTTTCAAAAAATAATTTACATTTAATTATGCTTTCTTTTCAAAATCTTAGCAAGGTCGGTTTTATCTGTTTTTACGTCTATTTTAAAATCATTTTTGTTAAATTTATACTTCACATATCATGCATGTGATGTAAATTAAATTACATACGCTACTTAAATCGTTCCGTTTCATTTTGACACGAGAATTTGGGCGTAGTGTTAAGTGTGAAAAGAAAGGAGTTTGCATTAAACGGTAAAAGTTAATCTTTTCCATTTTACAAGATTGGACAATTCATGTGGGACAAGCCTATTAAGAATGTATAACAATTGAGGTGGGACGGATAGAGTATTAATTTTTAATGAAACAATGCCATAATTTACATACATACATTTTATATTGATTCTATCCATAATGATTCACTATGCATGATAAATAAGATATTTAGGTAATTAAAATTTGAATTTTGTTTTTGTCTATAAATCTCTTGTCTCATACAATAAAAATCTCAATACTATCTCGAAAGTTTCTTCTTAATCCACTAATTACACCTTCCATGCACAATAATATGCTCAAATTAAAGTTAAAAGTTTTAAAAATTCCAAGAGAAAAAAATAATCTAAAAAAGCTTCAAATTGAACTTCTTGTTCAAAGAACTCATGATTGGTCAAGGATTGAATGGGTATGGACTATTCCCAATTTCTCTACCAAAATTCAATTGTTTAACTTATATGGCAAATGATAAAAAAGAGATAAGACTTATTTGTTGGCTCTCAAAGGTGAAGTTTTCGTTCAATTATTACATGTATGAGTAAAACAAGCTTATCTTGCCATCCACAATATAAAATATTCATTATTTTCGTATTTTTTTAAAATGCCAATTGTTATAATGTTGTGTTCTCTTTGATGGAAAATTAATTATCGTGAGAAAATGAGAGAAAAGAAAACAATAACACTTTAATTTTTTATTATTATTTAATTTCCCATCCTTTCCCGCCTTTTATCTATGATTGAGAATTTTACGCACTTTTTCTTCCCCTTCATTTTCACTTCAATGGAGAGCAAATTTTATCCCATCAGTATAGAGTGAAAATATGTTCCTCCAATTAAAAGAGAAAAATTATTTATCATAAGATAAAAGGTGAAAAAAATGTGTAAAATAAGAAATTTTTAAAGATGGTTATTTTCTTTTCTCTCATTTTATCATAATTATCTTCATCAAAAAGTACGCAACCTAAATTTAAAAAATAAAAAATAAAAAAAAATGAATGTCAATCTATTTGAATAGTGGCAGCAACAAATATCTATATTAAAAAAAAAAATACAATAAAAATGGACATGGGTTAAGAATTTCCATGAAATCTTAATAGAATAAGTTGTTGTCGCGACATTTGATGGAATGAATATGGATTAATTCGATATAGGTTTGAGTCATGTTCATCGTTCTTCATTTGATTTTAGTTTCCTCAAATTTAATCTTCAAGTAGTTTGATTTCTACTTAAAAGAAAAATAATTTTAAAAATAAGAGGAAAGTAGTGTAAAATAATTTCCAATTTCATAGTAATCCTCAAGTATAGAAAGGCCCCTATGCCTAAGGAGGAATATTAATATTGTGCCACAATTACTATGATAGTATTTTTTTCATTTAGAATTTAGTTTTTTTTAGAGTAAATTTAAATTGTTTTATGGGGTTTAATTTTAATGCATGTATATAAAATAGATATTTTTGTTATGTCATAAATACATCATTGATGGAAACATTTAGTATGTCCACGAACGATATGATACTTAACAGAAGGTTAATTCTCAGCTTAAATTCGCTAACCACAATCATACCAAACCAATCAACCACGTGTGTGGTATAATCTTAAAATTAGCAAATGCCTACTTTAGATTCTCTTTATACATTTCCACTTTGTAGTAGTATAGTGTTGGAGACTTATGCTTAACCAAGAAGTCAAATTCACGCCGAAGTTTGGTACGTTTTTTTATTAGGATCATATTTTGGATATTAGGCATTAGTGTAAGTAACCATAAAAATAATGATTCGATGAATTTTGATAAAAATATTTACATTTATTAATATAATGTTTTTTATTTTCAAAATCTCAGCAAGGCAACTTTTCACCCTCTCAGTCACATTGTGATTCTCATGCTTTCTTAATTAGATCGTCTCATTTCAATTGTCATGTTTTACAAAATGAAAAGAATTAATCATTACTTTTAAATGCGTACCTCTTACTTTTCACTTTTGACACGACGCCTGAAACTCGTACCCAAATGAAACATGACGATTCATCTGGAATGGAGGTAATATATTTTTTAAATTTCTATTTTTATGTTTTCAAAGTTTCAAAAGAGGAAACATTGTTGATAGAGAGGGCATGCATGCAAGGCTTTTAAAGCATGGATGCATGGTGAAACCATTCATTCATCCATATGCATCATGTATACATGTAGATTACATTACATAGTATACGACATTTCTTCTTTAGGCAAACCCATGCACAAAATAGATCACATGTATGCATGCATGCATACATGATGCGCTATATGCATGATGAAGAAGACGTTTATGTGATTAAACTCTGAAAACATCTCCTATTTCATAAAATAATAATGTTAGAATAAAATTATTTCTAAAGCTGACATGTCATCTTCTATATTAATCCACAATTCTTTCCATTATAAAAAAATAGGACAATTATTGTAGAATGTCTCGATTAGGAAAGTAGGACAATTGATATGAGATGGGGGGAGTAACACATAAGAGTTTAAAGCCTCGATTAGGAAAACAGGACAATTGATATGGGATGGAGGGAGTAACATATAAGAGTTTAATATCTAACAACTGTCATGCAAAGATTTTATTTTATTTTTTCCAAACAATTAACATGAAATTAAGGTTACGTCATGGAGAGCTCGAACTCGAAACTTAAACCCTACCGTTAGGCCAAGACACACAACTCCATAACTTGTAGTCAAAATAAGTCGTCATCATCATATCGACGGTCAAAGGAATTTTGGTGAAAGCATAAAAAGTGAACAATTTAAAATTCATTGGGTATGGAATGAATTTGGTCGATAGTCTAGTTTAGAAAAAAGAATTAATGAAATTGAACAAAAGGTAAATGTATGCATGGGAGAAAGAGGAGGGATGGAGGTGAGGTTGATTACACGCAGATCGATGGAGGAGCAGAGATTAATTAATTAATTACACAAAAAAGGGAACTTCGAAAATGCAGATTCAGTTCAAACTGAAAGGGAGCAGTATGCACATTTTTGGATTATCATCCATCGATCTGAGAGTAGTTAATTTGGTGAAATAAATTTTGATCGCGATCGAATTTTTTTCTAAATATATATTCTATTATCTCCCAAGATAGCTTTTCCTTTTAATTAACTCTTCCCATACGGAAATCCTTGACCTTCTAAAGGTTTTTTTTCATAGTATTAACATGAAATTTAAAAATCATGTCACAAAAAACTCATAATCGTGACCTTTGGTCCCAAAACTTAACCCCTACTGCTATGTCAACAGACTCAACACACTCACACAACTTTATTTCTAAGATTTATTCATTGTAATAAGTAATTAAATACGTAATAGTATGAATGCTACTCCAGGAAATTGGAAATTGGTGTAGAAGCAATTCTCTTTCTGGTTTGTTAATCTCCAAGTTTTTAGAGAGAGAGAGAGAGAGGAACTTTGAGCATCCCCCAATTTCAATTCTGTATTATTCATACCGTTAAGTTATGGTAAAAGATAAAAGTGAGATGGGCACGTTTGTTGGCTCTCAATTGTGAAAGTTTTTGTGGAATTAATTATATTCTTAATTTAGCAATATAATAAAGTGAAAGTGGTGGCTACCTAATTCGCTTGCAGGGTCTCATTAATTAATTAGGTTACCAAAATTAAATGAAATGGACGTCGTTACGTTGATGGAATATCAAATATGGAATAATTAGCCATATATCGGTTTCAGTCATTTATTTCATCTCTCCTGGTTTTAGTTGTACTCTAGTTTCCTAGTCAGAGATTTTTTTTTTTTTTAAGCTTTAATAATAAAATTTTAAAGATCTCGTCACGGACAACTTGAACTCGGGACATTTGACCCGTAACTAGTTAGGGATTTTTGTTTTCCACTAGTGTTCTACTAATTAAGCATATAAAATTAAAGACTAAATGAAATAAAATATTAAAAAAAAAGGAAGTGAACTTTGTCTTGGACAAAATGCTAAAACGTTATTTTTTAAAACAAGTAATAAGAAATTTAAAAATTGTTCCACGAAGGATTCGAAATCGAAAATTTTGGTGTCAGATAAACATTAAATTTTTACTTTTGTTGTGTAAGAGTGAATTGTTTCCGATATAAAAAGATTATTTGTTTTATTTATTTTATCTTTTTAGTGAATCACTAGTTGTATACTTTCTCTATCAATTTGTGCTTTCATCATTCAACTTCGATCAACTTGGACTTACATGGTGTTTGGCTAAGCTTATTTAGAAGCACTTATAAGCATTAAGAGCTTATAAGATGTAGAAAGTAAGTTCGTGAAGATGATCAGTTTATTTTTAAGGAGCTTATAAGCTCTTATAGATTAGTTTTGGAGCTTATAAGTTATTCAAGAAATTTATAAGCAGTCAAAAAATTGTTTTAATCGACTTATCAACGTCCTTATCGAAACACCCTTAATCAACTCCCATTTCAGTAGAAAATTACTTAGATCAATTTTTAGTTTCAGATAATGGGACACAATTCACCGATAAAGTTTTCAAAGAATAGTGTGAGGAACTACAAATCCAGCAGAAGTTTACCTCAGTAGCTCACCCCCAAGCGAACTCCAGACCGAGGTCACCAAACAGGACCCTTGTCAAATGACTTAAAACTTATATTTTTAAAGTAGTGGTTATAAAAAATATACTTTTAGTGATTTGGGCTATTTATACATATTAAGACTTTACTTTTGTGTTTTTCTATATATCATGAATTATGTAATAGAGCTAGCGTAATCTGAGATGATACATGAAAGGTTTCTAACAATTATTGACCACCTTGATTTATCAACAATATAGGGTCTCTTGTTCCAACTGTGATGTGTCACAAGCATATATGTTAGCATTCAAAGATAATTTCCTTTCATCTATCATCTCTTTCTAGCTATCATTTTATGTGCCCAAAATAATCATTTAAAAATTCATTTTATGTGCCTATGAACTTAAATTTAAATAATAATAATAATAATAATAATAATAATAATAATAATAATAATAATAATAATAATAATAATAATAATAATAATAATAATAATAATAATAATAATAATAATAATAAAAATCGGCACATAAAGTTGGCGAGGGCTCTCAGATTCAAAGGGCAACAATGGGGGTTCTGTGAAAGACGGGGAGATAGTGGCTCGAGACACGGTGGAAGTCAGCGGGGCTGGGGCGGGCAAATCTATCGAGGTTCAAAAAGGTGGCAGCGGCTCGCGATGGTGACCGTCGTTCATGAGAATGAGGTCCCTAGGCAACCGTGAGGAGCGTGTGGAAGGGGGGGAAGGTGGGTTTGGGCTTAAGTCTAAGTTAGGAAGCATGGAAGAGGTTCAAGAGGGGCCATAATAATAATTCATCTTTGAGAATTGAGGTATCTCATAGTGGGCCGGGCTATTTGAGCGTTAGGGCTGGGGTTCCTATATTTTAGAAGGCCCTAGGTGAAAAATGAAAAAAAGACCCTTGGGAAATGAAAAAAAATTCTTACCTTATCTAAATACGTCTGAGTTAAAAGCACAAGTAACTATAAAATATGTTCAATAAAATTGATCAATCCATTTTCTCACAATTGTTAATATAATCGATACAATCAACATAGTTGATTGTAAACACTAGGTCTTAATTAACTTCAATTACGAGAAAGGTATTTTAATCGAATAATATGTATAGTGTAAATAAAAAACTCTTATAAAATATAAACACGTGGGAAATAATAAATTCAACTCTACTCAACTCAATGAACGATGAGCATAGAAAATAAAACAAAATTAAAAAGCAACAAACTGTAAGCATTAAAAATTAAAAGGTACTTGTTTTGAACAATAATGAAATAGAAAATCTTGAATAAAACACTCTAATCCAAGAAAAGAAAAGAGATATTGAAGCATTTCGTAGAGTATTAAATAATAAAATTATGGGACATACGGAAAATTTGTGGACCCCAAAAATTGTGAGGCCCTAGCCCCCAGCCTCCGTCCTTACATCAGGACGGGCCAAGCCTGGTTTACATTTATTTACTTAAATACCCTTGTAGAAAGTATATTAATTAATATTCCAAATTTCCAACCACTTGTTAATTAGAATTACTCCATTTATTTACTATTTTACCTTTCCGCACATTCCGCCTATTTTAAACTTTCTACGCATTGATCAATTGAATTTTTTGTACGTACATATATAGCTCCAAATTCCAATATACGATGCTTGATTCATGAAAATCGTCGCCGCAAAACATGTTGACCGTAGCTGGGAATCACCGCCGGCTGACGCCAGTAAGCGGACTTCATCCCCGTGTTCAACTCACGGCTCTCGCGCCGTCGCTGCTTCATCTGAAACAACAGATCGACAAGGTTAAATACCAGCAATATATGCTCTTAGTTTCAGTCCCTTTTCTCTAAACTTGGCCTCAAATTTTTGGGCCTCTTCTTCTTTTTTTTTTTTTTGGGTAATTGTATTTCAGAGGGAGAGAAGAAGTCAACGTCAACGTGGATGAAAATAAAGTTGTTTTTTCCGCCTGCATTCTTCTTTTGCGCTGGCTGATTGGTGTGTAAATGTTAGGATTTTCGTAGTGTTTTCGAGTCCGTTTTCGTAATGTTTTCGTGTCTTTGTGTGTGTTTATGGCTATGATTCGTTTGTTTGGAGTTCTTTGTTACTTGTAGGTTATTATGGATGAAAAGGAGCGAAAACGGGTCGAAAAGGAAGGAAAAGACGATGATCGGACGAAGGAGGGCAGTCCGGAGATCTGGACGCCGTCCAAACCTCATCTGGACGCCGTCCAAAAGCACGTCCAAGAAGGGCTGGACGGGCGTCCAGTGTTGAAGCAAACTTGTGCAGCCTGAAGAGCTGGACGCCGTCCAAACCGCACCTGGACGCCGTCCAATCTTCATCTGGACGCCGTCCACAATCAGCGTGAAGCCAATTCTTACAGTCTCAAGAACTGGACGCCGTCCAGTTTAAGTTGGACGCCGTCCAACTAAGGCGGCCAGCAAATCTTTCCTTTTTCATCTAGGTTTTTACCTAGTATATATATATCATCCTTGTGCACGAATTTGTATCATCTTTTATCATTATTTAGCTTTAGTTTTCAGATTAAAATACTTTAGATTAGCTTTCTATTGTTCGGATCCGGATTCGTTCTTCGTTATTGCAATTTAATTCAAGACGTTTTATTTACTTCAAGTTCTTCGTTCTTCGTCTCAATTTATGTAAGTTCTTTTATTGCTTTCGTTTATTTGATTTAATTGCTTGCTCTCGTTTTAGATTCGTTTTCTTAATTGCTTCGTTTAAATTCCTTAGTTTAAATTCGTTCTTTCGATTTTCTAGTTCTAGTTTAGATTCGTTTTTCTTTGCTTTCGATTCTCTAGTTTTTCAAAGCTTTCAAGTTAGATTAATTTGCTTTTAATTTCCAGATTTCAATTCATCATGTCTAGATTTATTTATGCTTCTTTCTTCGCTTTCGTTTCCTTCGTTGCTTTCTTTATTGCTTTCTTTTCGATTCTTGCCTAGGTAGATTAATCGTTTTTCTTTAGTTTAATTTTAGATTTATTTCCTCGTTCTTAGATTAGTTATTTACTTGCTTTTATTTATTGCTTTATTTTATTCTCTTGCCTAGGATTTAAAAACAAAAACCCCAAATTCTTCTTTACTTGCTTTCTTAGTTTTAGGTTTACTACATAATTAATTGCCCTGTTAAGTTTTCCTTGAGATTCGATACTTAGGTTTTACTTGCTAGTGCTACGATAGATTTCATCTATTGCGAACACTTTTTGGTGAAACAAATTTTGGCGCCGTTGCCGGGGAAAACTTTAGGCGATTTATTGTGTAGTATTTTTATTTGTTTTATTTTTATTTGTGTTTATTTCGATTTCTTATCTCTCCCACTCGGTGCGTTTAACCCGTTTGTTGAGTGTTGTTTATGCATGGTCGCCGAAGTCTTCAAAGGAATTTAGCGCCCTACGTCGACAACATCCATCAAAGGAAAGCGATCTTAGCCGCGAAGGAGAAGGAGAAGGAGGAGATCGATTCTCAAGACTTTGGTTTAGTCTTGTTGTTTGCAGAGCCCGAAGCCATGGCAGCTAGAGTCATGGGCGATTTTGCTCGCCCCACATTCACGGCCACCACTTCGGCGATTGTCCTGACGGAAGCGGTCAGGAATCATGAGCTTAAACCTCACCACATGGCGTTGCTCCCATCCTACCACGGGCTAGCCAACGAGGATGCTTTGACGTTCATCCGAGAGTTTTGCACGGTGGTGCAAACTTTCCCACTCTCGGGACTCACGGAGGACAACTTGAAGATGAAGTGCTTCCCGTACACCCTCAAGGATCGAGCAAAGTCGTGGTATTTGGCACTCCCGGCCAACTCTCTTGCCACATGGAATGCGGTGTGCGAAAAGTTCATGCTCAAGTACTACCCGAACCGCAAGACTCAAGAGGTGCGGTCAAAGATTATGAATTTCTCCCAATACAACGATGAGCCATTTCACGAAGCATGGGAGAGGATCCAAGAGCTACTTCAACAATGCCCTCATCATCAAATGGCACCGGAGTTGCTTTGGCAATATTTCTACGACGCCCTCAACCAAACTTGCCAATTCATGGTGGATAGTTCGGCCGGAGGCAACATAGCGGTCAAGACAGCTGAAGAGTTGAAGGATATTTTCGAGACGCTCGCTGCGAGTTCTCAACAAAAATCAGCTAGACCGAGGAAAGTGGAGGCGAGTGCAATCTCGATGAGCCCCGATTTAAAGAAGCAAATTGCCGACATGTATAGGGATCTCGAGAATTTGAAGCTTAAGCAAAGTGCACCGGCCCCGAAGGAGGAAGAGAGGAAGCCGGACCAATGCGAGATTTGTGGAGAGCTTGGACACATCAAGGAGGTGTGCCACAACATGGGGGAGTTTCCATACGAAGGAGGAGCCGAGGTGTACGCCGCTCAAGGATACCCGCCTCAAGTGCCTCCACCTCAAGGATATCAAGGGGGATACAATGGACGTTTCCAAAATCCAAGGCCGACACAAGTGCAAGGTAACCCCCCTACCTATCCAAATAGGCGTCCTCCACCATATAATAACCCCTATCCTCCTCCACCAAATCCCTACTACTCTCATCCACCACCACCATATTATCCACCACCACAATATCCCCCCAATCCATATTATCCACCACCTCCATATTACCCTCCTCAACCTACTCCTACTCCACCACCACCATACCCAAATTCTCGTCCCCAAGGACCCCCACAAAAGCCTCCCGTCGATGAGGATCGACTCCATGCACTTGATGCAAACATGAAGCGGCTCGAGACGGCCATTGGTCAAATTTCTGGATCCATGCACTTGATGCAACAACCGGGGCGAATTCCGAGTCAAGGGATTCAACCCCAACAAGCCAATGAGGTGCAAGCCCCATATCCCCCGTACGTTCCTCCTTTTCCACCTCATCAAGCTCAAGCGGTTTCGGTGTTGCGGAGTGGAAGACAGGTGGACAACGGTGTTAATATGCCACCTCAAGGGCATTCAAGTGATAGATGGAGCCCGAGCAAGCAATGGAGCGACGACAAAAATCGGGCAGATTCAGGTTTTGGACGGCGTCCAGAGTCAGTTGGACGGCGTCCAAGTTTGACGGCGTCCAGAGCCTTCTGGACGGGCACCCCAGGCGCAACCTCAAATTCATACAGAATCAGGATCTGGACGGCGTCCAGATCCAAGTTGGACGGCGTCCAAACCCGACGAGCAGCGCACGGAGCCCAAGGAACCCGAGACGGAGCCCAAGGAGCCCGAGAAGGAGTCCCCACCTCTACACAAGACTTCCAACCCTTATGTTCCTCCCATTCCCTATCCAAGTCGTGTGAAGAACAAGAAGCGGGATCAACAATTCGCCGATCTGTACAAGCTTCTTTCAAAGGTGGATGTGAACTTGCCTCTCCTTGATGTTATTAGCAATGTGCCACCGTTCATGAGGTTCGTGAAGGAGTTGACATCGAGGAAGAAGCCGTTCGATGAGATGGAGACGATTGCGGTATCGGAGGTGGCGACATCCATTATGCAACACCCTCTTCCACCTAAGCAACGAGATCCAGGTTCTTTCGTTATCACTATCTCTTTAGGTAATGGTAAGGAAGCATGTGGTATGTTAGATTTAGGTGCCGGTATCAATCTTATGCCTTATTCTATCTTTAAGCAATTAGAATTAGGAGAACTTAAACCCACTCGCATGAGCCTTCAATTGGCGGATATGTCTATTAGGTACCCTAGAGGTATTATTGAGGATATTCTTGTTCGCGTAGGGGGTTTGATTGTTCCCGTTGATTTCGTGGTTTTAGAGATAGGAGAGGTACAAGAAAATGGTATTGAGCACACACTTTTGCTAGGTCGTCCTTTCATGGCTACTACTAATACTTTGATTTATGTGAAGAGTGGTGTGATTAAGATGTCCGTTTTAGGAGAGGATGTTTCGTTTTCTGTGCATAAGAGTCGACCTATGTCATCGGTCAATTTAATTGATAATTGTTCTTTCATCGATAAGGTTGATGCCTTGGCCGAGTGCTCTTTTGTGCAGGATTTTGACACCGAGGAGGTGTGTTGGGGATCCGGAGATCAAATGGAATGGGAGCGAATGGAGAGAGACATCGGGATCAAACTCCCGTTTCCCCCTCAAGACCCCGAGCTCGGCTCGAAGATTCCGGAGCCGTTGGAGTTGAAAGAGCTGCCATCGCATTTGAAATATGTATTTTTAGAGGGAGGCAATCAAAAACCCGTAATCATCTCTTCTTCTTTGTCTCTTGCAGAGGAAGGAGCATTGGTGGGCATACTCAAGGAGAACAAGCTCGCTTTTGGATGGAGCTTGGCGGATATTCGAGGAATTAGCCCGGCCACGTGCATGCACCGCATCAATCTCGAAGAAGGCGCTCGCCCCAAACGAGATGGACAAAGGAGGCTCAACCCAATGCTCATGGAGGTCGTGCGCAAGGAAATCTACAAGCTATTGGCGGAGGGTATTATCTATGCCATCGCCGATAGTGAGTGGGTTAGCCCGGTGCACGTCGTTCCAAAGAAGGGAGGAATCACGGTGTCAAAGAACGAGAAGGATGAGTTGGTTGCCTCGCGCCCGGTTACCGGTTGGAGGATGTGCATCGATTATAGGAAGCTCAACGCGCGCTTCCACCAAAAAGGACCACTTTCCTCTCCCTTTCATTGATCAAATGCTTGATAAGTTAGCCGGGCAAGAATTTTATTGTTTTCTAGATGGTTTGTCAGGTTACTATCAAATCGCGATAGCTCCGGAGGATCAAGCAAAGACGGCCTTCACAAGCCCTTTTGGGACCTACGCTTATAGGAGGATGCCATTTGGTCTCTGCAACGCACCGGGTACGTTCCTGATCGCACTATTTCTACCACACAAAATAGGTGTAATATAATGAAGTACGAGTATCGTATCCACAGGGATTGAAAAATCGAAAACACACACAATACCTCTACTCAAGAACGAATGTGATGTCTAGGCTTTTAAAGGTTTAGGGAATGTGGTATTTATAAACTAGGCAAATAATAAAAAGACTCAATTAAATCAAATAAGGAAACAAAATGTGCAGGAAATTTACTAGTCAAAATTAAACAACTTAGGACACAAGCAATTAAATAAATAAGGAAAGTGAACAATTAAGGAAAAGTGTTGACTTTAGGGAAGCCTACCTAATCAAATCTATGCAAGCAATTAATGAATACAATTAACCAATTTAATCCAATCTAAATGTGATACATGCAAAAATAACTTACACCCTAATTAAAGCAATGCAAGTAGTCACCCAACGAAACCCTAATAACTCTCTCGAATTGCAAGGATCGAATCAAGTGCAAAATAGAACAAGTACCAATGATATAATCAACTAGGTTCAACTAAGACACCAATTCAATTATATATGAACATATAACAATTCAATTATCAATTAAGACAAATCAAATTATTATATCATGCTTTCATGAGATCTATTATGCAATATCCTATCAAGGCATATAAACATAACTATGCATACATAATTAGTGGCCAATTAACTATGCATGAGAATAAGCACCATGAAACATGCATCTAGATTGGAAGGCTAATTGCAAACAAAAACACTTACATAAATTCAATTAGGCATTCAATCCCTAAAATCAACTAAAGAATTTAGCTAGACATAATTAAAGCAAACATAAACACAAAGAATTGGAAAAACATAATTAAAGAGTAAGAGTAAGAAAAACTTGGAATTGAATCTTGAACACGAAGAACTTCGAAACTTGAATCTTGAATAAACTTGAGAAACTTCAATGTTGATTACAAAACTAAACTCTAAAGAAAAATAAAGTGCTATAAAAGTATGAAGGATAATAAGATGCTTGGGTTTACAATGCTAGAATAGAAGTATATATAGGGGAAATTTACATAAGGAAAACCTAGACCAAAAAGGAGTCTAATTAAATAAGGTAGAAAAATCCCGGCTGGAACCTCTCGACAGACCTCTCGATCGAGAGGTCGATCGAGAGGGTACAATTCTTGCTCTCGATCGATAGCCGCAACAGAAGCTACCTCTCGATCCCTCTCTCGATCGAGAGGTCGATCGAGAGACCTTCACTCGAACTCCAATCTTGACTTTTCAACTTCTATCTTCACGCCTTTTCTCGTCTCGGGGTTTTATCATCGATTTATGCCTGAAAACACAAGGAAACACCTACAAGCATAATATTGTCCCATATACGAAAAACCATATAAAACATAGACAATATTATAAAATCGAGACACAAAATCGACTCTTTTTGGCTATGAAAATAAGGTAAATTTCACCTATATCAAATCCCCCAAACTTAAACATTGTTCGTCCCGAACAATACCAAAACATAAACAATAGACTCTAGCATTGTGAACTATATTGGCCTCAAAAACTTTTCAAAACCAAAACATCATGATCATGATCAAAACTATGCACACAACCTTAGCATCGATAACACAACTTATTCAATAACTTCGAAACATGTCAATCCATCAAAGAACTCTCCCAAGACATGTGAGATATGTATATGTGTATAAGTGAACACTCAACTCTCTCAAAGAAAAAGATGTAATATAATGCACATCATAAGGTTCACTCAACATCAATGTTATGCAACATGTTTACCATAGGCTTGCCCCTAATCTCAACATCTCCACCTAATGTAATATTCACACACTAAGATCAAAAAGGTCTTTGTAAAGCTTGTAATGTAGGGACATTGGTTAAGGTAGGGAATGTATAGGCTAAGTGACTCAAAATACTCCAAATCATCAACCTCTTTTTCAACACCAAACAAAGTATGGTTTTTTTTCAACTCCATCTTCTACCATCCAACACCAATTACAAAACTCAATATCATAGATGCAACATATACAATCTAAGCTAACTATCCCCTTATGCTTTTTATTCTCATTTTTTTTTTTTTTTTTTTTTTTTTTTTTAACTATAGAGCTCAACTAGAACATGTTCTTTTTAACATTCGAACAAAGGCTCTAACTCTTTTTTTTTTTTTTTTTTTTCTTTTTCTCTTTTCTAAGCTTATAGGGATAGCCAACTATACTTAATCAAGCATCTAACAATCTTTTCCTTTTCATACCACATCAAGATATTCTATTCAACTCCTTCCCACATCATCAACTAACTCCACTAAAGATACCCTTATCCATCCAAACCTCCTATCATCCAAGCTCAAGAAAGAAAGGCTCATAAAAGGCTCAACGGGGGTAAACAAAGATTATGATCAAGGTTAGTGTATGGGATTCATGTGGCTACGAAAGAATGGCCTAATATCATCTCCTAGTTCATGAATATACTAAGGTCTTGACGGAGAAATAGGGCAAGTTCTAGAAACAATGAAGCATACATGATCACTCAATCAAGAAAATAGGCATCAATATGCACCAATAGCTCAAAACTCACGGGCTCAAACTAACTAGTTCCCGACATCAAGACATGCTTCAAATTCAATGAATAAAATCGCGTCGCTTCGCCAAGGATCTATGCATAATAAAGATCATGAATTCTTTTCACAAATCAACAACAATTTTCTTATCATTGGCCAAATTCACAACACTATTGTCACATGTTTATTCGACTCAATTTAAACCTAAGACTCAAAACAATAAAAGACTCTAACATACCCCAAAATAATACTAACAAATAAAAGACTCTCAAAGCAAGAAAACAATAAAAGTAATCTAACTTAGACACTCTTTCCCTCCCCCAAACTTATTTTAAAGCATAGCGAAGAAATAAGTTTAAAGAAAAGAAGTAGGCTAAGTTAAAAAAACTGACCTCATTGAAATGGCGGCGGGAAGGGAGGGTTGTCGGGGTTATTGGGGTCGAATCGTTGATGACTCTCCGGGTAGTGAGGATAGAAATAGTGCATCTCATGCACCATCCTATTGTAATTCTCCAAGTATGCTCGTTCATCCTCACGCCTCTTCGCCTCCTCGTCTCGAAATCTCCTCTCGTTCTCAATGTAGGCGTCGAGAGTATCAAAACGACTTCCAATAAATGAGCGAAGGTCCCCTACCTCGGTTCTCAACGTTTGTACTTCTTCGCGAACTCCTCCTACTTGGGATTCAACAAACTGCCTACTATCCCAATGATAGTTGTCCATTGCTTCCATTGACTCCGTGTGCCAATCCCGCATCGTAGAGAAATCCGGAGCTCTCATATGAAAACCGGGCTGTGGAACACCCTCGTATCCTTGCGCGAAAGCATCTTCCCCTTGATCAAATCCTCTCTCGTATTGCTCAGCCTCGTCTTCATCTTCGTCCTCCTCATCATCATCACCACCTTCGTCGGGTTTTGGACCTCCCTCAGCCCACATAAGCTCCTTGTGTTGAGGAGAATCCATCTTTCCGTTCCCTCTCCGCAGCTTCTCGTTCCCGATCACCTCAGTCAAATAATTGTTCGGAAGTGGAAAGAGATAAATGCCACTCATCCCATGCAACTTGAAAAACCACCCGGACGTATCATACGAAATCATCCTCGCAAGCTCCAACGTGCGTCTATCCACAAAGATGGACGTAGATACGGGCTGCTCTCCAATCGGAACGTGGAAGTGTTGGGCAATGGGAGTGACGAAAGCTCCTATCCCGATCTTTTGCCCCCCGAACAAATATGCTTGGCTCTCCATATGATCGACGAGATAAAGGGCTGCATTTTGTGAGTGGCCCCGATATGAGGTCCAAATGAGATGAGCGTCGGTGGCAAGGAAGGTGCCGGAGTCATGACGGGAGTGGATGGTGCACGAGATCAGCCTGTGGAAGTAGCGAATCGTGGGATTCCGAATTGAGGTGGCCTTTGCTTTCGCCGGGTTGTAGGATCTCGTCCTTTCCTCCTCAAAATCCACGAATTGTGCCCACAAGTCTTGCAAATCCGGGTGATTGTTGCCAATATACTCACCACGCTTGTTTCCTCCGATGACGTCGTTAAGTTGATCCATATCTAGCTCTCTCGGTTGACCACCGAGTTGGAAACGAATGACGTGGGGCACTTGGTTGACTCGCTCCACTACCAACGTTGAGAGGAACTCCACCGTGAGAATGTGGTAGGTGAAGTGATTCCCTTGAAATATGTTGGTGAAGCCCCCTCGTTGCATCAATTGCGTGATCTCATTAGCTATCCCCATCGCAGCAACCGTCTCTTGGTGTAGGAAACGACAGTGCTTGTGCTTGAGTTGCACAAGGTGGGACCACCTCCTCTTCGACTCCGCTGTCGTGAGCTTGAGTTTGAACGCCTTGGGCTCCAAACTTGAAGGCATCGACCTCGCCGGCGGTATCCTAGTCTCCGGGATAGTCCTATCATTCTTCCATGTCTCCTTTCCCTTGCTCGACGAAGTGACCTTTTCTTTTCCTTTGCCTTTACCCGATGAGGTTGAAGCAACATTCTTGCCCTTGTCCCTTGCCATCGTTAGTACCTTGTGACGAATCGAAGAGAGAAATCGAGAGTATTTGTGTGTGCTTGAGAGAATTTGTGAGTTATGAGAGTATGGTATGTGAATTATGTGCAAAAGGTATATTTAAAGGAGGGAATAAACCTGGTCAAAGTCGGATTTTGCGCCGTCAACGACCCTCTCGAACGACCTCTCGATCGAGAGAGGTGTCGAGAGGTGCGTACTGGAATCTGAAATCTTACCTCTCGATCGACCTCTCGATCGAGAGACCTATCGAGAGGTAGCTACTGGAATCTGACATTTGACCTCTCGAACGACCTCTCGATCGAGAGAGGTGTCGAGAGGTGCTGCACTTTATGTTCTGACCTCCCCTCTCGATCGAAAACACGGGGGTCTCGATCGAGAGGCTGCACGTGACATACCTGGGAAATCAAAATTCAAAACCTCTCGAACGACCTCTCGATCGAGAGAGGTGTCGAGAGACCCCTACTGTACGCCAAAATTTCACCTCTCGAACGACCTCTCGATCGAGAGAGGTGTCGAGAGGTCCTGCTCGATTTTGTTTTCTACACAACTTTTTAGCAATTGTTAGTATATCATGGGGTTCGACTCTAAAATACGAAACTCGATTTAAAACTACGAAAAATAAACTACCTAAGACACAAAACGTAAAACAAAACGAAATAAAAAAAAAAAAAACGGGATACGAATATTGGGTTACCTCCCAACAAGTGCTACGTTTTACGTCTTTAGCCCGACGATACCTCTTTTCTAACTTGGGTCATCGAGGTACGTGGCCTCTTTCTTGGGGTAAAGCGGCAACGGCTTGAAGTAGTGCTTGAGGCGATGTCCATTCACTACGAACTTTTCACCATCGTTCTTCAACACCTCGAATGCACCATTCTTCAAATCCTTGTAAATGACGTACGGCCCCGACCACTTACTTTGCAATTTTCCTGGAAATAAACGAAGTCGAGAATTAAAAACAAGAACATCATCACCAATTTCGAACTTACGCTTCTTGATGCTTAAGTCGTGAAATCGTGCGGCTCGTTCTTTGTAGATCCTTGAATTCTCGAATGCTTCGTTTCTCCATTCATCAAGCTCCAACAAGTCGTCACATCGTTGGCCCATGGCTTCTTTGAACTCGAAGTTGATCCTTCTCGTCGCCCAATAAGCTTTATGCTCCAACTCCATTGGTAAGTGGCACGACTTGCCAAATAGCAATTGATATGGCGATCTCCCAATTGGTGTCTTGAAAGCCGTCCTATAGGCCCAAAGTGCGTCATCCAAGTACTTCGCCCACTCCTTTTTGTTGGTGACGGTCTTCTCCAAAATTTGCTTGATCTCTCGATTAGCTAACTCGGCTTGACCGTTTGCTTGAGGGTGGTAGGGCGATGTGACCTTGTGCTTGACTCCGTACTTTGCAAGAAGCGATCCTAACCAACGATTGTTGAAGTGGCTCCCCCCATCACTAAGCAAAGCTCTCGGAGTTCCAAACCGAGTCAAAATATTTCGCTGGAGGAATTTGATCACTACCTTCGAATCGTTGGTTGTAGTCGGAATGGCCTCGACCCATCTAGAAACATACTCCACCGCAAGAAGAATGTAAGAGAACCCTTGAGACTTGGGAAAAGGACCCATAAAGTCAATCCCCCAAACATCGAAGAGTTCCACTTCCATGATTGTTCGCTGCGGCATCTCGTCCCTCTTCGTGATATTCCCCATTCGTTGGCATCGATCGCATGACTTGATGAACTCATGGCAATCCTTGTAGATCGACGGCCAATAGAAACCACTATGAAAGATCTTGAGAGCGGTCCTATTTGCTGCAAAGTGTCCCCCATTCGGAGCGCTATGGCAATCTTCGATGATCTTCTTCCATTCCGATTGTCGAACGCATCGCCTTATGACTCCATCGGCACACCTCCTATACAAATATGGATCATCCCAATAATAGAACTTACAATCGTGGAGGAACTTCTTCTTTTGGTGAGACGATAGATCCTTGGGCACATGATGGATCACCAAGTAGTTGACGATGTCGGCGAACCAAGGTGTCAAGTCGTCCATCTGAAAAATCTGCTCATCGGGGAAGCTCTCCTTGATTGCAATTTTCGAATCCTCTCCTTCCACGGGCTGCTCGAGTCTCGAGAGATGGTCGGCCACCACGTTCTCGCATCCTTTCCTATCCTTGATCTCCATGTCGAACTCTTGAAGAAGCAAAATCCAGCGAACTAATCTCAGCTTCGAGTCCTTCTTGTTGAATAGATAGCGAATGGCGGCATGGTCGGTGTGCACAATCGTGTGAGATCCCACCAAATAAGGTCTAAACTTGTCGAAAGCGTAGACCACAGCAAGTAACTCCTTCTCCGTGGTGGTGTAATTCCTTTGAGCCGAGTCCAACGTCTTACTCGCATAGTAGATCACTCGGAATAGCTTCTCCCTTTTCTGCCCCAAAACTGCTCCTACCGCCCAATCGCTTGCATCGCACATGAGCTCGAACGGGGCACTCCAATCCGGGGAAACCAAAACGGGAGTAGAGATAAGAGCCTTTTTCAGCGTTTCGAAAGCTTCCAAGCACTCATCATCGAACACGAACTTGACGTCTTTCTCGAGCAATCCACACAACGGCTTCGTGATCTTTGAGAAATCCTTGATGAATCTCCTATAGAAGCCGGCATGTCCTAGGAAACTTCTCACCGATTTGACATTGGTTGGCGGTGGCAACTTCTCGATGGCTACAACTTTGGCTCGATCCACCTCCAATCCATATGAAGAAACCTTGTGACCAAGTACAACTCCTTCTTGAACCATGAAGTGGCACTTCTCCCAATTAAGAACTAGGTTCGTCTCTTCGCACCTTTGAAGCACCGTGGCAAGATTCTCCAAGCATTGATCAAACGAAGGCCCAAAGACTGAAAAATCATCCATAAATACCTCCATGATATTCTCGATCAGTCCATGGAAGATTGCCATCATGCACCGTTGGAAAGTGGCCGGCGCATTGCATAGTCCGAACGGCATCCTCCGATAAGCGAAAACTCCATATGGGCATGTGAATGCCGTCTTGTGTTGGTCCTCCGGAGCGATGGCGATTTGATTGTAACCGGAATATCCGTCGAGGAAGCAATAATACTCATGGCCGGCTAGCCGATCGAGCATTTGATCTACGAACGGGAGGGGGAAATGATCCTTCCTTGTTGCTGTGTTGAGAAGACGATAATCAATGCAAACTCGCCATCCCGTGACGAGCCTTGTCGCGATCAGCTCTCCCTTCTCGTCGTTGATGACCGTCATGCCTCCTTTCTTAGACACCACTTGAGTAGGGCTCACCCACTCGCTATCCGAAATAGCATAGATCATGCCGGCATCAAGCAATTTCAGCACCTCCTTCCTCACAACCTCTTGCATGGCTGGGTTTAATCGTCTTTGGGGTTGGACTCTTGGACGATGCCCTTCCTCGAGCAAGATCCTATGCATGCAAATTGTAGGACTAATACCTTTGATGTCGGCAATTGTCCATCCAATTGCAGATTTGTGCTCCCTTAGCACCCTCAATAGCTTGTCCGTGTTTGCCTCCGTGAGATGAGAGGAAACGATCACCGGGTACGTCTCTTCTTCTCCTAAGAACTTGTACTTGAGGTGCTCGGGTAATGGTTTCAACTCCACCTTGGGGGCTGCATCCTTCTTTTCTTCTTCTTCGAGGAGTCCACCATCCACCTTCTTGTTGATGTCGAGATATGCAACCTCCTTGTGGTGGCTCGATGGTCGGTTAGCCTCCAACTGATTTAGATACTCGAGTATCTCGTCGCAAGCCTCATCCAACTCCTCGTAGGCATAGAGAGAATTAGAGATACAATGGTTAAGTGCCTCCTCCGAAGTGGGTGATGTCAATGTCTCGATGGAGAAGATATCCTCATGTTGATCATCGGGTCGCTTCATCGCTTCATATATAGAAATCTTCAGCTCTTCCCCGTTAACTCGGAATGTGAGGTCTCCATCTTGAACATCGATCAATGCTCTCCCCGTCGCTAAGAATGGCCGTCCCAAAATCAACGGTTGATTTGTATCCTCGGGCATGTCCAAGACTACGAAATCCGCTGGAAAGACAAGGTTGTGCACTTGAATGAGAACGTCCTCCACTATCCCCCTCGGATAAGAAACTGATCGGTCCGCCATAAGTAGGGAGATGGTGGTTGGCTTCATCCTCCCGATCTTGAGCCGGTTGAAAATAGAGAGGGGCATCAAATTTATGCTAGCACCAAGATCGCATAGCACATTTTGGAAGATTTGATCACCAATCTTGCATGACAACGTAAACCTTCCGGGATCCTTTCGCTTCATTGGTAACTTCTTTTGGATCACCGCGCTGCACTCCTCCGTGAGATTGATCGTCTCGAACTTCCCCCACTTCTTCTTTCCCGAAACCGCGTCCTTGATGAACTTCATGTGGTTGGGCATGTCCCGAAGAGCATCGAGAAGTGGTATGTTGATATTGACCTTTTGTAGTATCTCCATGAAGCGTTGATACTTCTCGTCTTGTTTCGTCTTGGTCAATCGTTGCGGGAAGGGGGCCTTCGGAGTGTAAGTTGGAATTTGGTGTGGCTGCTGGGCCTCTCGACCGACCTCTCGATCGAGAGAGGTGTCGAGAGGTCCTTTCTGACCTTGCTGTTTGACCTCTCGATCGACCTCTCGATCGAGAGAGGTATCGAGAGGGTCAATCTGTATCTCCTCGTCGTAGACCTCTCGATCGAGAGAGGTGTCGAGAGGCCCTCGCCTCGGCTCTTGGTTCCTCGTTTCTTCGAGCACCACATTCTTGAAGTTCCCGACTCCTTTCTTCTCAGCTTCCAAGGATGGATTGGTGTATTTTGTGCCACTCCGAAGCTCAATAGCATGGACATGATGGTTGTTCTTCGGGTTTTGCTCCGTGTTACTTGGGAATTGGCCGGGCTTATGGATTCCTCCTTGAGCGTTGGCTATTTGGCTCATTTGCGTCTCCAACATTTGCATTTGCTTGGTCAACGCATTGATGCTACTAGCCAAGTTGTTGGTTGATGTACTTTGAGTGAGCTCCAACGTCCTTAACTTTGCATCTTGTTGTGTCATCCTCATCTCCGATTGAGCCATATATTGACGAATCAAGTCGTCGGTTGACAATTCCTTCTTGGGCTCTTGGATGACTCCGTTCTCGACATGGAAGCCGGGAGGTGGTTGCAAGGCATTGTTCGGATTGGCGTAGGAGAAGTTCGGATGATTTCGGTTGTTGGGCACGTATGGTTTCTTGTACCCTCCTTGGTAGTTCGAACCTCCTTGTCCTCCTTGTCCTCCTTGCCACTTGTTTCCTTGATTCGGTTGCCATTTGCCTCCTTGTTGCACAAAATTGGCATCTTCCTCTTCGGTAGGGTTTGCTTGATCGTCCGTGATAGCATCGCACCGAAGTACTCCTTTCTTGATAGAATCCAACTCATTTGCTGTTTTTGTATACTTCTCCATCAAGTCCTCGTAAGCATCGATTCCAATATTGGCAACTCTCCTTCTTCCAAGTCGACGATCGGTGGCCTCTTCATAGCTCGAGTTCACGGTAAGCTCAATGATCTCCATAGCCACATCGTATTCATTGTTCAAAAATCCTCCCTTCGAAGCGTAATCGAGCTCCTTCCTACACAACTTGTTCAAACCACGATAGAAGTTCGTGATTTGATCCTCCTTGGTAATTCCATGATTTGGGCATGCTCGTAGTAGTTTCTTAAATCTCCCCCATGCCTCGTAGAAGTGCTCGTCCTCGAATTGTTGAAATTGTATGATCTCATTGATAAGCTTTTGAGCTCTCGAGGGTGGGAAGAATTTGTTGAGGAACTTCGTGCACATGTCGCTCCAAGTAGTGATCTCCGTCTTGTCCAATCCGTCTAACCACTCTCTTGCATCGTCCTTGAGAGACCACACGAAGAGGCTAAGCTTGAGATAGTCCGAAGATACTCCATTGGCTTTGTATGTAGCACATATGTCCAGAAACTGCTTCAAGTGCGCGTTCGGATCCTCCGCCGGCGATCCTCCGTATTGATTGTTTTGCACCATGTTGATGAGGGACGTCTTGAACTCGTAGTTGTTTGCTTCGGTAGTCCCCCATCCTCCTTGCTGAAATTGATCAACGACCGGCTTGTAGCGGTCGTTCAAAGTCCTCCTCGCTCCTTGATCCCCCATTGAATCGAAACTCCTTGGTGAATCGGGTGGTGAAGAGGGTGGTGTATCGATCTTGCTTGCTTTCTTCTCTCGCCTCAACGCCCTTAGAGAGCGCTCTAACTCCAAGTCTATAGGAATAGGTTGTATCCCTTTAGACCTTGTGGTCATGCACTACCTAAAACCAAAGAAGAGAAAAGAAAAACGTGAGATCAATAAACCGAAAACAGAAAATAAAAGTGCCTAAATCACCTATTGATCCTATTTCAAAATACGTGTATGAAATCTAATCAATCCCCGGCAACGGCGCCAAAATTTTGATCGCACTATTTCTACCACACAAAATAGGTGTAATATAATGAAGTACGAGTATCGTATCCACAGGGATTGACAAATCGAAAACACACACAATACCTCTACTCAAGAACGAATGTGATGTCTAGGCTTTTAAAGGTTTAGGGAATGTGGTATTTATAAACTAGGCAAATAATAAAAAGACTCAATTAAATCAAATAAGGAAACAAAATGTGCAGGAAATTTATTAGTCAAAATTAAACAACTTAGGACACAAGCAATTAAATAAATAAGGAAAGTGAACAATTAAGGAAAAGTGTTGACTTTAGGGAAGCCTACCTAATCAAATCTATGCAAGCAATTAATGAATACAATTAACCAATTTAATCCAATCTAAATGTGATACATGCAAAAATAACTTACACCCTAATTAAAGCAATGCAAGTAGTCACCCAACGAAACCCTAATAACTCTCTCGAATTGCAAGGATCGAATCAAGTGCAAAATAGAACAAGTACCAATGATATAATCAACTAGGTTCAACTAAGACACCAATTCAATTATATATGAACATATAACAATTCAATTATCAATTAAGACAAATCAAATTATTATATCATGCTTTCATGAGATCTATTATGCAATATCCTATCAAGGCATATAAACATAACTATGCATACATAATTAGTGGCCAATTAACTATGCATGAGAATAAGCACCATGAAACATGCATCTAGATTGGAAGGCTAATTGCAAACAAAAACACTTACATAAATTCAATTAGGCATTCAATCCCTAAAATCAACTAAAGAATTTAGCTAGACATAATTAAAGCAAACATAAACACAAAGAATTGGAAAAACATAATTAAAGAGTAAGAGTAAGAAAAACTTGGAATTGAATCTTGAACACGAAGAACTTCGAAACTTGAATCTTGAATAAACTTGAGAAACTTCAATGTTGATTACAAAACTAAACTCTAAAGAAAAATAAAGTGCTATAAAAGTATGAAGGATAATAAGATGCTTGGGTTTACAATGCTAGAATAGAAGTATATATAGGGGAAATTTACATAAGGAAAACCTAGACCAAAAAGGAGTCTAATTAAATAAGGTAGAAAAATCCCGGCTGGAACCTCTCGACAGACCTCTCGATCGAGAGGTCGATCGAGAGGGTACAATTCTTGCTCTCGATCGATAGCCGCAACAGAAGCTACCTCTCGATCCCTCTCTCGATCGAGAGGTCGATCGAGAGACCTTCACTCGAACTCCAATCTTGACTTTTCAACTTCTATCTTCACGCCTTTTCTCGTCTCGGGGTTTTATCATCGATTTATGCCTGAAAACACAAGGAAACACCTACAAGCATAATATTGTCCCATATACGAAAAACCATATAAAACATAGACAATATTATAAAATCGAGACACAAAATCGACTCTTTTTGGCTATGAAAATAAGGTAAATTTCACCTATATCAGTTCCAAAGATGCATGATGTCTATTTTTTCGGAATTTATCGGTGACTTTGTTGAGATTTTCATGGATGATTTTTCTGTTTTTGGGTCGTCTTTTCATGATTGCTTGATGAAGATAGAGAGAGTTCTTAAGAGATGCATTGAGAGTGGTCTTACTTTAAGTTGGGAGAAGAGTCATTTTATGGTTAGAAGTGGAATTGTTTTAGGCCATATAGTCTCGAGTAAGGGTATAGAGGTCGACAAAGCGAAAGTGGAGGTGATTGAAAAATTGCCACCACCTAGTGATGTCAAAGGTATTAGGAGTTTCCTTGGTCATGCGGGCTTTTATAGACGATTTATTAAGGATTTTTCTAAGATTAGACAACCTCTTTGTCGTTTGCTTGCTCAAGATGTGCCTTTCCACTTTGATGATTCTTGTATGCATGCTTTTCTCACCTTGAAGGAAAAACTCATCTCCGCCCCCGTTGTAGTTGGACCCGATTGGTCATTGCCTTTTGAAATTATGCGTGATGCGTCTAATAATGCCGTAGGGGCTGTTTTGGGTCAAAGAGTCGATAAGATGCTTCGTGTGATTTACTACGCTAGTTTAACTCTTAACCCGGCTCAAGTGAATTACACCACCACCGAACAAGAGATGCTTGCCGTTGTTTTTGCCTTAGATAAGTTTAGATCTTACATCATAGGGTCTAAGGTGATTATTTATAGTGATCATGGTGCTCTTAAACATCTTTTGACTAAAGCCCAAGCAAAACCTAGGTTGATTAGATGGGTCTTATTATTGCAAAAATTTGATATTGAGATTCGTGATAGAAAAGGTAGTGATAATCTTGTGGCCGACCATCTCTCTCGTCTCGATTCACCTCCCCCTTATGCTTCTCTTGATGATATTTGTGATTCTTTTCCTTTCAAGAATGTTAATGAAGTGGATGTTACTCCTTGGTTTGCCGATATTGCTAATTACTTGACCGATAAGGACACTAAACCCGTCCTTAACGCTCAAGAAGAGAAAATGTTTCTTCGTTTGTGTAGGCAATACTATTGGGAGGACCCTCATTTATTCAAGCTTGGGAAGGACGAGGTGATTCGAAGATGTGTTCCCGACCACGAGCAAGCCGAGGTGTTGCGACATTGTCACGAGGAACCGAGTGGAGGCCATTTTGGTGGGCAAAAGACTGCACATAAGGTACTTCAAAGTGGGCTATATTGGCCCACTCTTTTTAAGGATGCCCAAGCCTTCTACCTTTCTTGTGATCGTTGTCAACGTGTTGGCTCGATTAGTCGACGCAATGAGATGCCTTTGAATCCTATCTTGGTGGTTGAGGTATTTGATGTGTGGGGAATTGATTTTATGGGTCCTTTTCCCAAGTCTCATGGATTCGAATATATTTTACTTGCCGTTGATTACGTGTCTAAGTGGGTAGAAGCCATACCCACGAAGACATGTGATTCTCACGTTGTCTTGAAGTTTGTGCAGGAAAATATCTTGTGTAGGTTTGGTTTCCCTCGTGTGATCATTAGTGATGGGGGAAAGCATTTTTGCAACAAGTTGTTCGCCAAGCTCATGAAGAAGAACACCATCACACACAAGGTGGCGACTCCTTACCATCCACAAACTTCGGGACAAGCGGAGACGAGCAATCGACAAATCAAAGGGATCCTCGAGAAGACGGTGAAACCATCAAGGAAGGATTGGGCCGACAAGTTGAACGACGCTCTTTGGGCATATCGCACGGCTTACAAGGGCGTGCTTGGGATGAGTCCCTATAGGCTCGTCTATGGTAAGTCGTGTCATTTACCCGTTGAGATCGAGTTCAAGGCATATTGGGCTCTCAAGCGCATCAACTTCGACCTCGACGATGCTCACGATCGGAGAATTTTGCAAATGGAGGAGCTTGACGAGCTAAGGAACGAAGCCTACGACAATGCCAAGATCTACAAGGACAAGGTGAAACGTCTACATGATAGACGCATAGCCTACAAAGAGTTCAAACCCGGAATGAAGGTACTTCTCTTCCACTCTCGTCTTCGTTTATTTCCGGGTAAGCTTAAGTCTAGGTGGGGAGGTCCATACACGGTGGTGCAAGTTTTCCCTCATGGTGCGGTAGAGATCAAGAACGAGGATTCGGGATACATCTTCTCGGTCAACGGGCAACGATTGAAGCCGTACATCGAAGGGTCGACATTGCCTCAAACGGTGGAGACGATTCTCATCTCCGATCCCCCACTTTCCGAATGAGTTTTTGGTACGTCAAGCTAATGACGTTAAACAAGCGCTTGGTGGGAGGCAACCCACGTATAAAAAAATTATATAATTATGTAGATTAGGTTTTATTTTTTTTGTTATTTTCGTGTTTTCGTTGTTTTTCTTTTTGGTTTTTCGTACAGGGAGTAGTACACAAGGATCGGCATGAGGAGAAGTCGAGACGAGGAGGAAAAATCGAAGTCCAAAATCGGGCAGATTCGACTTTTGGACGGCGTCCAACTTGGTTCTGGACGCCGTCCAGAAAGGCCCGTCCAGCTCAGCTTAAAAGAGTTGGACGCCGTCCAACTTATTCTGGACGCCGTCCAACCCTGAACGGGCACCCCTAATTCTCTTTAAACTCGAATTTGTGCCTTAACCTATTTCTTCCCTTTCCTTTCTCTCACGACTCTCTCTCTCTCTCTCTCTCAATTGCGATTTCAGCAAAGCCCCAGCCGCCGTCGAATTTCCTGCTGCCATCCCCAATTTCGCCGTCGCCGCCCTTGCTAGTTGCTGCTGCCGCCGTTCAGTCCAGCCTGCTGCCGCCGCTCAGTGCAAACAGCCGCCGCCGCTCAGTTCAAACCACCGCCGCCGCGTCACCGCTTGCTGCTGCTACAACCCGCGCCGCCACCAACGCCGCAGTAGCCGCCTTCAGCCACCGTCGTTGGTCGCGCCGTCGAGAACCAGCCGCGTCCAAATTTGCCGTTGGACGCCGTCCAGAACCCAGTACTGTCCCGGCGCGAGTTTTTGCCCGTTCCACCCGTTCTCATCCCGTCTTCTTTCCTCAGCCTTCTACTTCAACCATGGCACTTGGCAATGCGTTCAACAACGCCCGGATCGACCGTCTCGAGGCCGATCGACCCACCGGAGTCACTCCGCAACAACTAGGTATACTCCGAGGCGTTCCGTTTTCCACTGAACGGATCGCCACGACCCATATTTATCTTCGTTTACATGAACTTGATATTAGGCCTCCTAGACATTTTCGTATGAATTTTCTTCGTAATTTGCCGGTGTGGAATACACTTAGAGGGTACTTGAATTGTTTGGGATTGTCTACTTTGGTGTCGAATGCGTGGGATGGCCATTCTAGTCTTTGTTTGGAAATGTGTAGTAGTTTTAGGTTGGAATTGAATGAGGGAGGGGAGTTATGCATGTTCTGTACTTTTGAGGGTGAATTGGTAGAAATCACTAGGGCTGTGATGAATGAGGTTTTTGGATTCCATAATGATGAGGATTTGGTTGAATTCGTGCCTTCTAATTTTGATGTGGCTGCTGCTTGGTATGAACTTACGGGGGTAGCGAATTATAAGGCTTCGGGGGTTCCTAGTGCATTTATTCGTGATGATGCTTTACTTATCCTTCACCGTTTCTTGTCTTGTATGATAACTGCTAAGAAGGAACATAGTAAAGTTAATGCTGTTGAGATATATTTGCTTACTTGCGCTAGGGATGGTACTCGTATTGGTTTAGCCCCGTTTATTTGGGCCCAGTTGACTAACGTGCAAGTTAAGAGGGGAGCACACCCTACTTTGAGTTACATTGCCACAGGTCTAGCTCGCCATTTCGGAGTCAACGTTGCAGAATGTGAAGGGCTAACCCCGAGCCAAGAGATCACCCCTTCTGACTTCATCAGGGCTCATCTCATGGTTTCCCCGACTGAGTTTGTCCCTGTGCTAGAGCGCCCTTCGGTGAAAGCTCACTACAGAAATCTTAGGCAACGAGGGATTGTACACGAGGAGGAGCAAGCTCACGGGGCCGAAGGTGATGACGAAGAGGGAGGTGGTGATGAAGACGAGCAGCAAGAGCATCAAGAAGAGCAACACGAGGAGCACCAAGAGGTCCCGGCTGATGACGACCTCCTAGCGCACCATTTTCACCGCCGCGATCGTGTTCGAGGCCGTCGAGCCATGGAGGCCGAGACCCCCCCCGTATTGGGCTGAGTTTCGAGGCGATTTTACACACTTTCAACAAGGTGTGTTTGATCGTTTCGACGCATTGACTACCCAAATGACAGGCTTGTCTACCCATGTGTCGGGTTTGGATAGGAGGGTGTCCAACATAGAGAGCCACTTGATGCACTACACCGATTTTTCGATTGGCTCCACCTCCGCTCCTCCGGACCCGAATGATCCACGTTATTGGTCTCCCCACGATCCTCGATGGAATGAACCACGGTTCGGAGGTCCTTTCAACTAGTCTTAGCCATGTTTGTGTCTTTTATTTTGAGTCTTTTATTATTTTCTCTTTATTTTGTTTGATTTTACGCTTTGGTATTTGTGTTTTGTGTTTGTTTTGTAGGTGATACTTGGAGTCTCTCGAGATTTTGGGTATTTGTGTTCGTCATTTTGCGATAAGTTCTTTCTTTCCCTTTCCTTTTTATTTTCTCGCAATGGGGACATTGCTTGATTTTAAGTGTGTGTGGGGGGGGGGGGGGGGGGGATCTTTGAACTTTTGGCATGTAGTTTTTAATTTTGTTGAGTCTTAGGAGTTATTTGAGTCATTGAGTCGAATGAGTTGAGTCATTGAGTCGAATGAGCATGTGATGATAGTATTGTGGACTTGGCCAATGATAGAGAATTGCGTTGATTTTTGGAAAAATTCATGATCTTTATTATGCATGGAACCTTGGCGAAGCGACGCATTTTATTTGACGAATTTGATGTATGCTATGATGTCGGGAACTAGTTAGTTTGAACCCGTGAGATTTGAGCTATTTGTGCATATTTATGCCTATTCTTTTATTGAGTGATCATGCATGCTTCGTTGTTTCTAGAACTTGCCTTGTTTCTCCATCAAGACCTTAGTATATTTACGAACTAGGAAATGATTTTAGGCCATCTTTCTTTAGCCACATGATTCCTATACACTAACCTTGTTCATAATCCTTTGTTTACCCCTTTTGAGCCTTTATTAGCCGTTCTTTGTGAAACCGGATGATAGGAGGTTTGGATGATTATGGGTATCCTTAGTTGTAGTTGGTGATATGGAAGGAGATAATTTGAAAATATTTGTTGTGGTGTAGAAGGAGAGAAAGAGAAGAAATTTTAGATGCTTGTTTAAGTGTAGTTAGCTATCCCTATGAGCTTAGAAAAAAAAAAAGATAAGAAAAAAAAATAGAGCCTTTGTTCAAATTAGAAAGAACATGTATTAGTTGAGCTCTAGAAAAAAAAAAAGAAAAGAAAAGAAAAAGAAAAATAATAATAATAATAATAAGCATAAGGGGATAGTTAGCTTTGCTTTGTATAGTTTAGCATCTTTGAGTTTGTATTTGGTGTGTTGGAGGGTAGAAGATGGAGATAAAAATCCATACTTTGGTTGGAGTTGAAAAATAGGTTGATGATTTAGAGCATTTTGAGTCACTTAGCCTATATATTCCCTACCTTAACCAATGTCCCTACATTACAAGCTTGTATAAAGACCTTTTTTATCCTTGTTTGTAAGTATTACATTAGGTGGAGATGTTGAGATTAAAGGCAAGCTTATGGTAAACATGTTGCATTGCATTGATGTTGAGTGAACCCTCTTGATGTGCATTATATTACATCTTTTCTTTGAGAGAGTTGAGTGTTCACTTTCATATACAAATTTTCACATGTTGGAGAGTGTTCTTTGATGGATTAGCATACTTTGAATTAGTTGAGTAGATTGTGTTGATTGATGCTAAGGTTGTGTGCATAGTTTTGATCATGATCATGAGAGTTTGTTTTCGAAAAGTTTTGAGGCCTATATAGTTCACGATACTTGAGTCTATTGTTTATTTTGTTTTGCTTGAGGACAAGCAAAGGTCTAAGTGTGGGGGAGTTTGATTGGTGTGTAAATGTTAGGATTTTCGTAGTGTTTTCGAGTCCGTTTTCGTAATGTTTTTGTGTCTTTGTGTGTGTTTATGGCTATGATTCGTTTGTTTGGAGTTCTTTGGTACTTGTAGGTGATTATGGATGAAAAGGAGCGAAAACGGGTCGAAAAGGAAGGAAAAGACGATGATCGGACGAAGGAGGGCAGTCCGGAGATCTGGACGCCGTCCAAACCTCATCTGGACGCCGTCCAAAAGCATGTCCAAGAAGGGCTGGACGGGCGTCCAGTGTTGAAGCAAACTTGTGCAGCCTGAAGAGCTGGACGCCGTCCAAGATCATCTGGACGCCGTCCAAACCGCACCTGGACGCCGTCCAATCTTCATCTGGACGCCGTCCACAATCAGCGTGAAGCCAATTCTTACAGTCTCAAGAACTGGACGCCGTCCAGTTTAAGTTGGACGCCGTCCAACTAAGGCGGCCAGCAAATCTTTCCTTTTTCATCTAGGTTTTTACCTAGTATATATATATCATCCTTGTGCACGAATTTGTATCATCTTTTATCATTATTTAGCTTTAGTTTTCAGATTAAAATACTTTAGATTAGCTTTCTATTGTTCGGATCCGGATTCGTTCTTCGTTATTGCAATTTAATTCAAGACGTTTTATTTACTTCAAGTTCTTTGTTCTTCGTCTCAATTTACGTAAGTTCTTTTATTGCTTTCGTTTATTTGATTTAATTGCTTGCTCTCGTTTTAGATTCGTTTTCTTAATTGCTTCATTTAAATTCCTTAGTTTAAATTCGTTCTTCCGATTTTCTAGTTCTAGTTTAGATTCGTTTTTCTTTGCTTTCGATTCTCTAGTTTTTCAAAGCTTTCAAGTTAGATTAATTTGCTTTTAATTTCCAGATTTCAATTCATCATGTCTAGATTTATTTATGCTTCTTTCTTCGCTTTCGTTTCCTTCGTTGCTTTCTTTATTGCTTTCTTTTCGATTCTTGCCTAGGTAGATTAATCGTTTTTTTTTAGTTTAATTTTAGATTTATTTCCTCGTTCTTAGATTAGTTATTTACTTGCTTTTATTTATTGCTTTATTTTATTCTCTTGCCTAGGATTTAAAAACAAAAACCCCAAATTCTTCTTTACTTGCTTTCTTAGTTTTAGGTTTACTACATAATTAATTGCCCTGTTAAGTTTTCCTTGAGATTCGATACTTAGGTTTTACTTGCTAGTGCTACGATATATTTCGTCTATTGCGAACACTTTTTGGTGAAACACCGGCACCGAGAGAGTTTACAGCCTGCGTGAAAAGGTTAGTTTCTTAATTTTTGGATCTATCTCTGCCATGTCATACTCTCTCCGTCGTTCGTATTAGTCGTCGTTTGAACATTCTTGATAATCGAGCGTAAATCGAATGGAGTCTATCGGAATTAATTAGTTTAAATAGCACATTATTTGTCTTGAATATTATAATAAATATTTTTATTCGGGACGACTATTTTAACAAGTCCAGATACTTATTTAGGGAGGTTGGATGGGGGCCAAATAAAATGTCTCCTTCTCCGACCCCACATCAATCGATCATTATAATTAATGTATGTAATGTTTGTCAGTGTAGTCGGAACCGGCGAAGCAATGGGAAAGCAGATTAAAATTGGAAGTGCTAAACGAAAGCGAAATAGATGAGTTTTCGAGCGAGAGTTTGAAGTCTTTGGAGTTTCGAAAAGTGAAGTTTAGAGGCGTTTTCGACGAGAACAAGTCTATCTTAGTTCTGGAGGATAAGCCTACACCTTCTGATCCTTTTGCATATTAATACAGCCTCCTAACTCCTTTCATTCCTCATCCTCCCAAAAGGTAAAATCAACTCATTCTATTCTATATATTCAAATAATATACTACGTACATATTATAAATATACTACTATATCACAATTTACTACTTTTCTTGAACATCATATAGTATATGATTAATTTGAATCATATTTTGGCAGTGTTACTTCACATGTATTAGTGAATAGAGGGCGGGTCCCACGGGATTGGGCCGATTATACGAAAATTGAGAAGGTTCAATCGTACGAGATCGTAAGGGATTTCCCTCAAAAGGTTGTAACTCCAAATTTCTGTTTTCCTTCGCTCAATTGCTAGTTAAAATTGTGGTAATTAAATCTCAACCTCTGAAGTTTTCAGTAAATGGATCTCTAATGTGATCTAGAAAATGACGTGGCTAAACGTGCAACATTATTATTCCAGCACAAAATGAAATAAAAGGCGGCAAAACGTGGATATTTAATTCACTTGATGGGTCTGAATAGGATCATTTCTTGCCCAATTTTATTTTTATTTATAATGTTTACACATTTACTTTATGTTTTTTCTTTGAAATTTCAATAGGGTAATATCATCTATTTATAAAAATGTAATATATTAATAATATATTAATTGACAATTTAAATAGTTGGGGGTATAATGTTTACACAGTCCCCTTATTTAGCAAATTAACACACACATAATTAATTAATAGGATCGGAGTAGTATATATTATAATGAAAGGATGAAAAACGTGCATATACATACCCAAGAGAAGACTGAAGAGGGTTAAGAGCAGAATCTGCTTTCCCATTGCTAGCTTGCTTTGAAGAGAGAGAGAGAGAGAGAGAGAGAGAGAGAGAGAGAGATGATGATGATGAATAAGCTGGGTTCTTCTTCTTCTTTCTAACTTGTGATGTGTGTTTTGGATGGTGAAATCAGGTGAAGGAGTTGATGCAAATATATACACAAATTATCACTATCCTGCATAGGAAATTTCTATCATTTAATTTTTATCCTATCAATAATTCTACACAGTCCCCTTTTTTAGAAAATTATTTTAGGCAGAACATGGATATTTAATTCACTAATTGATGGGTCTGAATAGGACCATTTCTTGGCCAATTTTACTTTTATTTATAGTATTTAAACATTTACTTAATGCTTTTCTTTGAAATTTCAATAGGGTAATATATATCATCTATTTATAAAAATGTAATATATGAATAGTATATTAATCGACAACTTAAATATTTGGGGTACTTGTGTGGGTTCGGTAGTGGCTTTATCATAATATATATAGTTAAAATTCCTAATTATCCCTATTTTAAAAAATACAGTAAAAATAGATATGAATTACTAGCTTGCTTTGAAGAGAGAGAGAGAGAGAGCTTTTGAAGAGGTTGAAGAGAGATGATGATGATGATGATGAATAAGGGTTGTTCTTGTTTCGGATGGTGAAATTAGCTGAAGGAGTTGATGCAAATATATACACAAATATTACACCTAATTAATTATCAACCTGCAATGAAATTACTATCAGCAGCCCTATATCATTTACTTTTTATCCGATCTATAATTTTATACACAGTCCCCTTTTTTAGCAATAATATACTATTTAAGAAAATAATTTTAGGCAGAACGTGGATATTTAATTCACTTGATGGGTCTGAATAGGATCATTTCTTGCCCAATTTTATTTTTATTTATAATGTTTACACATTTACTTTATGTTTTTTCTTTGAAATTTCAATAGGGTAATATCATCTATTTATAAAAATGTAATATATTAATAATATATTAATTGACAATTTAATAGTTGGGGGTATAATTGGGTTGTGTGGGTTCAGTAGTGGCCTTATCATAATATATATAGTTCCTATAACAATTATTCATATTTTAAAAAATACAATAAAAATAGATATGGGCAATGAATTTTGATGAATTACTACTAAATATTCCATTTTCAAAAAATAATTTACATTTAATTATGCTTTCTTTTCAAAATCTTAGCAAGGTCGGTTTTATCTGTTTTTACGTCTATTTTAAAATCATTTTTGTTAAATTTATACTTCACATATCATGCATGTGATGTAAATTAAATTACATACGCTACTTAAATCGTTTCGTTTCATTTTGACATGAGAATTTGGACGCAGTGTTAAGTGTGAAAAGAAAGGAGTCTGCATTAAACGGTAAAGTTAATCTTTTTCATTTTACAAGATTGGACAATTCATGTGGGACAAGCCTATTAAGAATGTATTACAATTGAGGTGGGACGGAGAGAGTATTAATTTTCAATGAAACAATGCCATAATTTACATACATACATTTATATTGATTTTATCCGTACTGATTCACTATGCATGATAAATAAGATATTTAGGTAATTAAAATTTGAATTTTGTTTTTGTCGAACACGAAGGTGCCCATAAAGGTGACTAGCATAAGGTAACTAGCATATCATTCCTGATAATCCACTAATTACACCTTCCATGCACAATAATATGCTCAAATTAAAGTTAAAAGTTTTAAAAATTCCAAGATAAAAAAAAATAATGTAAAAAAGAACTCATGATTGAACTTCTTATTCAAAGAACTCATGATTGGTCAAGGATTGAATGGGTATGGACTATTCCCAATTTCTCTACTAAAATTCAATTGTTTAACTTCTATGGCAAATGATAAAAAAAGAGATAAGATTTATTTGTTGGCTCTCAAATGTGAAGTTTTCATTCAATTCTTATATGTATGAGTAAAACAAGCTTATCTTGCCATCCACTATATAAAATATTTATTATTTTTGTACTCGTTTTTGATGGAAAATTATCGTGGAAAATGAGAGAAAAGAAAACAATAACACTTTAATTTTTTTTGTTATTTAATTTCCCATCTCCCACCTTTTATCTATGATTGAGAATTTTACGCACTTTTTCTTCCCCTTCATTTTCACTTCAATGGAGAGAAAATTTTATCCCACCAGTATAGAGTGAAAATATGTTCCTCCAATTAAAAGAGAAAAATTATTTATCATAGATAAAAGGTGAACAAATGTGAAAAATAAGAAAATTTTAAAGATGGTTATTTTCTTTTCTCTCATTTTATCATAATTATTTTCATCAAAAAGTACGCAACCTAAATAAAATAAAAAAATGCATGTCAATCTATTTGAATAGTGGCAGCAACAATAAGTTGTTCGTCGCGATATGATGGATTGAATATGAATTAATTCAATATAGGGTTGAGTCATTTTCATCGTTCTTCATTTGATTTTAGTTTCCTCAAATTTAATCTTCAAGTAGTTTAATTTCTACTTTAAACAAAAATAATTTTAAAAATAAGAGGAAAGTAGTGTAAAATAATTTCCAATTTCATAGTAATCCTCAAGTCTAGAAAGGCCCCTGCGCCTAAGGAGGAATATTTAATATTGTGCCACGATTACTGTGATAGTATTTTTTTCATTTTGAATTTAGTTTTTTTTAGAGTTTAATTTGTTTTATGAGGTTTAATTTTAATGCATGTATATAAAATAGATATTTTGGTTATATCATAAACACATTATTGATGGAAACATTTAGAATGTCCACGAACGATACGATACGTAACGGAAGGTTAATTCTCAGCTTAAATACGCAAACCACAATCATACCAAACCAATCAACCACGTGTGTGGTATAATCTTAAAATTAGCAAATGTCTATCATCATAAAAATATTTACATTTATTAATATAATATTTTTTATTTTCAAAATCTCAGCAAGGCCACTTTTCACCCTCTCAGTCTCATTGTGATTGTCATGCTTTCTTAATTAGATCGTCTCATTTCAATTGTCATGTTTTACAAAATGAAAAGAATTAATCATTACTTTTAAATGCGTACCTCTTACGTTTCACTTTTGACACGGTACCTAAAACTCGTGCCCAAATGAAACGGGACGATTTATCTGAATCGGAGGTAATATATTTTTTAATTTTCTATTTTATGTTTTCACAGTTTCAAAAGAGGAAACATGTTGATAGACAGGGCATGCATGAAAGGCTTTTAAAGCATGAATGCATGGTGAAACCATTCATCCATATGCATCATGCATACATGTAGATTACATTACATAGTATATGACATTTTTTCTTTAGGCAAACCCATGCACAAAATAGATCACATGTATGCATGCATGCATACATGATGCGCTATATGCATGATGAAGAAGACGTTTATGTAATTAAACTTTGAAAACATCTCCTATTTCATAAAATAATAATGTTAGAATAAAATTATTTCTAAAGTTGACATGTCATCTTCTATATTAATCCACAATTCTTTCCATTATAAAAAATAGGACAATTATTGTAGAACGTCTCGATTAGGAAAGCAGGACAATTGATATGGGATGGAGGGAGTAACATATAAGAGTTTAAAGTCTAACAAGTGTCATGCAAAGATTTTTTATTTATTTTTTTAACAATTAATTAACATGAAATTTAAGGTTGCATCACTGAGAGCTTGAACTCGAAACCATTGTTTCCGAAACTTAAACCCTACCACTAGACCAACACACATCTTCAAAACTTGTAGTCAAAATAAGTCATCATCAAATCGATGGTCAAAGGAATTTTGGTGAAAGCATAAAAAAAAGTGAATAATTTGAAATTGAATAGGGTATGGAATGGATTCGGTGGATAGTAGTACTCTATCTAGTTTAGAAAATAAATAAATAAATGAAATTGAATAAAAGGTAAATGTATGCATGTGCATGTGATGCATGGGAGAAAGAGGAGGGAGGGGGGTGAAGATGATTACATGCATATCGATGGAGGAGTAGAGATTAATTAAATAATTACACAAAAAAGGGAACTTCGAAACTTCAGATTCAGCTCAAACTGAAAGGGAGCAGTATGCACATTTTGGATTATCATCCATCTAAGAGTACGAAGAGTATGATGGGTGATGATGGAAATAATGAAATAGGAAGTTCAAAAAGAATGAAATCGGATGTATGTCATTATTTTGACCCGCCGGGAATAGTGGATGGGGTTGAAAAATGTAAATGTAAGAATTTGTCACAAATTCCTTACTTGCAAAGCTACATCGGGCACTACACATCTACGACGCCATGTTGATAATTGTTTGAAAGCTCCTAAATTTCAAGATGTAGGTGTTTTGCTTGATATGCAATCTAAATTGATAAAAAAAAAAAAAAAAAATGGAATTTTGATGCTATTAGTTGTAGAGAGAAGCTGGCTAGAGCCATTATCAAACATGATCTTCCATTTTGTTATGCTGAGTATGATGGGATTAATGAGTTGAACATATGTTTGAATCCTGAATTCAAATCTATAAGTAGAAATACTACGAAAAGTGATTGCATGAAAGTGTTTAGGAGTGAAAAGGACAAGTTGAAGGGGTTGTTAGCTGCTCATCAAGGAAGAATATGTTTGACATCTGATGTATGGACTGCTGTAACCACTGTAGGCTATATGAGTGTGACTGCTCATTTTATTGATGAGAATTGGGTGTTAAATAGCAAATTGCTTTCCTTTGTTGAGTTAGATACTTCTCATTCGGGTCTTGAACTGTCTGGAAAATTGCTTGATGTGCTCAAGGATTGGGGTATAAGTTCTAAGTTATTCTCAATCACTTTGGACAATGCAACGTCCAATGATAGCATGGTCAAATTTTTGAAAAGTAGACTGAATTTGCAGAATGGTTTACTATGTGAAGGTGAATTTTTTCATGTTAGGTGCTCGGCACATATCTTGAACTTGATTGTTCAAGAAGGTCTTAAAGTGGTAGATAATGCATTGAAAATGATTAGAAATAGTGTGAAGTATGTGAAGGCATCCGATGGGAGGAAGAGAGATTTTCAAAAATGTGTTGAGGAGGTGCACTTAAGTGAAGTAAGTGGGGGTTTCTTAAAGGTTAGACGTGTCAACTAGATGAATTCAACGTATCTAATGCTTGAAAGTGCTATTAAGTATCGTCGTGCATTTACTAGTTTGAGCTTCAACGATACAAACTACATGTATTGCCCTATGAATGAAGAGTGGGAAAGAGCAACAAAGATACGTGCATTCTTGGAACCATTTTATACCATGACTAACCTTATATCCGGGTCATTATACCCCACCTCAAACTTGTATTTCACGCAAGTTGTGTCACGACCGGACTTTGCTAAGGATAGCTAAGCCGGGAAACCATGACTAGGGATGGGAATTAAGAGTAGGGGAAAGAAAGGGGAATAAGACTGGTGTGGAATCTGACTCGTATAGCTATTTGAACAACATTTATACCATGGAACGTCTCGACTCGGGATCTCAAATGAGAATACGAGGATACTTGTCATAATCTATTACATGACTTGTAACAATCCTTGAAAGCTCAAGAGTTTGCACAGCGGAAGAAAATACTTAAATACATGTATGAGGACACGTATTACCGAGAGTCCTAATCTACTTGAATAACGACAAAAGCTCCACTCGGCACTTCACATCATCTTGCTCAACCTGCACATTTAGAAATACATGCAGGGCTGAGTACGAAAGTACTCAGTGGGCAGATGCCGAAAACTGTACATAATAATAATCGTCAAGCCATTCAACTGTAAGACATAGGGGTTTTATTGAAAAGAGCCCATGCTTACTAAAACTGTTCTTGTGATCTAAAAGTGTCCGCGCGGACTAAGTTCTTTAGTAATCTACCATATCTGAAACTGTGGTGTCGAGGAGGTGGCCACCTCACACGACACCTGACCGGCCAACCCTGAAGATGACTCACGGTCCTGTGTACACTAGCCCAAGTAAGATATCAAATCTTAACGAGGACCCGAATTCGATTAACTTAAATTGGCGTAGCCAATGCAGATAGGCGTCATACATAAATTGAAACATTTATGGCATGACAATACTTGAAAATAAACATTTTCATCTAAACATTCTATAACTTTTCTTGTATAAGAAAGCCCACCTTAAGTAGCGTGAAAAGTGTCGATCCTGATAGAATCGCAACGTCAACCTTCCGGTTGATTTCCACCTATTTAGAAATGACAATATAAGAATTTCCATTCTTATAGAATCTAATAATTCCTTATAAAGGATATTATAATTCTTTGTTTCTAACTTCTCGTTTTAACTAATGTTCCGTTAATATATCGTGAGATTATTAATCGGAGTTAATTATTCTTCATGGCTAGTGGTAGCCGTTAATTTTCCTTATAAGCTTCGAATAATAATTTATTTGAAGTTATATATATTATTGGATTATTAAATCCAACATTATAATATAATTCATTTCCATGAATTAAATAGGTTATTTTAGGCTCGAAAATTTATCGAACTTCGTTAATAGGCTCGAATTAGTCGAGTTATTTTATTTAAATAAATAAAATATTTCTCGGTAATTTATAATGTCCTCGTCTAAATTTTATGGTATAAGCATACGAAATATTTAAAAATTAAACAGTTGGGCCGTAATTTAATCGGCCCAACCTGAGCCCATTCCCGGCCCAACTGATCCCAACCCATAAGCCCAACCCGAAACCCAGCCCCAAAAACTGACCCAGGACCCGACCCGAAACCCGACCCGGTTCAAACCCTAGGTATAAAAAGCCCCAACCCTCACCTTCATCCTCATTTCCCCCACCTCCCATCTACCTCACGAGCCCTAACAACCCACCCCATCCCTCTCTCGGACTGAACCCTGCCCAGCCAACGCCACCGCCGCCGGCGGCAAGAGCGCCGCCGTCGCCGGCCACCTCGCCTCCCCCGTCATTCTCTCTCTCTCCTCTCTTCTTCTCCCTATCTCTCTACCTCTTCTTTCCGTCTCTCTCTCTCGGGTTTCCGGCTTCTGTCCTCCCCTTTTCTGCCGGCGACGCTCTCGCAAACGGCGAGAGCTCCGGTCTCCTCTCTCTCTCCCCTTTACATTCCCCTCTCTAACTGCTCACCTCTCTTTTCCCTGGCAGGTCGATGGGGCCGCCGAAGCAGTCCGCCGCCGCTGGAACGCCGGAGACCGTAGCCGCCGCCATCGCCGTCCAGGTTTGTTCACCTCTCTCTTTTCTCGTTTTCACTCCAACTCTCTCTCTAATTCCATCTCTCTCTTTCTAAAGCTTCTGGACAGGGGAGGATACGACCGGCGCCGCCACTGCCCTGGCGAAAAGCCGCCGCTGCCCAGACGAAACGCCACCGTCGCCGATGCAGAATCCGACCCGGGGCCGCCTCTGCTGCCCCGGACAGAGCCTTGGCTCCGTTCTCTTACCCGTCGGGGCGTCGAGCCTCGACGGAGGTTCGGTTTCTCGTCCTTGCTACCCTCCTTTTTTCTACTTGTTCGATTAGTAAATTATTATATGATATGAGTTTCCGTTCTTCCATTTTATGCATAACAAAGTCAGATTTGACATAGCTATTGATTTTAAACTCCATGATTTATTCTTATGAGCAAGTGATTATTTTTAAAAGGCCAGTAGGTGTACAGACTTACTTGAGCAACAATGAGCATGAATTTCTCTTGTTAACTTATAAACATGCTTTATTTGAGCTTTCGAATTATAGAGAGTGTGTTGTTACAAGATTAAGCTTAGTAATTCATTAGGAGTTCATGCTTGGTTGATTATTAACCTAAGAATTAATATTCTTAGCATGCTTCTATTGAAATCAAGTCTGAAAAATTAGCATGCTTGCTTCTTATTGATATTCTACTTGAAAATGGTGATAATATGCTTACTAGTTGTTAGAAGGGCTGTCGTTGCTAGCTTTGCTCTTCCTCTTCCTTAGTTCCTCTTCTTCTTCTCTTAAATTCTATCTTCTTTGAGTGATAATTATGTGAGAGGTTGAAAACTGAATTAAGGTCTATGTTGGGGTATTTATACTACTCTTTTGCTGAGGATTTGTATGTAATTAACAGGTGTGAAACCTGCGAACTTAACCTCCCTTTTATTCATGTTTTGATATCTCCTTTCCCTTGCTTTAGGGGATGGTTTTGCAGGAAATTTGGGCTGATTTTGTCAATGAAGCTATGGAAGGAATGATGGTGGCTAGTAGAAGAAACTGCTGTAAAAGTAGCAGCCACTTCTTTTGTTTTCTTTCTTTGAATGTGTATTAATATCTTGTACCTTAAACAATACATGTGATTTTCTTTATTCCTCATGTAATACTTAGATGTATTCTTTTCATTACTAGCTTACTTTTCGTGGCATGTATTTCTAACATACATTTATTACATATTTTTCGTTACGTAACTCATTCGATTTTACGTTTCTTAAGTCGACAGACTTCTACTAATTGGGCTTGGCCCAATTCATTTATTTATGGGCTTGAGCTCAATTTATAAAATTTTATGGGCTTGGCCCAACTCTTAATTAATTAAGATTGCCTTCGTTTAATAACGTGTTATCTTACTCGATAATCAATCCGACTATCTTCCTTTCATCACAACATATTAAATCAAGCTTAGATATCTTGATATATATATTTATAAATATATCTATAAATACGAGTATTACTCGTAACTTATTACAGTAACTTAGATTTATAGATTATCGAATTTGCGGGCCATTTCAAGTTGCACTCATTGAAATGAAGTTGAATGAGCTGTCCGTTTCCGAAGATGAGGTGATAAAAGATATGGCGTCGAGGATGAAGGTGAAATTTGATAAATATTGGAATGAGTATTGTGCCACACTTGCCTTTGGGAGTATTCTTGACCCAAAATCAAAGTTGAAATTCTTGAATTTCGTCTATAAGATACTATACCCCAATGATTTTGAAGAGAAGGTGAAGAAGGTAAGAGATTCTTTGTACAAACTCTTTCGTGAATATGATCGAGTTGACATTGCATCAACGACGTCGGCGACCCAATCGGAACTTCATCAGCACACAAGTGGCACATCCTATATGGAGGTAACTGATAGGGACTAATATCAGCCTTTCCTATATAAATAACTCTAAATGTTGAAGAAGATGTACTTCCCTAAACCTTGTAGGGATGAGCACCAGCTTTCCCTATAAGGGATTTCGCCACACTTATTTGGAGTATTCTTCAGATAAGTTAAAGAGAGAGATTGTTCCAAATAAAGAATAGGTTCTGGGCATTGTGAGAACTGGTACCTACCTTAGCTTATGCCAAGGCTCCTGCACAGAAGCTAGTTTGGGCAGAGGCTGCTTTGATTGTGCTAGGCTTCTGCCAGAGTCTAGGGATCTGCCTAAGCATGCGATCGGTGTGATTCTAGCCCTCCTAGTGTGAGGACCACGGCATTAATGACAAGGAGAATACTGTCTCCATAGAAATTCCTTTACTATCCCTTTTCCGCATGAATGTACATCTCCTCACCCCCTCTACGTCTATAAATACTAAATGAACGCACACTTTATTCATCATCACAACATCACTCTCTTACGAACAAACACGCTCCTTAGCGTACTGTTCTATCCAATTCCATATTTTCTCCTACGAGCTCCTCTGAGCTCAAGGAGCTAGGGCGTTCAAAGCCTTCTTCCGGGAAGCTCCAGTTTCCCCTCACCTCCATCCATTCCTCTCGACGCCGGGAAGAAACTCCATCTTAAACCCAGTCTTAAGCTTAAGGTAAAACCCTCATTGCCAAAAGGGAATGAGGCTCGATGGAGCTCCGTTCTCCTTGTTTCCCTTCTTCCTTTTCATGTTCCATTTCTTCAGTATCTGCTTATATGAGTGTAAAACTCCATGAATCTTGCTAGTTTATGGCTGAACATGCCTTTTATGCCCTACCCATAGCTCGACTATTATTTGTCATCACTACGCGAATCATGCTCTATGCAAAATGCTCATCTATGGCTCTATGCACATATGAATCTCCTGCTCTTTACTGCTTTAACGCTTTACCCATAAATGCTCTTTGCAAAATACGATGAACAATACTCTAAATTGTTGTGGATCTCAAACCCGGATCTATCAACTGGCGCCGTCTGTGGGAAATATCTTGAGTTGAGATGTCGATTTCCCCTGTTTTTATGCTAAATCCCAGTCTATTGATTATAATGTTGACGATTTCTTTCTGTTATGTCCTTACGCTGAGGATGTGAGGAAATCTGATGTTACGATTGATTGAGAATGTTCTGTTTACTGTATACTCTGCAATAACCCAAATGTGCATATTACTGCCTAGTATTCGTTAAAGTTCTCCACGATTATAAGCTGTTGAATGTGATATGATTTTTGTGCTCCCCTTGAAGTGGGGATGGTAATAAATGTTTTGATTGGAAAGAAACTCGTATTTGAGAAGCTGATTTTCTCTCTTTGAATGTGAATTAAGATTTGATGTTTGAAAGGATTGTCGAAGCCCACGAATTCAGAAGACTAATCCTCTGTTCCTCTTTGAATTTCTAATTTATCTTGATGATATGCGCATAAATGTGCCCTGTTATTCACTCTGTTACGATGAATGCCTAGAATGATGGCTATATGTTAGAAGGAGTATGTATCGAATGCAAGATTGATGTTATCCTCGGAGAATTTTAGCATGTATCTCATGAATTTGCTTTAGCTACATTGTTTGTGGCAAGTCAATCTGGTAATCCGAAGCGATCTTAAGGTCATACCCCTTTCATGACATGAATTGTGATGGCTAATCTGTTGTTGTTTGCCAAAATCTTAAGGTTGTGAGAGATCCGGAGGAAAGCCGGGTTACAGACTGCAACAATCTCAAAACACATTTGATTCACCTTGTGTACTTGGTGAGCATACAATTCTGTCTATTATTTGCTCAATATGAAACCCATTTATGAGTTCCAAAGGATTGGTGATTACAGAATAATCATCACTATTAAAGTTAATCGAATGCCTCTTGAATCGCCATAACGTAAAAATCTATAAAATAACAAAAACATTAAAAAGTGGAGAGCCGAGGATGACAGGGTTACCCCATTCACCTTGATGAAGGGGTCTTGCATCTGGAAACAGGCAACTCTCTCGTAAGCCCCGTATAACGGGCAGAACCCTCTCTCAGAAGCCCTGTCTAACAGGCAACTCTCTCGTAAGCCCCGTATAACGGGCAGAACCCTCTCTCAAAAGCCCTACACTGTAGGCAACTCTTTCATAAGCCCCGCATAGCGGGCAGAACCCTCAAAAGCCCTACTACATAGTAGGCAATACCCTCGTAAGCCCCATGTAATGGGCAGAACCCTCAAAAGCCCTACACAGTAGGCAACATCATCGTAAGCCCCATATAATGGGCAGAACCTGGCACAAGCCCTATTTAATAGGCAATCCTCCTTAAAAAGCCATGTTTAACAGGCAACACCATCATAAGCCCCATATAATGGGCAGAACACCTTACAAGCCCTACTTGATAGGCAACCCTTTCACGAAGCCCTATCTAATAGGCACCTCTTTTGTAAGCCCCATTCAATGGGCAGAACTTTTCCCAAGCCCTACTCAGTAGGCAACATCCTCCTAAACTTCATACGATAGACAAAATTCCTTATAAGTCTCATTAAATGGGCAGTGCACCCCTAAGCCTTGCTCTAAAGGCGACATTTTTGTATATCACTCCTATAAGTTTTACCCATTGCATTCCAGTGGGTAAAATCCCACCTAAATCCCACTTCACAAGTGGTATTTTCAAAAAACTCTACTTGATAGACAATACTTCCATAAACCTCTAAGGAGGATATTACTCTCATAAGCCCAATCTGATAAATAGCGATTCTGTAAGCCCTATAAAATGGACCAAGCTCTCGTAAGCTCGGTCTAATAAGTAACGCTCTCGTAAATCCGGCATAAAGGATATCACCCTCACAATCCTTGGTTGACAGGGAATGTTTTATAAGAAAATCCTACAAAATAGGCACCAAATATAAAAAGGGCCCATATGGTGGAAGCCTCTCGCATTAAGCCTAATAAAATAAGATGCCACACAAATTCTTACAAACCTCTCTTCCTAATCAGATCCCTTCCAAAAAGCTTCATAAAGAAAGCTCAAGGAAAACAAACGCCTTAATAAAGTAGGTCCCGTAAGAACAGATGTCATCGACCTCAGTTTCGTTCTGGCAAAGGCCATCCTGGAAAAACCTTATATTAAGTAAATCCCGCTTGTTAAAGCCACTTTGAATGGCTGACGATTATAAAAGGATCTGCTAAATCAGCAGTATGTCATAACTAAATTTCATATGATCAGATGCCTCATGTCAGGAGGAGGAAACTGTATTGAAACTCTTTATAATAATCAGGTTCCCATCTCTAAATTGTTACTTACCTTCGTCATATACTGGCAAGAGTCGCCCCCTTCCGAGAATCCTATAACAAATAAGCTATACTTATTAAAGCTATCATAAATAATGCCCAAACGCGGGAAATCTGCCAATAGCAAATTGCATACAGCCCAAGCCTCTTTTCAAGAGCCCACGGGATTAATTCTCTGAAACATCTTCAACTCTTTGCAGAATCTTGTAAGGATGATGGTTGATTCAGAAGTTCATTTGGAAAGGACAGATGACAGGGTCTCCAATCCCCCAAAGGAATCAGGACCTAGCAATACTGCGCCAAGAATATCCTTCGGACTAAGGGATAACAAGGCCATCATACATCAACACAATGACGCCCTTGTAGTAACGGCTAAAATAGAAGGGTACCAAGTGCGGAGAATTTTTATAGACACCGGGACCCCTGTCAATGTGATCCTTATGAGTTGTCTTAGTCAAATGCCCCAGAAGAGGCTTCTGAAACCCGCCAGGGTATCCCTCCAAGGCTTCTCGCAGAAGCCTGTCATGACAGTGGGGTCGGTGGATCTTGCACTCACTCTGGGAGAAGGGCATGTTAAAACATCAAAAGCGACTACCTTCTGGGTGGTCAATCAGGATTCATCTTATAACGCTATTCTAGGAAGAGCTGCTCTGAACTCTTTCCAAATAATCATATCCACCCATCACTTGATGATGAAATTCCCTGTGGGGGATCAAGTAGGATGGGTATCAGAGCCTAATGGTCCCCGCAGAGGAACTGATAGAAATAGAATTAATCTCAGATCGGAGGGGATTCACCACAAGAATTGGCACTCAGATGCCTCAAGACATATCAGAACAACTAATAAGGTGTCTGAGGAGGAACGCAGATATCTTTGCTTTCGGGTCATCTGACCTGGTGGGGGTAGATGCAACCGTGGCATTACACTGTCTGAATGTAGACCCCTCGGTCAAGCCAGTAAAACAAAAGTTAAGGCAATTTGGCCCTGAGAAAGATAAAATCATCAGGGAGGAGGTCGCCAAATTATTGGAGGCTAAACACATCAGGGAAATACAATTCCCGGAATGGCTATCCAACGCAGTAATGGTGGCTAAAGGAAACACAGGCACCTGGAGGATGTGTATTGACTTCAGAGACTTAAATAAAGCCTGCCCAAAAGATCATTACCCCCTGCCTAGGATTGATCAATTAGTAGATTCCACGTCAGGTTGTGAATTGCTATCCATGATGGACGCATATCAAGGCTACCATCAAGTAAAAATGAATCCATCAGATGTCCCGAAAGCTGCATTTGGAGTTTGTGCAGGGACATTTGGTTTTCAAAGCATGCCCTTTGGTTTGAAAAATGCGGGGGCTACTTATCAAAGAATGATGGATAAAATCTTCAAAAGCCAAATAGGCAGAAATATGGAAGTATATGTTGATGATATACTAGCCAAAAGCGTGTATGCTCAGAATCACATACAAGATCTGGAAGAAGTGTTTGTTGTAGCCAGATTATACCATCTTAAGCTGAACCCAGCTAAGTGCTCATTCGGCGTGCAAGCTGGAAAGTTCCTAGGATACATGGTTACTCCCAGAGGGATTGAAGTAAATCAAGCCAAAGTACAAGCAGTATTAGATATGACACCTCCTCGAAATATTCGAGAAATCCAAAGGCTCAATGGGCGAATTACAGCGCTCAGTCGCTTCATTTCCCGGTCAGCAGATAAAAGTCTTCCCTTTTTCAAAATATTGAGAAAGGGTAGTAGATTTGAATGGACTAATGAGTGCCAAAAGGCCTTTGAAGAACTAAAAAGGCATCTGGCAGAACTACCGTTGCTCACTAAGCCGCTACCACAGGAAATTCTACATCTATATATAGCTGTGGGAGAAGAATCCATCAGCTCGGTACTCCTGAGAGAGGAAAAGTTGGAGCAGAAGCCTATCTACTACACAAGTAAGATGATACAGGGAGCAGAGGCACGGTATCCTAGTATCGAAAAGGCTGCCTTAGCAGTAATGGTAACGGCTAGAAAACTGAGGCCCTACTTTCTATCACACAAAGTGATAGTTAGGACAAATGAGCCATTGAAGCAAGTACTGGGTAAGCCCGATTTGTCGGGAAGACTAGTTAAATGGGCTATAGAGCTAAGTGAGTATGACGTAGATTTCGAGCCAAGAGTGGCTATCAAGGCCCAAGCTCTGGCCGATTTCCTGCAAGAAACCACCAGAGGAGAAGAAGAAGAACTCCAATGGTGGAAAGCCTATGTGGACGGCTCTGTTACTAGAGATGGTGCAGGGGTAGGGATCTTCATCCAGGACCCCAAAAACCACACCTATAAATTTGCTATCAAGTTAAACTATCATGTCTCCAATAATGAGGCAGAATATGAGGCTCTGGTCAGATGCCTAGACTTGCTGCGAACCATGGGCGCCGCCCATGTAATGGTTCATTCAGATTCTCAATTAGTAACTCATCAGGTCCTAGGGACCTGTGAAAAGCGAGAAGAGAGAATGGTGGCATATGCAAAAATTGTGGATGAATTAATGGGGCATTTTGCCAAAGCTGAGGTGATCCAGATCCCTCTGGAAGAAAATATTGAAGCCGACAAATTGGCTCGAATAGCCAGCGCGGCAGAAGGAACCTGGACAGATGAAATCGTGCTGTGCAACGCAGATGCCAAGTTAGCCAAGGCCGAAATGCAGGCCATCGAAATAATGGAAGATTGGAGAACTCCAATCGTCCGAGCCTTAAAGGAGCTCCCTGAAGAACCAGAAGCTGTAACTCCAGCTAATGGAGGAAGATTGCCCCGTGCATTTAAAGCTAAATTCTGCCTAATAGGGGATAAACTGTACAAAAGGGCGTTCACACATCCCTACCTCAAGTGCCTATCAGAGCCTGAGGGAGAATATGCGTTGCGAGAAATACATGAAGGCGCTGCAGGAGCACACACTGGGTTTAAAGATTTGGTCAGGAAACTACTCAGGGCTGGGTTCTTCTGGCCTACAATGGAAAAAGACGCTAAACACCTGGTTAAAAGGTGTGATAGCTGTCAAAGAAATGGGAGGCTCATTCACAAGCCTGCTGAAGAACTAGGGGCCATGATGGCACCTTGTCCCTTTGATAAATGGGGAATTGATATAGTGGGGAAATTCCCCACAGCTACGGGAGGAAGAGTATTCTTAATCGTAGCTGTAGACTACTTCACCAAATGGGTTGAGGCTGAGGCCGTAGTAAAAATCACGGAACATGTGATAAAGAAGTTCATATGGAGGAATATATGTTGCCGATATGGATTCCCAAGGATACTGGTCGCGGACAATGGCGCACAGTTCACGGGATCCATGGTACGAGCTTGGTGCAAAGAAATTGGCATCGAACAAAGGTTTGTAGCTGTGGCTCATCCCCAGGCTAATGGGCAAGTCGAAGTCACAAACAGGACCATCGTAAGTGGCATCAAGGCCAGACTAGAACAAGCTAAAGGAAACTGGGCTGATGAATTAGATTCGGTGCTGTGGGCATATCGCACCAGTCCTAAAACAACCACAGGAGAAGCTCCATTTAATATAGTTTATGGGGCAACAGCGGTAACGCCGGTAGAGGCAGAGCTCAAGTCATTAAGGATAATGGCTTATGATGAAAATCAAAATTCATCCTTGATGAGGGAGAACCTAGACATGGTCGAGGAGCTCAGGAGCAAAGCTCTTCAGAAGGCGGAAAGATACAAGCAGCAGGTGCGGGATGCATATAACAAAAAAGTACAGATCAGAAGGTTCTGCAAGGGAGACCTAGTCCTAAAAAGGGCAGATGCCCTCAAGCCCATGGGAAAGCTAGACGCAAATTGGGAAGGACCTTACCTGGTAAGGGAGGTATTAAAAGGAGGAGCCTATGAATTTCAAGATGAAGAGGGAAGGGTGCTACCTCGGCCCTGGAATGTTAACAACCTAAAGAAATATTATGCTTAGTATGAAATCATGCGCTAAATGAGTTATGATTCGCTCGATTTCTCATAACTCACCTGGTGGGGGGGGGGGGGGAGTAGGGGGATACCCCCCATATCCCATTATCTTAAAATGCTTTCCATGATTTACTATCTTAAAACGTCAGTTCCTATGCGTTAAGCAATTATTAAAGAAAGCATAAAAGGAATAAAGGTAAACTCAAGCCCTTGGGTAAAAGAAAACTAGAGAAAGTTCAAAGACTGGAAGTATGGAGGTAATACCTCAGTAGAGCTTAAAAAGAAACCATTCTTAATCAGGGCATAGCATCTGGAGAGGCTCATATCCTACTATTCCAAAATATTACATGCATAAGAAAGCAGAACATCCAATAAACAGCAAGGCATGCAGTCTATTATAGTCACAGCAGAAAAGGCACAAAATGAGCCTCCAAGTCTTGAAGCGTCTATCCCAGCAAAAAAAAAAAAAAAAAAAAAAAAAAAAAAAAAAAAACATAAAAAAGAAAATCACTACACAAGCACCAAAGTACGACGAAGTTAAGCTAAGGCAGAAGAGCGCGAGCTAGACGACGGGGTCGCAGAACCTCGAGGGAAGGAATGGGAATCACTGTAGTTGCTGTCTTCCCCTGTAGTTGAACCTTTTTAAAAAAAAAAAAAAAAGAAGAAGAAGAAAAGGGGAGGAGAGAAGCAAATACATACGTATTAATCAGTTCAAAATCACACCAAGGAAGGTAGAATAAAACCAATATAGTCAAAGGATTATATGGCTTACCTTCGTCTGTCCTTTGTCTTTTATTTCCCCCTTGAGGGATCTGACTAGCTGAGGGTTCAACTACCCCTCGGGCCTCATTTGCCCTTTCTGTCTTCCTAACTTCCTCAATAGAGAGCAGTTCGGCCATCAGAGTAATCACACGACCATTGTGGACAGGGTCATGAATAATGGCATCCCCTGGTAAGAGAAACCCACCTATCAAAGGGGCGAGAATGGCTTCGCACTTTGCTTCCTCCGATAAATGCCCGTCATACATTTCGTATTGAACAAAGAGATTCTTTAGCCGTTGGAGATAGGCTTTCATATTGGGGAAATCCTCGAATTCCAGGAAATCTATTTCCTTCCTAGTTAGAAACCTAAGTAGATGGAATCGGAGAGAGTCGGAGAGGTCCTCTGAATATACCAGGTCACAGATTTTCCGACGAAGGGAATCGAGCGACATATCTGAGCAGCAAAACATAAATGGCGTAAGCTAGAAACAATCAAAAAACTTGGTAAAAGGGGAAAGAGGGATTATTCTCCCTTCGCTCTCAACCATAAAAGCGTTAATCGATAAAGAGATTACCTATCTGGTTCTGGCGTTCCGAAAGAGTGAAAACGGCAATCTTACTGATGAAGAAATTTGCAGAGGGAGTAGAAAGGCTTTCTCCTCTTTTCTCTCTGGATGACGTTTTAAAAAGATGATAGAAAGGAAGGGGAAGAAAGAAACTCTATATCCCTGCGCCCTCGGAAAACCAAACGTCGCACTACTTTCTCATATGACAAGATATGACAAGACTTGAGTGACGCCGGTAAAAAATAAATAATAGTAAAAAGAAGGGAAGAGGAAGCATTATCATCTCCCGCTAAAACATTAAACCAGAAGCTTACCAAATACACTTCTGGACTTGGGGGGGAGTAGCTGATAGGGACTAATATCAGCCTTTCCTATATAAATAACTCTAAATGTTGAAGAAGATGTACTTCCCTAAACCTTGTAGGGATGAGCACCAGCTTTCCCTATAAGGGATTTCGCCACACTTATTTGGAGTATTCTTCAGATAAGTTAAAGAGAGAGATTGTTCCAAATAAAGAATAGGTTCTGGGCATTGTGAGAACTGGTACCTACCTTAGCTTATGCCAAGGCTCCTGCACAGAAGCTAGTTTGGGCAGAGGCTGCTTTGATTGTGCTAGGCTTCTGCCAGAGTCTAGGGATCTGCCTAAGCATGCGATCGGTGTGATTCTAGCCCTCCTAGTGTGAGGACCACGGCATTAATGACAAGGAGAATACTGTCTCCATAGAAATTCCTTTACTATCCCTTTTCCGCATGAATGTACATCTCCTCACCCCCTCTACGTCTATAAATACTAAATGAATGCACCCTTTATTCATCATCACAACATCACTCTCTTACGAACAAACACGCTCCTTAGCGTACTGTTCTATCCAATTCCATATTTTCTCCTACGAGCTCCTCCGAGCTCAAGGAGCCAGGGCGTTCAAAGCCTTCTTCCGGGAAGCTCCAGTTTTCCCTCACCTCCATCCATTCCTCTCGACGCCGGGAAGAAACTCCATCTTAAACCCAGTCTTAAGCTTAAGGTAAAACCCTCATTGCCAAAAGGGAATGAGGCTCGACGGAGCTCCGTTCTCCTTGTTTCCCTTCTTCCTTTTCCTGTTCCATTTCTTCAGTATCTGCTTATATGAGTGTAAAACTCCATGAATCTTGCTAGTTTATGGCTGAACATGCCTTTTATGCCCTACCCATAGCTCGACTATTATTTGTCATCACTACGCGAATCATGCTCTATGCAAAATGCTCATCTATGGCTCTATGCACATATGAATCTCCTGCTCTTTACTGCTTTAACGCTTTACCCATAAATGCTCTTTGCAAAATACGATGAACAATACTCTAAATTGTTGTGGATCTCAAACCCGGATCTATCAGTAACCATGCAATTATATGATATATTTATGTTGTATATACTTGTAATGATAATTCTCTGAAAACATCTCCTATTTCATAAAATAATAAGGTTAGAATAAAATTATTTCTAAAGCGGACATGTCATCTTCTATATTAATCCACAATTCTTTCCATTATAAAAAATAGGACAATTATTGTAGAACGTCTCGATTAGGAAAGCAGGACAATTGATATGGGATGGAGGGAGTAACATATAAGAGTTTAAAGTCTAACAAGAGTTTTTTCGGTTCGGTCTCGGTTGGTAAACCTGTAACCGAAAGGTTTTTCGGTCGGTCTCGGTTTTGTGCAATTTGACTCGGCTGACAACCGAACCGACCGAAATTCATAGAACTGTACTCTTCCACGTGACTCATCCTGTCATCCACTTCCCTATTCCTCCTCGAGCGGCGCACCTATGACCTATCCCCCACTTTAATGTCTCTTTCAATTTCTCTCATCATTTGCATTAACAATTACTTTCGCATCTCCACTCTTCTTTCTCTCTTGTATTCTATCTCTCTTCCTCTTCCTCGTATTCCATTACATCTTCATCTTCTTCATTTTGATTTAAGATTTCAGGCCATGACATTAGCAGCGCCGCCTCAACTGTGTTCTCCCTTCTCCGCCGGACCTTCGCTAATCCACTAGATATTCAATCGACGCTGCTGATTTCGATCTCCGAAGCTTAAAATCGAGAAAATAGAGTACGATCTTCACGGTTCGGTGACCGACCGAAACTGAACCTTGGTATCGGCTACAATTTTGGCCGGTTGGTGTGATCCAGTCGGCCAGTTTCGGCGGCAAAAAATAGAACCGATAAGTTGGTCGGTTATCTATATTCCTGTCGGTCGGTGGCCCGAACCGACCGATGCACAGCCCTACTTGATAGCTCCACATTCCAATATACGATGCTTGATTCATAAAAGTCGTCACCGCAAAACATGTTGACCGTAGCTAGGAATCACCGCCGGCTGACGCCAGTAAGCCGCCGCATATCCGCCTCCGTCGCCATCCCCCGGACTTCATCCCCGTGTTCAGCTCACGCATCTCGCGTCGTCACTGCTTCATCTGAAACAACAGATCGACAAGGTTAAATACCAGCAATATATGCTCTTAGTTTCAGTCCCTTTTCTCTAAACTTGGCCTCAAATTTTTGGGCCTCTTTTTTTTTTTTTTTTCCTTTCTTTTTTTTTTCTTTTTTGGTAATTTTATTTCAGAGGCAGAGAAGAAGTCAACGTCAACGTGGATGAAAATAAAGTTGTTTTTTCCGCCTGCATTCTTCTTTTGCGCCGGCACCGAGAGAGTTAACAGCCTGCGTGAAAAGGTTAGTTTCTTAATTTTTGGATCTATCTCTGCCATGCCATACTCTCTCCATCGTTCATATTAGTCGTCCGTTTGAACATTCTCGATAATCGAGCGTAAATCGAATGGAGTCTATCGGAATTAATTAGTTTAAATAGCACATTATTTGACTTGAATATTATAATAAATACTTTTATTCGGGACAACTATTTTAACAAGTCCAGATACTTATTTAGGGAGGTCGGATGGGGGCCAAATAAAATGTCTCGTTCTCCGACCCCACATCAATCGATCATTATAATTAATGTATGTAATGTTTGTCAGTGTAGTCGGAACCGGCGAAGCAATGGGAAAGCAGATTAAAATTGGAAGTGCTAAACGGAAGCGAAATACATGAGTTTTCGAGCGAGAGTTTGAAGTCTTTGGAGTTTCGAAAAGTGAAGTTTAGAGGCGTTTTCGACGAGAACAAGTCTATCTTAGTTCTGGAGGATAAGCCTACACCTTCTGATCCTTTTGCATATGAATACAGCCTCCTAACTCCTTTCATTCCTCATCCTCCCAAAAGGTAAAATCAACTCATTGTATTCTATATATTCAATTACTACGTACATATTATAAATATACTACTATATCACAATTTACTACTTTTCTTGAACATCATATAGTATATGATTAATTTGAATCATATTTTGGCAGTGTGTTACTTCACATGTATTAGTGAATAGAGGGCGGGTCCCACGGATTGGGCCTATTATACGAAAATTGAGAAGGTTCAATCGTACGAGATCGTAAGGGATTTCCCTCAAAAGGTTGTAACTCCAAATTTCTGTTTTCCTTCGCTCAATTGCTAGTTAAAATTGTGGTAATTAAATCTCAACCTCTGAAGTTTTCAGTAAATGGATCTCTAATGTGATCTAGAAAATGACGTGGCTAAACGTGCAAAACGTACATTGAAATAGTAATGTTACACGTTTTGCCATGTCATAGATTAACGAAAGGAAGCAATAGAAAAAAAAAAATCGGATTTACAAGTGAAAATGTTAGGGTATAATTAACATGCATCAAAAGTTGGGATATCCATCAACAATATGATCTATATCATTGGAACGTGAAATTACATTAACATTATTTCAAAGTCGAACTGCAGGAAAAACTTTCATCTTCTTGCCAGCCTGGGCCTCAGACAGTCGAATCCCTGAATTGTGAGAAATATAATGTTAAAGTTGCGGAAGCACTTAATTCCGTCATTGGATCGGCCCAAGCCTAGGACTGAGCCCGAGCCTATTGAATTAGTTGGAATTATGAGAAGCGGTGTTTACCCAGGGTGGTTTGATATGAATATTGGAACGATTGTTGGTGCCGTAGGGCTTGATCCAAATGCAACACTCTATGTTGAAAAAATTTAACATAGTACTAGTCATGAAAGTACCATCGCCACTCCTCACACGGTAGACCATATGCTATCCCGTTTCGCCACGATGAGAAAAGAGAACATTAAGATGATCGTAATCTGGTATGCTATATGATTTTTTGCTATTTATTTTGTCCTGGCATACTCATGGAACACACGATTCGATCCATTTCTGAAACTATATATTATAATGTAATTTAGAATATTGTGTAATGTAGATTATTTTCTGCAGGTTCTCTTGTTCTGGAGGAACTTTTTACTTGGCTAGATGGTTTGTGAGGATGTTGAAAAAGGGCATGATAGAATGATAAAATATTTTTTTTCCCCCTTCCATCTTGCCGTCGTTGCTGACCGGGGAAATCTAAACTATCGAATGGTTTAGTAGAGGAATGATCTCTTACCCGTTACCGGCCCCTTGTGACGGAAGATGAGCATTTTCTTTGTGTATTTTTGGTAAAAGTCCTTACGTTGTCTGTTATTTTTATATTTGTAACTACTTTTCCGATCGACTGTGAAAAGTATGCCAGACCTCATATTCAATACAGAATATCATTTATACTTCAAAGTCAACCAAAATTTACTTGAACATTCATTTTACTTCAACATGTTCCAAAAATAGCCTTAATATTCAATTATCTCAAATTTTAAAAACTATGGCCAAACGCCTAACAAATCGAAGCGTATGCATGAATGTCGGACTGAGGAAGTAATTATTTTTTCTTTATCTTAAAGTGTAATTTAAACTCATAATATTTTTGTATACCACTTTTAAAAACACCCATGCACAAAATACCCTTCCCTTAAAAAGCATGTACAAAATACCCCTTTCACCATTTTACAATTAATTTTTGTTGGGAACCCCTTGCAGTTTGATTTTGATGATGTTTATCGAAACCACACTTAGGCACATTTTACTTGTTTAGGGTCAAGGCCGATAGATCGACCTGCTACCTGTTAGTGCAGGTCGATACTCTCTAATGTTCAAATGCAAGTTCGATCCACCCTGTAAGAGAAAGGTCGATTATCGACCTGCCTCATTCGGATCGAGCTGGCATATCTGCCTGTCTATCGACCTTCCTTATCAAGCTTCCAGCCCGCATTGTCTTAGAAGATTTCAAGTGCTGGATTATCTCATCAAGGTCGATGCCCCGCCTTCATGGAGCAACACGACCTGATCCTTACCACGTGGTGTGCCAGCAAGGACGAACTTTCCCAACGGCTAGAAGTGAGTCAGCCTCCAACGGCTAGTGCCACGTCAGCCTGACTCCAACGGCTAGTTTTTCAAAACTGCCTATATATACTTCAGCCATTATCGGATTCAAGTACGGGAAACTTAAGCTATCAACGCCAAATCTCTGCCGAAGTCTCTCTCAAGTTCATATCCATTCAAGTGTTCGAAATCCGATTAGTTTCCCAAACACTTGACAAAGAGAGACTTTCAACTCCGATAAAAGCCCAACGACGAAGTGTTCACTGCTGCTTGTCGTTGATTCAACATCTTCTTCTCCGACCCGTTCGAAGTTAGAAAGATTGTTTAGTGTTTCACCATTGTAGAGTTAGTCAAGCTCTGTAGTGTGTGAAAGGTTGTTTGTACATTTTGTACGAAAGGTTGTAAGGGTCACGACCCAAAACTCGTGTCTAGATATATTCAGGTTAGAGTGTATTTAGAACTGATACTCAGTCAGTATAAATAAGAGAGAGGTTGAATCCAAAGGTAAAGGGATTCTCAGGTCGAGTCGACCTGACGTGGACGTAGGAGGGTTTCTCCGAACCACGCTATATCGCGGTGTCTCTCTCTCTCTCTCTCACTCTCTCTCTCTCTCTCTCTCTCTCTTTATCTATCGCCCATTCATTTTATTATCAAACTGACGAGCATCAACCTGCATATCAAGCATCAACCTGCATTTCAGTATCGACCTTAGATTTTTCAAAGAGTAAATCAACCTCCACCAACTTCCGCATAAGCACAGTTTGATAAATCAAGCTTGTTCCCAAACGAGTTTGATAGATCAACCTGTCTCTGATAAGGATCGACCTTGACAATCGACCTTTGATCGACCTGATTTTATAAAAGTCAAAAACGGTTGGTTATTGGTGTATTCCCCCCCACCCCCCCCCCCCCCCCATACACCAATTACTCTTTCCCAGGACCAACAAGTGGTATCAGAGCAGTGGTTCTTTTGACCGCTGCTTTGCATACTAATGTTTTCTTTTAAACTTTTGGTCATTTTGAACCGATCCTTTAGAAAAATCTTTTCATTCATTTCATATCATATTATTTGCTATGGAGGCTTCTCTTCTCAGGGTTTGTGAAGATTTCTCCATCCAAGGCTATGAAGACTGGAGCTTCCAAATCAAGATGTGTCTCAAGGCACATCACGTCCTTATGTGGGATATCATCGAAAATGGCCCCTCCCCCATTTATGCAGCGAAGATCATCGTGGATGGAACATCCCCCGGGGAGGCCACTTACGAAAAAGTCCTCAAAAATCCTCGCGACTACACAACCGAGGAAAGGAAGGAGGCCAGCCTCGATGACTACGCAAAAGGACTCATCTCTAGCACCGTGAAGGGCGTCTACCTTGCCAAGATTCGAAATCTTGAAACAGCCAAAGAGATGTGGGACACCCTCCGGTCCATCAGCCTGGGTTCAGAGGAAATGAAGGAGAACAAGCTGTCCATGGCGTGCAGCAAGTTCGATGACTTCAAGATGGTTTCAGGAGAAACCATAGAAGCAATGAAAATTCGCTTCACAGAAATCATTCTCGAAGTCTCTGCAATCAACCCTCACAAATGTACGCAGCGCGAGAAGAATCTAAAAGTGATGCGTGCCCTACCTGCAAATTGGCACGTATACGCCGCCATGCATCCAGCCCGATCGGATTTCAACTTCCTCACCACCGAAGATCTTTTCGACATCCTTGTCGGAAATGAATATGAGATGATCCGAATCCATGGATCAGCACAGCCTTCCACCAGCAAGAAGGTTGATGAAAAGAACGATAAAGAGGTAGCTTTCAAGGCCGACTCAGCCTCTGCTGCTACCCCAAGTCCGATTGACGAATCCATCGTCAAAAAGTTCGAGAAGATGACTCTCGACTATGCTCTAGCTGCTAGGAGAAATGAGAAGCTCCTAGGAAAGGTTGTCAAATACAAAAAGTTCTATCGTGACAACAAGCGAAATTTCTCAAACCGCAACCACGACCGCCCTGACAAAAAGGGAGAAGGTAAACCCTCAACCTTCAATTCTTCTAACACACCCGAGGGTGGTTGCTTTGGTTGTGGCAGGCCAGGTCACTACAAGACCGATTGTCCAGATCTGACAAAGGCCGAGAGAGACGAGCTCCGTGCAAAGCACGATAAAAAGCTCAAGGAACAACGAGCTGCCATGATCGCCGAAGAATCAAAGGAGGCTCATCTCTCAGACAGCTCGTCAAGTGATGACGAAGGTTACATCGCTTTCGATGAAAGTGATGATGAAGAATGTTTCGTTGGAGAGCACCAACAAAACGAGGGATCTTCAAAGGTAGATCCTCAACCCATTTCACTTTCTTTTTCTGACGATGAATGTGCAGAAGAAGGTGAAGACCTATCCGAGGCTGTGTCTTGGGAAGAAATCAAGAAACAGCTCGATGACTATGCCGACCTCGTGGAAACACTCAAAGAGGTCGTTGAAGATAATGCTGAGCTAATGGACAAAAATGAAAAATACAAGCTAGCATTAGAAGAAAGATTCTCTCCCTATGATGAGGAAAGGGAAAGGGAGATCGAAGCCCTAAAGTCAAAGGTTGATGAATTGACTTTTCGGGTTAAGGAGTTCGATACCAGGGCGCTCGAGAAGGACGAGTCCCTCAAGACCAAAGATGCCGAAGTACACAGCCTTACCTCAAAATTGGCTGACTTGGTTATTCGACATGAACTCCTCGTGAAAAAGGAAGAAAAACTTCAACTCACTTTGAGTCAGTTGAAGAAAAGTGGAAAGAAGTTGGAAGAAGTCCAATCCATGCAACGCAATCCGCGCGATCACTCTGGTATTGGATTTAATGGAAAATCCAAGGAAAGCAAGGATAAAGACTGCGAGATCACGTTCGTAAAGGCGCAGTCTAAATCAAAGAATATCAGAAAAGGTCATCAAGCTCTTCCAGATAAGATGGTCAAGCTGAAGAACCCAGTTCGACAGCCCCAAGCCATTCTCTTAAAGCAGCACAAGAAGGAACAGCCTGTTCCTCAAAAGAAAGAGAGTCGACCTGCACAGCATCGTCGACCTGCCCCCTCTCATCAAAAGCAGGCTGTTCATCCAGGGCGATACCAAGGCCAGTACTTTCAAAGGCCGTATCACCCTCAGTTCTTCTTTCCTGTTCATCAAGGTTGTCACTGCCACTATCCTCAACAGTCGAACTTCCAAGACTGGCAGTATCAACCTGATCTTCATGAAGAGCAGTATTATCAGCCTCGTCCCCCTCGCTCAAAGAAATCCAAGGCTCCCAAGCCCAAGACCGCCACTGCCTCGTCCTCAGCCTCGGATAGAAGCAGACCGGCGAAACAAATCTGGGTCCCAAAGGCCGTTCCCGCAACCGATGTAGCACCCAATCTCAAATGGGTTGCTAAGTTTAATTAATTGCAGGTTGGAAAGGCTCAAAGAAGGAGCCAAGCAGCTCGTGGAGCTGTATGGATCATTGATAGTGGATGCTCAAAGCACATGACGTGTGACAAAACGCTACTATCAAATTATCAAGACCGAGACGGACCACTTGTAACCTTTGGAGGAAATTCTAAGGGACTTACGAGAGGCCAGGGCGATCTAAAAGTTGGTAAAACAACTATCTCTAATGTCTCATATGTTGAAGGTCTTAATCATAACCTATTCTCTATGTCACAATTCTGCTCGAGTGGTAAACGAGTAGAATTCACTGCTAACAAATGTCTCGTGAAAAATGAGGAAGGAGAAATACTTCTTACCGGAATTTTGCAGGATAGACTCTACATTGTTCAATGGAATGATTGGATAGAGACCTGCCTGGTCACAAAGACTGATTCCGAGACAAGCTGGCTATGGCATAAGAGGTTGAGTCATTTGAACTTCAAGGCCATCAACAAGCTCGCACGCAACAAGCTGGTGAACGATCTACCAGATCAAGTCTTCGATCGTGATCACATCTGCAAAGCCTGTCAAGCTGGAAAGCAAACAAGATCATCCTTTCCAAGCGTGACGGCACAAGCCTCAAATCGAATTCTTGAGCTTCTCCATCTCGACCTCTTTGGTCCAGTCACTCCCTTGAGTATAAACGGTAGAAAATACGCTCTCGTTATTATAGATGATTATTCTAGATTTACGTGAGTTATTTTCATGTACAAAAAGAAGGAGACTTTGGAGAAGCTACCTGCGTTGCTGAGCAAACTGTGCAATCAAAAGGAGAAATCCATCATCTCCATTCGATCAGATCGAGGCACCGAATTTATCAATGCCATGATCGAAGAATATTGCACAAAGAGTGGAATTCATCATCAAACCTCAGCAGCTCGTACACCTCAACAAAATGGCGTAGTGGAACGCCGTAACAGGTCGCTGAAGGAAGCAGCTCGTACCATGTTGGATGAAACCAACCTTCCAAAGAAGTTTTGGGCAGAGGCCGTTAACACTGCCTGCTATACCCAAAACAGGTCGATCATCACTACCCGACATGGAAAGACTCCATACGAGCTGTGGAACAACAAGCTCCCCAGGTTAAAGTACTTTAAAGCTTTTGGGTGCTTGTGTTACATTCATAACAATGGGAAATCTCAATTAAAAACTTTTGATAGCAAGGCCGATCCAGGAGTATTTTTGGGATACTCGGAGGTTAGCAAAGCTTATAGAGTTTTTAATAAGAAAACCCTAGTTGTGGAGGTAACACCTCATGTTGTGTTTGATGAATCCACTTGTCTGTACAGAGAGTTAAGTACAGGTTCAGATCAGTCCGCTACTAACAGGCCGTCTAACTCCCCCATCGACGACCTGCTAGTATGGACTCCAAATGATTTGGAGGAAGAGGATCAATCTGATCCAAAGGTCACACAGCAAGGGGGAAGTGATGCAAGTAACGTTCATACTTCGAGCTGTAATACATCAGCCGGACTTAACAAGGCTGATCCCCCATTCTCAGTCCCCCAGACTGATGCTGTTCACGACCTTACATCCCAAATCGAGCAGCTCGATAGCACAATGGAGCAGCTCAACATCCAGGCCGAACAACAGCCTGATCAACAGCCCGAGCAACAGCACGTGCCCACTGATCAACCTTCAACTCACCCGGAGTTTGACGAACCCATTAATGAGCCCGATCCAATCATTTCAAATGAAGAAAGATCACGACGCAGACGATGGATCGATGATCATCCAAAGGAGCTCATTGTTGGGAACCCAAACCAAGGAGTGCGAATAAGAAGGACGATTGGTGAAAGCGCACTTCTAAGTTGCTATCTCTCTCGAATTGAACCCAAAGATGCCATTGAAGCTCTTCGTGATGCTGACTGGATTCAAGCCATGCAAGAAGAACTCAATGAATTCAAAAGAAATGAAGTATGGTCTCTAGTTGATCGTCCTTATCATCAGGGCGTCATTGGAGTCAAATGGGTTTACAAAAACAAGAGAGATGAATCTGGAGAAGTTGTCAGAAATAAAGCCCGATTGGTAGCAAAGGGTTACTGTCAACAAGAAGGAATCGATTATGATGAGACGTTTGCCCCCGTTGCAAGATTAGAAGCTATAAGGCTGTTTCTAGCTTATGCCGCTCATCAACGATTCAAAGTCTACCAGATGGATGTTAAAAGTGCGTTCCTCAATGGCGTTCTCGAAGAGGAAGTCTATGTGGAACAACCTCCAGGATTCGAGGAGGGTGATTCAAGCAAAGTCTACAAACTTCACAAAGCTGTATACGGACTTAAGCAAGCTCCTCGAGCTTGGTATGAGACGCTATCATCCTTTCTCATCGAATCAGGATTCAAGCGTGGTTCAGTCGACAAAATGCTATTCACTATCAAAGTGAATGAACATATCCTTTTAGTACAAATTTATGTTGATGATATCATTTTTGGATCAAAATATCCCATTTTATGCGAAAAATTTGGTAACCTCATGACAGAAAAATATGAAATGTCTACGATGGGGGAAATGAATTTCTTTCTAGGGTTGCAGGTCAAGCAGTCCGATGATACGCACACGAGCTGGTTGACAAGTTTGGTGTCAAAGACAGCAAGCCTGTCAAAATACCGATGCTCTCTGGTGGGAAGATCGACCCGGATCCCGAAGGAAAACCAGCCAACTTAACACAGTACAGGGGTATAATTGGTTCATTACTTTATCTAACTGCTAGTCGACCTGATATCACTTTTGCAGTTGGAGTGTGTGCTAGATTTCAAGCTAATCCGAAGGAATCCCACTTGGAAGCAGCAAAGAAAATTCTTCGGTACATCAAAGGAACCACAAATTTAGGTCTTTGGTATCCTTGTGATGATAATTTGCAGCTTACAGGTTATTCAGATTCTGATCATGCAGGGTGCAAGCTCGATAGGAAATCTACCTCGGGTACTTGCCATTTTCTCGGAAACAAGCTGATATCATGGTTTTCAAAGAAACAAACTTCAGTAGCCACCTCCACCACAGAGGCCGAGTACATGGCCGCAGGGAGTTGTTGTGCACAAATCTTGTGGATCAAACAACAACTCAAAGACTATGAAGTTGAAGTCAGTGAAGTGCCTATATTCTGCGACAGCTCGAGTGCTATCGCCATTACTCAAAATCCAGTTCTCCATTCAAGATGCAAACACGTGGATATTCGACATCACTTTATTCGCGATCACGTGGAAAAGAAGAACGTGATTATTGAGAAGATACACACTGATATTCAACGAGATGATATCCTAACCAAGCCACTGGCCGAAGAAAGATTCAAAATGCAGTGTGGAAAGTTAGGGTTATTAAATGTTGAGTCATCAGGCCGATCGTAAGTCTACAGGCCGTCATGATTCAACAGGTCGTTTGCAAGCCAACAGGCCGTTACTACTTAAAGAGACCGCCTCACTCAACAGGCCGTTCGTGACTACAGCCCATCTCTATTCTAAAGGCCGGTTGAGTCAAAAGGCCGTTTCTATTCAACAGGCCGACTGTCAAAACGACAGATCGTTCTCTATCATCAGGCCGACGTTGAAATCAGCAAAATCGACCTGTGCTCCTCAAATTAAGGGGGAACTCTTAATCGAGTGATCCATCATTTGAGGGGGAACAAAGGCCGATGTCTTCCTCCAGGCCGTTCATATCGACAGGCCGATATCACAAGATCAGGCCGATATTTGCCACCAGGCCGATATTACAAGTTCGATATCAACCTGAATGCCACCTGCATTAATGAAGGGAGAATCAAAAGGGCAGTATCACCCTTTTGTCATACATTTAACTTCTTTAATACGCATTGAATTCTTTCAATTATTAAAATTTATTTCTCAATGTGTTACATTGTTTAAGGCTCTGTTATTTTGCAGAAAATTAGGAAAAAGGGAATAATGATTGCTATTTTTGCAAAACATCCAGTCAAGTGTCAAATATTGACACATTGACCGAGGTTGCATTTAATTCCCTGCTGTCTCTCTGAAAAAGTGCAAGTTTTCGCACGTTTTCAAAATAGCTCACGCGCGGATGTGTAACGTTTCACATTCCACGCGCTCTCATCGTGTGGATGAGAATTAAAGAGAGATTTTAACCCTTTCAAATTCGAGAGATCCTAGCCATTCAAACTTTCTATAAATCATGCAGTTTTTCCGTTTCGAAACGTTACTTACTCTCATCATCTTCTTCTTCAAAACCTATTTTTCTCTCTGCAAAATCAACCGCCGCCGTCGTGTTTTGTATTCAACTGCTGGTTCCTTACTCACCACTTTTCACTCGTTGCACAAAAATATCACCGTGGTTTGTGCTTTATCGATGTCTTTACTTTCATCTTTCATCAAGTGTTTGATTACTAATCTATCTATCTTGTTGCAGAAAATCAACATCAATGGCACAAACATCAACTTCCGGTAAACCGGAGATACACTGGGACGAGATCTCTGCATATTTGGAGTCTCACATCAAATACGAACCGTATATGGTTCGTGAGAACTTTGGTTTCCGCGATCTGGATTCCATGTTCGCGCTGGTGGAAACGTGTTTCCCTTTCCACCAGATTATCTCCACCCGTCCGGCGAAGTTCCTCCCGAAAATTGTGAGTGCCTTCTTCTACAACTAGAACAAGGGCGACTCCGTTTCCTCTCACACCGTCTCTCTCGGGACTCAAAAGGCCGTCCATCACATCAACGTCCTCGACGCCGTGAAAGCTGCTTTCGGCATTGGGGATGGTGGAGAAATGCAACTCTCCGACATAAAAAAGGACCAACTGCAGCAAGTTATCGACCGCGTTCTCATTGAACCAGGGCCGTATTTGGAGAGGTCGTTCAAGAGGACTGAGCTCCGTCCTAAGTACAGGCTGCTTATGGACTTCATTCAACGGTGCTTCCTAGGGCACGTCGGGAATCATGACCAGGTCACGCCCTTCAAATTTCCAATCATGACGGCCGTGATACTCAACCTGCCTATCAGCTGGGCCAAGCTGATGGTCTCCCTGCTCTGGGAGGAGGCCAGGCAGATCGAGTGCGAAATGGACGGAGAGGCCGTGGTGGGAGTGCGTCTCCACATGGATAAGAGGCCGCTTCGTCTTGGGACGAAGGCGACCTGCATTATTATTTCCTTTTTCAAAAGTCAGAAATGGTCGGACGCGGACGACTTCCCCCACAACTTCATTCCTAAAGATCTCCATCAATTGGAGATGGCGATTGGGGTCGCACCGCAAAATTACTACGGGTCGTCAGACCACGTAAGGGAGCATCTCAATCGGACTGTGTTGGTCCCGGTTTGCTATAGGAAAAATACGTAGAGGGGGGGGGGGGGGGTGAATACGTATTTTGAAGTTTTTCAACTTCAATTCCTTAACTCAGAGTATAAAGTAAAGTGCTCTTTGGAAATACTAAGACCTAGCCAAGGGCTAGATCGAAAGCAATCACGAATCTCTTGACCTAAGCTTAGAGCTTGATCAAGAGTGAGACTTTACTCTTTATGCGGAATTTGGTGAGCTAAAATCTTTCCTAAGTAATTGAAAATCCAAGTCAAGTTTGTTTATATGCACGTGCAATGGATAATCGAATACTGTAAAAAGATTAAGGTAAGAGAGATACGACACAGAGATTTATAGTGGTTCGGAGATAACGCTCCTACGTCCACTTTGTTGCACGACGGCAACTGTTCTTTTCACTCAAGAACTTGAAGGTTACGGGTCCTTCAAAAACCTGGTCGGGATCGGGCTTCACTTGCCTAGATCAAACGACAGACGTAGTGATTGCGGGTTCACTACACAAACCTAACAAAGACTGGAAGCTTCACTCGCTTCAGTCAGACAGACAGGGAGATTACGGGCTCTCCTTACAGCCTAGCTTCGATCGAGCTTTACACAAACGATGTAAGTGTAAGCTTGGATCTCAACTCTACGATCGAGGCTTCTTCAATCGATGAAAGAAGGGCCTTGGATCTGAACAACCTAACGACAACACTCAAAACCTAACAGATGAAGTATAGGGTTTTTGGTTGACGACACACTATGAAGAACTCTTTACAGTAGATGCAAAGATTGGCTAGAGTTCTTCTTCTAAGCTCGGATATAAGAAGTGGGCTTAGAATCTAAGTGTGAAGGCTGTGAAGACGAGTTCCGATGGACTGGAAACTCGGAGAACACTTGAAACAAAGACTCGAAGATTTGCTCGAAGGCTTGGGAGTGTTTGTTTGCAGTAGGCTCGAATGCGCAAGTAGTGTTCTACTTCTTCACGTCTTCATCCTTCACTATTTATAGGCGGAGGGTTGGCTAAGATCCGTTGCTTGGTTGGTGGCCTTGTCCCTCCTCCTCTCGACAGTACTTGCGCAGGCAGTAGCTTTTGCAGACGCGCAGTTTTGGACTTTTGCCGAAAATGGCTAAGTTCCAAGTTTAACAGTAACTGGAGTGACCCAGTACTGTAGCGGCGCCTTTGTCGGCCTGGCAGTCAACTCCTCTGCTCCTCTCCGCTTTCGACACGTGGAGATCTCGTAATTAATGCGGAGATCTCCTGTTGACTGGAGTTCAAATTCGGAGCGGGAATTTGTGCTGTCGCTTTCTCGTAGGTAGTGGCTCGCTTCGCTTTGAAGTTGTAGCGGCCGCTCCGAAGTGAGTCGCTTTAGGATCATATTATAGCGGGTCGCTTTGCTTCGCTTTGCAGCGTTTGCTTCGTTTTGCTTTAGCGCTTGCTTCGCTTCGCTTTGCAGCGTTCGCTTCGCTTCGCTTTACAGCATTCGCTTCGCTTCGCTTCGCTTTGGTAGACTCACTTAGAATCTACTGTAGCGATCGCTTCGCTGTTCTTCGGCACGCTTCACTTCAGCTTGCTTGACTTGCTTCGCTTTGGAAAACACACTCAAGCGAGTGGCCTTCACTTGAACTTTTGAAGCCTAATCTAAGCAAAATAAAAGAGCCATCCTAACAGTGTAGGCTTAGAAAATTCTAACCTATTAACTACATCAAAATGGGTCGCTTGGGAAAAGGACGCTTGGGGTTTTGGGATCTAATCAAAACAAATGACTTTATTTATCAAATGTCCCATGAAGTTCCCCCTTAACAATTTAGTCCTTAACAATTCCCAACAATTTCCCCCTTTTTGATGATGCCAAAACCCATACGACTTAGATAAAAATAAATCTAGTCTATCTAACCGTGAAGGGAACTCCAAGCGACTGCTTCCTTTGCAGTTTCGTTTGTAATTTTCTTTTAAGTTCCTTCCCTTTTTTTCGGTTAAATTTATGAGTTTGTAGCAGAAATATAAAGTCATTCACAAAGCGAGTAAATGACACAGAGAAGACAGAAATTGAAATTTGGATATATGAACAAGAAGTTCACAAAAAGAAATATGTAAGGAACTTGAAACTCGGCGGTTTCCTGCAGTTCCTTCCCTGTCTCCTCCTTTCCTTTTCTTATCACTTCCCTTCTTCCTCCTTCTCCTCCTCTTCTACATCTGCTTCCAAATCCTTTGCAATCATATCTTCGGGTATGGTGTATGCACTGAAGACCCTTGCTTCCATCGACTCAGCACTGTGGATACTTGGCCTCCTCCAAGTCTCTTCCAATTGGAAGGCTTCATCCACCTCAGCGTCGATGATGCTGCGATTGAGGATACTGGTGCCAGGTAGAAATGGCATAGGGAATTCCTTCTTGACTGGTACCTTGATGATTAACGGTGCAGGCTCTGCAAACTGTGCAAGAGCGAAGACTTCTTGTCTAAATTTCTCATCATAGATACTAAGGAAGTTGTTGAGCGCAGTGACCCTTGAGCATTCAGTCTGCAATGGCACTACCTCCCAATAGTAGTAAGCTTTGATAAACTTCTCCTTGTAGTATAGCCATTGCTCGAGTAGTTTGTCAGGAATGAACTGCTCAATCTCACGGGCATCAGGGTGCTCATTTCTGCGTACAGCCAACTCCTCCTCCGACCAGTTGGACATCTGTGCTATGATTGATTTGAACTTCTTTCCTGACTCGCCGCTCCAGGAAGGAAGCTTCTTGTTGAGTTGCTTGCGAATGTAATTGCGTTCTTCTCTGAGAGGGTAGCGGCCAGAGTCAATCATTTCTTTCGCAGTCTTGTGACAAGTGTCGATCATGGCCTGATCTAGGCATGCATCGGATTCTTCTGGCGTGATTGGAACAAAGATACTTCTGACCAAAACGGACTGGATGATCTTCATTTCATTGAAATTTTTCTCAATTCGTTCGTCAATGACTTGCAGTCGTTTTGTCCTTGTCCTCTTTTCCTTCTCTGCCCTTGGAACAACTGCCTTCTCAACTTTTTGGCATTTGGTCGCTGAATCATCTCTCTCAGTTTCTGGTTCTGTTCGCTTCACTATTGATGATGGGGCAGATGAAGTGGGTGCTTCGTCTGAAGTGGGCGCTTGAGAACTTGAAGTACCTGCAAGAGTTTTCAAGTTAGACTGGTGCTCGCTCTCCCAAGCCATAGTCTCGCTCGCCTCTGCTAGCTTCCGCCTTTCCTCCTTTGTTAGCACAGTAACTGGAGGATGTCGAGCAATGGAGGAGGCAAGCACTTTATCTCCAAGTGGCTTGCGGGGTTCTTCAGGCTTAGTGAGCTTTTCCTTGCCTTTCTTTGCAGACTTCGCCTCTCTCTCCTCTTCTCCAGTACCACTATTCTTCTCCACCAATTTCTCAGCTTCAACAGCTCCAATTGCTCCACCTTGTGGCTCCAAGAGATTGACATTTTCCTGTACCATCCCTTCCCCCTTTTTGGCATCATCAAAACCAGGGGTTGGGACGCTTGTCTTTCCAGTAAGAGACTTGTGAAGTACCTCAATCTTGTCAAGTACGGTATGAAACATCTCTTCCGTTCGAGACTCGAGGACTTGCTTTTCCGACAATCCAGCATTTTTCCTTAGATTTTCAAGCTCTCGCTTGTCAATTGCACTCTCCTCTTTGACTTTCTTCAATTGGGTTCGAAGTAAGTCAAGAGTCTTCTTGGTGCTGAGGAGTTCGCTTTCTTTCACCACCAACTCTCCCTCCTTATTCTCCAGTTTCTTTTTCAACTCCTTCACCTCCTTTTCCAACGTGTCCTTCTCTTTACCAACTGTGACCAGTTTGGTGTTCACCACTCTCAAGCGGCTCCGTTCTGCGTCACGCGAGTCCTTGAGATCATTCACCAGATTTACTTGTGCCTCCAACACTTTCTCCTTCTCCTTTAACTCCATCTTCTTTTTGATGATCTCGTCTTGTAAACTTACGATCTCTGCATTCTTAACCTCCATCTCTTCTGCATGATCCCTCATTAGCTTCTTCTCATGCATGGTTGGGGTGTGCTCAGGGATATGGGTAGTTTCAGTAGGTGAGGATTGAGATTTGTCCTCAAGCGGCTTCTCCACCGCCTCGCTTTCTTGGACAGATGGAGTGCTTTGCTTCAATTTCTTCTTCTTCCCTTGCTTTGCAGCCGCTTGCTTCAAGGGTGAAGCGGCTCGCTCCGTTCGGGGAGCTTCAGCTTGTGCTTTCACAACTTTGCTTGCTGCGGGCACTTCTACAACTAGAAGTCCCTTATCCATTGGAATTTTTGTTGACTTCCACTGTTCATAGAAGACTGTCTTCTTGCTGTATATAGCCATGTCTGAATCCGGCCATCTTATCTCCGGATACTTTAGCTCCAACGCGACTGACAGTCTTGAAAAGAATTTCAACTTTCCCTTGCGTAGAATCTTATCTGGAGTTCCTGGTACGAATGCAAAGTCTTCTGCAGCTTCGTGAATTTGCTTGAGAAGCCACCCATGCCAGTTGAATTTCGTTCCTGTGAGGCTGTCGACGATCATGGTGGTGCCGATCATCTTCGTCTCTGACAGCGTGTCGAGGGAACCGACATAGCATGCAATGCTTCTCGTAAAGAGTTCGCAGATGAGATTGAACGGTTCCTTCAAATTTTTGCGAAAATTTGCCTCCTTGAAGTTCGGCTCTGCTCCGTCGACTTTAAATCGATCATACTGAACTTCGGCAGAAAGGCCTAGATCTAGCAGAGAATCTCCTCCTTCTCTTGGTAGATCGAAAACCTCGATGAGTTCACTCATATCAACTTCCACCGGCTTCCTGGTTCGTGGATTGGTGAAGGAAGATGTATTCTGTTCCTTCTTCAGATTCAGCAGAATCTCTCCGATGGCTTTCGCCAGAATCTTCGTCGGAACCAAAGTTACGAACTTCCATAGACCGGCCGTGGTCACGGCTCTACGGAAGAAACCATTCTTCTCTATGACGATCGGGTCGAGATGGGGCTCGACGTTGATGTGATCGCCAATATTTGACATGAACTTCTCCATCGTTTCTGTACTCTTCTTCTTGCCCATTGTGAGATTTGAAGAAATTTGAGTGGAATTTTAGAGAAAAGGGGTTGAGACTCGTGAGTTGCAGAAATCGCAGATCTAAGCACGAGAATGGCAAATTTTGAAGGCTGTGAAAGGTTTGCAGTTCTGCCTCGTCCCATATATATAGAAATAGGTTATGGCTGGCGTGGCAGGGGTAGGACGGTAATAACGCCGAAAATCCTGTAGGTAGGCGGCGGATGTGCGGTGATGGATCTGACGTGTCCGGCGTCATCATAGTAAAAGTGAACCGCCACTTGCTCGGCGTCGCCACGTGGCCTTCTTTGGTTGGCTTGTCGTATACGGCTTTGATCGAACGGTTCCAGATTGGGGGCTGTTGAGATTCGATGGCTGGATTTTCTCCGCCTTTTCCCGCTTCAAATTCAAGCGTGTGAACACGCGCCCGTTATTTCCGTCATTCCTGCACCTGCATTAAATGCACAGCAGAAAGTAAAATTGCACTCGAGTGCAGACAGCTCATACTCGCTTCATGCCCGCTCGCTTCGAGTTGGGCCGCTACGGCTTGACTCGCTTGAGAGGCATTCGCTTGAGTGACTGTTCTGCACTCGCTTGCGATGGCTAGCTTTGAGTGACGAAGCACTCGCTTGGCCATCTGAAGCGACTGGAATAAGAAATTGAATTTCTTTGCTTTAATTTAAAATGTTTCTGACTTACATACTTCGAGGATAAACAAGAGTGTTTTCCTCTTTGTATTTGTGTCAGATTCATTTCATATTTTCCACGTAGTGAGTGAAGGTTTCTAGCACGCTTCAGCTCACTTAGTGTACTTAAAATTGAAACACTTACCAGTCAATCTCACTTCGTAGGAGATTGATACCACTAATTGAAGACTTCATTTGAATTAGATACCACATGTTGAATGCTACACGTTGAGTTAGATCTTCATGGCATTCATCTTCCTCTACGAATTAGAGAGTCCTCCATCGAAGTGAATGGGGGAGAAAATGAATAAAGTACACAAGCTTACTACAACCCGAAGGGAGCATCACGTAAGTGTACTTATTCACGACGAATGGGGGATGAGTACAAGTCCTTATCTCAGAGCAGAAATGGACAGGATGACAATGAGAATGCTCTGACAAGACAATCTCGTATTTTACGCAGAAGCATGTCACCAGCCCTGCAACCTTTTGTATAAAAAGGTAAACCTTCAAGCTTTCCTACATTCTAAAGAATGAATCTGCAGCTGGTTCGCTTTGACCCAAGCTAGGGCAAATTGAAGCAACGCAGAATTCAAGATTGCTGCAATCTTGCTTGCTTTGGAAGTAGCTTGCTCCGAGAGAAGCATTAGTTCCCCCTTAACCATATACTTAACAATTCCAATAAGTTGGTAGGGAACTTCTTCCAATACTCCACCTTTCTCCACCTAACTTCATTTTCTTCAAGCGAGTGAGATTTGAAGTGGCTCGCTTGAGTTGGTGAAGATCCGAAGCGAGTGACGCTCATGAGAACAAGCGAACACTCCTTCGTGCATCCTGGAACTAGCATTCTTCACCAGGGTCTAATAACCCTAATTCCATGCATAACTGGTTGAAACGAGACTCAGCTAGAGGCTTGGTGAGAATATCTGCTCGCTGGAGGTCGGTATGAATTTTCTCGAGCTTGATATCCTTCTTCTCGACATGATCACGAATGAAGTGATGTCGAATTTCCACGTGCTTGCATCTGGTGTGAAGCACTGGATTCTGCGAGATACATATGGCACTGTTGTTGTCGCAGAAGATCGGAATTTCATTCGCTTCAACTTTGTAGTCTTTCAATTGTTGACGAAGCCATAGGATTTGAGAACAGCAGCTTCCTGCGGCCATATATTCAGCTTCCGTTGTTGAAGTGGCTACGCTTGTTTGCTTCTTTGAGAACCATGAGATTAGCTTGCTCCCCAAGAACTGACATGTGCCCGACGTTGATTTCCTATCAACTCGGCAACCTCCATAGTCAGCATCGGAATATCCAGTGAGCTCCAAATTGTCTTCCGCTGGATACCACAGCCCCATGTTGACAGTGCCCTTTAAATATCGAAGAATCCTCTTGGCAGCTTCAAGATGGCTGTGTTTGGGATTGCTTTGGAAGCGAGCGCAGACTCCGACTGCAAAAGCAATATCTGGCCTACTTGCAGTGAGATAGAGAAGTGACCCAATTAGGGCACGATAATCTGTAGGATCTACAGATTTTCCTCCTTCGTCTGGCTCCATCTTCCAATTGGTATTCATAGGAATCTTCACAGCTTTAGCATGTTGAACACCAAACTTCGCAAGCATATCTCGAGTGTACTTGGCCTGGTTGATGAAAATTCCATTATCCTGCTGCTTCACTTGAAGACCTAGAAAGCAGCTCATCAAGCCAATCATCGACATCTCATACTTGGTCTTCATTAGCTCTCCAAACTTCTCGCTAAGCGACTGATTTGGTGATCCAAATATGATGTCGTCCACGTAGATCTGGACCCAGAGCATATCTTCTCCATGATTGATGGTGAAGAGAGTCCGATCTATCTTTCCCTTTTGGAATCCATTTTCCACTAGGAATTGAGATAATGTATCATACCAAGCTCTGGGAGCTTGCTTCAACCCATACAGGGCTTTCTTCAAGCGATACACTTTATCTCCCTGCTCGAAACCCGGTGGCTGCTCCACATACACTTCTTCCTTGAGTTCACCGTTGAGGAATGCGCTCTTCACATCCATTTGGTACACTTTGAATTTCTTGGCCGCTGCATAGGCTAGAAATAAACGGATCGCTTCAAGACGTGCCACTGGAGCGAAAGTCTCGTCAAAGTCGATTCCTTCCTCTTGGCAGTAGCCTTTGGCAACGAGACGCGCCTTGTTCCTTACTACGTTGTGGTCCTCGTCCGTCTTGTTCTTGAACACCCATTTGGTGCCAATAACGTGCTGAAATTTGGGACGATCCACAAGGTACCATACGTCGTTTCTGGTGAACTGGTTCAGCTCTTCTTGCATGGCGATCACCCAATTTGAATCGGCTAAGGCTTCTTCTACGCATGTCGGCTCTATGTTTGAGAGAAAGCAGCTGAACATGGCACTTTCTTCAAACACTTGTCTTCTGGTCACTACACCCTTGGATGGATCTCCAATGATTTGACTTGGTGAGTGATCTTTGAGCCACGCGCGCTTGGATCCGCCAGCTTCATCTTCATCGTCTTCCTTGTCACTCGCTTCACCGTCTGAAGCGACTGGATTGGGTGCTTCGCCTGAACTCGCTTCAGGAGTCTTGGGGGCAGCTTCATCTTTTCCTTGGACCTTCTACTCGCTTGAGCCTTTGATTTCTTCTTCATCTTCAAGTATGTCCCAAGTAAGAGTGTTAATGGGTTCCTCACTTGACTTTCCGTCTTTAGATTGATCCTGTTCCTGTGGATGACTTAAAGAAGATTCATCAAATACGACATGGGGTGATTCCTCCACAATTAGGGTTTTGCAGTTGAACACCCTATAGGCTTTGCTTGATGTAGAATATCCTAAGAATATTCCTTCATCAGCTTTGCTTTCAAAGGCTTTCAACTGTGACTTCCCATTGTCATGGATGAAGACCCTACAACCAAAAATATGGAAATAAGATATGTTAGGAATTCTCCCTGTCCATATTTCATATGGTGTTTTGTCGTGCCGTTTGCAGAGAAGTGTTCGATTCTGCGTGTAGCATGCAGTATTGGCAGCTTCAGCCCAGTACTTCATTGGAAGTTTTGAGTCTGCAATCATGGTTCGAACAGCTTCCTTGATGATTCGATTTCTTCTTTCAGCAACTCCATTCTGCTGTGGTGTGCGTGCTGAGGAGGTCTGATGTGCTATGCCATGCTCCGTACAGTAAGCTTGAATGGTAGAGTTCAAAAACTCTGTGCCTTTATCGGAGCGGATGGTCACGATAGCTTGATTCTTCTCCACAGCCAATCGCTTGAGCAGTTGTGGTAGCTTGGTCAGAGTCTCCTTCTTGCTGTAGAGAAATACGACCCAAGTGTAGCGAGAAAAGTCGTCGACTACAACTAGAGTGTACTTCCTACCATTTATACTAACTGGAGTAGCTGGACCAAACAGATCCATGTGAAGCAGCTCGAGCACTCGCTTGGAAGAGGCTTCTTCAAGACTGGCGAAGTGCGTCTTTGTCTGCTTCCCTCGTTGGCATGGTGAGCATGGATGGTCTTTGATGAAGACTTCATTTGGTATGCCTTGCACCAAACCCTTACGAGCTAAGCGATTGATTGCTTTAAAGTTGAGATGGTTCAAGCGTCTGTGCCATAGCCATCCAATCTCTGTAGCACTCCTTGCTACTAAGCACGTCTCCACTTTGCAGCTATCCCATTGTGCTATATAGACGTTCCTTTGTCTTATTCCAGTAAGCACAATCTGGGATGTAAGGTTGCTCTTTACTATGCACTTGTTGGAAATAAATTCCACCTTGTATCCTTTGTCACAGAACTGTGAAATGGATAACAAGTTGTGCTTCAGTCCTTCCACGTAAGAGACTTCTTCAATTGTGAGTTTTCCAACTTTCAGTGCGCCGTACCCTTTGGTGCTTCCTCGAGAGTTGTCACCAAAGGTTACGTGTGGACCCTTCTTCTCAATGTAGTCTTGAAGTAGAGCTTTTATGCCGGTCATGTGTCTCGAACATCCACTGTCCAAGTACCAGATCTGATGACCCTCATTTGGCATGGGATCCATGGCGCCCACCTGCAATTAGACAGATTTTGGTACCCAAATCAGTTTGGGTCCTTGCAGGTTAGTTCCCTTAGGTACCCACACTTGCTTCACTTTCTTTTGAAAGGGAGCTTGTGCTTTGGGTTTCTCGACCTTCGAAAACGCAGCTTCACATGTGCAGCAGTGTGTGCAGGAGGGGTAGCGGCTCGCTTCAGTCCTACCTATGCTCTTCCCATTTTGCTTAAATCCTGAAGCGACTCGCTTTGGATTAGCTTTGGGTTTAGAGACTGACTTAGGGTTTCCAATCTGACGAAGCGGCTCGCTTGGTTTCCTCAAAGCGGTCCAACTAGGGTTTTGACCCCGACTCGCTTGAGTAACCTTGGAAGTTCGAAGCGGCCTCTTTGGTACTTCGAATTCTTCCCCCTCAATGTTAGTCCGGTTGGACCATCTCCAGTCCGGATAACGTGACACATAGACATTACTCCTTTTCTTGAAAGGGAGATCCTTTGTCTCTGGTGTCTTGGTCTGAAACTTAGAAGCTTCAACAGTTTTCCCACTACCTTTGGATTGGTAAGCTTTAGCATGGTGAGTGCTAGGGACTGTTGAGTTTTGCTTACCCTTAGATTCTGCCCTTAAAGATATAGACATCTTCATTGGCTTCTTCTTAGGGTTTTCAGCCATTTTGCCTTTGTCTTTGTTAGTGGTCGCTTTGGATGCAGTGGGCATTTCCAAAGTGACTGATGGTTTCGTGTTTGAAGCACCAACAAAGACAGTTGGCTTGGAAGGTCCACCCTCATATCCAAGTCCTCCCTTTCTACCAAATGGTAGAAGAGAACTTTCTAGTGCCTGTCTAGCATATGAAGCTTTGTTTAAGTTGGCAACTAGAGTGGATTGGGCTTCATACCTTCCTTCCAAGCTTTGATGTCTCGCAAAGAGATCCTCGAACTTACTAGTCATAGCCCTTAGATTAAGTTTGACTTGGTCAAGCTCAGTGGCTAGCTTTCGGTTCTCCTTCTTGCTTTGAGACATAGCTTGTTGCAGCACTTCGTGGTCACTTGACAGTTTCTGGTGTTTGTCAAACAACTCACTCCATGCAGAGGAATTTGCTTCCTCTTGGTGTGTGTGTGCGAGTGTAATTGAACTAGGTGAGGGATAGATGAATACCTCTCCTGTTTCTTCATCGGTGAGCGCCATAAATCCAAGATCCTCTCCATCACTGGAGTTGGGATCAGTGAATGCGTCTGAGTCGCTTTGTGGATCTTCAGTTGAAGCGATCGGAGCTTCACTTGCTACAAGCGCTCGCCTTGGAGCATCCCTCTTTGCTTTGAGTTCTTCACACTCCTTCGCACTCAGCTTTGGGCAATCGGATTTGTAGTGACCCATCTTGTGGCAGTGGTAGCACTCCACTTCCATCATGTCTCTCGGGATCGACTTTGTCGTCTCTTCTCTCTTCCCTTTTCCTTCTCGAGCATCAGTGCTCCTCCCCTTGTACTGCTTGTAGAACCTTTTGTATTTGCCCACTCGAGAATTCATCTTGTTGAAGTTCTTGGATAAGAACGCAATGTGTTCTTCCAATTCTTCCCTCGTCATCTTGGCTAGCGACTGCTCGCTTGGCCCTTCAGCAGCTTTGAAAGCTACTCCTTTTGACGTAGTGGGCGCTTCGTCCTCTTCGTCGAGGTTCATTCGATTCAGATCGAATTCGTGAGCTTTGAGTTCGGAAAACAGTATCTCTGGTGTGAGCTTTGATAGATCCTTGGTTGCTAGATATAGCTCCTTCATTGTTTGCCACTTCCTAGTGAGAGCTCGAACAATCTTCAGGTTGACTTCCTTATCCGTGAGTTCCTTCCCAAGCGAGTTGAGAGTTGCAGTGATGTTGGTGACTCTCAGTTCGAAGGTGTCGATGGATTCTCCTGGCTTCATTATCAGGCTTTCAAACTCCCGCATTTGTACGGCAAGGTTGTTTTCTTTGATTTTGTCAGTGCCTTGAGAAATGAGAGCTAGAGTTTCCCACATCTCCTTCGCTGTTGCGCACTTCCTAATCCGTGGAAGGTAGGCGTCCGACACGGTGCTCTGCATCGTGTGGCGTGCGATCTTGTCAAGATTGGCAATCTTGAATTCGTTGGGAGTGTACTCATCTTTGTCCTTGTCTACTAGTTGTTGTCGAACATGAGCTGCTCGTCCTTCTGCTGCTGGAACATCCACAGTGATGCTCTTCTTGATTGTGATAGGTCCATCTTCTATGACCTCCCACATGCGGTCATGGACGGAGCATAAGAAGCTCTCCACACGGAAGCTCCAGATCTCGTAGCCTTCAATGGAAAACTGTGGAAGACTAGAAGCATTCATGGTAAACAGTTAGTAGTAATGCAGTATGCGTGGGTGAGATTTTGATGCACTTAGGAAATAGGATCCGGTTCAGTGAGACAACGTGAAGTGAGTGGGGACTCACTTCGGATATGCAAAGCAGAGGCTCGAAAGAACCGCTGCTCTGATACCACTTGTTGGTCCCGGTTTGCTATAGGAAAAATACGTAGAGGGGGGGGGGGGGGGGGTGAATACGTATTTTGAAGTTTTTCAACTTCAATTCCTTAACTCAGAGTATAAAGTAAAGTGCTCTTTGGAAATACTAAGACCTAGCCAAGGGCTAGATCGAAAGCAATCACGAATCTCTTGACCTAAGCTTAGAGCTTGATCAAGAGTGAGACTTTACTCTTTATGCGGAATTTGGTGAGCTAAAATCTTTCCTAAGTAATTGAAAATCCAAGTCAAGTTTGTTTATATGCACGTGCAATGGATAATCGAATACTGTAAAAAGATTAAGGTAAGAGAGATACGACACAGAGATTTATAGTGGTTCGGAGATAACGCTCCTACGTCCACTTTGTTGCACGACGGCAACTGTTCTTTTCACTCAAGAACTTGAAGGTTACGGGTCCTTCAAAAACCTGGTCGGGATCGGGCTTCACTTGCCTAGATCAAACGACAGACGTAGTGATTGCGGGTTCACTACACAAACCTAACAAAGACTGGAAGCTTCACTCGCTTCAGTCAGACAGACAGGGAGATTACGGGCTCTCCTTACAGCCTAGCTTCGATCGAGCTTTACACAAACGATGTAAGTGTAAGCTTGGATCTCAACTCTACGATCGAGGCTTCTTCAATCGATGAAAGAAGGGCCTTGGATCTGAACAACCTAACGACAACACTCAAAACCTAACAGATGAAGTATAGGGTTTTTGGTTGACGACACACTATGAAGAACTCTTTACAGTAGATGCAAAGATTGGCTAGAGTTCTTCTTCTAAGCTCGGATATAAGAAGTGGGCTTAGAATCTAAGTGTGAAGGCTGTGAAGACGAGTTCCGATGGACTGGAAACTCGGAGAACACTTGAAACAAAGACTCGAAGATTTGCTCGAAGGCTTGGGAGTGTTTGTTTGCAGTAGGCTCGAATGCGCAAGTAGTGTTCTACTTCTTCACGTCTTCATCCTTCACTATTTATAGGCGGAGGGTTGGCTAAGATCCGTTGCTTGGTTGGTGGCCTTGTCCCTCCTCCTCTCGACAGTACTTGCGCAGGCAGTAGCTTTTGCAGACGCGCAGTTTTGGACTTTTGCCGAAAATGGCTAAGTTCCAAGTTTAACAGTAACTGGAGTGACCCAGTACTGTAGCGGCGCCTTTGTCGGCCTGGCAGTCAACTCCTCTGCTCCTCTCCGCTTTCGACACGTGGAGATCTCGTAATTAATGCGGAGATCTCCTGTTGACTGGAGTTCAAATTCGGAGCGGGAATTTGTGCTGTCGCTTTCTGGTAGGTAGTGGCTCGCTTCGCTTTGAAGTTGTAGCGGCCGCTCCGAAGTGAGTCGCTTTAGGATCATATTATAGCGGGTCGCTTTGCTTCGCTTTGCAGCGTTTGCTTCGTTTTGCTTTAGCGCTTGCTTCGCTTCGCTTTGCAGCGTTCGCTTCGCTTCGCTTTACAGCATTCGCTTCGCTTCGCTTCGCTTTGGTAGACTCACTTAGAATCTACTGTAGCGATCGCTTCGCTGTTCTTCGGCACGCTTCACTTCAGCTTGCTTGACTTGCTTCGCTTTGGAAAACACACTCAAGCGAGTGGCCTTCACTTGAACTTTTGAAGCCTAATCTAAGCAAAATAAAAGAGCCATCCTAACAGTGTAGGCTTAGAAAATTCTAACCTATTAACTACATCAAAATGGGTCGCTTGGGAAAAGGACGCTTGGGGTTTTGGGATCTAATCAAAACAAATGACTTTATTTATCAAATGTCCCATGAAGTTCCCCCTTAACAATTTAGTCCTTAACAATTCCCAACAGACTGGTCAGTCCAAAATTGGGTGGAGGGTGCCGGCTCGCCCTGTCCAAAAGAAGAGGAAGGCCGATGATGTGCCAGTGCCTTCTCGCCCTGCCAAAAGGACTCCCCCTCCAAAGAAATCGAAGTCAACTGCTCCTCATCCGACCAGGCCGCTTCGCCTCGTACTTCCTATGGAGCCCGTGGCCGCGGAGCCTCTAAATGTCAGGCCGATGACGCCTTCGCCCTCGCCCTCATCCTCGCCGGAACGGACTCCTTCTCTAGTCCGTACCGCGATCGAGCCGTCTGCTTTGCAGGTCGTTGCCGGTTCCTCGCCCTCTCCCACTCGCTCCCCTCCTCGCGTTCGCGTTGGATCAGTGGAAATCCAGGATCTCACTGGAGAGGAGGAACCCCAAGACTCCATCTTGCCAGTCCAGCCAATCTCCGAGCAGGCCGTATCTACTGCTCAAGCCATGGTGGCTTCGATGAAGGCCGAAGCCAGGCTGAAGGTCATCGACCTGATGCTGGGGATTGTTCAACTCCCCAAGTCCCTCGATCTTGCCGCTCACCTCCAGTTCTATCTGGTTTGTAAGTCGAGCTACTACTACGTTTTTGATGCCTTGTTGCAGGTCGTTTCCCTCAACGACCTGAAGGTCGAGGAACTGGAGTTGGAGGCCGAGTTCAACTTCTACAGTGTGGAGGATGCAGCCGCCAATTTCAAATCTCTTGTGCTGCGGCGCATGAAGGTCGAGGCCAAAATCCTGGGCATCGACCTTCGCCCTCTCTACACCAACTCTCGCGCCCTCTACAACTCTGCCGCCATTCATGGAGACGAGTTCGATGCGATTCGAACTCCGGAGCAATCGCCATCCAGGAATGAGGGTGGTGATCAAGCCCTTGATGCTACTGCTCCGTCTCCTCAAACTTCGAAGGTTGACATGGAGGTCGAGCTCAATTCTCTATCTGCAAAGCTCGATTCTCTTGTCATCAGCCTTCCCGACCAGATCAAGCAGGCCGTAGCAGAGGCCCGGGTCGATATTGTGAATGAAGCCAAGACCCAGGCCGATAAAGCTGCCAGGGAGCGAGTCACGTCATTTGCCGTGAATCAATTAAAGGAATACACTGACAAGCTCCTGCCGGCCCAGCTCGTTGCAAACAGAATGACGTCCCTGGAAGAGATCGGGGAAGTCAAGGAGGACGTTGCCAAGGTCGATCAGCGTGTGACCGACCTGACCTCATCAATCTCAAATTCGGCATCGGCCTCCAATGATCAAATCAACGCCATTCACGACACCCTCTCCTCCCTTCTCAATGGCTAACAGGAGTTGAGGGATGCCGTGTCCAAGCTGCAGGAGGAGGACGCTACTCTTCTTTCCCTTATCAAAGCCCTTTCTGATGATGTCGAAAAGGGGGAAGAAGAAAGAGCCGCCGCCGCCGCCAAGAAGAAGAGGTCAAGCAAAACCAAAACCTCTTCATCTTCCTTGGCTCCTCCCCCTCCTCCTCCTCCGCCTCAAAAGAAGCCTGCTTCTCAGGCCGCCTCCTCCAAGGCCGTCGCCTCCCAGGCCGATCCCATAGCAGCTGCCACTGCTGCTGAGGCCGCCGCCGCCAAAGCTCGATTGGCTAAAGAGGCCGAGCTGATTCAAGCCATGCATCTGGCTGGTGCGACGCAGGCCATGAACCCCGTCGAGCAGAAGCGCTTTATAGCGGAGCGCCGGGCTGCTGAAGCGAGGAAGAAGGCCGAATCTGACTGGGTCAGTGAGTCGGCCTCCGAACTCATTTTGGATGCTGGAGTCCAGCAACAGGCCGTTGAGTGGCTAGATGAGCGCCAGAACGCCCTGCTGCGGGAGCTCAACAGCTGCTTCATCCTCCTTCACTACTGGATCAATGACCCCTCCCTGCCTGAAGATGCCGATGATGCATATGCAGCCTACATGCTAAAATTTCCTCACCAAGACTTCATTGGTGAACTTCGAAAGAAGGCTGCAGAGGCCGGTGCGATCTTAAGGGCTCCATCAAAGCAATTTTTCACGCCCTTACTTATTGGCGATTCGGGCTACCTTGATTATTCCCGAATCGACCGGTACATCGCACTGACCGCCATCGGCCTGAACGTCGACGTCTCAAATTCCGATCCCGCCTACTGTCGTATAAGGGATGGAATTTATGCAAGTATGCAGGCGAAGTCGAGGAAGCAGTTCCAGGAAGAGCGTATAGCAGCCCGTGCCCAGCTGCAGAAGATGTAGAGATGATTTTGTATATTTTCTGTATTCATTTAAGTTCGAAGCACGATTTGTAAATTTCCAAATGTAAGTACGCTTTCGAGCTGAATGAAGCAAAAATCATCTTTTACGATCTGACGACAATATCTCTTTGTCCAGGCATCTGCCTTTACTGCTTTATTTTAATTATGTTATAATCTGCCTTTCATATAATTCCTTATCAACCTTAATGGTTAATCGATCTTTCATTGTTTTAAAATCTTAGGAATTATTTGTAAAGTGTATGGTTTCGACATCATCAAAAAGGGGGAAATTGTTGGGAACCCCTTGCAGTTTGATTTTGATGATGTTTATCGAAACCACACTTAGGCACATTTTACTTGTTTAGGGTCAAGGCCGATAGATCGACCTGCTACCTGTTAGTGCAGGTCGATACTCTCTAATGTTCAAATGCAAGTTCGATCCACCCTGTAAGAGAAAGGTCGATTATCGACCTGCCTCATTCGGATCGAGCTGGCATATCTGCCTGTCTATCGACCTTCCTTATCAAGCTTCCAGCCCGCATTGTCTTAGAAGATTTCAAGTGCTGGATTATCTCATCAAGGTCGATGCCCCACCTTCATGGAGCAACACGACCTGATCCTTGCCACGTGGTGTGCCAGCAAGGACGAACTTTCCCAACGGCTAGAAGTGAGTCAGCCTCCAACGGCTAGTGCCACATCAGCCTGACTCCAACGGCTAGTTTTTCAAAACTGCCTATATATACTTCAGCCATTATCGGATTCAAGTACGGGAAACTCAAGCTATCAACGCCAAATCTCTGCCGAAGTCTCTCTCAAGTTCATATCCATTCAAGTGTTCGAAATCCGATTAGTTTCCCAAACACTTGACAAAGAGAGACTTTCAACTCCGATAAAAGCCCAACGACGAAGCGTTCACTGCTGCTTGTCGTTGATTCAACATCTTCTTCTCCGACCCGTTCGAAGTTAGAAAGATTGTTTAGTGTTTCACCATTGTAGAGTTAGTCAAGCTCTGTAGTGTGTGAAAGGTTGTTTGTACATTTTGTACGAAAGGTTGTAAGGGTCACGACCCAAAACTCGTGTCTAGATATATTCAGGTTAGAGTGTATTTAGAACTGATACTCAGTCAGTATAAATAAGAGAGAGGTTGAATCCAAAGGTAAAGGGATTCTCAGGTCGAGTCGACCTGACGTGGACGTAGGAGGGTTTCTCCGAACCACGCTATATCGCGGTGTCTCTCTCTCTCTCTCTCTCTCTCTATTTATCGCCCTTTCATTTTATTATCAAACTGACGAGCATCAACCTGCATATCAAGCATCAACCTGCATTTCAGTATCGACCTTAGATTTTTCAAAGAGTAAATCAACCTCCACCAACTTCCGCATAAGCACAGTTTGATAAATCAAGCTTGTTCCCAAACGAGCTTGATAGATCAACCTGTCTCTGATAAGGATCGACCTTGACAATCGACCTTTGATCGACCTGATTTTATAAACGTCAAAAACGGTTGGTTATTGGTGTATTCCCCCCCCCCCCCCCCCCCCCCCACCATACACCAATTACTCTTTCCCAGGACCAACAATTTTAATAAACATTTCTATTTTTCCTTTAATTTTTTTACCTCACTTACTTTGAGGTGAGTTGATGTATAGAGATGTGACATAAATTTTGTCCTTTACTTTTATTTTCTCACATGGTTGGCAAAATAATTCAGTGTTGAACAGTGTAGCATCGATGCATTATTACTGCACTGTGCATTCAATTTTGTTCAGTGATGAATAGTATAAAGGATGGTATCCTATGTAAAATTATTCAATATATAGCTGCACATCGAAGCTGAATTCACATTCGAAAAAAATTGTTGAATTCGACTCCTCCGGAAAAAATTGAAATATTTTCGTGAACGAGAAAATACAAGGAAAAGGCAATCAACATCCGATATTAAAAGGTATGTCACTAAGCATTAGAAAGGAAATAGTATTACAATTTTTTCGATCGTGATAACGCCGGAAAAAGTTGGCCGGAAAATGTATCACACCGGCAACATATCATGCCGGCGTGATGCATTTTCGCGGCGTGAAATTGTCCATTTTTTTTTTTTTTTCATGTTTGATACTACATGTTTTAATATCATGATGTTTTTGAGACCTATGGATTAATCATATGTAATATATATATATATATATATATATATATATATATATATATATATATATATATATATATATATATATACAGAGAGAGAGAGAGAGAGAGAGTTTTTTATGTATATGAAGAGTTTTTTTTTTTTTATTTTTTTTAGCAATGTATGTGCGTAAATCAAACGAAAAATATAGCATAATATGAAGGGAAAAAAAATTAAGATTAATACCTCCGATCACGCCGGAGATGTGTTGCCGGAATGCACATAACGCCGGTGTGATGTTCTCCGGCGTGATGTGCATTCCGGCAACACATCTCCGGCGTAAAATGTTGTTTCATGTAGAATAAATTATTTTGTTTCATTTCGTATACTATATAGTTTCATGTAACGATTTATTTGAAATCTATGAATTATTTATAGAGAATTATTGATTTTTTATGTATATTAAGAGTTCTTTTTATATTTGTATGTGGTATGTGAGTAAATTAAACCAAACTATAGCATATTTAGGAAGCATTGAAATGAATTAAGAAAACCGGTTGAATTCACGCCGGAGTTATGTGGCCGTAATGAACATAACGCCGGTGGGTAAACACGCCGGCGTGTTTGTTTTTCCGGCCAACTTTTCCCTCGTGATTTTTTCCAGTACCCTTAGTTTATTATTCTCTATTGCTTTTTACATTAGAACATAAATTGATTAAATTTCTCCGTATGATTAAGTTGAGTTCATTTATATTGTAGATGGATGTAAACATCAAAGCTTATTACGGAGGTCAATGGGATGGAAGAAGGTACAAGGATGGCAACGAGGTCGAATTTTTGTGGACCGAAAGTGATCTCACATATTATGGGTTGAGATATATGGTAGCTCGGAATTGCTACCTAGTCGGTAGTGATTTCGATATGTTCTATTTTACGATATCCGAGAGCACAGGACGTACTAGGAAATCGAAGTTGCGGTCGAACGAGCAAGTGGTTGAGCTATGCACTAAACACCTTAGCCCAGAAGTGTACGTGATTATAAAAAACGGAGGCTCGTCTTCACATGTTGGTGCTTCGTCTTCACACGTCGGTGCTTCTTCTTCGTATATCCCTGAATTCGACCCGTCGTACCAGGAAACGTCTTCGTTCGAATTTGGCAGCACATATGGCAACACGGAGGATTTATATTCACAGCTTGATGATATCGTAGAGAACATCAATTCCACATATTGGGATGAACAGGTGTATCAAGTCCACAACCTCGGAGGCAGTTCGTCATCATGCCGCAAATGCTCGTGACGATCAAATACCCGACCTGAATTATACATCAGGAAGGGATGAGCAGGAGGATCTGAACGAAGATGATGTCCTGCGCGATGACGATGACGATGAGGATATATATGAGCCGTCGCTAGACGTCTCCACCGAGGACAGCGATCAGTCGAACGCGTGGGGTGAAGGTAGGCAAATTCCTAGGGCCCTAATGGCCGAGTGGACCGCTTGGATAGCTGAAGAAGGCGCGTTCAACAGACTGTTGGCTATGATGTTTCCAGACCTGCACGGTAGGAGCCAACCACCTCTGGATACTGATACGGAGCACATGAGGAATTGGTTAGTGCCGGTGGTCCCACTTCAGCCTACAGAATCTGCAGTGTTCAACGAGGAAGACCGGCATATCGTCGATCTGCGGTGTGGTGCATATTTCAAAAGCAAGGAGGATATGTATACCGCCGTCGGTTTGTGGCAGATGGAGAGTAGAAAAAATTTCTACCCCAGGTGGTCGGATACGACGAGGCTGGTGTTCAGATGCACGTCGGACAAAAAATGCCTCTTCAACTTACGTGCCGTAAGCGAGGGCGGAAATTGGGTCATTTCAAAGTTTGAACCCGAACACTCATGCGGGCCCAATATTGAGACGGTCGAAATAAAGAAGGTTCGATCTAAAGTTATTGCGGCGTACTTTGCGAAGAGGATCCTACGCGACTCCGCGATAATGAAGCCTAGGATCATTGAGCACGAGCTGCTCACGTCGTTCGGCATTAAGGCAAGTTACGACGTCTGCTTGAGGGCAAGGAATCAGGCCGTGGAGATTATCTACGGAAAACACAAAGAGTCGTTCCAAGACCTGCCCGCCTACCTCCATGCTCTCGAGACTTCCAACGCCGGCACAGTCACCGATCTCGACATAGACGAGGAGTGCCAATTTCGAGGGGTGTTCGTTGCCCTCGCTGCCTCTATAGCGGCGTACAAATACGGGTATATCAGGCCGATTATAGCCGTCGACGCCACGCACTTGAAGGGCAAGAACAGCGGCGTCATGTCGTAGCTGTATCGAAGGATGCGAACGAGCAACTATTTCCCTTGGCATACGGCGTAGGGCCTAAAGAGAATCACTATTGTTGGACTTGGTTCATGAGGGCTATGAGGAGGGCTTACGGGAACTTGACTGACACGTTGATTGTCTCTGATCAGCACGTTTCGATTGAGTATGCCATAGCTCAAGTTTTTCTGGAGGCGCACCATGGGTTGTGTTACTACCACCTGAGTCAGCACATGACATACGACATGGTTATCGGTGCCATGTTCCAAAAAGCTGCGTACACGTACGATCAGAACGAATTTAACAACATCACGGCATCGATGCTTAACACCAACCCCGCCGCGTACCATAAGGCTATGGAGAACGGACCCACTAGGTAGGCTCGCAGCATGTGCCCCGTTCGCCGGTTCAGTACCATGACGTCGAATGCCGCAGAGTCTTTCAACAATTCCCTCCTCTGGGCACGTCGACTACCTATAGTTGCTTGCCTCGATGTTGCGAAGCTCGTTATCGAAAAGTGGTTCGATGAGAGAAGACTCAAGTGTCGCAACGACACCCACCCCGTATGTGAAGAGGCGCGGCGAAAGATCGGAGTCCAGTTGGAACGATCGCATAGGTACAAGGTCACACGGATCAGCCTCGACGTGCAGCATTTCAGAGTGCAGACATTAGATCACGTATACCACGTGGACTTGAAGAACATGTTATGTGACTGCAACAGATGGCAATTCGATTGCATACCGTGTGCACACTCGATCGCAACAATGATGTAAGTTATAATTTTTTAACTCAATTATTTAATATTTAGTGTACGGATTAACATTTATTTATTTCAACAGGGAAAATGGCCAGGCGGTAGATCAGTACATTGCGCACTACTACAGGAGGGATACCTATGCCAAGATTTACAACCGTCAAATATTTTCAGTTCCCAAAAAAGAAGAGTGGACGGTGCCAAGTGCCTACGTCGGTGTACAAATTCTACCCAATCCGTACGAACGTCAACCGGGTAGACCATCGGAACGTAGATGAAGGGGGCACGAGAAAGGACAATCAGGCGTGCCCCTCGGAGATGTCGTCAATGCGGCGAACAGCACGGTGCAAGGCAACCATGTGCAGACCAATACGATTGAGTAGCACCTATAAGTGGTTTGTTTAATCCAAAACTCGTGTATTCAATGTTTATTCAATGTTTTTGTGCGTCGTTTTAATCATTAAGTGATATTAATATGATTATTTATCAGAAGTATAAATAAACACCAATGTTTGTTTGTAGCCGGAAGAAATTACGCCGGAGAAATCACGACGGAAACGACATCACGCCGGCGTGATGTTCCTCCGGCGTGATTTGATCTCCGGCGTGTTTCCTCCAGCGTGAATTTTTTCTTCGCAGCGCCGTCCAAGTCGAAGAAGAGTGGATCCATCACCACAATTTGCTTAGCCCTCATCCACACATGAACCGCAATAAAACGATCTCCTTGAACAACCCACGGCAAAATAACCTAAACAGTTTAGAACGAGACATAAATTATCATAGGAACAAGAAAGTATGCAAAACTGTAGTAATGAAAATAATTGTTTCGTACGTACTGATTCTGCTCTCCACCAGTTCGTTGTTTCGTATGTCGGGTTTATGTTACGAGGCAAATTGGATAAGTATTACGATGGATTCCAATTTTCCAATATCCAATCGTACTTTTCCTTTGTAGTGTTATGCCTCGACCTCAGAAAATCACCGTGCATAATGCGGTCATATGCAGCCTTCAGCTCCACCTAAAAACACAAGTAACACATGGAAACATTTAACTGGGGATGCATAAGTAACACTTTAATATCTTAAAACAGAAATTAGATACATGTGAAACATAATATGAAGTGAGGTAAAATTAAATATACATTTCACGCCGGAGACATCACACCGGAGTTCATATCACGCCGGCGTTATTGATTTCTCCGGCGTGTTTCTCTGGCGTGAAATCAGTGCCGAGGTTTTATAACCTACTTTGAATCAACATATAAAATTTCAGGCCATAATTAATATGATATACACTCTAAATTGGGTCTATACGAACATACCATAGCGTGCGTGTTGCATATTATGAGGCGGCCACCCATGTAGTTCGAAATAACTCGTGTCCCTTCGTGGAGTTGTTTACGAAGAGTCATCAGGGCCAAATCCATTTGCTAGTACATGAATAAAAATTGATTAGCCATATATAAGACACGTAACCATACAGTACAATATATCAAGCCTATTTCAAAAAACACGTACCACAGAGTCCCAAGGTACCCCGTCATTGACCATCTGCTTGAGGACTCCGGCAGTCACCGTCGCGATTTGATCAGGTACATGCCTGAACGGCACGGCGTAGTGTACGTGCTCGTACCAATAGTTGAACTTAGATTGAATGCGTGAGCTGGGCCATGCTGGTTCATCAGTCGGTACGTATGCAGACACAGCCTTTAGGACGACGTCTGGTGAACCTAATGACTATTTCACTAAAATTTATCAAATTTCTACGTCACAAAACGATAAATAAAGCATTAGTGGATACAATACCTGACCACGTTCAATCTGCGAAGCCGATGCACGAGCTGGAGCACGAAGAGTAACATTTGGCCCCGTCGAAGTAGAAAATCGGCGCTAGAGATGTTTTATGGAAGTGAAAATCGCCCCGGCTGAAAGTCTTGGTATGTGGACGGATGCGTGTACTGCGTGAAGGGAGGGATGCTTGTCGACGACTGCAAAATAATGTAGAATTTATATGAAATAACGGCAAATGTCGAAACAAATTCGTAATATTAAATACACGTTTTGGATAAGGGGTTGTTCTTGTTTTGGATGGTGAAATTAGCTGAAGGAGTTGATGCAAATATATACACAAATATTACACCTAATTAATTATCAACCTGCAACGAAATTACTAACAGCAGCCCTATAGCATTTACTTTTTATCCGATCAATAATTTTACACACAGTCCCCTTATTTAGCAATAATATACTATTTAAGAAAATAATTTTAGGCAGAACGTGGATATTTAATTCACTTGATGGGTCTGAATAGGATCATTTCTTGCCCAATTTTATTTTTATTTATAATGTTTACACATTTACTTTATGTTTTTTCAATAGGGTAATATCATCTATTTATAAAAATGTAATATATTAGTAAAATATATTAATTGACAACTTAAATAATTGAGGTATAATTGGGTTGTGTGGGTTCGGTAGTGGCTTTATCATAATATATACTATATAGTTCCTAAAACAATTATTCATATTTTAAAAAATACACTAAAAATAAATATGGGCAATGAATTTTGATGAATTACTAATTCCATTTTCAAAAAATAATTTACCTTTAATTATGCTTTCTTTTCAAAATCTTAGCAAGGTCAATTTTTTATCTGTTTTTATGTCTATTTTCAAATCATTTTTATTAAATTTATACTTTACATATACTCCATATGCATCATGCATGTGATGCAAATTAAATTACATACGCTACTTAAATCGTTCCGTTTCATTTTGACATGAGAATTAATTTGGGTGTAGTGTCAAGTGTATGACAAAATTGGACAATTTATGTGGGACAAGCCGATTAAGAATGTATGACAATTGAGGTGGGACGGAGAGAGTATTAATTTTCAAAGAAACAATGGCATAATTTACATATATGCATGATAAATAGTACTCCCTCCGTCCCGCCAAAAACGTTACATTTCTTTTTGTCAAAATCTGGCACGTTTTTCCACGCTTCTTGATGAAGTGTTTTAAATAGATTTTTGAATAATTTTTTCTTTTGCGGGATAATACAACTATCATAGTATCCCGTAAAAGAAAAAATTCTTCAAAAATCTATTTTAAAATACTTCATCAAGAAGCGTGAAAAAACGTGCCAGAAATTGACAAAAAGAAATGTAACGTCTTTTGCGGGACAGAGGTAGTAGTAAGATATTTAGGTAATTAAAATTTGAATTTTGTTTTTGTCAATAAATCTCCTGTCTCATACAATAACAATCTCAATACTATTTCGAAAGTATCTTCTTAATCCACGAATTACACCTTTTATGCACAATAATATGCTCAAAAGTTAAAAGCTTAAAAAATTCCAAGATAAAAATAATGTAAAAAAGAATTCATGATTGAACTTCTTGTTCAAAGAAGTCATGATTGGTCAAGGGTATGGACTATTCCCAATTTCTCTACTAAAATTCAATTGTTTAACTTATATGGCAAATGATAAAAAAGAGAAGACTTATTTGTTGGCTCTCAAATGTGAAGTTTTCCTTCAATTCTTATATGTATGAGTAAAACAAAGCTTCTCTTGTCATCCACAGTATAACATATTTATTAATTCCGTACTTCTCTTTGATGGAAAATTATCGTGGAATATGAGAGAAAAGAAAACAATAACACTTTAATTTATTTTATTTTTTTTGTTATTTAATTTCCCATCCTTTCCCACCTTTTATCTATGATTGAGAATTTTACGCACTTTTTCTTCCCCTTCATTTTCACTTCAATGGAGAGAAAATTTTATCCCACCAGTATAGAGTAAAAATATGTTCCTCCAATTAAAAGAGAAAAATTATTTATCATAGATAAAAGGTGAACAAATGTGAAAAATAAGAAAATTTTAAAGATGATTATTTTCTTTTCTCTCGTTTTATCATAATTATTTTCATCAAAAAGTACACAACCTAAATAAAATAAAAAATGAATGTCAATCTATTTGAATAGTGGCAGCAACAATAAGTTGTTCGTCGCGACATGATGGAATGAATATGAATTAATTCGATATAGGTTTGAGTCATTTTCATCGTTCTTCATTTGATTTTAGTTTCCTCAAATTTAATCTTCAAGTAGTTTAATTTCTACTTTAAACAAAAATAATTTTAAAAATAAGAGGAAAGTAGTGTAATGTTATATTGGTTGTGAGAGTGTAATGTTTCCACTTTAGGTAAGTGGACAATTATATGGGACGAACATGGACAATTGCCATGAGACGGAGGGAGTACCATTTAGTTGTCCACTTATCCAAAATAGAAAATTTATACTCTTACAACTAATATAATATAAATCTATCTATCTCTTACTGCATTGGTTACTGTGTCGATTTATTTAAATTATTATATTATATCAAAGTTAAAATATTATTCAAAATATAAATCTAATTTAGTTACCTTGGTTAAGACATGCCTGTAATGAACTGAGATACAAAATCTATTGTCTTCCACAAAAACACCTGGTATGTCACGTGTTCTCTCTTTGATTTCTTCTAACATCTAAAATTACAATAATAATAATCATATCAAAATCATAAATTAGAGCTGTCAAAAAAAGCCCAAATCGGCCCGGGCCCGCCCGCACTTTTGGGCGGACTTCACACTTCAAATACCCGCCCAAAAAAAACCGGGCTTTTTTAGCCTGCCCAGAGGGCCCGCGGGCTGCACGGGCTTGGGCCTAAAAAGCCCGGCGGGTACCGGGCCGAAGCCCGCCCGTAAACAAAAATTATTTAATAATATTATATTATTATTATTATTAAAAATTAAAATTACACCTAAACTAAACCTAATAATCTAATATAGAAAATAAAAAAAATGACCCTAAGAAACTACACGCAGCGCCGCAGGCAGCAAACAGAAACAGAAACACACCCACGCCTTCGCTTTCTTCTACCACCACCGCACTACTCACGCCCACCGCCCACGCCACGCCGATTTCGGCCACTCACCGCCACGCCCACGCCGCTGTAAGGTATTTTGATTTTTCTCATTTCAGTCATTTCCTTCAAGTTCAACTTCTACTTTGTGTTGTGTGTGTGCAATGGAGGGGAGGGGCTCGATGGGCTTGGGAGGGGCAGTGGTGGTGGTGGCACCGTGGCAGGCTGTCGTCGGGGGGAGGGGAGGGAGGAGGCATTTTTTTTCTTTTTTCGTCTTTAACTATGTTTTACAGATTTACAAGAGAATGGATAGGAATTTTGAGCTTCTTGATGAGGAGGAGGATGAAGTACAACTATTAGAGACTCCGATTAGTATGTCTAATACAATTCCTACACCAGGTACTCGTCCTTCTCCCGATTGTGAAAGCACAACAGAAAAATCTGCTAAGAGTGCGAAGAGTAGGATGGGTGATGATGGAAATAATGAAATAGGAATTTCAAAAAGAATGAAATCGGATGTATGGCATTATTTTGACCCGCCGGGAATAGTGGATGGGGTTGAAAAATGAAAATGCAAGAATTGTCACAAATTCCTTACTTGCAAAGCTTCATCGGGCACTACACATCTACGACGCCATGTTGATAATTGTTTGAAAGCTCCTAAATTTCAAGATGTAGGTGTTTTGCTTGATATGCAATCTAAATTGATGAAAAAATAGAATTTTGATGCTATTAGCTATAGAGAGAAGCTGGCTAAAGCCATTATCAAACATGATCTTCCATTTTGTTATGCTGAGTATGATGGGATTAATGAGTTGAACATGTGTTTGAATCCTGAATTCAAATCTATAAGTAGAAATACTACGAAAAGTGATTGCATGAAAGTGTTTAGGAGTGAAAAGGACAAGGTGAAGGGGTTGTTAGCTGCTCATCAAGGAAGAATATGTTTGACGTCTGATGTATGGACTGTTGTAACCACTGTAGGCTATATGAGTGTGACTGCTCATTTTATTGATGAGAATTGGGTGTTAAATAGCAAATTGCTTTCCTTTGTTGAGTTAGATACTTCTCATTCGGGTCTTGAATTGTCTGGAAAATTGCTTGATGTGCTCAAGGATTGGGGTATAAGTTCTAAGTTATTCTCAATCACTTTGGACAATGCAACGTCCAATGATAGCATGGTCAAATTTTTGAAAAGTAGACTGAATTATCAGAATGGTTTACTATGGTGAAGGTGAATTTTTTCATGTTAGGTGCTCGGCACATATCTTGAACTTGATTGTTCAAGAAGGTCTTAAAGTGGTAGATAATGCATTGAAAATGATTAGAAATAGTGTGAAGTATGTGAAGGCATCCGATGGGAGGAAGAGAGATTTTCAAAAATGTGTTGAGGAGGTACACTTAAGTGAAGTAAGTGGGGGTTTCTTAAGGTTAGACGTGTCAACTAGATGGAATTCAACGTATCTAATGCTTGAAAGTGCTATTAAGTATCATCGTGCATTTACTAGTTTGAGCTTCAACGATACTAACTCCGAGTATTGCCCGATGAATGAAGAGTGGGAAAGAGCAACAAAGATATGTGCATTCTTGGAACCATTTTATACCATGACTAACCTTATATCCGGGTCATTATACCCCACCTCAAACTTGTATTTCACGCAAGTTGCACTCACTGAAATGAAGTTGAATGAGCTGTCCGTTTCTGAAGATGAGGTGATAAAAGATATGGCGTCGAGGATGAAGGTGAAATTTGATAAATATTGGAATGAGTATTGTGCCACACTTGCCTTTGGGAGTATTCTTGACCCAAAATCAAAGTTGAAATTCTTGAATTTCATCTATAAGATACTATACCCCAATGATTTTGAAGAGAAGGTGAAGAAGGTAAGAGATTCTTTGTACAAACTCTTTCGTGAATATGATCGAGTTGACATTGCATCAAAGGCATCGGCGACCCAATCGGAACTTCATCAACACACAAGTGGCACATTCTATATGGAGGTAACCATGCAATTATATCATATATTTATGTTTTGTATATACTTGTATTGATTCTTTATTAATATATTTATTTTTTTATTATTTATGTCTTGTACTAGTTGTATGAGCAACATTTGATGGAAGAGGTTGCAAATGGTGGTAAGAATGAGCTTGATATGTATCTAGATGAAGGTTTCCAACCTAAGTCAACGGTGGGCGGCGGTGTTTTGGAATATTGGAAATTGAATGATCATCGATTCCCTCGACTTGCAAGAATGGCTAGTGATATATTAAGCATTCCAATTACTACAGTTGCTTCGGAATCTACATTTGGCATTGGTGGTAGAATTCTACACAAGTATAGGAGTTGCTTGCTTCCGAACACGGTACAAGCTTTAATTTGTACTCGTAATTGGTTACACGGTTTCAATGAAACCAAACAAGGTAATGACATATTTATCAAGTTTTTATTTTACTTAGTTACTTACTTGTTTTTCTTATTTTTTTTTTCTATTTCAAATTTAGGTTCTCAAGAAGATGAAGAAGTCGTTGAGGAAGTGTCATTGTCCCAAAAAGACTCAAATACTTGAAAATTTATCAAGTTTTTATTTGTTATGTGTAGGAGTTTTAAGACTTGTTTATTCTTGGAATGTTGAATTTAAGGTTTACTTTGTTGCGACTTTTTTTGGATTCTATTATCGTATTTGGGAATTTATTGACACTTATTATTTATGAATATTATCATATGTTTGAGTTTATTGTACTTGTACTAAAATTAGGGGGAAAATAAACCTTATAAAAAAAAAATTGAAACCTGGCCGGGCTTGGCCCGCCCGCCCGACAGTTTTTCATGGGCGGGTATTAGCTGTATTTTTTGGGCCCGAAGGCATTCCGGGCCGGGCCGGGCCGACCCGCAAAATTGAAATAGCCCGGCAGGCTAGGGCCGGGCGGCCCGGGCCCATGAAATTGACACCTCTATCATAAATAATTGAAGGTATTAGTATATTTGAATTGTGACAAATTGAATGTAAAGTAAAAACTTAAACTTATTTTTAAAATATTTACCTTCTTAATTGTAATGAGGTACTCCTTAGCAGGCTGGAAAATTGTGATTTTATTGCCCTACATCATCCAAACACATGAATATAAGCAAGCAATAAAGAGAACAAGAACTGTAAACACGGACAGCGAAGAAAATTTCACTATGAGCATTTCACACAGAAACGTTGAACGGCGACTCATCATTTATAAGTCATCTAACGGTCTAGTTCCCCAAACCCTAATCACATTGTAAAAGAATTGAAAATCGTACAGTAAAATCTTTCGAACTGGATCCGAATATTTCATGTCACTAATAAGTAATAACTAACGAATTGAAAGTAGCTATATAGAAATAAATAATGCATGAAATTAAATAACAAATTACCTTTTTGTCCATGGTGTTAGTTTGATACTCCCTCTGTCCTTTTCAAGTTGAGTCATTTCTTTTTGTGATTTTCGGCACGCTTTTCTACGCCTCTAGATGATGAATTTTAAAACGGATTTTTGAAGAATTTTTTCGACTTGTAGTATCCCGTAAAAGAAAAAATTCTTCAAAAATCCGTTTTAAAATTCATCATCTAGAGGCGTGAAAAAACGTGCCAAAAATCACAAAAAGAAATGACTCAACTTGAAAAGGACAGATGGAAATATCATCATAAGAATTGAGATGGGAAAGTGGGCCCATTATGTCCATTCCATGGCTTCCAGCATAGTATACTTCATCCAATTTCACAAATCCATACACCTAATTAATCATAAATTAGTAATTTTGATTCAAAAATTTATATATTTAGAGCAAATTAATGCAAATCGAAACTGTATATGAAATGGATTAGTTATTTGGTGTGTTTCTTGTAGTGAAACATAATTGTGGGTTATACCTTTTCTCGACTTCTACCGCTTATTATAGTGGTTGGGAAGTGTTTGGCAACCTCACGGAGAGCGCATCGCATCTTCAAAATTCAACTAAATTATATCAATAAAATGAAGCTCGAAACGAAATAATTTTTTATTTTAATTTAAGTGAGAAATTTTACCGCATCGGACATGAAAGCGCGATCCGGGTCGTTGACGATCGGAGAAAGTGTGTCGTCGTAGTCTAGAAACATGACTATCTGCTTTCCCTAAGTCTCGCTCGCTATCTTTTGAAATGAAGCTATTGCTGAAGGATGTTCCTCCTACAAATTAATTTCAACAAACTTAATACAATCAATAAATAACAGTTGTGTACTCAAGTCAAAACTATGTAGTTTTGATCTGATATCTTTACCAGTACAAATTTAAGAATTTCTAAAACTATCAAAAACTACGACGTTTTAACTTGGGTACACAATTGGAACACAAATCTGAGTAATTAAATTGATGTAAGAGTATAATTAAATTGGTAGTATCCTATAATCATAGGGATTTTATCCCACCGCATCCGCCTTCCTTATGAGAACCGCCCTCATCTTCTATGCGGAATGGGCTTAGGGTTGAGGCCCCTGGGCCGAGCTCATGGGTCTGGTGTGACTGATGCTCATTGTAGGCCGGACGGGCTGGGCCGTGTCCTATCATTATGCTTTCACCAAAATTCCTTTGACCATCGATTTGTTGATGACTTATTTTGACTACAAGTTTTTGAATTTTTTTTAACTAAAAAAAAAAAACAATTTCTTTGCATGAACGATACTTGTTAAATTTTAAACTGAGCATATTGGTTATTGGTTATTGGTATAAATTTGAGACCATAAAATAAGAAAATAATTAGGGAGGGCATGAATATCAATTCTAGCTAACGGGAATTAAGGCGAGAGTGATGATAGTGAGTTAAAATGAAAGGTAGTGGATTAAAGTGATGTGTCATAATTTTATTGGGTTATAATTAATAATTTTGGGAAATGTCTCTATATCAGTGGACGTCCCGAAAAGAAAAAGATCTCTTTATTAGTGGGACAAAGGGAGTATGAAATTTCTCACATTCGCATTTTTCGAATGTGAATGTGAGAAATTTCATTTTTCGAGGTCTACCAAAACTTAAGTATATGCAATAATACAGGAGGAATTGCAAAAAAACAATATAATCGATCGACTAACAGTACATATATCGCGACATTGATTACGAGAAAAACTTATTAATTTACATATAATTTGTGGGAAGTTCCTATTTGTGTGCAACTTAAAAAAAAGGGATAGAAAGGTAATAAATTTTTTGAAAGAAGGTAAGAAAATCCAAAATTTATATACAAATAGTGTATTTAGATGCAAATAAGCTATAGATAATTATTACTCAAAATATTTGCTATGTAAAACAAGATTTTCTTTTAGCCGGCATACACTCTAAATATTTGCGCATCTAATTTGATTCGAAATCTGACCTTATGGAAAGAGAAGCAAATCATCTTATCATTGTACTGCGTTTCGTTTCGATATCACTACTGTTACTACTTAATTCTCTTTCAAAAGTAATGCTATCATCGATGCAAATAGAAAAAATATATACTATCCACATACAAAATAAAGATTATTCTTGTAATTGATATGTTTTAGAATGACCCTATATATATATATATATGAAGAACCATTGGTTTGAAATACATGATTAGTTTTCCCTTGATTTTCTATAATGGCTTCTTCCAAGTTGGCCTCTTTAATTATCTTCTCCTTCACCCTTGCCGCAATGTTTGCTCCTCGTGATTGTAAGTACATTTTCAAAAACAATTCTATATATTTGATTTTTCCTTAAGAAATTCAATAGGGGTACGTAGTTTCATGTTGTTTGAATTCATATCCTTCAAGTAATTTTGTTATATAACCAATTTTACCTAACTAATAATACACATTTGAAGACATGGGTTCAATAATAAATATAGTTACCTACTCATTGTGAATATTTTGATTTGCTTAGTAATAGTATTTCTTCCTTTATGTATGTCAATTTTTGAATGGTACACATTGTTAAGGATCGATATATAATCAATACGCTATGTAGACACTAAAATGAAGTGTTCTAACATCGTATAATTATTCAGTAACTAAATATTCTCTTATGAAATTGAAAAATATGTACCCGGCCCATAGGTAGTCACATGAGATCCTCTGGGTATCCACATTTTCATGTACCTACTGTATATCAAATGTCTATTTTTATCGATTTTATGCATTTTCTTTCAACAACATCACGTATAATGATTTGTGATAATTTTACTATTATTTTCTAGGGTTTACCCATAACTATTTTTAGCATTTAATTTTAATTTTATTAGGTAAAATAGGTTTTGATAAATTGAAACATAGAGTATATAATTTTTAAAATATTTAACTTTTTTTGTCAGAATTTTTCATTTTATATTGTTACAATATTTTGATTTTTATCTCTATAAAGGACAATAAAAAAGGAATAAAAATAATTAATTGGTACACAGTTATTAAATAGAAATGGGGACAGAAGATGAGAAGATCCCATTATGTGGTGGATATATATATAATTTTATATATACATTTTAATTTTGGGAAAATGCAATTCTTACTTAAATTTATTTGTGTTGTGAATATTTTTAGGCAATGAAGATGGAACAAAAGTGAGGAATCTAGAAGAATTAAAATACGAATGCATACGAGATCAAATGACCCTAGAATATGGTGTTTCAAAATGGTGCTGTATCGTTTCCGCTGCAGACCGTGGATCTTGTGGTTTTGCTACTATAGAACATTGCAAGAAAAGATGCAAACCATATGACTATTAAGGATATCTATCTATATAATTATAATGTGAAAAATAATATGCTAAAGTACAAATAAATTCTTTTTTTTTTTCTATTCCATATTGTAATATCACAAGTTCAATTATATGGAAATGAAATGTGTTCAAGATTATTGTCCCATTTTTCTCATACTACTGTATATTAAAATATAATAATATTCAGATCAGATGCACAAAAATCACTCGGGGAGGGAGAAGGGGGCATAAATAATAATACTCGAAATAATACTCGTTTCGTTCAATTTCATTAGTAATGTAGTAATACTGGGTAAAGGTAGTCAGCTAATAATAAGAAAACCAGTAGAATATAATTAATTAGTCTCAAATCAAAAGGCAAACAAGCAGCTGATTCAGTTCAGAAACTCCCACATGCATTACTACAGAGCATTAAAATCAGCAATCAGAGTAGAATATAGTAGAAGCCAAGCCATACTCAAATCTTAAAATGAATAACAGTAACATCTTCTTCATTGCTGGGCACCAGATTGAAGAGCAGAGAGACATTGGCTCCGTGGACTGAGATGGTCGCCTCATATTCCCCGTAAAACAGTGCAGCTTCAAAGAAGCCATCGGCACCGATCAATCCATGTGTATCCGGCACCTTGATGAACTCGTACATGAATTTATCGACTTCGTCGCCGGCTGGCAAGTTGTTGAAATCTTTGTCGATAATACACATGGCGAAGCAATTGAGAGACGGTCTTAGCGGCCCCCAAACGTTGATGCCGTCAACACCCGCGTGGGAGTGAAGCTCACGTAGGAGTGGGTCAATGTATTGGAGCTGCACAGTGAAAAAATGAGTTAAATACCTGAACCTTTTTACTTTAATTATGGAATAAGCACACTAGGGGCGAGATGTTACCAGTTCATCTGAATCTTTGGTGTCAACATCGAACTCGGTGATCCATATCGGCAGACCGGTGGCAGCAAATCTGTCTATCGATGCTCTGATGAAGGGGAAGTTCGGAGAAATTGCGAAATGGCTCTCTAGGCCAATCCCCAAAGGTCCATCGTAGCCCGCACTCCGAATTTCATCAATCTTCTCTAGATATTTCTGGGGAGACGCTAAGCCTTGAATGCTTGAGCTCTCAATTACATTGTACTCGTTGAGAAAGAGGATTGGCCGAGGGTCGAGCTCGTGGACTAGTTTGAAAACTTCGGTGCCGTTTCCACTCAAGTTGCTACTGAAGAGGTTGAAGTGCATATTTTCATTTATAACATCCCAATGGATGAACTCTCCCCTGTAGCGATTGACCACGGAGTTAACTCGTCGGATGGCTGCTTCCTTCAACTTATCAGTCGATGTCGACTTCAGCCATGGAACCTCGAACTTAACGTCATCCCATAATATATTGTGCCCCCTCACGTTTACGCCGTTCGACTTGCTAAACTCAAGCATGGCATCCGGGAGAGTGTAATTCTCTTCCCCTTCAATCTTCTCGGTCGCAATCCTGAAAATGGAGAGAGCAAGCCCGATCAAGATGCATGATTTAAATCAATCAAGTAACCAATTAGAAAATTACCATTTCAACTCGTTTTCAAATACAGTGTATTTGAAGCCCTTTTCCAAGAACCATCCTTGATAAGCGGGGTTGTCAACAATCAAACCATTGATTGTGCAGCCGAAGGGGAAATGAGGCTGCAACTGTTTGATTGATACGGCGACGTCGGGCAGTGGCACTCCGATTTCATAGACAACTTCGACCTTCACTTTCGTCTTGCGCACCTTAATTCGCACGTACATAGTCAAAATCATAGATATATAAGAATCACACCATGTATATATGTTCAAAATAGCTAATGTGACTGTAACTTATTACTTCAATTATCCAAACGAATCTCGATCAACAAGCTGATTCATCTATTCACGAAACTGAACATGTATAATATATTGAAAAATGTTTTCTATAGCCTACTCTACTGATTAATTAGTTAATCAAAATGGATAACTCGGTTTTCAACGTACTTACCTTTTCAACATTCTCGATTTGGTGAAGTGTCCACTCTTCTTGAGTGAATGGTTGGAGTGATATGTTGTCCACCCAAACATCAACTCCTTGAGAATTGCTCTGTACACACACAACAAAAATTATAATATATCAACTATATATATTTTACGCAAATTAATTTTGTAACTTGTCTCAAAACTGACCAACAACATAAATAATTAACTATTAATTTTTGTGAAGAAGATATATATAAGAGGGGGATCGGAGAGAGACCTCGAAACGAAGCTCTGCAATTTCCGTGGCATTGCTGCTAAACCCTCCTTTAAGCATCGTCCAACAGCCGGTCTTGGCCGTAATCCATGCAGCGGTGATGTTGCCATTTATATCTCCCACCAATTTCGCTTGGACGGCAACTTGTCCATTGCTTACTTGGAACCAAGCTACATATATAGGAGTACATTTTAAGTGATATATGTAAAAGTTTTATAACAAGTTTTAGGGTGTTAAAAGTTGAAGATTCTTGATATGTATGTTTACCGGATAAGGTGTACAAGACATCCTTCTCCAGATTGAAGCTCTGGGTCATGCCGTCCGACTGCACGGTGGAAATGTTGGAAATCTGGACGTAGTTGTTCCCGGAGGGCGAGCAGGCGGTCGCTAGTTGGGCGTTCCCAACGCAGGCCCATCCCTCCAACCCCTCGTCTAGCCTCGGATTGACAACTATGCCTCCGTTGTACTGGGGCAACTCGGGCTCGGGCACGCACTAGGAGTAAGAACATTATAAGTACTACGTATATATTACTCAAAAGAAATCATGCTGTAAGAAACGCTACTTACACCAGGCGTATATGAGTAGTCGTAGGGAATTGGTGAAACCGCTTGCAAAGCTATACAAGAAAACACACACATAATTAATTAATAGGATCGGAGTAGTATTATAATGAAAGGATGAAAGACGTATGTGTATATACATACCCAAGATCAGAAGACTGGAGAAGGATAAGAGTAGAATCTGCTTTCCCATTGCTAGCTTGCTTTGAAGAGAGAGAGAGAGAGAGAGATGATGATGATGAATAAGCTGGGTTCTTCTTCTTCTTTCTAACTTGTGATGTGTGTTTTGGATGGTGAAATCAGCTGAAGGAGTTGATGCAAATATATACACAAAAATTAATTATCACTATCCTGCATAGGAAATTTCTATCATTTAATTTTTATCCTATCAATAATTCTACACAGTCCCCTTTTTTAGAAAATTATTTTAGGCAGAACATGGATATTTAATTCACTAATTGATGGGTCTGAATAGGACCATTTCTTGGCCAATTTTACTTTTATTTATAGTATTTAAACATTTACTTTATGCTTTTCTTTGAAATTTCAATGGGGTAATATATATCATCTATTTATAAAAATGTAATATATGAATAGTATATTAATCGACAACTTAAATATTTGGGGTACTTGTGTGGGTTCGGTAGTGGCTTTATCATAATATATATAGTTAAAATTCCTAATTATCCCTATTTTAAAAAATACACTAAAAATAGATATGAATTACTAGCTTGCTTTAGAGAGAGAGAGAGAGAGAGAGCTTTTGAAGAGGTTGAAGAGAGATGATGATGATGATGATGAATAAGGGTTGTTCTTGTTTCGGATGGTGAAATTAGCTGAAGGAGTTGATGCAAATATATACACAAATATTACACCTAATTAATTATCAACCTGCAATGAAATTACTATCAGCAGCCCTATATCATTTACTTTTTATCCGATCTATAATTTTATACACAGTCCCCTTTTTTAGCAATAATATACTATTTAAGAAAATAATTTTAGGCAGAACGTGGATATTTAATTCACTTGATGGGTCTGAATAGGATCATTTCTTGCCCAATTTTATTTTTATTTATAATGTTTACACATTTACTTTATGTTTTTTCTTTGAAATTTCAATAGGGTAATATCATCTATTTATAAAAATGTAGTATATTAATAATATATTAATTGACAATTTAATAGTTGGGGGTATAATTGGGTTGTGTGGGTTCAGTAGTGGCCTTATCATAATATATATAGTTCCTATAACAATTATTCATATTTTAAAAAATACAATAAAAATAGATATGGGCAATGAATTTTGATGAATTACTACTAAATATTCCATTTTCAAAAAATAATTTACATTTAATTATGCTTTCTTTTCAAAATCTTAGCAAGGTCGGTTTTATCTGTTTTTACGTCTATTTTAAAATCATTTTTGTTAAATTTATACTTCACATATCATGCATGTGATGTAAATTAAATTACATACGCTACTTAAATCGTTCCGTTTCATTTTGACACGAGAATTTGGGCGTAGTGTTAAGTGTGAAAAGAAAGGAGTTTGCATTAAACGGTAAAAGTTAATCTTTTCCATTTTACAAGATTGGACAATTCATGTGGGACAAGCCTATTAAGAATGTATAACAATTGAGGTGGGACGGATAGAGTATTAATTTTTAATGAAACAATGCCATAATTTACATACATACATTTTATATTGATTCTATCCATACTGATTCACTATGCATGATAAATAAGATATTTAGGTAATTAAAATTTGAATTTTGTTTTTGTCTATAAATCTCTTGTCTCATACAATAAAAATCTCAATACTATCTCGAAAGTTTCTTCTTAATCCACTAATTACACCTTCCATGCACAATAATATGCTCAAATTAAAGTTAAAAGTTTTAAAAATTCCAAGAGAAAAAAATAATCTAAAAAAGCTTCAAATTGAACTTCTTGTTCAAAGAACTCATGATTGGTCAAGGATTGAATGGGTATGGACTATTCCCAATTTCTCTACCAAAATTCAATTGTTTAACTTATATGGCAAATGATAAAAAAGAGATAAGACTTATTTGTTGGCTCTCAAATGTGAAGTTTTCGTTCAATTATTACATGTATGAGTAAAACAAGCTTATCTTGCCATCCACAATATAAAATATTCATTATTTTCGTATTTTTTTAAAATGCCAATTGTTATAATGTTGTGTTCTCTTTGATGGAAAATTAATTATCGTGAGAAAATGAGAGAAAAGAAAACAATAACACTTTAATTTTTTATTATTATTTAATTTCCCATCCTTTCCCGCCTTTTATCTATGATTGAGAATTTTACGCACTTTTTCTTCCCCTTCATTTTCACTTCAATGGAGAGCAAATTTTATCCCATCAGTATAGAGTGAAAATATGTTCCTCCAATTAAAAGAGAAAAATTATTTATCATAAGATAAAAGGTGAAAAAAATGTGTAAAATAAGAAATTTTTAAAGATGGTTATTTTCTTTTCTCTCATTTTATCATAATTATCTTCATCAAAAAGTACGCAACCTAAATTTAAAAAATAAAAAATAAAAAATAAAAATGAATGTCAATCTATTTGAATAGTGGCAGCAACAAATATCTATATTAAAAAAAAAAATACAATAAAAATGGACATGGGTTAAGAATTTCCATGAAATCTTAATAGAATAAGTTGTTTGTCGCGACATTTGATGGAATGAATATGGATTAATTCGATATAGGTTTGAGTCATGTTCATCGTTCTTCATTTGATTTTAGTTTCCTCAAATTTAATCTTCAAGTAGTTTGATTTCTACTTAAAAGAAAAATAATTTTAAAAATAAGAGGAAAGTAGTGTAAAATAATTTCCAATTTCATAGTAATCCTCAAGTATAGAAAGGCCCCTATGCCTAAGGAGGAATATTAATATTGTGCCACAATTACTATGATAGTATTTTTTTCATTTAGAATTTAGTTTTTTTTAGAGTAAATTTAAATTGTTTTATGGGGTTTAATTTTAATGCATGTATATAAAATAGATATTTTTGTTATGTCATAAATACATCATTGATGGAAACATTTAGTATGTCCACGAACGATATGATACTTAACAAAAGGTTAATTCTCAGCTTAAATTCGCTAACCACAATCATACCAAACCAATCAACCACGTGTGTGGTATAATCTTAAAATTAGCAAATGCCTACTTTAGATTCTCTTTATACATTTCCACTTTGTAGTAGTATAGTGTTGGAGACTTATGCTTAACCAAGAAGTCAAATTCACGCCGAAGTTTGGTACGTTTTTTTATTAGGATCATATTTTGGATATTAGGCATTAGTGTAAGTAACCATAAAAATAATGATTCGATGAATTTTGATAAAAATATTTACATTTATTAATATAATGTTTTTTATTTTCAAAATCTCAGCAAGGCAACTTTTCACCCTCTCAGTCTCATTGTGATTCTCATGCTTTCTTAATTAGATCGTCTCATTTCAATTGTCATGTTTTACAAAATGAAAAGAATTAATCATTACTTTTAAATGCGTACCTCTTACTTTTCACTTTTGACACGACGCCTGAAGCTCGTACCCAAATGAAACATGACGATTCATCTGGAATGGAGGTAATATATTTTTTAAATTTCTATTTTTATGTTTTCAAAGTTTCAAAAGAGGAAACATTGTTGATAGAGAGGGCATGCATGCAAGGCTTTTAAAGCATGGATGCATGGTGAAACCATTCATTCATCCATATGCATCATGTATACATGTAGATTACATTACATAGTATACGACATTTCTTCTTTAGGCAAACCCATGCACAAAATAGATCACATGTATGCATGCATGCATACATGATGCGCTATATGCATGATGAAGAAGACGTTTATGTGATTAAACTCTGAAAACATCTCCTATTTCATAAAATAATAATGTTAGAATAAAATTATTTCTAAAGCTGACATGTCATCTTCTATATTAATCCACAATTCTTTCCATTATAAAAAAATAGGACAATTATTGTAGAATGTCTCGATTAGGAAAGTAGGACAATTGATATGAGATGGGGGGAGTAACACATAAGAGTTTAAAGCCTCGATTAGGAAAACAGGACAATTGATATGGGATGGAGGGAGTAACATATAAGAGTTTAATATCTAACAACTGTCATGCAAAGATTTTATTTTATTTTTTCCAAACAATTAACATGAAATTAAGGTTACGTCATGGAGAGCTCGAACTCGAAACTTAAACCCTACCGCTAGGCCAAGACACACAACTCCATAACTTGTAGTCAAAATAAGTCGTCGTCATCATATCGACGGTCAAAGGAATTTTGGTGAAAGCATAAAAAGTGAACAATTTAAAATTCATTGGGTATGGAATGAATTTGGTCGATAGTCTAGTTTAGAAAAAAGAATTAATGAAATTGAACAAAAGGTAAATGTATGCATGGGAGAAAGAGGAGGGATGGAGGTGAGGTTGATTACACGCAGATCGATGGAGGAGCAGAGATTAATTAATTAATTACACAAAAAAGGGAACTTCGAAAATGCAGATTCAGTTCAAATTGAAAGGGAGCAGTATGCACATTTTTGGATTATCATCCATCGATTTAATTTGGTGATATAAATTTTGATCGCGATCGAATTTTTTTCTAAATATATATTCTATTATCTCCCAAGATAGCTTTTCCTTTTAATTAACTCTTCCCATACGGAAATCCTTGACCTTCTAAAGGTTTTTTTTCATAGTATTAACATGAAATTTAAAAATCATGTCACAAAAAACTCATAATCGTGACCTTTGGTCCCAAAACTTAACCCCTACTGCTATGTCAACAGACTCAACACACTCACACAACTTTATTTCTAAGATTTATTCATTGTAATAAGTAATTAAATACGTAATAGTATGAATGCTACTCTAGGAAATTGGAAATTGGTGTAGAAGCAATTCTCTTTCTGGTTTGTTAATCTCCAAGTTTTTAGAGAGAGAGAGAGAGGAACTTTGAGCATCCCCCAATTTCAATTCTGTATTATTCATACCGTTAAGTTATGGTAAAAGATAAAAGTGAGATGGGCACGTTTGTTGGCTCTCAATTGTGAAAGTTTTTGTGGAATTAATTATATTCTTAATTTAGCAATATAATAAAGTGAAAGTGGTGGCTACCTAATTCGCTTGCAGGGTCTCATTAATTAATTAGGTTACCAAAATTAAATGAAATGGACGTCGTTACGTTGATGGAATATCAAATATGGAATAATTAGCCATATATCGGTTTCAGTCATTTATTTCATCTCTCCTGGTTTTAGTTGTACTCTAGTTTCCTAGTCAGAGATTTCTTTTTTTTTTTAAGCTTTAATAATAAAATTTTAAAGATCTCGTCACGGACAACTTGAACTCGGGACATTTGACCCCGTAACTAGTTAGGGATTTTTGTTTTCCACTAGTGTTCTACTAATTAAGCATATAAAATTAAAGACTAAATGAAATAAAATATTAAAAAAAAAGGAAGTGAACTTTGTCTTGGACAAAATGCTAAAACGTTATTTTTTAAAACAAGTAATAAGAAATTTAAAAATTGTTCCACGAAGGATTCGAAATCGAAAATTTTGGTGTCAGATAAACATTAAATTTTTACTTTTGTTGTGTAAGAGTGAATTGTTTCCGATATAAAAAGATTATTTGTTTTATTTATTTTATCTTTTTAGTGAAACACTAGTTGTATACTTTCTCTATCAATTTGTGCTTTCATCATTCAACTTCGATCAACTTGGACTTACATGGTGTTTGGCTAAGCTTATTTAGAAGCACTTATAAGCATTAAGAGCTTATAAGATGTAGAAAGTAAGTTCGTGAAGATGATCAGTTTATTTTTAAGGAGCTTATAAGCTCTTATAGATTAGTTTTGGAGCTTATAAGTTATTCAAGAAATTTATAAGCAGTCAAAAAATTGTTTTAATCGACTTATCAACGTCCTTATCGAAACACCCTTAATCAACTCCCATTTCAGTAGAAAATTACTTAGATCAATTTTTAGTTTCAGATAATGGGACACAATTCACCGATAAAGTTTTCAAAGAATAGTGTGAGGAACTACAAATCCAGCAGAAGTTTACCTCAGTAGCTCACCCCCAAGCGAACTCCAGACCGAGGTCACCAAACAGGACCCTTGTCAAATGACTTAAAACTTATATTTTTTAAAGTAGTGGTTATAAAAAATATACTTTTAGTGATTTGGGCTATTTATACATATTAAGACTTTACTTTTGTGTTTTTCTATATATCATGAATTATGTAATAGAGCTAGCGTAATCTGAGATGATACATGAAAGGTTTCTAACAATTATTGACCACCTTGATTTATCAACAATATAGGGTTTCTTGTTCCAACTGTGATGTGTCACAAGCATATATGTTAGCATTCAAAGATAATTTCCTTTCATCTATCATCTCTTTCTAGCTATCATTTTATGTGCCCAAAATAATCATTTAAAAATTCATTTTATGTGCCTATGAACTTAAATTTAAAAATAATAATAATAATAATAATAATAATAATAATAATAATAATAATAATAATAATAATAATAATAATAATAATAATAATAATAATAATAATGTTGGCGAGGGCTCTCAGATTCAAAGGGCAACAATGGGGGTTCAGTGAAAGACGGGGAGATAGTGGCTCGAGACACGGTGGAAGTCAGCGGGGCTGGGGCGGGCAAATCTATCGAGGTTCAAAAAGGTGGCAGCGGCTCGCGATGGTGACCGTCGTTCATGAGAATGAGGTCCCTAGGCAACCGTGAGGAGCGTGTGGAAGGGGGGGAAGGTGGGTTTGGGCTTAAGTCTAAGTTAGGAAGCATGGAAGAGGGGCCATAATAATAATTCATCTTTGAGAATTGAGGTATCTCATAGTGGGCCGGGCTATTTGAGCGTTAGGGCTGGGGTTCCTATATTTTAGAAGGCCCTAGGTGAAAAATGAAAAAAAGACCCTTGGGAAATGAAAAAAACTTCTTACCTTATCTAAATACGTCTGAGTTAAAAGCACAAGTAACTATAAAATATGTTCAATAAAATTGATCAATCCATTTTCTCACAACTGTTAATATAATCGATACATTCAACATAGTTGATTGTAAACACTAGGTCTTAATTAACTTCAATTACGAGAAAGGTATTTTAATCGAATAATATGTATAGTGTAAATAAAAAACTCTTATAAAATATAAACACGTGGGAAATAATAAATTCAACTCTACTCAACTCAATGAACGATGAGCATAGAAAATAAAACAAAATTAAAAAGCAACAAACTGTAAGCATTAAAAATTAAAAGGTACTTGTTTTGAACAATAATGAAATAGAAAATCTTGAATAAAACACTCTAATCCAAGAAAAGAAAAGAGATATTGAAGCATTTCGTAGAGTATTAAATAATAAAATTATGGGACATACGGAAAATTTGTGGACCCCAAAAATTGTGAGGCCCTAGCCCCCAGCCTCCGTCCTTACATCAGGACGGGCCAAGCCTGGTTTACATTTATTTACTTAAATACCCTTATAGAAAGTATATTAATTAATATTCCAAATTTCCAACCACTTGTTAATTAGAATTACTCCATTTATTTACTATTTTACCTTTCCGCACATTCCGCCTATTTTAAACTTTCTACGCATTGATCAATTGAATTTTTTGTACGTACATATATAGCTCCAAATTCCAATATACGATGCTTGATTCATAAAAGTCGTCGCCGCAAAACATGTTGACCGTAGCTGGGAATCACCGCCGGCTGACGCCAGTAAGCGGACTTCATCCCCGTGTTCAACTCACGGCTCTCGCGCCGTCGCTGCTTCATCTGAAACAACAGATCGACAAGGTTAAATACCAGCAATATATGCTCTTAGTTTCAGTCCCTTTTCTCTAAACTTGGCCTCAAATTTTTGGGCCTCTTCTTCTTTTTTTTTTTTTTTTTTTTTGGTAATTGTATTTCAGAGGGAGAGAAGAAGTCAACGTCAACGTGGATGAAAATAAAGTTGTTTTTTCCGCCTGCATTCTTCTTTTGCGCCGGCACCGAGAGAGTTTACAGCCTGCGTGAAAAGGTTAGTTTCTTAATTTTTGGATCTATCTCTGCCATGTCATACTCTCTCCGTCGTTCGTATTAGTCGTCGTTTGAACATTCTTGATAATCGAGCGTAAATCGAATGGAGTCTATCGGAATTAATTAGTTTAAATAGCACATTATTTGTCTTGAATATTATAATAAATATTTTTATTCGGGACGACTATTTTAACAAGTCCAGATACTTATTTAGGGAGGTTGGATGGGGGCCAAATAAAATGTCTCCTTCTCCGACCCCACATCAATCTATCATTATAATTAATGTATGTAATGTTTGTCAGTGTAGTCGGAACCGGCGAAGCAATGGGAAAGCAGATTAAAATTGGAACTGCTAAACGGAAGCGAAATAGATGAGTTTTCGAGCGAGAGTTTGAAGTCTTTGGAGTTTCGAAAAGTGAAGTTTAGAGGCGTTTTCGACGAGAACAAGTCTATCTTAGTTCTGGAGGATAAGCCTACACCTTCTGATCCTTTTGCATATGAATACAGCCTCCTAACTCCTTTCATTCCTCATCCTCCCAAAAGGTAAAATCAACTCATTCTATTCTATATATTCAAATAATATACTACGTACATATTATAAATATACTACTATATCACAATTTACTACTTTTCTTGAACATCATATAGTATATGATTAATTTGAATCATATTTTGGCAGTGTTACTTCACATGTATTAGTGAATAGAGGGCGGGTCCCACGGGATTGGGCCGATTATACGAAAATTGAGAAGGTTCAATCGTACGAGATCGTAAGGGATTTCCCTCAAAAGGTTGTAACTCCAAATTTCTGTTTTCCTTCGCTCAATTGCTAGTTAAAATTGTGGTAATTAAATCTCAACCTCTGAAGTTTTCAGTAAATGGATCTCTAATGTGATCTAGAAAATGACGTGGCTAAACGTGCAACATTATTATTCCAGCACAAAATGAAATAAAAGGCGGCAAAACGTACATTGAAATAGTAATAGTTAAAATAGTAATATTAAAATGAAAAAATGACGAAGGTGCCCACGAAGGTGACTAGCATAAGGTGACTAGCATATCATTTCTAATTATATAAGCCCACAACTTTACTACTTTAACACTTTAAAATTGCGTTTTAAAAATCAGACCAAACCAATGGTTACACTGGTTGAACTATGAACCGATGATCATGATTTCTGATTTAATTTCTAAAATTGCTTTTAACAAAATTTAAAAAAAAAAATTGAATGACCCACAATTAAAACACATTAACATCACTTTAAGTTTTTAACACATCATCGCACTACATTAAACTCCATGTAAAAAAAAAAAATGGTCACTCTAGCTCGATCTTAGTCGTAGTCTAAGCAGCGGTAATGTTGTCATTCATATTACCCACCAGTAGTTTTTTGTTGGATGTGTTTTGGAGAATGGAGGACTCAAATAATAATTCTTTTTATTTTTTTATATTGCCCACCAGTAGTTTTTTGTTGGATGTCTTTTGGAGAATGGAGGACTCAAGTAATATTTTTTTTTTTAATTTTTTTATCAGACAAACATAACTCACATATCCAAAGTGATTCGAACTCCCAACGTCTTGATTTAAAGGGGAACAACTCACCACTATACTCAAGTAATAACTTTTAATAAAACATAATTAACTTTCATTTTTTGATGTTGCTAAACTCAAACTATTGTAACACTAATACATAGTAGTATTAATAACCTTCAATCCAAAGTTGTCTCCTAGAGACATACCATATATCGTAAACGAAAGTCCATTTTTACTGTTTTTAGGGTGCTAAAAATATAAGCTTATCATAAAATAGGTCCTATTATTTTAAAGACCAATGCATACATTCATTTATATAACGCACAGATATATATACTATATTAATCATAAAACGGGTAGAAGAAAAAAGTTGGAGAGATCATACGCCCAACAAGATGATTCAAAAGAAATAAATAAGAGATGATGAGATTGGGCTAGAAACAAAAATAATGTTTTGAACCTACTCATAAAAATATTTTTCTTGTTCAGGACCCTACATTATTGGGTTACACATAGTATTATAAATATATTTATTTTCAATGCCTAATCTATATATATATACTAAAACAACATAGTGTTTCTAAAATTTCTCTCCAAAAATCTTAATATGTGAGCCTCATTAATTATTTCATTTTATAGATTAATTATTTAATTTATTATTTTCAAAGTAATATGATAACCTTAGCTCCCCAATTTTAGTTTAAATTAACATACTGTATTAAAATTTTATGGAGCAACTGAAAATATGATAGGATAAAATATTTAATCTATAATAAATGGAGTATTTTTGTAAATAAATGAAGATAGTTATCATCATAAAAAATATGGTGATGTAATATACAATAACATAAAGTGTACGGATTGGAGAATCGTCTAATATATATATGTATAGACTGCAAAATCGAAATGAGTATTTATTATGCTACTTCTCGATAAAATCCCGGCATCACGAGGGTACAATTCTAGTGCCTATATATAATACTACCTCCATCCCACCATACTAGTCTCATTTACTTTGTTGCCTTTTCGGTACGTTTTTCCACCGAAATCTAGTACGAGTTTTAAAATATAATTTTGAAGTATTTTTTTGTTTACGGGATACTATGAGTGTCGATGTATACCGTAAACGAAAAAATACTTCAAAATTATATTTTAAAACTCGTACTAGGTTTCGGTGGAAAAGCGTGCCAAAAAGTCAATAAAGCAAATGAGACTAGTATGGTGGGATGGAGGTAGTACTTGCTTTGATAAAAATAAAATTGGGCCCCTTAAATGATGGGTCATAGGCGGTTGTCCGAACTGGCCCACCACCCTCAGACACAGCCCGGAGAGACATATGTTGAAACGAGCATTACCATGATTGAGTTTTAAATTGAGAAATGGCCTTAATTTTTTTTTTTTTATACCCCTCAAATGGCATGTCATTCATCTACTGAAAATTAAGAAATGGCTTTAAAGTTTTTCAAGTGGCATGACTATGATCATTCACCTTAGTACGACGACGACTTATTACGATTGATATTAAGTACGATTATTGAGAAATATGGAACAAATGGATATATTGTGAACCACTATGTAAGTTCAATTTGTTAGATGGGACAAAATCTTTTTATGATATCCACTAATTAGCGATACACTGATGTATTTGAACGTGTTAACAGAAAATTTAAAAACATACTACGGAGAACTTGAATCAAAACTTTTAATCTCGAAAGTTGGCTAAGCTTATTTCAAAATGCTTATAAGCTCTAAGTGCTTATAAGCTGTTTAAGAGCTTATAAGATGTATGAGGATAAGTTCTTATAAGTTGTTGAAGTGTTTGGATAAAAAAGCTTATAAGTTTGAAGAGATAATAAAAAAATAAAATCTGAAAATTAAAAAAAATAAAAAAATAATTTTTTTGAAATCATAATGTTGTAACATCAAATGAAAGTATATATGATATAAATATAAAAATAAAATAGAATTATAGTGGTAAATAAGCAAAATTTAAAAAAAAAAAAAAAAAAAAAAAAAAAAAAAAAAAAAAAAAAAGTTGGGGAGGAGGAGCTTATTTTTTGGAGTGCTAATAAGGGCCCGTTTGGCTAAACTTATTTCAAAATGCTTATAAGCTCTATGTGCTTATAAGATGTTTAAGAGCTTATAAGATGTATGAGGGTAAGAGCTTATAAGTTGTTGAAGTGTTTGGATAAAAGAGCTTATAAGCTTGAAGAGATAATAAAAAAAAATCTGAAAATTAAAAAAAATTAAAAAAATAATTTTTTTTGAAATTATAATGTTGTAACATAAAATGGAAGTGTATATAATATAAATATAAAAATAAAATAACATTATAGTGGTAAATAAGCAAAAATTTTAAAAAATAAATTGGGGTGGAGGAGCTTATTTTTTGGAGTGCTTATAAACACTTTTTGCTTATTTTTACATCTTATAAGCTCTTAAGGAGCTTATTTTGCCAAACACATTTAGAGTGCTTATAAGCAGTCAAACAGCTTATAAGCAGTCAAACATCTTATAAGCTAGCTTATAAGCTTAGCCAAACACCCTCTAAGCACTTTTTGCTTATTTTTGCATCTTATAAGCTCTTAAGGAGCTTATTTTACCAAATATATTTAGAGTGCTTATAAACAGTCAAACAACTTATAAGTAGTCAAACATCTTATAAGCTTAGCCAAACACCGTCTTAGTAAACCGAGTGACGACGTTATACGGTTGCATATTTCCAAGTTTCACACTTGAGAAACTTGCCATGTGGGGTTGGTCCATCTCTAACTCTTAACAACTACTAACAAGTACTGTACTCCACTTGTTAATTAGAGTTACTCCATTTATTTACTATTTTTTGTTTTAACTTTCCGCACATTACGCCCATTTTAAACTTTCTAGGCATTGATTAATTGAATTATTTTAACTTACATAGCTCCAAATTCCAATATACGATGCTCGGTGCTTCAAATTAAAACTGAGTCCTATTGTCATCGGAAAAATGTTGACCGTCGCCAGGAATCACCGCCGGCTGCCACCAGCAAGCCGCCGCATCTCCGCCGCCGCCATCCCTCGGACTTCATCCCCGTGTTCGACTTATGGCTCTCGCACCGTCGCTACTTCATCTGAAACAACAGATCGACAAGGTTTTATACCATCAATGCTCTTAGTTTCAGTCCTTTTCTCTAAACTTGGCCTCAAAATTTTGGGCCTCATTTAATTTTTTATTTATTTATTTTTTTTTGGTAATTGTATTTCAGAGGGAGAGAAGAAGTCAACGTCAACGTGGATGAAAATAAAGTTGTTTTTTCTGCCTGCATTCTTCTTTTGCGCCGGCACCGAGAGAGTTTACAGCCTACGTGAAAAGGTTAGTTTCTTAATTTTTCGATCTATCTCTACCATGTCATACTCTCTCCGTCGTTCATATTAGTCGTCGTTTGAATATTCTCGATTATCTAGCGTAAATCGAATGGAGTCTATCGGAATTAATTAGTTTAAATTGCAGATTCTTTGCCTTGAATATTATAATATATACTTTTATGACAATTTAAAAAGTCCAGACACTTATCTAGGAAGGTAGGACGGGGCCAAATAAAATGTCTCCTTCGACCCCAGAGCAATCTATCATTATAATTAGTGTATGTATCGTTTGTTGGTGTAGTCGGAAGTGGCAAAGCAATGGGAAAGCAGATTAAAATTGGAAGTGCTAAACGGCAGCGAAATAGATGAGTTTTCGAGTGAGAGTTTAAAGTCTAAAGAGTTTCGAAAAGTGAAGTTTAGAGGCGTTTTCGACGAGAACAAGTCTATCTTAATTTTGGAGGATAAGCCTACGCCTTCTGATCCTTTTGCATATGAATACAGCCTCCTAACTCCTTTCATTCCTCATCCTCCCAAAAGGTAAAATCAACTCATTCTATTCTATATATTCAAATAATATACTACGTACATATTATAAATATACTACTATATCACAATTTACTACTTTTCTTGAACATCATATAGTATATGATTAATTTGAATCATATTTTGGCAGTGTTACTTCACATGTATTAGTGAATAGAGGGCGGGTCCCATGGGATTGGGCCGATTATACGAAAATTGAGAAGGTTCAATCGCACGAGATCGTAAGGGATTTCCCTCAAAAGGTTGTAACTCCAAATTTCTATTTTCCTTCGCTCAATTGCTAGTTAAAATTGTGGTAATTAAATCTCAACCTCTGAAGTTTTCAGTAAATGGATCTCTAATGTGATCTAGAAAATGACGTTGCTAAACGTGCAAAATGTACATTGAAATAGTAATGTTACACGTTTTGCCATGTCATAGATTAACGAAAGGAAGCAATAGGAAAAAAAAAAAATCGGATTTACAAGTGAAAATGTTAGGGTATAATTAACATGTATCGAAAGTTGGGATATCCATCAACAATATGATCTATATCATTGGAACGTGAAATTACATTAACATTATTTCGAAGTCAAACTGCAGGAAAAACTTTCATCTTCTTGCCAGCCTGGGCCTCAGACAGTCGAATCCCTTGGAATCGTGAGAAATATAATGTTAAAGTTGCGGAAGCACTTAATTCCATCATTGGATCGGCCCAAGCCTAGGACTGAGCCCGAGCCTATTGAATTAGTTGGAATTATGAGGAGCGGTGTTTACCCAGGGTGGTTTGACATGAATATTGGAACGATTGTTGGTGCCGTAGGGCTTGATCCAAATGCAACACTCTATGTTGAAAAAATTGAACATAGTACTAGTCATGAAAGTACCATCGCCACTCCTCACACGGTAGACCATATGCTATCCCGTTTCGCCACAATGAGAAAAGAGCACATTGAGATGATCGTAATCTGGTATGCTATATGATTTTTTGCTATTTATTTCGTCCTGGCATACTCATGGAACACACGATTCGATCCATTTCTGAAAGTATATATTATAATATAATTTAGAATATTGTGTAATGTAGATTATTTTGTGCAGGTTCTCTTGTTTTGGAGGAACATTTCACTTGGCTAGATGGTTTGTGAGGATGTTGAAAAAGGGCATGATAGAATGATAAAATATTTTTTTTTCCCCTTCCATCTTGCCGTCGTTGCTGACCGGTGAAATCTAAACTACCGAATTGTTTAGTCGAGGAATGATCGCTTACCCGTTACCGACCCATTATGACGGTAGAGGAGCATTTTCTTTGTGTATTTTTTGGTAAAAGTCCTTATGTTGTATGTTATTTTTATATTTGTAACTACTTTTCCGATCGACTGTGAAAAGTATGTCAGGCCTCATATTCAATACAAAATATCATTTATACTTCAAAAAGTCAACCAAAATTTACTTGAACATTCATTTTACTTCAACATGATCCAAAAATAGCCTTAATATTCAATTATCTCAAATTTTAAAAACTATGGCCAAACGCCTAACAAATCGAAGCGTATGGTATGGATGAATGTCGGACGGAGGAAGTAATTATTTTATCTAATCTTAAAGTGTAATTTAAATCGGCATGTTGAATAGTCAACTTTGATCGAAGTAATAGTCTTTGTTTAACAGTTTAAGCAGTTAAAAGTTAAAACTTGTCACGTGTAAAAGACGCGCCTTCTCTGGTTTAGCGTTTGACCGATCGCCGCTGCTAACATGTTCGCCGCTCGAAATCTCCGGCCGGTTCGACTGAACCTCCGCCGCCTTACTGCTCCGCCGGAGATCTCTAACGCCGCTCGTCGTGCCATCGCTACTTCAACCCAACCAGCACAAGGTTTTAACATCAATTCAATCTCAATTTCCAATTCCTGTTCCTCCACATAAACTCTAAAAAACTCCATTACTCCAGAGGAAAAATGGTGGCCAACATTCATAGAAAATTGGTGGGGTCTGATACCAGTAGGCCTCTTTGGCTCCGCCGCTTGGAATTTCCACCGCGCGAGAGGCGAGGTTAGACTCTTCGTCTCCATTTTTTCCCCTTAAATTTCAAACGAATTTCACCGTTTCCTGCAATCTGAGTTTCGATTTTTCATTATTTTGAATGTGAGGTATGTTGAATTAGAAATAAAATTGCCGAGGGTTTGTACAGGAGAAGGTGCACGACTATAGGAAAGCCAGATTAAAATTGGGGGAGATCGATGGCAGCACCGAAATCTGTTCTTCATCTGAGAATTTGGAGTTTAGAAGAATAGTGTGTGAAGGAGTTTATGATGAGAGGAACTCAATTTTAGTGCACAAATACTTGAGGCTCAGCTCCGGGAAGTGGATCGATGGATACAACCTTCTAACTCCTCTCATTCCGATACCCGATGATCCTCGAAGGTATCCTCGATTCTCCGAAAACTCTACTCATCGATCTAATGAGTATATAGTCGACATATCCAGACTACGAAACTATTGAAGCAATTGCAATTTGCAGTATACATGCGCCTATACTAGTCAATAGAGGATGGGTACCCCTCAGTTGGGGAAACAAGGCATCAGATCTCGATCCGAATCCATCGCCTGTCTCCACGGCCTCGGGGCAAAAGGTTGTAACTACGAATGTGTTTGGCTAAACTTATTTGAAGGAGCTTTATTATATGGTGTTGAGACTTTGATCTTATGAGATGTTGGAGCTCATAAGGTGTTCCGAATGTGTTTAGCCAAACACCCCGAGTAATTTCCTCGACATGAGATGATGGATAACGTGAAAAACAACTGCAGGTTAAATTTGTTGGAGTTGTAAGCAAGGGTGAGAGGCCTAACAGAGTGTGGAGATCAAACAATGCTGCTAAGTCTGAGTGGTTCACAGTGGATGTTCCATCGATTGCTCGTGCTTGTGGACTCCCGGAGACCACACTTCATGTCGTGGAAATCGATTCTAGTGAGAAGAGGAATACGAGGAAGCCGTATCCCTTTGCTCTCCTCAGAACTGAAGTGATACAGATCTACATGTCGCAGCTAGAATATGCCCGCTATTCATCCCTCGGGTAATATTTCAGTTTATCGTTAACTTCTTGCTGTCTGTTCGAACCTTATATCGGTTTTATCTGTTTTGCAGTTCTTTCTCAAACTATAAGCCGTATCCCAAATGCACCATAAGTTTTGTATTAATGGTTATTTGTTAACGTTTAGAGTTGTCTGTGTGTGAGTGTGTATCGACCTAACTGAATATATAAGCTTTTCGTGTATCGGTTGCATTCATGGTTCAGGTTCATTGGTGGATGTACAGCTATGGCCAGTGGCCTCAAGAAATTCGGCAAGGTGTAACGTATACAGAGGAATCGAAGTCTATTTGTGGATTCAAAGGCACACGGGAAAGAAGGCATTTCAAAATTTGGCTCAAACTTAACTGAGTGAATAACTTCTTATGTCAACACAACTGAGACCATTCATTTGGTTCTCGTGCGATTTTCGACCTAGCATAATCATTTCTAGAAGCACAGAATCCAATGGTGTAAAGGTTCCAAAGTGATACTTACAATGTAGCCATTGGGGAATCTCTTGTTACCTATAATCACTGACGAAGCTAGCATGGTGCATAAACATAAGGCCATAAGGGTGTGTTTGCATTTCAAAAAAAGTATTTACAATATATGTATATATGACTACATTTCATGAACATCCCGATTTTTTTTTAAAGAGAGAGAGAGAGGTTAATGTCATTTAAACAAATGAACTTTGGGGTGTATTTGATTTTTTTTTTCCACGAAGTTCAATATTTGTCTAGAAAATATACCAACTTTTTCAATTTTTTGCAATTTTTCAATAAACCTCAATTTTCCCCTAATTAAATATGACGTGGCAAAATTGAATTCGACATGACAATACAGTTGTTGTTCTTATAACTAAACTACGTACGTTGTTTCATGAGTAGTAAAAAAAATTTAAAAATCAAATCAAATTTTTTATATTAACTGTAACGACGTAGTTTAGTTAGAAATATTGTGGACTTCGCTGCATGAACAAAATTGTTTCATTTTAAATATACGGTGAACACATGACGGCTATATATTATACAATGCAATATGAAATTCTACACGAGAATATAATTGATGATTTGAATTAATTATCCACTCGCTAACAATGAACCCATAGACTATTACTATTCTCTTCCCAACTATCTTGTCGAAATGAAGCAAATCAATTCATATTTTGTGAAGGGAGTATCAAATTTCTAAACAAGCCATTATACTAATGTAACTTTCCGAGTAATGACAGAGTTTCACACTTGGAGAAAAGCCCTCGTGGTCAAATCTGTAACAACCGTTCCTTGTCCAATAATAATCCAACCACGTGTGAAGTAGAATTATTTTTACCAAACAATTCATAAATCTATCATATTTTAGTTAACCTTTCTGCTCATTTCCGCCTATTTAAACTTTCTAGGCATCCATTAATTGAATTTTGTGTACATTGCTTCCATATTCCAATATATGATGCTGGGTTCATAAAGTAAAACTGAGGCCGATTCTTCATCGCAAACATGTTGGCCGTGGCTAGGAATCTCAACCGGCTGCTCCCGGTAAGCCGCCGCGTCGCCGCCGCCACCGCCATCACCCGGGCTTCATCCCCGTGTTCAACTTACGACTCTCGCGCAGTTGCTACTTTGTCTGAAACAGATCAACAAGGTCTTACGCCATTAATTTGATTCTTTAATTTCCATGTGGTTTTTCTTTAAATGGGATCCTCTCAGGGGCGGAGCTACATTGGGGTTTTGGGGGCCCATGGGCCCCCCACTTTTGGGTCCCAATGGTACTTATATACTACCTCTATCTCATTTAATTAGCCTCAAAACTTTATTGATGTGACATGCACGCATCTTCACCGAAACCTAGTATGAGTTTTACGATATAATTTTGAAATATTATTTCTTTTACGGGATAGTCCGACACTCGTAGTATCCCGTAAAAGAAATAATATTTTAATATTATATCCTTAAATCCGTACTAGATTTCGGTGGAAATGCGTGCCGAAAAAATTACTATTCCTTTGGGGCTAATTACCACTCCGGTCCAAGCTTGTTGACTCATTTGCTTTATACACGGGAATTAAGACGAAAATGTTTAGTGTATAAAGTGTATTTTGTAGGTAATGTAATGTGGTTTATGTATTTAGACATATTTTAGAAACAGAGCATCATAGATGCATAAAAACATGTTCTTGTCTGATCTTAAATGAAAGATCGTATCAAGACCTTTAATTTGATATAAAAATCATAAAAATCCGATAACAAACGAGCAAATTATAATAATTTAAACTTTCAAAATTTAAATTATATTGAACTACGTACAGAAAAATGAGTGGATGAGATTTAAGTATGAAATGTTAAGTGTAATAAGGGGTTTACTAATTGTACTGATTATACTCTAATTATTTCTAAAAAAGGAAATGAGTCAATATATGTGGGACGTCTCAAAAAGGAAAATGAGTCAATAAGCTGGGACCGGAGTGGTAGATGAGATGGAGGTAGTATTGTATTATGTGATATATTTATAATTTGATATATTTTTTTTAATTAAATATGCATGTTACTAATTTTTTTTAGAGTATTTTACTACTTTTAACTTGATAAAATTTCTTATTTCTTAGTTTAGAAGACTTTAGGTGCAAATTTATTGTTCGTTTTTATTCTAATTTGAGTTGATATATATTTTTGCACTTCTACAGTAATATATATTCAATGAACACGTCAACTGAAATATATATGTAATTTCTATATTTAGAATATGTATCTCTGGGCATTAAGTAAAATTATTTTTGAGGATAGAAAAGAAAATAATTTAGCTAGAATGGACATCCTAAAAGGATTATATATATAGAATAGGGGTATATGTGTCATTATATTTTCTGTTACCATATAGTAGTAGTTTTTATTTTATTTTTTTAATAAAAATGCTCATAACATTTTAAATCTATGTAAAGTCGGGCCCCCCACCGAAAATTTTCTCGCTCCGCCCCTGGATCCTCTGTTTCCAAATTTTTGTTTCAAACTTTGTTCTGATTGTGTATTGAAGTTAAAACTACGTAGTTTTAATATTATATTTCTAACTACTGCAAGTTCAAGAATCTTTTAAAATATCAAAACTACGTAGTTTTGATTTTGGTACACATTAGAAAACCAAGGATCCCATGCGATTTTGCTTTTGTTTATTCATTTTCTCTCAATGTGAATTTGAATTTTAGGGAAAGAGAGCAAGTCGAAGTCAACGTGGATGAAAATGAAGTGGCTTCTGCCTCCGGCCATCTTCTTTTGCATCGGCACTGATAGACTTTTCAAGCTATTTGAAGAGGTTAAGTCTCTTTAGATCCCTTCTCTATCAATGCATTTTTTTTATTTGTAAAGAGCTTAAAGCATCTCCATGAAAATTAAATAAAAACTTTACAATAGTATTTTTAAATAATTAACGTCCGTGTTTTCTGGAAACATTGTAGATAGAACTCTCCTCGCTCCGTTGAGCTAATGTCGACCGATTGTATATAAGTACCAATGTTTTAAAACCCACCCCGGAGGTCGATCCGGCGAGACCTCCGGATCACGGGTTAATTGGTCGAACCGGTTGAACCATGGGTTGAACCGTTCATTAATTAAATAATAAATAAATATAAATATATTATAACCCATTCTTTTTTTACTAATTTCATAGCTTTAGTATTAATAAAAAAATATAAACAAATACTCCCTCCGGTCTTTTGAAGTTGAGTCATTTCTTTTTGTGATTTTCGGCACGCTTTTCCACGCCTCTAGATGATGAATTTTAAAACGGATTTTTGAAGAATTTTTTGAAAAATTTTTGTGATGAATTTTTTCTTGTAGTATCCCGTAAAAGAAAAATTCTTCAAAAATCCGTTTTAAAATTCATCATCTAGAGGCATGGAAAAGCGTGCCGAAAATCATGCACAAAAAGAAATGACTCAACTTCAAAAGACCGGAGGGAGTATATATTTTCCACTAAAAATTATACGGAGTAATATCCTAGCTTATGTTTAATTTACTAGTTAAAGCTCTAAATAATAAATAGTACTGGTAGTAGTTATTTTATGTATGTTATTTTCAATAAAAATACTTTTAATAAGATTTAATAATAATTTCTTATGAAAAATGATATAAATATAAGATAGAGTGATGCTATTTGGCCATAATGTGGCCGGCCATAATTTAACTTTTTTTATTTTTTTTAGTATCAAATAATGTATATATTTATGCCAAACTTTTTTATATTATAAAAAACTTAAAATGTGACACTCCATATTTTTTAGGTATTTTTTAAAATTAATCCTTTAATTATTTGATAATTTTTACTATTTTAAAGGATTTATTACCTTTTTATCTAGAAAAAAAGAGAGAAATATGTAATTTTGGGGGAAAAAATATTTTTAAATTAAAATATTAAACTAATAAATTATAGTTATCATTTACTATTTTTAAAATTACATATATTATGAAAAATGTCGTTGTGTGGCCGGCCACATTATGGCCAAATAGCATTATTGTATAAGAGTGATGCTATTTGGCCATAATGTGGCCGGCCATAATTTAACTTTTTTTATTTTTTTTAGTATCAAATAATGTATATATTTATGCCAAACTTTTTTATATTATAAAAAACTTAAAATGTGACACTCCATATTTTTTAGGTATTTTTTAAAATTAATCCTTTAATTATTTGATAATTTTTACTATTTTAAAGGATTTATTACCTTTTTATCTAGAAAAAAAGAGAGAAATATTTAACTTATTTGTTGCGATAAGTATTTGTAGGATAGATTTTTGTTTATCAAAATAATTTATATGTTTAAATAAAATTAAGTTAAATCTGTAATCTAATAAAAGTTGTGGGTTCAAATCTTTAAATCCACATTAAATAATTTTGTCAAAAATTTGACCCGGCCGGTTTTCAAAACCCGCCCCCGGTTCGACGGTTCGGCCGGGTCGACCCGGGTTTTCCCGGTTAGGTCACGCCTTCAGCCGGGTTTATGCAGTGACCGGTACCAGGTCCGGTTCCCGGTCGAACCGGTCGGACCGGCCAGTCCGGTTCGGGTTTTAAAACATTGAGTATAGTCAATGAGCCCCTAAGGGGTGACGACCCGGAAGTAGTAGTCGCCGCCTAGTTCTGCTTAGGCGGCGCCTAGACGCTAATCAGTACCTCGCCGTCCAACTAATATGAAATTCGCCTAACTCTATACGATACCTAACGAGCCGCTCTTGAAGCTTAATCAATAGTCTAAATGTGTTAATTAATCTACATTTAGGCACACTATGTTACTCTATGTATAATTTTTTGGATTTATAATTATGAAATTAACCTATCAATTGTCATAGTATGTGTATTTATTATAAATTTGGCAATAATATTGTAATAATAATAAAAATAAACATTATAGTTCGAATCTGCCTAAGCCCCGCCTAGCCGCCTAGGTCAATGGCGACACCAATGTGGGGCAATGGGGGTACACAACTGTACCCAAAAAAAAAAAATTATTACGAGTATTTTCTCTCGTCCCACCGAATAGTGTTCGTTTTTATATTTTATGTTACACGTATATTTAAGAAAAACCCACTATTCAGTAGTACGAAGGAAGTATATATTAATTTTTGCTCATTAAGTTGATATTGATTTTTTCGGTTGCTACTACAAGTGTCGAGAGAAAGTTTTTTCGAAAGACTTGATGCTAGATAATTTTTTTCGCACCCCCGAATTATAATTTCTGGAGTCGCCACTGACCTAGGTGGTAGTCACTCCTCCACCGTCCAACTAGCGCCTAACGCTTTTAGAACATTGGATTTAACCAAGTGTGCATAAAAAATAGCGCTGCGAATTCTCACAACACAAAAGATTCTAATAGTATTGATAATTGTAGTAGGAGTAGTACTTAAACAAGGTATTTTATTCAAACGAAATGTCTCTTTCCGACTGTTTTAATTTATTGTTCTTCGGTGCAGTTGATGCTGGAGGAGTTGTGTAAAAGCGGCTTAAAATTGGAAGCTGTAGAGGTCAGTGAATTATATCCGTTGTCGAGAGCGAGTCCGATGAGTAAAGAGTTTCGAAAAGTGAAGTGTAGAGGCGTTTTCGACGAAAGCAAGTCTATGTTAGTATTGGTGAATACGCCTTCACGTTTTCGTCCTTTTGCATATGAATTTGACCTCCTAACTCCTTTTATTCCTCATCCCCAAAGGTAATATCTCACTCACTCTATTCAATCATATCGTCTCATATAATTAGTTGCTTCATTTTGTACTACAACTATACTATGGAACAGGGGCGTAGCAAAGATAAACGGGGACTCGTACAAAATTTTAAAATTTTGATGCCCCTTAATTGTAGAAGGATAAAAAAATAAAAAGGAAAAGGAAATAGGATATTTTAGGGGGCCATGCGAGTGTGCGGTCGTCCACCTGTACACATGCTATAGAAATGCCCCTGCTTCGGAGTACATATTATTATTATCACTCCGATTAATTTTCTTGAGCATAAATAATGTGATTAATTGAAATATTTACTTGCAGTGGTACTTCACCGGTACTAGTGAATAGAGGGCGGGTGCCACGGGACTGGGCCGATGATCAGAAAATCGAGAAGCTTCAATCGTATAAGATCGTCAGAGATTTTCCACAAAAGGTTGTAACCGCATACGTTTATTTTCTCACATGTCAAGCCTCTTTTTCGAAAAGATCCGGATATAATTGACATGTTTCAAAAGTTTGAGAGTACTATCAATTAATCCTTACTATCATTTAAAAGTTTGAGTGTAAGATCGGGAAATTACGTAAACATATCAATGTGCACTGCAGGAGAAACTTTTATCTGCCTCCCGGCCTCAGCCTGTCAAATCTCGTGGAGTTACGAGGAACGTAATGTTAAGGCACCTAATTCCGTCATTCTTCCAGCCTCAACCCCAGCCTCGGCCTCGGCCTATTGAACTAGTTGGAATTATAAGGAGCGGTGTACACACAGGGTGGGGGTCTCACAGGAATCCTAGGACGATTGTTGGTGCCATGGGGCTTGATCCGAATGCAACGCTCTATGTTCAAAGTATACAAGATACTAGTCTTGAAAGTGCCGTCGTCTCTCATCTCCACGAAGATCGTATGCTCCCCGCTTTTGCCATCAGGATAAAGGCGCATACTGATCTGGTCATATTCTGGTATGCATATAAATTTTTCTCTAAGCTTGATATTTCGTCGTAGCATGCGTTCTTCCCAAAATTAGAACGTGTATAATAGATATGTAAATAGCTCCTCTTTGATTTGAAACTATCTATTTTGATGTAATGTTGATTATTGTTATTGTTATTTTTGTGCAGGTACTTTTTGTCCGGTAAATGGCTAATAGTGAGGACCGGCTTGAAGTTGTTTAACAGAATAAAGAGTATATAGATGAGGTGGACTATAAAATAACGAAACGAATCAACAGGAACTAGACGAAGAGAAAGAGTATTTTGCAATTTTACATCACATGACCTTTTTCTACTTTTACATGATTGTTATAATTCGAAAATGTCGCTTTTATAATTTTACCACCACATTTCACTTCTTGCAATTGTAACATTCAATTTTGTTTAATTACTAGTTCTAATTGGAGCACTTATTTACATATAAAGTATAGTGTTTAATATTTTTGTACAGTTTTTATTTTTCAAAAACAGATTACGATAGATCTAAATTAAAACAATTCGTTGGCCTAACAATAGGGGGTTAAGTTTAGGCGCCAAAGGTCCGGTTCGAGTCTGAAAAAAATAGTTTCCGATATTATGTGATGCATCATTTCTTTTATCATGGACAAGATATCCCATTTGTACTGTAATCTCATTACAAGTATAATAATTTTGCATAATTTCTTAGTATTATTAATTAATAAGCTTAATTGTTGATAATAAATCAATGGTTGTAGTGATTTTAGCAATCTCTGTGCAACTTCCAGTATTAGATTCCTCACCAGTTGAAGCTGATGGACTCAAAACACAGGTTCTTTGCTAGACCAGATGCACATATTTTCGCTACTTCGTGTCGTAGGCCTTTCGGTCCACAAACGACAACTCCCACATCTGCTTCTTTGCAATCCAACAGCATCCCTGTCAATATATACACACACACACACACCATCTTAGTCTTATGCTATGTGTTTGAGAAAGAGAGGGTGAGAGAGAGCACTCACTCTTTAGATCAGGTCGTGCTCCGAAGTGGACCTGTGTCGATTGAGCAAGAGACTGGCGAGGGAGGCTCTCGAGTTCTTTAAGGGAAGATGGCAGATTGATATGCTGGATTTGCTCTCCTTCTCCGGAGATTTTTCTCTTTTGCCACAGGAAAATTGCACTAGTTGATGTGAAGATGCTAGCACACACAAGAAACATGTCCCAAAGAATTTTGAAGCTGTAGTGGTACTTCTCTCCCCTTTCCTCCACTGGATGTATATGGTAACACGTTACAAAGGCGAGAAGGAGCAGAAACATGAGAAACGAGGATGAGATTATGGCGCCGAGCCACAGCCAGCTGTTTTTGCCTAGAACTGATGAGATAGGTGAATCTGATGTATTTTGTTTAAACAGCTTTGTATCCATTTTCTTCTCATTATCAGTACCCTCCAATCCTTTTTCATGCTCCTGAGTTACGTAAGCTTCTATCTTCAGCTGTAACGTTGAAATGTCGAGAGACGTGGTGGCGGACAGAGGGAACAAGAGATCTAGCATGGCTAGATCTGCAGTATTCTTGAAGGCTGCAATGAGAACAACTTTTGGAACCCCCCTTGTGTTAGGTTCTGTGCTTCGAGAAATCATTTCTCGTATTATGGAGATGAAGGGGGCGATGCCACTTCCTCCGCTGATCATCACCAGAGAATCGTGGCTGTGGAAGTTGAGACAGAAAAATGGAGTTGAACCTTGGCCAATTATTCAAGAATGTTGGAACTTTCATATGCTGCTATGGCTTACTTCAGGAAATGTGGTGATGGATGTTCATAAGGACCTTCTGTTGATACTCGAAGACGATGCAAAGGCGAGGATAGCTGTTTGTTGAGCTCCCGCGTCCAGTTTCCATGGCTCTTGATCAAAACACTAAGTGTATCTCTCTCCAAATTGCTGCTGGAAATTATGGTGAAAGGATGCCATTGCAATCTGCTTATGCTCGGAACATGCAGGAACAAGATACTAGCGGTATTATACGAAAGCCCTGTAAGAAAAAAGACATTCATTTTCATATCTGAAATTCGATTAGTGTTAGTGTTACCTATGCAAAGACTACCTGGATCCTTGGCGAAGGTGAGTTCCATGGTGCCAGTAGGCAAAAGGCGCGATGAGACTAGCCTAGTCCTTGTCCTCGACTGCAGGAATCTCAAGTATCGATCAATGAGGAAGAGGAAGATCCCGGGAAGAATCATGCAGAGAGAGGCCACCCCCACATGAAGCATGTAGAAGAAGATGAAGAGAATGTAGAGGTGATGTGAGTAGAAGAAAACTTCAAACATTCTTCGCCTCACACGATCAATGCTCGTTGCCCAAATCACCAGCGACACCAGAAACGCGATCTCTCCAGCTACATTGGACACATAAGTACTGCTCCACTCCAGCATCTGCATCACCAATCATCTCATCATTTCCCTTTTCTTATCAAGATATGTTCATCTTAGTTTTGCTTATTACGTCTAAAATAGCGATATCAAGAGTAAGTAGTCTATAGTTATGTACCAGGTAGGGCTTATCAACCATTGCCACCCAGTAGGTAATGAATCCTATGCTGTGGGAAGTGAAGAGAGCCATTGAAACGTGGCCAAGCCAAATGTGGTACTTGATGCTTGACTCGAACGTGAGGCCTACGAGAGGCAAGATTGATGATCCTCGACTCACAGGGAAGAAGAGGAAAGCCCAGCATGTGCTTCCAATGTATGCAAGCCTCAGTGAGACGCTTCGGAACTTTGCACACCAACTTCAAGAAAATGAGAAATAGAGCAAGTTTCTTCATAACTAATGATGATGATGAAGAAGAAAAATATTACCTGCATATTATAAAATGATAAGTACACAAATGAAACCTTACACTTTCTCTCCTTCCTTGTGTAGGTGGAGGTGCTGAAAGCTAAAATACAAGTAATTTGCGAGAGACCAGAGCAGAAGTACTACAAACATCGCAGCAAATGTAAGCTCGACAAAGTTTACTATCCCTAAGGGCGCCATTACAAGAGCCGGTCGCCTCATCGAAAGATAAGAGCTCCTACCACTGTAGTGAGTTAAAATAAAATCATGGAAGTTGCATAGCGCTGTTGAGATTAGTTTATCTGAGTAAACAGACAAACCTGTCAGGGTTCGAATTTTTCTGTAAATGTAGATAAACGCATCCCAAAATGGCTATTAGCATAATAGGAAAAGTAAATAGAACAAGATTTATCCCTGCATAGCAGAAGATTTAAAATCAAGAAAATTCCCAAGAGTTGGATCACGTGTACATGGAAATGATTACAACAACTGTCACCTTGTTCGCGGAAGTATGTGAAGCCGAGTCCCTCGTTCAGTTTCGGAGTCCACGTCCTGTAAGGTTTCGTAGGCATCACAATCCATATAAACATGTACCCTGCAAACACCAAGATGAAGAAACTCTGCCATGCTGCACGAAATCTCATCTTAGCTCCGAATCCAACTATCAAATGTTACGGTTATGATATGTAAGCAGTGTTTGTATGGAAGATCTTCTCCATTTTATGGTTAATGATTACATATGAATCACATATCCATACAGGCTATGTTGCTCTTGCACAGTTGCACAAATTCATGGACTGTCAATTCAATGGTGAAAAGGGAGAAAGAAAGAAACATAAACCACACATTTTTTTTGTGGAAATTAGTCAAATTACTAGATAAGATTTCAAACAAGATTTCGTTTGCTAGCCATTTGTCCTTTTGTCTTTTACAGTCTTCAGCTTGCTATGTTTTCTCAATGTTTAATGCAGGCAAAGTTCTTTTGCCACAGGAAAACTATAAAACCAGAAACTCTGTATAAAACTCCATATGATCAATCAGATTGAAGAGTAATCAAAAGTTCGAGCTCCACCTGAAGCAAGTACATATATCAAGTACCGCGTATGCATTGTATTACATGATCACCGAATCTATACAAAATATATATAGATATATATACACACGAAATCATCAAGGCCAAACATATTGATGAACAATATGAGAAAATAATGAAATAGAGAGACATTGTTCTTCTCATCGTTGAATTATATCACCTGTCGAAGCTCGTAGATTCAAAATGCAGGTTTTTGGCTAAACCAGGGATATTTTGGCAACTTCATGTCCCATACTCTTAGCCCACAGCCTGAACTCTAACATCTGATCCTTTGAAATCAAGTATCACTACAAATTCATACCAAAAGCAAGCCTCGATTTTATCAATAGTAGCAATAGCACAAGAAGCAGCAATGAAACTGAAAATGATCAAGAAAATAAGTTCCTCACCACACCTCATTATGATGATAGCATGGGCAATAGATCCTCCAATATATACTCGAATCCAGATTGAACCGATATTTCTGGACTAATATCCTCCAACACCTTGACTAGTTCAAATATAGCAGGCCTATGTTTTGGGTCGGTACTGACACAATCCATTGCTATCTCCAACACTTGAGTCATTGTCTGTTCATTTCCACTCCTCAAACACTCCACATCCAGCACTTCAGCAGTCCATTCACTGCGATCAACAGATCGAATCCACCCAGCTAGCGAGATAGGGGTAGGGCTATCATGGTTCATGAGATCTTCAGATGTCCGTCCACACACAAGTTCAAGCAGTACAACTCCGAAGCTGTATACATCACCAGCCTGGGACACTTCACCAGATATTGCTACCTCTGGGGCACGATACTCCAATACTAGATCTGGCCACCGCCCATCGAGGTTCATCAGTCTCGACAATCCAGCATCAAAGGCGATGATGCTATGATTTTGGGCATTGAGGAAGATGTTCTGGGGTTTTATGTTTCCAAGCACAAGCTTCTGAGGTTGGCTATGGATGTAGGCAATGCCCCTCGCTGCTCCAAGTGCGATTTCGACTCTGCTCCCCCAATCTAAAAGTATCCTAGGAACACCTGATGTACCTACAAAATTAGCACAAACGCATTTAATCACTAATAGTATAGCAGCTCCAATGTCCTATACTCCTACATTAGACATACCATGTAGTAAGTCAGATAAGCTTCCTTGACTGTAATAATCGTACACCAAAAGCTTTTCATCTCTTACATAATAATAGGCCATTAATCTGCCAACATTTATGTGGTTCATTCTTCCAAATAACTTCACATGCTTCTGAAAATCCTCAAATGTTGTAGTCACGTTGCTCAACCTCTTCACCACGAGTATGCTTCCATCAAGTGTTACCTTGTAACTATTCATCCTCAAGGATCCTATCCCGAGCACTTCAGCTGAAGCCTCTAATAGAGACTCAATCTCAAATATGGGATTAACATCATCAACAAACACAAGTTTTCCTTTCTGACTCAAGTGTGCTCGATCCAATGCGACCACATCCTCCAACATCTTCAACACTTCAAATATATTAGGTCTCTTTCTTGCTGATTCAGCTACACATTTGATTCCTATTTGCAGCATTTTAACCATCTGTTTGCTGATTGAAGGGTGCTTCAACAGATCGGGATCAAACACATTGGCAGCCCTCTCTTTGCTTTTCACTGACTTGACCAGCTTGACTAGATCAACAGGCACAAGACCACCACGGATGTGTACTGAGGTCTTTCTAGTTAAGAGTTCAAGTAGCAAAATTCCGAAGCTATACACATCCGATGCCTGGGACACATTTCGAGTATTCTTCACCTCTGGAGCGTAACACATTGCACTACTCATGAATGCAGCCTTCATCATATAAGTCATCCCCAAATCTGACACACAACCATATGATTGTTGATCGAGAAAAATATTTGATGCTTTTATGTTCCCATGGACAAGCATCCCACCAAGCTCTCTGTGTATTTCAGCTATCCCCCTCGCTGCACCGACTGCAATTTTTACTCTGGTTTGCCAGTCAGCGCGATTTTCGCCTGTTTGGCGCATTAAAACATGAGAACAAGAATAAGATAGATGTCATCAGTCATCCTCTTTGTGTTTTCCATTGACAATCCCCCTCTCCCTAAATCTTAATCAGGACTAAAAACTACAATGGTTACATTGATTCATCAGTTCACGTACAGTATCGGAATAAGATATCTCATGTCTGAAGATTTTAAACAAGTACATACTCCGTACAATAAACCCTAAGTCCCTAATCGAGTTGAACAATTGGTAGATTCATAGTAAAAAAGAAAAAAATATATATTCCCCGTCCTCCGTTTTCCGTCGTTTACTGACCCTATTACTATATCCGGATGATCTTCATTTACTGACTCTTTTTGTATTATGACGTATACCTACAATTACTTTAACACTTTAACTATCTACTTATTAATACTTTAATATTTTAATACTCCCTCCGTCCCACTTCAGTAGTCCTCAATACTATTTTCGTCCATCTCACTTCACTTGTCCTATTTCCTTAAAAGGCAAAAATTAACCCTTACTTTTGATGTGGACCCCATACTTTTTCAAATTTAACACTACGCATAAAATCCTGTGCCGAAAAGAAAGAGGACTACTGAAGTGGGACGGAGGGAGTACTATTTAAAAAATTAAATGGCACACAATTATTCTACTTTAACATTTTAATACATTAATTTATTACTATACATTAAAATGCAAAAAAAATTGTGCTCAAGGTGAGGGTCACTGAATAGAAGACGGAAGGGGTACATGACTTGAAATTGTTTATCCCAGTAATATTTAACATACCGTGCAGCAACGAATGCACGCTTCCATTGCTGAAATAATCATAGAACATAAGCTTTTCCACCGGCGAAGAATAATATGCCCTTAACGCCACCACGTTCTGGTGCCTGACATCTCCAACAATCTCCCCCATCCGCTTGAAATCCAGTTCAGCAACACCCTCCGGTCTGAGGAGTCTCTTCACCACAAACCTCTGCCCATCATCCATGGAAGCTAGATGCGCACTTCCGAAGGTCCCCGCTCCGAGCAGCTCGACGGAGGCCATGGCTGCACCTGCAGCCTTCAATTGAAGGCCAGGCCAATAATCCGAAACCACAAGCAGCTTCGGAGGCAAGTTGTGTGGAGTTGAAGAACTTTCAGCTTCGCCTGGGATGCGGAAGCTCAGATCGCGGAAGGAGGAACTCCAATCGGAATCTTCGGAGAAGACGCTAGGGCTCCTGGATGCTGGCTGGTGGAAAAGTTCCCATAGCTGCTGTTTCTTCACAACAGCATCCACCAGCCTCTCCCAATTATCATAGATCGCCGACATACTTGTTTCCTCTCTCTCTCTCTCTCTCTCTCTCTCTCTCTCTCTCTCTCAATGTAGAGTGTGATGATGGTTAGAATTTGCAGAAAATGAAAACGAGAGTAAAATCTGGCGATGGAGTTGAAGGAGGCTTGAAATGGATGGAGAGAGATGACCAATGGAACAATTCTCAGAAATAAGAAACAAACTGATTTAACTTTTACCTACAAGAAATACTACAAGAAATTTAACTTTTACCTACAAGAAATACTACAAGAAATTATCCTTCATTTCTTAAATGACTATTTTTCGCTATTATTATTTTTTGATCGTCATTTTTCATTTTACTTTTTTAATTGAATTAAATTTCTTTTTACGTTTGTGTGCCAGCGTGGCAAATTGTTAAAGGTGTTTTGCGACACATATTTATACATGTGTGGTTAATAACTCTATATTGTTACTAATTATATACGTGACAAAAAATAAAAAAGCAGTGACCTTTATTTAGTTTTTCTTCTATTATTGTTTTTGTATTAAATCAATTAATTATAATTCATATTTGATGTATTTTTAATTAATAAAATGTGTTCAGTATCTTGTGTATCAATCGTTTTTTTATAATCCAAAATTAAAATTGATTTTTTGTTTAGAAAATTATTTATTAAACAGTGAACCTTTATTTATAAAATTAATAGATATAAGAGATAAAGATCAAATAGATGAGAAAAACTTAAAGAATAGAAGGTGAAATAGATTAAAATTAAAATTCGAATATATATATATATATATATATATATATATATATATATATATATATATATATATATATAATTTTATTTTATTTTATTTTTTTTCCCTTTTAGTTTCTCCGTTTGCCGCCCTTCGCCTAAAAAAACCCTCCAACATCGAAATAAGACGCGGCGGAATTGAAATTTGAAATCATCCAAAATTTAGGCGGTTCTCTTCTCCCCTCTACTGTGGCCGTTTTATGCCTCTACTTCCCCCTCAACTCGAAGCAGTCCCAGCATATGGTTTTTTTGTTTTGTTTTGTTATCTCTACTTTCTTGAGAGAAGTATTTGCTATATGGGTTTTAATTTTTAATTTTTTTCCTTCTTCTTTACATCGTTCTTCTTATGGATAATTGTTTCATATAGTTTTGATCCCTTTTTTTTTGTGAACTCATTGGCCTCGGCTACACGATCCGGTTCAAGGTTAGCATCCTAAGCTTTTCTTGAAAATATTTCTCATTTGTCTGTTGGTGCCAATGTAAGTCGCTCATCCCTATTTGCATGAGAACATGGATGAATTGTTGGCTACAGTCGAACAGATTAAGCAGCAGATGCTCGGTTCCAAGGATAACTAATGCTGGAGTGTTGGATATTTTAGTGTAATTGGATTGACTAGTTTGATCAGGATTATCATAATAATACATCATATAAGTTTGGAGGTGCGGAGTGCACGCTTATGTGAATATTATTATGATTTTAGGGGCGAAGCCCCTAAAGGACGGGGGTTCGGGGGCAGCGCCCCCGATAGCAGGGTCCCAGGGGCGGCAGCCCCTGGCGGGGGTGCGGGGGCAGCGCCCCTGAACGGGGTCCAAGGGGCGTTAGCCCCTGGCGGGGTCCAAGGGGCAGAGCCCCTGGCTGGGGTCGAGCTTTTAATTTTCGGAAATTCGAGGACCATTTTGCAACTTTCGAAAAGTCGCTTTCGAAAGGGCGCGTTTGAAAACCCGTTTTAAAACTGAAAACATCAGTTTCTTCCCGTTACTTCTTCTTCTTCTGATTTCTGATCGATTTCTTCTTCTGGTTCATAAAATCTCATACATTACATCTGATCGTTCGACTATGAATTGTATCCGATCGAATATTTCGATTGAACCGTCGAATTGATTCGATCTGAAAGTGCTACACGCCTTTCAGAGTATCCGATTTTGTTCGTATTCACATCTTCGTTCTTTATATCCCCAACATGGAGTTCGGCTCTGTATCGATTGCCCCAAGCTCTAGTAATGTCGCTGCAATCTTATAAGGTGAGAACTACACTATAAAGTAAATTATAACTTGGAGCAATTACTTAGTTATTTGTACCTCATATTATGTTCATCATTATATTAAATACCATTGTTCTTTGTTGTTTTACAGGGATAAATGATCCATTGTCCATTGCTGCTTGTGGTTAGAGTGCTAGCTAGAAAATCAGAAGTAGTACAAGATTATTTGTAAATATTAGTATTTGATAGTAATTTTTTTCCTGTAATCAAGTGTACATATCCTTTTATATATAATAGCAAAGCGGATTCGGAGCACCACGTTAATTCACGTGCCTACGTGGCGCTTCCTATGCTCTCCGTTCCTATTTATCTAAAAATTCAATTTTTTATAATAAAAAATATTATCTAATTATGAGAAAATATACCCACTTGTCTATCTAGCTTAAGGAAAAACAATACTTGTTCAAAACTTAAAAAAACTTAAAATCTATCTAAGTTTCACTTGAGTGGACAAAAATACCCCCCCTAACAACTATTTCACTTTTTAGACATTTGAAATCACTTTTCATTCTTCTTTCTTCCCTCTTCTTTCTTCCATCTTCTTTCATCTTCTCCACTTATCGTCGGCCGGCGCACGGCGATGGCTTCCTCAGCGGCTGTCAACGTCGACCATCTTCCGGCTACATTGTTTTTCCGGCAAGTGTTGTAGACGGTCGGACCTTTCATCTTCTACACTTCTTCCCTCTTCTTTCTTCCATCTTCTTTCATCTTCTCCACTTCTCGTCGGCCGGCGCACGGCGATGTCTTCATCAGCTGATGTCAACGTCGACCATTTTCCGGCTACATTGTTTTTCCGGCAAGTGTTGTAGACGCATACTCTTTTTTACATATAGTTCTTCCACGCGATATTGAACCTTTGAACATGGTTTTTTTTCCGGCGATGCACGGCGAAGTTCTTCGTCCTAGACGCAGATAACGACGTAAGTTTCAGATTTTCCGGCGAGTTCATGTTGCAGTTCATCTTCCCCAACTGCTGCTTGTAGTATGCACATTTTTTCAGCTTCTGATTAGTTTTTATGATTTTTGATTTTATGTTTTACAGTTTGTAATTTTGTTGTTCTTCTGCAATTGTTCCTTTTAGTTATGTGAGAATGATGAATGGGTTTTGTTCTCCCCACTGCAAATCTTCCTTTTTTTGTTTTGTTCATTCTGCAACTGGTTTTTTTTTCTGTTTTTTGTGTTTTTTTTGTTGTGTCGTAGGAATCTAACTGTACGGAGCAGAATAATATTTCAATAACATTAAATTTGTAATACGAATAGATTCTAACCAGTTTAGTAAGTATATATTATCTCTAACTTTTATAGTGTACATTAAAAGCTGAAAAACTCTTTATAGCATTCGGTGGACAGTTATAATTCATATATTTATTACTAATTTTCTTAAATTAGGTAGAACTGTTATTACATTGCAAATTCATTGGGTTAGAAATGTATGTATTCAGTATGTACTATCCGCCCCCTTTTTGTAGTTGTAGTTAGAATTCATCATTTTCTTATTTAATTACCATATATTGCAGCTGATATTTTCTTATGCGATTGTAACGGTAGAAAATTGGTAATTCTAACCTTCGATATGAGTTTAAAAAGTAATACAAATTGTATTTCTAACAGATAGACGTCAAACTGTTGGAATCGCATAACCAAGGTTAGAATTAAATCCCTACTAACCTTTATTATGCGTTTGTAAAGTTAGATAATAATTATTTGTAACAGGTGAGCTGAACTTGTTGGGACCACATAGCAAAGGTTAGAATGAAAAGATATTCTAACATATATTAGGAGTTTTTACCGTTAGAAATAATTATTATCTAACTTTTCAACAAGTTCATTTCACCTGTTGGAAAGTCAATCTTTCCAACGTTATAAGACCACCTTCAAACTGGTAGAAACACCAATTTTCTAACGGTAAAAACTCCTAATATATGTTAGAATATCTTTTCATTCTAACCCTTGCTATGCGATTCCAACAACTTCAGCTCACCTGTTAGAAGGGATTTAATTCTAACCTTGGTTATGCGATTCCAACAGTTTGACGTCTATCTGTTAGAAATACAATTTGTATTACTTTTTAAACTCATATCGAAGGTTAGAATTTAGTTCTTCTAACCCAGTCCGTGCCTTTCCAAGAAGGTTTAGTCAACTCGTTACAAATACCAATTTGTAGGACGGTTATTACTTTTTGTCTAACTATCTCAAAATTTTTAGGACGGTGATTACAGTGCACATTCAATTGGTTAGAAATGTATGTATTCAGTATGTACTATCCCTTCCTTTTTATAGTGACAATTAGAATTCAGTAATTTCTTACATAAATACCATACATTTCAGCTGTTCAGTAGTTTCTAACTCCAATATTTGTTCATGATCTTATCATTTTATGCAGCAAAATGATCACTCCTTTAATCATTGTTCATAGCGGTGTGTGGTGTAATGGTATATATACTGGGGGAACAAAAGATTATATACCAATTCCTACTAATGGATTTAGTTTCGAAGATTTAGTAGAGAAGCTTGGAGATCGTTTGGATAAGGACACTAGTAGATTCTCTTTTCGAATCTTAGCTTTAGTTGAAGTGGATGAAGGTGAGACCATCAAGATGAAAGTTACCAACAACTTTGAATGGGCTACATTGATGGACATGACAAAATATCCCACTCTCTATGTTAATGCTGTCCCCCTACCTTGTTCGAGAGAAATAGCTGTTGTACCTCAGACATCCTTGCCTAATTGCAACTTCCCACTCTCTACCACGGGGACCAACAACAGATTGGATCATATATTTAATGCAGCTCAACATAGTTCGAAAGACCTCGACGAGTCTCCTATTTGTGCAGAACCCATTACTACAGGTCAAATTGAATTTGGATCCATCTTCATGACTAAAGAATCGATGATATGTGCTGTGCATGCTTACCATTTGAAAAACTTTGTCCAGTTCCGTACTGCTGTATCAAATAAAGATAGATTCCATATACAATGCAAGTTCGAATTAACTTGTGTGTTCTGCCTCAAGAGCAAAGCAGTTGGTTCGTCTTGGAGAATTTACAAACTCGTAGAGCATTCTTGCGTGTCAGATTTGAGAATGGCTTCGGAGCCAACACCGACTTCGAAAGCGGTTGCTGAGTATGTTCTCCCTTCCATGGGCGAGGATGGATTTGTTGTTAGGCCACGCGACATACAGGGTCAGTTTCTAAGAGAATTTGGCGTAAGATTGAAATACCCAACAGCCTTAGCAGGAAGGAATAGAGCTCTGAAAGCTATGTATGGAGATCATTACAAGTCATTCCAGGTTAGTATTATGTACAAAAGCATAATTTTTAATACATAAAATTATAATTACAGAGATTCTTACCGTATCTGTCATTAGTAAAGTTAGATTACAGTGTATCACCACTATTCATATGTAATATGACTATACGATTCTAACTCAATGGTCAGAATATATTAAATTCTCACTATACATTTTTCCTGATTGACAAATTTTTTTTTATTATTTTTTATTCAGATGGTTGCTAATTATTTGCACATGCTCCAAGAAACAAATCCTGGTTCTGTTGTCGACTTACAGACGGATGAGGAAAATACTTTTCAGTACTGTTTTTTTGCATTAGATGCAGCTATAAGCGGATTTCGGTTTTGTCGCCCGGTTCTAGTAATTGACGCAACTCATTTGAAGGGAACGTATAGGGGTGTTATGTTCTGTGCTTCTACTAAGGATGGTAATAATCAAATTGTGCCTTTGGCATTTGGCATAGGCGACAAAGAGAATGACATGTCATGGACTTGGTTCTTGACTCATGTACGGGAAAGTTTCGGAATTCCAGATAATCTGTTGATTGTATCAGACCAGCATATCAGCATCCGTAATGCTGTCAATTTTGTATTTCCAGGTATGTATCTATAGCAAAGGTTAGAAATTACACAATTCTTACGTTCCAGTATATAATACACAATTCAATTATAACAGAATGTTATCAATATGTAGGCACTGCTCACGGTTTGTGTACATACCACATCCAGGGAAACCTCCGAAACTTTGGGGATAGTATTATCGAGATATTTCAACTTGCTGCGAATGCGTACAAGGAAGCTGATTTCAATGAGCACATGAAAAACCTCGAAATATCAGCTCCCGGTGCTTACTCCAAGCTGATGGGAATTGATCCGAAGAAATGGGCCAGGTGCAAATGTCCTGTTAGACGTTATGCGGAAGGCACGTCGAATGCTGTTGAGTCATTAAACTCGAGGTTGAGATGGGGGAGGAAATTGCCAATAACGTCCTTACTGGAGTATGCACGAAATCTGATGCAATCATGGTTTTACCAGCGCCGCACCAAATCCGATAAGTGCGATAGAGAGTTTGCAGATTATGCCGAAGCAAGAATGTCAAATGTTATAGCCAAAGCAAACTCATTGAAGGTGCAGCCCATATCTAATGTCATATTCAACATTACACATGTTACGGCAAATAATATTGTTGATTTAAGTAAGAGGGAATGTACTTGTAAAGTATTTCAAATGGATCTTTTCCCATGTTCACACGCAGCAGCAGCAATCAGGTATGTCTTCTCTTGTGAAGGTTAGAATCTAGAACATTTCTTACCTTCGTATATACATCTAACTATCCACAAATTGGTTTTTTTTCGTAGGTTTCGTAATGAAAACCCCTTGTCATATGTACATTCATGCTATTCTACTCAAACATGGAGATCTACTTATTCATCCTTGATCATGCCTGTGCCTGCCCTATGTGATTGGCATACTCCTGATGACATTGCGAATCGGAGGGTCGAGACTCCAACAAATCCTAAGCAAGCTGGTAGGCCAAAGACCATCCGTATACCATCTGGAGCCCCTCCAAGTCAAAAAACCAGCAAGTCATGTACTAGATGCAAACAGGTGGGACATTATGCCAATGTGTGCAATGTACGTATAGACCTCCCTGCTGTAGATGTTGAGGGCTGCACCAATCAAATCAAGAAACGACGTCGTCAACCTAAGAAATGCGGAATTTGCGGTGTTCAAGGACATACACGACAATCGTGTAAAGACCCGCGTAGGTTTGAATGACTTCAAAGGATGGTTTTGTTTCCCTTTTTTGGTTGGTACGATGGCTTAGTACCATTTTGGTCCTCCTCTGACATTTTAACTTGTCAATTTTTATTGGCCAGAACATTATTTTTTTGGGCGAAATGTATTCTTATTGAATGTACCAATTTCAACAAGTTCATTTTCACCTGTTAGAAATATAAATTTTCTAACGTTACAATCACATAATAAAGGTTAGAATATCCTTAATTTTAACGTTTGCTATGTGGTCCCAACAAGTTCATTTCACCTGTTAGAAATACCAATTTTTTTAACGTTACAAATGCATAATAAAGGTTAGAATATCTTTATGAGTTAACGTTTGCTATGCGATTCCAACAAGGTCAGTTCACATGTTAGAAATAATTATTATCTAACTTTACAAACGCACAATAAAGGTTAGAATGGCTTTAATTCTAACCTAGGTTATGAAGATTCCAACAGTTTGACGTCTATCTGTTAGAAATACAATTTTTATTACTTTTTTAACTCATATCGAAGGTTAGAATTCAGTTTCTTCTAACCTATTCCGTGACTTTCCAAGAAGGTTTAGTCAACTCGTTAGAAATACCAATTTTAGGTTAGAATATACTATATTCTAACCCACTGAGTGGCAAATCCAGCAGGTTTAGTCCACCTGTTAGAAAGTCCAAATTTCTAACGTTAAAATATCCTAATAAATGTTAGAATTTCTTTAATTCTAACCGTTTGTATGTGGTCCCAACAAGTTCATTTCACCTGTTAGAAATACAAATTTTCTAACGTTACAATCGCATAATAAAGGTTAGAATATCTTTATGAGTTAACGTTTGCTATGCGATTCCAACAAGGTCAGTTCTCCTGTTAGAAAGTCCTATTTTCTAACGTTACAATATCCTAATAAATGTTAGAATTTCTTTAATTCTAACCGTTTCTATGTGGTCCCAACAAGTTCATTTCACCTGTTAGAAATACCAATTTTCTAACGTTACAATCGCATAATAAAGGTTAGAATATCTTTATGAGTTAACGTTTGCTATGCGATTCCAACAGGTCAGTTCAACTGTTAGAAATAATTATTATATAACTTTACAAACGTACAATAAAGGTTAGAATGTCTTTAATTCTAATCTTGGTTATGCGATTCCAACAGTTTGACGTCTATCTGTTAGAAATACAATTTTTATTACCTTTTTAACTCATATCGAAGGTTAGAATTTAGTTTCTTCTAACCTATTCCGTGCCTTTCCAAGAAGGTTTAGTCAACTCGTTAGAAATACCAATTTTAGGTTAGAATATACTATATTCTAACACACTGAGTGGCAAATCCAGCAGGTTTTAGCCCACCTGTTAGAAAGTCCAATTATCTAACGTTACAATATCCTAAGAAATGTTAGAATTTCTTTAATTCTAATCGTTTCTATGTGGTCCCAACAAGTTCATTTCACATGTTAGAAATACCAATTTTCTAACGTTACAATCGCATGTAGTGGTTTAGGGTTTAGGGTTTAGGGTTCAGGGTTTAGGGTTTAGGGTTCAGGGTTCAGGGTTTAGGGGTTTAGGGTTCAGGGTTTGGGGTTTAGGGTTCAGGGTTTAGGGTTTAGGGTTTAGGGTTTAGGGTTTAGGGATCAGGGTTTAGGGTTTAGGTTTTAGGGTTCAGGGTTTAGGGTTTAGGGTTCAGGGTTCAGGGTTTAGGGGTTTAGGGTTCAGGGTTTGGGGTTTAGGGTTTAGGGTTTAGGGTTTAGGGTTTAGGGTTTAGGGTTTAGGGTTCAGGGTTTAGGGTTTAGGGTTTAGGGTTTAGGGTTTAGGGTTTTAGGGTTCAGGGTTTAGGGTTTAGGGTTCAGGGTTTAGGGATTAGGGGTTTAGGGTTTAGGGTTTAGGGTTTAGGGTTCAGGGTTTAGGGTTTAGGGTTTAGGGTTTAGGGTTTAGGGTTTAGGGTTTAGGGTTTAGGGTTCAGGGTTTAGGGTTTAGGGTTCAGGGTTCAGGGTTTGGGGTTTAGGGTTCAGGGTTTGGGGTTTAGGGTTCAGGGTTTAGAATATCTTTATGAGTTAACGTTTGTTTCTATGTGGTCCCAACAAGTTCAGTCCACCTGTTGGAAAGTCAATCTTTCCAACGTTATAAGACCATATTCAAGGTTAGAATTTGTTTTATTCTTACCTTTTAACATAAATTAAAAACAGGATCCTTCAAACTGTTAGAAATACCAACTTTCTAACGGTAAAAACACCTAATATATGTTAGAATATCTTTTTATTCTAACCATTGCTATGCGATTCCAACAAGTTCAGCTCACCTGTTAGAAATAATTATTTTCTAACTTTTACAAACGAATAATAAAGGTTACAATGGATTTAATTCTAACCTTTGTTATGCGATTCCAACAGTTAGACGTCTATCCTGTTATAAATACAATTTTTATTACTTTTTAAACTCATATCGAATGTTAGAATTTAGTTTCTTCTAACCTATTTCGTGCCTTTCCAAGAAGGTTCAGTCAACTCGTTACAAATACCAATTTTAGGTTAGAATATACTATATTCTAACCCACTGCGTGGCAAACCCAGCAGGTTCAGTCCACCTGTTAGAAAGTCAAATTTTCCAACGTTAAAATATCCTAATAAATGTTAGATTTTGTTTCATTCTAACCGTTGCTATGTTATTCCAACAAGTTCATTTAAACCTGTTAGAAATACTAATTTTCTAACTTTATAATCGCATAATAAAGGTTAGAATATCCGTAATTCTAACATTCGTTTTGGAATTCCAACAGGTCGTCTAAATCTGTAAGGAATACTATCTTTAATACGTTATAATCTCATATCAAAGGTTAGTATTGTGTACATTCTTAACCTATTACGCGACAATTTGCATCATAACTACTATATACATGTTAAATCAGATGGTTATCATTGTTTTACAAAAGCTTTACAAAATTCAAAAAAACCAGTGATGCATTGACACTTTACATACATTACCACATTTACAAAAAATGGAGATGCGTTCCCTGGATTGGTTACAGAGACGCGTCAATGTTTGTTATCCCCCCCAAAAAAAGTTTTTAACTTACCAACACATGATTCTAAAACAGCCTCGTTGCATCACCATACAATCCTTCTACCAGCTGCTGCAAAGCCACTGGTTCGGTGCTGTTGTTGAAGATTGCTTGTGCAATATGGTGTCTGTATGCCTTCATTTCATCATTGTTCCTGAGCAGGTGTGGTGACTCTGGCCCCCTTGCTAGCATTTTTTCCACATACCTAAGGCAGTATAGGGCAGAATCTGATTTGTTCTTCTTTGCACGCCATATATCACTTTCTGGGGCTGTGTACATCAAAAAGTATAAGAATAGTGTAGATTCTAACCCCATGCTTTTGTGCCTAACATGATTTACTAAAAGATAAGATCAAGGTTATATAGTAATAAAATTATTGAGAATTTAATATATTTCTATCTATTTTCTACGTTATTAATATATGATTGGTTGGAATTTAAAATATTCTAACTAACAAAGAATTAAATTATTTACCTGTCGGAGGAGCTATTACAATTTCCCACTGGCCGTATTGCGGGATTCTTATATTACGCTTCTGAAAACCTCCGATCTCCTTCATGATTTGAGGCACGAGGCGTGACATCGCTATGAAATGGTTTAGCCTCTTCCTAACGTCCTCATCCTTGAATTCTGAAGACCGAGGATCGTGGATCACCAACTGTTGATTGCTGAAGTTTATTTCAACAGTGGCCCATTCCTCGTCAAAGTAGCACACAGCTATTACCTAATTTTGGATAACATACTAAGTATTCAGTTTCTGCTAAAAATAATGAACACTGTATAGTTAGAAATGATTACATTCTAACTATCTAACACTGTATAGTTAGAAATGATTACATTCTAACTATCTTACCTTCTCAAAATCAGTCCATTCTCTTACGTGATCACCCCAGGGTGGGTAAGTACCGTCTGCAAAAGCAACTAATTTTTCCATGTCTTCGGCAGGTATAACCTCTTCCTCGCTGGGGTCAAATGAATCATGATCAAACCCCCCCTTTGCCAGTTTCTTACCTTTATGCATTTCCTCAAACACACGTTCCACCTCACACTAAAACAATCAAAATAAGAAACAACAATCAGGATTTGATTCTAGTCCAAAAAATTAAAGTAAGGGCGTTAGAATTTAAATTATTTAATGAGTTACCATGAAAAAACAACAAGTAATCCCCACGTTGCGGTCGAGATGTGTGAATCCAGCTACCACCGGATTTGAAACTAGCACTCCCAGGTAACAATTTACATGGTCTTCCATTAGGTTATTCTTCTCTTTTGTAATGGCACGGAAGAATTCCTTGCCCATGTCAAGGGGCAATCCTACGTTGCGTCTGTTACAACCAATTTGAAATTAAGTAATTCCTGTTTTTGAAATGTTTAGATGAGAAATGATTCTAATTTTAAAATTTCGCAGACTTACGTTGCTTTCCCTTTTTTCATAAACGCCTTGAACTCATCCGGCTTTGGCCGTTTGTCTTCCCTCAAGAACGGGCTGCGGACGGCTCTTGATGGATAGATTTTCCGCAATGGTCGTACCGGATCGTGTGCCCTTTGGACATCATCCAAAGGTCCAATTCTAGTCAGGATTGGTAGGGTATCAAAGACCCGGTTGATCTGAGTGTCCGAGAAGCCGTCATCCAATTCTCCAAAGCCCTTCTTTCGGAGTATTAAAATGTTATTTTAATAATTAGAATCATTTTCCAAGAAATTTATAAATTATAACGTAGTTGGTAAGATTTAAGGAATATTCTAACACATTCGGTTAGATTTAATCAATTTCCTTAGTAGTCTGTTAGTTTTTTTCAATTTTATTGTGAATTTTAAAGCTCTATTCCGAGAATAGAGCTTTTATGCAATGTTTGTGTTGCCCATCACCGGTGCGAACGGTTAGAAGTAAGACTTCGCACCATTGGCGCACCATAACCAAGAGGATGGGATTTAAAGGTAATACTTTTTTACATTACGATTGTAAAAAAGCATTACCTTTTTTAATGACAAGGTACGAAGTACTATCGTTCTAACCGTCGATCATCGGGATTTTTAAAACAAGCAACAGAAACATTACAATATTTTTGTCCATTCTAAAACATTACAATGCAATGAAATATGGAAATACTTAGTCCAAATTCAGACAAGCAATAAAACAAATACGAAAATTGGAAATTGTTTCAACTGATGCAATGAAAATCAAATTAATTTTTTTTTTTATACCTGCCCACCATCTCCCAGGTTTGCTGTTGGGGTAGCTGTTGGTGCTTCTGCTGGTGCTGCCGTGGTCCCCCCTGCTGCTGGTGCTTGTGTTGTTGCTGTCTGTGCAACCGCTGCTGCTGATGCTGCTGGTATCTCAGTGGATGCTGCTGGTATCTCAGTGGATGCTGCTGCTATTCCAGTGGATGCTGCTGCTGCAGATGTTTCTGAGGCTCCTGTTGCGGCCTGAACAGCGGATTTCACACTCACCGGTACCAACCCCTCATCCTGCGATGCATTGAAATTCACACCCAAGGAGAACAGGGAATTGCCGGGGGATTCCAATGCGCCCGTTGGAATAGTTGTGCTTTCCTCAACGGCAACAACTTTCGTTGTTGCTGGAGTACTAATCACAGCTTTTTCAGATACTTGAGGTTGTTCAAGGGGCGTAGAGGGCACCGTATTTTGAGTGTCTGCCATTGGATCCAAACTTCCAAGCGCGTCACGGACGTCGCTACCACAGTTGTAAGCGTTGTCCGTCGTGGATCTCTCCAGCAGTAGATTCGTTACCTTTTCAGCCACGGCATCCAGCAGATTCTTATGGTTCTCAGCCAGCATTGCTTTGAGTGTATTCTGGTGGTAATCTTCCAACACGGCCTTCATGGCGGCCTCCATTGCGGCCTGGTTCTTGGTGACAGTAGCTTCAGCAGCGGCAGCAATAAGCACACTTGAGCTTGTGGCTATTTGTGGTCCAGATGGTTCTGCCACCGCTTCTTCATCATCATCCTCTTCTGCCTTTCTCTTTCCTTTCATGCTATCAGTTGGATCGTACTGGAAAGCGAATGGATGCGGGGTTGGATCCAACTCCAGTGACTTCCAGAAGGGCGAAACCTTCTCGTCAGTACGCGGCTTCAGCATCCGCAACACCCTCTGTGACAAGTAAGAAACAATGTTGAACATGTAAGAATTACAAATTTTCTAATCCCAGAATAGTGCAATAATTAGAATCAATTACAATTCTAACGATATCAGAAAGACAACATATATTTTTTTCCTAGCAGGCGTTGTAAGGAAATAAATTCTAACCTTCTTGATCTGTTTGTCAGTTGGCCATACCCTTGAGGTTGTATAAGAATACTCCATGAACCTCGGGATTTCGTGTTCATCCTTTTTCAAACCAATGGCCTCTCCGAAAGCGGGTATGGCCTCGAATATCCAAGCCTACGTATATCATACCAAAATACTGTTTAATAACAAATATATGGCAAAATATTTATTGCAAAAAAATGCAAAGACGAGTGTTTACTTACAGAAAAAGCAACAGTGTTGCCCTTGAAGTTGATGTTCAACATCCCTTCTTGCTTTGTTTTGGTAGTGATTCCCTTGATTGTATCCAGCAGAATTTGGAATGAAATGCTCCCCCACGGGAAGTTTTCCCACTCGTCTTCGTTCTCCAATAGCACCCACATCCAGGTTGGTATTTTCTTCTTGCAGCCATCAACTCCGAAAACAAACCCTAAGCACAACAACAGCTTACAAATCTTTACCCAGTCATCAGGCGTGGCCTTCACCGACTTCCCATCAACCATGAACTTCTTTGCATTGGCCGCTGTTCGGAGTTTTGACAACGTCGTGTCTGGATTCTCACCGAACAGCCTTGAGAATGTTGAATTGGGGGGAATGTCGTGTGCTGTGTAAGGGTTGAAGTTGGCCGGGCCAAACTTCAACCCACTGACTAGGGCATATTCTTCCCTTGAGAACCTCACGACCCGCCGGCCAATTTTGAAGTAAAGGGCTGTGTCGTCAATGGCGGGGTCTGGGATGACTTGATGGCAGAGCACATAGTGTAGCATGTTACCATTTCTTGTAGCGTTGTTATCCAGCCTTGTAAACTCTCCCATTGCAGAGTATCTGACTTTGTCGGCTACTTGGTGTTTGAGGCCTTTAAGCAGATCATTGACTTCACCACACAGTCCTTCATACCCGCCCGGTATGATTTTCTTTTTGGCTTGCTTGAGTTGTCCTAGCCTCACGAATTTCCATTCAACCTGCAAGTAAAGGGTCAGATTTGTATAAATTAGGATCAATATTTTAATATATTGGTTAGAATTTAACAACATTTCACAAAAGAACAACTAAACATAACTGACAACTAAGAATACTAACAGTTCTAACTGAATAATCAAACAATTTATGAATTCTAATGAATATGCTCATTTTCTAACCAGATGATGTAGAGCATAATACACATATTTCACCTTTGCTTTATAAAATAAAAACATGAATAATGCATTCTAACTAACAAATGCGAACAAACAAAAAAAAAAAATTCCCAAAAAAAAAAAAAAACCAGTTCTGTTAATAACAACATCAACAATGGATTCTAACTACCCCATATTTCAAATTTGATTTCTAACCTATTTTTCACATTTGATTTCTAAAATAACAAACATCAACAATGGGTTCTAACTAACAAATGCCAACGAAAAAGGGATTGATTCATCCAAATTAAGAATACTAACAGTTCTAACTGAATAATCAAACTATTTGTGAATTCTAATGAATATGCTAATTTTCTAACCAAATGATGTAGAGCATAATACACATATTTCACCTTTGCTTTATAAAATAAAAACATGAATAATGGATTCTAACTAACAAATGCCAACAATCAAAAAAACAAAAAAAGAAGGTATTCATCCCAAAAAAAATACCAGATATGTTAATAACAACATCAACTATGGATTCTAACTAACCCATATTTCAAATTTGATTTGTAACTCATATTTCACATTTGATTTCTAAAATAACGAACATCAACAATGGGTTCTAACTAACAAATGCCAACGAAAAAGGGATTGATTCATCAAAAACTTAACATACATATCAAGTTTCAAAAAAAAAAAAAAAAATGCAATCCAAAAAACACAGATAGTACACAGCCTCTCACCATTTTTTTACGAGTTAGAATCCAAAAAACCCATTCTAGTACAATGCCAACGAAAGGAACTACATCCATTCTAAGAAAAAAATGCAATCCAAAAAACACAGATAGTACAATGCCATCGAAAGGAATTACATCCATTCTAAGAAAAAAATGCAATCCAAAAAACCCAGATAGTAAAGCAGATCGGATTTTTTGCAACCATTCTAACTGCCCCATTTCAAACCCAAACAAGAAATAACAAAACTTTTTTAACTGAATCACAAAACTCAGATCTGTGCTCAATAATGAAAATTATATATTTAAAAATCCAATATACATGAGAAACATTTTTTTTACCTCTTCTGTGGTGAATGGATAACCGGAGGGCCTATCATCTCTCTGTTTGTCGGCGTCACTTTTGCTGCCGGAGTCTTCTCCGGTTTCCGGAGGAATTTCCTGTACGTCGTCTTCTTGCTCGCGATTTTTCTGCCTCGTTGCCTTCTTCTTCCTTCCCCTCTTCGTCGGGCTCGTCGGGTTAGATGGGCTTTCCTCGATTTCAGATGATTCCGCCTCGGCCTTCCTCTTCCGTTTGGCGGAGCTACGTGTTCCAGTCGCCATTGCTCGCCGGCGGAAATTACAGAGGAAGAGTGTTTTTGGGAGAGGAAGGGTTTTGTCAGAGGAACTGTTGGGAATCGGGTTTCTGCAGAGGAGGTTGAGTGTGATTTTCTAAAAGTGAATAGTTGCTGCGATTTTCAAGCGGGAGTGGGAAGGAGGTTAATTGAATGCAGGGAAGTTGAATTTATGACCAGGGGTAAAATAGTCCACTCACATGTAAAATAGACACATTTTGTGTTTTCTTAAGTTTCGAACAACTATTGGTTTCTACTAAGCTACTTAGACACCATATTTTTTGCCTCTCTAATTATTTTATAATTATCATTATTAATATTATTATTATTATTATATCTTTAATAGTTATCTTCAATATTATTCTATTCATACATGAATAGATTTTAATATATTATTTCGATATATATTTTTAAATATATTATGTTTATTATTTATCTTTATAATTTAACTAATACTAATATTTACATATATACTATGTGATTGTGAATATTAAAATATAGTATTTTAATCTCAATATTATAAAAAGCACATCACGTATAGAAGAATTATACTCCGTATATCACTTGACTTATTTTAATATTTATTTATGTGTCTTCAACATTATTCTTTTATTAGAATAAATAACGGGCGGCTTGAATTAGTTTAATTTTTTTTTATGTTTGCTTAAAAATAACACTAGACAATTAATTATTCAAGTTGAATTTAGCGGGATACACTATACCTATTACTGAAATATTACTCTTATAAACCTACTTTTCATTATAAAAATTAGTTGGCGGCTTGAAATAATAGAAGAATTATATATCGATTTGACTTATTTTAATATTTATTTATGTGTTTTCGACATTATTCTCTTATTAGAATAAACAACGGGTGGCTTGAATTATTTTAATATTTTTTTCCTTATGTTTGCTTAAAAATAACACTAAACAATTAATTATTCATGTTGAATTTTAACGGGATATACTATACCTATTATCGAAATATTACTCTTATAAACCTACTTTTTATTATCACAATTGGTTGACGGCTTGAAATAATGATACCTTATTTTAATATTTTTCTATGTCTCTTCGACATTAATCTTTTATTAGAATAAACAATAGGAGGCTTGAATTATTTTAATATTTTTATCTTATGTTTGCTTGAAAATAAACATAAAAATTAATTTTTTCATGTCGAATTTTGACGAGGTACACTATACTTATTATCAAAATATAACTATAATAAACCTACTTTTATTATCGACATGGCGAGATGAAATCAATATAACTATTTGAGACCCCTCATTGACATTTTCTTTTTTATTAAAACAAACAACGGGCGACTTGAACTTATTTTAATATTTTTCTTTTATATTTGATTATAATAAATAACGGGCAAATTGACATTTTAATAATTTTCATTTATATTTTACAATAAAGCTATTTGGCCACATTATGGCTAGCCATAATGGGGTTATTATGGTAAATTTGCTTTTACATAAGTAATAAAGTATTATGGATATTTAATGGGGCAGTGAATTTTACTTATTTACCCTTCTTGCACTTTTGATAAGTTTGAGTTTTAAATTTTAATTTGAATCTATTTTTATATTAAAAAAAAAATACTTTGCAAATTTACATTTTCCAAAAAAATGATTTTTTGTATTTCACTACTATTTCTCACCCTACTTGCAAAGCAACATAGAGCTAGTAAAATTCATCGAAAAAAAAATAAGATGAGAAAAATTCAAAAGGGGAACATAGATATATGAGGCAGTGGCTGAGGGATATATTTTTGTTATGTTTTCACATATCTTTTTATAAACTTCTCTATTTGATAATACTATACTATGAACTTTCATTATAATCAAATAAAATCGTAAAAGAGGCGAACTGATATTATTAGATGAATTACTCAATTAGGGGGTGTTTGGCTAAATTTTATTTAGATAGTTTATAAGCTCTCATAATTCTAAGTTGAACTATAAACATTTATTATATTGCATCTTATTAAACTACCATAATTTCATACTTCTAAAAAATAATCTTAAGCTTATAATATCACATGTAATTGAAATTCACAAATCATAATTCAAATTTCAATTCTGTATCTTGGGATATTGTGTTTAATTAAATTTCATGCATTGTACCTCTAAAGTTTATTCCCCACCTTATAATATCGCATGTGATATGAATTTCAATTATGTATCTCATGGTGTCGTGTATAATTAAATTTCATGTGATATGTAAGACGTATCGTAATTCAAAGTTTAACTATAAACCTTACCATATCATGTCTTATTAAAATACTGATATTACTTCTAAAATTTAATCTCAATCTTATAATATCATGTGTAATTGTACCTCAAAGTTTTGCTCTCCATCTTATAATATCACATGTGATATGAAATGACGTATTGTAATTCTAACTTCAACTATACACGTTATTAAACTATCAATATCACACTTCTAAAATTTAATCTCAATCTTATAATATCACGTGAAATTGAGGTTCACAAATCATAATTTGAATTTCAAATATATATCTCATTATATCGTATTTAATTAAATTTCATGTATCGTACCCCTAAATTAATGTATGGTAATTCTAAGTTCAACTATACACTTATCATATCATGTCTTATTAAACTTCCAATATCATACTTCTAAAATTTAATCTCCACCATATATTATCAAGTCTAATTGGTCGATAAAACAAATTTAGGAAATTAAACTTTAAAAAAATGATTACTAATAATTTTTAATGTAAAACAATAAACATAAAGTTTGTTTTCATGAGGTTTAATATTTGGATGACTATTTAAAACTAATTAGATTAATTATACTAAGTTGTAATAGAATATATATAATCTTGATCAAGCCCATTAAGATGCTAAAGGAATCACTTTATATTGTACTCCCTCCGTCCCATAGTAGTAGACCCATTTGCTTTTTAACTTTTTCGACACGCGTTTCCATCGAGACGTAGTACGGGTTTTACGATATAATTTTGAAATATTATTTATTTTACGGGATACTACGAGTGTCGTAGTATCCCGTAAAATAAATAATATTTCAAAATTATCACTCATAGTATCCCGTAAAAGAAATATTATTTCAAAATTATATCTGTTGGTCCCGGTTTGTTAATAGGAAAAATACGTAGAGGGGGGGGGGGGGGGGGGGGGTGAATACGTATTTTTGAAGTTTTTCAACTTCAAATCCCTTAACTCAGAGTGACAAGTAAATAGCTCTTTTTGAAACTTAAGACCTAGCTGAAGCTAGATCTACAGTATGTAGCTTGCCTACTTGACCGAAGTGAACACTTGATCAAGAGGGAGTCTTTACTCGTATGTGCGGAATTTGGTGAGCTAAATCTTTTCCTAAGTAATTAAAATATCCAGATTAAGTTGTTTAGATGCACGTGCAATGGATAAACAAAGTAAAGAGTTTAGGGTTAGAGAGATACGACACGAAGATTTATAGTGGTTCGGAGATAACACTCCTACGTCCACTTTGTTGCACGACGGCAACTGTTCTTTTCACTCAAGAACTTGAAGGTTACGGGTCCTTCAAAAACCTGGTCGAGATCGGGCTTCACTCGCCTAGATCAAACGACAGACGTAGTGATTGCGGGTTCACTACACAAACCTAACAAAGACTGGAAGCTTCACTCGCTTCAGTCGAAACAGACAGGGAGATTGCGGGCTCTCCTTACAGCCTAGCTTCGATCGAGCTTTACACAAACGATGTAAGTGTAAGCTTGGATCTCAACTCTACGATCGAGGCTTCTTCAATCGATGAAAGAAGAGCCTTGGATCTGGACAACCTAACTGACAACACTCAAAAACCTAACAGACAAAGTATAGGGTTTTTGGTTGACGACACACTATGAAGAACTCTTTACAGTAGATGCAAAGATTGGCTAGAGTTCTTCTTCTAAGCTTCGGATATATGAAGTGGGCTTAGAATCTAAGTGTGAAGGTTGTGAAGACGAGTTCCGATGAACTGGAAACTCGGAGAACACTGGAAAACAAAGACTCGAAGATTGCTCTAAGGCTTGGGAGTGTTTGTTTGCAGTAGGCTCGTATGCGCAGGTAGTGTTCTACTTCTCTTCGTCTTCATCCTTCACTATTTATAGGCGGAGGGTTGGCTGAGATCCGTTGCTTGGTTGGTGGCCTTGTCCCTCCTCCTCTCGACAGTACTTGCGCAGCTAGCAACTTTTCAGATGCGCAGTTTTGGATTTTTGCCGGAAATGGCTAAGTTCCAATTTCAACAGTAACTGGAGCGACCTAGTACTGTTACGGCGCCTTGTCGGCCTGGCAGTCAACTCTTCCGCTCCACTCCGCTTTCGACACGTGGAGATCTCGTAATTAATGCTACGATCTCCTGTTGACTGGAGTTCAAAATATGGGCGGGAGTTGTGCTGTCGCTTTCTGGTAGGTAGTGGCTCGCTTCGCTTTGAAGTTGTAGCGTCCGCTCTAGTTGAGTCACTTCGTAGTCATTCTGTAGTGAGTCGCTTCGGGAAATAAAGTTCCCTAGTGACTGCTTTGGAAACTGCTGACTAGAGTTGACTAGCTTTGACTCTTCACTGTAGCGCTTGCTTCGCTTCGCTTTGGCTCGTTTTGAACTGTAGCGCTCGCTTCGCTTCGCTTTGGCAGACTCACTTTGAATCTACTGTAGCGATCGCTTCGCTTCGCTATTCTTCGGCACGCTTCACTTCGATTTGCTTGACCCGCTTCGCTTTGGAAAACACACTCAAGTGAGTGGCCTTCACTTGAACTTTTGAAGTCTAATCTAAGCAAAATAAAAGAGCCATCCTAACAGAGTAGGCTTAGAAAAATTCTAACCTATTAACTACAGCAAAGTGGGTCACTTGGGAGCTGGACACTTGGGGTTTTGGGATCCAATCAAAACAAATGACTTCGTTTATCAAGTATCCCACATAGTTCCCCCTTAACAAATTGGTCCATAACAATTCCCAACAATATCGTAAAACCCGTACTACGTCTCGGTGGAAACGCGTGCCGAAAAGTCAAAAAACAAATGGGTCTACTACTATGGGACGGAGGGAGTATTTTATAAGTTAAAGTATATAAAAAGTGAATGTTTATTACTTCCTCTGTCTCACGATTAGTGACCCCCTTTCCTTATTGGGCCGTCTCACGATTCCTGACCCCTTTCCATTTTTAGAAATAATTAACTTTTTAATTGCACAATTAGTTCTCCCTTATTACAATTAACATCCTTATTAAATTTAAAAAAAAAAAAAAGTTAATGTTTTTTTCGCCTTCCATCTCTTCCCCGCTTCACTCTCATCTCTTCCCCTCTCTCATCTCTCTGTCTCTCCCTCTCTCTCTCACACACACGCCATGGATCCCCATCGCACAGATCTGAGAGCTTCTCGTCTCCGTCGACCTGGATCCCAACTCGCAGCCCCTCCCCCGTCGGAGCAAATCACCGTCGCGGCAGCTTGCCACGTCGCGAGGTCGCTTCTGTCGACTGATAAGTATGTCGCCGCCGTGCTCTCCGTCGCGGTGACCCCTAATTTTTCAAGCGTTCGAGCCCGACGAGTGCGCATACCCTCCCCGTTCTCCTTCTCAGATCTCGTCCTGGGCAATTCTTTAGCAATTTCTTTTCTTTTCTTTTTTTTTTTTTTTTTGAGCAATTTACCAATTTCTATTTGTACGAAGTTTATTTAGTTAAATTGTGGCTAAAGTTTTTTTTTTTTTTTAAAATAATTGCATTACATTTACATATTTATCATGATCTTTTCTTTTCATTTAAATTGTCTTTTTCATTTAAATTGTTTCTCTTTTCCTTTTAAACTCTTCTGCCTCATTTATGATGCTGTCGAAAAAAAAATATATTTTTTATTATTTTATTAACATGATATTAATGAAAAGAAAAAGTATTATAGGCCAAAATGAGTAATTTTGAAGCCAAAAAGTAATAAGGACAAAGTGGTAATTTAAGTTAGTAGTAAACCGGTTTTTCTGATAAACCAATATTAATTAAAGCGGTTCTTTTATTGAACCAGATTATGGCCAGCCATAATGTGGCCAAATAGCACCACCCTATATTTTACTTTAAAATAACGTTATAAAGTGATTCGTATCGAATTCTGACAGAATACAAATGCATCTACCATCAACATATTCCCCTTTAAACCTATTTTCTTATAAACATGAGTAACGGGTGACTTTATATAATTATATATTTTTGTACTAAAATCATATCAAATTAAGTTACAGGTTAGATTGCAAAAGAGGCAGAATTCGATTAATGTAAACTATTTTCGAAGGTAATAAATTATTAAGTACTTTTTGTATTACATTAATTTTTTTTATTATTATTATTATTTTTTTTTTGTATTTCACGGGAAACTTGGCTTTGTTGATTTCGGCACCAATTTCATTTATAAGTCTTTAAACGTCGAATATATAAATGTAACAAGAATTGACATTATGGCTTGATTTATTTTGATGTAACGGCATTTTGTTTTTATTACAATAAACATCGAGCTACGTGAATACTTATATGATAAGCATACATAGTAGTATACAATATAAAACTAAATATAAGATAGATATTGTGTGAGATTGAAATATATCATACTTCAATATTTACAAATATATGTATTTTAGATAAATAGGAATTGCGGATGTAAGAATTGACACGTATGTATGTCGATCAACGTGGTGGTTCGAAACGGGCATCTTAACTTATTTTGATATAACGACATTTTCTTTTTTATTGAAAAAAATAACGGGTGACTTGACATATTGTCATATTTTTCATTTATAATTTACTTTAAAATAACGTTATAAAGTGATTGTATCGAATTTCGAACGAGATACAAACACACCTATCATCAAGATATTCCCCTTTAAACCTATTTTCTTATAAACACGAGAAATGAGTGACTTTATATTGACATTTTGTTTTATTACAATAAACAACAGGCTATGGGAGACTTACATTTTCTGTTTATTAAAATAAACAACGGGCGGCTTAACGAGATACAAATGCACCTATCATCAAAATATTCCCCTTTAAATTTATTTTCTTATAAACACGAGTAACAGAACGGAGACTACGCTCAAACTTCAATAGCTTTGTAGAAGAGGAGCCAAACATATTATTTTGGTCCATATTTCTTATATAATTTTCATATTGTTTCATTTACTTTTAGAATTTTTGTATTACTTTTATTTTATTTTTTTATATTTCGCAAGGAACTTGTCTTTGTCGTTGTTGGCACCAAATTGAGTTATAACTCTTTAAACGTCGAAGATTTAAATATAATATGATTCGGCATTGAATTAGTTCTTCATCATTCTTAAATTCTTTTTATTGTTTGTAAGTACATAAAAATCGATAATCATAGTCTAAAATGTTTAAAAATAAATTTCACTAATGAAATATCTAAACATTAAAAATAATTGACACCCGTCGATTTTCGACGGGTTGTAAACTAGTTTTGAATATTTTTATCATATGCAAATTCTTAATTCAAGTTTAATATAAACTTGTTAATTGCTACTGTGTTTTGGAGCATAATTAATTTTGGTATAATATAATTTTCTATATCATATTTGTAATTGAAAATAATGAAATAAAACGGGCAATAAAAAATTATACAATGGACATTTCATCAAATTTAAACTAATTAATTTACATGTTAAAAAAAATTAAATATTTTATTAATAAAAAAAGAAATACCTACACATAAGTCATACTATTTACCACACATGTATATATTGCCATGTCATCATCCACGTCATTTCCACCTCATAATTATAAATTAGTGAAAATATAATTATCCACACTTAAAAGTACATTTAACGACATCTATATGCTTGGTTAAAAATTGGTGTTTTATCCACACGTACATACAATTGTGACTAAAAGTATTTATCTACAAAATTTTAACCACACATATCATAAATGTCAACATTTGTGAATATAAATATATAACCACACATAAGTCTATTATTAGTCACATTTGCATGTGTGGCTAAAAACCTCTTTTCTTGTAGTTAAAGTTCTTATGAAGTTTCAAATATATAATCTCACAAATAAAATGGAATGAATAAATAGGACTCAAACTTTTCAAGCATCACTTTGTAAATACATTTGTCAAAGTACGTAAAACAAAAGGATTTATGTTACATGACCAACTCTATACAGCAAAAACCACAGGAAATCACCAAGGCCGAAGCATCTCGACGATCGAAATCCAAGAAAACGAAACGAATAAAATCGAGAGACTTTCGTTCTTCTCGTCGTTGCATCCATCGATCACCAGTCGAAGCTCATGGACTCGAAATGCAGGTTCTTGGCTAAACCAGAGCCACATATTTTGGCAACTTCATGTCTCATGCTCTTTGGCCCACACACTAGTACTCCAACATCTCTTCCTTTGCAATCAAACAGTATCCCTGCAAATTCATACACAAATTCAACCTCTATTAATTCTATATATGTTTAAAAAAATAAAAAAAGATTCAAAAAAAGTTAAAATGAGCTCACTCTTGAGATCAGGCCTTGAACCATAATGCACATTGGTGGATTGGACAAGGGACTGATGAGGCAGGCTCTCGAGTTCTCTATCCGAAGGCGATAGCCACGAGGAAGGCGACCTCGTTGGAGTAGGCGTATCGAAATTCTTTACCTGATTCCCTTCTGCAGAAACCTTCCTCTTCTGCCATAGGAAAACAGCACTGGTAACTACAAAGATGCTCAAACACACAAGAAACATGTCCCAAAGAATCTTGTAGCTGTAGTGGTAATTCTCCTTTCTCTTCTCCACCGGATATATTTGGTAACGAGTAACGAGCCCGAGAAGCACCAAGAACATGACGAAGGAGGACGAGATTATCACGCCGAGCCAAAGCCAGCTGTTCTGCCCTAGGACTGCAGAGATTGGAGAGTCTGATGAATTTGGCCTAAAGAGTTTTATCTCTATTTGGTTCTTAGCATCCTCCTCGACCGGCCTCTCGTGTTCTTGAGTAACGTAGGCTTCGATCTGCATCTGCAGCTTCGACAAGTCCAAGGAATCTCCCGACAGAGGAAGCAAGAGATCAAGCATGGACAAGTCAGCTGTTTTCTTGAAGGCTGTGACTAGGAGTACATTCGGAACCTTCACGTCCGATTCTGCTGCGCTCGTGGAGATGATCTCGCGGATAATTGAGATGAAAGGCGTGATTCCGCTCCCTCCGCTTATCATCACCAAAGACTCATGGCTGAAAATACATCCAAACTTCATCAAAACCTTAAAAAACATAGGATTTTTATCTCTTGAGGGTGATTTTTACCTCAAGAAATGAGACGATGAAGGTTCGTAAGGGCCTTCGGTAGATACTTGAAGATGATCCAAAGACATGGAAAGCTGCTTGTAAAGCTTTTGAGTCCAACTACCTTGAGATTTTATGGCAACACTAATCTTATCTTTCTCCAAATTGCTGTTGGAAATCACTGTGAATGGATGCCACTGCAGTTTGCATACGCTCGGAACTCGTACGAACAACGTACTCGTAGTGTTATACGACAGCCCTAAAAGCAAAGAAAAAAGAACACTCAAATTTAGTTAAAACATGCTCAAAAAATGAAACTAGTTCCTCTGCTCACTTGGATTCTTGGCAAAGGTGAGTTCCATGGTTCCGTTGGGCAGAAGGCGAGCGGAGTCGAGCCTAACGCTCTCCCTCGACTGGAGGAACCTCAGATAACGGTCGATGAGGAAGAGGAAGATCCCGGGGAGGATCATGCAGAGGTAGGCCACGCCAACATGGAACATGTAGAAGAAGATGTAGAGGGTGTAGAGTTGGTGAGAGTAGTAGAAGATCTCGAACGCCTTTCGCCTAACGCGGTCGAAGCTCGTCCCCCATATCACCAGCAACAGCACGAAGGCGATCACCCCGGCAAAGTTGGAGAGGTAGGTGCTGCTCCACTCGAGCATCTGCACCAAACGAAACATATGTCAAGTTACGTTACGTACTCGTTGCATGCATGGGAACGTGAAAGAGATCTAGGGTACAAGCGTTTATGCACCAGGTCCATCTGGTGGGTCATCGACCACCAGTAGATGATGAAGCCTACGGTGTGGGCGGTGAAGAGCACGGAGGAGAGGTGACCGAGCCATATGTGGTACTTGATGCTCGAATCCGAGGTTAGGCCGACGAGAGGGAGGAGGGACGACCCGCGCGTCACCGGGAAGAACAGGAAGGCCCAGCACGTGTTCCCGATGTACCCCAGCCGGAGGGAGACGCTCCGGAACTTCGCCATCCATCTAGAGAGAAAGAGAGAAAATCAAGAACATATTTTTTATCGTCAAATAAACCAATAGTTTGAGCATTTAGATAATTAGACGGAATTGTATAATGGTATCAGAGCCGTTGGCTAACGTCTACTCCCTCCGTCCTTAAATGAGTGTCCCGAGCCGTCATTTTGTGCAAACCAAGGAGAAGGGTAAATTGACACTTACGCCCTTAAAATCCTTGATTATTTATTTATTTATTTTTGTCTTTATCCCACTTTTAGATTTTCAAGAAAGGGTAGTTTTGTGTAATTTTTGCTTGGAAAAATGTGATAGGACTACTTATTTAGGGACAAAATTTTTGGCGGCTCGGGACACTTATTTAAGGACGGAGGGAGTAGTTCCTATATTTAATAGATTCCACTACTCTCTACAAGTTCGAGCTTGCTTATAGATGAGACGGAATTTTATCAATAAACAACGACATAAATAATTTCGTACACTTTTTCTCCTGGGGTATGCATGTGGAGATGGCCGAAGCTGATGTAGAGGTAGTTCGCCAGAGACCAGATCATGAGGGCCACGAACATGGCGGCGAAGGTCAGCTCCACCGCGTTGACTATCCCCAGCGGCGCCGCCACCAGCGCCGGCCGTTTGGCGGCGAAGAAGTAAGAAGAGGGTTTTCCCCTCTGAGGATTACCGGATGATTTCTTGAGTAGATGGAGATAAACACACCCCAAAGCAGCAATGAGCATGAGAGGGAAACTGAGCAAGAGGAGATTAACACCTGCAAAACAAACATTTACAATATGAAATTAGAGAGAGAGAGAGAGAGAGAGAGAGAGAGAAGAAGAAGAAGAAGGAGAAGACATGTATAGATTACTTTGTTCACGGAAGTAAGTGGAGTTGAGTTTTTTGGTCATTTTGGGAGTCCAAGTATTCTTGTAGATCTTCGTAGGCAAAAGAATCCAAACGCACATATAAGCTGCGAATATCGTAACGAAGAAAAACTGCCATGCTGCCCGATATCTCATCTCTCCCTCTCTCTCTCTCTCTCTCTCTCTCTTCAGTATAAACTGTTTAGATATATCGAATGAAATTGGAATTTTGTTGATTTTAAGAGGTAACTGTATCTATGTATATATGTGTGTGGAGATCGATGATGTAAGAGAACTGAATGCGTAATTAAGCGTTAGAGAGAGAGAGAGAATGAAATTAAGGGGGAAAGGCATGATTCATGCTCAAGTACAAACATTACCGTACGTACGTAGTATAGAGTTGATGCAAGTAGCTCTTCTAATTAAAGCTGTATTTTTCAATTTAATATATCAAAGTCAAAACCTCACACGTTTGATAAGTAGGCTGGCTTTTAGACGAATGAGAAGTCGACCACCACACAATATGTTTTATCAAATACTTCCTCAGCTTTTTTTTGAAGCGATTCGTTTATTTATTATATAGGTGGTATAAAATAATAAAATAATAAAAAAGGCCAAGTGAAAAAAAATAGAGGGAGTACGAAATAAAAGTTTATTGCTCCCTCTCCTCTGTCCCATTTATTAATCCCCGAGTTTTTGGCACGATATTTAAGAAAAGCAAAAATATAAGGGTTTTCAAATGTGTTTTTTATACTTTATTCATCCCATTTCAGTAGTCATATTTTTTTTCGATATAAGATTTTATGCGTAAGTGATGAAAATAACAAGTAAGAGGTTCGAATTAAAAATGAATGGTTAATTCTTCCCATTTAGAAAACGGGAGTAGTGAAATGAAACAACCCAAATAGCAAGCAAGCAAGACTAATGAAATGAGAAGAATGGGGTATTATTTTTTTTCGTTATAAAGAAATTGAACTAATAAATGGGACAGGCGAAAAAAGAAAGTGAAACTAATACAGAGAGACATCGGAGTAATAGTAAACAAAATTCGAATTTTATACATCGGAATTTTGAATTTATTTGATTTATTAATTTTAAATTTTTATTAATTGTTAAAATTCTATGAATTCGAATTGAATTGATGAGCCTTAGTTAATTATAACGTATAGATTAATATAAATGAATTTGGAATGCGATTGGTAAATTGATTTGAAACCGATAATCTAATACGCAAATTGATTTTGTAATATTGTGTTTAAATTATTTTTTAATTTATAAAGTAGTAATATGCATTACAATTAATGTGATCATCGTTTGATTAAATGAGATCTTCTATTCTATTTCGATGCGATATATCTCCCATTACGTTGTTGGATGATTGACATGTGTTAATACATTTACGAAAAACCGGCATTGTTATGCATTGCACTTAATGTGATCATCATTAAATTAAAATGTTAGGTTCATAAATGTTTTTAGCACATGTAAATCATTTGAAGATGCAAAACACGAAATGTTATCGAAATGCAATAGAGGATCATTTCGCAAAGCGCAATGTGAAGCATGGCTAGCTAAGATCCCTTGTCAAAATCATGTTGAGATTCTCTATTGCACTTCGGTGTAAAATTTAATATTGCACCGTCGAATGTTTGACACTAGGTTACAATCATTTTCAAAATTAATACTTTTATTAATAAAAACTTTTATTTACTGATGAAGCTGAATATATTTTTAGCATCCATCAAACATTTTACAGTACGCGCAGAAGGAGATATCGCACTAAAATATAATAGAGAATCTCGTCCGATCGGAATCATAGTCAATCTCTCAAATTTCAACTTCATTGCATTCCCTCAAATTTTCAATATCTTACTATACATTTTACTCCTTCCGTTTCTATGAAATGACCACGTTTTCATTTTGGGGCGTTTTATTTAAATGATCAGTTTTCTATTTTGGCTCAATAAATTCATATGCACACCTCATTAAACTCTTTAATACACTACATTTATACACTAAACCTCATTTTAAGTATGTGGACAATGGACCACCACTATTTTATAATAAACCTCAATTTTCTTAATACGTGTACCCAAAAGAAAGTGACCGTTTCAGAATAAACGGAGAGAGATATCTTTCACATTGCCTAAGAATGGTACTTTGTGAAAGTACCTATTGTTGCAGTACATTTGACTTTTGGATCTTCATAGTACAATTTGTCACCCCATACATTATTTGGCAAATTCAACTTAACACGATTCCTTAATAGTAGTAGTATTCTATTTTTCCATAACATAGTTGTAATATATATATTGAAAATTATTAAGGTCAAATGTAATAATTAAATTGGATAAGACATGACATTCTCTATTCCACTTTTATGTACCAACCGTGTACTAAATGTCGATTTCTATTGATTATATGCATTTTCTCTTAACAATTTTAACGTGTTATGATTTGTGATAATCTTACATAATTTTCTATAGTTCACCATCTATTTTAATTTTAGGGTTTATACTTATATTTTTGCATTTAATTTCAATTTTATTTGATTAAATAAGGTTGATAAATTATGGTTAGGAGTATAATATTTTTAAATTCTAATTTTTTGTTCATAAATTTATATTTTATTTTGTTATATTATTTTCATTTTTATTTTTATAAAAAATATCATAAAAAATAATAAAATAGTTAATTGATACACTTAGAAATGGGGATGAGTATCTCATATGATTGGATAAAGAGAACAATTGTGTAATTTAAAATCAGTTGGGTATATTGCAGAAATAAATAAAACTATCAGAATATTGATAAAATTAGTGTCTAATGATATACTTTCATATCGAATTTTAAAAAATAAAAAATAAAATAAAAATCTATATACTACTCCCTTTGTCTCATTGATAAAGGGACATTTTCTTTTTCGGGACGTTCCACTGATATAGAGATCTTTCTCAAAAATAGAAAATTACGGAGTATAACTCAATAAAATTCAGACATATCACTTTAATTCACTACCTTTCACTTTAATAAACTATCATCACTCCCGTCTTAATTCTCGTGCCCAAAAAAATGTCTTTATCCCAGTGGGACGGAGGGAGTATATAATAGTAAGCTGTAGTTATTTTTAGAAATTTCAGTTTATTAATTATATGAATTTAATTTAATTTATGTAAATAAATTTTATATTAATAAGTATTTAATTATTTAATTTTTTTATCAACTATTTTTAGAAATTGTGTATTAAAATGGTCATTATTCACTATTATACATTAATATTTTTTTAGTCAACTAGTAATTAATACTAGTAAACATTACAAAAGTATAATTTATGACAAATTAATAATTTTTAGCAATTTAACTAATATGATGACTTTAAGTTTATTCCGTATTAATTTATGTTATTACGTGCCTATAGATGGTTATATCTTATACCTTACATATATTTAAGAAATGTTCGTTATTCGTTTAGATAGGGGGAGTATTTCCCACTTTCAAACTATTTCTTGATTATAAATTTCAAGATAAAAAAATCAATAATCACATCATTTTTTCATACTGAATGAGAAATACTAACATAAATCCTATAGATAGTTCGCATCCAAAATAAATGTTAGCTAATGAAGAGAGAAAGAAAAGAGGAAAAAAATATACCCACAAAACGTAATTTTTTTTTTTTTTTTTCATATTTGTTTTCCTTATTTACACCAAAATAACATGGTAGGAACCACAAAAGCCACACCGTAAGAATAACAAAAGTATCAATCTCAGTTACAACAACGACGACAACGACAATAATAATAAAAAAAATCTCCAATTACAACCAAACAGATTGTGCAGCTTCAATTTGATCAAACCATAAACAAAAAACTACTTACACTTGGCCAAATTATGTATCCCAAATAAATTTACAAAGAAGCATTTACAAGTGTAGAGGAATTGATCACCAGTTGAAGCTGATGGACTCAAAACAGAGGTTTTTGGCTACAGCAGATGCACATATTCTGGCAACTTCGTACCTCATGCTTTTTGTCCCGCATACTAGAACTCCGACATCGGATCCTTCACAATCGTTGAGTATCCCTGCAATCAGATACAAAGCAGAAGTCACGTTTTCCCATCCCTATATCGGAGAAGAAACGAAGGAACATAAATTCAAAGGGGGAAAAAAGAATCTCACTCTTTAGATCAGGTCGTGCTCCATAATGTACGTTTGTGGATTGAACCAGAGACTGTTGAGGTAGGCTCTCGAGTTCTCTATCCGAAACACTTAACCAAGAGGAAGGCGAACGCGTTGGAGTTGGCAGATCGACATCCACGATTTTTTGCTTCTTCCCTTCTCCGGAAACATTTCTCTTTTGCCAGAGGAAAACTGCACTTGTTGATACGAAGATACTTGCACAGACAAGAAACATGTCCCAAAGAATTTTGTAGCTGTAATGGTAATTTTCCCCTCTCATCTCCACAGGATATATATGGTAACGTGTTACGAATCCGAGAAGCAGTAAGAACATCACAAAGGAAGATGAGATTATGGCGCCAAGCCACAGCCAGCTGTTTTTGCCAAGAACTGCAGAAATGGGTGAATCAGTGGGATTTGATTTATAAAAAATCGTCTCGATTTCTTTCTTGGAGCCCTCGTCCGGCCTCTTGTGTTCCTGAGTGACATAAGCTTCGATCTGCAGCTGCAGCTTCGAAATGTCCAAAGGACCGCAAGACAGAGGGAGCAAGAGGTCGAGCATGGCTAGATCAGTCGTGTTCTTGAAGGCCGCAACGAGGAGAAGCTTTGGAACCTTTACATTAGATTCCGAACTTCTGAAAATGATCTCGCGTATGATGGAGATAAAAGGTGAGATGCCACTTCCTCCACTTATCATCACCAAAGACTCCCGGCTGAGCAAGTTCAAACTTTGTCAGCACAGAGTAATGTGAACCGGAAAAAATGAACTTTTGTGCAGTCGTTACCTCAGAAAATGAGACGAGGCGGGCCCGTAAGGACCTTCAGTAGACACTTGAAGATGGTCCGGATGTGAAGAAAGCTGTTTGTAGAGCTTCTGAGTCCAACTTCCCTGGCTCTTGATCATAACACTTAGCTTATTCGTCTCCAAATTGCTATTGGAAATCACGGTAAACGGATGCCACTGCAATTTGCAAATGCTCGGAATGTGCAAGAACAAGATGCTCGTGGGATTATACGACAACCCTAAAATGAGCGGATAAGTTCTAGTTAGCATCTGAGAGGACAATTGATAGTTATGTTAATTCTTTCTCTTTGTCACTTCACCTTGATCTTTGCTGAAGGTGAGTTCCATGGTGCCGTTGGGTAAAAGGCGCGTTGAATCCAGCCTAGCACTCTTCCTAGATTGTAGGAATCTCAAGTGTCGATCAATGAGGAAGAGGAAGATTCCCGGAAGAATCAGGCAGAGATAGGCTACTCCGACGTGGAGCATGTAGAAGAAGATGATGGGAATATAGAGGTGGTGCGAGTAAAAGAAAACTTCAAACATCTTCCGCCTAACGCGGTCGAAGCTCAAGCCCCACATGACCAACATCAGCACGAATGCGACCACTCCAGCTACGTTGGAAAGGTAGGTGCTGCTCCACTCAAGCATCTGCATCAAGAACAAAGACTCAGTTTCACTTGTGGAATTTGCGCGTAAAAATTCGAGTTTGGGGGAAAAGTTGCAAGTATGTTACCAGGTACATTTCATGTGACATTGCCCACCAATAGATAACAAATCCTATGCTGTGAAGGAAAAAAAGGACATTCGAAATATGGCCAAGCCAGATGTGATATTTGATGCTCGACTCCGATGTGAGCCCCATGAGAGGCAAGACAGACGATCCTCTGGTCACCGGGAAAAAAAGAAATGCCCAGCATGTGTTTCCGATATAGCCAAGCCTCAAGGATACGCCACGAAAAATCACTTGCCACCTTCACCAAAAACGAAGATCTTTCAATAAAAGATACTAGTAATTAAGTAGCTCAAGAAACTCAGAGCTTACTAGTTTTCAATACTTACTGTTCCATTCCATGCATATGCATAAAGGGGTACTTGATGCTGACATACATATAATTCGCTAGAGACCAAATCAGAAGTACTATAAACATGGCAGAAAACATAATCTCCACTGAGTTGACTATTCCGAGCGGTGCCATTACCAGCGCCGAGCGTCTAAAGAAACCGAAGAAGCTCTTACTACTGCAACAAAGTTTGATGCAAACCAATAATTAGTTGATAAATGGGAGGAAATTAAGAAAATTAACCAACAAAGTCCGTACCTTGCAGAGTTTGTATTCCTGGAAAGATGAAGATATACACACCCCAAAGCAGCAACGAGCATAAGAGGAAAACTAAACAGAACAAGATTTGTTCCTGCATATATGACCATGGCAGCAAAGTGAAGAAAGAACCAAATAAGTTGATCAGAGATTGGATGTAAACTAGTACAAGATTAACCCTACCTTGTTCCCTGAAGTACGTGGAGTTGAGTCTTTTATTCAATTTGGGAGCCCAAACACGCTTGTAAGTTGATGTAGGAAGCATGATCCATACGAGCATATATCCTGCAAACACTAAAAGAAAGAAAGACTGCCATGCTGCACGAGATTTCATCTTCACTCTTGAAATGGCAGCAGAGTTATGGCGTTTTCGAGTTCAGAACAATACAAATCAAACTTTCTTGGCTTCCTCCTTGCCTATATATGTGTGCGTGTGTGAGGTGTGTAGATAGATGCAATGATTTTATGCGCCATCATATCAAATCAAAGAAACAGCATGTTTCATGCACAAATACAGACATTACTCCTGAAGATTATTTTATGTGCTTCTTAAAACTACAAATGGGTAGACCAAGCAAACAAAATGTTTTTATTATCCGAAAGTCAAAAGCCTGCGTGTTGTTTACGTCGCCTTTTATGCACAGGAGTCCAAACATAATGAGTTACCTAACTGTTAGTTTTACTCAGGAAGGGCACTTTAGAATCTTCTTTAGCACAGCTACTTCTGCGTTAATAACTTGTACAACTTGATAAATGAATACAAGTTAAATCCATACAATGATATCTTATTATTTTGGAATCCATATAATCATTTATGACAGTAGAAAACAGAAAATATGTCAGAATCTTGATTTTATAAGTGTCAGAGAATGAGCCTAACAAATTGTCTGTTATATTCAACGATATTGATAAACAGTATATATGGCCAAAAAGGGCAACACGTTTTTAGATGTTTTTAAAACTGTACACAGTTAATAAATATCAAGTCTTCTCAAGGAAAAGGAAGATAGTACCACACAGAGATCTATGTACCAGTGAAGTACAGTTGACTTTTGGTTCTTCAACTTCTGGTAGTACATGTATAGGCTAATTCATCTTATGGTTCCATACTATTTAATTAAAGAACTATGCTTCATGTCAAAGGCAATAAGGATTAATCTTTAAAATATAACAAATGGAGAGGCATATATTTAGCACCTGGGAGCACAAGGGGTAGCATTAATTAATGAAATCTGCACCTGTACATTTCTATTCTAAAATTTCTCAAAAATGGCATCTTCATTTCATATATACAAAGATATCCAGATGGTATCCTCTGTCCCAAATTATATGTCTCAATCGTATCCCAAATCTTAATTGTTAATATTAGTTAAAATATTATATTTTTTAAAATAAAAAATGCATTATATAAAATATTATCTCTCCAATTTGATGTTGTAAATATTTTCTTCAATTTAAGGAGTAAAATTCCCCCTCATTGATAAATGGTGAGAAAAAGTGACGAAAATGGTGAAATTATAGGGTGATTTTATCTTTTCTCTCCTTTTCTTTCGCATCAAAGAGAACGCAACCTAATACTGTACCACATAGTAGTTCGATAGAAAGTTTTACAGCATTCTCTGCTTTGGAACCCTGGGAGTAGTCATGCCATGGATATAAACCGGGAAAACAAAAGAAGAAAAATAAATGAGAGTTTTCTTAATTGGGTTATGTGATCGGCTCTATCTTTTTTCAGGTTCTACTTAACCGGTACCCGATTAAACGGTTAAGCTATAACTAGTCCAGTACCGGTTATGTTACTTAGGGACTTACCGGTACCGGTTATAGACAGCCCTTGCAGCATGTTTCTCTTCCAATTGGAGCAGGCATGAAATCGGAAATTTCAGTATTGATGCCTCCAAGTTCTAAAGGCAGAAATTTTGTTATGGCCGTTCCGTCTGCTTTAGTTGGATAACAATATTTGCATTTGAGGCTAGTAATTTTAATTCTATCAATACGAAACAATCTTCCCAGCCCAAGTATCACAAAGATGCACAGCGGTGAGGGCAAATAAGAAATTACTTGTTTCTGTGTTGATTACATTCCACACACTTCCCACTAGCACCAAGAACAGCAAAGAAACCTGTATATTTGGTTGACCATGAATGCTCATCACATATTATCACCTTCCTCTGTAGTAAAATGAATTCAAGAGTACCGTAGGAAATTTTTACATCCTTACCTGCATGAGTACGAGAGCGAAAGCATCACCAGCAGAGCCAGGTAGAATAAGTAATTGGGAAGCAAGGTTGCTAAAATGGCGACAACTGGCTGTAACTGCAGTGAGTTTACCTCCTTTAACTCCACAAGTTTTTCAGAAAGATTTGCACAGAAACTATGATCTCATTCGTGGTCAGACATGGAGAATCTGTTCATAACATGAACCGAAACAGTTCTGGAGATTTACATTAGAAGTGTGAGTATAGTAGAGTAACAAACAATTCCATCAAACACAGTATGCAGTAGACATGGTATTAATTAATTCAACATACTACCTCCGTTCCACTCCATTTGGCCTATAGAGTGAATAGATGTCAAATGTAAAACAACAGAGCAGGCCAAATTGAATGGAACAGAGGAAGTACCATCAGTAACTTTTATGGCCTCTGAAGGTATTAATTAATACAACATGCAAGGATTAACCAAAGCAAATGATCCAGCATTAAAGGTAGACCGACGTATATGAAATTTAAGAGGAAAAAAAAGAAAAAACAATAATCAATCACATAGAACTACAGATGGAAGTAAATACTAAATAGATCAACCATAAGGCAAGTGATCTAAATACCATATACATAACGTTCATTGAAAAGACAAAAGCATTAGTTTATCAGAAATTTAGATTCAATGATTGGGCTCACAACAAAATTATTTATTACATATCCTTTATATCATTTTTCATTAAAATTAGAAGAAAAAAATAGTACTCCGTATTATGTACTTTAAAAGAGATACGGTAACTGCAGCTTAGGAATATAGGATCAGATCACCATTATATTCAACTCAAAAATCAAGCGTACCAGAAGAGAACAAAAGGCTAATGCTTGGAAGTGACAAAAAAACGGCCAAACTTGCTTGAATTTTGGCAGAGCTAGCCTTGGATTGCCTTTGCATGAATTCAACATTCTTATCAGACTCGTTTAAAGTGCCTTTGCTTTCAAGCAAGACAGTCTAAATTGTGACTAGAAACTAGGGATCCTGCAGCTTCATGTGTATCTGCAATTGATCCAACACTAAATATGCCACTTCTGATTCTGGATGACTCTTATCCCCGGTAACCAACTTCAAAATCTGGCCATCAATTTCAACTGTGCTATAGTACACCTCTCTCTCAGCCCCTCTGCTCCATATCAATCTTTCATCCTGTTCCTCATCCATCCATTTGTTTTTAGCTGCATAGAAATCCATCAATACACTGAAGTAGCTATCAGCTCTTGCAATGTCATTTGCATGAATAGACGCATAAAACAATGAACTCAGCATGTTTACTTTCGACTTATATGGCATGCTTGCAACCAACATCTCAGCTTCCTCAAAACATCCAACCTTACCCAAGAGATCAACTATAGAGCCATAGTGCTTGGTTGTAGTATAAAGACCAATTTCTCGAATCTTAATGAACCATCTTATGCCTTCCTCTACTAAACCATCATGGACACAAGCTGACAAGACACCGTTAAAGGTAGTCTCATTTGGTTTAAATCTATTTTTCATCATATCCACAAAAACGTCTAATGCCTCTTTGTCAAACCCATTGAGTGCCAAACCATTGATAAAAGCAGTCCATGTATTTGCATCTCTTGCTTGAACCTCTTGAAAAACCGTTCTCGCTTTCTCAATTTCCCCACACTTAGCATACATGTCCACCACTGCTGTCGAAACATTTGCATTCATGTCCAACATTTTTTTCTTCACAATATCATACACTCGATTTCCCAAAGCCAGAGCACCCAGATCTGCAATAACTGGAAGAACACCAAGAATCATATGTCTATCAGGCTCAGACACATTACACTGGAGAAATTGCTGGAACAACAATAACACTTCATAGAATTGCTTTTTATTCCAATATCCATCTATCATTGTCTTAAAAGAATGAAAGTTCCTTGTTGGCATCTTATCAAAAAACCACCTAGCACGAACTACATCACCAATGCAATTGTATCCGTGAATCATAGTAGTCCAAGAAACCACATCTTTCTCCGGCATGGCATCAAACACCGCCTGTGCTGATCTCATATCACATACCTTTAAATACCCATCAATCAAGATATTCCAGGAAACCACATCTTTCTCTGGCATAGCATCAAACACAGTCTTGGCTGATTTCATCTCCCCTAACTTTGCAAACCCAGTGATCATGGTATTCCAACTCCGCACATCTTTATCTTGCATGGCATCAAATAATTTATAGGCAAGTTGCTTTTCTCCTAACTTCATACACCCATCAATCAATATATTCCATGAAACCACATTTTTCTCTGGCATCGTCTCAAACAATATCTTTGCTGATTTGAGATCCCCTGACTTGACATACCCCTTCAGCAAAGTATTCCAAGATACATCATCTTTCTCTGGCATGGCATCAAACATAATTTCTGCAGATTTCATGTCCCTTGAATTCACATAACCATTAATCATAATGCTCCATGATACCACACTTTTCTCTGGCATGGCATCAAACATCACCCTAGCCGATTTCAAATCTCCTAACTTCACATACCCACTGATCAAAGTATTCCAAGAAACCGCATTTTTCTCCGGCATGGCATCAAATAACAATCTCGCCGATCCCATCTCCCCTAGCTTCACATATCCAATGATCATAGTGGTGTAAGACACGACATTTTTCTCTGGCATGACATCAAACAACAACTTGGCTGATCTCATGTCCCCTGACTTCGCATACCCATCAATCATAGTGCTGTAAGACACGACACTTTTCTGTGGCATGACGTCAAACAACATCTCAGCTGATCTCATGTCCTTTAACTTAACATACCCATTTATCATAGCATTCCAGGACACCACATTTTTCTCTGGCATCAAATTAAACAAGACCTTTGCTGATTTCATCTCCCCTGACATTGCATAGCCATTGATGGTAGTTGTCCAAGAAACAATATCTCTCTCTGGCATATGAGTGAATAGCAAGTTAGCTGTTTCCATGTCTCCCAACTTCGCAAAAGCATCAATCATAATATTCCAAGTTTCCACATCTTTCTCTGGCATGGCATCAAACAACATCTGGGCTAACCTAATATCACCCGACTTCACATAGCCTCTAATCAAACTATTCCAACATGCCACGACTTTTTCTGGCATCGCATCAAAAACCATCTTAGCCAATTCCATTTGCCCCAACTTCACATAACCATTGATCATTGTGGTCCAAGAAACCACATTTTTGTCTAGCATAGCCTCAAACAGCATCTTCGCTGATTTCATGTCCCCTAACTTCGCATGTCCAGCAATCAAGCTGTTCCAAAGCCCCACATCTTTCTCTGGCAGTGCATAAAATAACATTTCAGCTGATCTTATCTCTCCCAGTAGAATATAACCTTGAATCATCATACTAACTATATCAGCACCTTTGTCATCATCAGGAATCAAATTGAAAAGCTCTTCTGCAGTAGCCATATCTCCACCCTTTATATAAGAAAACAGGAGCGCCCTGCATGATGCGTAACTCTTCTCGTCCGTTTCATCAAACACTCTCCTAGCAAAACCCAATTCCCCCATCTTTTCATACATGTTGACCATCGCATTCGCCACGTGAAAGTGCGAGTCGAATCCATATCTCACCACGTGCGCGTGCATTTGCATCGCTTCCCGCTTCAACATATTCTTGAAGCAAGCCTTGGCGATTGCCGCAAAAGTGTAACTATTCGGTGCGAAGCCTCCTTCCCACCTCAGAGAGTCGTAAAGCAGAAAGGCTTCAGAGGACTGATGGGCGAAGAGGTGGGACTCTATCATACTGTTGCAAATAGCAGTATCGGGTCTGTAGGGCATTTGGTCGAACACCTTGCGTGCGTGGAGGGTGCCTCGCTGGCGATCGGAGCGCGAGAGCTTGGTAATGAAGACGGCTACGATGTTGAGGTTGGTGTCGAGGGCTCGGCGGAGAATGAAGGCGTGGATTTGGAGGAGGGTGGCGAATCGGTGGGTACGGTTTTTGAGGAGAAAGAAACACCGCCTCTCCGTCGGGCTCCATAAAGTAGAAGACGAACTACTACTCTCTTCCATTTTCACTTGAAAAACTACAATTCAAAAAATGGGTTTTTTTTGGGTATTTATATTTAAGACAAAAATGTCATTAATTTTTGTACATTTAAATTAGGGGTGTATTTAATTGAGATTTTGCAAGATTTTTTTACACTTTAAAAAGTAAATGCATTTTTATAAACTTTTAAAATTCATACTTTGTGCAAAGTTTGATTAGACTCTATACAGAGTCTATTTATTAATTTTGATAGATTTTCATGGACTTTCAGTATCGTGGAATATGTTTTTTTAATTAATTTACATGGATTTTCATAGACTTATTGTAACTATTTATTTAAATAAATAAATGTATATGAGTCACACTTGTAAACAAATAAATAAATTATCTATATTGTTTATTAAAAAAAGTACCAAATAACTTTATTTAAATTGTTTGAATATGTTTGTAGGGAAGTATCAAAATTCATCAAATTATGTCATCTTCCAAAACAAGAATCGTATTTTAAAAAAATGTCCAATTAATGTATTTCTAAGTAAAAAAAAATTACTCTTATTTTTTTCCATTCAAATGTTATATTTCAGTTTAGTCATTATTCCCTAAACCTTAAAAAACGTAACAGTAATTTAACCATAAAAAATCAAAATGAAAGTTAAAATTTAAAAGTTACACGTTCGAATTTTATAAGAATGATGATTTCCAAGAAAACTAATATAGTAAACAAACTTTTAGTACTAGATAGTCATAATTTGTATTGTTTATATCTATTTTCAATATCAGTTCACCAACAGAGATGAAGTTACGAGTATGGAGTGTGTTATGCACGATTGGTTAAGAGTCATCTAACATTACTACATTCTTATTTTACCTTTTCTTATCTGTTGTTTAGGTTTTTACTAATATATGTTTTAATTTGCAGGGTAATCGAGTTCATGCTACAATCCAACGTCGAGATATCGAAACGTTTCGTGTTAATATGGAAGTTGAAAAAGTGTTTGCAATAATAAATTATTTTGTTGCAAGAAATACGATGCAATATATATCACCACAAATTGCAAAGTGAAGCTACTTCTCTTTAAGTATACTAGCATTGCCAAGTTGGAGGAAGAAGATTTCTTAAATGTTCAATTTGAGTTCAAACCATTTAATGATATTCAAGCTATTGAATATCTTGAATCATGCCCTCTTTATGATAATCTATTTGATTCTTATTTATTTAATTTATTAAACAATGTTATTTAATTAATTATTAATTATGTATTCAATCTATTTTTCAGATCTCATTGGAACTGTGATCTCTACATACCAGCCACAAATTAAAGAAGTTAATGGGCGACAAACTAGGCTTATGGATATTCATCTTGAAGATGAAGAGTTTGACAAAAAAAATTACTCTCATTCTTATTATCTTAATTGAATAAGAGTTGACTAATAATTTGTTCTGTTTTTCAGGAGACTCACTTTGACATGCGCTCTATGGGATGATTTTGCCGACTGGATGACAAGCTTGCTCCTCAACGCTTTTGATCAAGATAGTGTAGTTGGAATCATTCAATTATGTAAGCCTACTACATACAAAGGTATTACTCATTCTTTTAATAGTTTCTCACAATTCAATCTTCATATACTATGTTTTTTGTCGTATGGGGTTTTCGTTTCAGTGGGTGGACATGATTCGAAGGTGCATCCATAATTGTTGGTTTTCGGTTTTGGTTAACAGTTCAGCTGCGGGCTTCTTTGGTTCATCGCGAGGGCTTCGTCAAGGGCATCCGTCATCCCCTTCTCTTTTTGCTATCGCGGCTGTCTATCTTTCGCGTTGCCTTGATACTGATTATCGGTGATCGTGACACGATGCATCATTCTCGTCTTAGAGGAGCCTTCCCGGTTTCACACTGTTTCACTAAAAAGTGTTCGCAATAGAACGAAATCCTATCGTAGCACTAGCAAGTAAAACCTAAGTATCGAATCTCAAGGAAAACTTAACAGAGCAATTAATTATGTAGTAAAACCTAATCTAGCCTAAATCTAGGAAAGCAAGTAAATAAGATTTTTGGGGTTTTTTGTTTTAAATCCTAGGCAAATAAAATAAATCAAAGCAATAAATAAAAGCAAATAAATAACTAATATAAGAACGAGCAAATAAATCTAATAATTAAACTAAAGTAAAACGATTAATCTACCTAGGCAAGAATCGAAAAGAAAGCAATAAAAGAAGCAACGAAGAAAGCGAAAGCAAAGAAAGAAGCATAAACAAATCTAGACATGATAAATTAAATCTGGAAATTAAAGGCAAATTAATCTAACTTGAAAGCTTTGAAAGACGAGAGAATTGAAAGCAAGAAAAACAAATCTAAACTTTAAACTAGAAATCGAAAGAACGAAATAAAACTAAGGAAATTAAACGAAGCAATTAAGAAAACGAATCTAAAGCGAAGGCAAGTAATTAAAGCAAGTAAACGAAAGCAATAAAATAACTTACGAGAATTGAGACGAAGAACGAAGAACTTGAATTAAATAAATTGTCTTGAATTAAATTGCAAAAACGAAGAATTCGGATCCGAACAATAGAAAGCTAATAAAAGTGTTTAAGTGCTGAAAACTAGAGCTAAAATATGATAAAAGATGATACAAATTCGTCCCAAGGTACTAGTATATATATTAGGAAGAAAACCTAATTAAATAAGGAAACAACAGCTGGACGCCGACTTCTGGCCGATCGGCCAAATGCTGAAGGAATTCTGGCCGGTCGGCCAGATCAGGAACTGTTGAGCTCGAGCATAGGTACTTGGCCGATCGGCCAGATCAGGTACTGGCTAACCCTCGAAAATATGCACTCTGGCCGATCGTCCAGATGCGAAGCAAGACTTGGCCGATCGGCCAAACCTGAAACTGACCCCTCGCGGTTCTTCCTTCTCTTCGTGCACTTTTCGTCCCGTTTTCTTCCAATTTCTCACCTTTTGCTCCTACGATAACCAAAACTCCAAACAAACAATCATAGCCAAAAGACACACTAAAAGACACAAAACATAATGAAAACGAACACGAAAACACAACGAAAAACCTAACAACTAAACACCAATCACACACCTCGCTTATGCAGATGACATCATTATCTTCTCTCAGGCGAGGAGGGCTTCTGTTCTGAAGCTAAAGAAGTGCCTGGATGATTATTGTAACATATCTGGTCATCTGATTAATTTTGAAAAGAACTGTTTTTACATCCATGACAAGCATGTTGATCAATGGCAACAAGAGATTCAAGAGGTTGGTGGTTTTCAAAGAGGCTCCCTTCCTTTTACTTACCTCGGAGTCCCTATACAAGGGTCACACCAAGTCGACGTTGTTTCTTGATTTGAGGAAGAAGATTAGCGATCGGATTCACACCTGATCTCATAAAATTCTTTACTTTGGGGGCAGACTTGCGCTTATCAGGAGTACGTTGGCTACAATTCCTCTCCATATTCTTCAAGTTATTCATTTTTCGAAGTGTGTTCTTCATGATTTGGAACAATTGATGGTCTGTTTCTTTTGGGGTGTTGTGGGAGAGGAGAGGAAGATTCACTGGATCGCTTGGAAAAATGATTATCTTCCCAGGGATGAAGGTGGTCTAGGTATTCAGAGGCTTTCTGATTGATGATGGCATTCGGTTACAAGTTGTGGTGGAGATTTTAGGCTAGAGAGTCTTTCTGGGCTAGGTATATGTGGAGCAAATATCAGTATCCTTTCTTGAAATTTTCTGGTGCTTTTAGTCTTATTTGGCGTCGTCTTGTTAAGATTGGTATTGGTGCTAGAGAGTTTATTAGATGGTCTTTAGGGTCCGGTCGTATTTCATTTTGGGATGACATTTGGTTTAAGGAATCGCCTTTATCTATATATCATCCTAACGATAATGATCATCTTTGTGTGTCTTCTATGTGGGTTGAGTCTTCTTGGGATTTGAATCGTTTGCATGATTTATGTGCTCCTTTTTTGTCTCCTGATTTGATTGTGGACTTGAGTTGGACTCCGATTCTTTGGGAAGAGGAGGATGGGATGAGATGGAGCTTGACGAGTCATGGTGAGTTCTCTGTGGCCTCGGCATGGGAGAAGGTCAGGTATAGGCGACCTAAACTTCCTCTATTTGGTGATATTTGGAACTCTTGCCTTACTCCTTCTATTTCTGTTTTTCTGTGGCGTCTCCTTCATGGTAGAGTCTCTGTTGATGTTCTTCTTTACTCTCGTGGCATATCTCTCACTTCTAAGTGTCAGTGTTGCGCTTCTTCCCAAGTTGAAACCATTTTGCACGTATTTGTGTCGAGTGAGTCTGCTAGGGAGATCTGGTCATATTTCGATGAATGGTAATAGGGTGTATTTTTACCATATTATCTAAGTGTTAATAATCATTTTCTTGTCTTATTTTATTAGTTTAGCTCATGATTTGTATTGTTTACATTATTTCGAGCTAGATTACGCTTTTGGGTTGTTTTGAGTGTTTTTAGGGCTTTTGAGTCGAGAAAATCTAAGGCAAGACAAGAGACGACGAAATCAAGGAAGATGATGATGTACTGACCCCAAGTTCTGACTTCTCAAGATGTTATTGAAGAGTTATTCTGGAATTATGGAAGCATATCATTGAAGAGGGGTTCGATAGGAGCGTGTACGCTAAAACGGAGGTTAATTCGGAGTTCGGACGAGAAAGATACGGACGAAACAAGAAAGACGTGCAAACTGGCAAACCGGCGCGACCGGGCGCGCCACCGCACCACCGGCCGAGCCACTACCTCAGAAGATCCGCGCGACCGGGCGCGCGGGCCGAGCACCCGGTCGAGCCAAAAATACGGGAATGCTCAAATTTCATATTTTTTTTATTATTTTAACCTATTCCTTGTATACTTAGGTTACCATAACGAATCCCTACCTTATAAATACCCCAAAACTCATCATTGTACCCAAGTTTTGATAGTTTATAAGAGCTCTCTACTCTTCACCATACTTTAGATTAGTTTTTATTCTTTTCTCTACTTTTATATTTTAGATCTAGATTTATTTTATGTATGAAGACCATTGAAGATTGAAGATTTATTCAAGATTCAAGAGTTTTTCTATCCCTTTCTCTTTTACTTATGCTTTTAATTATGTTTATTCTTCTTTCTACCTTTCTTTTAATTATGTCTAGCTAAAATCCTTAGTTGATTTTAGGGATTGAATGCCTAATTGAATTTATGTGAGTGTTTTTGTTTGCAATTAGCCTTCCAATCTAGGTGCATGTTTCATGGTGCTTATCTCATGCATGATTAACTGGCCATTAATTATGTGTGCATAGTTATGTTTTTATGCCGTAGCAGGATAATTGCATAATAGATCTCATGAATACATGGTATGATGATTTGATTGTCTTAGCCGAAGTTAGATTATCATATGTTTACATATAGTCGATATAGGTGTCGTAGCTGATCCTAGTTGATTGTATTATTGATACTTGTTCTATTTTGCACTTGATTTGATTTCTATGAGTCCGAGAGGAGATTAGGATCTTATTAGGTGATGATCTACATTGCCTTAGCCGGAGTGTTAGGTTATTTTCGTGTGTCACATCTAGATTGGATTAAATTGGTTAATTGTATGCATTAATTTCTTGCATAGATTTAATTAGGTAGGCTTCCCTAGAATCAACCTTGTGTTCTATTTGAGTTATTTGCATTATTTGTTTATTTTGTTTACTTATTTGAGTTATTTATTTTGTTTATTTTCTTTGCCTAGAATTTAAAAAACCACATTCATAATTTCTCTTATTGCGTAGACATCAGTTTAATTCTAGAGTAGAGGTACTTTGTGTGATTTCGATATATCAATCCATGTGGATACGATACTCGTACTTGCTTTATACTATACCTATTTTGTGTGGTTAAAAATAGTGCGATCAATGGTTCCCTTCTTGCACACACTCTTATATGCACACATATATTGCACGTAGTATAGTTAGATGGAGGCAGCGTTTTTTACGTTCTTCATGTTCTCACTTGTCATTTCTGGTTCCATAGTTTAATATATTGGTTTATCTGGATGGAGATGAATATTCACAAACATTGTGGTATTCCTTTTTGTAGTTCTCATGTGATTTCTCAAGTTATCCGTCGTCTGCCTACTCTAGTTACCGCTGGTTTGCTCCTTCCTCCTCTTTGGAAGGGTTGCAAGCTGAGGGTGGATTTCATGCCTCAGTCAGATCAGGTTCATAGGTCGCTTCGTTCATGTATAGTTCGGTGGATCCCTCCTGATGCTCCTTCGGTTAAGCTGAACACTGATGGATCCTTTGATGCTGAAGCTCAGAGGGCGTCTAGAGGTGGTTTAGTTCGTGATCATTCCGGCTCATTGATTCAGGCTTTCTGCTGCCTAGTGGAGGCTGGTTCCAGTTTTGAGGCGGAGCTCTGGACTCTTCTTCATGGACTGGAATTAGCCATTGATCACTCCATGCATGTTTGGGTTGAGTTGGATTGTTCGTCTATTGTCTCGCTGTTTTCATCTGGGAAACATGGCGGCGGACGTTCGTCATATTATGGCTCGGATTCGTGTGCGGTTACGTGGTATCCATGTTCGTTTCTCTCACATCCACACAGAAGGGAATCGGCCAGCTAACTTCGTGGCTCGTCAAGGTTCTCAGACTGGCTCCATGACTCAGTTTGATACGTCTACGGCTCCCCGCTTTTTCTTGGGTTTAGTTCGGATGGATCAGTTGGGGTATCCCAACTTCAAATTCCGATACACTTAGATTATGTTTGGTTTTTTCAGATCTATTTTGATGATAGGGTATGAGTTGTTAGTTTCTCGAGTTGATCACTATTGGATCCCTCGATGTATCATGTTTTGGTGGCTTCCTTCTTTTTCTTTTGTTTATCGTTGTTGCCCTCCTTATGCTTGGGGCGATCATAGACAGGTTCATGTATAGTTGTCTGGGGTTTGGGATTAGCCATTTGTGGCTAATCTTCATCCCGACAGTGAAGGTTCATTTTTGGCTATATACAGGTTGGGGGTCCGCCTAACCCCCCACCCTAGTGGTGTTTTAAAAAAAAAAAATTTTAAAAAAAATCTTCATATACTATACTAATACTCTAAACTATCAGGAGAGATAAAACTTTCGAGCTCATATCGTGCGACGAGAATTACCGTTGACAACAGTCTCCCACAAGTTGAAGAATTCGAAGAGAAGTATAATCTACATGCATAATTATTTATCAGTATTGTATAACACAAATTGTAATGCCTAATATTTTTATTTGCAGATACTCCAACATGATCAAAAGTGGAAAGACTAGAAAAAATGGCACCATTGTCGGTGAATGGGTTGCTGAAACCTATTCAGCAACAAATCTACAAAGATCCTGATTTTGAGATACCATTGAAGGCAAATTCAGAAGTCTAGCATGATGCTTTTTAATTATCAATACTTTTCAAAAGCTTGAAGAAATTGATATGGTATTGATTCATTTTTCTAAGTCCCTTCTAATAACTTTTTACTGCTTATTAAAATGAATATTTTTCAAAGTATGCAACTTCTAAGTCAATTATTTCATTTCCATACAAGTCTGGAGAATCCAATGATTTACTCATGGATATAGACAAATTGGCATGAAAGTCATATTCAAAGTTTCAGTTAAGGATGAGGGAACAAGGGATATGAACATTTCATACTCAGTAAGTAAGGTTATTAGTGATCCTAAGGAGATGACTAAAGACTTTCATCCGGAAGACTTTATGTTCTGCTTTGAGATCAAACTTAGAAATTGTTTGAAATGTTGCGTCAAGTGGAATTACCTATCTCTTACTACCTAGTGGTAAAACTGTGCATTCACGTTTCAGTGTTTCAATTAATGTGAATGAAGATATCACGTGCAACATTAAGTAAGGAAGTTCTCCAGCTGAACTCATTGTCAGAAGTAAGCTTATTATTTGGGATGAGGCACCAATGATGCACAAACATTGTTTTGAAGCTTTAGATAGAACTCTTGGAGATATAATGCGTCATATGGATTCATCAACAGAAAGCAAATCATTTGGAGGATAAACTATTGTATTTGGAGGTGATTTCCGAAAATTTTTACCAGTTATTTCAAAGGGAACCAGGTAAAATATTGTGTCATCCGTTATTAATTCGTCGTATCTTTGGAGACATTGCAAAGTATTGCGATTAACAAAAAATATGAGACTTAATCAGACTGGGCGTACAGATGAAGCTCTTGAGATAGAAAATTTCTCAAAATGGATTGCAGATATTGGGGAGGGTATACTTGGTGGCCAAAATGATGGCTATGCTCAAATTGATTTACCGAAAGATGTTTTAATTAAGTGTTTCGGAGACCCAATTGCATCGATTGTTGACAGTTGATATTCATCTTATAGTACTGATTTTGCATATACAAGTTATCTACAAGAAAGAGCAATTTTGGCTCCAACTTTATATATCGTTGAATCTGTAAATCAACATATGGTTTCCATGAATTGTGGTGAAGGACAATTATACCGGAGTTCTGATACGACATGCAAATCAGATTCTAATAGTGATTTGTTTGAACAAGTCCATAAACATGAATTCTTAAATAGTATAACATCCTCTGGTATTCCAAATCATGAGTTGTACTTGAAGGTGAGAACTCCTGTGATGTTGTTGAGAAACATGGATCATGCAAGTGGATTGTGTAATGACACTCGATTGATGGTAACAAGACTCGGTAATCATGTTTTGGAAGCAAAATTACTCACACGAGATAATGCAGAACAAAAGGTATTGATTTTGCGGATGTCTCTCACGCCAGCAGATCCAAGATTGCTATTCAAGTTTCAACAACGTCTCTTTCCCATGTTGGTTTATTTTTACCTAAACCTATCTTTACACATGGTCAATTGTATGTCTCCATTTCTAGAATTCGTAGTCGTAGTGGTTTGAAAAATCTTAATTTCTGAAAAAGACGGTACCGATAGTAAAACCACTACCAATGTTGTATATAAAGAGCTATTTCATGACTTATGAGATCTGAATACGACTTGGTATGTGTCACTTTTGTTTTCGTTTTACTGTGTTCTTTTATTTAATACTTCTATTAAATATTTATTTCCTTACTGCAATTTAACACTATAGTTATTTATGGTATATCCAATTCACTTATTATTTGTCTGTATTGTTACAACACAATTATAATTTTTATTTTATATTTATGTTATTGCGTGATTATTTAATTTATTTTTAACTAGAATAACAAAATTTGTGCATAGCACGTGTGCAAAACTAGTATTATTAATAAAAGAATCTCATGAAAATATTAAAGGCAAAAAAATATTTTACCCACTTTGATATAGAAAATCCAATTATAGGTATGAGAATAAAAACACATACAAATTCTACCCATATTTTCAACTTTGGACAAAAATACCCTTGACTTTTTAACATAATGACACCCCCACATGCACCCTCTTTGTGGTGACGCTTTCCTCATTTCTCTCTCTCTCTTTTTTAATGTTTATTTTGCTGACACGTTTCTCTCTCTTCTCTCTTTCTCTTCACTTGTTTTTTGATTTTGTTTTTTCAGCTTTCTTTTTTTCTCTCTCTTCTTTTTAGTAAATTTCACAATAAGTTCTTAAATGCATAGAATACAATGATATAATTATACTCGTTTCTGCTATGTTTTTGTAAGTTACATAATTTGTTCTTAAGTGGATCATGCTAGTTTTTGGTATGTTTATGTAAGTTTCTTGTTGTTCTTAAGTGTATAAAGTAAAAATTTTACACGTTTATGGTAGGTTTTTGTAAATTTCGTAATGTATTTTTAAGTGTATAGAGTAAAATGATAAAAACTCTGCACGTTTCTAGTAAGTTTTTATAACTTTCGTGCATAGAGTAAAAATTATGGACATTTATAGTAAGATTTTTTAAGTTTTACTGTGTTCGTAAGCGCATAGAACGAAGTGATAAAAATTATGCATGTTTCTAGTAAGATCTTGTACGTTTCTTACTGTGTTCTTAAGTGTATAGAATTAAGTGATGAAAATTAAGCATGGTTCTAGTAAGATTTTATAAGTTTCATACTATGTTTTTAAGTGCATAACATATAATGATAAAAATTCTGCACGTTTCTCATAAGATTTATAAATTTGGTACTGTGTTCTTAAGTACATGGATCAAAAGTAATAAAAATGCAACAAGTTTAGATAGTAATTTTATGTGTCATCAACTGAAAAGTTGAAGAAAAAACAAGAATGAAAGAAAAATATGGAGAAGTGTCAGGAATAATACTAATACTAGAGAGAGAAAGAAAAGGATGACAGGTGAGAGAGAAATAAAGTGATTTCATACCTCAATATAAGGCAAATCTCAAAGCAAATAAAGTACTTATATACGCAAAGGTAAAAATATTTTTATACTTCCACTCAAAAACTTAAATTATTATGCTTATTTGGATATCGACTATTTTCCTTATATATTGAATAAATAATTCAAATGTACTAAACTCCTATCATGTTTTAATTTCAAACTTATGTTAAGCGTCACAATGTCTTCATACATTGGAAACGCGTGGTACACTGATACTCATTGTGCCCAAGCCCTAATTAAATGTTTAATCAGGTTATTTTCAAGAGTAGCGTCCCTAAACACATATTTAATTATAAATCCGTTTAGCCCCGGTTTGGGGTCGCTACATAAATGGTATGCTCCGGTATCAAATAATGTAACGATGGGAATGCCATTTATCTCGATCATACCTACAAAGTTCTCGGGAGCGGGTGCTGCTTCCTGCTGATTTAGTGCATATGCCCTTGCTTGACGGGGTTGTAGTTGCCCTGCATTGTTGCCTTGATTGTGTCTTGTATTCCCACGCTCTTGTTCATATCTCGGATTTCTGCTTTTGTTGTGTTGAGGCTGCTTTGTTGCCTTGATTGTGTCTTGGATTCCCACGCTCTTGTTCATATCTCGGATTTCCGCCTTGGTTGCGTCAAGGCGTTGGGGGATTGTAGCGACCCCTGACCGGGGCTAAGCCGATTTAAAATTTAAAATGTGTTTAGGGACGTTAGTCAAGAAAATAACATAGCTAAACATTTAATTAGGACCTTGGACACAATGAGTACCACGTGTTTTTAACGTATGAAAACATTGAGACGCTTAACGTAAGTTTGAAATTGAAACATGATAGTAGTCTAGTATAGGAGAATAATTTATTCAACATAAAAGTAATGATCGATATCCAAATAAGCATAATAATTCAAAATTTTGAGCGGAAGTTGAGTAAGTGGGTAGGGGGTTATTATTATCAAGAAATTCACAAATATATTTTATTTCGAGGAGAAACAATCCTTGTGCTAGCCACTCCACTTGCAAGCTCGCTCCACCTAGAGAGCATCAAAAGGGGAAAATTGTGTCTCTAAGCTGTCATCGTCATCCTAATTTGGTCCTCTGAGGGCTCTCTTCTCTTCTATCGCAAAGTCGATGGTACGGAATGACCTATCATTGCGTTCCACTTCCTCGTCCATGTCAATGTCAGAGATAAGAAGGGAACCTTAACTGCTATCCACCTCGATAATCTCAACACTCGAGGAGTCTTCACCGCTATCGTCTGAGCTGAGAGAGACCACAACTGGTGGTGGCGGCACTCGTTGTACTTGCTTCCTAGCAATCTCCCTAGTTCGCGGGCGAGGGGTGTACTCCGGAGACGCTGGTGTGCAGTCGGGGGACGGAGATCGTGTAGCACCGGCTGGTCGAGAACCACTAGCCTAAAAGTCATTCCTACCAGGATGAAACGGTGGCAAGGTGCTCGGGGCTGCGTGAACGATGGCCTCCTGAACCAAGGTTGCGAACAACGTAGGCGGGGTCTCATACCTCTCATGAGTATCACCTATAGGTAGAGTCGTCGTGATGGTAGCATCAGTGAAGATCGGTGCCTCTTCCGACACAGGGAGCCATGGGGTAGGGACTGGTGTCGGCATGGGGGACGTCGGCCCAGGTGGAAAACTCACCAATGTTCAATGAGTCAGGAGCTCGGGGACGAAGAGGGGAAAGAGAAGTGAAGGTGGGGATTAACCGAGTGCCAAGAGAGCATCTCATTCATCGTACGGGCTGGCCACTCGGGTGGCGATTGCTGGATAAGGATGTTGGCGGCCTTACAGTCAGGCACCCCCCCTTCGGCAAACCTCCTTAAGCTAAATAAGTGAGTCACAAACTCTCTGAACGCTAGTCGCGAATCACTACGGTAGGTCCGAAGTAGAAAGACACATCTCTGGGTTCTCATAGGGGGTCTTACGTAAGGTGAGAAGTAGTGAGATCCAACCATCTATAAAAGAGAAGAAAACAAGGGTTCGAATCAGTCTATCATTTTACGATAGGAATAGGTATAACAAGTAAGTTTACACAAAAGTAAGATTTGGCGCTAGATGTTCTCCTAAGCGGGGTTTTAAGTTTAAACTATGACACTCTCGACCTCGTCTCACGGCTCATAGTCTGCCTATAAAGTTACCCGAATAGGAGACAAAGAGCATCACACATAAACAATACACTGTTTATGTGTATTGTTCTTTATAATTATTGCAATTAACAGTGTATTGTTTATGTGTGATGCTCTTTGTCTCATATTCGGATAACTTTGTGGGTAGACTATGAGGCGTGAGACGAGGTCGAGAGCGTCATAGTTTAAACCTAAAATCCTGTTTAGGAGAACATCTAGAGCCAAACCTTACTCTTGTGTAAACTTACTTGTTATATACCTATTCCTACCGTAAAATGATAGACTGATTCGAACCCTTGTTTTCTTCTCTTTTATAGATGGTTGGATCCCACTACTTCTCACCTTACGTAAGACCCCCCAGACCCCCCAGAGATGTGCCTTTCTACTTCGGACCTACCGTAGGGATTCGCGACTAGCGTTCGGAGAGTTTGTGACTCACTTCTTTAGCTTATGGAGGTTTGCCGAAAGGGGAGTGCCTGACTGTGAGGCCGCCGACATCCTTATCCAGCAATCGCCACCCGAGTGGAAGGAGTGGGCAGCTAGTACGATGAATGAGATGCTCTCTTGGCACTCGGTTAATCCCCACCTTCACTTCTCTTTCCCCTCTTCGTCCCCGAGCTCCTGACTCGTTGGACATTGGTGAGTTTTCCACCTGGGCCGACGTCCCCCATGCCGACACCAGTCCCTACCCCATGGCTCCCTGTGTCGAAAGAGGCACCGATCTTCACTAATGCTACCATCACGACGACTCTACCTATAGGTGATACTTATGAGAGGTACGAGACCCCGCCTACGTTGTTCGCAACCTTGGTTTAGGAGGCCATCGTTCACGTAGCCCCGAGCACCTTGCCACAGTTTCCTCCTGGTAGGAATGACTTTCAGGCTAGTGGTTCTCGACCAGCCGGTGCTACACTATCTTCGTCCCCCAACTGCACACCAGCGTCTCCGGAGTACACCCCTCGCTCGCCGCCCCCGTCCTCGCCCGTAAACGAGGGAGACTGCTGGGAAGCAAGTACAGCGAGTGCCGCCACCACCAGTTGCGGTCTCTCTCAGCTCAGACGATAGCGGCGAAGACTCCTCGAGTGTTGAGATTATCGCAGTGGATAACAATTAAGGTTCTCTTCTTATCTCTGACGTTGACATGGACGAGGAGGTAGAAAGCATTGATAGGTCATTCCGTATCAGCGACTTTGCGATAGAAGAGGAGAGTGAGCCCTCGGAGGACCAAAGTTAGGATGACGATGACAGCTTAGAGACACAATTTTCCACTTTTGACGCTCTCTAGGCAGAGCGAGCTTGCAAGTGGGGTGGCTAGCACAAGGGTTGTTTCTCCTTAAAATAAAATATGTTTGCGAACTTTTTGATAATAATAACCCCCTTACTCACTTACTCAACTTGCTCAAAAACTTATTATGCTTATTTAGATATCAAATATTTTCCTTATATGTTGAATAAATTATTTTCATATACTCTCTCCGTCCCATGCTAATTGTCCATGTTTCCTTATTGGGATGTCCCATTTAATTGTCCACTTACTTAAAGTGGAAAAGTTTACTCTCACAACCAATATAATACTCCCTCCGTCCCAGTTCACTAGTCCACTTTTTTTTCGGCACGGGATTTTATGCGCAGTGTTAAATTGAAAAAGTAAGGGGTCCACATCAAAAAGTAAGTGTTAATTTTTACCTTTTAAGGAAAGTGGACTAGTGGTATGGGACGGACCAAAATAGCATAGTGAACTAGTGAAGTGGGACGGAGGGAGTATAAACTCCACTATCTCTTACAGCCTTGGTATTGTGTCATTTCCCTCGAGGACAATCAAATGGGACGGACTCCTATCATGTTTCAATTTCAAACTTGTGTCAAGCGCCAATGTCTTCATACATTGAAAACGCGTGGTACTCATTATGTCCAATGTCCTGATTAAATGTTTAGCAATATTATTTTCTTAAGTAGCGTCCCTAAACACATTTAATTGTAAGTCCGCTTAGCCCCTAGTTAGGGGTCGCTACAAAAATGGTATGTTAGTTACAGAAAGTAATCTTCCAACGACAATGGGTCTTTATTAGTAGTTTGAAGATACATGACATGTAGTTTGGACTGAGAATAGAAGATATACAAGAAAATATCCCATACCTCGCATGAAGACTTGCAATGAACCACATGAGCTAACATCCAACTGAGCTGGTGGCGACGAATCCAAGTTGTGGCTTGACGAGAATTGGATTAGAGCGTGGAATTACAGAGCGAGGTCCAGAACCAGTAGAAAGTTGCAGAGACGACAAGGAAGAACAAAAAACTGATTGAAAACTGCAAAATAATCGCAACAGAAGTGGCTGATTCACAATACAAATGCGAGAAGATCTGGAAAAAAAAAAAAAAAATCAGCCGACGATAGTAGTATTTAGAATCCACACACAAGATTAGAGCCACAAAACGCACATTGGCCTCCACTTGACCTAAAATCATAACTTAGCCAAAGCAAAATCTGTACTGAAGTTTTGGTGCTTACAAAATAAGACGGGTTTTCATATCCAGAAACACATTATTCCTTCCCGGATGCTTCAAAGAGGACATATAGCGCAGATTAAAATGCAAGCAATCAGAACTATTACCTGCAGCCATGCAGCATATCCTTCTTCCAGATTGGAGCAGACAGGAAATCGGAGATTTCAGTTGCGATCAATCCAACTCCATGAATGAATAATTAGTCTCAGATTCAAGTCACTCTGTAGATTCTAACAAACCAGTTATATTCAGTCAATTAAATTTCCACATACGTTCAACTGACAAAAGAAACAAAGATAACTTGAACTGTTGAACCCCAACTAACAGTATGTTAAAAACGGTACAAGATAAAGGCTAACAGATATGGCAAGTGGAATATAGTTGAAGAAGTAATATCTAAGAAGACACTAAACTGCATGTTGCTCTCTAGTAAACTGAGAAGTGTATCACAAATGGTAGAATGCGAATTCAGTTTTTTTGCGCTTTACATGCGTTTGAGAACTAGCATTCCGAAACCCATTCCCAAAAATGTGGCAATCGATATTCCAAATATCCCTACGAGAATGCCAGGTACAACTAAAGTGCTCCACCCTTTTGTTGTGGCCATTCCGCCTGCTGTAGTTGGACCTCCAATATTTGCATTTGAGGCTAGTAATATTAATTTTCTATCAATACAAAACAATCTTCCTAGCCCAAGTATCACAACAAGATGAACAGCAACTTGGACGAGGGCAAACAAGAAGATACTCGGAGCTGTGTTGATTACATTCCACACACTCCCACTTGCACCAAGAACAGCAAAAAACACCTGTATAATTCGTTGACCATGAATCCTCATTACATATTATCACCTTCCTTTGTAGTAAATAGACTTCTAGGGTACCGTATAAATTTTATACAGATTTACTACCTGCATGAGTATGAGAGAAAAAGCATCACCAGCAGGAGCTAGGTAGCGAAAGTAATTGGGAAGCAAGGTTGCTAAAATGACAACAATGGCTGTAACTGCAGGGAGTTCGCCTCCTTTAATTCCGTAAGTTTTTAAGAAAGAATTGGCAGTTTTGCATATAGCAAAGGAAACAGCGAGTGCTGTAGCCATTTGAGGCACGGAAACTATGCTCCCATCCGTGTCCAGGTATGAAGAATCTGTGCATAAAATGAAGTGAAACTCAGTTTGAGAGATTTTACATTAGAGGTGTGACTATAGGAGAGCAACAAACAATACTGTTTGATTCGACATACCATCACTCACTTTTGCAGCCTCTGCAGGAATTTTGGAGGCTAACGCGAATAAGAGAACAAAGTATAGAGCACATATGACATTGTCAGCTGCTACACCGGCGGCTATGACGGAAGGAGAAACTGCGAGTGCCTCACATATTGCTATGTAATTAATTGCTGCTTTTACAGAAATGAACTCTTGTTAAATGAATGAGCAGGCAAAAAGCATTTATAAACGAAAAATTATGTAAATGACAACTACAGAGAGGGGAGACTTGTGGAGGTCAGCAGCAGTCCTCAAGATTTGAAGTTTTGAAACAGAGAGTATACCTTTGATTAAAGAAATTGTAGATATGGATTAGAAGATAATACATTTGTAGTAAGTCCCATATGATTTTTTTCCCTCGTTCCTCACTTTCCAGAGACGTAGCAGTGGTTAAAAATCCAAATATATCTATTTTAGGCATACTCCAGGCCTGTTGATTGTTGCTAATTTATTCAGGGCCTCTATCTTCTCAGGATGACTTTTCTCTCGAAAAGGATATCGGGGAGCAAATTCATCTCTTGACGTATTATTTGAACATTTCTTTGACTGGCCAATTAAAATGTCGCCTAAACTAACAAGTCAGGGAACTGAAAATGTCGAGCTAACTATACAACCACTTAACAAGATACTAGATAACATCACTTGGAACACTTCATTTTTTCCAGCTGAATAAAACCCATGCGGGACTAGCCAGAGTAAGTGCTGCCACAAAGCCATACAAAGTTTATCCATATTTAAGACTTAGTGCAATTCAAGAAGGTTATAAGATTGCAATGGAAGTTTGACATTACTTGCCTCCGCCAATATAACTACCCATGAGAGCAGAAGCTATTTTCCAGTTATCTTGACCAAGGGACCTCATGGGCACAATCAGGAAAGCCACTGCTGTCCCAACAACTGTTGCCACTGAAACGTCAAAGCAATGAAGTATTTAATGCCTTTCAGCATAATGGTCCCAAAATATCTAAACGGGAATTTATAAACCATCAATCAAGACTGAGAAAAGCTTAGCAACAAATATATTGATAGAACCCATTGCTTTTGAGTTGTGAAGAGAATAATGGTCTTGCTTCTGTTACAAACTAAAGCACAATGTTCAAAAAGCTTATTGCAACACAAGTTTATTGCTAATTCATCGATCATTATTTCCAATCAAATTCGATAAGCGGGCAGTATTTACTCATATTATGACAATGAATTTGGTCCAACAGTAGAACTCGATGGCCCTCTTTCATGATCAGTTCCAGAACAAAGAAACGTGCAAGTATGGCTAAGTAGTATATGGATCTCTGAACATCAGAGTCACCGTGCATCCAAGAAAAGCCCCACTCACATATAAAAGTCTAGTTACATAAAAGGACCATCTTATGTACATGTAGAGGCTCTTGAATCATGCATAGTACTTCTACTATTAACAACAAGAGAAGCAAGGATTAGAAAACATCTACGTTCATTAACTTAACCCTTATTGTTCTCTGATAGTTTCCTTTGCCATCTAAATACGTAAACTTCTCTCAAGATAATAAACTATCAAAACAGTTTTACTTTAGTCCCTCATACCATTTTACTATTTTCTTGCAATCTATTTGAGAGGCGCTACGCTACTAGCAAGAAGAACCTATTGCCCTGCTGATCAAGAATCAAGTCCTTGCCATATTACTTACAAGATATCGAACACTGTTGTTCAACAGCAAACAAACCATACACAATTAAGTAAATGACAAAATCAATATAACAAGTAATCTATATATACCAGTGAAGCTTCAGGAAGTAACAGTAAAAACACCTGATCCTAGCAAGAATGCCAAGAACAAAGTCCCCGTGGTTCGTATCACTTGTCGCAAATCAGCTCTAAACAGCAGCATTGGTATTGTTAGTGGCAATAAATACTGAAAAACCACTGAATAAGCCGGCGCATCGTGCGGAATGATTCCCAGATTACTAGCTGCTAGCCCCACTAAAATACTCACTAATGCAGCACTAATCATGCCCCCAATCTTCGTCTTCTCCGACCTAAACACACACCATTTTACCATCCATTTTTTCAGAAACCTTAAAATGCAGTGATAATGCACAAAATAGGCACAGAAATTTCAAGAAATCAGAGATTGTGGAATGCAGGAGAAATATTATTACCAGAGACCGAAAGCGCCGGTAGCGAAAAGGGCAGTCCACAAACCCCAATTGTCGCCAGCAGAAACCATGGGAGAGTTGCTCGACGCACAGTTGGCGGTTAAAGAATCGGTCGATGCTCCGTTATTCCGAGAAGGAGAAGTCCTGATTGATAAATGGGTAGACTGCTGTTTGAACGGGAATTTGCCGCCATTGCACGATGCAAAGGGAGTGCGCTGTGCTCGAGGATAACGTGAGGGAACCGTTAGGTTTAACGGCGCCGGTAAAGCTGCCATTACCGCCGAGTTACGGCGGCGGTGCGATGATTCGTCGACGTTGCCGCCGAGGCTTGGATATTCTAGTACTGCTTTATCAACTTCGAGATTGAAGGCGATTGGACGAATTTGCATGGGACACGTGGCATTATACTAGATTCCTTTTGATTACGGAATGAATGAATATTCAACTATGACTTCATCGTACGCCCAAAAAAAAATTGTGTTAAGTTTCGAATTTCAGGTTGCGACTTTCGAGTTTGAGTCTTCTACGATGTCATCTTTAAATTTTATGTTGACTTTAAAAGTATTGAATTTGAATCCTCCAACGCCTCAAGTTTTGAAACCAAAAGTCCCGAACAAAATCTTAAATACGAAAACTGCAAGGTTTGAGATTAAAAGTCGCGAATTCGAGTCATTCAAAAGCTTTACAATTTCTTTTAATTGTTTCCAAACAATTAACTGTTTTACATGCATCCTATACATATTTTAATTTATTTAACTATTGACAATGTTACAAAAGACCTTAAATCTTCGATTTAGTTTTAGATATTACTCTACTGCTCGACTAAACACACACGTGCACATTCTATCCATCATGTTTTGAAGAACTACTCCCTCTGTCTCGCTCATAAGGAGATAATTTTTTTCCAGCACGGGAATTAAGACGATAGTGATGGTAATTGATAAAGTAGTGTGAATGGATTTTAGTGGGTTAATTTTTGCTATTTAATATAATATCTTTATATGAGTGTGACGGACCAAAATAGAACTTATCCCTTTATAAATGAGACAGGGGGAGTATTTATTTATCTTTTGTTCTGAACAATTCATTTGAAACGCGAGTAGCATCTTTTGCAATGCAAAAGTTAGATACGACATATAGGAAAACGTCAAACATTAATGCATCCAAGGAAAAGGGAGTGAGCCTCTTTAGAATCTTAACATTAGTTTCTCAAAATTCCAAATTTTAAATAGCACTTCTTCCGTCCCTCACATAAAGAGTCATTTCTTTAACAACACGGAACTTAAGACATGAGTATTAATAATGGGTCAAGTTGTCGAAAAAGACCTAACGATAGAGAGTTAAGTTTTGAAGCCAACTGTCTTGAATTCGATGGATTTGATTGGGTTACAATTATACATATATACCGAGGAATTAAAATTCTCACATGAATCTAAGGACAGATTTTCCGAAATATATACCGAGGAAGGTGGCGATCGCAATGCCGAAGATGCCAACGAGAATGCCGGGGACAACCAGAGAAGTCCATCCTTTGGCCGTGGCCATACCACAAGCCGTTGTGGGGCCCCCAACGTTTGCATTCGACGCTATGAGCAACGACTTCAGCTCAAAGCGCAGCAACTTCCCCAGGCCGAGGATGATGGCTAGGTGGACCCCGATCTGGACCAGACAGAACAAGAAGATGCTAGGCGCCGTTTCCATCACGCTCCTGATGCTTCCTTTCGCCCCAACGACCGCAAAGAACACCTGATCAGTATCAATTATAACACAACTTCAGAAATGTGCATTCGACTTCTGTTTATCCAGACCTTCTAGTGATGAATCTAAGCATCGTTATTTATAGAAACCATCTCGTCATATTGTTGAAGTTTGTAGTTATATCGAAAGTGTGAGAAAAGGAAGCAAAATTTCAAACACTACATTAGCTTTGGTGCTTTCATTATGGAGGAAAGCAACGTGTATTCGAGAAAAAATGCTGACCTGCATCAGTATCAATGCCATAGCTTCACCAGAAGGCGCGAGGTAAGCAAACTGAGTCGGGAAAACAGTTGCTAGAATAACTGCGATAGCTGTGACAGCTGGAAGGTTGCCCCCTTTAATTCCGAAATAGCTTGTCAAAATACTGGCACTTTTGCATATGATAAACGACACAGCAAGAGCGGTAGCAGTCTGAAGTACAGGTAGCTTGTTATCAACAGATTCTTTTCCTTCATTGAGTTCAGCATCTACCACAAGTGATGACATAACAATTAAGCGTAGATAAACCATATAATGAATTTTTTGGTTCAATAAAATTTAAAATCTAAGTATCTGAGTCCACTGCTTTATGCCTTTGTCATCATCTTCATATGGAAATCAGCCTCAGTTGATTTAGAAGAAACTCCGACTTACCAGGTATCGAACTTGAGGACTCTGCAGGTATTTTCGATGCCAATGCAAATAACGAGGCGAAATAAATAGCACAAATAACATTATCAGCAGCGAGCCCAGCAGTCAGAACCGAGTGTGAAGTTTCAAGAGCTTCAGATATGGCAACATAGTTCACAGCTGCAACAGAATAGAACACATTTGAGTTTCCCAGCGCCGCAAAACTAACCACAAATTATCATCAATCGACATACAACAAAAGAATATGCAGACTCTAGACGTGTTACACTTTATGAACAGCAAGCAATCCTGTAATCTGAGGGGAAAAGCTATCAAAAAATGGATCTTATTAGACCGAATCGTGTTCCAGTCGCGTAAAAACACTGTCATAGCCAGACACTCGAGATTGAGAGAGGAAATCCATGAAAATAACGTGACCTACAATACTCAAGACTATATCCAGCCATATCGCGGTCCTTGATTTCAGTTCACGTACAATGTCAACATGTTGGAGATATGCTATTATCTCATAGAAGTCCGTCTCATCTAAAAGCTCAAACTTGTGTAGAGGGGTGTAATCTATTCACTGTTCACGTATTTGAACACATGAGCTCAGTGTTAGCCAATGGCTCCGACACCATGACAGAGTTTTATCTCATCTAAAAACTAGAGCACGTAAAGAGAGACGGAATCTATTCACTTATATTATATTTCCCGATACTATCAACATCATATAACATCATATATTTCCGATCATATCAAAGAGAAACATCATACATTTCCAAGAAAGAAAAGCTAGCTACATTACCTCCACCAATATGCCTTCCCATAAGAGCAGCAGCAATCTTCCATCCATCTCCACCAAGCGATCGCATCGGCACCAATAGGAACGCCACAGCCGTCCCGACCGTCGTCGCCACTGCATCATACATAGACAAGAGCTCCTCAATTCCATTACTCAAAACTATGGAAAACTGCAACTAAACAATATCCTCTCTCTCTCTCTCTCTCAACAAACTTAGGTCATTTCGTTATTTTATACCTTAGACATATTCAAGAAACGTCTCAAGTTCGTTTGAAAAGGTTACCTGATCCAATCAAGAAAGCGAGCAGCAGCGTTCCGGTGGAGCGGATAACGCGGCGCATATCAGCCCTGTACAGAAGGAGAGGAACAGCTAATGGCAGAAGGAAATCCAAAACGACGTCGTAAGCGGCCGCTTCATTCGCAATTATTCCCAAATTACTCGCCGCTAGACCTATCAGAGTACTCACCAGTGCGCCGCTCAACGTGCTGCCGATCTTAGTCTTCTCCGACCATATGCCGAAGGCGCCGGTGGCGAAGAGGGCGGTCCAGGTGCCCCATTGATCGTGAGGCGAAATGATCGGAAAGCTCAATTGCGATCTGACGACTGAACTCTTGCAGCTTCTTCTCCGAGGTGGGATTAAAATTGAGAAATTTCGAGATGGGCTTTGACTGTTTGAAAGTGAGGAGGCTTCCCGGCGGTGTAGGAGACAGCGCCGCCTCGCCGGCGGCGGAAGTAGGCAAATGGGGTTTGTGACGAGATGAGCCACGGTCATTCTTTCAAGCGATCGGAGAAAGAGAAATTGGTGTTGAGGATTCGTGAAGAAATGTCTGAGAATTTATGTAGCAATGCCGTCACCGGCGGCGAGTGGGTCTGATCAAATACACTCAGTTTAGTTAGCAATTTGCTTTCCGATGCTCCCACCACCACACTCACACTCTCACTCAGTGACTCGCCGCACTCAATAAAATTTCATTTATTTATTTATTTATTTATTACTCCTTCCCTACACTGTCTCACATAACTGATCTTGATTCCTATTGAATATCTATATCTATATCTATATATTATATAAAAACAAAATACAAAGGGTATTTTTGTATTTTCACTTCTATCTTTAGGGGTTTTATAGTATTTTAACTTCTACATTTTCTTTTATTTCTTTTTTTAATAAATATTTTTAAAAATTAAATCTGTTATCAAATACTTTCTCTGTCCCGCGATTCTTGCCCCGGTTTCCTTTTTGGGACGTCCCAAGATTCTTGTCACGTTTCCTTTTTGGGAAATAATTAGGGTGTTAAGTGTGCAATTAGTAATTCCCTTATTAACACTAATAATTTATTTTAATTTTTAAATTTTTTTATTAAAAAAAAAAAAAAAAAACTGAATCATTAACTTCCCCACCCACCCACATTTATTCCACCAATAATTTTTTGGTGGAAAAATCGATTTCAATTCTAACTCTAATTTGTCTCACTTCTCCTCTCACTCTCACTTGTGTTCATCCACCAAAAACCCTAATTTCACCCCCTCCCCCCCTCACTCTCTGCGATCTGCCATGGAACGTACTCCCTCGCCTCCGCCGGCGTGGAGAACGACCCGCAACCGTAACCCCCCCCGCCGATAGTTCACGGCGAGGCCGCCGCCGTGGTCCTAATCGGCGCAAATCCAATGCCTTCTTCCCTCTTGGACGCCGCCACTACCCAGAGCCGCCGCCGCTGCTTTCGGGAGACTCTTCAACGCCGCTGCCGGCCTACCGTGGAGGCGATGAAGAGTCTCCCGAAAGCAGCGGCCCAGAGATGTTCCTTCGTCCCCAATCTCGTTTGAAGATGAAGCCGGCCGGCAAGCCTTCCCGGTTCCTTCGACCTGAATCCCCTTTACAGATGAAGTCTGTAAAGGGGATTCGGGTCAGGAGGAGGTTGAAGACCACTGATGAATGGGCCGCTTGTAATGAATTGTTGATGAATTGTTGTTGATGGATTCGACCCCAATCCCCTTTTAGATCTGTGTATTTAATTGTTGATGAATTGTTGATTGGTTCTTCTCTCTAATGATTTGGTGATGATGGCATGTGATGAATTGGTATTCTGATGCATTTGGGGGTTCTGCTCTCTGTTTTGTTGATGAATTGGTGTTCTGTCCTCTTGATGAATTGATGTTCTGATGAATTGTTGAATTGATGTTCTGTCCTCTTGATGAATTGGTGTTCTGATGAATTGATGAATTGATGAATTGGTGTTCTAAATTGCTGATGAATTGATGTTGATCTTGGGAAATACTCTCTGTATTGTATGTTTCGTCTGTTTTCTTGTTTAGTCATTCAACTAAATTATGTCTTGTGGTAATCGCTTATAGATGCATTTGGTTCAGAAGTTGTAATGTTTATTTATTTGGATCTCTGTCTTGCCTAAAGATCTGAGGTAAACCTTTTGTTTGGGAATTGAATGTTTTCCTGAATCAATTCCCTTTCACTCTCTGTTTTTTTCTCTCTGGTTTAGGGTTTTGTTGCTGGCAAAAGGAGTAGGAAGAAGAGAGAGTGTAGATTTAAAGAGTTGTTGAGGGTGTATTTTTTCAGATTTGAATTAGGCGCCCATTTCACCAAGTGTTAATTTGCCTCTTAAATTTTGGATGATGGGATTGCTTAGTTCTTAAACATGTGCACAATTTGTTTTTTTGTTTTTTTTTTTAATAAAAGCTTTTGTTTCTAATTTTAAATGCAATTTAATTTCTGATGCATGTAACATTTCTAATTTGTCTAACTGGTTTGAAGGAAAAAAAAAAACTTTATTTAATTAATTTGTTAATTAAATGCAGCAGTTCTCTATTTAAAAAATAATTTCTGGAAATAAAAAATTTATTTACAGATTATAAATTGGATTAAATACCCCTAAACAAAAATTCATTAAACTACACTCAATACCTAACCCATCCACTTAAAACACTAATTACTCCCGTCTTAATTCCCGCGTCGAAAAGAAATGGGGCGAGAATCCTGGGACGGAGGAAGTAGTTATGAATAGACGCAACTTTCACTTTGATCACTTATTCGTTCCAATTCCATGCAACTTAATTATGTTGTTTTTTCTAATAAATAGTTTTACCAAATTAAAATATTGGAAAATAGTTAATTAGTTTCAATTGATAAAATGTGAAAGGCACAACTTTTCACATGAAAGTTACTTGACTTTATTATTGCGTCTGTGGGAATCAAATGAAGATGAAAAAACATCTAAAAACCCTTTCGTGAAACGGTGCGAAAGGAAATTAAACTCTGTCCAAAGGACGTATCCAGTCTCCATACACATTGTTCTCCACACAGTCACGGTGCATTATTAATCAAAGAGCATGTTAGTAAGGAGATGTTACATGGTCTTTCCTTGCAATATTTATCTCTACAACACCTTGACGGTTACGAAGGTGATGGGGGTGACATTGTGATCGGAATTCTTCTTATGTTTGAATGAAATACGAGACATCATCTAAATACCGTTTTTGTGTCGTCATCTTCAATATAATGTTCAGATTCGAAGATCTCTTGATTATGGTCTGGCAAGGTATAAACCCGTTTCCTTTCTATAGAATATATTATTACCGGATTCGAATCTCTATGATCTGCACACCCCCATTTGCTCTTGGAGAATGAAATTGTCGATGTGGAGACGCAAGGTGATCTGATTGTAGGCACTTCGTAGTAAAATTGGAAAAGCATTGTGAGAAGAAAATGAATTTCCATAATCTGATGCTTACACATTGCCTATAAAATTTCAAAGGCCTCAACTTTTCCCTTCACTACTGCATGTTCACATATCACGATAAGGTTCTCAATAGATTCTATGAATCGTCTCTACACTATTGGTGACGATTTAGAGAGAGAGAGAGAGAGAGAGAGCAATTTAAAGAAGGAAACTTTGTGTGCATTTTTTAGTGAAATTTGTCTTTTAACATTTTACGTACCCAAGGAAGGATATGCAGTAAGAATTTCTTAATTTAGCAGAGTACTTGCCTCGAGCATCAACATAATTGAACGCAATCTAGGATATGACCCAATCATTAAACTCAAGACGCAATATAAAAAGGTCTGACAATAAGCTCGGTCCACGTGAGTTTGGCCCATGAAGCCCGTGAGGACTCCTTGACGGACTACAACTCAAGTTCTAAGAGACGTAGAAGACTCGAAGACTTATCACAAACGAGAACATAAACTCAAAAATCCTTATAGGAAAGGACTTTGTGTTAGAGTCATCCACAGTCCACATGATTGTATATAAATAGCGCTAGATTAAAGTTAGGGATTCATTCACACTTTTTGTATTCATCATGACTTGCATACTCAATAAAGATACATACTCTTGCTCTCCAGAGGTAGATTTATTCCGATAGATTGAATCACGTAACTTTTCTTTCGTCATCGTTGCAACATTAATTTCCTACAAAAATAAATTATAATTCGTAATACTTTCTATCACGCTCCAATCGATGGAATAAATTACTCATGTATACTACCAAAGTGGTAACTGCACAAATTTATGGGTGGAAGAAATTATATAATGTTTGTCTTAATCTATAAAAATAACCAAAACCACTAAATATATATCTTATATAACCACAAGTCCACAACTTTAAAAACATATGTTTTATAACCACTTTTCATTGAATGTACTATTTTACCCTTAATGAAATGGACCCCACATATAATTAAAAAAAAATTGAAAATAACCATCTCTCTCCCAATTCATGTAATTAAAAATAAAATTTTGAAATCAAACTCAAAAAACTCTTCCATTCGTGTATTTACGACTCTCTCTCAAAATCAAACTCAAAAAATTGAAAAATACGACTTTCTCTCTCGCCCAATTCCTTCACCGTGTGTCTACACAAAAAAACCTCTCAATCTTTCTCTATTCGTGTAATTCACCATAGTAAAAATGAGTGCATCGGAATCCGACCAAGATAGAGAATCACGGCGACCGCGTCAGCCCCGACAAACTCTGTTGATGCACCAACAAAACCTAGCCCTGCTCGAACAACGTCCGCCGCCGCCGGTAAGTTTCTATTCCTTAAAACATTTCCTATAGTTTCAATTCCTTAAAACATTTCCTATAGTTTCAATTTGTGATAATTATATGATATTTCAAAAAAAAAAAATGATTGTCGGCATTGAAATATATGTATAAATTTATATGGATATTTCTTAATTATAGGTTAATTTTAGATTAATTTTCTACAATTGCAATGATAAATTTCATAACTACACGGGTGGAATTTTTATTGAACCGTATAGTACACGGTGGAACAAAATTCCACCCGTGTAGAGGCTTAAATTCCTTCACATTTGTGGCTGCCACTACACGGTTGAAGTGTTTATTCAACCGTGTACTACTACACGGTTGAATAAAAATTTCACCCGTGTAGAGGCAGTAAATTTCAACTATATGTAAAATAAAAAATCGAAAATAATGAAATCTTATTTATTGTGTTGTCTTATGCAGCCTAGATACACATGTGATAGACCTCGTATGCAAGGATTTTCGGTTGAAATCAACCTCTATGTACGAGACGGTGTCTGTGCGAGATCCCTCTAGTTTTAGATAGTATAGGAGGGCAAAATCTCGTGGATCAATAACGGTCCATTTGGATGCCTCCTCGATATCAGGAGAAAAGAGAGCGCAAATCAAGCCCTACACGAATTAGTAACCCGAGAGCTCAAGGAGTGTAGCTTCTCGTAGTTCAAGAGGGAGCGCAATCAAGCCCCACACGAATTAAATTTGTGTTGCATTTGCTATGGATTATGATTTATAATTATGTTATCTCAGTGATTTATGAATATTATCTCAGTGATTTATGAATATTGCATGTGTTTTTATGGATTTGTTGAGTTCATAGATTGAATAGTTTGAAGTTTGAGCAAGAAAAACATAGAAAATTTTTTGGCACTACACGGTTGGTACAAGTTTCAACCGTGTAGTAAAGAACATATATGAATAATTTTTAATTTTTAATATATATCAAAAACATACTTCTCATTGTTTAAATCGATGAAAATCATCAAGATTTATTAAATTGGATAACCAAATACATTGGATTTACATTCAAATGCTCGCAAGTAAAGATTTGGAATGGATGATCATATAGTCACTAGAGCTGTCAAAAAAAGCCCAAATCGGCCCGGCCCGACGGGCGGCCCGGGTCCGCCCGCACTTTTGGGCGGGCTTCACACTTCAAATACCTGCCCAAAAAAAACCGGGCTTTTTTAGCCCGCCCAGAGGGCCCACGGGCTGCACGGGCTTGGGCCTAAAAAGCCCGGCGGGTACCGGGCCGAAGCCCGCCCGTAAACAAAAATTATTTAATAATATTATATTATTATTAAAAATTAAAATTACACCTAAACTAAACCTAATAATCTAATATAGAAAATAAAAAGACTCAAATACTTTAAAATTTATCAAGTTTTTATTTGTTATGTGTGGGAGTTTTAAGACTTGTTTATTCTTGGAATGTTGGATTTAAGTTTTACTTTGTTGCGACTTCTTTTGGATTCTATTATCGTATTTGGGAATTTATTGACACTTATTATTTATGCATATTATCATATGTTTGAGTTTATTGTACTTGTACTAATTAGGAAAAAAATAAACCTTAAAAAATAAAAAAAATAAAAAATTGAAACCGGGCCGGGCTTGGCCCGCCCGCCCGACAGTTTTTCATGGGCGGGTATTAGCTGTATTTTTTGGGCCCGAAGGCATTCCGGGCCGGCCCGACCCGACCCGCAAAATTGAAATAGCCCGGCGGGCTCGGGCCGGGCGGCCCGGGCCCATGAAATTGACACCTCTAGTCACTACATATGTGGTACACTAACTAATGTATGAAATCTCACACTTTGATTGTGTATTCACCTATTTGTAAAGGGTTTTAAATCCCTGTATGTTATTATAGTCATATGGTACGTAATTAAATGTTAAATGGCCATAAAATTATAAAATTAACCATGATAAATCAAAGTTTTTAACAAAGTTGAATTCAAATTTGCCCCCGTTGACTAGTACACGGTTAGGGTACACGGTTAGGGTAGTACATGCATACAAGGTTAATTCATTTATCAACCGTGTATACTAAATCAATAAATGAACCCCATGTACGAAAGTTGACATGGTCAACTTTAGGAACTTAGTTTAATTTTTTATGCAAATGCACGGTTGATTCTACTAATCAACCGTGTATGGATAGAAAAATTTTACCTTAAGTTGATGTCACCTTACAATACGAACTACAAACCTCGAGAACTATTACAAATTATCAAATAGATTAATTCGAATCATTTGGACCTAATAACTACTACAAAATACGAAATAGATAAATTTGAATCATCTCGACATAAGAACTACTAGAAAACTACAAAACAGATTTTGAATCATAACTCAGCCGAACTTACTCTTGTTGAAGTGGACATTTAGGCCTTGTGTGTTCATCGTTTTTGCAAATACTACACTTTTTCTTAGCGCGTCGACATTGTACATCTTGAGCATGGCCGATATTTTGCTGCACCCCTTCAATGGGAATCGGAGCACTACACACTCGTTTGTTATGCTCATTTTGACCACAGCTAGAGCACTTTTGCCGACTACTCAAAGAGGATGATTCTTCGTCGATGGCTCTTGCTCTTGACAAGAGTGGACGGCCCGCTTGGCGATCTACTAAAGGAGGTGGAACTATGCAGGATGACACGTGTTCGGGCACGTCCCATGAGGCCGGATGAGGAACCAACTCAATGTTCGGGGAATAGGTAGCTTCCAACGTAGATTGTTTGAAATAATGGCTTACGTAATCTGCTGCTCGTCCTCCAGAAATACCTGGAAAAAAAAAAGTAAATATAAAGCTTTTAGTTTTGTCATACATAATATATATATATATATGTGTGTGTGTGTGTGTGTGTGTGTGTGTGTGTGTGTGTTCTACGCTATGGCGGCACAAGCATGTCGACAAGGCATCATGTCTAGTTCAAACTCACGACATTCACACGTCCCGTTTTGTAGGTCTACAAGATAACTATCCTTATCACCTTCAACTCGATACATCAAGGGTGTCGCCGTGTCGGCGTTGACCGAGATGGATAGTGACGTGCTCACTCCATAGCAGCCGACACCTTCGAGTATGCTTTTTCGGTAAGCTCATGGTCTCTAGAAACGGCACGGGATCGATGCTCATCAAACCATTTTTCTACTATGACGCGATGCATCTCAAGCATGGCACAAACCGGCAAACGTCGAGCCCACAATAATCGGGCGTTCATGGTCCCTGCAGGATTTGATTTTATGAATTTTCTGTCGCTACACGGTTGGATTTTAATACCAATCGTGTAGTACACGGTTGGTATTGAAATCCAACCGTGTAGTACCAGAAAATTCATAAAAAAATTTGGATTTCAATACTACACGGTTGACTTTTAATTCCAACCGTGTAGTACACGGTTGGTATTAAAATTCAACCGTGTATCTAAGAACATAAATGAAATTTTCACATTTTTTCTGCATAATATTAATAACAAATATGCGTAATGAAAAATTACCTTGATATGAAGCGAAAACAACTTTGATTTTCCACACGACTTGCACCTCAAAATTTCCAGAAAAAAAAATAATTTTTTTTTTGAATTTTCACACAACTTTGAAGTGAAAAAAATCTGATTCTATTTGACTTGCATGTGAAAAAAATGGTTATAAATTACTACACGAATTTTGATCTTAATTCGTGTAGCTACACGGATGAAATAATTGAGAGATAGAGAGAGGGAGAGGAGAGAGAGAATTATACATATAATATATATTTTAAATTAAATGTGGGGTTCATTTCATTAAGGGTAATATAGTGCATTCAATGAAAAGTGGTTATAAAACTTATGTTTTTAAAGTTGTGGTTATATAAGATATATATTTAGTAGTTTTGGTTATTTTTAAAGTTCTCCCTAAAAATAATCTATTTATATCTTTTAGAATAAACTTACACCATGATGGTAAAACAAACAAATATTAAGATATCTAATGATAACCTTTCAAAATGTTGAGTTTCGAAAAAAATAATCACCTTATTCCAAAATGTAAGATATAATTTTGGTATTACATACAAAAATATTTCATCGAAACTTCAAGTCACGAATCTTTAATTGTTTTGTCGAGCATCGCTCGGGTAAACGTTCTAGTACTATATAAAAACAAAAAATAAGGGGTATTTTCGTATTTTCACTTCTACTTTTAGGGTTATTTTTGTACTTTCAACAAACTAATTGAATCCATTAAAAAAAATATAAAAAAAGAAAACGTTTGATGAACTACGATATTGGACACGCCATGCAACTTCCACCGCTTCAACAAAACACATTGCTTCAACATGTATTTATCCATCCCATTGTGTTGTCGCCGTTATTAAAAATATTGATGACGAGTCATTCAGGCACAAAGTACTGTATTTATTACTCTCCTCTCCATGAACATTTTTTCCGAATTAGTTTCTTCACAAATTTGAAATTTCTCCAACCCATCTCACGTCTATATAATGAGTAAATGGTGGACGCTCAGCGCTCTATTAATTGCCATAACATAGTGAAAATGGATCGGTATTTGACAACATTCGCGAGGGACATAAAATAAGGTAATGCTATTTATTTCAATTTCAAAGTGAAACAAATCTTCATTTAATGGTCTTATTATTTAGTTTTTTCGGTTTATGCCACACTATCTATCTTTTGTTATAAAAAGTTTTACTATTTCTTTTTTCTCTATGTAAAACTGTGGTTCATTTCACGCATCAAAATAATAGTCAGCCTAATAAAAATTTCAGCAGAATAATATGTTTCATATGCAAAATGTAGTTGAAGAATTCACTATTTTTTATTTATTTATCTTTTTTAGAATAATTTTGTCTTGATAGCCAAAATTAAAATTGTTGATAATCTTATATTTATATATTAGTTATATTAATTTTAATATTAATTTTATTTAAATATAACTATTCCTCGGCTTGACATACATCATTAGAAAAATTAACTTCTCCTATTTTAATATATTAATTAGACACTTATACTTTTCTTTTAATACTTTATTTAACTATAATTATTCGACTTGATGTTCATTATTAGAAGAATTAATTTCATCTATTCTTTTATAATTTGAATTCCGCATAGAAATTTCTAATCATTATTAGAAATGTCCAACTTCATTCAAAGGATTATATAGATTTTTTTTTGAGGTCCTGAAAACAAAAAAGTCTCTTTATCAGTGAGATAGAGGGAGTATATATTATATATTTTGGATGATTCCGATACATCTATTCATGAGAAGGGTACTATAAAAAGTTCCATCTATATATGCCACATCTGTTGGAAATAAAAGTCGTTTAATTAATTTTTAGTTAATTAATAATCTCTTTTAATTCCTTAATGCACTAGATTCTCACACGTTGAGTAGTTGCCAAGTTACGTTTAGTAGTGGCCAAGTTATGTGGTTGAGTAGTGGCCAAGTTACGTTGAGTAGTGGCCAAGTTATGTGGAGTGGTGGCCAAGTCATATGGAGTAGTGGCCAAGTCATAAACTCCCTATATATATGGTCCTTTCCTTCACTCATTCATATACATCGTGAACAAAACCACTATCCGCTTTGCTTCTTTCGATTCTTTCCTTTGTCTCCTCTCTTAATCTCTTCCGTTCAAAAGCGTCTCCAACTCGATTTTGCGAGTGCACGCATAATCGAGTGATGTGTTAACCTTCGAGAGTGTTTTCGGCATCGAGACTTGGCACCGAGGGTCTGCCGGAAATAGCTTTTAGGGCAGTGGTTCGTCCACGGCGCAGCGATTATCTTTCGTTTCAGTTTATTGTTACTTGTGCAGGTTTCTCGAACTTGACTCCAGATCTAACAATCTAAAAGCTATTCGTGACCTTGTCAAACCATGCCTTGCCTGATTTGTTGAAGACGGGAATAACTGGAGGTTGATTACACTTTGTTCAACGAAGTCCGCGATCTAATTGGATCAACAACTATGGTCGTAACTATAAATGGTGATGTTGTTTCTTCTTTCATACGATTTCTAAACAACAAGATAAACCATTTAATTGCTATCATGCATGCAATTTTTGTATTATTTTCTCTTATTTTTGTCCAATTACATATGATAAGAGAAAATTGAACACATGTTCGTTTTCTTACAAATGTGGTTTGTCATATGTTGTTTTAATTCACGTAATTCGTGTCATAGACGTTGAGTCATATTTGGATTGTGGAAGTCGTACAAGTGTCAAATTCGTTTTAATATGCATGAATCTCGATTCAGGTTTGTTTCAGATTGATGATTTAAACATGAGATTGTGACATACGTATTTGTGATTCACTATAAAGTGTATGTCTACGTTTTACGATTCAATTGGTATGGTGATGTAATTTGGTTTGATGGCTCATAGGAGATATGTTTTGTTGTTTTGATCATGGTTAGATCAAAAGTTTATATGTTACAAAATTTTATATGATTTTATACTCATATATATGGATTATTTGTATTTATAATTTCATTGATTTAATTATGTTCACTTGTATTGTATTCAAAGGATTTTCGAATTCATGTTATAGAATAAGTATTTACCACTCCGGACCACGCATATTGACTCATTTGCTTTTTGCACGGGAACTAAGACGAAAATGTTTAGTGTATAAAGTGTATTTTGTAGGGAAATGTAATGTGGTTTATGTATTTAGACATATTTTAGAAACAGAGCATCATAGATGCATAAAAACATGTTCTTGTCTGATCTTAAATGAAAGATCGTATCAAGACCTTTAATTTGATATAAAAATCATAAAAATCCGATAACAAACGAGCAAGTTATAATAATTTAAACTTTCAAAATTTAAATTATATTGAACTACGTGCAGAAAAATGAGTGGATGAGATTTAAGTATGGAATGTTAAGTGTAATAAGGGGTTTACTAATTGTACTTATTATACTCTAATTATTTCTAAAAAAGGAAATGAGTCAATATGTGTGGGACGTACCAAAAAGGAATATGAGTCAAGAAGCCTGGACCGGAGTGGTATATCATAACATGCTCATAGCCTTTGATTCAAGTGTCGTACTATTTACTCGATTTGATTTTATGTGCATTGAGTCAGTTCGTATTAAAAGCAATGTTAGTAGACGAGGGAAGAAGTATTGTATTTCTTTTGTGGATATTACTCTAGATACATCTATTGTACCTCTCGATAACTAAGGATAAGAACTACTAATATGTTGTTGTATGTATAAAGTTGAAGTAGAGAATCAGTTGAATAAGAGGATTAAGAGATTAAGATCTGATAGAGAAGGAGAATATAGTTCCTTGTTCTTACGAGATTTTTGTGAGACGAATGGAATAATTCATGAATTTACTGCTCCTTACTTCCCTGAACATAATGCTATTGCTGAAAGGAAGAATAGAACTATGAAGAACATGTTGAATACTATGTTATTAAGTTCAGGTTTACCTATCAGTATGTGGGGGGGAGCCGTTTTGTCTGCATGTTATATTCTTAATCGAGTACCTCATAAAAGGTTAGATAAGACTCTTTACGAGTTGTGGAAAGGTTTTGCACCTACTTTGAATTTTTTGAGAGTGTGGGGGTGTCTAGCTAAGGTGAGGTTGAATGATCCGAAGCAAGTGAATATTGGGTCTAAGACGTTTGACTGCGTATTTATTGGCTATGCTCAGAATTCTACTGCTTATCGATTTTTGTCTCTGTGTGATAATTCTATTTGTGAATCTCGAGATGGTGAATTTTTTGAGCATGTTTTTCCAATGAAGACTAATATGTTCGTTAAGAATGTGCCTAGTTCATCCGAGAATGTTACAGCTGAGCCTTCTGATCGATTAGTTCGAGAGTCTGAAGTAGCCCCAGAACTGAGAAGGAGTAAGAGACAGAGAACTGAAACTTCATTTGGTGCTGATTTCATTACTGCTTTTGTTGTTGAGCATCCTGATCTGATTGATGATTATGTGGTGTCAGCCTTTATGATTAGTGATGATCCTGTTTCGTATAGAGCTGCTATGTCTAGTGTAGATGCTCCTCTTTGGAAGGAGGCTATACAAAAATGAACTAGAGTCTATCACTAATAATCATACTTGGGAACTAGTTGACTTGCCTGTTATGTGCAAACCTATTAGATCGACGTGGATTTTTAAGAATAAGTTAAAACCTGATGGGTCGATTGATAGGTATAAGGCAAGACTTGTGGTAGTTGGATATTCTCATAAAAAGGATGTTGATTTCTTTGACACTTATTCTCCCTTTAGATCGCTAGTTGCTTTAGCTTCTATTCACAGTCTTGTTGTGCACCAAATGGATGTGAAAATTGCCTTCTTGAATGGTGATCTTAATGAGGAGATTTATATTTATCAACCTGAGGGGTGTGTGGTACCTGGGATGGAGAATAAAGTGTGTAAGTTGAAAAGATCTCTGTATGGTTTGGAGCAGGCTCCTATACAGTGATATGAGTTGAAAAGTTTCATAATACTATCTTGATGAATGGGTTTGTAGTAAATGGTTCTAAGTCATGTCTTTATTCCAAAACCCTCGGATCGGATTGTGTGCTTATATGTCTATACGTGGATGATATGTTGATCTTTAACACTTGTCTTGATATTGTGATGGAAACAAAAGCATACTTGTCTTCTGCTTTTGATATGAAAGATTTGGGAGAGGCCGATGTCATCCTTGGTATTAAATTGGTAAAATCTAAGGAGGGATATGTGTTGAGTCAGTCTCATTATGTGGAACAAGTGTTAAATAGATTTAACTGTAGTGATCTGGTTCCTGTCAAAACTCCTTATGATCCTAGTTTGCATTTAAAGAAGAATGATGGTGAGCCTGTTTCTCAAGAACAGTATGCTAGGATTTTAGGGAGTGTGATGTATCTGATGAACTGTACTAGGCCTGAAATTGCTTACTCTGTAAGTCGATTGAGTCGTTATACTCATAATCATAGTAATGATCATTGGACTGCGTTATATCGCTTGTTGAAGTATCTAAAGGGGACCAAAGATCTTTGCTTGCACTAATCCTGTTTTTCCGAGGTATTGGAAGGATATTGTGATGCGAACTGGTTTCAGATAGTGATGAGGTAAGCTCCACAAGTGGATTTGTATTCACACTTGGTGGGGGTGCCGTGTCTTGGAAGTCTGGAAAACAGAATTGTATTGCTAGTTCAACCATGGAATCTGAGTTCATTGCTTTGGAACTTGCGAGTCATGAAGCGAAATGGTTGCGAGAATTGCTAGCAGAGATACCATTGGCGTATATAATGGGAAACAGAGACATATCCGGGTGAGACGTGCTGTGGTGAGAGAAATGCTTGGAGATGGTGTTATTTCTCTTGACTTTGTAAAGTCAGAAAGGAATTTGGCGGATCCTTTCACCAAAGCTCTCATAAAGCCGGTATTGAATGAAGATGTTGAATGAAGGAAGGTAACATAGTGGATACCTAACAGGTCAAACGAAACTGTGTTATCTAATCTTTATTTGATATCCTGTACATGTATTAACTTGTGTTAATTACAGTTAGTTGGATATAGCTTTAAGCTATTTTGGTTCTGCTGCGGAGAACTCTGGACATAGACGAATCGTTGCCTGACGAGGTAATCCTACTGCGGTGGATTTTCGATTGTACTATGATGTTTTGAGGTTGAGCAATTTTAGCTCTTAATGATTCATGCAGTTATGTTTTGCGAAACATTTTTGGTATATTATATGCGTATAATATATTTAGTGCCTTGGCGATTGCACTTTCATAGAATCACCTAAGTGTATGTGAAGAGTTCTCTCTTCTATGAAATGCGTTTTCTAGAGCATACACAAGAATCGAAGGTATTGATTTGACCTTATTTGTCATCGCGGAGACGTATTTTTCTTCCTAAGGAATGATGTGTGTTGTGGGGGTATACTTATGAGCTCATAAAGTTCAAGCTGTAAAGCACTTTTTGAGATTTATATGTTGCCTACTTCACTAACGTACAAATTCAAATCGAAAGATATTTGTATCTACGCATCAATATTCCTTTCCATTCTTTGACCGACTTTTATTTGTGGGGGATTGTTGGAAATAAAAGCCGTTTAATTACTTTTTAGTTAATTAATAATCTCTTTTAATTCCTTAATGCACTAGATTCTCACACGTTGAGTAGTTGCCAAGTTACGTTTAGTAGTGGCCAAGTTATGTGGTTGAGTAGTGGCCAAGTTATGTGGAGTGGTGGCCAAGTCGGCCAAGTTATATGGAGTAGTGGCCAAGTCATAAACTCCCTATATATATGGTCCTTTTCTTCACTCATTCATATACATCGTGAACAAAACCACTATCCGCTTTGCTTCTTTCGATTCTTTCCTTTGTCTCCTCTCTTAATCTTTTCCGTTCAAAAGCGTCTCCAACTCGATTTTGCGAGTGCACGCATAATCGAGTGTTGTGTTAACCTTCGAGAGTGTTTTCGGCATCGAGACTTAGCACCGAGGGTCTGCCGGAAATAGCTTTTAGGGCAGTGGTTCGTCCACGGCGCAACGATTATCTTTCGTTTCAATTTATTGTTACTTGTGCAGGTTTCTCGAACTTGACTCCAGATCTAACAACATCTTCCTAGTTCCTACCCACATATCAAGTTAATTTTATGAATGCATTTGCTTGACTTTTTATAGCAAATCTTTTACTTCTTCGTTCCAAAAAATTTGATGGATTTCATGAATATATATTTAGACACATAAAGTGCTAATTAATTTTGTTCAATAAATTGTCTGTCTTATGAGTATATATTAATACGGTAATATTGTATCTGCCTTAAAAATTTTGTTGTCATTTGTTGTACATGACAAGCTTATTAATCAATCATAGTTATGAACCCTAAAATTCATGATTTTGATTTTAAATACCGAAGACAACAAGCTTTATGATAAATCTACCTACATTATTTCAAGTTTAAAAGATCAAATTCATGAATTATTTCAGATCTATGTTTTTTCCATGCTTATAAGAATTGTTTTTCGTCACCCCCCCCCCCCCCCCCCCCCCCCCCCCCCCCCCCTTTTTTTTTTTCCTCTTCCTAGAAGTCTTATTAATATTAATATTTGTCATGATACAATCGAAAGCATAACTTTTAATATGTTCCCAGTGTAGCAGATTGATTAGAATGCGGGTTTAAACATTATTAGTATATATGAAATTTCTTGAATTAAATGCCGTGCATAGCACGGGTAAATGTTCTAGTTTATATTAAGATACTTACCGGTGACTTAATTAAACTAAGTAGAGATCGTGGTGCGTTGCACGTGTGAAATTCATTAATAATGTTAATTGATCATATATAATGATTATACCATAGATATGGTAAGCATAACAAAGTAAAATACAAAATATAGAAAAGTGGTATATTGAGAAATAGTCAAAATTAATTTATAACGAAACTACTCCTTTAACCATGTTAATACCAGTATAAAACAACCTTTTTAGTCATTCATAATCATATTTATTGAAGGGGCATTATTTGAAATGTCCATTTTGAGATTTAAGAAATAAATTTTGTCCACAAACTTAAGGTTGAATAAATCATGTCCAATTTTTGGTTTTTAGGACAAAATTGCCCCTCAAATTTGAATTGGGTATTTTCCTTAAAATTGCCGACGCGTGCTCATTCAACTCAAACAGCAATTCTCTGAAATCAAATCCTCTCTCTCAAACCCTCTCCCTCCCCGACCTGTTTTCGCCGTCGCTGTCCGGGGGTTTCGCCGTCGCCGTCGCGAGCTCGGTCCACCGCCCTCGTCGTCGCCCTAGCTCCCTCTCAAACCCTCTCTCTCAAACCCTCGGTGTCGTTGTCCCTTCGCCGTCGCCGGAGTTGCCCTCGTCGTCATCGGAGTTTCTATCCCGAACAGGGTAATGTCTCTTGCCCTTGCTCTCTGGTCTTCTGTCTCTCTCTGTACTTCTAACCTTGATTCTACAATTTAGGGTTTAGCATACGAAAAAAAAAAAAGTTGAAGAAAAAAGGTTTTAGCTTCTCTTCAGATTTGGGATTTCTGCAAAATTCAGAGCCCTAATTAGATTTTTTTCTCTCACAATACTCGGATTTCTTAAGAATTCATGTTCGCATACGATTTGGTGCTGCTTTGTATCGATTAAGTAATTTTCGATCAATTGTGCCAAATTCAGCCGGTTCCATCAATGGATTTGAGTTGATATTTAGAGAAACTGGAGACGAATAAAGGAGTAGATTTGAAGTGAAGAGGAGCTGCACTGAGCAGAATTCTGTTGAAGTGAGCCTCTCCCTGCTTCCAATCGTAAGTTTGGTTAGCTCTAATGCACTCAAAATATGTTAATTTCTTTATTTTGGCTTTGAATGTGATTGTGCTTAGTTTCAATTGTAGCTGTTGTTTTTCTGACACTAGCACTATTGCTACAAAATATAAGTAGGAGAAAACACTTGTCTTAAAATGCCTAGTTTTTATTAGTTTTGCTGATGTACTCTTGAAAATCTACATGAAAGAGAATAAATAAATTATTGCAATATTCAATTTCAGGGGATTTCCAGTTTGGTTGAAGTATGTGCCTGGGATTTCTTTCAGAACTGACAATGGGCCTTTTAAGGTTTTGATTGACATATGAAGTCTTGTTTATGGTGAAACTTTATCTTTATTTCCATTTTTGGAGTTTATTCATTTCCATTTTTGGTGTTTGAAAGGCTGAAATGCAGAGATTCACAGCCAAGATTGTGAACAAGATGAAGGCTGAAAGGTTGTATGAATCGCAAGGCGGTCCGATCATACTATCTCAGGTAGTCCGAATGGCAATTAGTATGTGTATGAGCCCTGTATGATGTATCTGTTCTGTCCATTGTATTGGTTGGGCGTAAATGAGAAGTGTCTTTTGCTTTTTTAGTCAGTTATCCTTGTTTATCCTGTGACAGGGCTGATGGTCACGACTGCATTTCTTGTGATATAGTTTTAAGGTTGTATTTATCAAGTTGTCCTTTTTATGATTTTGCTGAAACTCGCTTTAAAAGCATTAGATGCATGGTTCTGTAGTTTTAGTATTTTGACAGCTTAATTATTTTGCAGGGAGGGGACTTTCTCCGGAAAGACGGTGAGTTATGTTGGGATGTTATAGATAGGATCATGTAGAGCAGCCAGTAAGATTTCTTTAAATCATTCCTTTTTATAATTAGCTGATCTTTTGTTTTGACTTTTGAGCACTGGTATGAGTCTTCTATCATGATAATGCTAAGTTAGATTTTTTCAGTGAGTTTAACAAAGTCTTGCTATTTTTGTGGGAACATTTGATGTTTAAATGTCTTGGGATCTCTAAATAGGTATCTGGAGTTTATTGAGAGAATGCTTGAATGCTTGATAAGGATAAGATCTAATGTTTCATCTTCTGTGAATGATACAATACTTTCAGTAAATTTTGAGGAATATTGTTGAATGGTAACTTGCAAAAAATCTTTAATTTTGTCGTTTTGAAATGGCACTGAACATGATAAGGAATTTTCATGTATCTGTGTATGTTTGATTCAATGATAACTTCATCCAGGGCACATGCATGTAGTATTTAGATAGTAGATTGTGACTTTAGTTTAAAAGATTGCTTTTGCTTTTCAGATCTGATCTGATCCTGAGATAGTCTTGGGATTCTGTCTTCTAATGCCTCTGTAATTCCTTTCATTCTCCGTATCTTGTTAACCTTGGAAATTTTTTCTCAGCGTTCAGCAGTACTTTGGAGAACTAGCATACTTAGTTATATTTCCTACAATAATCTATATGTATGAGCTGATGTACCCCCAAAATTATCAGTAAATGATCCAGGATATTTTTGTGTTACGGGCAACTTTAGTGTCCAATACTCAATTCTCCACTAACTGCTGCCTTTTCAGTTAATAGAGTTCTTATCATACTTTTGCTTTCCATAGAGATTTTGTCTTACGAAACAGAGTTGTGAATGGTGCATTTTTAGATACTATAGTTATGACTTCTAACTATGTTCTGTTTGTTTTTTTGTAAACCAGATTTTGGCTATAAGGGATGAGCTTTTTGAGACCTTCAGGAAAAGGCAAAAAGGTGTTATGGAGCGTGAAGAAGTACAGTTGACTGCTGATTCTCTGCACAGGTTGGCTGGTCCAATACCTACTAGCTTATGAGAATAAAAAGTAGCTTCTGGAGAGTTGTATTGCATTCTCTTTCTCATTTATATCTATGAATTTATTTGGTTCTGATAACCATGGAGGTGAACATGGTTTCCTTCTGCTCGACAGTTTATTTTATTGTAACTGCTAAGTGCTTAAATATTGACCTTCCTCCCATGTGATGTTTTGACCTGTTTCTCTTTGCTAGAATGCTGCTAGCTTTTAGTGAGCAGACAGCTGGTAAAAAATTTCCAGAGAATGCATCTGATCAGGAAATGCTTGAGATTGTAATGGTGAGGTAATATTTCATTCCATGTCTTTAGTGTCTCTAAACAACAGAAAAACAGGCTGTAAACACTAAACAGGCACTGTGATTTAATTGTTGGTAATTGCAAAAGGCAGATATGTATGGTTTTCTATGTTCAACTGTCTTGGTTTTTCGTGTAGTACTAGCCACTTTCTTGAAGTTCACTGTTCTTGGTTATTCTTTTAGTATGATCCAGTTTCTTCATTTTCTTGCATCAAATTGCAACAAGTTCTTTTAGAATTAACAGGATTATAGTTCGCATAAGACCATAAACTTTCTTATCTTGGATGAGTAAATTCTTACTGTGCCGTTTCAAGTTATCTGCTGTATATTTTCAGGTGACAACACACACAAACGTTAGTTTTCCTGGGTTTAGGTCAATTTTCATGTTTTCAATGGCTTATGATTTCTGTCATGTAACATAAAGGTTTTTAATTTCAATTTCTCTGCCACTTTTCTGTTCTTCTTGTGGCTCAAGAAAGTGTAGGGGTGAAGAATGAAGCTGGAAAACTGGAAGGGATATTCTCTACTGCTGCTGCCCCTGTGTTTTTATTTTTCTTTCTTTCCCTTTTCTTTTTTTTTTCTTTGTTGGCTTCACGCAACGGCAGTAGCTGCTGCAGATAATTCTAGTTTATCTACAAAAATTCTTTTTTACAAAAATTCTAGTTTATCTGCCACTTTTCTTTTTTTTTTTCTTTTCTACAAAAATTCTACCTTCGTCGAGAATAGAATTTTGTCATTAATCTTTAAACTATTTATCTAGTTTACGAATTTTACTACTAATGTAGAGTTATGAAAATGCGGGGCGTTACATACCATCAATACATTTATTTCAAAAGAAAAGTTAAAAATAAAAATATTATAAAATTAAAGTTACTATTTATAGAATATCGGACTTACTATATACGGCAGGCCGGTGCTGCTATTAGTATATAGATGTTCAACGCAGAATGGTTCCAATTGTTTGAAGTGTACCAAGTGTACTAAACATAATAGTTCCAATTGTTCCAAGTGTACTACGTATAAAGTTCCAATAGTTCCAATTGTTCCAACTGTACTAAGCATAATAGTTCCAATATTTCCAATTGTTCCAATTGTACTAAGTATAAAGTTCCAATAGTTCCAATTGTTCCAAGTGTACTAAGTATAAAGTTCCAATAGTTCCAATTGTTCCAACTGTACTAAGCATAATAGTTCCAATATTTCCAATTGTTCCAATTGTACTAAACATAATAGTTCCAATTGTTCCAAGTGTACTAAGTATAAAGTTCCAATAGTTCCAATTGTTCCAACTGTACTAAGCATAATAGTTCCAATATTTCCAATTGTTCCAATTGTACTAAACATAATAGTTCCAATTGTTCCAAGTGTACTAAGTATAAAGTTCCAATAGTTCCAATTGTTCCAACTGTACTAAGCATAATAGTTCCAATATTTCCAATTGTTCCAAGTGTACTAAACATAATAGTTCCAATTGTTCCAAGTGTACTAAGCATAATAGAAGACATTTATGCATGATTTAATAATCCAACAAAAACTGAATGAAATAATTTCAATTGACTTGTTTCATTTCACCACGGGATTTATTACACAGTGTTTAAAGTAAAATGTAAGAGATCCACACTGAAAAGTAATGGCTAATTTTTTCCATTTTCGAAATCAAGCCAATTAAAGTGGGACATCTTTCATATTAGGTAAACAAGCAAATTTCCTTTATACACTTGCTTCCAAAGTTGTATAGAATGAGCACGAGTGCTCTCGCCTCTCGGTAAGGGTACATTATTCTCTACACAGTATTACTCTAAATTCTCTCATTCCGGCTCTCGTTTTCGGAACACTTCATCGGAGAACTCCCTCTGCAATCGCAACGTTTCCTACTTCTACATCAGATATCTGATGTTGAAAGTCATCTTCGACGAGACTCGAGCATAACTGAAAAGGTCATTGGTGTAATCTGATTGAAAGAACTGGAAAATTTATGATGTTGAGTTGTAATCTGATGTTGGCGAGTATTTCAACATTTTTAGGCATGCATACTCAAGGCGGCAAAGTTTCTCAAAAAGAGAGAATAGTGAGCGGCATTACAAAACTAATATTGAAATTTAGCAGAGAGAAAAAGCTAGCGACGTCTCGGTGAGGGGAGCAAGCAGTCGTATACTCTCTCCATGCGTGATGCAATGCTTAGCTTATATTCAGTCTGGAGCCCTGGCTTTGCCAAATCAACTATATCCTGTCTCAAGCTGATGATCACATCATACACATACACACATGATTAGATATATAATATACTGCACAACGAATTATACATACATATCGGGGAAAGAGACTGACCATATCCATTCGCCAGTTTCTTTGGCGTGCCCATCCACTGCATTATGCAGGGAATCGAGAAAACATAATACCAAACCATACATGCAATCAGCATCGTTTTCCTGCAAAACATAAATTACCAACAAGAGTTGAAAGAATTATGCCAGATAACAAGGCGAGCATCATTTGTATATTGACCAGACTATATATTCAGCCCATACCAGTCCTTGATCTTTGAAATTCTGAAACTGCATCATAGCTCTTTCGATTTCCACAAGCAATAGCCTTCGTTGGATACGAGCTACTCGTCCTCTCCCTTCAGCTCTGGTGTCCTGATTCAGGATAACAAAGCAGATTTAAAAAAGATTGCCACTTAACTCTGATATTCAGCATGCAGCATGCAATATTTGTTCTTCCAGTACAAAGTAGACATACTTAAGACTTCTTTACTTAGATTTTAACTCAGAGACTGAAAACTCGTGAACTAAACATTGGGTGAACTACAAGAAGGAGATGGATGTATCCCACTATAAGAAGGAGATGCAAATCACTCTTCGTTTCTCAAACTTGAAAAAAATTATGAACTTTAAAGTAAAATATCCATTTAATATCAAGAAAAGCAACACTGGATGCTAATATAAATCTACCAATCTTCCTTTTCCATCATAGTAAAGAAGGCCTTAGTGTTCTCGTAAAGTTCAGTGAAAGAAATTGATCAGCTATATGCCACCTCAATAATGAATAAACATAGATTTGTTAAACATTTTGTGTCTACCAGAAATGAATACAGAGTTTATTATTCATATTACTGCAGAACTGCAAGAGCTGAAAAGATCCTTGTATTACTAAAAGTATCAGAAAGATTTTCAATAAATGCAACCAGCAAAAAGAGCAAGCAATTAGTATACAGATGTATATGTAAAAAAGCATCCGATGCTACAGCAATCAACCAGCAAAAATATCTTCCTAGAACCACATTTAAAAACAGACTGGAAAGACAAATGGCTTACCCGTTTAAACCATGCTCGTACCAACATGGCTAAAATGAGGGAGATAAAGAACGCAGGTAAAGCAGCTAGAATGGCAAAGTTGATTTCATTGGCTCTCAAGATCTGATCTAACTCGAGCATTGCTCTGTTCATAAATTAGTCATAAGAAATTTAGTTCAGGCAATTGTACATTCCTCTAGTAAAATAAAATCAGTGAACTCACTCTTCTATATCCAGTTTTAGCTTCTGAACCTGTAGGGAAAAAGTTATATCAGGAGCTGGAAGAAATTATTTCAATAGAAGACCAAAAACTACTGTATCCACTTGAAAGTGTTTGAGAAACTTGTCACTTTGCTGCTGATACGTTTCTTTGAACACGGGATACGATACGTTGTTTAGGTCTAGTTTCGCTTCTGTAAATATCTGAATTCCTATGACATGCGTCACCACACCATCATCACTGTGAATCGGCATGAGCCTTAAGTGGTTGATCAAAGGAGTACCGTCTTTCCTGAAGTTAAGGAGCTCCCCTTGAAACTCGATACCTTCATCAAGGCACCTCCGAATCTCGGACACAACTACTGGATCCACCAAAGGGTGTCGTCTCTTGGCTCGTGGATCTCTAAATTGCAGGAATCGGCTGAAAAATATTAAAATACAATGTCAATGTCAAGATCAATTCTTCATTAATCCAAGACTGATAAAATTTGAAGGATGAAAAACATTCATAATTTTTCGAGATTCGCCCAAAACAAGGTATTATGAGTATAGATCGGTAATTTTAACTGCACATATAACACCTCAGAACAGATAATAAGATAGCAGAAACAGTTTTAACTAATAAAATGTTCTATATGCAATTCAAGCAAGTTTTTCAAAGCCACACTTTATACAAAAATCGAGAGACGTACGACACAATCAGATCTTAGATCAGATAATGTAAACAAACAAAATCTAACTAATCAAAGAGTTTATCTCCATCATTTCACGAAGCTGAAGCATGATGGTTGGTAGAAGATAATCAAATAAATACTGAGATTTAACATAAAAAAATACAGAGATTTAGGGAGAAAAATACAGAGATTCTGAAAGAGGGAGAGGAGATAAACAATGACTAAAAATCAAAGCTCTTTCCAGAAACAAGCCACGTAGTACACCATTTTCAATTTCTGAGGGAAAAAAATTTGCAGAATTCAGGAGAATATTCGCTCAATTCCAACTACGAAACACAATCAAAATCTCCACCAAAATTTTCAATCGTCAACGACGCAATTCCATTTCCAGCAAAAATCACAGAAAAATCTCAAATCAAGCACCACAGTACACATGAACAGGACCAAATCGGTTTAAAATTGATGATGAGAAACATTAATTTATTGGTATACTAGCCATTATCGATTTCAAAATCGAAGCAAAATAGAAAGAACAAATCAATAGAGAGAGAGAGAGAGCTATAAAATGTAATTACCTTTTCTCCTGAGTCGGCAACAGCAGGGAGCAACCAGCAACAAGGGAGCTAGCGCTGGGCTTCTTCCTCGACGACGGCGAAGGACCAGGTGGTCGTGGTCGCGGCTCCGGCGAAAGGCAGAAGATGCACTTGGATTCATTTCTTGTAGTGTTCAAACGAGATGAAAAGGGGAGAAGAATGTGGAGAGACTAGAGAGAGAGAGAGAGGTGTTTGCTGATGAGACGCAGGAATCGAACCGGTATGTTTCGGTGCCCTAAAATGCCGCCGGAATCCTCCACCGGAAAACGTCCGAGAAAGATGAGGGAGAGAGAAGCAAGAGTTACGAGAGAGAGATGAGTTGCGAGAGGAGGGAGAGAGAAGCAAGAGTTACGAGAGAGAGATGAGTTGCGAGAGGAGGGAGACGAGAGGGAGAGAGAAGAGTTAAGTTTGAGCTGAAATTTTCAGCTCAAAAATTTGAGCTGAAGGGGGGGGAAACGGGTCAAAAAATTGGAGAAAGTGAGAAAATTTCAGGGGCATTTTCGTCCAAAAAACTAAAGTTTGGACATAATTTATGTAAGTTATCTTATCGGACGGAATTTATTTCCCGAAAGTCATTTCGGACATTTCACATGATTGTGAGTTTATTGAATCTACAAATCAAGAGCTTGTGTGCGTGTATTTACTAAGCGGAGTTCGAATTCAATATGGAGTGATCTTTAGTATTTCTATTAATTATTATTTAAAAAAAAATTAAAAAAAATCATTACTTGAACCCCATATAATGCAAACTCATATCGGGCTTGGGCCGGACCTTAGATAGGGATTGTAATTTTTGAAAAACTAAAAGGCACAATACAACCAGGGAGTTGGGGAATATTTCAAAATGAAAGGTCAGCCCACTTGCTGAAGTGGATAACGTACTAATGTCGTAGTAGTGCATCTGTTTCATTTAAGATGTGCTTTTTGTTTTATGGATGTTACTTTTATTCTCGTTTTTCCATCCGTCGTGTATATTTTTAATGTGATCACCGATAACGTGACATACTATTAGGTTACGTTCTCTTTGATGCGAAATAAAAGGAGAAAAAGAGAAAATCACCCTATAAATTTCACCCCTTTTCTCACCTTTCTTATGTTTTCTATTTTTTCCCCTTCATTTGCACTACAATGGAGCGAAAATATTATCTCTCCAATTTGGTGTTGTAAATATTTTCTCCAATTTAAGGAGTAAAATCCCCCCTCGTTCATAAAAGGTGAGAAAAATGGTAGAATTTATAGGGAAATTTTCTCTTTCCTCTCCATTTTCTTTTGCATCAAATAGAACGCAAACTTAATGAATAAACGATGTAATATATATTTTAACAAATCTAAAAAAGTAAACCTTCTATCATAGTAATATTATCGCACCAACGATAAACACATTAAGAATGTCTACAGTGAAAAGGGAAGCATTTCTCCTTTTACTTATTTGGTAAACGAATGTATACAACATTATAATTATATCGGGTGTCCTCACTTGCATAATACATTCAAACCCTAAAATATTATCATTTCTTAATTTTCATAATTAAAATGAAACGTTGACGTCACAATTCCTATATTTATCCTAAGATATTAAAATATACTACAATAATAAAAAAAATAATAATAAATTAATATCAAAATGAAATAACATTATAAATGCCTACAAAAATATCCACAGTAGAGACGTAGCATATCATTTCTCCGTAACTATTTATATTATGTTCCGGATAATTAATTGATGAATCACTTTGCATTTACATATTATATAGAACTCGGTTATTAAATTTACTAGTAATGTTTTATTTTTTTATTTTTATTTTCTTTTTCTTTCTTTTTCTTTTCGTTTTACAAATTTTGTTACTATTACAACATTTAATTGTCAAGTTGACATCATGTGCCATGTCCGAACTCTTTTTAATTTTGATGGTCACACATAAATCGACACCTATTGCCCTTTACAGAAAAGATCCACTACTCAAAAAACAGATAGGATTATGATATGGTATTGATGAAACAAAATAACATTCATATGTCCATTTATACGGGGATAATCTTTTTTCAATACAAAAATTAAAATAAGATTGATAGCGATGGGAAAAGTATTAGTCTGAATGAATTTTAATGTGTTAAAAATTTATTATTTAAGATAATATCACTATACAAGTATGACTGAAGAAAATTGAACATATCTCCAAATGAATGAGACGGAGAGAGTAATACAATGTAGATAGATATAAAATGAAGAGTATAGTATAAATATAAGCAAGTGTGCAGCTAGTTGCAATAAGTCATGGAGTTTTTTTAAATAATTAATTAACAAGAAATTTAAACGTTATATCTTAAAAAGCTCGATCATGATACTTTCCGTCACGAGTATTAATTCTCTACCGCCAACAAAACTACACCATATATTTTAATAAATCTTGACAAAGATAACCAATTCAAGATTGTGGGGTGTATTGACTTTGCCTTTGGTGTTGCACTTAAAGGTTAGTTGATGACAACCAAAGCATTATTGATTAAGCTTTCTAGAGGGTTTAATATTTTATAGTACCACATTTTATAGTTCCTTCTATCATATTAAATTAGTACTTATATTATACTTATTGAGTTTGATGTGTTTATTTAACTTAGCTACGATGCTTTTTAATTTACTCTCATCGTTTATTTTGAAATGACAGTTTCTTTTAGATACAAAATTTAAGAAATGGATGATTAGTGGTTAAAATGGAAGTTAAATGCTAATGAATCATTAAATTGAGATTCATATGGGCTTGTTGGGACAAAAATAGAAGGTGACCATTACGCAAAACACGCCCCAAAAATGAAATGTTGTCATTTAATTTGAAAGAAACAAAGGGTGTAATTTTCTCATCTCTGTGCTCCAACCCGTACAAGAGGTACCAACTCAGGGAAGTTACATTACATTCATCATATTACATCGGTATGCATTAGATGATCTGACTGACAAATTGCAAAAACAAAAGAGAGAGAGAAAAGAAAGAAAGGAATAAAAATGCAAAATTGTGTGTTGAAAGCAAGAGTTTCAAAATGAGTCAAAGTTTGTAGTTTAATTTTACTAAGATTAGATGAAACTAGACTTTCTAGGTTTGGTGTTCAATCATGGACATTGAAGGAAATAAAAGCAAATTAATAAAGGAAATGCATTTAATTTAATTAAAATCTCATTTCTCAATTAGTATATGATAATATAAGGGTTTGTTATAAAAAGAATAAACACCACACACTCATAATCTTGATTTAAAATGATCCAACATTGAATTTGCATTGTTACTCCAACTTCAGCTCACCTGCCTAACCTTTGTTTCTTTAATCATGCCAGTTTATGTAAATCACGAAAAATTAAATCGATAATGTCTCGTTACTTTCTGTGATCCGCACTTTTACAAAGTTAACGTTTTTCTAAAAATAAAAATAAGATACTAGTATTATTTATGAAACAGTCCAACTAAGAAAACAAGACGTTATCAGTATTTCAAAAAATACTAATATTGATTTTATCGAACAAAATGAAAATACTTTAATTTTTACAGGGGATTGATTTATTTAATTATGACACATGGCTGGCTTAGACAAATTTTGCAGTTAGTGTAGTAATGGGGTCTAATGGCTCACCTAACAAATTAAAATTTAAAATAAACAAATTATAATACTTCCAAAATTTTGATTAGTAGCATATACAATTAATCTGGAATATTACATGTGATTAAAAAAATGACTTTTCTTTGACCGTTGGTTTACTTAAAGGGTCAAGTAGTGATCTCCCCTCCCCAACATAAACATTATTTCATGAAGAACGCTCGATGTTCACTGTTGGAATACTTAATGCGCTCACGATTGATAGTTGTAATATCCCTATTAAATTCTACTCATTATTTACTTAGTAGAAAACTACATTGAAAATAATAGTATTATAAAGTCGAACCCGATAAATAAAAGTTAACCACACAATAGTTCTTTAAATAATTAGTAATGTGATATTATCACAATTCACATCATCACTTGTGTGTCATAGTAGGAATCAAGATGTGCACCTCTAGCAATGTTCTAAAAAGCGTTAGGCGCTAGCCGGGCGGTGGAGGGGCGATTAGCGCCTAGGCGGCTAGGCGGGAGCCTAGGCGGGGGCCTAGGCGGATTCGAACTATGATGTTTATTTTTACTATTCTTAGTTTCTTACAATATTATTGCCAAATTTATAATAAATACACATACTATGACAATTGATAGGTTAGTTTCATAATTATAAATTCAAAATCATACATAGAGTAGCATAGTTTGCCTAAACATAGATATTAATTAACACATATAGACTATTAATTAAGCTTCAAGAGCGGCTCGTTGGGTATCGCATAGAGCCTAGACAGATTACATATTAGTCGGGCGGCGAGGTACTGACTAGCGCTTAGGCGCCGCCCAGGCGGACCTAGGCGGCGTCTTTTAGAACACTGACCTCTAGTTATCTCAATACTACTACTAATAAAATTAAGTGTATTTATTTTTCAGGCAGAATATTCAATTTTTGGTATATACCGAAAAACCGATCTTTGATACGGTATATTGAAAAATCGGCACAATATTAATATGGATTTAGTTTCGTATCGATTTTTCGGTACACCAAAGATCGATATACCGAAATGTTCGATACAATAACAATATGAAAAATTGCGTACTGAACATTTTCGATATTACGAATTTTTTCAATATACTTCTGTACTAGTCCATCCCTATACTTAAGTTAGTAATATAATTAAGGAAGCTATTTATTCTTATTAGTGAAGTCCATTTTTGTTGTTGAATGTGCATTAAACATATTACCGTTTCCCCAAACTGCCGGGTTTAATGCTACTTGAGATTTAATAATCTAACTTCTTATACTATTTGTTTATTTTGAAGTTAAGCTACACCGTTATTTATTAAGACATTAATTGGAACTTAAAAAAATGGGTTAGCAAGAAAAACCTATAAACAAAATTGGTTTCACAAATATGTTGTCGGCACCCCTCACGTGCTCTCAATCTTTTAGGTCCTTTTTAACCCTGTTTGATGCATTATCGTTTTAATGCATTGTATAGTATGATTTAATTTAATGTACCGGTCAAATCTTCATCACTTATCTGATTATTATCTGATTATGATTAAGAGTTTTGATTAATTCGTATGTTTACCTAAGAGTTATCTTATATGATCCTCTCCGTGTATATATACTCATTAGTCATTGCATTTGACTTATATAGATTTTTTTTATGGCATGAGAAGCAAGACGAGAGTAGTAATTGTGAGTTAAAATAGTATGTACTCCCTCTGTTCACTTATAAATGGACATTTTACTTTTTGGGACGTCCCATTGATAAAGAGATCATTCTCAAAATAGAAAATTCTAACTCAATAAAATTCAATTACATCATTTTAACCCGCTGTAGTGGGCAAAATCCGCCTGACTGACCCAAACCAAATTACTCACGCTTGATCGACCCAGCTCCAGCTACCTGCAAGTCAATCAGACATGATAGTTTAGTTAGCCCAACAAAATATTGTTTTATTGGGCCGATTGAGCCCACAACCGATTAGGGATCCAGCTAGTCGGCCAAATGATTCAAATGGATGTCAACCAACTAAACAGAAGGAGCGAGCCAGCCGGGAGAAAACTCCCCACATTATCAACGTCTAGAGGCGGATTGAGGTTTAAACGGGAAAACCCTAGTTAGATGGGCCGTCAACTCACGACTGTCAAGTCAAGGCACACGATCTCACTCACTCACGCATTCACTCCACTCACCAACTGACTCCTTCTCTGAAACCCTCCACGCTCCATTAGTCGGCGCCCGCTCAACTTCATTCAGACGGCGCCGCCTACCATCACTTCCATATCATCCACGCTCACCACTATTTCAATCGGGATTTACATCTTTGTTCTATTAATTTACTTGACTCTTATTTTCCGTTTACTCATTCCGATTACTGACTTGAGCGTCGGAGGTCCTTTGGCCGACACCCCTACCGGTGTCCATCGAAGGGCTCATACGTTTGTTACGTTTTACAGGTTGCTAGTGTCTCCTCTTCAGTCGCCAACTCAATTGTAGATTTACCCTTTACACCCGCTACCTATCCCTCTAACATACAATTTTCACTCTCGTTTTAATCACCATGTCAGGAAAAATAAAAAAAAGTTTCTATATTAATGGAACGGATAAAGTATTTTACTAGAAAGATCTTTCATGTAAACGATATTTTAAGAGAAAAATGTCTATCAATATACGTGGAACAGATGGATTAGTTTCTTCCTCTGTTAGTTAGGCGAAGCATTGAGGACAGTAAACAAAACAGGTCTACTCCCTCCGTCTTTAAATAAGTGTCCCGAGCCGCCAAAAATTTTGTCCCTAAATAAGTGTCCTATCACATTTTTCCAAGCAAAAATTACACAAAAGTACCAAAACTACCATTCTTGGAAATCTAAAAGTGGGAGAAAGACAAAAATAAATAAATAAATAATCAAGGATTTTAAGGGCATAAGTGTCATTTTAACATTCTCCTTGATTTTTTCAAATTGACGGCTCGAGACACTTATTTAAAGACGGAGGGAGTAACTCCTAAACATTCAGTGACAGTAAGAAAATTGAGTTAACTATTGGTGCTGAGTTTTGTCACTACCATCAAAAAAGGGGAGAAAACATTACTCAAACTACAAAAGTCACAAGATTTTATCAGAAATAATATTCAAGTGTTTAATGCCACATTAAAATCTGCACATGCCAATTCTTTCTCCTAGTCAAACTTTAGCTGTTCTATCCACACCCATTTTCACCCTTCTTTACCGACATTTTTCTTTCCCTTGGATTTTTACTGCACAAATTGTTCGTGAAGTAGTTTTCTGGGTTATGGCCACATCATCATCAATCAAAATCTTGAATTTTTTTATTCATTTTTGGATAGAAAATGTTGAATTTGTACAACAAAATCCACTATGATTTCAAAAACCCTCCACTTTCTCAAGATCTTGCACTAAAGATTTAATGTCATCCACTTCATACAAAGTTCTCCTTCCTCTCTCTCTCTCTCCCCCCACTTTCTGCCTCATGAAAATTTTCAAGATTTTTGCTTGCTTAAAGTAAAAATCCAATCTTTTCATCACATTCCCCCCTTTTCATAAAGTTCTATTCTTGTATCATTTCCAATAATCCCACAAAAAAAGATTCAATTTTTACACACATTCTTGGAAAACCCAGAAAAAATTTGCTTATGCTGCAAATTCTTGATAAAGCCCAGAAATTTCCAATTTCAAACTCTCATGGCTACAAGTTTTTTCCCACTTCTTCTTCTTCTTCTTCAAACTACTGCTGCTGCTTTCACACCTCAAGATAATTTCCTACTGAATTGCGGATCCAACTCCACTACCTCAGTAGTCGACAACCGACACTTTCTTGGCGATTCTTCATCCAAAGGCTCCGACTTTCTCTCAGAAGGTAAGTCTCTCTCTCTCCAAAACCCAAACCCATCTCCAAATCCCAACATTCTCTACTCCACAGCTCGAGTCTTCACTTCCCCTTCCACCTACACCTTCAAAATCAAGAACCTCGGCACCCATTTGCTTCGCCTGCATTTCTCCCCCTTCACCACCCAGGATTTCGACCTCAGAAACGCGAAATTCGGCGTTTCCGCAAATGGGATTTCAATTTTGTTAAACTTAAGCGCTAAATCTAGTGTTGTAAAAGAGTTCTTCCTCATGGTGGATGAGGATGAGCTCGAGATTCTGTTCACACCTGATAAAGATTCCACCTTTGCCTATGTGAATGCGATTGAGGTTTTCTCAGCACCCAGTGATTTCTTCATCGATTCTGGTGGAGTAGCGTTGATTAGCCCTCAAGGGATTTCTGAGTTTAAGCAGAATGTTTCTTCTCAGATTCTTGAAACTGTTCATAGGGTTAATGTAGGAGGTTTGAAGCTTACTCCCTTTAATGATACTCTGTGGAGAACATGGGTACCTGATGATGAGTTTCTTGTAATGAAATCTGCTGCAAAGGTTGCAAGAACGAGCGATCCACCTAATTACCAGCAAGGTGGGGCCACTAGGGAGATTGCCCCTGATAATGTGTACATGACTGCCCAGCAGATGAACATAGTTAATGGTAGCTTGGCTAATCACTTCAATGTTACTTGGGATTTTCCGGTGGCCGGCGACGGCGCCGCGCATTTGGTTCGCCTCCATTTCTGTGATATTGTTAGTGTTGCTCTTAGTACATTGTACTTCAATATATATATAAATAGTGTGGTTGCTTACAAGGATGTGGATTTGTCTGTGCTCGCGTTCCACCGGCTTGCTTCGCCTTATTACATTGATTTTGTTGTGAGGAATGTGAGGGGGTCGGGCGTTGTTCGGATCAGCGTAGGTCCGTCTGAGCTGAGTAGCACGATGAGGAAGAACGCGATTTTGAATGGAGTTGAGATCATGAGGATGGTGAACTATGTGGCTTCGCCGTTGGCGTCCAAGAAGAGGAGCAAGTGGATGTTGTTTGGTTGTGTTGTTGGTGGTGTTTGTGTGCTTTGTTTGGTGCTTGTCTCGATTTTGGCTATACTGAAATGCAGGGGGAGGAAGCCGAAGGCAGGGCTGAAGGCGAAGCCGAAGCGTGCAGAGAGTTCGGGTTGGGCTTCTCTGCGCTTATTTGGTGGGAGCTCTCAAGCCACGATTTCTCATGCCACGGTCCTTGCTTCTCCGGGGCCCTACGGCTACTACGATTTGAAGATCCCGTTTGCGGATTTGCAGTCGGCTACGAATAACTTCGACAAGACTCTGATAGTCGGATCGGGTGGATTTGGCATGGTCTTCAAAGGGATACTCAAGGAAAACATAAAGGTTGCAGTGAAGAGAGGTGTGCCTGGTTCGAGGCAAGGGATCCCGGAATTCCACACCGAGATCACTGTTCTATCCAAGATTCGCCACCGTCATCTCGTCTCCTTAGTAGGCTACTGCGAAGAACAAGCTGAAATGATACTCGTGTACGAGTACATGGAGAAAGGGCCGTTGAGAAACCATCTCTATGGCACTGATCTGCCTCCATTGTCGTGGAAGCAACGCCTTGAGATATGCATCGGTGCAGCCAGAGGTCTTCATTATCTACACACGGGCTCAGCTCAAGGCATCATCCATCGGGACATCAAGTCGACCAATATTTTGCTAGATGAGAACTACGTCTCCAAGGTTGCTGATTTCGGTCTTTCAAAGTCGGGGCCGTGTCTGGACGAGACGCACGTGAGCACCGGTGTCAAAGGCAGCTTCGGCTATTTAGATCCCGAGTATTTCAGAAGACAGCAGCTCACTGATAAATCAGACGTCTATTCGTTCGGGGTCGTGCTCTTCGAAGTTCTCTGTGCTAGACCCGCAGTCGACCCGTTACTCAATCGGGAGCAAGTGAACTTAGGTGAATGGGCCATGGAGTGGCACAAGAAAGGGTTGATTAACGAAATCGTGGATCCTCATCTCCAAGGCCAGATCAAGCCAAGTGCTCTGAAGAAATTCGGCGAAACAGCCGAGAAATGCTTGGCTGAGTACGGTGTCGATAGGCCAACCATGGGAGACGTGCTGTGGAACTTGGAGTACGCGTATCAGCTACAAACTAACGAGAGGGAGAGCGAAGAGCAACTAGCAACGAACGGTGCTGCAGATGATGGCGAACGAGCGGTGGTCGTTCCCTTGAGGCGCAGAGAGATCGACGGGGAGGAGTACGACGGTGGTTCGGACATCTCGACGAGCCGAGTTTTCTCGCAGCTCATAACTAGTGAAGGGAGGTAGATCACGAATTCGATGAGGGTAAATAAGAAGGTGTGAAGGTGTTATAAAGCATATAGATTTGATAGTTATATGCATGTTTTCTTGTGTTAGCTATGTATTGTTTGTGTTATGCTCTATCCATCACCTACGATCCAATGTGTCGAAAAATTGATGTTAAGATAAAATTTAGATTATTATATCAAGTGAGACATAAACTTTATCTTTACATCCACTTTTCGACATATTAAAATGTGTGTCGAAAGATTCTAAGTGCATTAGTAGCCGATGGAGGGATTAGTATTATTCTTTGACCTTTTGAGGCTGTTTGATGTCGATACCAAGATCATGAAATTTCTGCACTTGTATCACACTTGAAAGTTTGCAATTGTATTTATGCTAAATGTTGTTTCGTACAATCTAAAGGCTAATGCCTTCTTTGTATACCTGTATAGTGTGCGTGTGTTGGTTCAGTGGCATGGGTTATTGCTTGTGATCGAAGGTCAGAATTGGAACTCAAATAACTCGATAGATAATATTTTGAAAGTTCTATAAAAAGGTATTTGTATACCCAAATCAAAATTTACAGTTCCATTTAAACGATAAATGATGTGTTACTCATCTATTGATGTTCACTTTCGTTAGCACTTTTGTTATTTTTTTCATTTCAACATTATTTTTTACAATATTCAAAAAAATTGTAAGACTTAAAAAATGAACCGATAGGTTGCGATTGAAACACTTGCACGTGACAATATTTCAAAATAGTGTCGATTTTTATAAATAAGGAAAGTATAAAGTATAAATAGGGCGTGGCGCCATTGACTTAAATGAGAATATCACATTCTTTATAGATTGAAGAAAATGATAAAAAGAACGCATTCTTAGTAGACGGAGAGAGTATATAGTTATATTAAAAATGTGTATCCATACAATATGGAACGAATAAAAAACTACTAGCACTTGTACCGACCTTCCAAATTGCAACATCAATTATTGTAGGCCCCCAACTACTATTCAATTAATATTCAATTATTATACTCCCTTCGTCCCGCTAAAGACGTTACATTTCTTTTTGTCAATTTCTGGCACGTTTTTTCACGTTTCTTGATGAAGTGTTTTAAAATAGATTTTTGAAGAATTTTTTTTTTTGCGGGATAATACAACTATCATAGTATCCCGTAAAAGAAAAAATTCTTCAAAAATCTACTTTAAAATGCATCATCAAGAAGCGTGGAAAAACGTGCCAAATTCTTCAAAAATCTACTTTAAAATGCATCATCAAGAAGCGTGGAAAAACGTGCCAGGAATTGACAAAAAGAAATGTAATGTCTTTGGCGGGACGGAGGTAGTACTAATAATTTGTTCTTTTGTTAATCCAATCCAACGTCATACCCACGTAAGCCAATTCGACTCTACCCACTAAAATAAATAAACAATAATGCCCCCTTCCTGCTCAATTGTGAACAGTTGTACCGTGTCTTTTCGACACAAAATTTTAAATGCAAGGGTACATATTCAAATATAAGAGTTGACTTTTTTATTTAGAAATTAGGAAGGATCTGAAAACATAAGTAATTGAAATGTGATGGAAAAAGTATCTTACAAAGTTACTACAAATTACTTCCTCCGTTCCATTTCAAAATTACATTTCTTTTTGTCACGTGAGTTTAGGTACGGTTTTTAAAATAAAAATAAGAGGTTCATGTTAAAATATAAAGATTAATTTTCATAATTTATAAAATAAAATAATTAATACGGGGCGTCTCGATTAGAAGTCAGGACAATTAAATTGGGAAGAGTATGCAAAAATTAACAACGTTATTACAATCGCAAATGGGAGAGAAATTCTACTACCCCTTTTAAAACCCTTCATACACAAAATACCACTCTAAAAATTTTGATACACAAAATACCCCTTTCATTTTTTTAATAGTAGTGGGACCCACTTGACTTGATGTAAATATGGTAATAATTGATGTTTTTTATGGGAATGAGTGTTGTTGGTTTGATTTATATTATTTGTTGGGGAGGGGGAGATTCTCTCCAACAACAAAACGCCAAAAATTCATCTCCCAATTTAATTTACTCTCCTTGGCCTCATTACTCCACCCCAACGGCAACCCTCCTCCCACTCGGCAGTACCCCCCTTCCCCCCTATTAATTGAGAAATTTATTCCCTTTCCCTCACCCCAAGCTCACCCCAAGCAAGCCCCAAGCAGCAGCTTCTCTCTCTCTCTCGTCTCTCCCCCATCCATCCTCACCGGAATTGCTACTCCGGCAATTCCCCGTCACCCCCCATCGGATTATTCTCTCTTTCTCTCTCTCCGTTTCTGAACCTCCACGGCCTCTCCGGCAAGCATCTACAACTCCGGCAAACTGCCCCGACACCGGAGTAGACTTCGGATCCCGTCGCCGTTCGAAAACAAGTAGTTAATATCAAAAAAGTGTGTTATTCGAATTTAAAAAAAAAAAATGGATCTTCTGGCCTAATTCACGCCGCACAAAAGTCGCCGGAGATAATATCACGCCGGATTGATTTCACGCCAGCGTGATAATATCTCCGGCAAACCATGTCCGACGTGAATTAGGGGCTGAAGAACCATTTTTTTTTTTTCTAATACGTGTATGATATTTAAATTTTTCGTATCATTCATAATTTTTTTAGTCCAATTTCGAGTATAATATACAATTTATCTTTTTAAATCTCAATCGATATTAGTTGAATTTGTGAATAAATATTATTGTGAAATTAGTCGAATAAAAAAAATGGTTGTTTCAGAAAATTTCACGCCGGATATCGTCTGCCGGAAACCATATCACGCCGGCGTGAAATCACGACGGCGTGATATGATTTCCGGCCGGCGATCTCCGGCGTGAAATTTTCCGAAACCACCATTTTTTTTGTTATCGAATAATTTTATGTTACTTAAATTTTTCGTTGTTTTTATAATTTAATTAGACCAATTTCGTATGTAACATACTATTTTTCTTTTTAAATATCATTAGATTTCGAATTTAATTTTTTAATTAAAGATTTGTGTAAAATTATGTTTGAAGTAGGGATATGCACTATCTTAGATTCAAATATTTGTGTATAATTAAGTTATTTTTTAAGATTTGTGTATTGAATTTTAAATTTGAATTTTTCAATTATGAGATTTGAGTGCTAATTAATTTTTGAAATATCATGTATATTTTCGAGTGCTAATTTGGCCATTTAATATTAATTTGAAGGGTTTGTCGACGGGAACGAGGCCGGCAAAATTAGTGTTCACACCGGAGACGAATCCGGAGTAGAAGTCGTACGAATTCCGTAACAACAAAAAATGGTACGTTTTAATTAATACTCGAACTTTTTTATTTTTCATCATTATTTTTTTTAAATGTACGTTTATGTAGTTTTGTATGATATTTTTGCTTGTTATAATGTTTTATCTATTGTTTTTAAATGTGTTTACTAAAAAATCTCAATATTAGTATTAAAAAATATATGTATACGTAGTTGGGTTGAAAAAAAAATATTGGAGATTCGGGAGAAAAACACGCCTGATAATCGTTGCCGGAAAACAAATCACGCCGGCGTTTAATAACGCCGGCGTGATATGTACTCCGACAAAGATCATCTGGCGTGTTTTTTGCACAAATGTTCAGAATAATTTTCTTATCATCATTATGTTATTATAAATAATTTTAATGTAAATTAAATATGTTTTAGTAAGATATTTGTTTATTAGGCATGTAATATATATTTATTTGGAACATGTAATACGCATAATAATTTTTTTAACTTATATTTTATTTGTGAAAAAAATTATTTGATGTTCTGCCCAAAATCACGCCGGAGAGAAGATGCCGGAAAACTAATCACGCCGGCGTGATATGTAGCCGGCGTGATTTGTTTTCCGGCAGCTTCTCTCCGGCGTGATTTTGGGCAGAATGTAGGCTATTGTTTCATTCTTCATTTTCCGAATATATTTATAACTATAATATGATTTCGTGTTTCTTTTCTTTCTTTTTTTAGGAATTGAGCGCGAACGTCGTTCCGCTACGTCGCCGGAACTATTTCAACCAAAAAGTTTGGACGTTGAACCTCTACCATAGAACTCAAATACTGAAGGATGTCGAGAAAGCTTTAACGGAGGTAGGGGGAGATCCACTGCTCGATCGATTCAGGGATGGGCCTTTTGGGCATTTTGTGGGGTGGCGCCCGAGGCAGTCGAATGCCCAAGTACTGCACAGTATCCTCTGTCGAGCTAGTAGTGAGAACGGAGGCATGTTCTTCTATGTAAAAGGAGAACGCATTGAATTCACTGCTCCGGAATTTGCCTTGGTGACCGGATTGAAGTTTGGCGAGAGCTCGTGGGATCCCAACAAGCATTTGAATGCGAATCAGTCTCGACTCCACAAGAGGCTGTGTCGCAAGGATTTGAAATTGGGGAGGGAATTGTTGGGTCTTATCAACACGGATGCCAAACGCTTTAAAAACGATCAGGATACCCTACTATCACTGGTGAATCTGCTGATTGCCAATACTTTCATTCTCGGGCACGATATCAAGAACGCCCCTTTCGCCTGGTTGTGGCGGCTTGCCGATGATCCGGAGGAGTTCAACCGGTTTCCTTGGGGTGCATACAGTTTCCTCACCCTTCGGTATTACGTCGAGCACGCCCTAGACTCCGATGTCTACCACTTTTACGGGCCGGCCTGGGCCTTGTTAGTCTGGGGATATGAGGTGATCGGAGGTATTAGTGCAGTCGCTGGAGTACTTGAAAACGAGCACGCATACCCGAGGTGTTTGAGATGGAAGTTCAAGAAGAGCCTGCGGGAGGGGACGACTTTGGAAAAGTTCTTCCAGATAGTCGACGATCCTCAGTATTTGATGTGTAATATCGCACCGGACCAGTGGGAGGCCGGCCTCGAGTATTTCCTATCGTCCTTGGTCCCGAACCCATTTGACGTAGTCTTCTACGTGCCGGTACCCGTGACCGGCGAGCCTTCTCAGTTTCCGCCAGAGGCGCGTACACGTCGACCGATGCACGATCAGGACGACATACTCGACGGTACTGGAGGACGTCCGAGGAGGAGCACCCAGAGCCAAAGATACATGGGTGAGGAGGAGCAGACTTCCGCCCGGGGATCTAGGAGCAGACGCGATCCCGGGAAAAGGCCAAGGGAGGACAATTCTAGCGGCAGCAGGGGACACGATGTCCCCAGTTACGCAACGCCCGAGGACGTTAGGAGGATCGTGAAAGAGGAAATAGCAGAGCAGAATGTTGAGATCGACAGGAAGCTTGAAGGCTTCATGGGCAAGGTGAAATCAATGTTCGAGGAGGTGAAGGCCTTGCTCAGTTGCAAGTCTACAAGTATTCCACGGTCGGTCTCACAGCCTCAGCGCGGTCGTGGCGGTCGTGGTGGGCGGACTCCTATTGTCACTTCGGGACGGGCTTCTTCAGCACGCCCTTCGGGTGCTGCGACTACCGGAGCAGGAGGTTCTAGAAGCTCCGGTATACAGCACGTGACGGATATAGTGGGGAACCGTCGGGACACGACCCTCCCGTTGTACACCGACAGTGGGCCCTCCGAGCCCTCCACAACGCTCGGGACGTACCAGGATGCTTCATACTCTGATGCATGGGCTGCATTTACGGGACATGTATAATTTGTTCGGGAATAATTTTCACTTCTGAATTCGTGATAGAGAATATTTATTTTGTTATCATTTCTGTACCAAAATAGAATTAAGAAGTAATTTGGAAGGTTAAAATGTTTTTCACGCCGGAGACATGTCATCGGAGACGATATCACGCCGGTAGGGTTTCACGCCGGCGTGATTTTGTCACCGACGACTTTTCTCCGGCGTGAAATTAGCTGTAATGTCTCTTTTTTATGTTATAATTTGATGTTATCATGCGTAATGTTGAAGAAAACGTGTGTTTACGATTACGAATTTGACATACAATTTTGTAGACGTCGACATACATCCCTCCGTTCTTGGCGCAGTACATGCCTCCGGCCACATACCAAGATTATCAGCCGGTCACGTACCAAGATTATCAGCCGGGCCGATTTTCATTTCCGGAGAACATTTCTAGCGCTGATTATTCTACTGCGACGGCGCCAAACGTTACCATCCGTGCTCGAGCTCGTTCATCGACTTCGCAAGTCGAGCGGGGTCAGGTGTTCTTCCGAAATTAGCCGTGGTTTTATTGGTTTGTATCGAGCAGGTTAATAAATTTATTTGAACTAGTCATCAGGTTCATCGGAAGTCTCCTTAAAAGCGGTGGGTGTATACACACCGACGTACGAACCAGCATGGCCTTCCTCAAGAGTCCAAGAAGACTTCAAAATTTGGATCTCCACGTGTCATTACTCCTATGAGTTGCGGCATGTCCCTGATCAAATCGCCCCGGTGAAAGCCGGAGAACTAAAGGCGATGATACGTTCCGAGTTAGAGTGGAACCCACTGGTACGTTGTTTTTAATATAATCTTGTCGAGCCATGGTTTTATACTTAATATACGCTCTGGAAATTTTTATGTTGTTACAGGTGCTTGATATGGCTCTCATGACTCTACGGAAACAACTTCAAGAAGGTGTTCGAGTTCTCCCTCCATACACGGGTGGTGTAGTTATGATATGCAATACGCAAGTTATGGTACGCTGTTCATCTTTACCCTAATTTGGAATTGAATTTGTTATGGAATTTATAAATATGAATTAAACGTCGGATAATACACCCGGGGATTAAAATCACGCCGGAGAATCTAATTCGGAGTGAAATCACGCCGGCGTGAATGAGTCCCGGCGTGATGTACTTCTTGTGCGTGTTTGTCCGGCGTGATTTTGAACCGTAGCCCTATTTTACGTTTAAATTATTATTGGCATGATTTAATTGTGTATTTAAATGGTATTTAATGTGGATCTGAAGGCGGGCTATGAACGCCTTACGAAAGAGGTCGAATTCCAGAGACTTGGTGATGATAATGCGGTGAGGTTCCATTGGATATTGCAAAATTGGAGACCGACGGTGTACCTATCCAATTTGATGCATAACCGGGCACCGACATACGAAACAACTAACTGGTGGCAGACACAAGTGGTATGAACGAAACAATAGTTATTAGTGCTCTAATTTTCATAAGTGTTTGTTCGTATAATCATTAATGTCTCGTTCTATATTGTTTAGGTTCTTTTGCCTTGGGTGGTTCAAAGTCGTTATGTTGGGGTTCTTATTAACATACCACACAAGCAGATTTCTGTGCTGGATCCGTTGTACGCGAGCTTGGACCGTGCCGGGAAGACACAAGTGATAAAGGATCTAGGTCCATTGATGGTACTCCTACCGTATTGGTTCATTGTAGGCGGTTATTACGAAAATAACGTCTACAATCTTAAGGCTCCAACACCTGACGAGGCGAGATTTACGATTTTGTTTAGGAAGAGAAATCTGCTAATTGGGAGTGAGCATCCCAAATGCAGTGCCGTGGTTACGTGCTTGAACATCGAGCATGTATTTAGCAGGAGTCCAGCCGTAGAGGCCGCAACGAACCATTGTTGCAGCTATAGGAATTTGTATGCTTGTAGAATTTTTGGATATTCTACTGTTTAAAACGACGTGGATTTGACTTCTTTGCAAATTTTTAGAATTCGATTGCACGTTTCGAGTTGAATTATATCTTCGTAAAACGTTAGAACTGAAATGAATAATCGTGTAACTCATTTACATTATAATTATAATTATATTACAAGAATACGAGAAAAGGGCAGAACAAGAGTGAAAAACTGGATGATTTACGCGGAGCAAGTGGAGCGCCCGCCTCCTGCAACTGGAGCGCTCGCTCCAGGTCAGTTTCGGATATTTACATGGCAATGAAAAAAATCACGCCGGACAAAAGCCCCTGGAAATAATATCACGTCGGGATAACGTACATCACGCCGGCGTGTTATGCTTTCCGGCGTGATTTGTCCGGCATGTTTTAGGGTTTGAATATAATATTGATTTTTTATTCATAATTAAGTTAAATAATGATGTTAATATCACTTAAATATTAAAACGACACACAAAAACATTGTCTAAACATTGAAACAACGAGTTTTAGAATAAACATTCCACTAATAGGTGCTACTCAATCGTATTGGTTTGCACAAGGTTGCCTTGCACCGTGCTGTTCGCCGCATTGTCGACATCTCCGAGGGGCACGCCTGATTGTCCTTTCTCGTGCCCCCCTCCGTCTACGTTCCGGTGGTCTCCTCGGTTGACGTTCGTACGGATTGGGTAGAATTTGTACACCGAGGTAGGCACTCGGCACTGTCCACTCTTCTTTTTTAGGAACTGGAAATATTCGACGGTTGTAAATCTTGCAATAGGTATCCCTCCTGTAGTAGTGGGCAATGTACTGATCTACCGCCTGGCCATTTTCCCTGTTGAAATAAATAAATGTCATTCCGTACACAAAATATTAAATAGTTGATTGAAAAAAATATTACTTACATCATTGCTGCGATCGAGTGTGCACACGGTATGCAATCGAATTGCCATTTGTGACAGTCACACAACATGTTCTTCAAGTCCACGTGGTTTCAAGTCCACGTGGTATACGTTATCTAGTGTCTGCACTCTGAAATGTGGGACGTCGAGGCTGATCCGTGTGACCTTGTACCTATGCGACATTTCCAACTGGACTCCGATTTTTCGCCGCGCCTCTTCACATATGGGGTGGGTGTCGTTTCGACCCTTGAGTCTTCTCTCATCGAACCACTTCTCGATAACGAGCTTCGCAGCATCGAGGCAAGCAACTATAGGCAGTCGACGTGCCCAGAGGAGGGAATTGTTGAAAGACTCTGCGGCGTTCGATGTCAGGGTACTGAACCGGCGAACGGGGCACATGCTCTGAGCCCACCTAGCGGGTCCGTTGCCCATAGCCTTCCGGTACGCCTCGGGGTTGGTGTTGAGCATCGATGCCATGATGCTGTGGAATTCTCTCTGATCGTACGTGTACGCAGCTCTCTGGAACATGACACCGATATCCGTATGTCATGTGCTGACTCAAGTGGTAGTAACACAACCCATGGTGCGCCTCCGGAAACACTTGAGCTACGGCATACTCAATCGAAACGTGCTGGTCAGAAACAATCAGCACGTCAGTCAAGTTCCCGTAAGCCCTCCTCAGACCCCTCATGAACGAGGTCCATGAATAGTGACTCTCCTTACGCCCTACGCCGTATGCCAAGGGAAATAGCTGCTCGTTCGCATCCTTCGCTTCAGCTACGAACATGACGCCGGAGTTCTTGCCCTTCAGGTGAGTGCCGTCGACGGATATCACCGGCCTGATATGCCCGTATTTGTACGCCGCAATAGAGGCAGCTAGGGCAACGAACACCTGTCGAAATTTGCACTCGTCATCTATTTCGAGATCGGTGACTGTGCCGGCGTTTGAAGTCTCGAGAGCATGGAGGTAGGCGGGCAGATCTTGGAACGACTCCTTGTGTTTCCCGTAGAGAATCTCCACGGCCTGATTCCTCGCCCTCAAGCAGTCGTTGTAGCTCGCCTTAATGCCGAACGACGTGAGCAGCTCGTTCTCAATGATCCTAGGCTTCATAATCACGGAGTCGCGCAGGATCCTCTTCGCAAAGTACGCCGCAATAACTTTAGATCTGACCTTCTTTCTTTCGACTGTCCCAGTGTTGGGCCCGCATGTGTGCTCGGGTTCAAACACTGAAATGACCCAATTCTCGCCCTCGCTTACAACACGAATGTTGAAGCGGCATTTTTTGTCCGACGTGCATCTAAAGACCAGCCTCGTCGTATCCGACCACCTGGGGTAGAAATTTTTTCGACTCTCCATCTGCCACAAACCAACGGCAATATACATATCATCCTTGCTTTTGAAATATGAACCATATCGCAAATCGAGGATATTTGCGTCTTCCTCGTTGAACACTGCAGATTCTGTAGCCTGGAGTGGGACCACCGGCACTAACCAGTTCCTCATGTGCTCCGTATCAGTATCCAGAGGTGGTTGGCTCCTACCGTGCAGGTCCGGAAACATCATAGCCAACAGTCGGTTGAACCCGCCTTCTTCAGCTATCCAGGCGGTCCACTCGGCCATTAGGGCCTTAGGAATTTGCCTTCCTTCTCTCAACACGTTCGACTGGTCGCTGTCCTCGGTGGAGACGTCCCGCGACGGCTCATATTCATCCTCGTCGTCATCGTCGTCGCGCAACACATCATCTTCGTTCGGATCCTCCTGCTCATCCCTTCCTGATGTATGATTCAGGTCGGGTATTTGATCGTCACGAGCATCTTCGGCACGATGAGACGAACTGCCTCCGAGGTTGTGGACTTGATACACCTGTTCATCCCAACGGGTGGAATTGATGTTCTCTACGATATCATCAAGCGTCGAACGCAAGTCCTCCGTGTTGCCATACGTGTTGCCAAATTCGAACGAAGACGGTTCCTGGTACGACGGGTCGAATTGAGGGATATACGAAGAAGATGCACCGACATGTGAAGACGAAGCCCCAACATGTGAAGACGAGCCTCCATTGTTTAGAATCACGTACAATTCTGGGCTAATGTACTTAGTGCATAGCTCAACCACTTGCTGGTCCGACTGCAACTTCGATTTCCTTGTACGTCCAGTGCTCTCGGATAGCGAGAAATAGAACATATCGAAATCACTACCGAGCAGGTTGCAACAGGAAGCTACCATATATCTCAGCCCGTAATATGTGAAATCACTGCACTTGAATACGACCTCGTTGCCACCCTCGTACCTTCTTCTATTCCATTGACCTCCGTAATAAGCTTTTACGTCGACGGAATCCATCTACAATATAAAATGAACTCAACTTAATTCGTATGTCTCAAATAACTCATTAAATGAAAGGTTTTACTATAAAATATGAGACAAACTTTTTTTCATACTAATTTTCCATTTTTCACGCCGGAGAGATGTAGCCGGAAAGCATATCACGCCGGCATGATTTACGCCGGCGTGATATACTTTCCGGCAACATATCTCCGGCGTGTAAAGAAAAATTTTTCTTGTTTTATTTTTTTCCTTCATATTATGCTATAGTATGGCTTAATGTACTCACATACAACGTAAAAATATTTAAACGAACTTTAATACACATAAAATAATCATTAATTCTCTACAATTAATTCGTATGTCTCAAATAACTCATTAAATGAAAGGTTTTACTACAAAATATGAAACAAAACTTTTTTTCCATTCATTATCCATTTTTCACGCCGGAGGTATGTGGCCGGAAAGAATATCACGCCGGCGTGATTTACACCGGCGTGATATTCTTTCCGGCCACATACCTCCGGCGTGAAAAATGCCAGTACTCACATTTTAAAATTTTCATTCAAATTATGCTATAGTCTCGTTTTATTTGCACACATATATTGCAAAAATTATAAATTTAACTCTTAATATACATATCAAAAATGTATAATTCATTCACAGATCTCAAATACTTCATGAAATGAAATCATGTAGTATCATACATGAAACATAAATAAAAAATAAAAATAAATGGTGCTTTTCACGCCGGATAATGTTGACCGGAATATATATCACGCCGGCGTGACATGTATCTGGCGTGATATACGTTCCGGCCAACATTTTCCGGCGTGAAAAATGCCGGAATACTTGTAATAAAATATTCGATCGAATTATCAGTTACAAACCTTTGAGAATTGGATGTTCTTCGCCTTTCGCTTGTATTTTCCCCTTCACGAACTGTTCCAATTTTTTTTTTGGGAGGAATCGAATTGAAGATATTTTTTACGAATGTCATTTGAGCTTCAATGTACAACTATATATTGAATATTTCACATAGGAAACCTTCTTTTACTGTTTATCACTGAACAAAAATGAATGCAGCTTCAGTAATAATGCATCAATACAGTGTACCCATTTGCATTTGCCGTATGTGAAAAAAGAAGAAGATGACAACAACATGTCAAGTCTAATCAAGGTTGATTAGACTTGTTGTATTAAAATTAAAGGAAAAATGGATTTATAAAATAAAGAAAATTGTAAAATGGGAATTGGGGTAGTTTGTGTATGCTTTTTGGGGGAGGGGTATTTTGTGAACGGGGGGTTTTAATAGTGGTAAGCAAAAATATTTCCACATTGCAAATTATCCATTTCTTAAAAAAAAAAAAGGGTATTAATCAGACAGCAGATTTTGAAATCATATGAAAACGTGGGGAAAATAAAAAAAGGGAGAGTGAAAAGGGAAGTTAAAAAAAATAAAAATGGAGGAAACTGAAATGCACAGATTCTACAGTGGGTAAGAGAGAGAGAGATGAATCATCAAATCTTTTACATTCAAACCGCCATCTCCTCCTCCTCCCAAATCCCATCACTCCCTTAAATTCTTTCTTTTCACCCATTTCAAATTCCTTTACCCCAAAATACATTTTTTTCCCCAGCCCTATCTATTATTGCAGTGTTCAAATCCCCTCAATCAAATTCTTTCGCCTGATTCTGCTTCGAAGTAGAGAAGAATCTCGATAAATCTCTGTGGGTGAAGGTTTTTTTTTTTTCCCTGTGTGTGTGGATTTGGATCGAAATTGTGGGAAAAGTCGGTGGATTGAAGATGACGGAGGTGGTACTCCATGTTTACGACGTAACCAACAGCGGAAACGACAAGACGAACAACACTATAATGCAGATCAACAAGATTTTCAAGGACGGAATTGGCCTCGGCGGCATTTTCCACAGCGCCGTTCAGGTATTTCAGCTCCTACTCTCTCTCTCTCTCTCTCTCTCTCTCTCTGTGTATGTGTGGGTTTTGGTGCTTAATCGGTTTGTTATTCGATTTGGGGTTTAATTTGGGGAATTTCTGTTAACCGACATTTCTGAATTGGTTACTGTATTCCTTTCTATGGCGAAGCAATCATGAGTTGTCTTACTTTACTTTAAGTGGGGTTAGATTCAAACTGGGTTTTGGTGAAAGGGTGTTCTGGTTTTGGACATTTATTCCGAAATTTATGCTTATGCATTGAAATTTCGCCTTAGTTAGAATAATTATGCACCTGTGTCAATGTGAAGTTAGTCTTAATGGCTGGGAGTTTTTAGTTCCAAGGGAATCTGGGCTAAATGAGCAGTCGTCATGATTGAAAGCTTAGTTGTTAGATGTTGTATGCAATTTTATCATCTCCAATTCATATATATACTGATTCCTGCCTGCTGCTTTTTTGGATTTTCAAAAGAGATTGGTGTTGATGCGAAACCTCCTGTTTTGAGTCAAGAAATCGCATCACATACTTGTTCATCTTTTCAACATGGTTAGTTTAGCACTTTAGTTGAATTGAACCAAGAATTTCTGACATTTTGATGTCATGTTTTCTACAAGCTTCACCATGGATGCAGGGAACTGTTTCGTTTCAGTCCCTAGTGGCATTCAGAACATAAAGTTTGTTCGATTATATGAATAATAACCATTTGGGCTAAGTTGATAGTGTTGACACGTTGGTTGGGTAGATCAGGGTTTAAAATAACTATGAACATATACCATTCTTTGGCAGAAAATCCCCCGTGGCTCTTTTGAAAATCAATTTATACAAAATTTCAACTGTGAATGGGTGTTGGATGAAACTGTGAGGCGATGAAAGCTCTTCTCCCAATCAGACACTACACCCACCTTATCTCGTGTTAATAGCCTCCTGTTTCATTGAAAATCTTTACCATTCAATCTACTTCCTTGTAGGCTTAAATAACTTTGTACCTTCGATAAATTATTTGTTTTAACCTTCATTACCAACTTTCAATATGTTTGGGATGCATGATGGATTCACATTAAATACAATGTTCATAGTATTCTTCATTATCTAAAGAGAATTATGTCTCGCTTTGCAGCTGACGAATTGTTTCGTTCTATTTCTTTTTGTTAAGAATGTTATACTGGATAATGCTTTGACTGGTGTTACTATTACAAAGTAGTATTAGAGTTTGAGATCATGTCTATATACTGATTTTGTTGTTACAGTTCATCTTAACAAAGTTGCATATTCTTGTTCTGATAAGCAATTGGATTTTGCATCCTTTTCACCATTTTGGTGCTTATCCATTTTCTTCCGTATACTAATTATTTCGGATTCATTTTGCAGATCAGTATTGTTGACCAGATTGTTTGGATCTTTGTGATTTCAGTCATTCATGAATAGATTTTGCCTAAATGATGTTTAATGCACTTTTACACAGCTGAGTTATGATTATGTTGCTGATTCTTGATTGTTCAACAGGTTTACGGTGATGAGGAATGGTCTTTCGGGTTCTGTGAACAGGGTACTGGAGTATTCCACTGTCCATCAATGCAAAATCCAATGTATACATACCGTGAAAGCATTAAACTTGGAAGAACCACATTCTCTATCTCTAAGATCAACCAATTAATAAGGGAAATGAGCAGAGAGTGGCCTGGAGAATCATATGACTTGTTAGCAAAAAATTGCAATCATTTCTGTGACGAGTTTTGTGAAAGACTTGGTGTCCCGAAACTTCCTGGTAACTGCAACCCCTCTGAGTCAGTATTGTTCTCTTTCTAGGGTCAGATTCTTTGATTTTGATGTAGCTGAAGCTTTTGTCAGATTCTTATTAGAAGTTGTCTTGGGAAATGTGCACCGTAAATGTTCATCAATTTATGGAACGACTTGGTAGCATTGCGATTAACTACTTAGCATTGGCCTTCGAGTCCCTACTTACTCAAAAAAACATTAAGAGCTATAAGGTATTAGTATAACTGCTTCTGAGACTATTGTGTGGAAAATATAATTTTCAATGAGGTTATCAGATTAGCTGTGGAATTTATATGGATTTTTGTCAGAGACGAGATGCTTTTTTATCTGGAAACAATTGGAAGCCATAGATTCTCAGGGGCTCGGCTCTATCTTCTGCCATCTTTTATTTGTTTATTAAGCTTGTTGAACTTAGAATGGGTGAAGCCAGTATTTTCTGCTCACCTCTACGTTTTCAACTCCTATTATCAAATTGTGCTGTAGCTTTTAGCTTGTCCTGGATAGAGGAATTCCTCGACTCTGAGACAACATTCGTTTTTTCTGTAGAGTGAGTACTTATATGAGGCACGTTCTGACTTGTGTACTCCTGGATTCTCATAATGGGCATCTTTCTTAACTCCCCACTTTTTCGTGGCTTATGGGGATGGTTCTATCTTATTTCCTTGATAACAGGTTGGGTGAACAGGTTTGCAAATGCTGGAGATACTGCCGTAGAAATAGCTGGAAACACGGCGTATAGAGTAAGACTCATTTTTCTCCATTTGCAGTTTCCTACCTACTCCTTGTTGGAGTACGCAACCCAGAATCGAGTGTTCTGATGTCTCTTGTATTCTCCGTGTTGGTTATGCAGTTCAGGCAAGCCAAAACCGAAATTGTAACTGCGAGCAAAGTGGCATATCGTTTTCTAGCTGGAATCACATCGGATTCCCCCAGCAACTCCTCTGACGGTGGAACTCCTCGATTCCAACAGCCTATGTGGTTCAAGAACCTCATAGCACCTGGTGCTAAACCTTCAACCAGTGCAGAGCTAGAAGATTGCAATGACAACGACGCTGATGATGATGAGGAGAAGGATCGACACCGACCCAGGCAAGACCCATCACCGGTACCAGCACCGGCATCAGCACCGGCAGCAGCACCAGCGCAAACACCGTTCCTTTAAGGACCGACTCTCGAACGACCATGATGCCAGCATGTGAACTTGTCAATTGTTGTAATATGTTGAAGCAATTTCTATAACATTCCAGAATTTAATAGATTGTCGAACTTTAACATAGCCTGCTAAAACTTCTTTTCATCTGAAAATGTGGTTTTCTTGAGGTCTTGGACCCATGTTGTCATACCCATTGTAATTAGTCGAAATTGTTTATGCTCCATTAAGAGTTGGAATGAAAGAATCTACGTGATCGACCGTCACTTTGGGTTGTTAACTCGTTTTATCCCGTTTAAAATGATACATTTCTATGATTTGATATTCATTTATGTACGAATAACATGTCATTTTAAATGTAACTAAAGTACTATTTGCAAAATATGATTAGTTCTCCTTACGTCACACTTCAATCGGCTTGTTTTCTACCCTTTTCTTTCCACTTTAACATTGTATATAAAATCCCGTGTCGAAATGAAACAAGTTATTTAAACTGAAACAATTCGAAAAGTAATTATAACATGAAATGAAACAATTGATGTAATCAAGAAACAAAGAGTAAAGTAATAAAAGCCAGAAAGTATTAAATCATATGACAATACAAAAGTATGATATCTTATAACAAGAACAGCCGATCTCACTCCACATGTATATACAAAGAAAATTATTCAAAACAACCTAGTGCTCAAAAATAATTCCAATAGAAATTTTTGCTTCGTTCACCCTCTCAGCATTCGGTTGAACACATAAGCATCCACATGTGCGTCGTCGGCTATTTTAAGCGACGAGACAGCCTGAGCTGCGAGATGACCGGCAGATAAACCCCAACCTTCATCGCCAAAATATCGAGGGTAGATTCTGTCTCTTCCGAAGCAATCAGACGCGACCATCCTGTTCGAATTACCCCACTGATTCCACATGCGCCCGTATCTATGAGCATCAGAAATCCATCCAATATTTTCGAGGGAGCATTTTGAGACATCTTGGTACGGGACCAAGGAATTTCTCCCAATGATGATGTCATGATCCCACGAGGCTAGCCCCTCATCCTTCTTCAACATTGAATCGTCCGAGTCTTCCCCCAGTAGGACATGCAGTGCAACCGCCTCTGCTATAGCAGCACCTTCTTCATCGAGTCTTTCTTGTTCTTCTTTCTTCTTCTGCTTCTTTTTTTCTAGCTCGGAACGGATGGCTGCAGAAGTAGCCAATGCCTTCTCCAAGCGTCTCTTTTTCTTCTCAGCCTGTTTGATCCGATCAATCTCGTCTTTCACCTGCTTCTTCTTGCCTTTCCTTACACCAGCTGTGACTTTAGCACCTTCCATGGTATCCAATCACACTCAAACTCACACTAATGCTACACTCTCCTAATATTTCCTCTTTTCCTTTTCTCTAGAACACTTCCCTATGACGTATACATTATCTATGTTTCCTTTTGAAACCCGTTATTGAATACTTAATGAAACTAAAATTGAAAACTTGGAAACAATAAAAACAACAACCGTATAGAACTTACACCTACACCCACTCAGGTCTGAATGAGTACCTCATCTTGCGCACACTACATTCCCAAAAAGAAATAACTGGAGATAAAAGAAGTGAAAACTGGTAAGCAATCATTGATCCGTTCTTCACCATTGTTCTCGACTTTCACAAACCTCTCACACCCGAATACTTTGTAGAGTAACTCAAGAGATATGAAAACAGTTCTTTTCCGTTTCGAAAAAAAACTCACATGGCCTTCCCCCTGAGATGAAAGAAATAGCCTCAGCATACACACAACCGATGATAAAAAAGGAAATGAAGAGAATGCAGCATCGGAGTAATAAACACAAAACAAAATATTGCAGACATAATAAAAAAGGACAAACAACTAATTAAATAGCATAAAACACAAATAACCACCATTTCAGAGATTCACCAACTTTCATATGCCACCATAAATCAGTTCAAGATGAAAATAGCAGCCAAAATATCGGCCGTATAGCGACAAAACAATATGATGCAAGAACTCAAATTACATTAACACACTACAATCTCATATAACCCACTGAAGAGATCATGAATTCATTAAACTACAAAACATTAATTTTTCGATTCATTCAAGATAGTTAAGACACCCTATGGGTTGACTACATAACTACACGAACAAGAAGAGCTAAAAGGAGCACCAAACAGAAAAGGGTAATGCATTATCACACACAAAGCAGCAATAAACAACAGAGGTGTCATACTGTAATCTAACATACCAAGAAAATATAAGACTCCATTCTATATCTAAAATTGTGCAGATACAAAAAGGGTCCAGAAACAAATACTCAAGTATAATAATTAAGGAATTGAATCACATCTTTAGCCTATCTACATACTATTCAATTGTTCAAGCTTCCCAGCATGGAAAAGCAGAGAAAAATACCCCCAAATCTCAGATCCCTAAAAAGGAACACACACATATACCGCTCCTTCTACAACTATAAAGCACAAACAGATCTGAATACTCGTAAGTTTGGATATCACCAATTATAAACCCTAACTGAATTCCATAATTCAATTACCAAAAACTCTTCCAATTCCACAAACGATCCACTCCATCCCACCCTACCTCAATGCCCAAAACCCAATCCCACACCAATTCAATCGCTCAATACGCAATTCAGCACCAGATCAAGCAACCCACGCGATAGATCACATACTTCAGACATCAATCGAGAAAAAAAACTAACAATTCTTCCCAAATTTAAAGGAAAAAAAGAAAAGAAACAGACCTGGTAGAATAAAGGAGAATGAAGAAGGCCTCCCGACAAAGCAATTGAGAATAAAAATTATCGAAAAGAAAAAAAAAAATCCGATAAAAATAAAGAAAAACGAAGTGTTGTGTTTCGATCTGCAATCAGTTGCGCGTAGAGAGAGAGAGAGGAGAGAGAGGGGGGGAGAGAGATAAAATAACAGATCACATGAGATTGCCGGTGAGAAGAGACGGGGATGAGTAGGAGAAGGAAGGGCAAAATCGGAATTTCATGGGTCGGGAACTGCCACGTGGCGGTTAACGGGAGAGTGGATCCAGAATTTCTGACTTTTCAAAACTTTTTATCCGGGGCCCCACCGTGTTTCGATAAGTTAATTCGAAGCGGATAAATCTCAGCCGTTGGATGGTTCCACCAGTCGTGGATTAACAGCTAAGATGGAATGTGACGTAGAAATGTACTCTACTCCTACTCCTATAGTAGGTTGAGATTTTGAGAGATTTGAGATTTTAATTAAGTAACCAACTCAATTTGGTTTTTATTTCGATTTTTTTTTTTTTTTTGACATTATTTCACTTGAGAGAATGACCGTAATAGAATTCTTGTTTCACTTGTTTGGTGATATTTGTTGCGAAGAATATATTCTCTTACTTATTGTGGACATTTCTAATATGTACACAGATGATGTGCTATATTATTAACGAATAAAATACGGAGTAATTAAATATATACACTGATCAATCTAAAAAGGTAAATTCTAGCATTATTACATCAACGGTGAGCGACTGAGCGCATTAAAAATGATCATGGTGAATAGGGGAACATTTCTAAATTTGTTAAATGTATACTCCCTATGTCTAAATAGGTTTCACTTTCGTTTTGACCTGTCTTATTTATTACTCACATTCTGTAAATATGAATTAAATGAATACACAAAAATATTTTTTAAAATTTTTTATCTCAACTTTTCTCGGTTACCATAGAGACTTTTAATTTAACATAAATTTTTGTATGTCGAAAAACAAACAAATTAGGATAATTGAAAATATCAGCATTGAAGTTGCATTGAGTTATGTCCAAATAAATGAGTTAACGATGGGTAATAAATCAGTTTAATTGAAATAATGTCTTTTTTTTTTTTTTTTTTTTTCATTTTGGGAATATACCAAGATATAACGAGACACTCAGACACCACAAAAATTGAGACAAAATTTATGAGAATAATGGAGTATTACTGTATTAGTAATATTATGGTACTACTATTATTTGTAGTTTAATTATCATTAACATCATCTGTTGGAAGGAGGTAGTGGATTTTAGTATTATATTCTATTGAAATAAAATAATTTATCACTTGGGAAATTGATGTTTGAATTTATTCGTCCTATCACTATATACGTATTTATAGCTATACGATAATATAGAAAATGTGTTATGTTCCGTAGTGATACGAAATAGAGGAGTATAGAAGTGTAATAGAATAATTGATCTTATCTTATGTCATTAAATAAGTGGCATTTATGGAAATGCTATAAAAAAAAAACTCTATAAGAAGGCATGAGACGGGGTACTTCTTTCTTTAATGTCAATTCTAATAATTTAATGAGTGTCCCTCCATAAACAAGTTAGATTTTTCTTTTTTATTACTTTACAATTTAGTGTCCCTCCTCAAACAATTCTAATAAGAGAGTGTTTGTGTGGTAGCCTAATTTTAGGGATTAATTTTTACGAGCAAAAGTCTCATACGATAATATTAACCGATGTGTGTCTTCTAATCTATTGTAGATAAAGGTAGCGGATACCTATTACTTCCTCGGTTTTGTCTCACCTGACAACTTTCTTTTGAGCACACTTTTAAGGAATAAATTATTATTAAGAAATTGGTAGGCTATCTTCTTTAATTAGGGCTAGTAGGGGTATTTGTGAGCCAGTTAAGGCTAAAGAACGGAACGGTGTTTGTAGATTTGCATGTGCACTTACTTGTCTGGTCAAAATTGAAAAATTAGGAAAATGTTATCAAATGAAAAGAAACGGAGGGAGCGTGTGATAAGTTCTTTTGATCTTTTTGATCGTCAATTTCCTAAAAAACAAATAGAACATCTCTTAAAACTATTTTGGGGTCAATTACATATCTTTTTTAGGAAATATGATGCGTTAAGTAAAGGGGAAACGTATGTACCAACATGTTTTATTCAACATATTTCTAGAATTTGTCTTTTTAATTTACTAGGTAGGCTAGTTAACTTCACTTGGATGGGATTATACTTAGCTTAAAATGTAGAACCTATTGACTAGGTTATACTCCGTAACTAATAAAACAAAACATGTTCAAATCATCATTAGATGCTACTTTGACGAGGAATGTTCTCCAATCCATTTAGACATACTTACATGTTTATGAATGACGTGACGAACTGATGATGCTATGATTTGAGAATGTATTCCTTAGGATTATATCCTAAGAAAACAAAACCTTAGACAAATACTACCTCCGTCTCATTAAATTAGCTACACATTCCTTTTCGGTCCGTCTCAACTATTAGCTACACTTCCGTTTTTGGCAAAAAATTAGAGTTAATGGGCCATCCCATCAAAGAATAATAAGGGGGCTAATTACACTTAATTACCCTAATTGGGCCCCTAATTTTTCAGCCCAAAAATCCTCCCAGCCCAATTTGTGAGGGGTCAAAACCCTACCCCTCACTTCTCCTCCCTCTCAGTGTCAATTTTCTCCATTCTCTCGACCTCTCCGCCTCCCTCTTCTCTCTCATTCTCTCGAATCTTCTTCTTCCTCTCCGCCTCCCTCTTCTCTGCGACGAGCCGCTGCTGTCTCTGTCAACGGCGACGAGAGCCGCCGGCCTCAGTCCGCCCAGATCTCTTCTCCCTCGATTTCTCTTTATACCTCTTCTCTCTATCCTCTCCTCTCTCGAGATCTCTCTCTGACATCTCAATCTTTCTCTCTGATTTTAAGGTTTTGGCAAGTGGAGGAAACGACCGCCTCGAATCTCCGGCTGGAACGCCGCCGTCGAGACGTGGTCCGCCGGAGTTCGTAGCCACCGCGGCCGTCCCAGGTTAGTCTCTCTCCCCCTTTTTACTTTCTGATCTATCTCCCTAACTCTCGGTTTCTCTTCTTCGAATTAGGGCTCGGGACGAATGCCACCGTCACCGCGAACCTTCGGCCGGAGATGCCGCCGTCGCTGGAGAAGTTCCAGATTCGGGGCTGCCTCTGCCGCCCCGGACAGAGCCTCGGCTCCATTCCTTCCCGTCGGGGCCTAGCGCCTCGACGGAGGTTCGATTTCACTCCTTTCTCTTTAGATACGTTTCAAGTTCGTTTTATGCGTCTTGTGAATTGAATTATGCTCCGGGTATTAAGCTTATGTGATCATGGTAATATTGTAAAGTGCTGAAAATTCTAGTATTCCCGTTAAGGTTTTAGCTTCACGTTTTCGTGCTTTGAAATGAATAAAATTTCAGTTTGAGGGTTCTTTAATCTTATTATTTAATTCACTTGATTTTGTGCTTACTTGCCACTATTTTGAATGGATCGAATGCGTTAGACTAGATCGGTTGGGTTTTGTGGAAGTCTAGGTGTTGTTGCTTGATCGGTTGTGGATTTGAGCTGTGGATTGATGTGGAGTTTTGTGTGTGTGTTTTGTTTGTTAATCCGGGCTTTTTATTCATGTTATCTTCTTCTATTTTCAGTCTGCGTGCTGGGCAATGGCTAAATCATGGCTCGATGTTCAAGTTGACATTCACATTGCTCGCTTACGACCTGGTGGAGTTGATCAATTCAAGAATTTTGAAGAAGCAATTGAGAAAAGTCCAGGGCAAGGAGATCTTGTCTCTCACTCCGGTGGATTGGACAGTTAGCCACTTCATGTTTTGAATCAGCAACCAATGAATCTTTCCTCCCTACTACAGAAGCTTCATTCAAGGTATACTGTACACATGTCAAGTTTTAGTAATTTTAACTTTTCCGCGATTGCCAACAACTGATATTGTGCAATTCCATCTCTTATATACATAATGAGACTGTGCATGAAGCCGTTGCTCGAGCAGCAAGGAGCAGCAAAGGCAAATTGAGGTAACAAGCTTTGTGGAGGGGGTTTTTCTCATGTGCTTCAACTTTATAGTTCTTCTAAGTTATCCTAACATTTCATATTACTAACTTTTATTTTTTGAGAGTACATATGATTAACTCTCTGAACTAACATTATGCTTGTAATTGCTCCTTAGAACTTGGAGTTAGTGTTTGATAACACACACACACACGCACATTGAGTCGCACTTTTGCAAGATGGTTTAACAGTGTGATGCTTAAATCATAAGTTTGCAGCAATAGCTGTTTCAGATGATATTCTGCACAAATGCACTTAAAAATTGATCATCTTCTATGTCTTGCAGAACTCCCCCTTCTTCAATAACCGCAATCACTTGATCAGAGGAGATGTTGAAGCGTAAGCAGGCAGAGGAGAGGAAGCGGAAGCTGGCAGAGAAGACAGCTGCCAAAGCAGCGTTGTGTCGAGTCGAAGGAAGTTCCGGGGACGTTCTACACGATGTTGCAAGTGTGCAGCATTGTGAGAGATTCATTGCATTAAGCACCTTTTTTTTTTTTTTTTTTAAATATTTTTTAATTCGATGAACAGTTAAATGATAAACAGTAACCCCGCTACAGTGCACAGTGAACAGTAACTGCTCTCCCTAATTTATTGCTAATGCTGTAATTAAATTCCCTGATTTTTTTTGTCTTGGTTTTTGGTCCAATCTCTTGTGTAGCTAAACTAATGAGATGGAGGTAGTATATTCCTTATGCTTAGGGGCGAAATGTACAAAGTAGCAAATATGAGGGCTATATTTGCAATTTAGGATAAACAATTTCCCTAAAAATTCGATATCTCGCCCTCTACTCTCTCACTCTGTAGCAAGATTTCCACTTCCTCCTCACTCACTCACTGCTTCCTTAGCTCAACCGTCGCCATTTTCAGATTCTCCAAAACACACACACACATTGCGGCGGCCGTCGACGGATTCTCCGGCGATAGCCAATCGGACCGATGATATCCATCCACACCATCACCAAACCCTCATCCCTCCACTTCCGCCCCAAAAAGTCCCACAGAAAGCCGCCCAAAACCCTAGCTCCGATCCGCTCCCTCCTCCAGTACAACCGGAAGCCGCAGCTCTCCGGCGAGACGCCGCGGGTGGTGGTCATCACCTCCGGGAAGGGAGGCGTGGGCAAGACGACCACCACCGCCAATATCGGCCTCTCCCTAGCCCGGCTCGGCTTCTCCGCCGTCGCCATCGACGCTGACGTCGGCCTCCGCAACCTCGACCTCCTCCTCGGCCTCGAGAACCGCGTCAACTACACCGTCGTGGAGGTCCTCAACGGCGACTGCCGCCTCGATCAAGCCCTGGTCCGCGACAAGCGGTGGTCGAATTTCGAGCTCCTCTGCATCTCCAAGCCCCGCTCGAAGCTGCCCCTAGGGTTCGGCGGAAAAGCCCTAATCTGGCTCGTCGAAGCCCTCAAAAACCGCGAGGAAGGAGCGCCGGATTTCATCCTGATCGACTGCCCCGCCGGGATCGACGCCGGCTTCATCACTGCCATCACGCCTGCCAACGAGGCCGTGCTGGTGACGACGCCGGACATCACGAGCCTCCGGGATGCTGATAGAGTGACCGGATTGCTCGAATGCGACGGAATCAGGGATATCAAGATGATCGTGAATAGGGTGAGAACAGATATGATAAAAGGCGAGGACATGATGTCGGTGCTAGACGTTCAGGAAATGCTGGGTCTGCCGTTGCTGGGCGTGATCCCAGAGGACACGGAGGTGATCAGGAGCACGAACCGAGGTTACCCGTTGGTTCTGAACAAGCCGCCTGCATTGGCCGGGTTGGCGTTTGAGCAAGCAGCTTGGAGATTGGTGGAGCAGGATAGTATGAAGGCGGTGATGGTGGAGGAGGAGCCCAAAAAGCGAGGCTTCTTCTCGTTCTTCGGAGGCTGAATGTGGCCTTCGACAACATCAAAATGTGTACAGTAGGGAAGTGAAGGTCCGCATCTTTCCCCTTGTTTTCGTTATTTTTTGCAGTTTTGTGGCAAGAGCTAGGGAGAGTTCTTTAGAGTTATGGTTTAGGGTTCAAGTGTACCTTCGATCAACTTTCGATTTTGATTCTCGATTTCTTAATTCACGTTCTTGATTCTTTCGCTCCCAAGACTTCAATATCCCCGTGATGTGTTTGATTCCTTGAAACATGGCCAGAATTGTGTGCTTTGGTGGTGATTGATGGTTGGTGTTTAGGTTTCTAACTCCAGAGTACTTGAATCTTGATGCATTTTTGCTTTCTTTTTCATGTAAAGATAACTAATTCAACCTAGTTTGCAATGATAAATAAGTACTGCTAATATAAAATCACAAAATGGCCTATTTTAGTTATCAATTACTACCACAGTAACATAAGTGGCATTTATCTATCAAAATTTCTAGTAACATAAGTGGCACTTATACTATAATACAGGATTGAGCACAAGTATCATAAGATTTGCTGCAATTCCTGGAGCAGCTTCCGTCCAACCGTAGTTATATCACCTATTTATTCAGCCAAAAAAAAGAGTATAATAGTGAAGCTCGATCTTGAGATCCTTTCAATAGAGTTGAATAGACTTATAATAACCTACTCACCAGCTCCAAGTGTCAATATCACGATCTCACGACTGGTATCCTTGGATACGATATCAACTAACTTACTCACCACATTCTCCTGTTACAGATACAACTAAATGAGTAATATAACAAAACCAAATGTTGCCCTTCTTTCAAATATGTTCACGAGCAATCGTCCTTTCATTAAGCTCTTAAAAGAAGGCTTAGGGTGTCACAAGTGTTCTTCATGCTGAACAAGTCATTAGTCTAGGGTTTGGCTTTAAGGCCATCTATCCAACTAAACTGAACATCTGTTGGTTTTACCTTTTGTTGTATTACTGATCACATGTTGTTTCACATCATACAGACTAGTCATGTAAAGTTCACCCTAAGATGATGACATGTAAAAATTTTACATAGTCGAACCACCCTTTGCAATTTTGAACGGAGCCTTAAGGATGAAATTAGTCACGAAAGATACAATGTGATAAGAAGTAAAGCTTTCCCGTACCAGGGATGGGATAAAAGTGCACATTGGGCTCATTACAGACATGGCCAGATCCTCTCCGCCAATATTCCAAACGTTAGTTTCTCTGGCATCGTAGACCTGTAGTTTAGACGCATTGTTTATGAGACACCTCGCAAACTAATGTTCAATAAACGACAATTTTTTACTACCTCAGTTACTATGACTTGATCTGCTTCGGTAAATGCAGAGGCAAACTCACTCCTTAATGCTGCCAGGCGGCTGCAAACACCACTGTTAAAAGAACCACACGACTGGAAATGGAACTGGTGAAACTCGTGCATTATGGAAACCTAACCTGTAAGTGTGAGGCTGGAAAACTACCAAAAGCTCTTCCTGAGGAAACATCGTTCTTGCTGCTTGAAGAACAGAGCGGACCTCAGTGGCATGATGGGCGTAGTCATCAAATATATGACATCCGTGAATTTCACCAATCAACTCAAAACGTCTCGAAATGCCTCGGAAGTTTTTCAAATGTGACTTTACTTCATCAATTGATCTATAGAATCGCCTATCATCACCAAGCATGACACTCAATGCAGCAATTACCTGCAGGATGAAAATGTGAAATAAATTTCAGAAGCTAGCAGGTTTAGCAAACTGATCACAACTACCACAAAAAAAGTAAGAATAGAAATTATTACATGGACAGCATTTTAGCTTCCATAAGTAATTGGAAATAATAGGATATCGATGATCTGGTTTTTAGAAAAGCACAATGCTCCCTTACGGCCTATCTAAGGAGGGAGGAATCTAAATCTCCAATATGAAAATCTGGTTAAGAAACTTCGAATCCTTAGAAATTGAACACAAAGAGGCAGATTTAAGTAACAGGTAAGGTCATAAAGTGCAAACCACGGGAAGACTGTAACGAGACAAACACATGCTTAATAATATCATACCGCTACTTACCGCTAATGAATTAAGTACATTGTGGTCTCCGGGTATTTGCAAGCTGATGTTAGCGAGAGGATGCCCATTGTGACACTGAAACGCCATAATGTGATATGATATACAACATGACGTATTAATATTTCAACTAGCTACAAAATTAAAGATTAGTAAAGAAAAAGGAAAAGAAGGAGAGAGAGAGATCAGTGTTCCAGAAGCACATAAGTAACCATAGACGACAAGCATGGACCAAGATGCAGAAAGTAATGCAGCCCCAGAAGAGCTTTTTTGCGTTAAGCCAATAGTTTATGAATTTTCCTACAGAAAATTACGGCCTAGTGCTTCGAATTATTTGCTCTCCCTCTACAGATTCTATTCAGATCACAGAATTAGAAACCTACCAGTTGATAGTCACAACCACCATGAGAGTTTGGAGAAACTGATGAAGCCTGCCAGTTACAATAGCTTGACATGCCAAAAGTACTAACATTGTACCTGTTGGCACATAGCTGGGCAGAGAGACACTCAGCATAACTGGTAGCATCTAATATCTCTACGGGGTCGTTCAGGAGAGAAAAAGCACCTAGGCTCTGACCATGCCTGCAAAGGTTCATCCACAGGATGTTATCACTTTAGTTGTGGATGCCTAAACATGAATCTAAATACTAATAGCACAGAGGGACACATCTATTGATGAACTATCATGGATGCATACTTATCCCCATAAATGATTAGGTGGCCATCAGTTCTTACTCTCCCAAGGAACTTCCTGAAAATTTCTTTGACAGCCTCCTAATTTAGAAAATCATTGTGTAAATAATTGGGCAAAATTAAAATGTTGATGATTTACATCAAATTGCTAACCAAACTGAACTAAACCTCATGTTGATATATATCGACATGTTCCCAGTCCAGATTTGTTACTATGGCTACATGAGGTGATAATCCAAGGAAGCAGCCATCATATTCATCAGCCTACAACAAGAAGAACAAAGAAATTTAGCTGCAACAAGATTACCAAATGAACATAAAAGTCCTGCAGTTCTAGCGGAGAAAGTAGGAGCTGGACTCTGCTTCATGAGTCCTTTGTGTATAACTTGCAACTGAGATCAGATTGCACATTGGACTACATCCAACCGAAATCAGGTAGACATAAACTAGGAAGTTACTTTTTGATCCAAAGAGAAGTCATACAAGTAAACAAATCTTTTGACATCAAACTACTCACTGTTCACCTTTACTAACTTATCATGCACCACCGACAACAAAGAGCACACCATTATCCTTATAAGTAATAGTATGACATACCTCTAGTACAAAGTTGCGAGAATCCCCATAAATAACATTACCTCCAGAAATCTGTGGAATTATCAGATCAAATCAGTGTACAACTCGGTGACCATATAGGATGCAAGAGCATCTTAATCATAAGCTATATGAAAACATTTAAAACAATGTCATCCGCAAAAAAAAAAAAATGCAGGAATGAGTAGAAAATACCATAAAAAACTATACCCCACATGCAAACAAATTACAGAACCTGCGGCACTTGTGCTCCAATGATAGCTGTCAGATCATCTCCCATAGCTTTCAACACATAAGCTAGCATACTTGTTGTGGTACTCTTTCCTACAAGTGTAAATAAGGGTATTTTTTCTCTTTCTTTGTAAGGAAAAACCAATTCGTGCAATAGAAAGGGAAATCATACATAGGCAAGCAGCTCATAATTATGACGACGCAGAACAATCAGCATAGTCACTTTGTATCACATTTTGTCTATTCGCTTTCCCACAAATAAATACTTTACAAGGATTCATCGATACTTTGCCAATAATTGACCAAGTTCTACATGCTCTGTATCTAATGAACTAAAAGCTAGTGTGAAGCAGCATTTCTGTCCAGACTGTTACGTATTGCATCTATAAGTTTAGGTTTTGTTTACTCTCTCTCTCTCTCTCTCACCTTCAGATATACAAAAAGAAAAATCTGAGCCAAACGACAAACAGCCTCTAAAAGTAGATGGTGTTCGATTCCTAGCCCTTCAGAAACACCAAGTAGTTCTCATCTCACTGTATTTTGCGACAATGATGTTAGTTCCTCCTAAATGAGTTACTACTGCATCATGTATATCAGGGCTACCTCTAATGTCCACAAACATGTACTTAACTATCCCTGCTTTCATTTCGATAGCTAAATTGCAGCAAGAAGGAATTACCATGGGTTCCACTAACAGCAATCAAGTTGTAATCCTTGGTTATTTTCCCCAACCATTCACCTCGTTTGTACCTAAATCACAAGACACCATTCACTTACCACCAAAGCACAATGTACATCAAAAACCAAACCAAAACCATAACCAAAATGCAGTTCTTCTGAACGGAAATGCCTCACACTGGTACTCGAAGAGATTCGGCAATCAAAACCTCTACATTTTCAGCTGGAATCGCACTCGACACAACCACCGCATCAGGAACCTTCGATCCGTCGCCGTTCGGCAGCAAATTTCTCTCACAATGACCTATGAACAGCGACGCACCAGCTTCCTTTAAAGCATCCATGTAGCTACTCCACGCTATATCCGAACCGCTAACCTTGTAACCCTAATCAATAGCTCAAAATTGAAAGTTCCTCCCATTTACGTCAAATATGCAACTCAAAGGAGTAAAAATTAGCCATATTACTTGTTTGAGCGCGAGCATAGCAAGAGCAGATAATCCACTGCCTCCAACTCCGACGAAGTGAATGTGCCCCTTCGTTCTAAAACCAGGCGATTCGATTCCGAAATCTTCATCACTGTAACGGTGGGGGGAACTGGCAGAGGCCGAGATCGGAGCAGTGGACTTTTGAACGGACGGATGCACGCTAGATGCGTAATCCCTTCCCCGCCACGCAATGCTGCAACTACGGTGTGAATTCATCGGAGCTGGCGACTCCAAGGAACGGCGAGGCGCCGACCGGAAAGTCGACGCCGGCAGCTCCATTTGCAGCGCCGAATTTATTTCAGCTGGGCTAATTTGAATTCAGTTGTTTGGGCTTTTGTTGGGTAGGCTTGCTTTGGGCTACATATAATGAGATCCGAGATGATTTAGTGTCGAACTGAAGTGCCCAAAAATCAATGTTCTAAAAATCGGTTTGGAGGTCAACCCGGCAATGCCTTCAGTTCTCGATATTCGGTTGGGCCGTTATTAAACCGGAATCATTGAAAAAAAAAATGTATTGACAACATTATCTGTTTATATGATTCAACAAGACAACAATCGGTTTAACCGTCGGTTCAGTCCAATTTTTAATAGACTGTCAAAAATGGTAAAACCCCCAAATGAGCTCGAGTTATCCAACCTAGACCGATCATTTTTTTCACTGTAAAAGCAATTTGATCGGATTGGGAAATTGAGACCGTATTGGAGAATGTGGTGGGCTCAAGTCAGGGTTAGCTTTATATAGATAAAACTAATCATGAAACACGAATCTCGTACGTCTATATATACCAATATACGGGAACACACTATTTCTATCACATTCGTCGACATCTTAGTTAAGCTCCCCATCAATGTGAACGACTAAATGAATAAATTGTGCGAACTTAGGGCATCTCCAACCCCACTGCAAATCGCAAAATGGGGTTGGATTTGATGCCCAACGCCGCTGCAATTCAGAACGCAAAATGCGTTTTTTGGTGTTTTCTCTCTCCTCTCGACGCAAATTTGCGTCGACACTGTAGAGGAAACGCAAATCCCTTTATAGTTTAGAGAATTTGCAATTGAGTCCTTCTCCTTTTGATTTATTGCGTTGGTTTTAGGTGATGTGCAGAGATTACAGATGAAGAACACCGCAGAGGACGAGAAGAAGACGACGAGAGAGGAAGAAGAAGACGCGGTCATATGAATTAGGTTATTCTTATTGGGCTAGATTAATTATTTGGGCCAATTAGTTATGGGTAATTCTATATACAGCCCCCAAATTACTCCTCAAAGCCCCCTATTTATTATAACTAATAAAATTAATAATAAATGCCCATTATACCCTTGCAGTTGCAGCCCCCAAACCTGTTCTCTCCCATATATTACCATTCCGATGTGCAGTCACTATTAAATTGAAGCTACGTCGTCGCCGGATTCTTTCTCGTCGTTATTTATATCCTGTTGATGAAGGGGAAAGAGTATCATGAGGCCCCGTAAGAAGAATCACAGCCCCAAGAGAGGAATTGTTGTTGATCTAGCACGGAGGTCGGGAAACGAGGAAGGGTAGCGGCGGCGGCGACGGCGATGTCGTTACATCAACTCATAATAAGAGTAGTTCAGTTTCGAGGTGCAACTTGGTTTCCGGCAAATGGATTTGATGACATTTCATAGTGCAACTGGTTTATACATATGCATAAGTTTATGGCGCAGTAAAATTTGTATATATGTGTCCATTTTTCGTATACAAATTCTAGAGTTGAAGGACTCACCGTCGGCAGCGGCGATGGCTACGCCTATGCAACAACAACGTTGGTAGAATTTTAAGAAAGAGATGGAGAATTCGAATCGGAGATATAGACGTTTCAGATTTGAATTTGTAAATAATTCATTGGGCCCGATAAATTCACGATGTGTATGCTAGATTCCCGTTGTATTTTGCCGGAGAAATGGAAGAAGAGAGAGAGAGAGAGAGAAGAGACAATGGTTATGATGAGGGGAGACGGGGGCTGCTACTATAACAAGGACAATTATGTAAAATTACTAGTATATATTTTTAATTAATTGAATTGGGGGCTGTGGGGAGAAAAATGGTGACTGTGGATAGAATTACCCATTAGTTATTAGTGTATGGGTTAGTGTATGGGCCAATTTAATTAATGTATGGGTTAATTATTGTATGGGTAATTAAAAAAAAATTGGGCCAAATATTTATAGTTCATAATATAAATTATATGTATATATTTCTTTTAATGTCATTTTTCCAATGCAAGGGATACTTAATGAGTCAATTTATTTTATTTTTTTCACTTCCCCGTATTCGAATAAAAGCCGAGGAATATTTGATTAGTTATGATTAATCAAACAAACCATGAAGATATATTCTAGGACAAAAGTGTAACAAAAAAAAATTCAAATAACACGTGAACATACCATGACATTAAATCAATTAGAAGAAACTGAAAATACAATAATTGTATTATTTAAAAAATAATGTATCTTATATAGTATTGTTAAATGAAAATCTATAGTGGGTCTAAAATGTAATATTTAAAAATATGTGGATGTAGTTGTAAAAATATTAAAAGTATGGTGAAAAGGAATATTCTTTTGGGTTTGAGTTTGAGTTTTTAGGTCGGGGATAGATTACTGTTTGATGTGACAGAAAATGTAAAATGGGTTTTTTTTTAGTGTTGAGGGTTGGAGATGCTCTTAAAAGGGAATTTGACTAAAGAATGACACGTCTCTCGACCAAATCTCAATATATTCATGTTCATGTTTGACTTAATGCAATCGCTTTCACCGAATACATGCCCATAATCTTATCAATAACACATTTTTATCTATACACTTTTATAGAAATAGTGTCAAAAATATGCAATTTTCTTTTTTTTAATTTTAATATAGACTATACTTTAGGTTTTAAAATGTATCTAACCTTAAAATATTGTTTTTTTTTTTTTACAGCAACCTTAAAATATTGTTAACACACAAAACATATACCATAAGTTCAATTTTATCATAGAAATCTACTACACCATCCGTTTCCTCCTACCTAACGCGTTTTCTATTATTTTACACTCACATAAGTTCAAGAAACGCGTTAAATAGAATGAGAATGAGGGAGTATAAGGAGTTGATTCTATACTTATGAAAAGATCAAAATCCTACATTATACTAAACTCTATGCAACATGCACAAGTGATCGAACTATTACATCAGGTGTTGACACGTTAAACATTCGCATGGTACAATACTATATGCATGTTAGACTAGTTATTTTTGTAAGATTCATATTTCAATATATAAACTATGCAATTTTTCCCTTTCACCACTTCTCCAAATAGAAACCTAACTTTCCCTATTAACTACTTACTCATCCTTTTCCTCTTATCCCCAACATTAATAGACGTAAAGTGGACGGTCCACTTTATTTGATTTGATTAAAATACTTTGCATTATTCAACTTCTTTATTGGATAAAGTCACTAATTTAACACGTAGAGGCCTAAGGTGGCAAAAATCAAATTATTGTTACGCAAAATTCGAGTGGGAAGGCTTCCTATTTGCCAATTGTGACGTTAGAGACTATTTTATATTGTAAGGGATAATTTGACTCTCTCCATATTGGTGAGGCTAAATTTGATTTAATAATGAAGAGAAAATTGGGACTTTGAACTTTTTTTATGTTCCTTTCTTTTTCGAATCACTTTCTATCTTGAGTCAATTTGTTTTTCAATGATTAAAATGTATTTGATGCTCCACTATGATTGAGTTTGAATATGTATGGTTAATTAAGAAACATGTGTTACGATTAATGGCTTTTTTATACTCTTTCCGTCTCACTTATATAGAGATAGTTGAGTGTCATTTTATTGATTAAAGCAAGCATTTATAGGGCTCGAATTTGAAGGATTGGTCCATTCACTAAACTATTGGTCTACTTCTTATTTGAATAACTAACTATCGAGCTTTAGAGCAAATATAATCCTCCGTTGTGGATACTTATATATTGATGCAATTTGTACATATGAAGAATGACCGTAAAAGATACTCGTAAAAAGATTTTAAAATTTGAGATAGAACTAAAACTAACCAAACAAAACATGTTTACTTAAAGTTCTCGTTATTATCCATCAAGTTATGGATAGAAAACCAAAAGTAGAGAAAAGGTCTCAACATATACAAAAGGCAAGGTGTCGAACAAACCAACACTCTCAAATTTAGAAAGAGTATCACTTAAAAGTTAAAATAAGCACTTTGATATAGGGATGGAAATTCGGATTCGGGATTTCGGGTAGGTACTAAAATTCCCGAACCCGGTCGAAATTTCGGATACCCGAACCCGAAAAATTCGGGTCCGGATTCGGGATCGGGAATAAAATTTTGAAAATTAATAATAATAATAATAATAATAATAATAATAATAATAATAATAATAATAATAATAATAATAATAATAATAATAATAAGGCAGCCATAAGGCAATTTTATTTGTGTTACTGCACATTGCATTGGAAAAGATTGGAGATTGCACAAGAAGATTATCAGCTTTTCTAAAATTGTGAACCATAAGGCGGCTGACATTATACTACAAAAATCCGCCCATATTGCGACGGAAATTTCCGTCGCTAAATGCCTAAAATCCGTCGCTATTTTCAAATAACGACGGAACAGCGACGGAAAACATACGTCGGTAAAATGAGCGTCGCGAAGGCTTAACGACGGACTAATTTCCGTCGCCGGCCCTAGGGCGACGGATTGACGACGGAAAAGACGTCGCAGATAACGCCGGCAGAGCTCCGGCACCGGAAAAGTTAACGACGGAATGCCGACGTCTAATTCCGTCGCCCATTTCATTTCCGTCGTCCTTCCGTCGTCTTCTGTAATTTGTTGACCATTGTTGACTTTTTTCCCCGTCGCGAATCCGTCGCGAATCCGTCGCGAATCCGTCGCGATTTTTTAGAATACAGCTTAGTGCTTTCTGTTTTCTTTTTTCCCAGCCTGTATATTAACATTACAATCCATCTAAACAATTTAATGTTACGCATATACATATACTTAAATGTAAATAAAAGTAAAACAATTTCAATTTAAATATCCATAGACTTCAATAGTAGTACATAAGTAAACAAAAGTAAAAAGCTCCCGAGTTATTGAATTTGCTAATAGTAATATAAGTATAGTGTTAGTCAGTTTCAATAAAAGGTCAATAGATATCATGGGGGAGGTGGAAGGTCTGAATCGTTCCTTGACGACTGTGCCATGAATTGATCAAGTCTTTCTTTGAGTTTCTTTGCCTGCTCAGCTAGCCTTTGACGCTCCTGTCGTGCCTCCTCACGCTCCTGTCGTGCCACCTCACGCTCCTCGTTGTTTATGGAGTGAGAAAGTCTAGGGTAGGCCTAAATCAAGCAAAAAACGAATCCAAGATTTGAGTTCTCTTACTCTCGAGGCAAGAGTTATACTTGCAATAATTCCCAATACTTGAGAAAAAGGACACGATCATGATCATCGTTTTGCAACTGATAGGAGAGTGAATATGGGATGCAAAAGATTTGGGAATGACCTGAAAAAAGATTTTTGAACCGCAGTTCCAATATCATCGGCTGAATAAGATTCATGTTTGAGCACTTTTGCACAAAACTTGGCTACCACCTTTCCTGCAATACCAGAGCTTTATAATTAGAAACAGAAGCTATTTTTCAATTATATTACTATATTATCCAACAATAATTTATACGCAAGCACTTGAGGCGACCAGCATCAGCAAACGATGCAATATCTAATAGAGACACTAACAGTCAAAATCGATATTTCAAACTCCTCCTAACACCTTAGAGACAGATGTGATCCACTATGCAATCGAGAATTAAAAGAATCCAATTGCTGTTTCTTTTACTAATCCTCACAACATTATTTAGCTGCTTCTTTATCCGAAATTCAGATAGAAGGAAAGAAAAGTTGGAACTCATTTTCAGGTGCGTAGGGGAGTAAATTCGAGCCACATACAGAAAACTGGCCCAAATTATTCCTATTTGAAGCATGTTTACTAACTGAAAATTTGATGCAACGTTCAATTTTCATAAAGACACGTCGGAGATATGCCCCTGTATACGTAAAATACCAGCAGGAAGCAGTAAATGACACCAACTCACCTCCATGCCCATCATAGACACCAAAGAACGACGTTGAAGCATCCAAATCTGTAAGCGCAGCATGCTAAAGAAAAGTGGTGACACTATATTAGTTAGGAACTTGTACATTCTATAAGAACACGTGTACCAGCAAGATAAGTGAACAAAACCTTCAATTTTGTTCTGACTGTAACATCTCGAAACAATCCGGATACAAACAATCAACGAGATTCAGTGGTAACATCTTGAAAGAGATTCTCCAAAATGTCCAAACATTACACAATACAATATGACAATAAACTCCACCACCCGATCAATAATTATACGTGGGATGCTATTCCAGATCATATTGGCAAAACAGCGTCAACCTTCTACAAGTAAGGTAGATGCATTCATGTATATATATACTCCATTAATTCCATTAGCTAGGTTTACATCTCTACTGTATTAATTACACATACAAACAGCAAACTAATGCAGCAAACTAATGCCTTCTCAGCCATGTATTCGAACAATTCCACACAAAAAATTCAAAAAGTATTTAAGTGTCAACAATTCACATGAATGGCAAGTGCTGATGCTTCAGAAAAGATATATTACACAACTAAGTTTTTGCTCCACTGACGTAAAAGTCGCATTTTGGTCTGGACACGAGAATATCAACAGAAAGAAAAAACTAAAACCCTGAAATTTCAATCAGCACACGAGAGTATCAATTTTCGAAACATAGCTACCAAAAATACTGCTCAAAGGATTAAAATACAATAGCAGCACACAAACAAATCCCCATAGTCACGACTATCTAGTAATCTTTAACCTAAAATCCTCCAGGTAATCAATCTCCTCTTTGATTTCAAGAAAACCTGGAAATGAAATGGAGACTAAGGAATTGTATGAAGTGTATCTTTGTTTGTCTAATGCCTCATCAAATGCCATTTTTGTTGATCAAAAGTCCTAACAATCATAATAATTTTATCCTCTACACAGAATCATACATATGTTAAGTCTCGTTCTAGATCCCTTCCTAAGTATATAATGGAGAAAGCACTTCTACACATCAAACATCAGAGAGAAATAAGAAGAGAGCAGTTTCGAAGAAAATGGGAGTTAGTGAAACTATTTAAGCTTGCACCATTAAATTAAATTTTCTTCGGTCCAAAAGAAAAGCATTAATTCGAAAATTCAATTAAATAACCCTATCAATACCTTTTCATTTTGGCATATAAAAAGAGGAAAAAAAGATGTATAATAATAATGCACTCTATAATAATACAGCTGATGCTCCTTTCCTGTTTCTTTTCTTTTTCTCCAATTTATTGTCACCTATTTTGTGTAACTATTAATTAAGATATTATATCACTTGGCTTTTTGGACATTTTAACTTTGATTAACTCAAGTTAATTAGTACAACTGCAGTTTTGCTTTCCAAGGGGAAAAAAAAATAATAAACAACCGCATGCTATGATTTTACCAAAGTGTACCATTTTAAAAATATTATGGAAAAAATAAACAGCAGCATCAACAAAACAGCAGCATCAACAAAACAATGCAGAAAACAGGACATATACCAACCGCACAGTAGAATCCCCAATCCGAAAGAGATAAACGAAAACGCAGAAGACTGAAAGGAATATGAGGGAAAAGATTCTGACCTTGAAATTTTAGGGAGAAACGAAGAACAATACGCCTACAAATTTTAGGTCGGAACGAAGAACAGTCGATTGGCGACCTGTTTCAGCAAGTACAAAGAATGGCGACAATTAGGGCAGATCGAATGGACCTAAATTCAACAAAATTGAAAAAGAAGCGGAAAAGCATACCTTGGAAGCTACGGCGGACGGCACGGCGGCGGACGCGGGGCAACAACGGCGATGAACTTGAGAGGGAAATGATGGCCCGCAGACGAGTGAAATGGATAGAGGAACGGAGGGAGGGAGAGAAATCAAGAGGGGGAGTGAATCGGAGGACCTTGAGGTAGCGACGGCACGGCGGCAGACGGCGGGGCAACGACGGCGCTGAATTTGTGAGTTACGAGGCAAGGGACGCAGAGGTGTGGAATGGATAGAGGGAGGGAGGGAGAGATAGTAAGAGGGGGAGCGAACGGCGGACGGCGCTGATTGCGATTGAAGTTAATGGATGGAGTAAGAGATAGTAAGAGGGGGAGTGTGAGCTGCGAGCAGAGGAAGTAATTAAAATTAGGGCTCGTGAATGTAAAATTGAAACCACGACGGACAAGACACCGTCGTCTTTCCGTCGCCAACTTAAAAAAAAATTTTAAAAAAAATTAAAATAAGTCACCGTCGTCTTTCCGTCGCCAATGACGTCGGCAATAATTGGGTCCGGCCTAACTCCGGCATGAACGTCGTTGGTCCGTCGTCCGGTACGTCGTGTACATGGTATACGACTGTTCCGTCGTCTTTCCGTCGTTAAAAATAACGACGGTTTTTAATTCCGTCGCCTTTCCGTCGTAATAGTTGCTGTTTTTTTGTAGTGTTAGTGCATCGGTTGTCACCGTCTTGGAGGGAATAAAAGGAATTTGCTTGTTTGTGTTTATTAAGCTTTGATTCGCGGTAGTGAACGTTTTTGCATTTTACACTTTGATTTTTGAATTCGTAGTTTTTGTTGTTTTGAACTTTTTAAATTGTGACTATTTGTTTCCAATGTTTATTTATCTTGACATTTGGTGAAAATTTTATGCAATTTTTCTTTAATGTTGAATGAATCGAAAAATTTATTTCAGAATAAAAATCGGATTTTTTAGGGTACCCGAATACCCGAACGGGTATTCAGATACCCGAAAACATTTTCGGGTCTGGAAACGGGAAGTGAATTCATGAAATTTTGAGTTCGGGTACCCGAAATTTCGGGAAGGGTATCCGACCCGTCCCGAATTTCCATCCCTAAAGTATAAAATAAAATACTCCCTCTGTCCCATTGATAAAGGGACATTTTCTTTTCCGAAACATCTCACTAATATAGGGACCTTTCCTAAAATAGAAAATTATAATCCAATAAAATTCAGACATATCACTTTAACACACTACCTTTCACTTTAATATACAATCATCACTCTAGTCTTAATTTTCGCGCCGAGAAAAAATGTCTCTATCCCAGTGGGACGGAGGAGTACTATAGTTACTTGATTTTTTATTTTATTTTTAAAAAGTTGGTAAAATAACACTAAATCAAATCTTCTCCCTCTTAGCCTCCACAAACACCACAACGTACACACAAATACGCACACACAAAACACACGCACAACTCAGACACACCACCTCTCTCTCTCTCTCCCTCCCTCCCTCCTCACACACAGATACACACACAAACACCCTGCAACCCCCGCCTCTCTCCGGCGAGACTTGTGGTCATCGGTATCTTATCCGCTGCCACAGACTAACGTAAATTATGTACGCAGTGACATTAGATCGTGCATGAAAGAACGATTAGTATCAACTTCGTTGCCACAAAACAAACACAGAGTACTTAATTTCTACATACATACGTAACCGAGTCAGTCTAATGTTATGATGATTTGTATCAAGTTATATTATTATTAAGCGTTTCGAAAATGATGAAGTTGAAAACGAGATGGATTGAATATTAATTATAATTAAAACTGAATCCAGAGCAAAAACATTTCTTAACTTGTACGATGAAAATCTAGGCACATAATTGGATTTTTCCAAAATATGGCATTTCCTTCGTTTTCCTTTTTTCTTAATGCATCAATTAATTTTGAGATACTTTTTGAAATCTATCTCTACTTTCTTCAACTCCCGCCATTTACAAATACCCCCAATCGCCATCATAAATTCTTGGACATTCTAATTCTTCGATTAATCTCCTTATCCAACTCTTCTATCCCTCCAACTTCTCTAAGTTCCTGCAATATATAAATCACTTCTCGGTTCAAAGAAAAAACCAAAAATAAAATTTCAAATTAGTCTTATAAAAATGGAACAATTGAAAAGAGGAAAACCTTTGGTCCCAAAAACAATCCGAACGGGACTCCGTCGAACTTATCGGAGTGATGAATCTGAAAAAAAGACACCATAATCAAGTAAATATTTGAACAATGCAAAATATACTGCTGCTCCTACTAAACGTTAGCGTGTCATTATAAACGGAACGTAGAATTGAAATCGTAGTATACCTGATGAGCAGCAGCTACTCTTCGGAGATAGGGGACGTTAGCGATGGGGCCCACGGGGAATCTCCTGTGGACGAGACCATCGTGGACGAACATGTAGGCCATCCCGAACACCGTTATTCCTAAACCCTGCACGCCGTCTCTCTCATTAGTGTATCTACTCAAAATCTTTGACCCTCAATTTTATTATATTTTCAGCTTCTCACACCACGTTACCGTATTAAACAATTCCTAAATCACTGCTAAAACAAACAAAAGATGTCCTAAAATAATACAGTAAAATATTTGCAATTCGTTAGCGTTTGCTTGTCAAATAAGGTAAGACATTGAAGTACAGATTGGGATTGGCGAATTTGGACAACTGAAGAAGTAAATTTAATTTAATTTAAACATCCTAATTTTTTTTGTTTAAATAAGGGAGGATAAAATAATTTTCGTGTGACTAACTAACTCTAAATAATAATTGGAGGCGGCCACGTGAACAAGAACAAGTTGAGCTTGACTTTTCTTTCTATTCCTCTCTTATTCTCATGTTTGTACCGATTATTAGACCTCTATTAATTCTTTTTTTATGCTATTCAAATAAATAATAAATCGTTGATTGTCTCTGGTAGGTTAGGGTCATAGAATGACAAAAACAATCAACCGACTCCTATAGATCGGGACAGAGTGAAAAAGTGTTATCGAGAAGAAACAGGAAGACGTACAGCGCCGAAGCAGAGGCCGGGGATGAGGCCCTTATGGAAGAAGCCGTAGTAGAGAAGAGCAATGGCGGGAACGGCATTTATAATAGCAAAAACGTCGTTGAGCTCGAATGGCCCTTCTCTAGGCCTATGGTGTGACTGCAATTTTCAAGGAAAAAAACACAAGAAAATAATATTTTACAAGATAAAAAATATTTAATTTATCATAACTAATAATTTTATAGGTCACTAACAAACGAAATCAAACAAAACGAAACCAACCTCGTGCATGTGCCACAACGAAGCGTGCCAAAGAGCTCGGTGCGCCCATCGCGCCCAGTGTTCCATCCCAACCTAAATTTCAATTTCACAGCCAAATCTTATTTGTAATTTAAACGTGATTTACGAAAGAGAAGAAGATTAAAAGGAAATTAATCTTACCGCTGCGCCTACAGAGAGCGCAAATGTACCAAACATTTCTGCGTAAGGTACCTCTCCCCCCTGCACCATCATCAAACATGAAACATAACACTCGATTTCAACCATCTGAATTGAATCTCGAACTTTTAACCCAGACTAAAAGAGAGTTGAATCGTTACTCAGATCGAATGAATTATTCAAATTTTGGAGGGAAAAAAATTTGTAGATTCGATTTTTGTCGAGAAATTTGAACGTCTGTAGCAGAAGAGGGGAAAAAAACAGAGGTGAAAAGTTTACCTCCATTTGCCAGGAGAATCTGTAATAAACGGCGGCGACGGCCATGGAAGTAATCCCCAAGCTCGACATAACCGCCGCGACCAGATAAGTAGACCGCTCCGATCTCTTCCTCGCGAACTTCTCCGCCAGTCGCGCCGCCGCGGAGATCCGCTCCTCCTCCTCCGTCTGCACCTCGGGAGCATCTCGAGTCGCCAATTCCGTCGTGCCGCTCAATTTCTCATTCTCCAACGCGAAGCAGAGCGTCAAATTAGGTTTCCGCCTCCCCAGCTTCGGGAGAGAGGGGGAACGCAGTAGTAAAGTCGGCGTGGGCAGAGAGGTCGTCCGGGGAGCGAGAATTGACGAGTGCTTGAAATGGAGGGCTGCCGTGGAGGTGGAGGAGGAGCAGGCGGCGACATAGATTCTGGCCGCCATGGACGGCGCCGGCGAATTTGGACGGCGGTTTGAGGTTTCCGGGAGAGTTAGAAGTGAAATCGGAATGGACGTAGACCACATGTGAGCCTCGTGCAGTAGTGCTTCGGTTTATATAGAAGACCAAGACGGTATGCGCTGGCATTATTTTTTATTTTATTATTATTATATTTTTTTTTATCACAAATGAATTTTGGATTTAGATAAATTAGATTATTATATTTATTCTTAAATGGGGTATAATTTTTAGGGGATAAGTGATATGTTAATCACCTTATGCACCTTTGTAAGCACATTCGTTAAAATTTTATTTCGACATTATTTTGTTCTATTTTTTTTTCAGTTGTAAAATATTCTAATACCTTATAAATTAATTTTGAAATCGCTAATTTAATAAAAAAAAAAAAAAAAACAATGTAAATATCAAATCTCGATTTGTGCGTTTTACCTTCTAAGTTCAAAAAATGAATAATAAAATAAATTGAGCAATGATAATTATACTTTGTGTGTGGATTTCATGATTCCAATATTAATTTATAAGGTATTAGTAATTAATTATTAATTAGTAAGGTTATTATTATTAGGTCTGGCAGCGTTTATTATTATAGATTAGGGTTGAGTTATATTTGGGCCTCAATTATTAGTAGTTTAAATAGTCTCTTAATAAGTTAGGGTTAGTATGCATTATTATTGTGGATGCAGGATTTTTCCTATGAACCTCTTGGAGGTGTTTTATCGTATTTCAATTCTATTCTATCTAGTTTATCGGTCTTTCTCCACCTTCACCCTATCACGTTAACAAATTTCGTGTTGTCCTATCAAATTTGCACGTGTATATACTTGAAATAATACTTTTTTATTGGTTTTTTATATAGTTGAACATCGTCGTTTATTTACAGGAATTTTAAAACTTTAATTTTACCGAAACTCTCGATTTTTTTATCTACTCAGTCTATGCATCCTCTTGCAAAGTGGTTAGGGTTACACATGGTTGCAAATTGAACAAAATCTATGTCAAATTTCACAACAGTAAAAAGTGGTTTACGTTGTGATTGAAAAAGAACGTTATCACTTACTGTTAAAATATTTTAACTTTTTATGCTAACGTATCAACTTAGCGATAATTGTATATAATGTCCCGATATGTACATTATTTTTCACGATATTGTCCTACCACCGTTTCAAGCTACTCGATATTGACATACGTAACTCTTATCGAAAGGCCGCTAAAATGCAAACCACGTTGACTAAGAAAAAAGAAATTAATGTTCTAAAAAAACAGAAAAGCGTCTAACAGCTTACAACATGTTTAAAATTGAGGATTTTAACTATTTTTTTCAAAATACAAAATTCAATCTATTACAATTCCTTTCTACTTTTTAACTTTTGAATGTTTTAAACTCTTGACATGGTCTTTTGTTGAGCTCTATCAGCACTGAGCCGTCTAAAAGTAATAATAGGATACTATCGTAAAATGAAATGTATATGTCGTAACATTTTTAAAATTAATATCACAAAAACACTATTTATTTAAAAGAAGTTCAAACGTTATGACAATAAGTATGACAACCCTGAATTGCAAAAGTGAGCCAAAATCAATCCGTTGAAAAAGATAATTAGCCCATAATTTACAAACTTCCAAAACTTATGGTTGGAGGAGTGGAGAAAATTACATAGTGCCAATGGAGGAAATGTTTGCGTTAGCTCATAGTTAATTCATCTCTATCTACAAATCTCTTCAAATAACAAACTGAAAAAGTATTATTTTTTGTTTGTAACCATTTTGAATTGAAGAATCCGTTTGCTGAAATTAAGGAAGGAACGACATGATATAATTGTACAACTATTTTCCTATAAATCAAATTAAGTGACAATTTTATCCAATGATTGATTTCCGACACCGAAAAGTCTAGCTGATTGTCGAAGTCGGACGATCGAACTTGTCAAATGTGGATTAAACGTACGATATCAATTCACTTCAAAGTGGATTAAAAATAAAAGCAAAAGAAAATATATTTTTTTGTGAATGCGAAGAAAGGATAAATGAGGTTAAAATCGTCATAACATGATAACATGGCTAAATTTGTCACATAATTAATTTGATTTATTTGGAGCCTAAGTCTATTGTTAGGTTCTCGAACACCACCACTGAACCATATTAGTATGACATTGTCCAATTTGGACAAAGCCCTCATGATTTTATTTTTTGAGCTCCTTTGCCTCACATTAATGAAATATTGCCCCCTTTATAGATAAAGTCCACTTTATATTTCCGATATAAGATGTATCGTCAAACATATTTATGGCTCCAAGCCTCCAAATCTCCAACTAATGTGTGACTTTTAGGATTCCATAAATTAAGTGAAATATTATTGCATATGAATTGGCATATGTAATGTAAGTTTTCTTTTGGCTATCCTCCCCTAGCAATTCAAAAGAACTCATTGTTTGTTTCCCAATTTATGAGTATAGTTTTTTTTTTTGAAAGGGAAAATGCATTCATTCAAAACATCATAGATCAGCTGTTACAAGATTACAAAGCCAAGTTGGGAATGAATTCATCCAACACCTTGGAGCAGAACTTGTTCAGGCTAAACCATGCGCTACCCTGTTAGCACTCCTATGCACATGAGAGAACGAAGCAAGGAAGCCTTGGTCACAACGCTCGAGGAGCTCCCCACTATGTAGAAACAAGTATAGTTTTTATATTTATAGAAACTATGTAGATGTGCATTCTTCCCCACTTTGTCGATTTTAGATATATAAAAATTGATATATAGGATTTAAAAGGCTAGGTCAATATTTACTTAAATAAAGCAAAAATGAAATGATTAATTACATATCCCATCTTAAATTCGTACATGTATGCATATTCATCAAACCCTAGCTAGTAAAAATTACAAATTAATTAGAGAATTGCAATACACTTAACCAAATACTACTATAAGATTATACATTGATATAGGTTCATATATTGAAGCGAATAATAATACTCCCCTCGTTTCTTATAAAATAATAACATGTCCGTTTTGGGTATGTTATTCGAAGTCAATTTCCAGCGAACTGAACATGTTTCCTTTTTAGGGTGTGTTGTTCGAAATAGTATTTTCTTTCGCTTAAATGTATTGAAATAGTAGTATTTTCAAAATGGTCACACCGTTTCCTATTTTGACCCAACAAACTCATATGAGGTCTATAGTAATGATCCATTATCCTCTTAATCAACTATAACCTCAAAAAACTCATTTCGTAAAATTTATGCTCAAAGTATCTGTCTCATTTGATTATACAATACAAAATTGGCATAATAACCAATGCACGGTTAATTAATATATTAATTGTGAGAGTACAAATTTTCTATTTTGGGTAAATGGACAATTAAATGGGACATCCCAATAATGAAACATGGACAATTAGAGTGGGACGAAAAGAGTATTTCGAAAGAAATGGAGAAGTACTCATGCCCGACTCTGTAAGAGTCATGTGTAACATCGACTTTGAAGTTATATATACAATTTCAATATTTCATATACGCCTAATCCTTACACTAATGCAGATATCTAACTTAATAAAACCAAGTATTTAATCGTATTACTCGAGTATTTTTTTTAAGGTCCAATTTAGGAAGGAGGTTCAATGGCATTTCTGTAATAAATGCCTCGGTGGGCCAGAGAGAAAGCAATGGAGGTACGATGACACGTGTCGTGCTGACAGGAGAGGAGAGTGGAGTAGACTGCCCACCGCCGGATTGCGGAGGAGCAGACACCGAATTCCCCACTGGGTGGTGGCTGCCGTCACCTGCCGCCGTGTACGCGGTGTCTCTCTCTCTCTGTTTTGAATTATTTCCCTTTTAATACCACTCCAAGCTTATTGACTCATTTGCTTTATACACGGGAATTAAGACGAAAATGTTTAGTGTATAAAGTGTATTTTGTAGGTAATGTAATGTGGTTTATGTATTTAGACATATTTTAGAAACAGAGCATCATAGATGCATAAAAACATGTTCTTGTCTGATCTTAAATGAAAGATCGTATCAAGACCTTTAATTTGATATAAAAATCATAAAAATCCGATAACAAACGAGCAAGTTATAATAATTTAAACTTTCAAAATTTAAATTATATTGAACTACGTGCAGAAAAATAAGTGGATGAGATTTAAGTATGGAATGTTAAGTGTAATAAGGGGTTTACTAATTGTACTGATTATACTCTAATTATTTCTAAAAAAGGAAATGAGTCAATATGTGTGGGACGTCCCAAAAAGGAAAATGAGTCAATAAGCTGGGACCGGAGTGGTAATAAAGAGACACTCTCCCCTTTTTTGTGATGTTTACTGTTTCCGACACGGTTTGGCGCACATTTCTTGTATTCATAATTTTGCTTTCAATATCATTTTTTATTAGCATTAATCTTAATTTAATGATGCTTTCATTTCATACACTAAAAAATAATACATACTTACTTATAATAATAAGTGTTGCTTTCATTCAGGTTCCAAATTTAGTATGAATGTGTGATGTTTATTTTAGATTATCGATATCATGTTGTCGGATTAGAATTAAAAAGAGATAAACAAATAGAAAAGTAAAGAAGATACATAATTACGTAGTTTACCAATAATGTGTTGGCTACATCCACAAGTAGATATTGAGAACATATATCATTAGACGACTAGGCCTTACCGATTACAAAATTGCTTCCTACAACTATATAAATACTAGTAAATAAAGAACACAACAGATGACCTAGTGTACCCAAATACAGCTTAGAGAAATGCTCTCCTACTCTCTGTTGTACACTCTTAATGTGTCAACCGTTGGTGTGATAATGTTAGGTTAAACTTTTTTTAAATAGATTAGAGTATATTATTTAAATATTTATTCATTAATAGTATGTCGCGTCATTCATTAATTAGCGTATACTATAGGCAGGGGATCATTCTCGTTCAACATAATAGACATTTTGAAAAATGATACTTATAAATATTAAAATGATTAACAAAATATAGAGTCGCATTTTATTCGAATGAAATCATGAGTCATGGTTAAGTATAGTTATTATATGAATTATGGATAGCAACTCTAGAAATTTCTAGAGTGGACGGAGGCTAATAATTAAAAATAAGAGTAGATAATATATAGTATTGCTTTATTATGTTTATAGTAAGTCGTATACGTGTTATATTACAAAGTTTTGATAAGTGAATATTTCTTTAGGTTAGGATATATATTTATATTTTTTTTTCATTAATAGTACGACAAGTCATCTGTTGACACATTAAGAATGCTCATGATGGATAGAGGATCATTTCTCAAGTTAAAATAGTGTGTTGGATTGGTCTAACGTTAGGAGGTTACGAGTTCGAGTCTTGTGTGGAACCATTTCTAAATTTCCAATTAATACTACCTCCGGTCCGTCTAAGTAGGTTGGTTTCTAAATGGAACAGGAACCAAGACAAAGTAATAAGGGGAGTATTAGTGCAAAATTAGGCAGAAAATTAACAACTCTATTACTGTTCATAAATACTGTAGCGGAGTTACTGTAGCATCATTTAACTGTTCATTAAAAAATAAATAAAAGAAAAACACGTTTTGGAGCCATTTTTGGGCAGATATTTTTATTCAAATACATGTGATTTCCCTCTCATTCTACATACCTATGTCTATATAATCAGAAATGATCACACAAACACACTACATCATTACATTCTACACTTCAAAACTGAAAGGAGCAGAGCAGCAAGAAGTAGCAGAAGTGAAGGAGTAATCTGGAAGGAGCAGAGTTGAAGCAGCCATGGGGCAGAAGGCAGATGTGACCACCATCCAACGGATGCTTGTGTTGCAGTTCTTGTTGGAGAGCTGCGAAAATGGGAAACCACCAAGAGGGAAGATGGGTGAAGCTGCTGCGAGGTACAACATTGGAAAACAGAGTGTGCAGAGAATCTGGAAAAAAGCAAGGGCACAAAGAGCTGTAAGTGAGGTGATTTCAGTGGAGAAAAAGAAGAGAAACAGAAAACTAAAGCATGTAATCAACTATGCACAGATTGAAGCTATTGAAGTCCAAAAAAGAGGTACTCTTCAATCACTTTCAGATGCTATTGGTGTATCAAAGACAACAGTGGGGAGATGGACTAAAAATCACCTGCTCAGACCTCATACCAATTCCATTAGGCCTCTTTTGAAACATGAAAACATGCTTAGAAGGTTAGCATTTAGCCTACAGTCATTAGACTTCAATTCTGCCCTTAACAGAGCTTTTTTCAAACCCATGGAAAACACAATACACATTGATGAGAAGTGGTATTACCTATCAACAAAGAGCTGTAGGTATTATCTTACCCCAATGGAAGCAGACCCATTAAGGGTATGTCAGTCAAAGAACTTCATTCCCAAAGTAATGTTTATGTGTGCAGCAAGCAGGCCAGTTTTCAATGTAGATGGTAGTGTTTTGTTTGATGGAAAGATAGGAATTTGGCCATTTGTTGAGGAAATAACAGCACAGAGGGATAGCATTCACAGGAAAAAAGGAACTAAAGAACTAAAGCCTGTCCAATCCATCACTAGGCAAGTGATAAAAGACTGCATCATCAAACAGGTACACATGATTGTATTTTCATTGATGAATCATTAATACAGTAATAGTTCAATGTTAATTACATGCAACAGAGCCTATTTCATAGCCAAACATGCATAACTGATGTTAGTTTCCATACATTTCAGATTCTGCCAGCAATAAAACTCAAATGGCCTCAATGCCTAAGCAAGAATATCATGATTCAACAGGATAATGCAAGGACACACATCAACAACACAGATTTTCAGTTTCAAGAGATAGCAAACACAGATGGCTTTCACATCAAACTGATCCAACAGCCACCAAACTCACCTGATTGCAATGTTAATGATCTAGGCTTTTTTTGTGCTATTCAAGCCTTACAACAGAGGAAAAAATGCAGAAATGCAGATCAACTAGTAGCTGCAGTCACAGAATGTTTCAACATATTGCCTCCAATGACTTTGAATAGGGTATTCCTATCACTTCAATGTGTTCTAACAGAAATCATGAAGCACAGAGGTAGTAACAACTTCAAAGTCCCTCATATGAAGAAGGATGCATTGATAAGACAGGGCACACTACCAACAAACCTTGAAGTACCACACTACTTAGTGAGGGAGTGCATTGATTACTTAATTTCAGAGGAATGCACAGAAGGAATTGAAGCCCTAATGCATGACATGGGAATCATTGTTCCACATCAGGGTGAGGGGATTCTAGATTTGAACATGTAGTTAGGTGTATACAAGTGTTTTTTTGAAGATGAAATGATGACAGTAGGAAGTGAAGTGATTATGCAGTTTCACTTGTGTTCATTTTCAATCTCAGTTTTTGAACATTCATGAAAAAGCATGTAATGGAGGAAGCAGTAGGTATCAGCCGTTTTTTATGCATGGAAAACACCAAATGTAATTAGTTCAGTCAGTTTGTAATGAAGCAGCAGCTTATTTTAAGTTAAATGGATGCAATTTGCTAAATTGAATCCCATCATTTGACTATAAATCATGTCATCAGAGAGATAAATGGTAATGTCATCATTGCAGAACAATTTAGCCACAACTCCCCACAGTATACCATGATGCAATCGAATACAGTAAATAATCACAGAAGATAGGACATAAATCACCAATTTAGGACATCATCTTGAACTAAGATGATAGAAGTGTAGGATGAGCTCGATTTTATCTCTTCTCATTGATGATCAGTGTGTGTGTATGCATGTCCATCAAGTAAATTATGACAAGCATCCTGTACAAACAAAACACAAATTCCATCAACATTCAATTCTCATTAAATCCAAAATACTGAGAATATCACCCAATTACAAGAAGGAATACACAAAACAGAGGAGCAGGCTTCATTCAACCAATCACCACAGAAGGAAAAACATAGGTTAGTAATCTAGGATAGGACAGAATTCACCCAATCTTCACGCTCCTCAGTCGTCTTCCACATCCTTCCTGACCCGATTCCCCTTTAAAGAGAGCCGGCCGGCTCCATCTGCTCCGTCCAGATTCATCTGCTCCGGCCGGCTTCATCTTTAAAGGGGATTGGGGTGGAAGGAACCCCCTCATCTTTAAAGGGGCTTTCGGGAGTTGAAGAGTCTCCCGAAAGCTGCGGCGGGGTTGAAACCACCTCAGCTCGTCGTGCACTGGCCGGCGCCGCCTCGGACCTCTCTGCGGCAGCATCACCGGTGGCCGGAACAGACACCAAAAATGAAGCTGGAAGGCGGCGGGGCAGATTTGTTTTCGCCTGCTTGTAGGAGTAATCTGGAAGGCGACGGAACAGGTTCGGGTCTGAACGGTCCGGCGGCGAGTCGCCTGCAGGAGCGGGCAACGCCGGAGGCGACGACGATGTTGCCAGATCTACGGATTCCGGGCTAGGGGACGGCGGCGGAGTCAGATCAGATGGGCTTTCTTCGCACTCCGCCAGCTTCGCCCCCCTCGGCCCTCGAAACATGCGAGAAGGGGGCCGACGCGGGGTACGCCGGGTAGAGATCGGGTGAAGCTGGTGACGCGGGGTGCGGCGGGTAGAGATCGGGGGTGGTGGACTCAGATCTGGGGGTGGTGGACTCAGATCTGGGATCTCTGCAAGCTTCGCACCCCTCACACCGGTGTATATAGGGTTTTGACAATCCATGAACGGAGGTGGTGGGGAGTGGGGGGAGAGAGATGCGGCGGAGAATCGCAGAAATCAGTCGGTGGAGATAGAGAGAGAGAGAGCAGTCACTGGAGATAGAGAGAGTGAGAGCAGTCGGTGGAGAGGGCACAAAGTGGAAGTGGGAGATGAGAAATGAGTATTAGGGTTAGAGGGAGTGGGTTGGGTGGTGGGTATGGGCCAAAAGAAGTAATGGCCCAAAAGGAGTAATTAGGTAGAAATTAGGGTTTAATTAAGTTTGATGTTGATGGTGAGTTGATGTTAATTTTTTGCCATAAAAGGAAAGGAGTCTAATATACGGGATTTCCCAAAAAGGAATAGCAGTCTACTTAAACGGACCGGAGGTAGTATTTAACAAAAAAAACTTAAAATAATTAGCAACATTTAATTAGATTGCAAGTAAACTTTTTTCCTTTAAAAACAAAATATGTGATGGGATGAGGTTCTTCACGTGGGCCTTTGCTTTCGTCCAACACTTCATTATTTATACTCAATTCAGCCCCTCAATTCTATTTTTAGTTTGATTTTATTTTCAGTCATCGCTGAGAAACAGATAGTGCTTTTGGGGAATATGTATGTTTGTTGCTATCTATCTTTTTAATATTACAAAAATTACTTCAAAATTGATTCATAATTATCTACATTATGTTTTAATTTGAGCATATAACGGACCCGATAGCCAAAAATCACGAGCCAAATAGTTTGATTCGGTTCGGTTCAACTATGGAAATTTTGGGCTTAGATTCATGCATCAGAGTCGGAAACTGAACTTGGCTCTAGTTGACTGTCTCACAAAATGACGGTCAACTTGCCCTTTATGAACATGATAGAGGCCATATATCATTTATAAAGGGCTAGTTGACTATCTCACAAAAAGGCAGCCGACTAGCCCTTTATAAACACGTCAGAGGAAGTACATCATTAATAAAGGGCTAGTTGATAAGTATATCGATTCACCGTAATTAAAAACAAATAAATAAAATAAAATGAGGAGCTTAGTATTGGAATTTGGTGTTGTAACATAAAATCTACAAAGGGATGATGAATGCCACAACAAACTACTCTTTCTCTTGAACCAAAACTAAGAAGAATTTATACAGCTATTGGAATAGGACCAACTAACACAATGAGTGAGTGATACATTATTAATTTTTTCTAGAAAATGGCCTTCTCCAGTAAGTATATAAATAATTTTTATACAAGTATTGTTAGCATTCTACGGTCATCCGAAATGGACTGCAGGCGGCATGCAGAGCTTCTTGATATCGCCTTTGAATGGTTTCTTCAAGCGTTGCAGCTTGATTTCGTACAGCTTCGGCCACAATTTGCCAGTCACTGCAAAATAGAGAAAGTTACAGTTACAGAAACACCAAGTCAGGTCTTTCAAGCTGTCAGATTTATTTTCTGTGTTGAGTTTTGCAGGAATGTGTTAGGGCTCACAGAAAATTCGGTTTGTCTCCTGATCCCAGGCGATGCCATTCAATACATCAATCCCCTGAAAAATATAGATAAACTTTCAAATGTTGTATCTTCAATGAAAGTAGAGATTAGCTCGGGTAAGAAGAAAAGAAAAAAATACCGCGTTTCCAGAATCTATCAGCCCTTGCCTGCAATAGATTCAGAAAATCGTGCGATATTTATGAGTTTATTATTTGGAGGGGGGGAAGTATATTTGACTGGTGAATATTTCAAAACATGGAGAGAAGAACAAACCTCAATTTAGGAAGGTAAATCCATCCCATAACAAGACCATTTTTGCACGATATTCTTGCAATGCAGTCGGTCTAACAGAATGACATATATGTATATATCAATCTAAGATAAGATCTAATATGTATGGAACGTAGCTACATGAGATGAAAAGATAATGAAGACTGAAGATGTTGATTAACTTACCTGCCAAACATTCGCCCATATTTCACCAGCCACATACTCTAGTTCATTCAGATTATATACTTCGTCTCCTTTATACTTGACAGTATGATTTCTAACAACTGCATCGATTACCAAACCATAAACATTATGATAACAAAGAAACTGGCATATAAAACACCAACTGAATTCAGATAATACAGATTACAATACAATAATCGATTTGACATGAGAAAGATCGCCCACGTAATTTCCTTGAGAGTATTTTGCCTAATCTTAAGTTTCGAAATTTTCCATTGGGTTAGAACTTAGAAGTAACAAGATACAAGGATCAAATAGACGCAAACCTTTCATTGTCTGAGGGTCAATCTGATACAATGTTGAAGTTCCATCACTTCCAAATAGAACTCTTCCATCAGTTGCCAACCCCCAGCCATCTTGCATGTGATTGGTAAATTTCTTAATCTGCAGTAGACACCAGAGTTAAAAATACAGATTAACAATGAACGACCATTAATCCGGTATTTATTTAAATCGAGAGACTAGCCTTCAGATGGAAAAATAAGTAAAAGGCATATTAAAACTGTGCCAACTTAGATACCAATCAAGACCAATTTCCCTTTGCATGTATTTCTAACGGATCAAATGCTCCTGAATTTGTTCAACAATTAAAGAAGAATGACTTTGTACCGACCGATAAAGGAGAAGCCTAATTCGTAACTAAATCATTTCTAGAATATTATTCTGATTATTTTCGCCCACCTAAGATTGGGAAAAAACTATGATATGACCACCTTCAAGGTAAGTAAAATTCTTAATCCTAACACTCATGTACTAAGCAAATAAACTTAAATAAGGATACATCCCAGTATTAGTCTAGAGAACATTATGGTACAAATATCTGCTTGACGCATAGGAAATAGTGAAAAGGATGTGTAAATATATTCTTTTAAGTAAATGAAATATGTGTTTCGATACTAATATAGTTATACGATCACAAATTCACAAGATTAGGAATATTTCTAAATTCATTACAGTGAGACTGTGGTCTTGTCTTATAACGTGCTTTAATCAGGATGCTCTCGAAATCAGATCTGTATGGACAGGAGATAGCGTGCAGAGAAATTTGACATGGAAATAGGGACGAAGGGAGTATTAGATAGTAGTAGAACATATGCTAGAAAACACCTACCAGTAAAATCTAGCAAAACTATATAATTAAAGATCAAGTATTGTCAAGACGAAAAACAGCACGATAATCATGGAAATGACTTAGGAAAGGAATTAAAAAGTGGAAGCACTAACTTTGTTCAAGTTATTCTTGTCATATATGAAACCGGTTTTCGTCAACCAATTGACTTGAAATAACCTACAAAGTTACACAGGATTAATATATTAGGAATACACAATAAAATTAACCATAAAACTAAAGCAACATTCAGCTCACAAGGTTTTTCATCCTGTCTGATGAAAGGAACCAATGTTAGCAGATAAGAAAGGTACGGAAAAGACTTCACTGAGCAACAGTTAACACTACTTGAGGTTCTCGTCCAATGATTTCTTGAAGCATAGAAAAAGGTTTATCAACAAGAATTTTCTACACAAACCTGTCACCAAGAAGAGTCAAACCCTCCCCAAAGTAAGAGCTATCCATTTTATGGATAATCTCGACCTGTTAACAGAAAGAGAAACATTTGTTATTCATACACAATAACAGCAGCTAGATAATTCAGACGTTACTTGGTTCTTGAAAGTTACAGAAATAAGGTTCTTATTTTCCTATTAAATAATACGTTAAATGGTATCAAAATTGGTAAATGTTTATATAAATTCTATCAGAAAAAGAAAGTTCAATTAGGCTAAGCAACCAAAGAACAACAAGAAATTCTGGATCTGTAGTCGTTCATTTCGTACCTTTCCTGTCCCAATAGCAACTTTCCGAACCGATGACTGTAATATCATAAAGGAAAGAAAAAGAAACATGTCAAGTTAGTCGAAGCTCTGCATCTGCAAGACATGGCTCAGAAAAATTGCACGCATCATTGTTTCAATTTAAATAAAGAATAAGATAGAAGAAAGTGAAATTAGGAGAGGAAATGTACAAAAGTTGGAATCACATAGCTATTTTTCAGATTAGAGCGAAAGCTGTATAGTATGGAATTAAAAAGCTCGAACAAAGCATCCCTTGCTAGTATATAGCTATCATTCTCAGATACACTCAAGCCCTACACACCTGTATTTTCTTTTAACACATATTTTTGTATTATGATTCTAGTACTACTTCCACTACTGGTAACTGTACATCACAAGGTTCAGAACACCTCAAATCATGCTAAAACTGAAGGAACTGTGACTTGCGAAAACATGACTTATTGAGTTGAATGTATCATCAAGAATAGAGAGGGAAGTGCAACACTCACATGTCCATAGAGTCCAGTAGACTCAAAAAGGGCATCATTTCCTGCATACAAAAGCCCCTGAAAACCAAAGCTGTTATTGATATATATTACCAGTAGGGCAAAAGAGCCAAAAGCTTACTGATACCCTCATGTATCGATGTTGCTAGAAATATAATGCCTCGTAACATATCAAGTTGATCATCCCATAAACCATCAAGAATGCATCTACATTCGGTAATAGTTTAGATTAACAATGCACAGAACTGAGTAGTTGAAGGACTACAGATCCAACTAGCTCAAAGATATTTAAACAACCTAAGTAACCAGTGGACTAGTCTATATTATTTGGTATATCCAAGCTATCCGTTAATGGATTAGTCAATACTTTCCAAGTCGCTCAAATGCCAATACAACTAGTGAATCCTTCAGTTTCTGGAAACATTTTCATGAAGGCCATCCGAAAGTAAAGATATCTATATAAACAAGCTGAAGGACAAATTGAATACAAAATAAACGAGTTTAAGTGTACGATTAATTGCTGAAAATGTTTCATCCCCGATTAACCATTCTATATCTTGCTGGTAAATTCTGCTAATCAAAATGGGAGCCAAACATAAGGCATGCATCATCCTCTGTATTTTCCTTTTCTTTTCCTCTTTTACCCAAATAGAGAAAACATTTTGAGATACTACTGATCATACCGGAATACCGGATGGCTCGATCATTTCGAAAACAAAATAGTATATAATCAACAAGAAGATAAGGACAATCAACATATGAAGAGCAGAACATGTGCGTGCCTCAATACTAAAAACTCCAATCTTAGGTTCACAATCGACATTCATGAATTCTCGACAACTAGCAATCTGCAGAATTCGAAATAAAAACCGATCGATGAAATTAAACAGTGCACACCTGTGTAAAGGCTTGAGGATCGTGAGGAAACTCGTTCACAACTTCAACGTCGTAAATCCGATCTATACTGGGCTCCATACCCTCCGCCCCACCCATGTTCGACGAAATGCTCAGGAAAACCAGAGCAGATACAAAAGCAACAGCTGAAATCAGTAGAGCGGCCATCCTGTACTTAGAAAAGGGGCGCGCAGATGGCCGCGCCGGGGCGTTGATCGGACTAGTCGGATTCGATTTCGCCGAGCGCTTATCTGATTTCTTCCGCAGAAATTTACCTGTCATAAGAGGGGGAAATAGGCAGTCACCGGTGGCGGCAAGCGGCGATTGGGCGGGGAGGGAAGTGCTCCGGCGGCGGCGGCTCTCTTTCGTCAACCGGCGATCCCTCGAATTTTCAACTAAAGCGAGCGTAGGTGTAAATGTAGGACTCCCATTTTTTATTTCGATGGTCGGAAATTAATCATTCTGCGAAAATTAAGATCTTAGATTTAATTTTTATTGCACTAATTCGGTAATAGACATGTGAGAAAGAAAATAATATTTATTAATTGTTTCTATCGCACATAAATAGTAAGGTTGCTTTTTTCAATTTTATGTCTAAATAAATATAAAAAGGATATTTATAATACAAATAATGTCATCTTGTTATATATATATGTCGTTTCCTTACGGAATACTGTGGCTTTTGAATAGGAACGGGGTCATCAATTTAGAACTAAGTTAACTAACCGGGTGAGATTGAATATATATAAATTTAAATAGGCAAAACTATATATGTACTTTAAAAAAATTAAAATACAAAAATACCATATATATAGTGTAAAAAAATTTAGCCATCGCGGACACTGGGCCTAACCCGCCATTGGCTCCGTCTTTGCATCTAACTAAAGGGCCAATTTTTTATTTTTTCGCTTAGGGCTTCACGAACTATATGATCGGGCTTGTTTATTAAAAGCTAGAATATAAATTGAATATAGGACTATAGTCTATGTAGTGGGAAAAATCCGCCTGACTGGCTCAACCCATTTGTTCATACTTGATCAGCCTAACTCCAAGCACTTGAGCATAATCAGCCCATCAGTCAGACGGAACAATTCAGCTAGCCCAACAAAATATTGTTCTATCGGGCCGACTGAGCCCATATCTAATTAAGGGTCCAACTAGTCAGCCGAAGGATCTAGAATAAACACAACTAACTACCGAACGGACGGAGCGAGTCAGCCGGGAGAGACCTCCCCCACGTTCTCAACGACTACATGCGGTTAGGGTTTTGAACAAAGAACCCTAGTCAGATGGTCGCCCTATATAAATACCCCGACGGCTAGGTCAAGCAGACACGATCTCACGCACTCTCACACTCGAATCACGCATTCCACTCGCCAACTGACTCCTCCTCTGAAACCCTCCACGCTCCATCAGTCGGCGCCTGTTCAACTTCAATCAGACGGCGCCGCCTACCATCATCTCCACATTGCTCGCTCATATCTTCATCCCCATCGGATTTTACACCATTCTTTACTTATTCGTTTTGCATTGTTTAATTATTGTTTTCCAACTAGTTGTTCCGATCACTGACTTGAGCGTCGGAGGTCCTTCGGCTGACACCCCCACCCGTGTCCATCGAAGGGCTCTTACGTTTGTTCTGTTTGACAAGTTGCTAGTGCCTCTTCTTCAATCGGATCTGATCAGTCGGGTCGAACCAGTCGGATCCAACTCAATTGTAGATTTACCCTCTACAGTCTATAGATACTAACTATGCACAGAGGAAATGGCATTATATTAATTGTGAGATCATAATTTTTCAGTTTCAAATAAATAGACAATTTGATGGGATATTTTCATTAAGAAACCAAAGATAATTAGAGTAGTACAAATGAAATACTCTAAATAGTTTTTACGATATTCATATTGGCATAAATTTAGAACACCATGTAAGTATGATACGCGAGTTTGAGATTTTAAGATGATTACCCATATAGTTGTCAAATAGTGTTAATGTGTTTGGCCGAGAGGTTGGACGATTAAATTTTGAGATTAGAGATCTTAAGTTCGAGTCCTTCATGACACAATCTTTAAATTTGTTGTTAATTGTTTCAAAAGAAAATGGTTTAATCCGTTTGATTATGAAGATTTGATCGAGCTCTAAGCTGGGCCTTGCCAAACTCAAAATGCGATAAAATTTGATGCACTCGAGATGACTCGATTGACCCGAAAATATTATCGTATATAATTTTCTCTTTAAATTGGAACGTACTAGTTTTCTAGCAGGTCAAATTGTTTTGAGCTAACCTAACTCAGTCCAACTTTTATCTTTGGCATAATGGACTTGGGTCAAGCTACTTGCCTAATAGATTGATAGCTCTAAATTTTGATTTTTACAATGTAAATAATATTAGAGTGCGAAATAGTTTTGTTATTTAGGTCTAAACTCTAAAGTCCATCAATTAAGAAAATACGAGAAATGCAGCATAACTTGTTGACACAATATTACGTTGAAAAGTTTCCTATTCAGAGTTCAACTTTTTAGTGTTTTTTTTTTTAATATACTTTATGGTATAATTTCTTCGAATATAACAACGTCGTGTTGATTAAAGTTTGTTCACAATAAATATTAAATTAAAATAGTACTTCTATAAATATGAAAAGGAAAAAGATTATATTAGCCATTCACCTTAGTACAAATACAAATTTCAACAAGCACATAGTATATTAAAAAAAATGTAACACTCCTAAAGGTGTTTGTTGAGGTATTTAAAAAGTTAACAGCGATGTTATTTTCAATCGAATTAAGTCGAATGTCAAATATTGTGAAATTAATAGATTTGTTGTTCTCTCTATGTTACCATGTTCGAAATTTGTGTTTTTATTTTGATGAGTATTTAATATTTTCCATATAGACTCAGACAAAAATGATACGAGAGAATGTTTTATTTATTAAAGGATTTGATTATAAATTTTATTTTATTTCAAAAAAAAAAATGAAAGTTAGTGTCAAATTTGAACAAATATCAAAGGTTGATGTATTTTTGAAAATTTTGAAAGTTCAGTGTTAAAAATGAAAAATCAAATGAAAATTTGTGTATTTAACCCTAAAATTAATTATAAATCTCTGCCTCTCTGGTGAATTCTAGAAAATAATTATAACACAATCTAATTACGTTAATAGATTAAAATTATTTCAACAAAATGTGTAATTACAAAATTAACTAAAATTAAAACAATAATGCTATTTGGCCATAATATAGCCATCCACACAACAACATTTTTCATAATATATGTAATTTTAAAAATAGTAAATGATAACTATAATTTATTACTTTTAGATTTTAATTTTAAAATATTTTTTCCCCAAAATTACATATTTTTCTTTTTTCTTTAAGATAAAAAGGTAACAAATTCTTTTAAATAGTAAAAATTATCAAATAATTAAAAGATTAATTTTAAAAAATACGAAAAAAATACGGAGTATCGTTTTTTTGAGTTTTATACTCCCTCTGTCCACTGTCCCATGGCAATTGTCCACTAGGAAAGTGGCACAATAACCAATGCCACAAGAGATAGGGGATTTTATATTATATTGGTTGTGAGAATGCAATATTTCCAATTTAGGTAAGTGGACAATTAAATGGGACGTCCCAATAAGGCAACATAGTCAATTGCCATGAGACGGAGGGAGTATAATCTAAAAAAGTTTGGCATAAATATATAAATTATTTGATATTAAAAAAAAAAATTATGACCGGCCACATTATAGCCGAACAATATCACCCAAATTAAAAATCTTGAATTTGGATGAGAATAAGAATTTTAAATCTTCAAAAATTAAATTAAAATGTTAGGAAAAAATCAAGAACTTTCTAAAACATTTCCAAAGATGGAAATTAAAATTGAAAATATCGCGGGAAACAGCGGATCCAGAGAACAGTAGAAGCCTCCAGAACCCCCTCACCACACTCTCTCTCTCTCAACGTTCACCAATGAATGGAACCTCCTAGAATTCTTCCCCAGTTATAAAAACCTCCGTCCCCATCCCTACCACCACAATCGGAAAAGCCGCGAATTCTCTGACTACTTTCTCTCTCACGCACACACTAAAGCTCTCGTTCCAGTTCTTCTCATTTCGTTCTTTCGTGCAGAATTTCAATGGCGGAAGTGCAGATGGCGGACGCTGAGACCTTCGCCTTCCAAGCGGAGATCAACCAGCTCCTCAGCTTGATTATCAACACATTTTACAGCAACAAGGAGATCTTCCTCCGTGAATTGATCAGCAACGCCTCCGATGCCCTGGACAAGATCCGATTCGAAGGATTGACGGACAAGAGCAAGCTCGAGGCGCAGCCGGAGCTATTCATCCGCCTCGTGCCTGATAAGGCCAACAAGACGCTCTCGATCATCGATAGCGGAGTCGGAATGACCAAAGCAGGTAACGTAGATCGTGTTCGATGAATTGTTTTGGAGAGATTTGTTTGAGGATTTTGTTGCTAAATAGATGTTGAATTTCTGTTGTTCGATAGATTTGGTGAACAATTTGGGGACGATTGCGAGGTCTGGTACGAAGGAATTCATGGAGGCGCTGCAGGCCGGTGCGGATGTGAGCATGATTGGGCAGTTCGGTGTGGGGTTCTATTCGGCTTACCTGGTGGCGGAGAAGGTTATCGTCACCACCAAGCACAACGACGACGAGCAGTACATTTGGGAATCACAGGCCGGTGGGTCCTTCACTGTTACTAGGGATGTTGACGGCGAGCAGCTCGGCCGTGGAACCAAAATCACCCTCTTCCTCAAGGAAGATCAGGTATTATAAATCAGTCGCCATAGTGTAATTTTTTTCCGAACATGAATTGTGATTAGCTATATGTATGAAATGATGAAGTGATGAATTCTGAATTTTGTAGTGATGAATTCTGAATTTTGTAGAAGGTTATCGTAGTCTGTTGCTACATTATGTTTGTGCAGTGATGAATTCTGAATTTTGCCCTGTTATTTATGATTCTCATTGATCTGAATTGATGAAAGATGCTATCGTAGAATGACGTATATGTAATGTTATTGTCAAATTGCTAGATCTTGTTTTCTTCCAGTGGTGAGTTGATGATTATTTTCTGTTATTGATGAAATTCGTACATTCAATGTGGTAGATGGAGTACCTTGAGGAGAGGAGAATCAAGGATCTAGTGAAGAAGCACTCTGAGTTCATCAGCTATCCCATTTACCTCTGGACGGAGAAGACTACTGAGAAGGAAATCAGTGACGATGAAGATGATGAGCTGAAGAAGGATAAGGAAGAGGAAGGTAAGGTTGAAGAGGTAGACGAGGAGAAAGACGGTGACAAGGAAAAGAAGAAGAAGAAGATTAAGGAGGTCAATCACGAGTGGGAGCTCATCAACAAGCAGAAGCCGATTTGGCTGCGAAAACCAGAGGAAATCACCAAGGAGGAATACGCTGCTTTCTACAAGAGCTTGACCAACGACTGGGAAGAGCATCTCGCAGTTAAGCACTTCTCAGTTGAGGGCCAGCTCGAGTTCAAGGCCATCCTTTTCGTTCCGAAGAGAGCTCCATTCGATCTGTTCGACACCCGGAAGAAGATGAACAACATTAAGCTCTACGTGAGGAGGGTGTTCATTATGGACAACTGCGAGGAGCTCATCCCTGAGTATCTGGGATTCGTGAAGGGGGTCGTCGATTCCGATGACTTGCCACTCAACATCTCCCGTGAGACGCTGCAGCAGAACAAGATTCTGAAGGTCATCCGGAAGAACCTCGTGAAGAAGTGCATCGAGATGTTCAATGAGATCGCAGAGAACAAGGATGATTACAACAAGTTCTACGAGGCCTTCTCCAAGAACCTGAAGCTGGGAATCCACGAGGACAGCCAGAACAGAGCCAAATTGGCCGATCTCCTCCGGTATTACTCCACCAAGAGCGGCGACGAACTGACCAGCCTCAAGGACTACGTCACCAGAATGAAGGAAGGGCAGAAGGACATCTTCTACATCACCGGTGAGAGCAAGAAAGCGGTCGAGAACTCGCCCTTCCTCGAGCGGCTCAAGAAGAAGGGATACGAGGTGCTGTACATGGTGGACGCCATCGATGAGTATGCTGTCGGGCAGCTGAAGGAGTATGACGGGAAGAAGCTGGTCTCTGCCACCAAAGAAGGGCTGAAGCTGGACGATGAGACCGAGGAAGAGAAGAAGAAAAAGGAGGAGAAAAAGAAGTCGTTCGAGAGCCTCTGCAAAGTGATCAAGGACATCTTGGGCGATAAAGTGGAGAAGGTGGTGGTCTCCGACAGAATTGTGGACTCTCCTTGCTGCCTAGTCACCGGAGAATACGGCTGGACTGCAAACATGGAGAGGATCATGAAGGCTCAGGCCTTGAGGGACAGCAGCATGGGTGCTTACATGTCGAGCAAGAAGACAATGGAGATCAACCCGGATAACGGAATCATGGAGGAGCTGAGGAAGAGAGCTGAGGCAGACAAGAACGACAAGTCGGTGAAGGATCTGGTGCTGCTGCTGTTCGAGACTGCTCTGTTGACCTCTGGTTTCAGCTTGGATGATCCCAACACTTTTGCTGCGAGGATTCACAGGATGCTGAAGCTTGGGCTGAGCATCGATGATGACGAAGCTGTGGAGGATGCTGATATGCCTGCTTTGGAGGAGGAAGGTACCGAGGAGAGCAAGATGGAGGAAGTTGATTAGAAGAAAGGGGCAGTGAAGTTTCTAGCTGTGGATAAGATGGTTACAAATTTTTGATGGGCTGAGTGTCTAAACTGAGTGTTGTCGTCTGTTCTTGGGAGTGTCTTTGGTAGTTTCTTTGCTCTTTTTTTTTTTTTTTTTTGGTAGTGGTGGTGTGTTTTGTCAAGGGCTGTTCGTTCCCTACTATCGATTGGTAATGGTATGTGAACGGTATTTCTGGTTCCAAGTTCTCTATAGAGCGAGCTCTCTTTTATTAATGTTTTAAATTGAGCTTCTTTGGTTAAGTACTACTACTATGTTAAACTCCTAAGTGACACAATAATGCATTTAATAATGTCTTACATTATTCATATCCCATCTCTTCCAAATTTGTAGCATCTTTGACTGGGGATGCCCTCTAAAATTTTACATATATTTGTGACATTTCATATTCTTTATAACTTCTCACATTTTAAAATTAGGATTAAAATATAGGTACAATTAAGTATCCAATCATTTGCAGAGGTCGTCTCTCACTCTAGAGAAGATAGAAGTAGGGATGGAAATTCGGGACGGGGTCGGGTACCCTTCCCGAAATTTTTGGGTACCCGAACCCGAAATTTCATAAATTCACTTCCCGTTCCCAGATCCGAAAATGTTTTCGGGTATCCGAATACCCGTTCGGATATCCCGTTCGGGTATTCGGGTACCCTAAAAAATCGCAATTTTTATTCTGAAATAAATTTTTCGATTTATTCAACATTAAAGAAAAATTGCACAAAATTTTCGCCAAATGTCAAGATAAATAAACATTGGAAACAAATAGTCACAATTCAAAAAGTTCAAAACAACAAAAACTACGAATTCAAAAATCAAAGTGTAAAAATGCAAAAACGTTCACCACCCGAATCAAAGCTTAATAAACACAAATAAGCAAATTCCTTTTATTCCCTCCAAGACGGTGACAACCGATGCACCAATGTCAGCCGCCTTATTGGTTCACAATTTTAGAAAAGCTGATGATCTTCTTGTGCAATCTCCAATCTTTTCCAATGCAAATAAAATTTGCCTTATGGCTCACAATTATTATTATTATTATTATTATTATTATTATTATTATTATTATTATTATTATTATTATTATTTCGGGTTCGGGAATTCCCGAAATCCAAAATTTTCAAAATTCTATTCCCGATCCCGAATCCGGACCCGAGTTTTTCGGGTTCGGGTATCCGAAATTCCGATCGGGTTCGGGAATTTCAGTACCTACCCGAAATCCCGATCCCGAATTTCCATCCCTAGATAGAAGTGTGTTTCGACCTTGCCTCGCCTTCTTAAGGTCTTAGCGTAGTAGACCCAGAAAAGACGACGACTTCGACTATAACCCAGCCAAAATTGAATACTGTAATTGAATTAAAATTTTGTACTATAGTTATAGAGTAGGGATGTCAATGGGTCGGGTTTTCGCGGTACCCGCCTAGCCCAAACCCAATTGAGACGGGTTTGGGTATTGTAAATTGGGTTTGGGACGGGTATGGGTAATAAAGTAGATACCCGAAACGGGTTTGGGTCGGGTATGGGTATACACCTCTGAGTACCCACTACCCAAACCCATTTATATATATAGTAAATATATATATTTCACATGTATATAAAAACTATATTTATATTTTTAAATAAAAAAAATTATAACTATTAACAATTTTAGGGTTTTTATTAATATATATAAAGTTGAAAGAATATATCTCAAAAAATCTACTTGATAAAAACATATATCGTTAGTTTTGTTATTTGTTAACATTTAATTTGATATTTGTTTTACATTTTATATATCGTTCGTTAGCACTTATTGAGGTGCACACGTTTAAATTAAAATTTTTGATTATTGTATGTATATATTAAGTTATAATTTTTTTATTAAAAAATATTACTATTAATTTTATTTGGGTTTAACGGGTAATAAACGGGTATTACCCGATGAGTTTGGGCCGGGTATGGGTATTAAAATTGAATTCTTAAATGGGTTTGGGACGGGTATGAGTATACGAAATTTTAACGGGTTTGGGTTTGGGAAGTGCTTAATAGGGTGGGTACCCGGCCCATTGACATCCCTACTATAGAGTAGCAGTTAACCTTATTTGCATTAGCCACCCCAAAAGATTGTTGTAAAAATGCGAACACTAGCACGTAAATTAGCAGAATGATAAGCCACCCCCAATAAACTTGTACGAAACCTTTAGGTCTTGTTTGGTAGGGTAGATACGATAAGCCAAGATAAGCTTAATATTATCATGTGTTATCTTGAAAAGTAAGATTAGTCAAGATAAGACTAAGATAACAATTTTTAGTGTGGGTGATTGGTAGATAAAATTATGTGTTAGATAAAATATCGAAATTACATATTTATCCTTATAAATAAAAAAAGAAAAGAAAGTTTAAAAGGTAAATTGAGAATTTATCAATATAGCAAGACGAACTGTTCATATGAAAGACGAACTGTTCATATGAAACAGTACGACCATAGGGGTGGGTGAGGTTGTATAATATATCATGGATGAATAGTGTTTTTATCTTAGGTTGAGACTTTATCATTGACCGACGAGATAAACTATCTTGCCCACCGAACAGTTGGATAACCCAAGATAACCAAAAAGTTGAATAACTCAAGATAAAATTTGTTATCTCATGATATCTAACCTACCAAATGAGAAAATTAGATCTCAAAATCCCAAATTAATATAGATGATAATGCATTCATTTTTCATAGAAATGGTGTGTTTCATTCTGGATAAAGGGAGCATCAAGTATACCTAGTGAATAAATTATAAAAATACAAAACCTGTTACATTTCAGGCATTACAAATTCACTTATATAGTATTCGGATGAAAAGCTAACTGAAATATTTCCACCAACATATGAAAGATGAGAAACAAAAGACTTTACTAACTTAAAATACTTTATAGATGTCAAATGAGACACAAGCAGAAAGCCCAGCACAATTTCCGGTTCAAAGAAAACAAAATTGTAGAGCAACAGCAACAAGTTCACTACCACATCATAACGCAACATACAACTTCGGTTCCATACAGTCTCATCTGGATTCCATAAAACTAGCAAGAAATCGAGAAGCAAAGTTAACTTGGAGGTGCTCCACCAAAGCCACCTGCTCCTCTGCCAAAGCCTGGACGCCCACCAGAACCCTGCAATTATAACAACCATCAGCTTCATGTTTCATTTGACTAAATGCTAAATCAACCGGTGCACATTCAAGTTCAATTCAGCATATGGAACGATTGAATGCTTCTCCTTATGATTAAAGACTGCATATTTCGACAGGATTTCACACAAATACTAATAAAAGTTGAACACAGTCCAAAACGATGCTAAAAAAAATCAGAGAGGAAATATTGACATGATAAAATTGTAAAAGCAAATGGATAGTCAACTCATTATGCAGACTGCATTAATAGAGCCTTTCAAAATTATTATGTAAAGCTTCATTTAGTTATCTCACAGTCAATCTTGACAATAAAATGCATGCTAGTTAGATACACACCATATAATCCTTATATAGCGTATTAATGAAATTTACGAATCTGTACAACATAAGGGGTATATGATAATAAATTAGTTATAGCTAAGACCCTTGATTGTTTTGGTGTAGAATATCTATGAGATTGAATTCAGTGTTCTATGCAGAGAGACTGGAGCAAATAGCTGTGTCTCATGCAAAACTGAATGAGAATATGTCACAGCTAAAAAGTGGGTATAATTCTATCATATCCCAAGTTTCATATCTAAGTGCAATTGAGCTTTTAAAGAAACTACAATGCTGTAAATCAAATATAGGATAGAACAGTTGCAAATAAGTAGGCCAGAAAATCAAATTACCCTGAAGGTTGGCTGGTAATCAGCCGGGGCTCCACCTTTCTCACCACCGAATTCACCAGGAGGACCTCTTGGTCCACCACGGTAACCATCACGGTCACCAAATCGGGGCCTGTCACCGCCATCCCTGGGAGGACCACTGTGACAATAAACAAAAATTATTTTAGGCAAATGACGTCCATAAAACCTTTACAAGATGCATATAAATAATATCGAAAAGTAGACGCAAAGCAACTAATATATCTATTTTGCAACAACCTGAAATTAGTCTATAGGCATAGATAAAAGATGTCAACTTTAAAGAGCCAAGTGATGAAACCGTGGTGCAAAAAACCATCATCAGACCACCCATGTTTAAGACGCATAACATATACTACTTCACAAGCACTTTCAACACACGATACATCGGAAATCGAATTATGATAGAAAAGCATATAGAGCACTCACTAATGTATAGCAATAAGCAACAAGTTCCTCACAACATCAAACATCCGAAATCAAAAATACTATCTCCAACATTGCAATATCATATCATATAACATATCATAGGAACAAAACGAGGAGATGGAAAAGGAATTAAGTTACACAGAGACCACGTTCGAAAATCGATAACATTAACTCACCGAGGACGATCGCCGGGTGGCCCACCCAATGGGCGGCCAAGGGGCTTCGCCGACTTCTTCAGTGTGTTGGGCACGATCTCCGACGGCAAATTGAGGTATGTGCGGAGGAACTCAATCCCATCGTTGGTTAGGTACCAATAGTAATGCATCCAGGCGAAGGTCTCACGAACGTATTCCTTCGACTTGAAGCTCTGCATAAGCTTAATCACCTGCAGATTCGGCACATCGATTTCCGGGTGCTTCGGCAGATTGAAATCCTTCTTCGCATAGCACACACCCTCTGCATTATCACCACCGCATAAGAATCCCAAAATCGGTGCAAAGAAACGCAATTGGAGCGAATACAATCGAAAAGTTTTTTTTAAAAAAAACTTGAAATTACCTTGGAACAGGTATTTGGAGATCTCCCTCCGGTTCTTCTCGGAGATAATCTGCAACAAGATTCAAACGGAAAAATTATAAATTTAGATGATGAATTCGGAACATAAATTGATTGTACGGAACGATTAAACGGTAGAAAAGAAGAGATTCATCGGCAAAGCAATGGAAAATCGCACCATGGCTGCAGAGGATTGTGGAAGAAGGGGAGAGAGGCGAAGGCAAAAACGCAGATGGCAGCAGCTAATGGTGAAAGGGAACCCTAAAAGAAAGGGTATTAGGGTTTTGTATTGAGAATTTCAGGCCCAACAAATTTTATAGGCCCATTAGATTTTTGTTGAATATTATTAATGATTATAAATAAATACCCTAAATTCACTACCTTCCTTTGATTAATTTTTTTTAAAAAAAATTATTATGCTTATTCATACTGTTCTATCGGTCTACGTAGATTCCAATTCAAATATGGATTATGGTGCAATAGACATTATTAATTTCGAAATATTTTATTACTACCTCCATCTCATCCCATTAGCCCCAAGTGAAATTGGACCAAAAACCAAGGAAAAAAAATCAGGGAAATTTAATCACACTTTTAGGCTGAAATTAACATTCTCGGTTACTGTTCATAAAGTACTGTAGCGGAGTTACTGTACATTCATTTTACTGTTCATCTAATAAAAAATGAATAAAAAAAAAAAAGTGGAAACCAGAAGTGAAGAACATGCTATGATCATCTCTAAGGGGGGAAATTTGACATTTAAATTTCCCCCCATTTCACTAGATACAATCTACATATCCATCAGCATTCACATCATTTGGATTGAAACAACTTCACAAACTGAGCAAACTCTCTCTCTCAAGAACAGAAGAAGAAGGAGAAAACGGAAGAAGAAGGAGAAGATGGGGAAGATGGCAGATGTTCCAGCAGAGAGGAAGACACAGATTATGCAGCACTTGCTGCAGTTGGAGAAGAATGGGAAGGTGGGCAAAGGGAGCATCAGTGAAGCTGCAATCATGTTCCAAATTTCCAGATGGAGTGTCCAAAGAATCTGGAAATCTGCAAAACAACAAAGAGAAAGGGGTGAGGCCATTAATGTTGCTGCAAACAGAGAAGTCAGAAGCAGAAAGAAGAAGCACACAATCAACTATGCAGTTATTGAGGCTATAGACCCCAGTAAAAGAGGTACCATTTCCTCACTTAGTGATGCATTAGGTCCACTCATTTCAAGAGCAACAATGGGAAGATGGGCTAAGTTACTGCTCAGACACCATAGTAATGCTATAAGGCCCCTATTGACAGCTCCTAACATGTTATGGAGGCTAGGGTTTAGTCTACGAGCCTTACACTTCGATTTTACTAGGAACACTCCACATTCAAGCCCATGGAAAATACCATTCACATAGATGAGAAGTGGTTCTACTTACAAAGGAAAAACTGCAGATACTGCCTGACCCCAATGGAGGCAGACCCCCTAAGAGTTACACAGTCAAAAAATTTCATCCCTAAGGTCATGTTTATGTGTGCAGTGAGTAGACCAGTTTTTAGGGGGGATGGGAGTGTTCTATTTGATGGAAAGATTGGTATATGGCCATTTGTAGAGGAGTATACAGCAAAGAGAAACAGCAGCAAGAGACCAGCAGGCACAGTGGAGCTAAAACCCATTCAAAGCATCACAAAAACAGTTGTCAAGGATTGCATATTAAAAGAGGTAAGTAGCCTTTTTTAAATCTCTATCAGTTTCCATCATTTGAGAACAATCATATTAACACCCTAACACATTGCTCAATCTCACAGATTATGCCTGCCATCAAACAGAAATGGCCAGTTAGTATGAGCAAGAGAATACATATACAGCAAGACAACTGCAGAGCACACATCAACAACACTGATCCAGAATTCCAACAAGCAGCTAATGCAGATGGTTTCAACATACAGCTAGTACAACAGCCATCAAACAGTCCAGATTGTAATGCAAATGATTTAGGCCTATTCACAGCAATCCAAAGTCTACAGCAGAGGATGAAGTGTAAAAATCCAGAAGAACTAGATGTACCAGAATACCTAGTGAGGGAATGCATTCATCACTTGATTGCAGAAGAAAGAACTGAAGGATTAGAGATTTTGATGGAAGAATTAGGCATCAATGTCCCACAAGGTTTAGGTGAAATGTTTGATTTGAATGCATAGAGTGAAGGCAGAAATGGGCAAGTAAACATGAATCTATTGAAGACAGAATGAAGAACAGCAGCAGTTCATCAGTAGGTTTAGGTTTTCATAAAGTGTATGTTTAACTTTCCATTTCTACTAGGGATTTGAAATGTTTGTTTTGAATGCACATCATTGAATATCATGTATTCTCAGTAATGAGTTAATGTAAAATCATATAAAGTGTAGGCACAGACAACCAAAACCATGTAACAGAGGTTGAAACCACTTCAATAGAGGCCAAAGCATAAATATATAGTTAAATATGTCATCACTGCAGCTAATTAGGAGCCCTAAATCCCACAGTTGCCCAAGATCAGAACATAATGCAAAGTTCAGATAACATCAGCAGGAAAGAATGCTCACATGCACATACAACCTCAATCTCAATAAATTTCCCCAAGAACATAACATCATTTGACCATTGTATGTCATCAGCACAACAAACATCAAGAACGGAGCATCATTTGAGCATACAATGGCATCAGCAGGTAACACACATCAAGAGCAAAGCATCATTTGACCATTGTATGTCATCAGCAGAACATAATGAAATCACAGAAGAGCTAGACCAACAATCACATAAAGAGAGGGAAGGATACAGCCCATATATATATATATATATATATATCCATCAGCAGTTCATCAAATGGTTCCTCCACGGCCCCATCAAATGGTTCCTCCACAGCTGTATAGCCAGTTCACCCAATCTGCAAATACACCAACAACAAGAGCAGAGCATCAAACCATCTATCAATCTTTTTAGAACCCTCAGCGCAAAAATGTTACACAAAAAGATTAAACACTTCTGTGCTGAGGGTTCATAAAAAGATTGATAGATGGGACGCCATGTTTTAGTGCTCAGATCACCCCATCTCCATCGTCAGTGGACGGCGCCGCCTCGGAGCTCCCAGCCGCTTCAACTCCGCCGCCGACGGTGGCCCACGATGGGAGAATCCAGTACCGGTAGAAGTAATCTGGGAGCCGCCTCCATTTTGTGGGGTCAGATCTGTCCGGAGATGGAGGAGCAGCTGGGACGGGCAACGCCGGCGGCTCCGGTGACGGGAGCCGCAGATCTAGGGTTTGCCGAGGCGGGGGGGAGGAAGGCGGAGAGTCTGGATACTCATCCAGTTTCGCCCCCCTTTCCCGGCGAGGCGTACGGCGGCGATTCCGACCCAGGGGGTCATATCTGGGAGGAGGGATGGGACGAGAACGCCTCCGCCCGCGAGAATGGAGATTTCCCGCGGGGGGAGACGACGGCGAGGGAGGGGTAGGGTTTTGGGGGCTCCCTTCTTCATCCGATGGGATGGAAAGCTTAGCTCCAACCATCGACGGAGATGGAGGAGAGAGGGAGAGCGACAGATCGGGAGAGAGAGAGGGAGAGGTATGGTTTCACAGAGAAGAGGGAGGCGGAGAGCTCGAGTGAAGGATCTAGGGTTTCGCAGAGTAGAGGGAGGCGGAGAAGATTCGAGAGAGAAGAGGCGGAGAGGTCGAGAGAAATGGTGAAAAATGAGAAGTGTGAGAGGCAAAAAGTGAGGGGTAGGGTTTTGACCCCTCACCATTTGGGCTGGTGGGATTTTGGGCTCAAATAATTAGGGGCCCAATTATGCTAATTAAGTGTAATTAGGGCCCCTTATTATTTGTTGATGGGATGGCCCATTAGGGCTAATATTTTGCCAAAAACGGAAATGGGGCTAATAGTTGAGACGGACCGAAACGACATCTGGGGCTAATTAAATGAGACGGAGGTAGTATTAATTGAAATACTCATCATGGACATTGCTCATACACGTCAATAATTTTTACTTTTAAAGTTTAGTTTTTTTTAGTATGGTTTAATTATTCTTAGCAGGGGTATTTTTTATAGAAAATAATACTAAATATACTTTCCTTTATACCACTCCGGTCCTAGTTAGTTGAACCATTTGCTTTTTGACTTTTTCGGCACGCGTTTCCACTGAGACGTAGTACGGGTTTTACGATAATTTTGAAATATTATTTCTTTTACGGTGGAAACGCGTGCCGAAAAAGTCAAAAAGCAAATGGTTCAACTAACTAGGACCGGAGTGGTATAAAACATCGGCATGTTATATTGTTATTATATTATATTAAGTAGTGTTTTAAAAAATCGAACTGAACCGCCGGTTGAACCATGAACCGTCATAGTTTTAGTCGTGGTTTTTCCTGGTTATATTCGGTTTTGGCCGATTGAACCTAAAAAACCATGAACAGAAGGCCTCGTCAGTTCGACCTCCGATTCGGTTTTTAAAACATTAATATTAAGTATATTCTTAGCGAGTAGGAAAGCATTTTCCTAATTCAATATATCCGAATTAGGGTAGTTTTTATTTTTGGCAATATTTGTTATAATACATGGAACTGAACTTTCTTTTAACTATTTTTATACATTTTCTCCATATATTTATAGATCATTGGAAAATCTCTATTCACGTGTGACGTGCAATGAGTAAAATCAGGGGCGAAGCCAGAGATCGTCAATGGGGTGGGCTGAAAAGAAATTTTTTTTGACGTACTAATATATATACCAAAATTTTTAACACTTAAATGTTCACTCAATTTGTGTGCTACAAGACGTTAATACATAAAGCTCCAAAAATAATCTTTTCTATACCCATATCTTTAGCGAAAGACTCTTGCTCTCCTTTTCCTTTTTTTCCCCTAACCTATCTGATTCATTTCAAGCAAATTTAGCTTATAAATTCAAAACGTGAGACATGTATATATCTTTGTTAAAATAAATACTACTCCCTCTATCTCACTTTATTGTTCTCAAATAATATTTTTTTATACCTTACATATATTTACCTTTATAGACAATTTATGTGTTATTGAGGGAATACTAGTTAATTTATTAATAAAAGAGCATTCATGAGTTACTATGTTAGGTTTTGGTTATACTTGGATTGAAGAGCAAATGCATAATTTAATATATCTACCTATTCTCCTTAAGAAAAACACAAATATATACCCAACTATAATTTTACACAAAAGTTACCCACTTTTTCAACTTCCTTCCAAAATTACCCCTACTTTTCCCACTCTCCTTCTTTCTCTCTCCCCACATGCACTTGTCAACATCATCTTTTGTCTTTTCCTTTTTTTGTTTTTAATTTTCACCAACATTTTCTTACTTCCTTTCTTTCTTTTTTTATCTAATTTTTTATTTCAAAATTCGTATTCAGTTTTTTTTTTTTTTTTTTTTTAAAGAACTGCAAAAGTTATTTAGTTAGAAAATGACTCATTCTTACCACATATGGTAAGAAACTATATATAATCTTATAAATGTTGTGTAAGAAGTCATGTCCATTCTAACTTATCTATCTTACGAGTACTCCAGAAAAGCTTGTTAATTAAGAAACAAACTCATTCTTACTTTCAATCTTATTATATATGGTAAGAATCTATGTACAATCTTATGACCTATTGTAAAATATCATGTCTAATGTGCATGTGCATAATCTTATAACCAAGTGCTCTCGTAAGACTTGTTAAGTAAGAAACAGACTCATTATGTAATATGTAAGAAACGTCAGTTGGTTAGAAAATGACTCATTCTTACCACGCATGATAAGAAACAATGTACAATCTTATAAAATGTTGTGTAAAAGTCATGTTCATTCTAACTATCTATCTTACGAGTGCTCCAATAAAACTTGTTAAGTAAAAAACAAACTCGTTCTTATTTACAATCTTTTCAATCTTATTATATATTGTAAGAATCCATGTACACTCTTACCACCTATTGTAAAAGATCATGTTCATTTTGTAAGAATCCATGTACAATCTTATCACCTATTAAATATTGTAAGATGTACATGTACAATCTTACCACCTATAATCTGAAATTATAGTTTCCATGAAGATGTTTTTTCTCTTTGTTATTTTTCCTCTTCTTTTTTTCCGCTAATTTTCGTACACAGTTTTTTTTTTTTTTTTTTTTTTTTTTTTTTTTTTTTTTTTTTTTAAAGAACTGCAAATGTCCTTTTGGTTAGAAACTGACTCATTCTTACCACACATGGTAAGAAATAATGTATAATTTTATAAATGTTGTGTAAAAAGTTATATTCATTCTAACTATCTATTTTCGAGTGCTCCATTAATACTTGTTAAGTAAGAAACAAACTTATTCTTACTTTCAATTTTATTATATATGGTAAGAATCCATGTACAATCTTACTACCTATTGTAAAAGCTAATGTCCATTCTGTCTGTGTAAAATCTTACAACCAAGTGCTCCAGTAAGACTTGTTAAGTAGTTAGATTGAACATGACTTCTTACATAACATTTATAAGATTATACATTGTTTCTTACCATATATGGTAAGAATGAGTCATTTTCTAACCAAAGGTTTTTTTGCAGTTCTCAAAAAAAAGAACATTCGTAATTTTTTTTGGAAAAAAAAAACTGAAAAACGAAATTTGAAATAAAAAATTAGAATAAAAAATAAAGAAAGAAATAAAAATGTTGTTGATGGAAATTTAAAAAAAAAAAAAAACAAAAGAAAAGATAAAAGATAAAAGGTGATGTTGACTTGTCATGTGGAGAAGAGAAAAAGTAGGAGAATGGGGAAAAGTAAGGGTAAATTGGGGGTATTTTGGTCCACAAATGCAAAATATGGGTATATTTGAAGTTTTTTTATAATTTGAACAAAAGTGTCATTTCACTTATGAGAATAGGTAAAACACTATAATACTTCATATAATAATGTATTGAAATGTGAACATTCTTTCAAAAACAATTAATAGAAAAGATATGAAATTCAGATATATAGTTATAAAATTCCAAAATAAAGGGAAAATGCATAAAAAAAATAATCTGAGGAATTGATATTCACAAATTTATGCCTCGTAATCTGTATACGGCATAAACTCTAGTGAATACACAATAAAAATTAGTAAAGTATATAACTTTTTGGACTCTATATTTGATCTGTACTGGGCTAATATTAATTTGAGGCATGGACATCATATATATAGATAGGTAAAAATTTTGGGCTTGCACTGGGCTTCAGCCCAGTGCAGCCCTAAGGTAGAATCGCCCCTGAGTAAAATAATCTACATGCTTCCTTATCCTCACGATCTCTGTTTTTTGTGTTTTCGTTTCATTTCCAGCTGTCCACAACTTCATATTTTTCGTTCATTTATAGATGTGAATAACATGTTCACTATTTCATTCATACATTAAAAATCAACTAAAATATATTTAAACCATACTACTCAAAAATTACTTCAACATCCAATCATCTCAAAAAAAAAATCCGTACCATAAAAATCGAAGTACGGAAATTGGAACGGAGGAGGGAGTATATATCAGTCCAGTTATAAAAAAAATGGAAACACGGAAATTGAATTTACTGGGCGCGGTTAAAGAAGTTTGTTACACACACGTCACATAAAATAATTACAGTTTTATATTTACTAGAGTTGAGAATTCAGAGCAGCTGCTGCTGCTGCTGCTGCTGCATGTGCCCCTTTTTTTGCTCTTTCCGTATCTCTTCTTCTGCATACGATCATTTCCTTTCCCATTCTCGCATATCAATCAACTTCCTTATTTTTTCAACCTCTCGCTTTCTCTCTCCCTCTCTACCATCTAAGCGCTTTCCGATTCCACCGCCTTTCTCGCCGGAGTTTTTTGATCGGATTTTCGAGCTTCGCTTCTCTGCTCTTCTTCCGTTTTCTCTTTCTACTTAAGCTTTTGTGAACGAAGACAAAAAATGAAATTTCTAGGGTTCAGAAATTGCACATTTTTGTTTTCTCAACCTGTACGCAGATGAAGTCGGTGATGATCGAACGAGTTGAGCACCAGAGCTTCGAGGAGCCGCTGGAATCGGAAGGAGCCGATGATGAACTTTCCAAGTAGGTAGCTTACTCGTTCGATTATGCGAATTTTTTCGTTTTCTATCTACTAAAAGCAATTACTATGGTGATTTTTTTTTTTTCAGTAAGGTTTTGATCGTGTATAACAGTGATTTTTTTCGCATTTTGTATGATCTGCAGGTGCAGGAAGTCGAGGATTAAGTACACGAGAGCTTTGCTTTTGGAAATAACTAAAGTGGAGGTTTGCCGCAAATTACCGAATGATTTCGACCTGTTTGTTCTACGGTGAGAAGTTTCGCCTTGATTGAAACTTTCTTTTAGTTTTATGTTTACTCTCGCCTGGTTATAAATTGTAGGATCAACAATTTTGATTTGTTGTTTTATACTATTATATCGTTTTTTTAAAATGATCATGCATTTGAACTGTTAAACTCAGAGAATTGTTGGATTGTACCTGAAGTATTGAATAGTGTTGTTCTTCAGGCTATAAAATTTCTGCCCCTTTTCTGTTCCAATTACGAAGAAGTTTTGATTGATCAATCAGTATTGTGATTTTGTATTGAAATTCTTTTGGTTGGTTGGATTCCCAAATGTGAAAGAGTGCGTTACGATGATCTTCTGTAAAGCTGAAAACGGTTTTTATTTGAAGCAGTCAACTTGATGGAGAATCTGATGATAAGGTTGAGCATAAAGGCATAATAGGCAAACCACTTGATCGTGGTCCATTGCTCGGAACATGGGATTTGGCCTTTTATCCAGGTGCAAGATGGTACAACCATTTGTATCCTCAGATTAAAGAGAGTCCCCCACAAAGGAACTGTTGTTCGGGTATGTGTAGTTATTATATTGACTAGCATTCTGCATTTCATTCCGATTCTCTTGTTAAATGTACATGAAGGGGTTAAGTGTTGTTTCTCTGGTTCACTTATTCTGCTTGCCGCAATGCTTTGACATGCATTGCTATTGCCTTTATTCATATTCAAACGAGTTTGAGAGCATGATTTCGCTTGGTGATTGGTGAACTTTACATTCATTTCTGACCCTTGCATTAAGACATTCATATAAGATTCACAGAATTGTATCCCAGCTGTTATATTTAAAATCTTTGCAATGTTTGCAACTGCTTTGAATTCTTGAAGAGGGCGATTATAGTAGCCAATTTGTTAGGTACTTGTTAGGCTTCAACAACTAGTGAAAATATTATATGAGCTTTTAATGCTGAGACAGTTGATTTACAACTCTTGCCGCTTGAATGAAGGAGCTAACGAATTTCGTCCCTATAAATTGCTTGAACAAATTGAGTTTTCCGAGCAAGAGCCTATCATTTCAACCTTAATGTTTTTACTAATAGCTCAAACAAGAGCCATCTCTTATAGATCTTGATGTTGAAATGCAGAGAGAAAAGAACTGCGGCAGCCGATACTTCAGAAACCTCAAGAGGATGCTGGGGTTTTGCATAGAGAAATCCAAACACGTGACCTCATTCTACTCAGCAAGACTGAGAATCCCTATCGCCCTCCACATCTTAATAAAGTAAGTATGCCACTTCATAAAGCTGGAGTTCTCTCTTTAGTATTTACCCCTTCTGAATGCACATTATGAATATCACTTATTTATGAATGCTTCAATAATTCTATCTCTCACAACCTTTTAAAGGCAAAGACAGTCGTATGAGAAGATTTTCTTTTGGCTGCAGATGAAGAAAGGCTTAAATCATTATGCTTGAAACTTTTTTTTTTTTTTTTTTTTAATCGGGCAAATGTTAGGTGTTAGATTAGATGTTAGTACGCCTAGCTCCCAAACATTCCAAGAAAATCTCCAAGCCACCTTATATCTCCCTAATTCGCTCCCACCAGGGATCGAACCCGGGTCACTCCTTCAAGGGAGGAGCCCGGTGGCCAGGTGCGCTAAGACACCTGGTTCATTATGCTTGAAACATATATGGTCGAGTTTTTTACTTCTCTAATTCTCTTCACTTTTTGGGTATTAACTGTACCTCATGAAGTTCAAGAAACCAAAAACTCTACCCTATGTAACATAAAACCGTGCACTGATTCCTCTATTACATACACATTAAATCATTTTGGTTGTATACCCTGAAAAAGTCAAGTTCAACATTAAGCTGAGATCAAAGTGCTCAATGATCTAGAACAACATTAAAAATTCATTAGCCAGCGTTAAGATACTTCCTTTTAAGATCCTAAACTGTACTAGCCTGCTCGATCTCTCTCAGAAAAAATACCTTATCATCAAGATCTCCTAAGGTGTTTTGTGACAAAATTCAAAGTACAAACTACATATGCAACCTGTTTTCATTTAGGAAATATCAAGGTTTTATTGTGTTAGTGTTATGTTCATTTTTCTTCCTTGGCTCCCTTACAAACATGACAAAGTTTTTGTTGTTTGTTGTACAAGGAAAGATAGTTGATGTGTAAATTCAGTAATTGAGGTGCAGAACTAACAGAGTTTCATCATGTTTGCAGAAGATGCCGCAACCTCTGGCTACTGTTTCTGAACCTGGTGTAGAATCTCCAGGGGAGTCTGATAAAAAAGGTTTTGCTGATGTCACTGCAGTACATGAAAAATCTGCAAATGAATTCGCCGTTGCAGGTGCAGATAGCTCAACAAAAGAATCAGCTGCCAAACATGAAGCTATGGTAAGAAATAATGAAGGAAATGAGGTGATTGAGTCATCAAAACCACCGCTTGATGAATATGATGCTTTCTGGAGGAGAAGTGAAAGAAATAAGGTGATTGGCGCCAAGAAAATGCTCAAAGGGCAAATAGATGATAATCAACATACGTTTGACGAGTTTTGGGCAGAGATACTAGAGACTATCCATCTGCAGCTAGAGCCAGATATCACACCTACGGATTCAACAGTCGAGATTCATTTCCCTGATGAAGAGAGTCTGACCTCAGTTGATCCCTTATATTTGGATGAATATAGCAACAATGTTGCCATTTCAGAAGATGAAATCAGTTTGCCAGATGAAGAAAGCTTGATCTCGATCCATGATATGATAGCCCCTTATATCTCAATGCCTGCACTCATGAATGGCTCGTTGGAAGCTGATAAGGTGACATCAAATACTGCGGTTGACATCAGAAAGAACTCAAAATCAGCAGGTGCTGCCAAGAAAGATGATCAATCTAAGAGAACTCGTCGGCGAACTCCTGACTTCCCACGCTCGATGACTCCTAAACTACTCCCTTCTCCTTTACCCCACTCACAAGCAGCTTTCCCCCCATTGTTCTTGACCTCAAACGATCTCTCGTATATGCCAAGTCTAATTAGCTATCCCCAGTCTGCTATCCCTCTTCCACTCACCAACATAGAAATTAGCAGCCCAATTTCACAGTACTCACTTCTCAACCAACCAATTACTTTCCCACAGACACCTATGAACCTGCAGTTCTTGCTCTAGACATCACCACAAGGAATCTGCGAGGTATCTGGAAAGTCGAAAGCAGGTACGTAGCATCTGACACTGTTGTTTGTTTCCCTGTGTTTTCAAGTGTTTCTCTCGATTCTATATCTCCTAACCAAGTTAGTTCGAGCCAACTATTGCCATTCTCATCATCCCATCGCATGATCTTCATATTGTATAAAATAACTAGCTTTAGTCCTACCAGCATTTCCTGAGTCTACGAATAAAATTTCCGTAGGTCATTATTTGATTCATGCTTTACTTTCTACTACAATTGTGCTGCCATGCGTACTATAACATCAACCTCATGCAAATGCTCCGTATAGCATAGTAAGGTTCACTGAGGCTAGTCATTGAAACCGAAAAGGTGGCAACTAACGCATTTTTATTTTTTTGGAGTCGACACTTAGAATCACTAAATGTAGAAGGTTAAAACACAAGTAGTGAAGTATGGTTGCTGATTGTTTTCCTCCTCGTCTGTCCCTTATGCTTCTACCTCATACTCATTGATCAAAAGTGCAATATCTCATTATAAGTTTTCGTTTCTTTTTCGCTAAAACGGCTCAAATACTCCCACCTTGTATCGCTCATTGGCATTACTATTAGATAAAATGTTTAGTAGTCTAACACTCTCAACATAGGAAGGTTCCCCTCAGTTCATCAGAGTACCCTATTGTCCGATAATTCGTACCACGTTGTTGATGAGTGTTGTTTTGGTTTATCCAAGGCTGTCAAAACTTTTTGTATATTTTGGGTAGTCTGTCTATAGATAGAGTGAAGATAAGAAACATAGCATATTTCCAGTTAGCAACATCTATGGTACCTTTTGAATACTGCAACAATACCTACTTACATTTGCCCGTGATATTACTATTTAAAAGACAATGTGTGTATGGGTATGCAATTATTGCAAGCCTTGACAAATAAGGGAATAGCCATATCATCTTTTTATTCTCTCCACCAACTAATTCTACATTTGTGAATCATACCTATACTGCAATTTCTGATTTCTGGCATTTTATGGAGTATTTTTCATCATATTTCTCCGTTTTCATTTGTTCTACACGAGGGATGACTTTTCACGATTAGAATGTGAAATTTTCTCCAGACGACCATTTCCCCCGGTGCCTAGTGATAATATTTTGGTGAAAGGTTTAGTGTGATATGTTTAGTCGTTCATCGTTATACCGCTTTTAGAAAACATGGAATAAAAATTGAGCCACTCGGCATGTATTTGTAGCTCTAAGATCTACGTCAACTATACGAGACATTTTGAATCATGCACAGCGAAAAGCTTTTTTTTTTTTAAATTCACGTGACTTTTGGCTGGAAAATGCTTATGGCCGCTCTCCACCGGGTGGGTGCAGTTTGTGTTTGTCATTGGAGGGAGAGAGAGAGAGAGAGAGAGAGCATGGCATTCCACAGAAAAACAGACTACATATGCTCAAAATGACATCGTTTGTATGCCCAAATCAAGTTCTAGCCTTCAACATGAGAATTCAAACATTGCGGTGTTGGTCAAAACCATATTTTCGGCTTCTCCAACAAATTGAGATCTCTTGCTCATATTTTTAAAAACTTGCTCCAACAGCCCTGTAGTTCTTGAAAATGCAGTCTTCCTCCGGAGGCAAGATTCTAAGCATAAGGCCCTTTTCCACAATCCAAAAGGTCATAGGAAACGGTAGTCCGAAACCGATGCTCATCTCCAGATACAGTTTCTTTGAATCATGCAAGTTTCACCAATGCAACCAGTGTTTTCTGAGATTGACCACATACCATTCGCCCTGCTTAGCCCTTTAAGTAGAACACGAAGGACTTCGTATTACTCTTCAGCGACAAACAATATAAATTCCGGAATGTAAAATCAAAATGTCATAGAGAACCATCAAAGGATTGTAGAAATGGTAACCAACTAGGTTTTGTAAGCAGGGAGTAACTTCACAAATAGGGGTCGATACGAGGTGACCTATATGCTTATGCATTACAAAAATTTGCTCTAGGGCCACACCAACAGTTCCAACTTATGGACAAGCTTAACCTGAGTTAACCACACTCTATACACAACACTTACATCGAAGAAAAATTAAACGTCTAATTTTCACGGAGAAGACATAGTTACCTCCACAAGATTCCCCCGCTTTATTAGAAGTTATCTGGGTGAAGCAGGGTGGGTCATCTAATCTTGTGAATCATAAATTTACATCTTCTACCGTAGACGAAAGGTATGATCAAAATTTGCATTTACAGATACCAGTATTCAGAATGTACATTCCCGCATCACAACACCCTCTCGTTTTATTTCGTTTGCCCATACGTACAATGCATGTTAACTACATAGTCAGAAGAAGAATTTTCCAGAACGATACTTACAGTTACAGGGTTTGGTAACTTTCCTAGAGAGGTTTGCTCGGAGCCTGCCATTAACAAAGTAGGCGTCTGATTCAATTTTTAGACCAGTCAGCATCGTTCATGCAATAATGATCCGATTGGTATCAACTGGTCCTAGAATGACTAATGGAAAGAGAAAAGGATACGAAAGCACCAACAACTCACAAATTAGCCTGCACCCTCAGATTGGCTACAGAGAATAGAATCAGTGACATCAAAAGCATCGTCCTTCTCAGGCTCAACCTCATAAGACGATAGCACCCTTCTCTGCAACAGGGATACATTAGATACATTAAATGATATGCAAATAGATATATGTAGTCATACATGTTAAAGCTTCGACCCAGATAAAGCTGCCATGAAGGCAAAAATGGCAAGTACAATCAATAGCAAGCATAAATTAGGTAAATAATAGGAAGGAAAAGCAGAGATAAGCATGAGCAAACTGGAAACTAGCCACTGAACAAATAGTTTCATGTTAATGAAATTCTGCACTTACATGATCCTCAAAATCGCGACTAGACAAATTGACCGAGAGATTTCTCATCAACAACAATACCTGTTCAAGAGAAAAGGACAGTGATCATGAGACGCTGAGAGTTTACACTTGCAGGATTTAATCTCAAATAACGAAAGAAAACTAGATGTCTTAGATGAAAACAAAAAGTGATACTGCATTTGCCACAGAGAAGCGTGACCGAGAGGAAGGCGGCACAAGTAGCATTGAGAATATTATGATTAGCAGATTATCAGATTAGAAACCTACAGAGAAATCAACTTAGTCTTTCAGATTCTATATACTCAACTTATGCATGGAGGGCTGCTGAGTGCTCTCCCACCCCCATTTCTGGTAGGAGAGTGTGAAGGTAACCAAAAAATAAGAAGGCAAAAGTATTTGAGAAGATCTTTATAGATTATATGGCAGCAAAAACCAAAATTTAAGCCTCAAGTCAAAAACTTCATTTGAACTGATGGCAGCTAAAGAACATAGGGCAAATCGCCTTAACTCGCTCGCACAGAACTTAAAGCACTCTAGAAAGACAGTACAGGCCGAAACTGGAGAAAAAGCCACTGCAGCTCTAATGGCATGTGCAAAAGTGGCCTTCATCTTCACTAGGTATTCTACCCACAAGGCCAAAATCCATTAAGAAAAGTATATGACACACTTTTTTATATGGCACACAGTTACAAGCCTCCAGATCTATCATTCTCTTTTACTTGTTTTTTAAACTAAACCAAGCCATATTTTGGGTATCTTGGAGAACCTAGAGGATCTTAAGAGAAAGCATACAGTTTCGATGTCAATTGGGTCCATCTTCTTCAATTTCTGCAAATGACCAGTCACATCTGGGTCAAACACACTGCCTATGAAACCGTACACTTGAGCAAAATCCGGAAGAACTGCATTGAAAAGAAAAGGAGAGGTTAGTACCGGTTTTTAAGGCAATGAGATAGTAATAGGCCATGTACCAGTGCAGACTAAATTACAGTACAGCCAGGATAAAGAGAGGTAAAAGTAGGTCATCAGGACTGCATATGCCGTCATACATAATAATGCTAAGTTTGAATCACATAAGCTTGAGAGTAAGATTCAAACATCAAATTAGGCTGAAGATTCAACATTAGCTATGAGAATTAAACCTATGAATGAATATAGAAGCAATTTTGTTACAATACAAGGAAATGCCGACATGCTACCACTATCAGATGCAAAAGTTAGAACACGGGAAGCACAGAGCTTCAGTTCACATAAAGGAGATTGGTAAGGAAGCATAAAGTTCATGTCTACGATTGAACATCTTATTGACCCCTAAATATCCTATAATTAAGTATATTAAATTATCGAAGAGCCTTTAAACGTTTTGAAAGCATAGATGGAACAGAAAAGGGTAGATAATCACTTCTATTCTCTCTTCTTTTGAGTTGTACCACCACTAGTGTGATACCGGAGAACACTACAAGCACAAATATTTCACCAGCAGTATGTTATCTCACCTGTGGGCCTTGTTCTTGTTGTGCTTTCATTGCTGCCAGAAGAGCAAATATAGGGCATTGACTGTCCGGCATATCTGGCATCACCTGCAACAGAATAAGACTCAACTTTAGCAAATACAAAATACAAAAAATCCCTAAAGCAGCAACGAAAAATGTTCCATTGACAGGGAGAGAAAAAAGTTTTACCTCCAGTTGGATGCGATGTATTGGTACTTTGCAAAGGTTTCTCTGTCCACCCAGGTATAGCTGCGGCAGAGTCTTTTCTTAGCAATGTGGAAGGATCAGGCCTTCTTCCAAAACCAGTGTCAGGAGCAGCTGCTGAGCCTTGATAGGATGGTCTCTCTTGTGAAACAACAGGAGCTTCAAATAATAAGAAATAAATGAGTTAGGTTGTTTTAGTCTGCTACCTTGCGCATGATTTAATGGAAATAGAACACACCAATTTTAGAAGCTTTTTGAGGATATGGGTGAGCAGCTTTCCTTTTCGGCCGAGGGGGAGGAAGATGTTCATTTGTTCCACTCTTTTGAACTTTAAGAAAATATTTTTGTGCATGGCTACGTATCTGCAAAAGTTAAAATCTGTCTCAAGCTACCATAAGCAAAATAAGAAGTAACATACATGTAGAGATAATACTAGCTCTGTTACCCATGTACAAATCAAAAGGACTATTGGAAAACAACACAACCCAGAAACATTACTACTAGCTCTCTTAACCATGTGCAAATCAAAAGGACTATCGGAAAACAACACAACCCAGAAACATTACTACTAGCTCTCTTAACCATGTGCAAATCAAAAGGACTATCGGAAAACAACACAACCCAGAAACATTACTACTTTATTCACAAAGTTACTATTTTGATGTTTTATATAAAATGGATGACAATGATATACAGTAGATGCACAACGTAGGAGAATGGAAACCGTACAAGAATATTTAGAATAGGCAGTACTGCATCAAACTCAAAAAGACTACATTTAACAGTTTCAGTGACAGTCTCCTTAAAACAATTAGTAGTATTTTTCTTTTTCAGTACAGAACATTTAACATCCAAGATAGTAAGATAGGCACTCCTGGATTCTATATCCATTTTCATGCTCAGTTGTTTGCAAAACATGCTTGATGTGAAGTGAAAAGTACCAAGAATTTTCAAGAGTTACGGCAACTGTACCACTATTGGTTTCACTAATGAAGCTATTCCTCCAAGAAAATAGGAAGAGCATCTAAGCATGTGAGTGTCATGCTATAATGAGACATCAGCAAGTTTATGCATGAAGAAAATGGAGATCATCTTTCTAAGTGTTCTTGTGCAGACAGCCAATGCATCAAACCTGATGATACTTACCAGGTACCACTAACCCTAATAGGCGGAAGTGAAGGAAAATTACCTGAATGACTGTTTTCGATCCAATAAATGCTTCAATCTTCTTCCAATCACGATCAAAACTGTATAAAAATACCAAAATATAATCTTTGTAAAATACCAGAAACCAGGATGCCACATACAGTTGCCAGTCAAATGAATAGAACTACACCCCCAATTCAACCAGAAACCAGGATGCCACAATTTCTCAAATTAAACCTTCCACGAACTCCCAGCAATTCAGCAAACCCTAAAACATCCCCAATTCAACCAATTCCGAATAAACACGCAAAATCCACACCACATTCCAACACCAAACCCTAACTCCATCCACAGCCAATTCACAAAAACCATAATCCCAAACTTACAGCTGGAGCGCCTCGAGGAACTTATCGTGCTCCGGTTCGGTCCAGCTCTCCCGCGACTTGGTAATGGTGTACGGTTTCCTCACCTTCTTACTGTCATCCGCCGAAGACGACGCCGTATTCGCGGCGGCGGTAGACGAGAAGAGGCCGACGTTCGGCAAGGCCATGCCGTTACGATCCAAGAAGAAGGCCTGGGATTGATTCGTGGTCAGTGAGAACATGCGCCGTGCGCGCGTCAGTGCGTGTTTGTGAGTGTGTGTTTGGGGGTGTTTCTGGTTTGTGCGTAGAGAGAAAGAGAGAGAGATGGATGGTACGATTTTGATTTTGATTTCATTTTTAGTTTAATTTGTAGTACTACCATTTTTATGTGGGCCCCGCCAGCCGACCTTAAAGCGTGTTTCGAGCTTCCTCCGACGAGAATGCGCCACGTCTGTTTGGGAGTTTCTAAACCCAAATCAGAACCACAAACCCCTCCTAATACTGGCTCGCCCGGTCGAACCGTTTTTTAAAAATCGATAACATTTTGTAAATTGTACTATCTCTGTCAAATGTTTATTTGACTTGTAAAATAAATATATGTGAAATTTGAAATATTAAAGTAGATGAATGATATGCTAGTCACCTTATGGTGATCACCTTCATGGGCACCTTCGTCTTCAACATCATTTTGTTCGATTTTTTTAATTGTAATATATTCTAATGCCTTATAAATTAATATAGAAATCATTAAATCCAAAAAAAATATGAATATCAAAGCTCGATTTATTTTATTATACCCTTTTTGAACTTATAAGAAAAAAAGAACAAATCGAGCATTGATATATATATATATATATATATATATATATATATATATATATATATATATATATATTAGATTTAGTGATTTCAATATTAATTTATAAGGTAATAGAATATATTACAATTGAAAAAATCGAACAAAATGATGTCGAAATGAAAAAAAGGCGAAGGTGCCCACGGAGGTGCTCACCCTAAGGTGACTAGCATATCATTTCTCATTAAAGTAAGTTTGATAGGGTATAGGGAATAGTAGTAGTACCTTTTGTCTACTACCTCCATCCAACTTAAGCATGTATATGTAAGAAATAAGTTGTCTCATTTTTTATTGATTTTTTCGATATGCATTTCCACCGAAACCTAGTACGAGTTTTATAATATAATTTTGAAATATTATTTTTTTTACGGGATAGTCCGACACTCGTAGTATCCTTTAAAAGAAATAATATTTTAATATTATACTGTAAAACTCGTACTAGGTTTCAGTGAAAATGCGTGCCGGAAAGTCACTATACAAATAGAACTACTAAAATTGGATGGAGGTAGTATAATTTACTGACTTTAATTTTATTGAATACTACCTCCGATCTTTTACAGTTGAGTCACTTTCCCGATTGGGCCGGTCTCTCCTAGTTGAGTCGTTTTCTTTTTGGGTAAAAATTAAGTATTAAACACACAACTAATTGTACCCCTTATTTTACTTAATTAACATACTAATTACGCCCCAATTTCTCAATTTCTCCATTATCGCCATTGCCGTCTCTCTCGAAATAATTTTAAATTAATTTAAAATAAATCCAGAAAAGTTTTAATTTTATAAAAAAAAATCCAGAAAAGTTTTTTATTTTAATTTTAAACATCAACAATAATTTTATAAAAAAAAAAAATTCCAGAAAATTTTAAATTAATTTAAAATAAATCCAGAAAAGTTTTAATTTTATAAAAAAAAAAATCCAGAAAAGTTTTTTATTTTAATTTTAAACATCAACAATAATTTTATAAAAAAAAATCCAGAAAATTTTAAATTAATTTAAAATAAATCCAGAAAAGTTTTAATTTTATAAATAAAAAAAATCCAGAAAAGTTTTTTATTTTAATTTTAAACATCAACAATAATTTTATAAAAAAAAATCCAGAAAATTTTAAATCAATTTAAAATAAATCCAGAAAAGTTTTAATTTTATAAAAAAAAATCCAGAAAAGTTTTTTATTTTAATTTTAAACATCAACAATAATTTTATAAAAAAAATCCAGAAAATTTTAAATTAATTTAAAATAAATCCAGAAAAGTTTTTTATTTTAATTTTAAACATCAACAATAATTTTATAAAAAAAAAATTCCAGAAAATTTTAAATTAATTTAAAATAAATCCAGAAAAGTTTTAATTTTATAAAATAAAATCCAGAAAAGTTTTAATTTTATAAAATAAAATCTAGAAAAGTTTTTTATTTTAATTTTAAACATCAACAAAAATTTTATAAAAAAAAATCCAAAAAATTTTAAATTAATTTAAAATATACTGAAAAAAAAATTTAATTAATAAAAAATATTTTTATATTAATTAAAACAACTCTTCTCAATTATAAACATAATCTTATTCTCTTCTCAATTACCAAACATACTTAAAGTACTAAACAACTCTTCTTAATTTCCGTGTCGAAAAATTTCGACTCAACTGTAAAAGACCGGAGGGAGTATGAAAAACTGTTAAAGCAGTTGGTAGTTGAAAATAAAGCTCTGACATTTTTTCTAAATTTCCATAGGTGATGAAGATGGGACTAACGCATGGTCAAGAAAGATTTAAACTACGATGTTTATTTGTAAGTATTTTTTTTATTATTTTTATTTTTATTTTATTTTTTTATCAAGCAAATAAATTTTGCTAAGCACAACTAATGGTACAAGGAGTACCCATCACTACAAACAACAAGGCAAACCAAGGAAGAATAAAAGGGGAAGATTGCGTAGCAACCCACCCAAAAACAGCAGCCAACAGCAAAAACAGAAACACAACATTCAACAATTAGCCCGACTTCCAGAGGTTGCTGAGAGCATTTGTATTCCACACTTCAAAACTCCAACTCGCCTACAGTGGCGGAGCCACTCATAGGTCACCATGGGCTAAAGCCCACCCCACTTCCTTTTTTTTTTTTTTTTTTTTTTTTTAAGTTCTTAAACTTTCGATTTTTATCGAAATTTTCATCAATCAGTCCACGCTGAATGCAAAGAAAATTAGTAAATCTTATCTCATCCGTGTCACATGTTGATTAAGCCCACCCCATTCAAAATTCCTGGCTCCGCCACTGCTCGCCTTCACCTTTCCCTGAACCAAACACCAATTCCAGAATCGGTGTTTATTACATTTGTCTCTTCTTAAGTGACTCGTTTTATATTTTACGTGAGATAAAAAATAATAAAGAGGGTTAGTTAGGAAGAGACGGATGAGGTATTATTTTCATACTCCTTTCGTTCCATTTCACTAGTCTTCTTTCTTTTCGGCACATGTGATTTTTGTGCAAGTGTTAAAAGTGAAAAATATGGATGCTGCCTACTGAGCAGGCCTTAGGAAAAGTTTTGCCCATTGCATGGGGCTTATGAAGGAGTTGCCTATTAGATAGGGCTTTGTAGAAGGCTCTGTCCATTGGATGAGGCTTACGAAAGAGGTGCCTATTAGATAGGGCTTCATGAGAGGGTTGCCTATTCAATAGGGCTTATGAAGTGCTCTGCCCATTATATGGGGCTTACAATGATGTTGCCTTAAACAGGGCTTTTTGAGAGGGCTCTGCCCGTTAGACGGGGCTTACGAGAGAGTTGCCTGTTAGACAGGGCTTCTGAGAGAGGGTTATGCCCGTTATACGGGGCTTACGAGAGAGTTGCCTGTTAGACAGGGCTTCTGAGAGAAGGTTATGCCCGTTATACGGGGCTTACGAAGGAGCTGCCTGTTAGACAGGGCTTCTGAGAGGAGGTTCTGCCGTTATTCGGGGCTTACGAGGGAGTTGCCTGTTAGACAGGGCTTCTGAGAGGAGGTTCTGCTTTCAGATGCGGGCTCCCTTCATCAAAGTGAATGGGGTAACCTCGACATCTTTCGGCTCTCCATTTTTTAGTGTTTTTATTATTTCATGGGTTTTGAGGTCATGGCAATTCAGGGGCATTCGACTAGCTTTAGTAGGGATGCTTATTCGGTAATCACCAGTCCTTTGCCACTCATAGATAGATTTCATATTGAGCATATAATAAACAGAATTGTATGCTCACCAAGTACACAAGGTGAAGCGAATGTGTCTTGAGATTGCCGCAGTTTGGGACCCGGCTTTCTTTCGGACCCTTCACAACCTTAAGATTTTGACAAACAGCAACAGATTAGTGTTTCACTAAAAAGTGTTCGCAATAGACGAAATCTATCGTAGCACTAGCAAGTAAAACCTAAGTATCGAATCTCAAGGAAAACTTAACAGGGCAATCAATTATGTAGTAAAAATCTAATCTAGCCTAAATCTAGGAAAGCAAGTAAATAAAATTTGTTGGGTTTTTTGTTTTAAATCCTAGGCAAGAAAATAAATAAAAGCAATAAATTAAAGCAAGTAAATAATCTAATCTAGAACTTGAAAAATAAATCTAAGAATTAAACTAAGAAAGCGATTAATCTACCTAGGCAAGAATCGAAAGGAAAGCAATAAAGAAAGCAATAAAGAAAGTATAAACTACTCTAGACATGATGAATAAAATCTGGAAATTAAAATGCTAATTAATCTAACTATGAAAGCTTTGAAAAACGAGAGAATCGAAACTAGGAAAACGAATCTAAACTTTAAACTAGAAATCGAAAGAACGAAATTAAAACTAAGCAAATTAAACGAAGCAATTAAGAGAACGAATCTAAAACTAAAGCAAAGCAATTAAAGCAAATAAACGAAAGCAATAAAAGAACTTACGAGAAATAAACGAAGACGAAGAACGCGAATTAAATAAAGAAGTCTTGAATTAAACGAACTAAGAATTCGGATCCGAACAAAGTAAAGCTAATCTAGAGAATTTTAGTGCTGAAAAATAAGCTAACTAATGCTAAAAACTGATACAAATTCGTCCCAAAGTACTAATATTTATAATAGGGAGAAAACCTAATTAAATAAGGAAACAACAGCTGGACGCCGACATCTGGACGATCGTCCAGATGCTGAGGAGTTCTGGCCGGTCGGCCAGATCAGAAACTGCTAAACCACGCACATAAGTACTTGGCCGGTCGTCCAGATTGTGAAGGAAATCTGGACGGTCGTCCAGATCAGGTACTGGCACGTTCGCGCGCGACTCTCTTGTTTCGGCCGTATCTTCCTCATTCGAACTCCGAATTGACCTCCGTTTTCGCCTATGCGCTCCTATCGAACCCCTCTTCGATAGAATGCTTTCATTACATCCAAAATGAATCTTCAATAAAATCATGAGAGGTTAGAACTCGAGGTCAATGATTGCTTTTCTTCTCGTTTCCGCCCTTTTTATCCTACAAGTACCAAAAACTCCAAACAACCAAATCATAGCCAAAAGACACACTAAAAGACACGAAACACAATGAAAATGAACACGAAAACACAACGAAAAACCTAACAACTAAACACCAATCAAAATCCCCCACACTTAGAACTTTGCTTGTCCTCAAGCAATATAAACATACAACTTAGACTCAATCCAAACAATTCAAATCATAGAACATTTAATCACCGGAATCGACAAACTCAAACGAGGTCACTTTAATCCCAAGTTACGATCAATCATCATCAACGAGCTATGTGGCTTATAAATCAACCCAAGCAAGAGGAAAAGCAATGATACACACATCTCACAAATATCTAGATCACCACAACTTTAGACGTCTAGCCTACTTCCCCTTTTTATTCAATACATAAACAACTCTCTCTTTTTTTTTTTTTTTTTTTACACAAGTGAACCTTTTTGGCACATAATTCACTAGGTTTAATCATCGATGGGTCACATCGAGCCTCCTAGTGCGGTTTCCCGTACCCATTGTCAAGAGGGGTAGAATGCCTACGAACACATTATTCTAATATACACGAGTATCATCTAGGACAAAGTTCATGAAATGTGATCATTCGAGGGTCTCTCGAAGCCTTTTCATGTGGTTTCCCATGCTCATTACTCTAGTATTTTCATACGTTACAAGTAAGAGGAGCAGAATCCTATCAACTCTTTATTCACACATAAACACAACTTTTTTTCTTTTTTTTTTCTTTTCTTTTCTAAGGGGAAAGTAAACTAGCAATCCAAGTCGCAACAATCTAGATTTATCACTCAACCAAAAATCATAAATCATTTTCCTCAAACTCAAATCAATTCGTGCCCCACAACTCATCGAATCATAATCAACAACTCAAGATTAAACCAACCTAATTTATGCTCAAATCAATTCCAACAACTAAAGATTCCATCGTTGAATCATTCACATTGATCCTAAGTTACATGCTTATAGGGCTCAAAATCAAACAAATTCCTAAGTGAGGGAACATGAGGACTCGATCAACTAGACTCGATCAACAAGACAACAAAACCACAAAAACTTCATGCCAAAAGTTCAAAGACCCTCCCCCACACTTAAAATCAAGCAATGTCCCCATTGCAAGAAAATAAAAAGGAAAGGGATAGAAGGAACTTATCGCATGTGACGAACACAAATACCCAAAATCTCGAGAGACTCCAAGTATCACCTACAAAACAAACACAAAACAAAACACAAAAGCGTATAATCGAACAAAATAAAGAAAGCAAAATAAAAGACTCAAAACAAAACACGAAACAAGGCTATGATCAATTGAAAGGACTTCGGAACCGGGGATCTTGCCAACGAGGATCGTGAGGAGACCAAAATCGGGGATCATTCGGGTTCAGTTTGAGCTGAGGTAGAGCCAATCGAAAATCAAAAACTGCCTGGCCCACGGTTTTGGACGATCGTCCAGATTTCCTAAGGAATCTGGCCGATCGGCCAAATGAGAAACTGGGTGATCTTGGTTACACGGATTTGGACGATCGTCCAGATTTCCAAAGGAATCTGGCCGATCGGCCAAATGAGAGGTTGAATCCTCGAAGCCAATTCCTGCAAAAACACCTAACTAAAACGAAAAATTAAAATTAAACTAAAACAAGAAAAATTACGAAAAATAAAGTTCTAATTTTTATATATATATATTTTTTTTTTTACGTGGGTTGCCTCCCACCAAGCGCTTGTTTAACGTCATTAGCTTGACAAAGGATACGATCAACCCAAGCCCGTAGCACCAAGCGACGTTTTGATGCTCCTTACGACACATACACACTCCCTTCTTGGATAATCTCGACGACCAAGGACGTGGTAATCATCAACTCTCGACTCCCCCACACTTGGTTCAAACTTCTTTTCCAACATCTTTGAGTTAAACTCTGCAAAGAAAGATGTTTCACAAATGGTGAGGTTAGAAAGAAAAGAATTAATGATCACTTCCTCATTCGATTCATGTATCGAGCTGTCCTCTTCCTCTTCATCATCCTCCTCCAAATTCCGTAGAAATTCTTCGATTATGTCCTCTTCTTCATCCACACAACTAAAGAATTCGTCGTCTTCAATGGACTCTTCTTCGTCAATGAATTCTTCAATAATTGCTACCCTATCAGAAACCTCACAAACATTTTCCTCAACACAAGGGTTAGCAAGCTTAACATAAGAGCATAAATGAAAAGATGAAGTGGGAATAGAAGGTGAGTTCCCAAATACCGAAAATGTGACCGAACCTCCTTCGCCGGCCATGCTCAATGTACCGGTACCTACATCAATCCGGGCTCGAGTAGTGGCCATGAATGGTCGTCCCAATAAAAGTAGATGTCCGGTTGCGCTCTTAGCTCCCTTGCCTTCATGAAGCACGACGGTAATGACTCGAATTCCACCAACAAGGACAGTGACGTCTTCCACAACTCCCAAAGGACTGCTCACGGTGCCGTCTGCTAGCTCAATGCGCATGTCGGTAGCTTGAAGGACTCTTGAGCTCATCTTCTCGAAAATAGAGTACGGCATTAAGTTCACCGCAGCTCCTAAGTCCATCAATCCCGAGACGGTTTCTCCGCTATCCAAGACAATACTCAAGTCGAAACCTCCCGGATCCCCTCGTTTAGGAAATGAGTTGATAGGCTTGGGGTCCTTTGTCTCCTTCTTCATGATACTCCGAATAGGTGAAACATACGGGTTGGACATTTGCTTCTTGTTCTTCACTCTACTCGGGAATGGAATAGGGGGAACGTACGGATCGGGCGTCTTGTGGAGAGGCGGGGCTTCCTTCTCGGGCTCGTCGGACTCCGTGTGCTGCTCACCTATTTTGGCCGATCGGCCAGAGTCGGGGTGACTTGGCCGATCGTCCAGATTGATTGCTGGGTTCTTGGGCGAATTGGGTAATCTGGCCGAGCGTCCAGAATCTGGACGACCGTCCAGATCACTTCCTGGACGGGTTTGGCCAAAGGGTGTTGCCGACGTTCTCGGGCCGTTCCATCGAGGGCTCGGGCTCCGTCTATCTCCCATGGGCCCTTGAGAAGGCATCGGAACTCCATTGCGTTGTAAAACCGTGATTGCATGAGCTTGGTGAGGTGGAACGGAAGGAACATATGGAGGATATGGGGCTTGCACCTCGTTGGCTTGTTGTGGTTGAATCCCTTGGCTCGGAATTCGCCCCGGTTGTTGCATGAGGTGCATGGAACTAGAAATTTGGCCAATGGCCAACTCGAGCCTCTTTATGTTCGCATCAAGTGCATGGAGACGATCCTCATCGACGGGAGGCTTTTGTGGATGGCCTTGAGGAAGAGAATTTGGGTATGATGGTGGCGGTGTAGGAGTAGGTTGAGGGGGGTAGTATGGAGGTGGTGGATAGTAGGGATTTTGAGGATATTGAGGAGGAGGATAATATGGTGGAGGTTGAGAGTAGTAGGGATTTTGAGGAGGGTAGGGGTTATTATATGGAGAGGGGCGACGATATTGAAAATTCGGGTTCGTACCTTGCCCTTGGGGTGGTGGCATGTACCCTTGGGCAGCATATACATCGGCTCCTCCTTCATAAGTGGGTGCTCCCATGTTATGGCAAACCTCCTTGATGTGTCCCAACTCTCCACAAATCTCGCATTTATCCGGCTTCCTCTCTTCCTCCTTCGGGGCCGGTGCACTTTGCTGCATCTTCAAGTTTTCGAGATCCCTTAACATGTCGGCCATCTGCTTCTTCAAATCGGGGCTCATCGAAATTGCACTCGCCTCCACTTTCCTCGGTCTAGCTGATTTTTGTTGAGAACTCGCAGCGAGCGTCTCGAAAATATCCTTCAACTCGTCAGCTGTCTTGACCGCGATGTTGCCTCCGGCCGAACTATCCACCATGAACTGACAAGTCTGGTTGAGGGCGTTGTAAAAGTATTGCCAAAGCAACTCCGATGCCATTTGATGATGAGGGCATTGTTGAAGTAGCTCTTGAATCCTCTCCCATGCTTTGTGAAATGGCTCATCGTTGTCTTGGGAGAAATTCATAATCTTTGACCGCACCTCTTGAGTCTTGCGGTTGGGATAGTACTTGAGCATGAACTTTTCACACACCGCATTCCATGTGGTGAGAGAGTTGGCCGGGAGCGCCAAATACCATGACTTTGCTCGATCCTTGAGGGTGTACGGGAAGCACTTCATCTTCAAGTTGTCCTCCGTGAGTCCCGAGAGTGGGAATGATTGCACCACCGTGCAATACTCTCGAATGAACGTCAATGCATCCTCGTTGGGCAGCCCGTGGTAGGATGGGAGCAACGCCATGTGGTGAGGTTTAAGCTCATGATTCCTAACCGCTTCCGTCAGGACAATCGCAGAAGTGGTGGCTGTGAATGTGGCCGAGCAAAATCGCCCATAACGACTCTAGCTGCCATGGCTTCGGGCTCTGCAAATAACAAGACCAAAGAGAAGTCTTGTGAATCAATCTCCTCCTTCTCCTTCGCGGCTAAAATCGCTTTCCTTTGATGGATGTTGTCGAAGTAGGGCGCTAAATTCCTTTGAAGACTTCGGCGACCATGCATAAACAACACTCAACAAACGGGTTAAACGCACCGAGTGGGAAAAATAAGAAATCGAAATAACACGAATAAAAATAAAGCAAATAAAAATACTACACAATCAAAAGCCTAAAGTTTTCCCCGGCAACGGCGCCAAAATTTGTTTCACTAAAAAGTGTTCGCAATAGACGAAATCTATCGTAGCACTAGCAAGTAAAACCTAAGTATCGAATCTCAAGGAAAACTTAACAGGGCAATCAATTATGTAGTAAAAATCTAATCTAGCCTAAATCTAGGAAAGCAAGTAAATAAAATTTGTTGGGTTTTTTGTTTTAAATCCTAGGCAAGAAAATAAATAAAAGCAATAAATTAAAGCAAGTAAATAATCTAATCTAGAACTTGAAAAATAAATCTAAGAATTAAACTAAGAAAGCGATTAATCTACCTAGGCAAGAATCGAAAGGAAAGCAATAAAGAAAGCAATAAAGAAAGTATAAACTACTCTAGACATGATGAATAAAATCTGGAAATTAAAATGCTAATTAATCTAACTATGAAAGCTTTGAAAAACGAGAGAATCGAAACTAGGAAAACGAATCTAAACTTTAAACTAGAAATCGAAAGAACGAAATTAAAACTAAGCAAATTAAACGAAGCAATTAAGAGAACGAATCTAAAACTAAAGCAAAGCAATTAAAGCAAATAAACGAAAGCAATAAAAGAACTTACGAGAAATAAACGAAGACGAAGAACGCGAATTAAATAAAGAAGTCTTGAATTAAACGAACTAAGAATCCGGATCCGAACAAATTAAAGCTAATCTAGAGAATTTTAGTGCTGAAAAATAAGCTAACTAATGCTAAAAACTGATACAAATTCGTCCCAAAGTACTAGTATTTATAATAGGGAGAAAACCTAATTAAATAAGGAAACAACAGCTGGACGCCGACATCTGGACGATCGTCCAGATGCTGAGGAGTTCTGGCCGGTCGGCCAGATCAGAAACTGCTGAACCACGCACATAAGTACTTGGCCGGTCGTCCAGATTGTGAAGGAAATCTGGACGGTCGTCCAGATCAGGTACTGGCACGTTCGCGCGCGACTCTCTTGTTTCGGCCGTATCTTCCTCATTCGAACTCCGAATTGACCTCCGTTTTCGCCTATGCGCTCCTATCGAACCCCTCTTCGATAGAATGCTTTCATTACATCCAAAATGAATCTTCAATAAAATCATGAGAGGTTAGAACTCGAGGTCAATGATTGCTTTTCTTCTCGTTTCCGCCCTTTTTATCCTACAAGTACCAAAAACTCCAAACAACCAAATCATAGCCAAAAGATACACTAAAAGACACAAAACACAATGAAAATGAACACGAAAACACAACGAAAAACCTAACAACTAAACACCAATCAATTAGCCCTCACAATTCATGTCATGAAAGAGGTATGGCCTTGAGATCGCTTTTAACTACCATATCGACATGCTATGAGCAATGTAGCCAAAACAAATTCATAGTATACATACTAAAATTCTCCAGGAATAATATAAATCTTGCATTCACTACACATTCCTTCTATTAGACAGCCACCATTCTAGGTGATCATCGCGACAAAGTAAGTGACAGGACACATTTATGCACATATCATCATAATCAATTAGAGCTTCGAAGATGAACAGGGGATTAGCCCCTTGAACCCATGGGTTTTAACAGCACTTACAGATATCAATTCTTAATTCACATTCAAGGAGAGAGAATCAGTCTTTCAAACACAAGTATCCTTTCAATCCAAATGTTTATCACAATTTCTATTTCAGAGGAAACGTAATCCTAGAATCAAACCACACTCAACAGCTCATAATTGTGGAGAGCTTAGAAAATATCAAACAACAGCATACCCCTCTGGGTTTCCGCTAATTAGACCACAAACAGGGCCTTCCCAATCAATGTAACATCAGATTTCCTCATATTCTCCACATAAGGACATAATAAAAGGGAAATTGTAAACAACATTACAACAACGGGCTGGAATTTCGCATAAAAACAGGGGAAATCGACATCTCAACTCAAAAATGCTTCCCACAGACGGCGCCAGTTGATAGATCCGGGTTGGAGATCCACAACGATTTAAGGTATTTTTCATCATATTTGCGAAGAGCATTTATGGATAAAGCATTAAAGCAGTAAAAAAGCAAGAGATTCATGCACGTATGGAGCTACAAACGAGTATTATGTTCAAAGCATGATTCGCGTAGTAATAGCGAGTAATGACTGAGCTTTAGGCAACGGATAAGGGATGCATTTGGCCATAAACTAGCAAGATTTATGGAGTTTTGCACTTATATAAGCAAATAGCGAAGAGAAGAGGTAGGAGAAAGAGAGAAACGAGGAGCGCAAGGCTCCGTTGAGCCTCATTCTCTTTCAAGTGATGAGGGTTTTACCTTAAGTTCGAGGTAATGTGTATACGAAAGAGATTCTTCCCGGCGTCGAGAAGAATAGATGGATGTGAGAACGGACTACGGCTTCCCGGTAAAAAGGTTTTGCCCGCCTTGACTTGCCTGAGCTCAAAGGAGCTCGTGAGAGAGAGTATGGAATTGAATGGAACAGTACGCCAAGGGGCGTGTTGTTTTGTAGAGAATGAATGAATGATGTGAAGTGTGCATTCACTTAGTATTTATAGGCGTGGGGAGGGTGAAAAGTGATCACTCGTGTGAAGGAAGGACATAAAAGGAATTCCCACAGGAACAAAGTATCCTCTGTCGTAAATGCAGTGGTCCTCACCCTATAGTACGTAGAGTCACGCGGATCGTATGCTACGCAGAACCTCAAGCTTCTACTAAACACTTATGGGATCTGGTCAAGTCCTTCTATCTTTGCAGATGCCTGCAGATCCCGCATGGCTTATAGGGGAAGCAAGAAGCCCACAGCTTCTTGCACGGCATACGATTCTTAGTTGTATTGAGTGTCTGATGCCCATAAAATCTCTTTGATAATATACTGGGACGTAGGCTAGCTTCTATTGATATCTATTAGGATGAGTATTAATTTTTCTTAATAACAATGCTAAGGCTTATGTCGCCTAGAGCCTATCATCTCATCCCCTTTTTACCAAGATTTCTGTATTTATCGTAGCACCTGGTGATACTGTATAGCTTCTAGAAACTATATCCTTAAGTTGAAGAAGATGCTCTTCTCTATTAATTTGGTTTATTTGTGGAATATGGCTGATATTAGTCCCTATCAGCTACTCCCCCCAAGTCCAGAAGCGTTTATATGTCGGCTTCTGGCAAGTGCCTCAATAGAGACATTATTTTTACTTTGCCTCATCGAGGCTCTCTTCCGAATAGAGGAATATTATAATAGATATATTTCATAGGGAAAAATGAGCGCTACTTTTTGGGGGAGTACAGAGGCGCTTCCTATTCTTTTATAGGCCGACGTGGAGTAACAAGTGGGGCATAGCTCTGCTTCCCTTTGGCCCTTTTAACTTCCTTCATTCTCTTCTTCTCCACTTTTACATCACATCTGAGAGAAGTGGGAGTATTCGTGTTTTTCTACTCAACGTTTCCAGTGATTGCTTTGTCTTCCTTGCTCGCAGGTATTTTATTTAGCATTCATTATCTTTGTATATCACTTTCTTGCGTTTGTGCAGGTTTTGCCTAGGAGGGGCTTTTCTTCCCCTGTCTCTTTTTTTTTTTTTTTTTTTTTTTTTTTTTTTTTTTGAAGGAATCGTTAATACCGATTTTTGTTTTTGTGAATCTAATTTAAGGGTGAGTATGATGAGCATTTTTACATGAAAATCTTAAGATTTCTTAGAAGATTGAGTTTTGTTGGCATTTGCTCCCAGCCATGAATGCTGATGCAGGGGACTTGCTCCGAAAAATTCAGACGAAATTAGAGCAAAGAATGGTCGAGGCCAGAATCCCCAACCCTGAGCCTATTTTCTCTTTAGACAACGTCCCCGCATTACCCTCTACGGGCACTAGGGTTTCGGAATCGGACCATGAAAACCTACAGGAGGCGATAATAATGAAACCTCGTTCAGAACTCTGCTTTCATGAACCTCCCTTAGTTAGCCACGGTAAAATCCTATTCCCTCTCGTCCCTTTGATTGAGGTAAGCATTGATGCTCCTTTTTCTGAAGAACGGGTGATTTTCATTCCTTTGCGTTTACAGAAGTGAATCAGTTTTCGACACCCTCTTTTGGCGCTCAGGCTTTGGCTTTTGATCAGTTTTTGGAGATTCTATCAGAGGTTGAGCAGAGTAGGGACCGTGCTCAAGTCGAGGTTCGCGATCTTCAGGACCGTCTCCGTGCTAAGGAGAAATATAGTTCTACTCTTGAGCTACGCCTTGCTTCATTATCGGGGCGAATAAGGGAATTAGATATAGCCCTAGAGGCTTCATTAGAACGAGAGTTGGAAATGAAAGCAGACTTTGCTATGCAAGCGGAACGCCTAACTCTTACTCATGAACAAGAGTTGGAACGTTCCCGGACTTCTTCACTCGCGGAAGGGATGAAGCAGGGCTCCGATGAAGGCGTCTCTAGGGGGATACAAGTTTGCCGATATAACTTTTTGATGTCCACCTATGGTCAAGCTTTCATAGACTCTCTGGTGAAACAATTGCCTGAAGCGTTTATCAATTCTCCTTATTTCTGGGCCAGAATGATAGACCCTCTCACTAGTTGGGCCGGCGATATTGTTTTCGAATGTTGTAACCAACTGGGCGTCCCAGAGCGTCCTAGCTCCATCAATCTGATGCCCATAATACATTTGTTTGAAACAAAGCCTGAAGCCCTCAAGAGGAACTGTTTCATTCCTACTGGGGAACCTTGGTTCATGCCGGTATTAAGAAAAGCTGCTGAGACACTTCGCCAGCCCATTGAAGCCCTTGAAGGCTTTCCTACTTGGGATGCTCCCCCTTTCCCTCTTTTTTCGGTTGATACTACCGCCATGCAGCTTATGAAGAAAGCCTTTGATGAGGTGCCTCCTTTTCTCTTTGCCAGAGCTTTGCCTGCCCACTACGGGTTTATTGTTATCTATTTAATGATTCTATTTATATCTTCAGGAACTAGTGAGGAGGGAGGTTGCGGGTCCCTCCTTTTTTCAAGGAACCGCTCCTTCTGCACGGATCCTATCAAGCGAGGAGGATGGCTCAGGGGCGAATGATATCTTCAACGTTCCCCTAGGCCATCCCAGAGATAATTGGATCTTGCCTTCAACTGATATTTCCCCTGCTCCCAAGGGTGAAGCTTCAATTTCTCCTTCGTCCAGTTCTGAGGACCTAGCTTTTATTCGAAGTCCATGTCCTTAATTTTGTTGCTTTGGATAAGATATTTGCTGAACAACCTATTTTTTGGTACTTGTGGTGGGGTGCTTTTTATGACTCTGAAATCGTGCTAGTTGTAGCACAAACAATTTGTTACTTTTGATTAGGGCCATATGCTTTCTCCGAGGCCCTGTTTATAACATATTCCTGTTATCAATTTAGAATGATATCTTTCTTATTCTTGCGTTTATAGGGGCTTTACTTTTTACCATGTTTCTACCTGCTGAAGCATTCTAAGATGGTGAGGCAGAGATACTCCCCGTATTTTTAGGGTGATGAGACAAAATAGTGGAGTAAATTCTTGGTGCAAAATAGCGTTTTAAGATAATGAAAGCATTTTAAGATAATGGGACATGAGTATCCCCTCCCCCCCCCCCCCCCCCCCCCCCTCCCAAGTGAGGTGTAAGGAGCTGAAGGAATTACATCTCATTTTAGGGCTAAACACATACGAATATCACTACTTTAAAGATAAAGGAGTATGATCAATGTTTCATACCTCAGTTAATCATTCAATAAGGGTTTTTCAAAAACAAATAAGGGGTCATAGCCCATCGTACTTTCTTCTTGAGAGTAATTCTCAGTCTTCCCTGCATATTTTTAGGGTGATACCTTTTCTTTGCTTGTTGCCTCCTCAACATTTTCTTGGTCTAGCACTTCCATTGCACTTTTGACTTTTGCTCTTGCCTGGGTTATCAGAGCTTCCCCTTGCCTTTTCACAATTGGGGCATGGCATATGCCTGCTACTTCAGCTTCAGGTCCTTCGCTTTTGTTTGTCTGTTGGAGCAGCTGTTTGGCCGGGTTCTGGGATACCATTAGCTTTCCAGGAGGGTTGTTGCCGGTGATCAGCAGGTGTTCCATTGAAGCAGAGAGGTTCTGGCCTTCCTCTGCTGGGGTTGGGGTTTTAAGCCTTTTCCCTTCGAGTTTCACCTCATCTCTTTCGGTGGTGGGTTCTGCCATCGGCCTTTTCCTAGCCTCTCCCGCTTGCACCGATTGGACATAGCATTTCCGCGAGACCTCTTGATCTCCCGATATTTGCCCCACCTGATTTTCCACGGGGAATTTCATCATCAGATAATAAGTGGAGACCACTGCTTGGAACGGATTTAATGTCGTTCTTCCTAGAATGATATTGTAGGAAGATGGCTGAAGCACCACCAAGAAGGTGACTGGCTTTGATACTCGTGTAGGCCTTTCGCCCAGAGTGAGCATTAAATCAATTGATCCTAGCGACATCACAGGATCTCCTGAGAAACCGTGTAGAGTCGTAGCTACCCCATTCAATGGCTTCTGGAGGCTCATTTGGTTAAAACAGCTTTCAAATATGATATTGACTGCAGCCCCTGTGTCCACAAAGACTCCTTGGACCTGATATCTCTCTATTTCCACTGTGATGACTAACGCATCATCATGCGGGTGAACCACTTTCCGGTTATCCTCTGGTCCGAATGAGATTTCTGGTGGGGGTAAGCCGGCTTCAACCCTCCAGACCCCATGCCTTTCATGCATATGCAATTCTCTGACAGATGCTTTTCTGCTTCTGTTGGAATCTCCCATGGTTGGTCCTCCATATATCATTTTAATAACACCTTTGGGCTCGGACCCTTGGCTAGCATCAGTTGCTTTTTCAGGAGCTTCTTTGCGCTTCTTGTTTTGTTCTGTCTCTCTTTTGACGTATTCCAAGAGTTCTCCTTCCTGGATTAACTTTTCGATGGCAATTCTTAGATTCCTACAATCGTTGGTCATGTGACCAAAGTCATTGTGGAACTTACAGAATCTTTCAGAATGTGGATTTCTTGGTGGCTGTCTATGCCCGGCGGGGATCTGAACCCCAGGTTTTCTCAGGAACACTTCGAGCAGATCAACCGGTTGTTTGATTAGTGGGGTAAAAGATCTTAAAAATCTTTCATTCTTATCAGTTTTCTTGGCATCTGGAGCTGGTCTTTTTCTTTCCTCCGGCTTCTTTTCTTTTTGAGAGGCCAACTCAGCCCTTTTGCTGCTCAGAGCTTCCTCCATATGGATGTACTTTTGGACTCTCTTCAGTAATTCTTCAAAAGAAGTAGCTTCTTTTTTGATGAGGGAAGCAAAGAACTGCCCTGACTTCAGACCGTCTACACAGGCATGCACCTTTAATTTCGGCTCTACTCCTGGGATTTCCAGGACGGCCTCGTTGAAGCGTGTCATGTAGTCTCTCAGACTTTCGTTGGCACCCTGCTTTATGGTCGTCAGATGCAAGGAATTCCGAGTAGTCCTTTTAGCACTGACAAATTGCTGTAGAAAAACCACTTTCAGATCCATGAAGGAATGTATGGAGGCCTTTGGCAACTGCTTGAACCAGTGTTGAGCAGTTCCTGACAGGGTTGTAAGGAATACCCTGCACTTAACCCCTTCTGAGTACTGGTGAAGGAGACATAAGCTTTCGAACTTCATCAAGTGCTCTTCAGGGTCTCCCTTCCCTTGATACTCGCAAGAGATTGTTTTGAAACTGCTTGGAACAGGATCAGTTTGTATATCCACTGAGAACGGGCTGTTCTCGTCAATATATAGGGGAAAAAGCTCTGATTTGCCCCCTCCATTCCTATTGTTTGAGGAAGGTTTTGGATTTTTTCCTTCCTTTGGGTTACGGAATTCTTTTTCACTTGTCTCCATTTCTTTTGAGGCCCTTTCCCCGGCCTGCTTTTGTTCCTTCAGTTTTTTGACTTCTTTCGCTAAGAGTTTCATCTGCTCTTGCTGTTGGGCGTACTTCTGGGCCCATGCATTTTCAGTGTTCTCATTGAGATTTCCTTCAAGTTCTTCAGGACCTTCCTCATCTGGGGATTCCCAGTCAGTAGAAAATCCCTCTTTCTCTTCGGCCACTGTCGGAGGCAGCCTTGAGACTAGCTCTTGAGTTATGCCTTGATGCATAAGCTTCTGTTTATGCATTGTGGGAGTGCTCTTACTTCCCCCTCCTTCCTGGGTCTCGCCCAAGGGATCTGTGTTCTGAGGATTTGCTCCTAAGGTATGAAGTCTTTTTCAACAGCCTCCTCTACTACCCCTTCGATAAGGGCTTTCATTTGCTGAAGCATAACTGGAGAAAACTGAGCCTCCATGTTGACACTAGCCTCTGTTAGCATAGTGCCGGTTCCTTTGTTTCCAATTACAGAATCTTCTGGATTCCCGGTGGCTTGACCAGCCTCCTTGGAAGCAGCATCTGATGCGGCATTCATTCTTATAAGAATCTGTAAAGATTTGAGGACGTGTAAAGGATTAATTCCAGATGCTCTGTGAAAGAGACTTGAGATATATGTAACATGTTATTAGCAAATTTTCTGCGTTTGAGCATTATTTATGGTGGCTTTGAAGAGTATAGCCTTCTTGTCATAAGACTCCTCAAGGGGATGGCTTCTGCCAGTATATGATGAAGGTAAGTAACGGCTCCAAGATAGAAAGCTGATTATTATAAAGGGTTCTGACACAGTTTCCTCCTCTTGACATGAGGCATCTGATCATATGAGATTTAGTTATGACGTACTGCTGATTTAGCAGATCCTTTTATAACTGCCGACCATTTATGGCGGCTTCAACAAGCGTTGTTCACTTAATATAAGGCTTTTCAAGGATGGCTTTTGCCGAAATGAAGCTGAGGTCGAAGACATCCGTCTTTATGAAACCACTTTATTAAAGCGTTTGTTTTCCCAAGGCTTTCTTTGTGAAGCCTATGGAAGGGATCTGCTCAGGAAGAGAGGTTATTAAGAATTTGTGCGGCATCTCATTTTATTAGGCTCAATACGAGATGCCGCGGCCATATGGGCCCTTCTTATATTTGGCGTCTATTGATTTTCTTATAGGATATTCCCTGTTAGCCAAGGACTATGAGAGTGATATCCTTTATGCGGGATTCATGAGAGCATTACTTATTGGACCGGGCTTGCGAGAGCTTGGTCTATTTTATAAAACTCACAGAAGAGATACTTATCAGATTGGGCTTATGAAAGTAATATCCTCCTTAGAGGTCTATAAAAGTATGGTTTATCAAATAGAGTTTTCCAAGAATGCCACTTATGAGGCAGGTCTTAGGTGAGATTTTATCTACTGGAATTTAATGGGTAAAACTTATGGGAGGGATACACAAAAATATCGCCTTTAGAGCAAGGCTTGGGGGTGTACTGCCCATTTAATGGGACTTATAAGGAATTTTGTTTATCATATGAAGCTTATGAGGATGTTGCCTACTGAGCAGGGCTTAGGAAAAGTTTTGCCCATTGCATGGGGCTTATGAAGGAGTTGCCTATTAGATAGGGCTTTGTAGAAGGCTCTGCCCATTGGATGAGGCTTACGAAAGAGGTGCCTATTAGATAGGGCTTCATGAGAGGGTTGCCTATTCAATAGGGCTTATGAAGTGCTATGCCCATTATATGGGGCTTACAATGATGTTGCCTTAAACAGGGCTTTTTGAGAGGGCTCTGCCCGTTAGACGGGGCTTACGAGAGAGTTGCCTGTTAGACAGGGCTTCTGAGAGAGGGTTCTGCCCATTATACGGGGCTTACGAGAGAGTTGCCTATTAGACAGGGCTTCTGAGAGAAGGTTCTGCCCGTTATACGGGGCTTACGAAGGAGCTGCCTGTTAGACAGGGCTTCTGAGAGGAGGTTCTGCCCGTTATTCGGGGCTTACGAGGGAGTTGCCTGTTAGACAGGGCTTCTGAGAGGAGGTTCTGCTTTCAGATGCGGGCTCCCTTCATCAAAATGAATGGGGTAACCTCGACATCTTTCGGCTCTCCATTTTTTAGTGTTTTTATTATTTCATGGGTTTTGAGGTCATGGCAATTCAGGGGCATTCGACTAGCTTTAGTAGGGATGCTTATTCGGTAATCACCAGTCCTTTGCCACTCATAGATAGATTTCATATTGAGCATATAATAAACAGAATTGTATGCTCACCAAGTACACAAGGTGAAGCGAATGTGTCTTGAGATTGCCGCAGTTTGGGACCCGGCTTTCTTTCGGACCCTTCACAACCTTAAGATTTTGACAAACAGCAACAGATTAGCCCTCACAATTCATGTCATGAAAGAGGTATGGCCTTGAGATCGCTTACCATATCGACATGCTATGAGCAATGTAGCCAAAACAAATTCATAGTATACATACTAAAATTCCCCAAGAATAATATAAATCTTGCATTCACTACACATTCCTTCTATTAGACAGCCACCATTCTAGGTGATCATCGCGACAAAGTAAGTGACAGGACACATTTATGCACATATCATCAGAATCAATTAGAGCTTCGAAGATGAACAGGGGATTAGCCCCTTGAACCCATGGGTTTTAACAGCACTTACAGATATCAATTCTTAATTCACATTCAAGGAGAGAGAATCAGTCTTTCAAACACAAGTATCCTTTCAATCCAAATGTTTATCACAATTTCTATTTCAGAGGAAACGTAATCCTAGAATCAAACCACACTCAACAGCTCATAATTGTGGAGAGCTTAGAAAATATCAAACAACAGCATACCCCTCTGGGTTTCCGCTAATTAGACTACAAACAGGGCCTTCCCAATCAATGTAACATCAGATTTCCTCATATTCTCCACATAAGGACATAATAAAAGGGAAATTGTAAACAACATTACAACAACGGGCTGGAATTTCACATAAAAACAGGGGAAATCGACATCTCAACTCAAAAATGCTTCCCACAGACGGCGCCAGTTGATAGATCCGGGTTGGAGATCCACAATGATTTAAGGTATTTTTCATCATATTTGCGAAGAGCATTTATGGATAAAGCATTAAAGCAGTAAAAAAGCAAGAGATTCATGCGCGTATGGAGCTACAAACGAGTATTGTGTTCAAAGCATGATTCGCGTAGTAATAGCGAGTAATGACTGAGCTTTAGGCAACAGATAAGGGATGCATTTGGCCATAAACTAGCAAGATTTATGGAGTTTTGCACTTATATAAGCAAATAGCGAAGAGAAGAGGTAGGAGAAAGAGAGAAACGAGGAGCGCAAGGCTCCGTTGAGCCTCATTCTCTTTCAAGTGATGAGGGTTTTACCTTAAGTTCGAGGTAATGCGTATACGAAAGAGATTCTTCCCGGCGTCGAGAAGAATAGATGGATGTGAGAACGGACTACGGCTTCTCGGAAAAAAGGTTTTGCCCGCCTTGACTTGCCTGAGCTCAAAGGAGCTCGTGAGAGAGAGTATGGAATTGAATGGAACAGTACGCCAAGGGGCGTGTTGTTTTGTAGAGAATGAATGAATGATGTGAAGTGTGCATTCACTTAGTATTTATAGGCGTGGGGAGGGTGAAAAGTGATCACTCGTGTGAAGGAAGGACAGAAAAGGAATTCCCACAGGAACAAAGTATCCTCTGTCGTAAATGCAGTGGTCCTCACCCTATAGTACGTAGAGTCACGCGGATCGTATGCTACGCAGAACCTCAAGCTTCTACTAAACACTTATGGGATGTGGTCAAGTCCTTCTATCTTTGCAGATGCCAGCAGATCCCACATGGCTTATAGGGGAAGCAAGAAGCCCACAGCTTCTTGCACGGCATACGATTCTTAGTTGTATTGAGTGTCTGATGCCCATAAAATCTCTTTGATAATATACTGGGACGTAGGTTAGCTTCTATTGATATCTATTGGGATGAGTATTAATTTTTCTTAATAACAATGCTAAGGCTTATGTCGCCTAGAGCCTATCATCTCATCCCCTTTTTACCAAGATTTCTGTATTTATCGTAGCACCTGGTGATACTGTATAGCTTCTAGAAACTATATCCTTAAGTTGAAGAAGATGCTCTTCTCTATTAATTTGGTTTATTTGTGGAATATGGCTGATATTAGTCCCTATCAACGCCCACCACTCCATGGACATGTTTCCAATATAATATTCTCTCTGTTTCACTCAGATGGATAGTTGACTGCCCTTTTATTCCCATTAATGCGACACTGCTCCACTAACGGGCCATGGTGGCCACTACTCCCGCAGGTGAAGATCAACCTAATAACATAGCTGATAGAAGCATTCAGAAAACATTCATCCAAAATCACATCACATTCAAACTTCTCTCTCAGCATCCTCACGAGCCTAGTCCTCAGCTCCAAGGTCGAAAAAATAATCAATCGAACTTTAATTTTTATACAATTTATAATTATGCTTCAAAAAACAATCCACAAAATATTAAAAACAACTCTAAAAGATAAAAATAATGATAACGTGAATTAAACGCGGAAAGTCATCCTCACAAAATAGTTTAATTTTGTCCCCTACTGAAAATAGTGGTATAAATAATGAAGTACAATTTGCCCCTCGAAGATATAGATCTGAAAACGCGCTAAAATGTGATCAAAATACGCCTACTTTCTCTCCTACACTAGACTAGTAGTATTATTCACTAACTAAAGCTACTTTAGTGAATTTGGCATTAAACATTGACCGGTTACACAAATTATGGTTGACTCTCGAATCTTCACCACGTGCTTTAGATCTCTCGCAAAAGTTCAAAACCGTTATGGGTCTTCTACTCCTCTTATTTTTCTACGTGCCTTACTTAATTGTCGTAAAATTACTAACTTCGGATTATTTTTAGTTTCAATTATATAATTAATTATTTCCAAAATTTTCCAAATACTGTCAAAGTGAATTGTATTTTCATTTGTCTGTTCCACATGCATAATCACGTTACACGTTGACCATATATATAGTATATTAAGTGTTCACACTTATTTAATTCACCCATCAAAATATGTTAGTGCTTTATTTCGAATCTATCACAATTTTTTATTTTTTATTTATTTTAATCTCCCTAGCCTTAATCCATCCCAAAATATTCATTTCATATCTGTCTTGTCACTTGTTTACTACTCCCTCCGTCCCGCCGGATTTGGCCTAGTTCTTTTCGGCACGATTTTTAAGGAGGAGTAAATTACATTAATTAATAACCTTGAATTTGTGTTCCCAATAAAGGAAAATTAAAACTAGCCAATCAAATTCATTCTTAACAATTTAAAAGTATTAAACTAAAAAAGTGAAAGTGTAATGTTGGTCCCAAAAAGGAAATAGGTCAAGTCGGCCGGGACACCCCGATTTGGAAAACGGGCCAAATCGGGCGGGACGGAGGGAGTACCTCGTTAGTAAGAATAACGATGGATATTTTTTTAGCTCTAAAACTCTCAATAACATCGTATCGGTATTTAGAATCGTTTCAGACCAGGAAAAAAAAAAAAAAAAAAAAAGATCATAGGCGAACCTATAAAATATGACCTATTATTTTATAAATTAAAAAATATAGTCATATATGACACACAAAATATATATTATATTCATTATTAAAAAAAAGTAACATTTTTAAGGATTTCTACTTGCACAGTTGTTTACAATATCATATGCATCAGGGTTATTTAAAATATCTTCTCGATAGACAAAGTAGTCAAACCGTATCATTCAATCTTTCTTAAGACATTGATGCTATTTGAGAATTATAATTTTTGGATTAGAACTTTTAGGCGGTACAAATCGCTTGAGAATATTAACAGAAAAAAGAAAGAAGTTGGAGATACGCTAGCAAGAAGAGAAAGGATAGACGTCCAACAATTAGAGATGGTGCAATTTTTCAATAGAATTAAGTAAGATAGTTATAGGTTTGAGCTTGAATAAAAATAATATATTCTAGGCATACCCATATAAATATTTTATCTTGATTAAGACCCTATATATATTATTGGGCTACACATATTATAAATATTTTTTCCCATAAAAAAATATGTGTGTGATATAAATAATTCTAGCTTGGACCCACAAAATGGTGGGCCTTGGCATTCGCCCATGCTAACACAACCTCAACCAAGGCTCGGTCGGTATCCTACTCCCTCGAGTTTAATTAGTTTTAAAGTTTAGAATTTTATTTGTTGAGATTGATCGAGTCTAGCAAGTACGTATTCGTATCATTTTTTTACCGGTATATAATAACGTGGAAAACTATCTATTCAATCGTATTGTTAGATGTTTCCATCGTAAGAAAATTCACCTAACGTCGAACATAATTTACGAATTACACATTTTGTGAAACAAATATATATCGCATTCTTCGGTATCCATTTAACATTGGCATATTGGCATATATATTTTCTGAATAACAACAGGAATTAAAAAAATTGTGTCACGGAGAACTCAAACTCGTAACATTTGTAACTGAAACTTAACCATCTACTGTTAGACCTACACACACAAACTAATACTATTATTTTAGTAGAAAGGAATGTAGTTGTAACAAATAATCGAATACATATACACTACAAAATGATGTTCTTATAATAAAAGTTGGAGCCCTGATAAATTAATCATGCATGAAACTGAAGGGGTGGTGACTGGTGAGTAGTTTCCTCATCTCAAAGGAATCTTCGAGGCGGCATCCTCTCTCTCTCCTAAAGTATGCGACTCCATTCATGAATGGGGGAAAATCTTGACCGTAGACTAATCATCTTGACTCTCGTTGACTCGGCCACTTCATTTCCCCCATTATACTACTATAAATCATCTTATGCTCAAGACCATATTCTTCCATTTCTAATTATTTCTTCATTCATATCTCTCTCTCTCTCTCTCTCTCTCTTAGCTGGACATATTCTTCTCTTGTCTCTTCATCTCTACTATACTCTTCATCACTCCCCCCCAACACACCTTCCTCCAAAGAAGAAGAAGAAGAAGATATTCCGACAAATATGATGGTCAGTTCACTTACTTTTACTCATGTTCGTCTTTGATTCCGATTCTTGATTCGCTTCTTCTGCACGAGCATCACTCTTCCATCATGTAGTATTTCAGATTCCGATTCCGATTCCAATTCCAATTCCGACGTATTTTAGGGAAAAAATTAATACTAGCATGAATCTTTTCTTGATTATATTTATTTATGTATGAATTAAATTGTTGCAGAAAGTGATACTGAAGTTGGATTTGGCCGACGACAAAACCAAGCAAAAGGCCATGAAAAAAGTCTCCGGCCTTTCAGGTACCCATCAAACCTACCTAGCTATCTACTCACTCCGTCCCCTAATAAGTGTCCCCTCATTTCTCTTAAAAAAAAGCCCGGATCTTATCAAAAATTGCGAAACAGCCCCCAAACTCTATCTAATCTCACTTTTTGCCCAGGTCTAGAGTCGATCTCGCTTGATCCAAAGGACAAGAAGCTTACCGTCACCGGAAACATCGATCCGATCGACGTGGTGAGCAAGCTGAGGAAGATTTGCATGACCGAGATCGTGTCGGTGGGGCCGGCGAAGGAGCCGGAGAAGAAGAAGGACGACGGCGGACCGAAGAAAGACGACGGCCCGAAGAAGGATGGGCCGAAGAAGGAAGATGCTGCTGCCGTGTTGACGAAGCTGGGTTACCAATTACCCTACTATCAGAACCCTTACTACTATCAGAACCCCCAACACCACCACCACCAGCCGCCGGTAGCCGCCGCCGTGGCGCCGCCGTCGTACCCGGCGTACTACCAGAGGAGCGTGGAGGAGGATCCCAATGGCTGTGTGATTTGTTGATTGGTTGGTTATATGTGTTTTTTTTTTTTTGTTAAATTCCGATCTACTTTAGATGATGAACACTTCTTTTTTCTTTCTTTTTTAATAAATTGAAATGGTCAATTTCTTAGAATTAGAAAATTTTAGAATTAGTAGTAATTATTTGTTGGTTTATATTTTCTTTTGTTTTTGGAAAATTTTGGTGATTGTAGTTGTAAAAGTAGAGTTCCGAAAATAGAGAGTTATTTAGTTGTGTGTATAATGCCAACCGCGAATGTATATTTCGATATAACATTTCTTTTTTTTACTGTACTGTATCAATTAGGAGAGTGTTATTCGTTAAAAATATTTCAAAATTAGCTGCAATAAATAAATATGAATATAAAAAAAAAATACATTGATTTTAAAATTATGTTTAATCGAAATGCAATAGAGGCTTTCATACACCTCATTGAATTTTCTGACTTTGAAAAAATTCCCACATTGTCGATTTTTTTTAAAAAATGGTTTGAAAAATTCAAAGATTTTGAAATATTTGAAGATGTTGAAAATTGCGTCACGAGTCGTGGCTTTGGGAAGTTTGCATTTTAGAAATCAATTTCCTTACGTAAGTATAGACCAATAATTGGTGATGGGTGCTTCTTCTTCCGCTTTTTTTTAAATAATTTTTTTTAATTATTTTTTTTATTATTTTAATTATTTTTTTAATTTAATAAGTAAAATTAAAAATTAATAAGGTCAATTTACGTTAGCAAATAGGCCAATAACGAAATACGTACGTGAGGGGTAGTCTAGAGATTACACAGTCACGTTTTTTCGCAAGTGGGGTTTGTATACGCATTCAACTTTGTTGGTAAAATATTTCGTCACACATCACACCTCCGGTTTGACGTGTTAAATTGGACGGAACGGGGAGAGTATTAAAATTATGTAAGACAAAACACTGCATTTATAATGCTTTCAGCATCAGTTTTAAATATATGAGTTGCCAATTCTTATTGCCCGACTCAAGAATAAACAATAAATTCAATAACTGTCAAGTAATTATCATATTCTTCTTATTATTTATTATGCGAATTAAAAATGCAATACAAGAATACATCATGAGCCAATGTTTTCAGCATATATTCCAACTAACCAATAACAGCTAGCTTAGTCTGTTTGTTTATTAAAGAAATGGGTTATAGATAAGATTAATTTTTTATTTTTTATTTATGACTTAATTGTCAATCTATTCGGTTTTACACAATTATGTTTTTTTAAAAGGGAACTAGTACTCGCCCACGCGCGATGCGCGACTCCGTAAGTTACGAATATTTAATAAAAGCAGCGAAACGGAACGTAAACATAGCACACTAAGAGCAGACAAATATAATGTTAGTGCACTACAACAACACAATATGTAATACATTTCGGAACACTTCCTTATATACAACAATTGTCGTCCCGGCTGATGCGTCAACGTCAGTTACTAAATCAAAAAAACTAAACCCTTAAAAAAAAATGAATCCTAAAAAAAAACTGAACCCTAAAAAAAGAGACTATTTTGCAAATGTGAATAAAAAAAAAAAAACCCGTAAAGTCATGTATTGATTTAAGTGAAAACCGTAAATTACAGTTTGTTTATGAAATTTACATATATGAACAATTAGGTTTTTCATGATTTTTTTTAAGTGATTTATAAATATTGTGTCACCCAATGTATGGTATATTTATTTATTTCTGTTCTATTTTTGGGCTCATTAAACTTTGACCGATATCTTATTGTTTTAGACCACTAAGTTAAATAAAAATTAAAGGAAAGAAAACTGGAATAAATAGAATAGAATTTAACACGTGACATTAAATAAAATAAAATTAAATTATAAATATTTGTTAAAATACAAAATTACAATTGTTTGAAATACAAAATCAAAATATCAAATAATAGAAAATAAGATGAGAAGATTTTTTTTTTTTATTCAAAGTATAGCAATATTGGTGTCTATTTGTAAAGAATTGAAAATCATAATTTATGGTATAATTTTTAATTTTTTTAAATAAATATTTATCTCCATTATTTTGAAAATAAGAATTATTTTGATGTAATTATTTCCACCCATAAATATTTGCCAAGTGGCAAGGAGGAAAGAGAAGAGGGAAGAGAGAGAAGAAAATATGACGGATAATTTTTTGTGTTCACACTGGGCCATAATTTTTTGTTTTAGACCCCTAAATTATAGTTTTTAGGTTTAGACCCCTGAAATTTTCATTTATTACAAAATTGACCCCGCAATCAATTGAAAATTGATAACTGCCAAAAGTGTAATCTTTTTATATATATATAGATAGCAATTAAATGTCCAAATTATAAATTTTGTCATGGATCTCAATTCAAAATATTTACTCCTGACGTGTTATGTGTGTTTTCCATCGTCTAGAATTGAGATGTTGAGATCTTAAAATTATAACGTGATTGTGAAAATTTTGGACATTCAATTGCAACTTCGCGAGGATTGGAACTAGTGGCGGAGGCACCTTATGTCCATAGTAAGCTTAAGTCCACCCTATTTTATTTTATTTTTAAATTTTAGTTCTTGTATGCTTCAATTTTTGTTGATTTAATTTTCTTCTTCTTGTAAGCTCATACCAATTGCGAGAAAAAATGAGTAATTATCATCTCTATGCCACTAACTAATCAAGCCTCTGCTATTATAAATTTTTGGCTCCACCACGGAATAGAACATAGTTTGATAGGTGTTATATTTTGAAAGTTAATTTGTCAATTAAACTTTTCAAAAGGGAAGGATTAATGATATACCATATTAATTATATTGTTATTTTATATTATTTCTATTTTAGTTTAGTTAATAAATTGTACACAAGTATTGCTATGTTTATTGACTCGTTGTCTAGTTGAACTATCAGAGTGCGTCTAGTTAGTCTATTACATTCAAGGCGTAACCTAAGATCTTTTTCAATAAATGGACATTATGAATTAAGGTCTTCTCGAGATCAAGTGAATCGAGATGCGACCGATACAATCTTGGAGTAAGGCCGTATCAATAAAACTCTAATAAACTACGGTAATACATATTTATATGGTACAAACCTTTATTTTTTGGGAGTCACTTTATTACAAGATACTACTCCATCCCGAATAAATGCCCTGACTAGCAAACTTTTTTGTCAAACTGTGCAGAAATTATGTCAAACTGTTGTACATACTCCTATAGTCATTACATACTCTTTACATTTTCACTTTTATATGCAGTGATTAGGGATAAGAATGGTAAACTTACCTACCTTTTTTATACTTACGATTTAGTGGATGAGACACTTATTCGGGAACGGAGGGAGTATGAAATTATGTCACATTTGCCATTAATTTGGACAACACAACTCAAAGTAGGTGACGAAACGAAATAAGTAACTCACAAAGATTGCAAAAGGTTAAAAACAAAGAAAGTATATATGGGTGTCGCTTACGAGTTGAGCCAGCCGGCAAATTTTGGCACAAACTAGTATGAGATTAGACAATTGGAGGGAAATTATAATTTTTTTAAATAAAAAAAATAATAAATTTTGGTATTAATATGTAATCAAAATTGGGTATATGATGGAGAATGAAGAATAATTAGAGTATTTTAGTTATTAATTTATTTAATAGTTTAATCGTTAGGGTTTTAGTTTAATTATATATTTTATTTCAGTTTATGAGCTTGGTCTGTTTAGTTAATCTATATATATGTAATTTCATTATGTAATGAGGGAGTCGAATTTGATATTGAAAATTAGGGTTTATTCCCCTTTCGTGTGTCTTCCGGTATTCTGTAGAGAATCAATGGAATTTCACCTTATCTGCGTTCTCTTCCGGTATTGTGTGAGTCACAATCAACGGATTTAAACGCTTCCCCTGCATCAGTATATTATGAAGGCCAACATGCACTATAGACATGAAAAATGTCGTCATCGTTGAAAATGACGAGACATGAAATCTAATTATTTTGTAATCGATTTAGCACTATCTTGATTTTGAAATTACACTACACATGGCATCATGAATATTTATTAGCTAATCAATATAGTTTTATAAGTAATGATAGAAAAGATTGTTTGTTTCATCTATGTTATAACAACATTAGTACTTGGAACTTTTCATTGTGGGATTATGAGAAAAATCTATTGTTCTCCGGTCTCGCTTGACGTCTTGCAGCTCGTTGAATAAATATGGAAACGTAGTTTATAATGAATCAGATCAAGAAGTACGATAGACTATAACTAAGGTGTAACTGGATATATATAGAATATCCGAAAATATGTAGTATAAAATGAATCAGACTAAGTGATCAAATGATACGGCGAGAGTATATAAATATAAATAGCAAACAAATTCAAGTATGAGTCTATGAGATAGTCATGTGGAAGTGGGTCGCATTAGATCACCAATTTGATCACTCAATCATTGAATATCTCGTACCCGCTTTATTTTAAATCCATCATTTTTCTTAACAATTGAGATAATTGTTATCTTCGACCTCATTACACGATTACTCTCGTCTCAACCAAATTGCAATCCTTTATCTAACTTTGTACTATCTAATTTTTTCCTTATTGAAGATATTTATAACCACGGAATATATGGGCGCTAGCTAGGTACTAGTCTTTACTAATTTTCTTCATCATTTAATTCTAGAGTTGCATAGTCGGCCATGATTTTCAATTTTTATTTTTGCTTTAAACTATAAATCATTTTCATCATTTAGTATTGGAGTTGCATAGTCCACAAACACGACCACTTTGCTTTTTTATTTATGATTATTTTTCAATGTCAATTTTCAATTCGTTCCTATCTTTCCAACCCAACCACGCAATTATTTTTTGTCTATATATATTTGACATTATATATGTAAATTTTGTCTTTATAGTACCTTTTTTCTTAAACGTAATAAAATTAAATACGGCAACGAGAGAAAAGGGAATGCTAAGAGTCGCATCGATATGAATATACATATGATTTGTGGTCTTTATCCTCGTAAATAATGAATGTTTTGAGTGCAAGAAGCAACAATAAAACTATTGTTTTTTAATAATATTCTATTTGTAACAAGATATGTGTGGCCTTCATCCTCACATATGATTGATGGTTTGAGACTTTGAGTGCAAGGAGCAATAACAATACAATTGTTTTGATAATATTATATTCATAATCATTAATAAATAAATGCATAAAAAGCAATTGTAATACAATTACTATGATAATGTTGTATAACTTGAATAAGTAATTAAAGATGAATGGTTGGTGTTTGTAGTGAGTATATTTTGTAAGCTCAATTAATCTGCACCGTAAGTTTAACGGGATAAATAAAATTGTTACGATTGAATTAAGACGAAAGTTGACAGATTCCATGCCACACTCACATTCTCAGCCCTCTCTCAACATTTCCATCACTCTCCGCACTTACCTTGTGTCAACTGTCAATCGCCGTCAGAGATAGCCAAATTAATAAGCTTCATCCGTCGTGGATTCATCTCATCTTTAGTCCCTTAGTATCATCCACGTTGTTCGGATCTTCGAGTCGTCCGCGAATTCCACCATTGCTTACGATCTATGGATTTTTTTTTTACTTTCATTTACTTTTGTTTTCAATCATATTTATAACTGTAATAACTTGAGCATCGGAGGCCTTACAACTGACACCTCTATCGATGTTCTCCTTAGGCCTTGAATGTAATATTTGTTGTGTTGATATAGATTGTTAGTGCCCAGATCGACCGAATGAACTGAACTTAATTGGGGTCGGGTGTATTTGAAAGTGACCATATATAATATCGTGCAACAAGATGAAATGTACCCGAGTTCAATAGGGTTGTTCTTTTTCGACACCAGACTCGTCTCAATCAATATCGAGACCTTGTGCAAACTAGAAATTGGGCTCATATAATTTTTTTTTTCCTTTTCAAAATATCACTAAAATTAATTATTTTACGTCAATCTCATAAAAGCTACTCCCTCCGTCCCATTTATAATGTCCCATTTGCTTTTTGACTTTTTTCGGCACGCGTTTTCACCGAGACGTAGTACGGGTTTTACGATATAATTTTGAAATATTATTTCTTTTACGGGATATCCCGACACTCGTAGTATCCCGTAAAAGAAATAATATTTCAAAATTATATCGTAAAACCCGTACTACGTCTCGGTGGAAACGAGTGCCGGAAAAAGTCAAAAAAAACAAATGGAACATTATAAATGGGACGGAGGGAGTACTATACTAACAAATATGCAAAGAAGGAAAAAAAAGAAGGGTAAAAAGAACATAATGGAAAAGGAAGAGGGAGAAGGAGAAGGAATCATGCAATTAAAATGTAGAGAACTATAAGGATCAATTTTTGTAGGCCCTTATGATTTAAACCTTTGTTTAGGCCTTATACTTTTCCGGGGCCCATTTAATTTGAGACCCTGTTGTAAAGAACTTGATGAACATGTTCAAAGACGGGTCTGTTCAGCATGAGATTTTAAATATCATGTTAAAAGTGAAAATAAAGAGTACACATTAAAAATGTAAAAATCGATTTTGTATCACTTTAAGAAACAAGAACATTGAAATGAAACGACTCAATGCAGTACACAATTATTAAAGTGAAACCGAAGAAGTAATATAAATGGTCACAATTGGACCTCGGCCATAGTCTTCTATTCGGGCTTAACCTAAATATTACATACAACTGAGCCTCGGTCATGTTTCGGATGAGATCATTTGTCCCTAAAATTGTGTACCAATCGTGTACCCAAGTCAAAACTACTTAATTTTGTTTTTATATTTTTAATTGTTGTAAATTCAATAATATCTTAAATTGACAAAATTACGTAATTTTGACTTAAGTACACAATTGATACACAATTTTGAAGACAGGGGATCCCATCCGGTCATGTTCGTGTAATTTGCTAATTTATAATTTTGTCTATGTGGTTAATAAATAAGTACCTAAAATTTAAAGTTTTTGCCTCTCAATTTTTCATTCCCTTGTTTATTCCCTAAACTCGTTTTGCCTCAATCATCCAACTTTATGGCCCAAACAAGCCCAAGTGAGCAAATATTATGGGCCAAGCCTATCGGCCTCATCGCTTTCGCATTAAATTTTGGTAAAAATCGATAACTTTTCCTGAGCAAGTTCCGATGGATCATGCCTTTCTTTGGCACGAAATAATAAAATATTTCATTCGTTTCAATTCAATAATCTTGTTTCTTTTCGATAAAGAATATCAGTTGCAATGTTTAAAGTTAAAATAATTAGTGGTAAAAAGTAAGAGAAATTGTAATTAAGGAGAGATAACTCAATATTGTATACATGACTATTGAGACGGGTCATGAGAAATATCAAGAAATGTGATATTATCATAAATAAGTTGAAATGATAAAAAATAAATTAAAAAAAAATTGCGGTGGAATTAGGTGTGACGTTCAAAAAAATAGATATTCATATTGTGATGGGAGTTGGGAGTCTTGGGACACTTCGAAAATGTAGGTAATGGTGGAGGTAGAAAATAGACTGGAGGGAGCTAAAATGAAAATGATTATCAAAATAAGGGTGCTAAAATAAAAAATAATAATCCCAAAATTTATTATTTTTAGTGTACGAAAATTTCAAAATTTATGAGTGGGGTGTGCTACTGCTAGTACTTGCTCCGACATATCCTAGAATTCGCTACTTAGAGTGTGTTTGGTAGATAAGATAGGATATAGTAAGATTAATAAGCATGAGATTATTAGTATGGATAGGAAGTAAGATAAGTTATCTTTACTGGTGTTTGGTAGGTAAGGTTAAATGGTGAGATAAGTTAAATAGGTATTTTGTATTATATAAAATTCAATATTAAAATTGAATTTACCAAAATAACCTTACATTTTTTCTAACATATTATTGATTTTTTTATTTTTTTTTATTTCAAATACATATGTTAATTCCTAAAATGTGTCATATTAGGAATAATTGGGAAAATTATAAAATTATATCCAAAACAATCTTTTAATAAAAACTAACTTATCATAAATAATAAAATACACAAACTGGAGTAAAATTTAAAAACACATTCCTGAAGTGAAAAGATACAAACTGTGGTAGTTGAAAATTTTCTGATGTTGAATTTTAATTATGAATAATAATTATGGCAACAACAAATGTTATGAAATTAATTAAAATTATTTCAAAATAATAATAATTAAAATATCTTTATGCACAACCCTTTTCTTTCTCGCCACCATGGCCACCGCCATTGTTTTCCAAAAGAAGGGGCAAAATGGTATTTTCCAGTCCTAGTCTGTGCCACTGTTTCACTTGGGTAAAGTTATCGGAGCTATTTGGTCAAATTAGTTATGTAAGTGAAATAGTGAAATAAACTTGGGCTTTGACATAGTAACGGGCCCCCAAGCCTACCCATCCTACCTACCAAATGCATGTTAACTCAAGATAAATAATCCTATCTTCCTTAAACTTACCTACCAAACACTCCCTTAATGTAAATCCATACTAATTTCTAATCCGCACTTATATTTTTGTTTAGTAGACACGACGAACAACATATAGGTCATGTGTCGGATATAAACACGTTGTTACAATCGTTATTCCGTCAAAATAATAACATCTCCTACCACTCATATTAATACAATTCAATGTGAATACTAAATATATATAAGAAAATTTCTCTATTTTATCCATAATAGAGATTAGTGCACCATGCCAAATATAATACTATTAATGTTAGGCGTAATTTTTATACTCCCTCCGGTCTTTTACAGTTGAGTCACTTTCCCGATTGGGCCGGTCTCTCCTAGTTGAGTCGTTTCCTTTTTGGGTAAAAATTAAGTATTAAACACACAACTAATTGTACCCCTTATTTTACTTAATTAACCTACTAATTACGCCTCAATTTCTCAATTTCTCCATTATCGCCATTGCCGTCTCTCTCGAAATAATTTTAAATTAATTTAAAATAAATCCAGAAAAGTTTTAATTAAAAAAAAAAAAAATCCAGAATAGTTTTTTATTTTAATTTTAAACATCAACAATAATTTTATAAAAAAAAATCAAGAAAATTTTAAATTAATTTAAAATAAATCCAGAAAAGTTTTAATTTTAAAAAAAATCCAGAAAAGTTTTTTATTTGAATTTTAAACATCAACAATAATTTTATAAAAAAATCCAGAAAATTTTAAATTAATTTAAAATAAATCCAAAAAAGTTTTAATTTAAAAAAAAATCCAGAAAAGTTTTTTATTTTAATTTTAAACATCAACAATAATTTTATAAAAAAAAATTCCAGAAAATTTTAAATTAATTTAAAATAAATCCAGAAAAGTTTTAATTTTATAAAAAAAAAATCCAGAAAAATTTTTTATTTTAATTTTAAACATCAACAATAATTTTACAAAAAAAAAATTCCAGAAAATTTTAAATTAATTTAAAATAAATCCAGAAAAGTTTTAATTTTATAAAAAAAAAATCCAAAAAATTTTTTTATTTTAATTTTAAACATCAACAATAATTTTATAAAAAAAAATCCAGAAAATTTTAAATTAATTTAAAATAAACTGAAAAAAAAAAAAAATATTAATTAATAAAAAACATTTTTTATATTAATTAAAACAACTCTTCTCAATTATAAACATAATCTCATTCTCTTCTCAATTACCAAACATACTTAAAGTACTAAACAACTCTTCTTAATTCTCGTGTCGAAAAGTTTCGACTCAACTGTAAAAGACCGGAGGGAGTAACCAACACTTTACTAATAAATTTTTATCTCATTGCATCTTATAATTTATCTTGAAATTATTAATATAAGCTTTTGAATATAATCGTATCGAACCGTGTTTATATGTGAAAACTGTATCAACCTATAAATGACTGCAATTGTAGCTTAACAACAAAATTTTTAAAGACTACGTCTCGAGTTCGAGACATTTGGCGCACGGCCGCATAAATGGCTGCAGTTGTGTTCTCAAGCTTGCAGAAAAAGAGTATAATGTAAAATTGGATGCACAGAATTTTCTGGGAATTGTGCAAGAGTGGAAGAATGGAGCATCAAACCACTAAATTCAATTAGCGTGCATGTAATTAAGTTGTATAACATCCATAATCAAAGATAATTCTGCACCATCTTCATCTAATCTTCTTTCCACATCTCCACCCAATTCTTCTGCACCTGTTCAAACCCTAGCAGCGATCCCTCCTCCGCCTCGTCCAAGCTCGTCGACAGGCTGCCGTACGCGATCCCGAGCGCCGAAGCTCCGAATGTGAACAAAGTAGTCAAAAATGGCAGCCACAGCGGCACTTTCCACATCCCCTTCTCTATCACCACATCGAAGCCTTTCAGCAGGGCAAACCCTAGTACCAATGGCACTCCGACGTACGACAGGATTCGCTTGATCATCCTCTCCCACACCACGTCCGGTATCTTATCGTCGTCGTCTTCGCCGCCGTTGGTAGGCGCGCCGCCTTTCCTCGCGGCGGATTCGCCGCCCTTCGGCTTGACGGAGAATCCCTTCGCGCCGTCGTGGATCCGCCACGTCCGCGGCGATTGGCGGCAGCCGGCGGGGATGGGCCGGTGGATTTGCGGCGATCGGTCTGGTTTTGCGGCGTGTGACGGCGTTATTTGCTGGAGAAGGGTAAGGGTTTTCATAGTCATCGTCTCTACTGAAATCTGTGTTTTTCTTTAAGGAATTTTCTTGTGTGTGTTTGTGTGTGTGTGTGTGTGTGTGTTAGTGTTGGTGATTGGAAATATCTTATCCAAATACATGAATGGCTGTGAATTTCTTGTAAATGGTGAAGTAGAAGACTAAAAAATTATATCTACTACTTTTTGTCTATTAGCAGAGAACTAGGGAGATATTTCTCCATTGAACTTTGTAATTTGCTTAATATTAGTAACAATTTAATTAATCTCTTCAAACAAAATTGTTCAACTTCTGCAAATTTGTTCTCCTCCAAATTATGTCACTGAACCATATACTGAAACAGTGGTGAGAGTTATGAATAAAGCCAAGAGAGTAATGTGTTCTTACACATAGAGGTTTCATTTGCATAATTATGTAAAAGATTGAACTGTATGTTGCTATAGTTTGATCAAGAGAAAATTCACAATCAGGCACAGACCTGCATATCTTCTGAGTCACCATCCGAAAATAGGAAAACCGGAGTTTCTATGTGTTGATTATAATCTGTCTAAAAACCTCTGTCACGAACAGTCAGTTCATTTAGTTTTTCTTAGGGTTTTCATGAAGCTTTCATGGACAAATTAGCGCTCTCAAGTGATGCGGAACCTTGAATTTAGCGAGAAATTGTGGAGTTGGTGATCAATATATGAACAGGGTCGAGTTAATGTTGGAAATTACCAAATTTTCCCTACTTTAAATAGTGAAATCTGTAATTTACATGACACATAACCTGAATGTGGATACGCGGAGAGATGTTATATATGTGCTGTTATGTGGAATATGTGCCTTATATGCTAAATATATCAGATAAACACCCTTAGAGGCTTCAAAATTTTCTCTGTTGGGATTACTCCTGTAATCACATACGATTGCTTCAAATTACCTGACCAGTCACATATCACGTATGCTCTTATATATTCAAAACATTATTAGGAAAACTGAACTGCTGCTGCTTTGTAAGAAATTGATTGTTGGAGAAACATTGAAGTTGATTTTTCTGTTCTAGAACCATTTTTTTTGCATATGGAACAGTTCACCTACATATTGTACAGTCATGGTTTCAACCTGCTTATTGTAATCTTAAGACGTTTAATCATCAGTTGCCAGGCTTCCTTAACTTCTCGTACGATTTTCGTGAAACCTGCATTAACATATTGGCATTCTAATTAGCTATGCTGCTGCTTGGGCAAAACATTTTTTTCTCACGCGGTTGGTTAAAAATCAATGCTGTCTAAGAAGTAAGAACTAACCTGATTGTGGATAGAGGGAGATCCCCGAGGAGGACGAATGATTCCAGCTGGTGAAGTTGATGCAGAGTTTCCAGCAGAAGATGGAATACATGTCCCGGTAATAGGCGACTGATTGTAGGGAGAGAGTGGGGAACGCGTCATAGCTGTCTGGTGGTACGAAACTGGGGTCTGATGGCTCGAATGATAAGGAGAAGGTGTTGAGGTATGCATCTTTCCAGGAGATTGAGATGACATTCTCCCACAAGCAATCAAATTTATCTTTATTCTGTAAAAACAAGATGAAACACCACCATTAGCCAACCTCCTCAATACTGAACATTAGTCATTAACTAAGGGAACCATAGCTTACTGGTTATGTAAGTCAACATATTCATCAGTTTCATCGTATATTTGTTCCTGCAGAAGACATAATAAGCATATGAGATTTAGTTCAGTTTATCTACCGTTAATCGTAACAACAATTGTTAACTCATTACTCATATAATATGACCTGAAGTAGTTCTTCCAAGACATCTTCCATTGTTATTATGCCAAGAACTTGTTCATCTGTATGAGAAATAGAAACTAAACTGTCGACTTTAATTGTTCTGTCATTTCTTCTCTCTGCTGGATTCAGTTTTCCATTTGCACCTTCTATAACGTCATTGAGAGGAGTAGTACTCTTAACCACCACAGCCATATGGCTTTGCCCTTTCTGGAATTGGTTCAGTATGTCGTACAGTGGTAGGCATTCATGAACTCTGCAAGGCAATTCACTTTCTGAGGATGAATTGTTTAAAAGATTTTATCACCATTATACCATATGATCAATGCCGGAAATAATACCTAGGTATTCTTCTGATGGTTAGATTTCTGATTGGGGTTCCATCTTCAGGTCGGCTCTTTATTAGATTCTTGACCTTAAGTCGAGTCGACAGCATAGGAGTAAGAGTATGTGAAAGTGAAACATTGACAGGCAAAAGATACTCTAAAATTGTATAGATTGACCTCTACATATAGATCTTTGCATGCTTTCTACTTCAAATTATCTTATGAGTGGATACTAGTTTTAGAATTACATTCCTGAAAATGCATGCACTCTTGACATGTAAAATTTCATAAAACACCAAATGCTGCTTCTCAAAGAGGGCGTTTCTAACTATTTATCCTGAATTTTAAACCACATACGAAAGTTTTAGTAGGTTGAACTCACCAAAACAAGCCCAACAATGTTAGCTGGGCTTCCCATGTACACAGGCACCCGACTATGCCCTTTACTCATTATCAGACTCATTGTGTCACTGAGGAAGAGATCAGATCATTATAGAGGAACAAGAAAAGCTTGCAACGAAGAAGAAGTTAAAGTGAAGGGGCATAGCATACTTGTCCAGTTTAGCATTAAGATCTAAGGAAAATACTGAAGTTAAAGGTGTCATTGCATCTCTTGCTGTTTTAGCAGTCAAGTCTAGAGCTCCAGAGATGATGGTTGTTTCATTGTGGGATAATTCACCTCCTTTTCCTGCCTGATTGCTCAAATTTGTTCGCATGTAGGGAAAAGGTGAGAAACTGCTATTCTTCTTTACCTGAATGTGTGGAAGATGTATAATGCAGGTTTTGAATTTCTAAACGAACCTCGTTTCCATGCATATCGACAAGTGTCTTCAGCTCTGCACGCCTCAGCAGAGCAGAGTGTCCTTTGCCAAGTAGCAAGTCCAGAAGCTTGAGGTATGTGCAATACAAACTTAATTAAACCCTTTAGATACAAGATATATGTTGATTATACAGAGATAGCCGTGTAGTTTCTTTGCTTGTGGGCCATGTCTTGTTTAAAGCTAGACAAAAACTTGAATTACCTTGCTAATAGGGTAAGATAGAGGGAAAAAGATTATGACTAGCAGCCTAACTACTATCGATAGCCTTGCACCAATGGTCAAACCGTATCTGGAGCACACGGCTTGAGGGATAATCTGATCAAAATTATGGTTCCATTTATTTTTCTTGTAAAGAAAGATATTAGCAGCTCTGTTTTTTTCTTCTAGATACTACAGACCTCTCCGAATGCAAGTATGAGCGTGACTGAGATTAGTACAGCACCCCACGCAGGGAGAAGTGAATCGACGAATATAGGAAGTGCCTTGCATGATGATCAGAAAACGAACTTCAGTTGAGGAATCAACGAATATAGGAAGTCCATACTAGTGTTTGAAAAAGGCTACTGATTTTTTCTTGTTACCTCCATGGCAAGTGCATTACATATGAGGAGTGTACAGAGAAGCAAGTGCTGATTCTTGACAATAGGAAGTATCTTTTCTGAGGAAACAGATAGAACTATGAATAAGCTTGAATTCAACTAGATTTTTGAAATGAAAACATATATGTTTAACTCAGTTCAAACATACTAACCAGCATTCTTTCTGTCTTCTGGCTTGCCAGCTTTGATCAGGACTTCGAGATCAACGAGGCTGAGGGACATCAGCCCGAGAGTGAGACCAGACATGAGCCCCGCGAAACAAACTAGAGCTACACATATCACTAAATAAACCCAAAACATGGTCTCGCAACATGGGACATCGTTTGCTGCCATTGCAATCTTAACACAGGTATGTACTAGATTTGGTTTTTGGTTCTGTTATAGATAAGTTATTGTGGTGAATTGTGGTGAAATGGCTATATAAAGTCGAGGGAGAGGGACAGTGGACCAATGTCGACGCAACAGCCAAGAACTGTTGGCTTTTGAGTAAGATTAATATGGTTATTGGGGAATGATGATAGCATATGTACTAGTTAATCCTATAAAATTATGCATAATGATCTGGTGGAAACACCACCCACCCCGTACCGTTAGGCCAGTACATGCACTCCTTTCTTTCTCTTTTTCTCTCTTTATTGTTTTTCTAAAAAAACAATTACTCCCTCCGTCCCATTATATTAGTCGCATGACTCGCATCGGATATTCCTATATGAGGTATAAAATATTCCAATGAGATTAATATAATGAGACTATGGAGTGTCTAGAAATTTAAATGTTGTACTGCAGAAGACTCGAACATGAAAGTTTTGGTTTCAGATTTTAAAATTGATTTCCACTGCCCCACCATTGTTTCCATAGGTTGAATTATAGGAGTATCTTTTGGGGGGAAAAGAACCTGAAAAAAGGTTACGTGATTGATTATAATAGATTTTATATGTGAAATTTTAGGCCGACCATGGATTTCTTTTGTTTTTTTTTTTTACAATAAATGTATGTTTCTTGTTGTTCTTTTAAGACCCCCCCCCCCCCCCCCCCCCCCCCCCCCCCCTACTAGATGCAGCTAGAAGGTGAAGTACTAAGATTATCGAGATGATACGTATTTTTTCCTGTACGAGAATTAACGAATGGTAGATTTACATGCTGAGTGCTTTTGTTAAAAAAATAGATTTCCATGTGCATCTAGTGTATATTTTTTTTACTCAATAAAGAAGTGTCATCTTTCGTGAGATGTTTCGAAGAGGAAAACGTATCTACGGCCCCGCGGTGGGGGCGGAGGGAGGGAGGGAGTGTAAAATACTGCCGACTATAAGTAAGTGCACCGTAGTTAATAACAGTAATAAAGTTAGTGTAGTTGATTATTTTATACAGTAGCGTAAATAAAAATGTTTGGATTATGCATAGTGGGACATGTCGAACCAATATACTACTATTCTTTATGGAAATAGCATAAGTTAAAGACTTACCAAGATAAATTAGGTATGTGTATTTATCGTATATATTGCTCTCTCCGTTCTACTTTATTGACCTAATTCTTTGTATTTTAGATTATAAGACTAGTGAAATGTGACGATCCAAAATACCCTTTCATCCACTTCACTTGATTTCTTTTATAAATCGGGACATCTCACTTCAATTAGATTGTTTCTTAAAATGGGAAGAATTAACCTTTACTTTTCGCTATAAATACTGTGTATAAGATCTCGTGCCGAAATGAAATAAACCAATTGAAGTGAGACGGTCTCATTTAATTTGTCCACAAGTAGTATAAAGTACTTCCTCCGCCTTATTTAATTAGTCCACAATTAATATTATATACTTCACATATACATTTAAACTTGTAGACTAATTACGTGGTGGGACGAAACGAGTATTTAATTGTAAATTTGATTAAGTCGAAATGTTCTAGTTGCTAAAAGACAAAAAGGGTGCCCTTTTGTGTAGTAGGTAATCTACTAGTAGTTGTTATTGTGATTTAGGTAATGAGAAGAAAGTTATTTATTAATTAATTAAATATGCAGTTTACGCGAAGTAAACGCGGGCTCAAGCTCATGTCATGTGCTATTTAATTTTACCAAATAACGAGAAAATGGCCTAATTAAGTAGTATTAGACTAGTGTCTCAAAAAATCAATAAAACAAATTATTTCATGACGTGAATTTTAATTTTCAAGTTAATAATTTTATTTATTATTATTTTTTTTGAAAATATTCAATTTGATTTCTTAACCATCCCCCCAACATTCGTTCCATTGATAACAAACTAGCCATTTCAAAAGTTTTTTTTTTTTTTTTTTTTTTTGTTTTAGTAGCCATTTTCTAAATGTTTTTAGAAATCTTATGCAAATATTATTACTTCCTCCGTTCCACATAATTTATACATCTAGGGTGTGACATATAAATAAAGAAAATAGATATATAGTTGTATGTGTTTTTAAAATATATTTTTGTGTATTAATTTATTTTATTTTAAGAAAACGAACTAATAAATGAATATACGGAAGAAAAAAAGTAGACTCATTAAGTGAGATTGATAGTACTACTTTTTCATCAAGTGCAAAAATTTGCTGAGAAAATAAGTTAGAAAAATAGGTCCAATTATCTTCTCTTAAAAATTAAACTAAAAAAATATCAACAGAATCAACCCAAAAAATATATATATATATATAATAATCATTTTCGTCCATCAAAATCCTTCTTCCGACTTCCTCGAGATGTGCTGAGACACTGAAGAGAGCTGAAAAATCAAAAAATTCATCAATCCACCCATCTAATATCCATGAGAAACGTTCTCTTACTCACCTCGTGCATTCTTAATATTTTTATCGGTAATGTGACAATGATAAGGTTCATTTTCTTTCAGATAGATATTAAAATCTTTTATTCATTAATAATATATTACATCATTTGTTGACGCATTAAGAATGTCCACGGCGGTAGGGGAAGGAGAGCATTCCTCCTATATTTGTATGAATCTAAAAGCAAATAAATGTGTTTAAGGAAAATAACTCTGTAAAAAATAAATTTATAACTGTACCTGGTGGACTAATAGAGAGCTGCGTAGAGTACTGAACGATCTCCTAGATTGCTCCTTCGGAGAAGAAGACGACGCCGTTTTTGCAGCAGCCGGCGACGTAACGTACGAAGGCGGGCTGTGACGGTACGACGAGAACGACGCTGCTGCGCTTCTCCATTTTCCCGAAGACGCTGCCGATGAAGATCTTCTTGAAGATGGAAACCTCACTCTAATTCTGGAAATCCGACGTGGAAATTAAGCACATTTTATAATAATAGTAAAAAGTTACGTGCAAATGCACATAAAAGAATTTTTGAATTGATAATTATTTTTATTTAGGTACTTATGCAATCGGAAATTTAAATAGACAATTATTTTTTAATTGTATATTTATTGATTTTATTAATAATAACGAATTACTATATTGAAGTGCAAAAAAGGCATATCATATTTTATAAGAATTCACATTTTTATAATAGAATAATAGATTGTTCGAATAGGGTTAATTTGCATTAAATATTTATGGAAGAATTTGAGTAAGCTAAGCTCACTTGTCATGGATCTCGACGTGATGATCAGTTTCATCCATTATTTGTTCCTGTGAATTGATGAAAATAACAAAATTATATATTGATAGAATTCCGTCTTATTTAAAAGCGCGAACTTGGCTCGGGCGGGATATGAATGCTTGCAAATTAAAACCTAACCTGCAGAAGCTCTTCCAAGACGTCCTCCATCGTTATGATGCCGATGACCTCTTCGTTGACGAATCTGCTGCTGATGGATTCGAGCTCTTCGCCCGAGAGGCTCCCGTGCACTCGGTTAAACACCTGAGAGGCGGCGCGAGCTTGCTTCACGGCGTTGCCTAGGCCGCCGGATGAAGTTTCGCATACCTCAAGGAGCTCTCTCTCCCCGGTTAACGGGTTAATTTTATCCGACTCGATTATGATGCTCGGGAAGTTGGTGTCGCTCTGAGACGTCTCCCTTTCATCGCTCTCGGATCTCACTACCACGGCCATGTGGCCGTGGCCCTCTTGGAACAACTTTAGCACGTCGAAGAGCGACCAGTTGTCGTAGACTCTAGAGATCGAGTATTTGAAAGATTAGACGAAATCGCCTAAGTAAAATGATATTAGTACATACCTTGGAATTCTTCTTATGGTGAGTTTTCCTATGGGAGTTTCATCCTCGGGGCGGTAGAAGATTAAGTTTTTGGCCTAAACATGCACGATAAACAAATTTCAAGTATTATTATTGGATTGTTGAGAAAAGTTAGGGTAAATAAAATGTGTTTGGTTACAAGAATGAGGCCAATCATGTTTGCTGGATTGTTGGAGTAGATTGGTATCCTACTGTGGCCCTTGCCTGCAATTGTCTTCATCGTATGTCTAGAGAGAGAGAGACAAAATGAACGATTTATCAAGGTTGCAACACAAGTTTTTCGATCTGTTCGTCACGTTTATAAAGGGATAGTAATGAAGATGACAGTTGGGTTACACGTCGAGTTTGGAATTAATGTCGAGGGAGAAAGCTTTGGACAACGGAGTCATGGCGTCTTTCGCCGTCTTCTCCACCATGCCTAATGCCCCGCTTATGATGTTGGTTTCATCGAATGTCAAGTCTCCGCCTTTTCCTGCCTAGCTACCGGAAAAACTTTCGTAATTGAAAACAATGAAATAAAACAAACTTTATTTTTAATTATATGAACCGAACTCGATCTCTTTAATCAACCTGAGCGCCGTGTAAGTCGACCAGTGTCCTGAGCTCGGCTCTTCTGAATATGAGAGGATGGTTTTCTCCAAGAAACCAGTCCAACACCTGCCATTAATTACATTAATCTAAGTTTGTTAGTACTACTTTTGCTTCTAATTGATTGAGAGAGAGAGAGAGAGAGGGATTACCTTACTAACAGGGTAGGAAACAGGATATAATATCAAGAGGAGGAACCGAACGAACAATGTGAACTTTGCTCCAAATGCCAGACCGTATCTTGTGCATACGGCTTGAGGGATCACCTAATAAGAATTCAAACCATAAATCTCGATCTAGAGAGAGAGAGAGAGAGCACCTATACATATATGTATACATACCTCAACAAAAGCGACGACAAGAATGATGGAGGCGAGAATGGCAAACCAGAAAGGAAGAATTTTATCCAAGAACAGCGGAAGAGCCTTAATTAATTTGTCAAAACCACCAAATCATTAATGATGAAGTATATATACATTTAATGATGGATCGGAGGCGAAGCTAGCGTACCTCGGTGGCGAGGGATTTAGCGATGAGGAGCGTACACAAGAGGAAGCATTCGTTGTTTAATAATGGAAGAACCTTAGCTGCAACCAACAATGTAACTAAAGCACATGTACTGTACATATATAGAAATGCGAGGATCGGATCGGAGTATAAAAACAGACCAGCATTTTTGCTATCTTTGGGCAACCCAGACTTGATAAGAACCTCAAGGTCGACCTTGCTGTGAGACAAGAGGCCGAGGCTGAGGCCGGACGTAACCCCCGCGAATAACACCAGGGCAGATGACACCGTTACGTCCATCCAGAACTGCCGCCCGCAGCACCGCATGTAACCCTCCTCCGACGACTCTGCCGCCATTCTACTTCCAACCTACGTACGATCACACACACTCACACACACGTTCAGAGAGAGAGAGAGAGAGAGAGAGAGATGTATGCATATATATATGTGAGTGTTTGAAGAAGAAATATATTAATTGTGGGTGACATTTACAAGATTGAGCAACAGAGGTGACAGAGGGTATAAAGGGACGACATGCATGTTTAACTTGTTTATTACAAAGGCGGCAATAAACACGTACTTAACAAAACTTCCAAAATCTATTCATTTTTTCACAACTCAAACTAATTAGGCATTAATTATATCACCTCACAAATTGATGTATTAATTCCATTCTAATAAACAGTTACCGTGCGTGTTGGCCAAGCGGTAGGGGGTTAAGTTACGGAGTCAAATTTCCCTCGATAACTCAAATCACTGTAATCCTCTATTGAGTTTTTAGATGATTTTAGAGCTCCGTAATAATGAATTATAAAATACATATTTGTCGTAGTACTAAAAAAAACACTATACTTCTACAATGTATTTTAAAATTGTTTAAAATTCAACATTTAGAAGCCCAAAACTATTTAAAAGTCAACAAGGTCTAAATATCATGCATACAAATGAAATATTATTTTGAATTAGAGGTGAGCAAAGGGTAATAATAATAATATTCCCTCCGTCCTCCATTTAGTGACCCTCATTTTTGGGTACATGTTTTTTTTTGCATTTTGATGATATAGTGATAAATTAATGTGTTAAAGTGTTAAAGTGAAATAATTGTGGGTCCATTTGTTTTTTTAATAGTATTAAAATGTTAAAGTATTAAAAAGTAGATGGATAAAGTGTTAAAGTGATTGTGGGGTATACGATACGACCCAAAATGGAAGAGTCAGTAAATGGAGGACGTCCAAATATAGTATTAGTGTCACTAAATGGAGGACGGAGGGAGTAATAATAATAATAATAATAATAATAATAATAATAATAATAATAATAATAATAATAATACTCCCTCCGTCCTCCATTTAGTGACGTTAATACTAAATTGGGACGTCCTCCATTTACTGACAATTTCCGTTTTAGGACGTAGACCCCACAATCACTTTCACAATTTAACACTTTATACATCTACTTTTTATTATTTTATCATTTTAATACTATTAAACAATTCAAATGGACCCACAATTATTCCACTTTAACACTTTAACATATTAATTTATTATTATACCATAAAATGCGAAAAATCCCGTGCCCATACTCCCTCCGTCACTAAATGGAGGACGGAGGGAGTAATAATATTGAGCGGGGAATTGGCAATAAATTTTTCAAAGAAAGTACTCTCCCGCCTAACGGTTATAGAGCAGAGACCCAAAGGCATAGTAAAGCAAAGTAAAACTTGTCGTGTCAAAACCAGCACCGCCGCACGCCGTCGCCCAATCAATGACCAAGTTCGCCGGAGAATCGGAAACCATCATGGATGATGTGGATCGTCTGTTTCAATGCTTCAAATGCGGAGTCTCTCCTCCTCGTACTCTCTCTTTCTCTTTCTCTTTCATCTAAGTTTCGGTTATGTGCGGCTTTGAATTCGAATTCGAATTCGATTACTCAATCATCAATTCTCCGTTTGCTCTGTTCTCAGAATCTGCCGTCAGAGGAAAACGAGAAGCGAAACGGAAGTTGAAGCAGCATACTCCGCCAAAATCGCAAGGATCCCCAATTTCTGCGAATAAGTGTTTGATTTCGAAAATTGCGAAGCAGTTCTCTCCGGTTGTGTTCTACGGTTCGCCGAATGGAGTTCCTCCGAAGAGGCCTGCTCGTTTGCTGAAGCTGTTGCGTGAGATTCGCATTGACCTCGCCGAACAAAGCAAGCAAAGGTGAAATTCGATTTGGATGTATTTGGGAATGAATTTGATTATTGGAGATTGAAAATTTGCATCTGATGGTTTTGTTAGAGAGGATATCTGGGCTACTTTTCCGAGGCAAGACGACGCAATGAAATTTGCAAAACAACATGGAAATGTGCGTTTGTTTAGTTACCAAGATCATATCAATGGACAGAGGAGGTTTCTCGTCTCTACGTATAAGGAGTTCTGGCGGAGGTATGTTTTATGCTTTTCTAGCTTCATCGATTTCATATATGTTTCATGCCCTCCTAAGCCTCCTTTGTTGATATAGACGTGTGGATTCTGCTCTCATCATCCGATCTGTGTTTGTGGTTGTTTGGTTTATATAGGTATAAGGATATGAGTTCGAAATTTCGCCACCATTATGAAGTAATTCAAGAGGTAGTTCCTTGCTTTTCAGTATATTTTGCTTAACATTGCTGCATGAATTTAGGTGCATAAATATTATGAGGAGGATTTATCTTAAGAAAATGAGATTGATAAGTACTTTTGTATCGGATTTAAAAGCTCAAACTGAGTGGGGAGTACAATTTTCTCTTCCGGTATACTGATGAGTGCTTTGTTTTAAGGCACTACCATGCCACCTCTACTTCGATTTGGAGTACAACATAAGGGAAAATGCAGATAAAAACGGAGATGAAATGGTGGATCTCTTGTTAACTGTCATATTTGATGCGTTGCTTGAGAAGTATTCCATCCAAGGAAGTGAAGATTTTGTTGTAGAGCTTGATTCATCTACTGAAGGTAGTAAATTTGCTTTGTTTCACTGGCCCTATTGATACTTAACGCTATTCCTATCTTACTATTATTACTATATTATACGTTGAGTGTTGTTGTGGAGTTGCTAATTTAAGCTGTACATTTGAACAATATCAATGCTTGCTGTGCCAAGTTGCCAACACAGGCTCACTAACTCAATGTAGCTACATTTGTTAAAGATTTTATTTTGCTTCCAGTTCTCTAACTGATTTGTTCGCAGATAAGTTCTCTCGGCATTTGATCATCCGCTTACCCAAGGCTGCATTTAAAGACAACTCGCATGCTGGTTCATTTGTTGCTGAGGTATGTTTTGGAACAGAATGGTGTACCATCTTCATCATTATTACCTGCAACCCAACATCTTTCTGTGCCCAACATAATGTCTAGTAAATGATGCTTGTTTGGAAATAAAAGTGATAATCTTTTGAATTGTCTTCTTTCCAGTTTATTTTTATGTTACTATTTGATTATCATGTAATGTTCGTAACTAGCAAAATCTTGTGCTCATCAGGCAATTAGCAATTTTCTTCACTAAGATATTCTTAATTTCTGCACCAAGTTGAATCAAGATATCCTTTTCAGTTAGTTCTAATATTTACGAAGTCAAAACATCTAAGCTCTTTCTTCTCCTTTTGTGCAGATATGTTCACGCATTCATACGTACAGAGAGAGAGATAAGAATTATGACAAACTATTAATTTCCAAGGGTGGAAATTCTGCTGATAGTGATATCCATCTTTTTGTGGATTCAGCAGTCTATTCTAGGAATCGTTGCTTTCGACTACCCTTTTCGTCAAAAGCAGGGAAGAATTCTTTTCTCCTTCCCACTGGTCGTTTCAAATGTAAGGATATGGTAAGTAAGGAGCTCATTTACACTGAGTTGCATTCCGATGTCTCATTGTTTTATGTCTCAATTGCTATAGTAATTTGTGAGTCATTTCAACAATGTTAGTCTCCATTTTTATGCTTACGAGAGTTTTAAGGACTTGAAACATTGGTTCAGTTTGCCTGGTGTCTGATGTGCCCAGTTTTTTCAAACAAAAAGGGTCGAAATCCATTAACGAATGCTTGATCAGTAGTTTTTGGTATTCCTTCAAATAATGTAAAACAAAGTATTGGAATAACAATGTTTTGAAATATTTGTGGCAGAGTGACGAAGAAATATTTATGGCCTCCTTGATTTGCAACTTGGATGCTGATTCTAGCAAACTTCTAATTTGCAAAATGGACTTAGACTGTGTGAAAGCCTTGCACTTTGAGACTGAGGTAAGTTTTTCTTCTGCATTATCTTCTCTTCAGGACTTCTCTTTGATTGTACATGCCCCCCCCCCCCCCCCCCCCCCCCCCCCCCCCCACCCGCTCTCACGCGTGTGTCCATGATCACAACTTTTTTCTTTGTAGCAGATTTCTAATGATATACAGAAACACTCTGAACATAATCAACACATTGAGAAATTTGATATCAATGCCTGGAAAAGAGATCCTTCAACAACTTGCTTGATGGAAAAATCACCATTCCCAGCTCTGGATGCTTTCATCAAAGCCATTGCTTCTACCGGAAATGTACCAGGTGATGCCATGGACAAACAACATAGTTTCTACAGTGTGTAGCAATACATCTTTCTGTATTATTTCTAGATCTTTTTTTTAATGATGACTCCGGTTTGATGAACTTCTTACTTTCTGTTTTCCCCTATTCTTGCGACGTATTGCTTAAATATTTTGTCATGCTGACTGCTGCTTTTTCCTTTGCAGGAAAAATTCAAAGCTGGTGCTGGTTCTCAGAGTATGCTTTGATCGTTTACACCATGTCTAGAAACAGATACTGTGAACGAATTGGCAGAGAACACAAAAGCAATCATGGTATTTACTTTCTTGTCAAATTATCATCTGTTCTTCCAAAAATTATGGTGTTTAAGATAGACTTGTGCAGAGTAACAAGCTCCATTGTTGTTCGTTTCAGTTATTTATGTCGTTGACCTGAGAAGAGCTGTTTATTATCAGAAGTGTCATGATCCAGATTGCAGAGGTGAAGTATTGCATAAATCGAGTTCATTTCATCTCCCAAATACCTTCTCTAACAAAGTAATGATCGAGTTAGAATACGCTGGTTACAAATATCAGGTTATCGATCCCCACTACGTGAAGTTCCCGATGGTGCTATTCCTGATCCAGTTTCTCTCTGCAATCTTCCTAAAGAGAGCGGCAATCAAGATCAAGGGGGCGCCAGTTACGAAGATGATGCAAAACTAACCGATAGCGGCACAAAAAAAGACTGGTGGCTTGAAGCTGTAAGAGTCGCAGAGGAGGTGGAAGTACAGAAAACATTAGACCTTACTCAGATGGTCAGCATAAAATATTACATTTGTTTACATGTGATGCAGTTTCATATCTTACCAACTTATTTTCGGGGTTTTCCCCCTCTATTCTTGTAAGTCGTAATCCTTTCCTTTGTCGAACAGGATGAAACGGATGAAGAAGATGAGAACTGGTGGATGGCTGCTGTAAATACAGCATCCGAAACTGAATTGACATACCTTCAAAAAAGCCAGCAACTCGAGCTATGCTCGAATTAAGTGAATTTTGCTATTGTTCGGGAAATCGACACAGATGAACCTTTGGACTGTGGTTCTGGTAACTCTATTTAGTTTATGAGTTCATATTCCACTAAAATCTCAGGCTCTATTTCTTTCTGAGTACTATAAATTGTACAGTACATACGTATGATTTGTGATGTGCCTTGAATTAACATTAATAAAATATCATGTTTAATGATTGAGAATATTAGCCTTGAGATTGCTCGGAGTGGTCTCTCAGCAGCAGCTTTCTTGCTTTTCGACGAAGCCAGAATTTGCAATTTAAGGCTTTGCTTCTGCTTCTTTTGCAGTCGCTATAATACCATATGTGCACTCTTCACTCCACTGGAAATGCACCTTATAACTTCAAGCAAAGAGTTTGTACAACAAAATGCAGAAATCACTGTAACTGTCGAGCATCTAAACAATGATGTTCGAGATAATATTTGCATATAAACACGGTGTAGTAGCAGTAGTAGTATGTAAAGAGCAACCATCAAATGCTTTTGAAGCAAATATCGGGACATCTACGCTTTCAACTATCTCATTGCCTATAGTTTATAAAGTTCATGAAATCAAGACAAGATCTTTCCTGATTGATTCAAGTAAGTAAACAAATAGAGCTCAAAATGCATCAGAGGTTTCGAGAGGAAACCAAATACTATACGCAGCATGGATCTTCAATCTCAAAATTGCACTGTAACTATCAAGACGAACCTCAAAATTTCGAACCACAGCAATAAAACAACATCGAACGATCCAAACAAAAGAATCGAATGTCACTATCAGTCAATTAAGATCAGGATATTCTCACAATCATCTTGTTCTTCTTCCCTGCAGACAAAAGAATAACTTTCCCATCAACTATATCATCAGCCTCAATCTTCTTGGCCTCACTGTCGATTCTGTTGTTGTTCAAATACAGCCCCCCTTGCTTGAGCAGTCGACGAACGGCTGATTTGCTCTCAAGCAAGCCAGTTCTGACCGAGAGATCCACAAGAGAGATGTTGATCACCTGTTCTTGAGGCAGAGAGAATGACGGCACGTCCTCTGCTATGCTCTCTATAGTCTTCGAATCCAGTTTCGTCTGAGAACCGGGCTTCAACGCTTCCGTAGCTTTGAGAGCCTCAGCTAGGCCTTCTTCGCCATGGACGAAACGAGTCACCTCCTCAGCTAGCCTCCGCTGTGCTGCATTCTGCACATAGCCAGGGCTCTGCATTTCGCCCTCGATGTTCGAAATTTCGTCCATGGTGAGGAAAGTGAGGATTTTGAGGAATCTGACGACGTCGGCATCTGAGATGGAGAAGAAATACTGGTAGAATTGGTAAGGCGATAAGAGGGTGGGCGAGAGCCAAATCGCGCCGTCTTCGGATTTTCCGAATTTGGTGCCGTCGCTCTTGAGCAGGAGGGGGAATGTGATTCCGTAGGCGCCTTCGGTCTGGAGAATTCTGCGGATTAGGTCGGTGCCGGCGGTGATGTTCCCCCACTGATCGCTGCCCCCAATTTGGACGTTGACGCCTTCGTCGCGGAAGAGATGCAGGAAATCGTAACCCTGGAGCAATTGGTAGGTGAACTCGGTGTAGCTCATCCCCTGCTCCGACTCGAGGCGGCGGCGGACGCTCTCCTTCGACATCATCGCGCCGACGCGCGCGAATCTCCCGACCTCCCTCAGGAAATCCAGGAGCTTCACGTCCTTCCACCAATCGTAGTTGTTCAGAATCGCGACGGAGGAAGACGTTGACGGCGACGGCGGCGAAACCCTATCCAGAATGTTGCGGATCGAGGCCGAGATTGCGGCGACGTTTCGGTCTAGAGAAGCGGCGTCGAGCTCGGGGCGCTCGAGGCTTTTACCCGAGGGGTCACCAACGCGGCCGGTGGCGCCTCCGACGAGGGCGACGGCGCGGTGGCCGCAGCGGATGAACCAGGAGAGGACGATTAGGCCGAGGAGGTTGCCGAGGTGGAGGGAGTCGGCGGTGGGGTCGAAGCCGCAGTAGGCGCGGAGGGGAGGGGTGGTGGGGTCGGGGCGGCGGAGGGAGTCGGCGGTGATGGAGTCGAGAAGGCCTCTCTCCTCGAGGATCTCGACGACATTCCGGCGAGAGGAGTAGAGGCGGGTGTGGTAGTTGAGGCGGCGGTGGAAGAGCGGCGAGGCGAGCCTTGTGGTGCCGAAGAGGAGGGTTCGACAGCAGTTAGCAGCGGCAAACGCCATTATTCAACTCTGAGAATTTCAATCGGAAAAGAGTTTCAGAAAACCCATGTCGATGTCGAAATCTTGAAATGGGTTTAAGCCCAACGGTGTGTGGAAGAGGAGCAACAACTCTATATCCATTTTTCGGTTTCACTTGGGATGAGAGGGGCACCATTGTAATTATAGCATACATTAAGGTTACTTGTGGGATTTTACTCATTTCTTACCTCGAATGTAATTTTCAAATAAGCAAAGAAACTTATTAGCAAAGTACTTTCTTTCAAAAGTTAAGTTTTCATTTTGGGACGTGTTATTCGAATCGATTAGTTTCCTATTTTGATCCAACAATTTGTCTCCTCATTAGCTCCTTAAATGTTGTTACAAATTCTCGCAAAGAGACTCAGCGAGTGAACTAGGTTTTGGTATTCCTTCTCGAGCTTCTATTTGATTTCTTCCTTTAAAGGAGATTCGAGAAAAGATGGAATAGGAAGACGTGTTTCCAGAACGAACAAGATAGGGGTTGATAAGGGGGAGTTAGCAAAGTTAGACAAGATTGGAATGGGCATAGGAACATGTACTAAAAGACTTGAAAGTAGAGAGGGAATCTCAGGCGAGATGCCCGATCGCTAAAAATCTGCGCCTAGGTTCACCTAGTCCCCATCTAAGACGCTAGACGGTAGACCGCCGTCCTATTAACGTTTAATTCCGCCTAGGCATGAAGCGACATTCTATCAGTCTGATCAAAACACATTTTTCTCCAGTCTTCTTTTCCTTCCTTTAATCATGAATTTTAAAATGGTAATATGGCTAATATTTATGTACGTAGTTTGTACTATAAGGCATAATGTAAAAATAGTAAAGAAATATGCATTATAGTCTAATTCGTCTAGGGCGCCGCCTAGACGCTAGCCCCACCCCACCGCCCTACTCGTATCTAGCGACTTTTAAAACATTGACTAAACTTTCATTTAAAGTATGTGCACCACAATTATTGTACAATAATATAAATCTCATTTTTCTTAATAACTGTGCCCCAAAAATTGACCATTCGAAATAAATATTTGCTAGCTAGTTCTTTTAGTACATTCAGACTCCACGACTCAACATTCAATCCCGCTCAAAGATCGACTCGGAACGGGGTCAAATCGCGTAAGATAAAGCATAGTTAAAAACACAAATTGAATGCAAAATAAATTAGAAAAGGCAAAGCCTTGAGCAAACAATGGGGATGGAAGTGAAAGAGCGGTCTGAAATTGTTTCATGATGTTGTAGAGTAAAATATTTACAAAATAAATTTTCCTATATTACTCATGCAAGAAATAACAATCTTTTCTTAACAGAACTTGCCTTTACTATAATTATGTATATAATCTATTACTATTATAAAAGTGTGCATTCTTATAAAATATGTATTGCCAAGTATACCCCTCCCCTCCTATTATTATTATTATTATTATTATTATTATTATTATTATTATTATTATTATTATTATTATTATTATTATTATTATTATTATTATTATTATTATTATTATTATTATTATTATTATTATTATTATTATTATTATTATTATTATTATTATTATTATTATTATTATTATTATTATTATTATTATTATTATTATTATTATTATTATTATTATTCTTTTTGAGATTTGGATTTATTTATTTTTAATTATTATATTATTATTTTTTTGAGAATAGATGGACTCATACGGTTTTTTTTTTTTAAATATATATTATTATTAAGCCGATTAATGATCTCATAAGAGAGACCTTTTATATAGTTGTTATTGTTGAGATTTGGATGAATTTTTTTTAAAGGAAAAAGAATTATAACTATTAAATTACTATTATTAAGAACAAGAGAGAAAACATGCCTATATATATCAGCTACAATTAATGATCTCATATAAGAGAGATACCGTTGGATTTAATTTGATCATACGAATTCATTTAACATTCAAATCGGTGAACAAGTGAGTATAGTCATTCTATTTAAGTTTTAAAACATGTTTCTAATTTGGTCTCTATTAGAATGTTTATTATGGATTCTATTTAATAACATTCTCCTAGCATAAAAAATCATCGTAAAATAATGGCATAAGAAAACTTATAATGTTTTTTTTAAAAAAAATTATATCTATGTATGCGTGCTGAGCTCCAATCCAAGAGTATTGGGGTTGGATCAGATGATTAATTAAAAATGTCTGTTATTTTTTTTTTTCTTTAGGGAAAATATCTTTTGTGATTTGGAAACTAGACTGCTTGTACAAATGATTGATTGTGAATTCTCAGAAAATGGCAAGGGATATATTGACCTTCAATGGATACTGTTGAACTTCAAATCTCTAAAGATGTAAATTTGGATCAACGGGCATACAATTCGCGATCAAGTTGTAGCAATATGAGTTGAAAGAGATAATGATAACACCTCTTATGAGAGAGACATTGTAGTTCATGCACATTCGAGAGTGGCATAAGATAAAGCATTACTATGGATGTTATGATCCGTTTTAGTATCCACTTCTTTTTTCCGAAAGGTGAGTTTCAACAATTATCCTTAATGTTGGCTAAATTATCTTCAGAATTGTTGTACAATTGAGATTAATTATTCATATGATTTTGACTACTACAAATTCTTAGATTGTTTGAATTTTTACTTATATTTTTGTAATTTTATATTTTTATAACATTTCTCATCTCGTGTTAGAACTCTGAATGATACATAGGCAAGTACCACAATTATAATCGAAGAAAATATTATCTCCGGAGAACAAGGTATTTTTCTTACCTTTTGAACATAATAATATGAATCATTTTACAACAATATATACGTATTAATAAGAATCTGCATGTTCAAATATTATATATCCAACAGTTACAGGGAGACGGCATGATAGATGTGTCTCGTGTAGAGAGCATACTTGCTTTAAGTTACAAATCAGAAATTCATTCCTTTAATTTTTAAATTATATTTTATTTAACAAGATTAAAAGTTTATATTAGTATCACAAATCATGACAATATTTACTATTAATATTTATCGAGGAACGCCGTCACTTCAGTTTGACTTAAATAGTTAGATATTGCACATTATAGTAAGTAGCAATTAATGAGGTTTAAACCATGTGTCTACTAGGTTGATTAGGAATTAATAAATAATTTTGTAGTTTGTATCATAACTTTTGAATCTAAGAAAATTAGTTGCATTTCGAAGTAAATAAATGCTGAAGAATTCGCTTCTTTATATTTTTTTTATTATTTATATTTTTGTAAAAAGGTAATTTAGACATCCAAAGAAGACAGCTTCTGAGTTTTAGTAGTGATCGTTAATGTTGCCTGAATTATCTTGAATATTGTTGTACTATTGTTTCTCCTCTTTTTTTCAACCCAAATTATTAGATAGTGATGAAATTGATAAGCATGTTAGTGCCAAAATTCGAAATTATTAAAGTTTGTGGATTGGTGTTTGTTGGTAGAGTTGCTAACACCTAAGCGTGTGAAAGTGTGTGGCTTAGTGTTGTTAGTAGTGTTATTAACACTTAAAGCTCACACTACAATCTTTTTTAATCGATGAATCATATGATAATCTTTTCTACCGAATATTCTTTTATTCTTTAATTCTTTATTTTATATTTTTCTAATTACTTGTATTATATATTCTTTTAATCTTTATAATTTAAATAAAGGAAACTTAGTCATGCAATATGGTTCTCAGTACAGGGGGCAGTGGAAGAAGATCGCACAACTGCCTATAAACACTATAAAAGAATAAATCTTTCACTTTCACATGTTGCACTTTTTGATAGAGATTGAGAGAAGTTCTTCTGTTGTTGTCGACGACATTCTTCCTTTTACTGCTCTTGTGTTATCTTTCGGGTTGATCTTATGTGTTGATTAATCTTTATTTGCAGTATACGTCATAGTTGAGTGTGTGTCTGTATTATGTTGTACGTAGAATTCATCAGTTTAAATCTAGAAAAAGTAAGTTGATGTTTTTGTGAATAAAATATTAAACAATGTTTAGAATGTAGGTATATGATTGTTTGTATCACTATCATTGTAACAGATTAGATATTTCATGTTAGTGAAATTGAGCCGTGAGGCACACACAGGTTTCAAACTGTGAAAAAAATATTTGCGTGTTTGTTTTTATTTTCGCTGTGTAGGTATGTTTAAATGTAGTAATTCTGATATAATAGAATTTAAGTTTAAGATCAGTGTTACAAAACATTATCATAAACAATAAATTAGTAAATTTTCTGGACAACATATTCTGTCACAAATCCAGATAAAAATCATGTATGATGATAGGTACTTTCACAAGTGCAATGAGAAAGTAATTGAAACAATACCAATGTACTTTAACTTGTGTTTACTATATAACTTGCAATAATATACATATATTTAACTTGTGTTTACTGTGTAACTGCAGGTACATGATAACTCCAAATGTTACTGAAGGGGATTACAATGCACATGTTACCATCTTAAACGACGCCACAGTGGTATACGTAGGATGTTCGGTGGACAAATGTACATCATCAATCAACCAGGTTAGTTTCCGTTATAAATTCTTAATTAATTCTTAATAATGTCCAAATCAAACATAAATATATCTAATCTTATAACAAATATATATTTATATGGAGAAAATCAATATGTATACTACACATGGCTCAACTTACAAACTTCAAGGAAAATATGCTTCGTAACCACAACCAATTCGGTGAACATCGATGATAAATGGAACTTGACTCTTATAGCCAATGCAATCTAAAAGATAAAAGCCAAAAGTGAAGAACAAGTAAAAAAAAGTCCAAACAAAAATGTGAAGCCAAGGAAAACCTCTAAGAAAAATTCAAACGTGGAGTTGGAACATCGTGAACATCAAGAGAAAGGGAAAAGAAAAATATTCCGAAAGAAGTTTGAAGAATGCTTCGATATTTCCAGTGACAACGATGATGAGACCTTAGAAAATTTTATCTCCAAAAGTAAAATGAAGAGAAGTTCAACACGCGTCAAAGTCAAAAGGGAGGAAGATTGACGAGGATATAAATTCTTATTTCTGAATATCATCATATAGATTTTTTATTTCTTTTTTAACGATATGAAACATAGATGATGCTTTTTTTTCTTTTTTTTTAAATTTAATTATTTTATTTTTACCATTTACGATTCATTCATCGTTTTATTTTTTCGCATTATTTTTAAGCTTTGTTGAGTCATTATATGTTTCGATGTAAAATAACATAATAATTGAAACAGAGTTTTATCGAAATAAGTAAAAGGCTGAGTGATCACGGGCATCGCACATGTTATCTACTAGTTATTATATAAAAGAATAAAAACAATAACAAGAACCTACTCAACATCAGGATTGAGAAACAATATGAAAAGAAGACCAAATTTTCATGATTATGAACTTGGAGTTAAGGAATGAATAAGCAGGGATTAATTAAAAAAGAAATATTCCTAGATGCTATGTACAACTTTTGGAGGACAAGCATAAGAATTAGAGAAACAGAGAATGCAAAGGAAAGGAGCTTCTCAAGTCTCGGTTTGTTGAGCTTCTTTCTTTTGTTGTAATTTCTGGGTTCTAGGGAACAGCAGGTCATTTAGTTGCCTTTCAGCACTATACTCTGACGACGCCTGCATATACATACAGCCCGATAAGAGCCACGGAGTTAAAACAACGAGACACTACGTCTAGAAGAACACAGAGAAAACTTTTTGTTAAGTTGCTCATATTTCTACTTTCATTGCTATCCTATATATGATCTCATATTCCATCCAAGGCTTGGTTAGCTCAGGAATATTACTTGGTTCTAAGTTGGATTTTACGTCTAGATGATCAAATGACGAAAGTGAACAAGGAAATCATACCTTCTTCTTAAATGCAAAACGCAATGTCTGCACTTGTGTTCCCGAGCAGACCCTCACATCAATTCCTAAGCTGTCTACTCCAATCAGAGCACATTCCTGCCATAATTTTCGTTCACTGAAGTTAGCGTTGTTTGCATATATATTTTTAACATTCTAAAACCATCCGTTTCCTGAAAGATTGCACAGTCGATGCACACAGCACTAACAGTTAATGGTTTCTTGAAGCCAAAAGAAACTTCTTTTTAAAATTGGAAATAACCAGTTCATTACAGAAAGTTTCACAACACCTCACTGTCACTTCTATATACGATCACTTTGTAGCAAAGAATTGGAGATTAGTAAACATGCTTCTGGTCTAAATCCAAGAAATAGTTAACGGGAATACAAATGTCCATTAAGCACTTCACAGATAAATAATCATCATATAATCAATAAAAATTCACTGTGCAAAGGGCTACTACCTCTACTTGAATCCCCTTGCATCTCCAGCAGAGAGAGTTAAGAGCTTGAGTGGTCTTTTCTCCACCAGCTTTGAGACGGGATATGATCTTTGCAGCTGAATGTGCTATTGCATCAGGACGAGCTCTTCCAAAATCTTCTATTTCAACATAACTCTGCATCAACAACACAAATCAACTTCTTACATCCAACCTAGGAGCAAGGAGAATGCCATCTGAAGTGTTTTTCAATCAATAAATCAAGTTGAAGCATTGAGGGAAACACATCACATAACATCCTGCAGGCTCAATGATATAATTCTAAGTTGTTCTATAAACGCTTCTAGAAGCCAGGTCAGTTGATTAAAAGAACTTGCAATACGAAGACATCATAAAAACATTGTACCATTAAACTAAGCAGGTTTATACTATAGGATGGCAAGGTAGCGACTAAGTGTCATGGTAAGAATAAAGGCATGTTTCATAAAAATATAGATATAATGACATTGCAGTTACAAAGAGCAGTAGCCCCCAGTTATTATACGCTACCTCTCTGCAAACCTTGTTTTATGCAATCCTATTTGTTCAGGCAGCCATACGCTAACCATTTTCCTGCTAAGTATAGCAGCATCTTATGTAAGGCATACAATCTACATATCTTTTTATAATTCATCAACAGTATTTGGTTATCCGAGTATGTGATGTAAGGCTAAGCTCTTTTACATATTTGTATTCACTAACAAGATTCTGCCAACCCCTTTGGCCTGCTCATTTTTTATATGTTGTAGTGTCACTCGCATTACCAACATACTGCCGGAGATAAAGTTTGCAAGATAGAAAAATCAATTATAAATTGTATTCGGTACGACGGAAGCGATTCATATTTTGTTTATGACTTTGCTGTTATTCTGGAAAAGAGACTATATAAAATAACACAAACATAAGATCATGTTCTAGCTGTTTACTGGGTAGAGGAAAAGAACATAAAAGGTTATATTTTAGCTTACAGAATTCAAAACATTGAGGAAGTACGAAGGGAGAGATGAATTCCATACAAAATGCCACATATTGCTGATACAAAAATGAATCAATTTTTACCTGATGCCCAACTGCTGAAATTAACTGGATCTTAATCATCTCAAGCTTATAAAATGCAAATCCATTTCCCCGGTTTTCCTCCTTCTCTAAGTCTTCTGCCCAGTTTGGATTTTCTTGTGCTACATCCTTTTCATGCATGTGGCCATTAATCTGCACAACTCCTTCTTGAAATTGTTGGTTAGCAATAACATCAGCACCTCCATCAAGGGATTCATGACCAGATATCTGCTTTTGGATGACAGAGTGCTCTTCAATAAATGCAGGTCTAAGAAGGCCATGTATTGCGAGACCAGCAGCAGGCTGTTCCATAAAATCTACAGGATTGTCTGTCACAACCTGTACCGATAAATAAAACATTCGTGAAGGGAAAATTCAGAAGCACCTCAGACTCTTTAATATTGGTAGACAAAGTTCGAGTAGCAGTATGATAGTGAATAACTTTTCCATAGTTGTCACAAAGCTTGAGTGAGAAAATTACATCAGCTAGCTTTTTGGCAAAATACATGGGATGAGAAGATCGCATGGTTTCCAATTTGGCCCAGTCTCCCGGTGATTCATCACTATCTTCATCTTGATCATCCTCATCGAGAATGGATACCCAATCCTAAACATGAGCATCACAAATGTTTAGAAAAGTAACAGTCTAACGCTTAAAAAAGATATGATGGAATGGTGATACTACCTTTTCAAAATTCTCGTCGTCTTCATCATCGTCTCCATCTTCATCGTCCTCCTCATCATCATCAAAATCAGTATCCTCATCATCCAACTCATCTATGGTAAAATCAATTTCTGAATGACCTAGTGCTTCCATCTCACTTAACATTTCTGCAGTGTCTAGTCCAATTATGACTTGCTGCATTGTGCTAAAAACAAGTAAGCCTCAAAACAAATCATTTAAGCAGATGATGCATAATGAAGAGCAATATAGTCAAGACATGATGTTAACAAATAAGCTGTGAATTATTAGTATCTCTGCTTTAGTAACCTTAATAAAATATAGAGTTCATTCACCCAAACTTACAAAAAAGATGAGGTCAAGTCGAAAGATAACAAGAACAGTTAAGAGTGAAGTTCTCAACGACTGTAGCATAGATGTTGCATGAAAAGCAAAAATGTCAAGACCATAAACAGGATTTATGAAAATTTCAAGGTGGATCATAAGATTCTCTCAAACATGGGAGTCAACGGGTTAAGCTTACCACAATAGTTTCTTCGGAAGTAAGTGTCTGCAAGATGTCTTCATCATTCTTCACTTGAAAGTATATATCTGACGAGAAAAAACTTAACTTGATCAATGCAATATTCTTTAGGATCGATAACTGAAAATGGCTACATAGAAATGAAGAAGACAAGAAAAGGCATCTCACTTCCATGTTCATCAGTCACATAAGGTAAGTCCGGCCAGAAAATATTCTCGTGAATTTCATCACTAAATACGCCAGAGAACATCATTGTCGCCTTGCTATTCACCTAAAATCAAAATCCCTTTAGACCAATCAAATCAATAATTCGCAGAGAACCCATTCAACTTATTCCAGAACACCATACACACCCAGGCAAAATGCAGTTTCAATTACGAATGAAGCAACCCAACGACATAATCTCGTGAGATAAACGCAAGTACTTGGCACAAAATCTTATCTAGAAAAATCATAACAAGGCAGTTCCAGAGAATTCAGTTGATCATGACTACTTCCGCAGCCATTATCTTATCTAGAAAAATCATAACAAGGCAATTCCAAAGAAATCGGTTGATCATGACTACTCCTGCAGCCATAATCTTATCTACAAACCACATTCTACTCAAAGTTGTACCTCAATTATAGTTCGAGTAGTCTCAGCAGGCGTGAGTATAGCTTCACCCCCAGTCTCCACGAAAGCCGACTCCGCAATCTCCTCAAACGGATGATACCTCTGCGGCTTGGCGTTCGGCTTCACCGGACCGGAAGAATCGGAACCGGACTGCTTCTTCGCAGCCGCCCTAATTCCGCTCACGCTCTTCACCTTGCTCCTGCAGCTGTTCCTACTGACAACCAAAACGGAATAGAAAACAACCGTCATTATCCCAAACTAGTGCACCTCCTGCAATTCCAACAAAATCGAAACAGGACGGAACGGAAGTGGAAGTAGAACCTCGGAATGACGAAGGCGGCGGAGGAGCGGAAGGTGCCGGCGCAGAAGCCGGCGGCGGGGGCAGGTTCGACCATCAGCATTTTGTGAAGAAGAAGCAGCAGCAGCTGAGATATTTGATGGAGTGTTGATGAATAGAAGGTTTCAGAAATTGGAGAGGAGAATGAGAATAGAATATGGCATCTTCGTCTTCTTCTTCTTCTTCTTCTTCTTCTTCTTCTCCAGCTTCAGCCTCTGGGATTGGAACGTGTGGTTCTATTTAATCCGTTGCTTCACTTTTTATGTATTTTTCTTCTTTCAAAACTAATGTCAAAAAATAGTCGGATATGTGTAATGGAAAAGTATATCCAAACACGGCCTTAACAATTTTAGACACTATGCGATTACGTAGTTGGCCTAATCATATTCAAGTTATTGGCAACTCGGTTCATAAGACCATTTATATCACATCAAAAGGTCGAAGGTCCGGTTTCGAATCATTGCAGAGGAAAATGAGAATTATTAATGTCTTATGCCGAAACAAGGGTTAGATTCGAATCTTAGGTAATCAGCTTACTAAATTTTATACTTATTACATCTAGTCAGATTACACATAATTTTCATCTTCAATTCGTCTCATTAATATGTGCACATTCTTTTTTTGAAAACATTATAAACCTCACCACATATCGTTTGATTTTTCCTCTCACTGATTTCAATTTATTCATTACATACAATATTACACCACATAATATTTTATTAGGTGTTAAATTATTTTAATTTTTATACTCCCTCCGTCCCACTTTACTTGTCCTCTTTGCTTTATTGACTTTTTGGGCACGTGTTTGCACCGGAACTTAGTACGGGTTTTAAAATATCATTTCAAATTATTTTTTTTTTACGTGATAGCCCGACACTCGTAGTATCCCGTGAAAGAAAAAATAATTCGAAATGATATTTTAAAACCCGTACTAAGTTCCGGTGGAAACACGTGCCCGAAAAGTCAATAAAGCAAAGAGGATAAGTGAAGTGGGACGGAGAGAGTAATAAATAAATAGAAACTCTTACGTGTATTAAACCTACGTGCATTATTGACTGCTCAAAATCCTAACATAAGATCTTAGCCCCGTTATCTAATGTTACGAGTGCAAGTTTGTAAGAAAATAAACATATCTTCTATTAAAAAAAAAAAAAAAAAAAACATATAGGGTGCGTTGTATTAGTCTAAGTCTAACGGTAAGGGGTTAAATATCATAACTAAAAAATCCCGAGTTCAAGTACTCCGTGACACGACCTTTAAATAAATAAAATTTATCCGAAATGCAGAGGTAAGTAAGTGAAGTAAAATCCATATACCGGGTGAAATGACCCTTTTAGTCTTGAATGTGAAAAAACTAAAGTTGATGAAATTTTTTCATGCAATATTTTCAAGTATATTTCCCGCTCTGTAAGCTACAGTAACTGCAGCAGTAAAAAGTAAAAACACTCACTCATCATCTGAACCTGAACTATCTGAGCTAGCTTCCTCCTTACCCTTCTTCCTACCAACTTTGCCATTAGCAAGCCCTTTCTTCTTCACAAGCGGTTCCTCGTCTTCATCGTCACTGTACTCACTCTCGATATCCTCCTCTTCCTCCTCCTCCGTTTCCTCTTCCTCCTCCACACCATCTTCAATAGCATCGCCCACCTGTCCGCCCCGAGTTCCAGCTCGCGTCCGTTTCATAATCTTCAGCTTCACTGCTGACTTTTGATCACATCCGATCCATGAATCACACATTACGTAGCAGGTCAGGTTGTAGTTTCCCTCTGCCATGGCCATGAACTTCCCCATTGCAAGTCGAGACCCGCTCTTCACTTTCTCCACTGCTTCCTTTATGGCAGCACTTTTTTCCTGCGGTGTTGAACCGAGGACCTCCATTCTCTCATCGATTGCTGTTGAAGCAGCGCTGACTGCAGCCACCTCATCCATGAAACTGATCTTCTGGGAGAACCACACGCCGTTTGAATTGGGATCTGCTAGAAGAAGCCAGAAGTTCTCTTCCTTGTGAAATGGGTAATAGGGGGCATGGGGAAGGGCCCCGGTCAAGCCATTTGAGCGCTTTAACGTGACCCAAGCCTTGACTGTGACTACGTCGCCTTCTTGTATGCCTTCCTCCCCTTCAGTTTCACAAGTAACTTCAACTGTGAGGGAAGGAATCAGCTCCATCACCTTCTCAATGTCCGCCACTTGAGGAGGAGAGAAACCAGCTACTTCGGAAAGAAGTTCAGTACGCTCTTCAGCAGACACGTCTTGGAAATCTTGAAATGTTCTTATCTTCTGCAAGATATGCAAGCAAGATTGCAATTAGTATATACTATATTGTATTTGAATGCATTACGTAAGTATTGACTTCTCTAACAGCAATTGTATGGGAAATCTTTTAATATGTTCATGAGAACTTGGCAAAGGACCTTTAAATCGACTTCCTCTGCCACCCCTTATAAAAGATGCACCTTTAAACCATCTGTTCATTTTCTAAGAGTGTAGATATTATTACAAATGCTGTCATTTGATACTATCAAGTATGATTTGTACATAGTAGATTAAACACTAATAATACAGAGAAGATATTACAACATGAGGTTCATCAATTCACTGTTTATCACATACAAAGCTCACGGTAGGTGATAAATTCAAAGTATACATCTCAAGCACAAGACATTTAATATATGCCATAAAGATTTCTATTGCTTCGTAAAGATTGGGAAGGGATGAGATATTCAGAAGGAGAAGAAAACAAAAAACACAGATGAAATCTTTTCATTTAAGCTGCTAAAACCTGTGCCTTTAAAAGAGATTTGGAACATGTTATACCTTTCTGGTTATTTTTTTTATTACATCATCATTAAAATATGGAAGCTGTAGAAATGGTGCGATTCCATCAGCAGATCCTCCAGCTGCCTTCCTAGCACTAAGAGGAACTGCCTGCAACATGACCAATGGACGAGAAGCTAGTCAGTGCATGGTCAGAACCAACAGCTTAATCCCACGCAGTTAGGATTTAAAAGGTTTAAAAGCGATCTTCCAATTAACTACCTGAATAATGCACTGTGAGAGTTCAATAACTCCAACTGTTGGTCTAAGCCAGCCATGCCCCTTTGAATTGCGTGGAATGATTGCCATCTGCTTGGACAATTGATAACAGTTAGATGCAGATCCATCACATTTTAGGGAGAAAGAGGAACAAGGATGCAACAGAGACTAGAACAACAAATTCCAATAGAATAACCGGCCAAGAGAGATTTAAATGACCGAATACTACTCTCAAGACAATATGTGGTTGCAAACCTTAAAAACTACTTATGAGACTACTGTTGTGTGGGGTATTAGGACACCAACCTTTATCAGTTCTTCAAGAAGGCGAGGTGCAAATTCTAGCACCTGCTTGCAATCACGTTGCAGATCTGGGGTCAATGATGCAGTTTCACGAGTTAAGTGTGCTTGAATCAACAGTTCTGTCTGACAATAGAGAACCCAAATAATGGTCAACTTCAAAGAACTACAACCTAATCCAATACCAAATAATGGTCACGTTCAAGATTCCCTTTTACCTTTACAAGTGCTGGGTGCTGCTTCCAAAACTTCGCTTGTTCTTTCTTTATATTTTTTAGGTCTAAATTTAATTCACTTCTTACTGTCATGAAGAGTTTATGTAGGGGTTCATCATCAGATCTTCGTACTGGAATTTCCAGGAATTCAGCAGCCCTAACAAAGACCTCCATGACTTTGCTGCACATACAGTAATCACATAACTGGTCTGAGATTTCAATCATCATATAGAGAATGTATAAAGCAATAACATACACTTGAACATGAAGAATATGTATTTTATGAAGGAAGTTTCGAGTGACCCAAGTAGAGGACTTTGATATCATGTGAAGCTGTTTCTAGAGAGATACTATAATTTTTGTATCTGTTCTATGAAGCTGAAACAATTCAATAAGCTTTATAAATGTATGTCTTAGTCATTCAACTATAATACAGTTGGAGACTATTTAGATCCTCAGAATTGAACATAGCACTATTTCAATCACATGGATGGAGAAAGGGAGAATATATACCTAGGAGCCAAGGATGGTTTCATCAAGTGAAAATAGGCAGCAAGTGTGTCATTCTTTACATTATTTCCGGAGTACTTTGAAGATCTAGACAGATATACAACTGCCAAAACAAGTGGCAACAATATACCAATACCAACTATCCACATCAATAAAATTCCACCGGATGCACCATCAATATTGAGAAGAAACTGAGGAAGAGCAATTCCCATTTGAAACCCCTGCACCATAAATATTAGTATAAAGTTACAATAACTCCCAAAGAGAATTAGCCGTCCAAGTTTCTAAAGTTACAATAACAAGATGCATTTATTTCAAAGCATATACCTGCCTACCATCAGGATGACCATACTTTTCAAAGTTCTCCCGGGAGATCGGATCTGTCAGAGCCTGGTAAGCTTTGGATATGGACTCCACAAAATACTTATTGGCCGCTGAAAGTTTAAGCTTAAATGAGTATAGAAAGAACATCTCATAAAAAAGGTTTCTAAATTTGAAACTAAACTATTAGAGCAGAACAAAATACGTAGAACTACCTGGATCAGGATTCTTATCAGGATGGTACTGGATGGAGAGTCTCCTATATGCCTTCTTAATTTCGTTATCTGATGCTCCAGGCTCTAATCCAAGAATACTGAATGGCTCAAAGACTTGAATCTGAGTAGACATAGAAAGTATGACAATCAGCAAGCTGCAGAATGCAATCATCCAGATACAGGTACTTACATTGTAAAAAGTACGAGCAGGAGTTTAGGGGAAGTGCCTAAGAATTTTTACCTCTCGGCTCATGTTCTGAATGTAATAAACGAGAAATACAGTGATGACCCACAGCAGCACCAGAGTGAAATTGCCACATGTTGTGACATTTGCAATCTGAAAGAATCAAATAAATGGTAAACTAACCAATAATTCAGCAATAAATATGCCTATTTGAAATAAAAGCGCCACGGACCCGTTTAAAAACTGATTTATGATATTTTCCTGATCGAGTGCAATCAGAACAACCACAGTGGATACTCTTTGCTTTCTTTGAGGCAGCACGGAATAACTTGAGTATGGTATATGGAACTAAAGGCAAGGCGATCATCGACAAAATGAAAATTGGAAACAATGCATTGTTTTCTTCTGAATCAGCCATGAGTGCTTAATCCCTTTGCCGACTGCAAAATTTACCTGCCAATTAGATAAGAGTTAAGGTCAGGTGGACTTAAATTGCTCAGGAACAAGACAACATGTAACTTTCATAGATCTCAAAAACATTTAGCAAACACAGGATGTGACTGTTAACCACTCTCCATAATATTTTCGACCAGATTCTTTAGGTGAAACAAAACCAAACACATTCGTATTTCGCACTGCATTCCTTTTCAACAGTATAACATACTTCTGAAAACCCTGAATTTCAAATCCTTCTCCAGAAACAGGCAAGTGTCGTCGTAACACTAAATGTTTCTCGAAACACCAATAATTCCCCTATGAGCAACCAATACTAAATCAGCCGGCTCCATGAATTTTGCTACGAATCAAGGCAGCAAACAAATAAGTGAGCAAATAGAAACGGAATTCAAGCGAAAGGAATACTCAATATAGAGAAATAATTGCATCACAACCACAATTGAATCAAAACCCCCTTCCCGTATTAGATCTTCAGCAACTGAAAAAATCATAAGCAAGCTGAGAATGATGCATTCACAAAATGACGACGAACAATTCTCCCTCGAACTCGAACTCGAACTCGAAAGCCAACACTCATCAACCAAGAACATTAACGAAAATTCATAAGCAGTAATCATAACCCTCTGTAAAACCCTCACGCAAAAGGAAAAAAAAAAATGCATTTCAAAATCGAAACAAGAATCACAAGCGGAATCGCAATTCCATCACAAGAAACATTCAGTTACAACGCGATTCACCAAAACAAATCAGTTAAAATTACGGAAAAAAATTACCAGTAACTGGAAATCGAGTAGAAAGAACCGATTACTTCAAGCAGCTGCAAACGTGAAATCAAAATCAACAAAAATCACGCCAAGATATCCTTTCTGCATTTTGGCTCTCATCGAAATTCTGACCCTCTTCTGCAAATCTCTCTGCGAAAACGTGAACGGAAATATTGTTGTGAATTGCCCGAATTTAGCCTCCATATTAATTGCAATTACGAAGTTGACCCTCTTCAGATCATGTGGTATTTATTGCTAAAATCTCATAGTCAATACGTAGTAAAATTTCCCTTTTTAAATAATGTGAATGGTAAATTTGTAGATATTCACCACATTATTTTTTGGGTGAAATATTTTAGATAGTCTCAACAATTGAAATCAATTGAATCCAATACCATATTATTTCGACTACAGCTCAAATTGATCCTTTATTTTATTAATTGTGCATGCAATCTTTCGGCACTAATTTTAATTCGGTGATGAATGTTAAGTGATTTTGAATTTCATTGAATACAGTGGGATATTAAAGTGAATCACAAATGTCTTTTTAAGATGGAAAACATTATGAATTTGGATCTAACAATCGTCCTAAAAAACCTAAATTACGGCTGAGGTGCTAGGCGGCTCAACATCAACACCATTTCGGGTAAATTGATGCTCTTTAAGCAGTCGAGCATTAATCAACACTTAGGCAAACTAATTGGGTTGAGCAATTCAAACTGGTCAGGCCTAGACAGACTTTGAACGAGAATGCATTTTAATTATGAATTTAGGGTATTGTAAGAATATCAATATTGATTTTATCTGTTTTTGCCTTTACAATCAATTTGGATAAAAAGTTGAAGATTATTCTATACACAAGTATCGTATAAAATTTTGTAAATAACCACATTACGAAAGACTCGAATATATGACATTTGATCCGGTACAGTAAGTGTCAATTATCCCTACATTTCATTTTCTCAAAGGGAGCTTAACTATAATTACTTTAGCAATAAGTCGCACTCGAGAGAAGAAAGAACCTTTCGGGGAAAAAGCGCTAATGAGAAATACGTTTTATTAAAATTGAGATAAATAAGGATTTTTTTTACCGGAGCTTTGTTTCTCTCCTTTCAACCTCCTCATCTCATGGCCTCGGCCGACGACAACCGCCACCGCCGGCGGCACGCCGCCGCTCACCTCACCGGCTTCTTCCACGCCGCCGCCGCCAACCTATCCTCCCTCCTACCCATCAAGGGACCGAATTCTCCGCCCCCATCTTCCAAAATCCACCTCCCCCTCCTCTTCCCCGACTCGGTCCTCTCACTCACTTCCCCTACCGATTCAGCTGCGCCTGACTCGCCTCTCTCAAAGAGTTCGAGAATTCCCCAGTCTTCGTCGTCCGTATCCATCAATAACGGGGCTTCTGCCGAGGCCGCTTCGGGATTCCCCTCCACGATTCGCATTTCGACCGGGAAAGGCGGCGGGCCGGCGTTTGTGGGCCAGGTTTTCAGCATGTGCGACCTCTCCGGCACCGGTTTGATGGCTGTTTCCACTCATTTTGATATCCCCTTCCTGTCTAAAAGGTATATAGCTTGTTTTCGTTGGTTGAACTTCATCAATCTTTGTTCTTTTGCTAGATAGAGCCTTAGAGGTGGTGAAATTGTCTGCTCGTAGTAGTGCATAATTGATAATATATCACTGAGTAGTTACTGGAATATTTTGAATTCTTTAGTTAATACTCCTACATTGCTAGCTTCAGTTTGCATCATACGATAATGGAATTGGGAAATAATGAGATGGGGAGGACTATATAGAAACTCTGAGTGCGAGGTGCCTAAAGTCATAAGATTATATTTTCTTGGGAGTGATACGAGTAACAAGAATCTGGCTTGTTTCTCTATTGCTTAGGAACATATGCCGGACCTTTTGTTGGAACTTTATTGGTAACTTAGAGTAATTGATTCATTGATTGCATGTGAAGATGGTGTCCACTACTCTTGCAAATGGCCCTAGGATTACTTCTATTTGAAGTCTTCATATATTATCTGCATTGTAATTAGCTAAGCTCTTCATTTAACGCTTCGTAGGCAACTGAGAATATATTTAGTTTATTACAGTGATTGTTAACATGATTTAATTTGGTTCTACTGCGTTGCTATCCTGATAGTTTACTTCTAGAGGGCTAGACTGGTTTTAGTTCCCGTGTAGCGTTTCATGTCTTTTCATTTGCTGCTATGCATATTAACACTTGGCAACAAGCTTCAGCTTCAAACACCTTCCCTTCCTTTAAATAATCAAACACCACATTGGTTTTCTTGGGAATATTTGCTGCTGTGATCCTAAGAACATTACCTTGTGCAAAGCAATGTACTCTTAACATCTTGTCCAATATGCTCCACCTGATTCTCCATTGTTATTGGCATATTGCACAACACTCCTCCTTTCCGTTGATGAATTCATTTGCTGCTATGTGCTATCTTTATGACAGAACACCAGAATGGCTAAAGAAGATGTTTGCAGCAGTAATTAAAAGCGAAAGGAATGGTCCTGTATTCCGTTTCTTCATGGATCTGGGAGATGCAGGTATGATGTAATTTGATGATCTTCTCCCCTTTATCTCGTTTATACTTCCCGGGAAGAGTTTTTTCCTATTTACCCATTAGTGAAACAACACAAGTTGTTCCATGTTTTCTCCATGTTTAGTGGTTTAGTTCTTACGAAGTGGTGCTTAAATTTTGTAGTTTCATTGCTTTCAATCTTGATGATCTACTCTTTAGATGTAGCTTGAGTTGATGAAGTCTTTATCTCAATGTGTTCCAGTTTCCTATGTAAAAAAGCTCAATATACCGAGTGGGGTGGTTGGTGCATGCCGTCTTGATATTGCATATGAGCATTTTAAGGTACTAATTTGATCAGTTTGTGGATCCAATCTTAATTTTAATTGCAAAACTCAACCTGCCTTTGTATTTAGTCAGCTAAAAAAGTGCTTCTTATGTTTTCTTGCAAGAATAGTTACTTCACTTTTAGAAAAGAAAGTATGTGCCTGTCTTATCATGATGCATTCATGTGCATATTTTTCAAAGAATAAAAATTACTGGGAGATTTTTTAACTGACTTGGGTTTTAAATGTTTCATGTGCAATACAGGAGAAGCCTCACCTGTTTCAGTTTATTCCAAATGAAAGGCAGGTTAGTCCCATCTACAAGCTCTTCGTTAGAACTTGGTTAAGGTTACGTTGTACAAATATTTCAGGTATTATGTTTTACACGTAGTTTGCACTGACTCCAAACTTGTTGCTTTCAGGTTAAGGAAGCTAACAAACTTCTGAAGATCTTGCCCCAAAATGATGGAAAAAAGAAAGTGGAGGGTGTTCCTGTCTTTAGTGCTCAGAACATGGATATTGCTATTGCAACGAAGGATGGCATTAAGTGGTGAGTTATGTTAAATATGTATGTCTGAATGAAAATTATTTGCTAAAACACTTTGGTTAGATGTAAGGTAAATGTATGTTGTGTTTGTTAGTGAAGCTCTCTCTCAAATTAATTTTGATTCAATGTTGCCTTATATCTACAATTGATCATTAGGTTTCAGTCTGTTGCTGCATTTCATATTTAGATCCCCCAACTTTATTACGTCACAATCGTTGTCTTTTGTTTGTGAGTTCATTTCTTGATTCTGACTCTCATTGCCGCCCTGTCAGGTATACACCTTATTTTTTTGATAAAAAGATGCTAGACAACATTCTTGAAGAGTCTGTAGATCAACATTTCAATGCATTAATTGAAACAAGAAATTCGCAACGGCGACGGGATGTTGTTGATGATAACCTCACAGCGGAAGCTGTTGAAGAGATGAACGAAAGCATGTGGGATCCTCCAGAGGTACAATCCTTTATCTGGCGCTCCCCATTTGCTACGAAGTTCTAACAAGTCAACTGTAATAGTGATTATAATGAAATAAATATTACAGAAGACTCATCCTTCCGTAAGAGCATTAGGCCAAATTAAAGCAAAGAATATGGCGAGCTATCCTTCTGTTTTGAATTTGGTTTTCTTGCTCTGTCAGTTGTACCAAATGCCTAAGCCGAGTATAGTGATTCATACTATATTACTGCTTGACAGGTTCAAGAAGTGTTAGACGAAATGGGTCATCCTGGTATACCCTTAAGTGTCTTATCCAAGGCTGCTGAGATTCAGCTTCTATACACTGTTGACAAAGTTCTTCTCGGAAACAGATGGCTTCGTAAAGCCACTGGAATTCAACCCAAATTTCCATATATGATTGACTCCTTTCAGAGAAAGTACATCCTATACTCTACAACCTTTTTCTCTGTTGTTTTGGTTCAATGTTTTGTCTGAAAGTATAACTTTAGCTATTCTACCCATTTTACTGAGGCTCACAAACACGTGCTGGTTGTGGGATGATACTCAACTTTTACTTATATACATGATTCCTTCATGTTTTCTTTTATCAATAGAGGTGCTGAAGCATGTTTAACCCTTTTCAAAGAAGAAAGATGCTAGATGGCAGTTTTTTCAGAAAGTCACATTTATTTATGTATTTTGAAATCGTCTATTTGGAGCTCAATGCATACGTTCCCTTACCTGGAATATGTTGTTTGTCATCAATGATCAGTAGCAATCAGCGAGTTCTTCTGACTGTGTTCTGTGTAAGTAAAAATAAGAAGACTTTGATACCTGTTAAATTGAAATCAGAATTTGTTGACTACGTCTTTCTGTGACGAGGATGTGCTAACTGGAGTTAGTTTGCACTACATTTATTGCCTAATGTACATCCCGTTCATCCAAATTTTAGCAATCTCATTACCACAAAGAGTTTTTCTATGTGTTTTTGGTTGTCGTTTTGTGTGTATGTGAGTGTGACTGTTCTCTTTGTTCATTTTCGTTTTCTTACTCTCTCGTTTTCTATCCAATTGCAACATTCACTATTCTCTTAAATAGTGTCACAAAAATGAGAATCTGCCTTCTCCTTACTCGATGTATGCAAATGCTTGTGCTCTTCAGCTGTAGATTCATCATAGTAATGTCCCTCTGCAGGAGTGCTGCTGCTTTTCTAAGAGCTAGAAATCCATCTCCCTTAGTTTCCAACTCTGAATTCGGGGAAGATGCTCAGCTAACAAAACCTGCCTCTCTCACGGAAACGAAGGACAGCACTCACCAAAAACAACAGCAGAGGCTGAATTTCCAGTTCCCTTTTGGAGATTGGTCTAGTCATCCTTGGTCGAAGCCACACGAAAATCAGCAGAACCCAAGGTTTTAAAGCGTTATTTCTGCACGATGTTCATGAATTCTGAGTAATTTTCACTTGCAATGGACTCATCTACCTCTCCATGCAGGCAACACAGAGAAGAGGAGTTGCAGTTGTCTCCATTCCTCCCCAAGATTACCATGGTCGGAATCTCAACCGGAGAATCTGGCAAAATGCAGAAAGCCAACATAAAGAAGATGATGGACGATATAACAAGAGAGCTGGAGAAGGCGGAACACTCAAGTCCAGCTGGCCACGAGCCATTAACGAGTGATGAGAGGGACCCGCTCTTTGTGGCAAATGTCGGAGACTACTACGCTGGTGTATCGAAAACAAGCTCATCTAGGTGGGTTAGGGGAGGATCTTTATAGATTCTGTTTCCTTTTCTTTTCGTTTAAATCTCACTTTTGTGTAAAATCAAATGACTTTTATATGTAAAATTAGTATGTTTATTTGAACTGATGGCTTAGATCTATTGGCGAAGAAGCATACTTAGAGCAGAGAAGTGTTGATAAATCTGTTGTAAACTCGAAAGGTGGCTGATAATTTTTGTTTAGATCTTGTCAAATCAAATAGTAGTAATAAATATGTAAATGTTACACACGTAACTCTATACTCTAATGATGATGAATAATACTTTCTTTCGTCTGATCAAATAGTGTGTATTTTATTCTGTATATATCTATGAAACGTCAATTATTCGATATGACTGAGGAAGTATATTATTCAATATTCATTATCAGCTCAAAAATAAAATTGTTCAATAATAATAATAATAATAATAATAATAATAATAATAAATCACTTGGGATCCTTCTTCCCAAATCTCGATTACTATTAGTTTTATTCATTTATTCATTTTTTTTTTATTTATAATGATTTATTTCAATTTTATGATTATGTTTTAGGTTCACTAATCCAAATTAGGATATATAATTGTTTTAAACATTTAATTACACTTTTATAGGTTATATAATGCTTGAAAGATTCAAAAGTAAAGTATATTACTATTAGAAAAACTAATTTGTTTCCCGATAGATGTCTATTACTACTATAATTTTTTATATATTGCAATTTGTATTTTAAAAAGATATAATATTTAACTACTACGTAAAAATTAAGATTTAAGATACGATAAGGACACATAATTTACAGAGGATATCATCCGATAATAAATACTCCTTTCAGTTTAATAAGCATGTCTTGAACTTAATACTATACGTAAGATATAAAATACGTAATAAAGTGAGATGTGTTTATCGGGACAAACGAGTAATGAATTACAGTAGTATCTAGTCTAGTGCACTTAACAGGATTTTCCACTTAGAGATTCTAATTTTCACACTTTTGAAAGGGAAAAAAAAACAACATTGCAAATTAATATGATGAACGTTTTGGCTCAAAAACTGCTTCTGATTGGATGCCTTTTGTGGGTTGACTTTTTAATTTTTCCCACTCACGAACCCTACTGTCGAGAAACGTTCCCCTCCACGATACCCATCGTGGGCACACTTAACATGTCCACCGTTGATATGAAAGTGTTAGAATCTCTTTTTTTTAAGGAGGTTGGAGTATATAATCTTAATCATTTTATTTATAAACGGAATGATACGTCATCCATGAACACATTAAAAATACGCAAGGTTGGTAGGGGAACATTCTTCCCCCACTGTGTATGCGACCTTCGACACTTTGACTCGAGTCTCGATTCCAGAAAAACAAATTTAATTAAGATATTTACGTTTTTTTATTTATTAATTTATTTCTAAGCAATAATCTACCTGTAAGGAAGGCAACATCCATTCAAATAAAGTGAACGTAAATGAATTCCAAAAGTGCATGCCAGTTGTAATGGGGCTAAAGTCTCAACACTTCCATGATACGGAGTGATAATTTCGGATTTGAGTTCTCTACGAGACGATCTTTGATTTCATGTATTAGACTGTTTTATAAAAAGAAAGTGCATTCTAAACCTCTCTATCACAAGGTAATAGTAGCAATATATATAAGTATATATATGATTAAGTGTATCTCAAACGTTCACTTCTATAATAAATTTGTCACTAATTTAATCAAATCTATCCAAAATTGTGGTATGGAACTACTCAAATAGTAGAAGCTAACTAAACATGTCGGTTCAAGCTTAAATTATTATATACTCCTATATCTATTAAAGTTATTTTAGTTATGTCCAATAGAGAAGATGCTTTTCTTTCGAGCAAGAGGTAGGAAGGTTCGAGTCATCAAGAGTGTGTTGCGTTTGTCTGATAAAGAAATAAATTAAGAAACAATTCCATTAGTTTAGAATTTTTATTGCAGTTAAAGCATGTACAATGTTGGAAGCTCAAATAAGTTTCTTAGAGGTAGCACCCAGTGGCGACGCCAATGTGGGGCAATGGGGGGTACAGTTGTACCCCAAAAAAAAAAAATTATTACGAGTATTTTCTCCCGTCCCACCGAATAGTGTTCGTTTTTATATTTTGTCTCACGTATATTTAAGAAAAGCCACTATTCAGTAGTACGAAGGAAGTTTATATTAATTTTTGCTCATTAAGTTGATATTGATTTTTTCGGTTGCTACTGCAAGTGTCGAGAGAGAGTTTTTTCGAACGACTTGATGCTAGTTAATTTTTTTCGCACCCCCGAATTATAATTTCTGGAGTCGCCACTGGTGCCACCTAGACAAGAACTCATTCTTATTAAACTTTACAATGACAATGTTCTTGATAACGGTTCTTACACAATTTTAGAAAAGGAAAATAGAAGAAAAAACAAAGGAAAAAAGTATGAGGGACCCAGTTTTTTTATAAGATCCAGGTGCTTATATATATAAGAACATGAGTTCTTAGTGTGGAGTTCTCCAATGAGGGTACAATTTAAGGAGTGAGTTCTTGTTTTGCTAAATATACAAGAATCTCTCCATTGTACATGCTCTTATGGCTTCCAAATACTCCTCCGTCCACAATTAATTTATTGAACATTTTGACTTTTTAGCTGATTTCGAGGTTTTGTAATCATGGATTTTAAAATGAATTTTTAGAGCTAGTATAGTTTTTTTTTTTTTAATTTATTTATTATTAATAAGGTACTACAACGCTCATAGTACCCTAAAAAAAACTATATACCGAAAATTCATTTTAAAATTTATAATTACAAAGCTTCGAAGTAAACTAAAAATTAACATGTTCAAAATTTTATACACAGTGAAAGTATCAATTAAGATTTAGTGTATTCAAATATAGGATTTAGTTATATACCAACTGGAGTTACAGATAATTTATGGGGTTCCAAGAAATTTTTTAAATTAGTGCAATTCAATCTCAATAAAATAAAAATTGCAGTAATAATTAGGAGCCGATTAATAATTCAACATTAATGAAAATCTACTCATATTAGAATGAACCTATTGTAATATTTACGAGAGTTATTATCGATGAGACGAAGATGAAGATAGTAATAATATTCAGGGAAAGAATGCATGTATTCATTAATCGTACCAAACTTATTTTTAGGCCGACAAACATTTGACTAAAATAAAACTAACTTACGTATATACTTATCCTTAATTTGTCTAATACTATAGTATGTCTTAAAATGATGATGCAATCAACTACAAAGTTAGTTAATTTCATGCCTTTTTATTAGAAGGAAAATTGCATTCATTGTGTAACTGCAATCAACTACAAAGTTAGTTAATTTGATGCCTTTTTATTAGAAGGAAAATTGCATTCATTGTGTAAGTGAGTACAGTCGAAAAAGAGTACGTAGCTCCAATCTCTAAATTTTGAGCCATCACATTTCATTCCATTCTCTAACTGTCTACTTTGTCTATTCTATATGGGGATAATAAAGTGAAGACCTAGAGATAGATTGATAGTTACTCATTTCGTCCCAGTTAAATCATCATACTTTCCTAATCAAACCGTTAAATACAAAATGTCATGTTTTTTGAAATAAAAATAACATTTAGTACTTTTTAGTGTGAATTTCTCACTTTTCACTTATTAACAATGCGTCTAAATTTCGTAAAGAAAAGAAATTAATAAGACAATTGAAGTGGAATGCACGGAGTATTGATTGGTGACTACTTTCTTTTTATATGAATAATAGGAAGGAAAGAACCTTTCCTTTTTTTAGCCTACAAAAAAGTTCAAAATTTTAGCTACTTCACTTGCTTGTTTGTTCTGCCAAACCCATAATTCACATTCAAAAAAGCTTCATGGCCCCATCTCTCTATTTTATAGACACATGTGTGCTTGATATCAAAATTTACATTATGAATTACTATAGAGGATGTGGAGAAACGATATAGTAGAGTTATAGTCAAATCGTACGAACGAACATCGAATCACATACGACGAAGTTCCCCTTTTCAAATTTTATAATATCGTTGTCAGCTATATATTCAAAAACGACGAATTGCATTGTACTGAACACTTCATATACGACAAAACTCTTGTTGAATTTGATTTTATCGTTAGTTGCCGACAAAACGACATAGTATATGATCAATTGTATTGTATGAGCCGTATACGACAAAATTGTTAGTTATCTACAATCGACATATAGAGTCAATTAGATTGTACCCGACAAAACGTATATGGAAAACTTCTTAACAATATTTCAGTTTATCGCACAACCAACGGACATACTAGGGTTAATTATATTATACCCGATAAATCATATAAATAAAAAATTCTCGACAATATTTAGTTCACTGTTAGTTTCCCACAAACGATATATCATGAGATGGAGGTAGTAGTAGAGTCAATTAATTCATACTACTATATATAACAAGCTCTAGATATATAAAATTTAACCTTATGGTCTGCATACAATTGTACTGCGTATTTGTAGTAAATATAAACATCCATCACACAGTTAAACCGACAGTTAATCAATTTTAACTACTCCTTCCATTGAGATGGTATGTTATTTCTTAGTATTTGTTAATCAATGCTACTATACACATATATTAAATGTGATTACTATGCATAACTCACTCCCCAACATTGAAACATGCCTCAATAACATAAACAAGAAAGTTCATTAATGACATTTCACTAAATGAATGTGGCAGAAAATAGAGGTACTATAACACGAGATAAGAGAAACTAAAGAGGAATACATTCATGAAATTAATTATCATATACTACTAATTAGTACCTAATTATTCCCATGGCTAAGACATCTCAAGATTTAAAAAAAATTAGAAAAAAATGTACTAACTCATTGTTTCAAAATGTGGGGTTATAGTTTTTCCCCAATTATATTTTGTTTGATTAATTGTAATCTTCTATTTTAGGGGAATTGCAATCCTTCAATCCTTCTAATATTTAAATTGACAAACATTCCCCTTTTAGGGATTTCTTTATATTCATCATTAATTACCTTCAGCTATAGCTTACAAATTCATCCATGGCATTTTGAATTGGCACTATACCTTTACATTGATAATGATATTCTTAATTAATTTTAACATGCAAATTTGGAATGGGAGTACTAATTAATGTGTACACCGCTGATGTGACAGTAACAGGGTTTACGTCTTTTAGATACTATGTTAGGGCATGTACTCAAATCTTTTATTCATTAATAGTATATCACGTCATCTGTTGACACGTTGAGAATGTTCACGGTGGTGGAACATTCTTGTGTATCTACGTATAGAATTAATCAAAAGATCTCTCTTTTTTCAAGCTAAAGATTGAAACCTATCCCATATATTGTTATTGCCCATTATGCATTGTGTTAAGTCAAGTTGTGAAAAGATGGGCACCATTATTCAAGGGCAAAAAGAATATAGTATATGGGATAAATAATGGGTGTGGTGCTACCAATATCAATTGCCCCTTATTGAATTGTGTATGATTTAAATCGAAATTGGCCCCCCTTTTGACATTCCCAAAAGTCAAATATTGTAAATTTGTAGTAAAAAGGGAGAGATTCCACACCATTAACTAATTAAAACCCTAGCTAGGATTAACCTAATATTCTTCAACAATTTAAAATAGAATAATCATTGCATATTCTTATTATTAATAAATGATTAATTATGTCACATATAACAAACATGAAATAATTGTAAAAGAAAATTAAATAATAGATATACTAGTTTGTGCATGAATGATTAACAAATCTTTGCTGCTATCTGAAAAATGGCAAAGAGTATCAACTCCAAAGAGAGTGTTGTGTGTACTCTTCTCCCTCTCTCTCTCTCTCTCTCTCTCTCTATCTCTCTCTCTCTCTCCACCCATTTCTTTATATAAGTGCACACAGTAAAACTCACACACAACACACACTCCTCTCTTACATTGTGTAGTGCAGCAGTAGTAGTACTATATTGTTTCTGTTTACAAAAGTCAGCGCCTTCCTAGGCCCCTCCATCTCTCTCTCTCTCTCTCTCTCTCTCTCTCTCTCTCCACCAACACTCACTGCAATATTCTCAGAGAAATAGAGCATTCATCCTCGTACGTACGTGGCCCGATGGACGATGATGACTGGGATCTCAATGCGGTGGTGAGAGGATGCGCCGCCGCCGTCACAACCCCTACGCCCTCCTCTTCCTCCTCCGCCTCCTCCGCCGCCGCCGCCGCTGCTAATAACCCCTTCCCCAACTTCCCTTCCAATTTCCCTTCCCATGCCGACCAGAACTCATTAGACTTTCCCGTTCTCATGGACGACGGAAGCGATCCTTTCCAGGGTTTGCACGAAATCTACCAAGAATTCTGCGCCGACGATCCGCCGCCAACCTCCGCCGCCGCCGCTGCCACCGGCATTATGCCTTTTCCCCCGCCCCCTCTCGGTTTGCAGCCTCATCAACATACTATTATGCAAAACAGACCTCCGGTTAGATTTAATATGCAAATTCAAGAAAATCTGCAGTTTAATATTTCTCCTACTATATCTTCTCCACCTCCGAATTTTCCGGCCGCCATTCCTCAGCCCGTTCGTCCACGACGGAGGTACCTCTCTCTCTCTCTCTCTCTAGATCTCTCTTCTATCTCTCTCTCTAAGATGAAGAAATGTACACAGGAAGAACCAGCAGGTGAAAATAGTTCGTCAAATGACACAAGAAGAGCTCTCTGCAGATTCATGGGCATGGCGGAAGTACGGCCAAAAACCTATCAAAGGTTCTCCATATCCGAGGTTGTCGCTCTCTCTCTCTCTCTCTCTCTCTCTAAAAAAAATAATTTAATCGGGAATATATTCTTGCTGCTGATTGTGAATGGAAACTAAACTTTGTAGAAATTGATCCTTGTTTTTATTTAAAAAATTGATTCTTGTTTCAGAAACTACTACCGGTGCAGCACGTCGAAAGGCTGCGCCGCCCGGAAGCAGGTGGAGCGAAGCCCGAACGATCCCGAGATCTTCATCGTCTCGTACTCCGGCGAGCACACTCACCCGCGCCCGACCCACCGGAGCTCGCTCGCCGGGAGCACCCGTAGCAAGTTCGTGTCGCCGCCTCCAGCGGCCAGATTCGGCGCCGGTGGAAGTAACGCGGCTCTATCTCAAAAGGGTTCGATGGCCGCCTCCTCATCATCGCCTGCCGCCGGGTTGAGCTTCTCTCCGGCGACTCCGACGATGGAGGCAGAAGCGGCGGCGCAGAACGATGATGTGCAGATGGCGGACGAGGAGGACGGCGGCGGCGGAGAAGACGACGATGACGACAACATACTGATGATCCCGAGCGACTTGATGAACGATGATGACGATATGTTTAGAGGATTTCAAGATTCCGATGATCACTCGAGTGGTGGCGGCGGCAACTTCTTTGCTGGTGGTTTGCTGTCGTCCCCGCCGTGGACGCCCACCGGCTCCGCGGCCCCGTTCAACGGTGGCGGCCGTGGCCGCGGCTGAGTTTGTGGAGATGGATGGAAAAGATGGTATCAAGGACAAGGAGTAACATTGCTTTAATTAATTCATAATCTAAATGTAATTAGTATAATTAATACGTACTTTTTGTTTCTAATTTTAGATTTTAATTTTGAGCTTTTTGTACATATAGAAGAGGTTACTAAGAAAATAAGAACTAAAATAAGAAAATAAGACTAATTTATTATTCTTAAGTGAAGATAAGCATATGAACTAAAATAAGAAAAATTTGTATCATCAAATTTTGTGCTAGTAGTGTTTCTTGTATTTCATTCTTGCATGTATTAAAACCTTAATGTCGATAACGTAACTGGTGAATATATTGAGATTTATAATATAACTTATTAATTACGTACACATCTCTTTATACGAGTTCAAATTTAGAAGATGGGAAAAAATTCTTTTGGTATATTCTCGACTTTATGCATGTCTTTTATCAGGCTAATTATAACTTTGGAATTTTCCTCATTCGGCATAATTTAATGTTGCTTACGTATCTTTTTTGAATAAAATACACTTCAGTTGGTAAAGCGATTCGTGTCGTATTATTTATTTATTGAGTACGGTAGATTCGAACAATCGTACCTCCCCGAGCTACGTACTTCCATTTATATCTCTCAATTAGGGTTTACAAGTGCGTCGGAGTATATATATTTTTCCTTACTTTGTTTCATGTTTTTGCTATATACCTCTCTATATGTTAACTATTTGTTCATTCTTTTCTCTCTCTCTCTCTCTCTCAATAAAACTTCCATTGTTACTTCATTAATTTGTTTGTATTCGAATAAGTTTTCCAATTTTGGTTTATTGGGTATGTAACGTAATTGTGTAATAAAAGGGATTGAGTCGAGATGATTGCAACATTTATCCCTACATTACTTTTTCTTATCTCTAGATAGAATCTTCTATGTTTTATTGTGTATTAATGTTGTACTTGATTTTATCTCCATATAGCTGAAAATCAGTTGTGCAATATCGAGTTTATCCCGTGCCCACTAGAGTACGACTGTATGTTCCCACGATATGTCGACAAATGATATTTCTCTAATAGTTTTAATTTAAATATTTTCACACCTTAACGATCTTCGAGTGAACTAATTTTTTCTTTAATCATCGTAATTTTAATAAAAAGAATTTTTTTTGATCGTTTTGACATAATTAATACTCATTGGATCCAACTCTATGTCCTTCGAAATACTGTGAATTTTTCGTAAATATATCACTGTCACATAAATCGTGATTATTTAATGCAAATACCGCAAACGTTGAAGCATTGCCTTGCACTATAGACACACGATAATTTAGAAATGAATCTATTTTTGTCAACGGAAAAGGTAAAGTACGAATTAAAAATAAATATTATTGGTATATATTTAAATAAGTAGAGATGAAATCTAAGGTTTTTGGAGCAGGCACGAAACCTGATAGAGTGGGGGTATGTATCCACGAAGGAGACAACACTTATTTACCCACTCAAATTCGTAGATCTTTTTTTTGGTTATCATATTCTAATCTCCACTAATCTGTATATACTCTCGCTTCAATAGTCGTGTTCTTTTTCGACATGAGAAGTGTTAAAGTGTTAGAAGTGAAAGATAAACGAAATGTAAGAATTAATTCATTTCATTCTAAAATCAAGACTATCGAAGGGAGACGTGCAACATTATATGTATGGCTAGCTATTGAGGTGTGACACCCCAATATAATATAAGAGTATATAACTTTTAAAGTGAGACGAAAAAAGTATTTATCTAGATTATCTTCCCAAAGATAGAGGTGGAGCAACCCTTTTTTTTGAAAAAAAATAAAAATTGCCCTGTTTAGGAAAATAATCACACATTATACCATTTAAATTCTTGTCATATTCTTTTCAAAACCCTACTCTTGGAACTGTTTGCTGCTACTTATATACTACCTCCGTCCCGCCAAAGACGTTACATTTTTTTTTGTTAATTTCTGGCACGTTTTTCCACGCTTCTTTATGATGCGTTTAAAAATAGATTTTTGAAGAATTTTTTCTTTTACGGGATACTATGATAGTTGTATTATCCCGCAAAAGAAAAAATTCTTCAAAAATCTATTTTAAAACACTTTATCAAGAAGCGTGGAAAAACGTGTCAGAAATTGACAAAAAGAAATGTAACGTCTTTGGCGGGACGAAGAGAATACACTTTATCATTTGTTGGAACTTAATTCAATATATTATGTGATTTTATGAAACTAATAAGTGTCTACTCGTCACCGTAGAGGTAAAACTACAATTACAGTTGAATCGGTTCATTCAGTCGATGCGGCACTAGCAATTTGTATCAGTGTAGTGGACACGTTGGAGTTCTAAGGAGAACATTGAAGGGGTTGTCAGTTGTAGGGCCTCCGACACTCAAGTTAGTACGTTATTTCAAGTGATCGAACGTAAAGTAAATAGTAAAAATAAATTGTAAAACAATGGTGGTGGTCGTAAATGACTGTGAATGTTCGGTCGGAGTGGGTGACGTGGGAGATGGATCGACGGTGAAGGAAGCTTGTTCGGCTAAATCTGACGTCGGCGGACGTGAGGTGAGTGTAGAGAGTGGAAGAGAGATCAGAGAGTAGTGTGAGAGCGTAGATGTAATGGCCCGCATTTTCGTTAGTTTAAAATCTAACTAACTGTAGTTAATTGCAAATGATATTCGTATTTAAATATAATCGAAGCACTTGAATTCGATTTAGTAGATTTAATTCCGAAAGTATAACGGAGTAAATCAGAATCCACTACGATGTTGTAGAATATTTATCTAGTCGATAGTTTGAAAGGAAACAACATTGATAGTTCGTAAGTTGATAAATTGGGCTACGCCCATAAAATTGATGAATTGGGCCAAGCCCAATTAATAGAAACTATGTCAATATTAAGGAAACGTATAATCGAAGAAGCTACGAAATGAAATATATGCAGTCGTAATGTTAAGGGAGTATTACATTCCGTTTATTACAAACGATGGAGGATTTAAATGCATGAAAACTGAAATTGAATATTAATACATAAATAATACATTCACAAGAATAAAAAGAAAAAGCAAAGGAAAAAAAAATAGAGCAGCAGCAGCTCGGCTGTAGAGAAAGAGAAGGGAGGGGGAGAAGTTTTCAACCAATCCCATGAAATCTGATATCTCCTCCTCATCCTAAGCCCCTACAAACCTGCAAAAAGGAAAAAAGAAAAGTCTCCATGAAGACTTTGTATCCTCTTAAAGCTGCAACATTCATTACTCCCTCATCCATTATATACACAACAAAAGAGTCGAATAAATATCCCTTCACCCACCTCAATTCAGTTTCACTTAAATCCACATACAAGAAGAACTGAAAATAGAATTAAGGCAAAGAAAGGGTGGCAGATAACACCACAAAAGAGGAGAGTTCGAAGAAGAAGAAGAAGAAGCCTTAAGACACCATGTCCATTCTTCTTTCCTATCCAACTACTACAAATCCTTTCAAGTTAGCAAGTAAGATTTCAACTCAATTGTTATGCTTCGAATCAAAGCTAAAACTGCAGTGTAGAATGAACTTAAGACAAGACTAGCAAATCACAATCTTCTTATACTAAAACTGAAATCACAAGCATGCTATTATTAATTTCAAAAATTCTACAGTGAAGCATGAATCGATTCTAAAAGATCTCCAATCTAGAATTAAACCTAGAGATATAACCAAGCATACAAATACATTCTTATAAACACAGAATATGCATGCCTAATAGTGTTAATCTAAGCATTATGATGATGGAAGGCATAAGAGCATGAGAAGTTTATAAATCAGAATGATCACACATATGTATATATGTAAAAACAAATATGAAAAAGAAAGGAGAGTCGAGTCGAACCTCCGTCAAGGCAATAGACCCGACGGGTAAGGGCTGGATGAGCCGAGGGCTCTATCCGGGGCAGCAAAGGCGGCCCCGGGTCTGAAGCTTCTCCAGCAGACGTTGCCGGCGGCGGCGTCCGAAGAGGCGGCTAGCGGCTGCTTGTTCCTTCCCGAACCGTGATGAGAGATATGGAGGGAAGTCAGAGAGAGAGAGATCGAATAGAGTAAGGGAGATGGCAAACCGGAGATAGGAAGCTTACCTCTGCTCCGACAGCGTCCGGCTGCACCGGCGGCGGTCAGCTACTGCGCCGACGACCAGCGACTGTCCTCCGTCCAAACCTCCGAGAGAGTTAGATGGAGGAGAAAGAGAGGGGCTACTGCCGGAGCTCGACCCTCGCCGCCGGCGAGGGAGGCGCCGGCAGATTCAGTCAGAAAAAGAGAGAGAGAGGACCGAGGGAAAAGAGGAAGGTGAGAGAGAGGGAGGCGTCGCCGGCAACGCGAGCTCTCGCCGACGGCGAGAGCGGCGCCGGCGACGGAGAAGGACGAGTGGCGAGAGAGAGAAGAGGGTGTGCTATGTGCGTGTGTGTGTGCGTGTTTGTGTGTGAGGAGAGTGGGTTAGGGATTGTTTTCAATTTGGGAATTGGAGGTTGGGTCTGGGTCGGGTCGGGTAGAGTCCGGGTTTGGGTTTGGGTCTGGGCATTAAGTCTGGGTCGTGGGCTGGGGTTCTGGGCCATAATAATGGGCCGGATTAATTTAAGGGCCAACTATTTAATTTATTTAATATCTTCGTGTAATTAAAACCCGTAAAATTTAGACGAGAAGGACGTTATAATTACCGAGAAATGTTTTATTAATTCTAATAAAACCACTCGAGTAATATGAGTTTATTATTGAAGCTTGAGAAATTCTCGAGCCTAAAATAGCCTATTTAATTCATGAAAAATGAATTATGAAAAGAATATTAGATTTGACAATCTAATATATATAACTTCAAATAAATTATTATTCGAAGCTTACAAGGGCAATTAACGAAGCTCGATTAATTTCCGAGCCTAAAGTAGTTTTATTTAATTCATAGAATTATAATAAAACTTTGGATTTAATAATCCAACAAGATTTAACTCAATTAATTATTAATTGAAGTATGTGAGAATAATTAATGGCTACCACTAGCCGTATGATTTATTAACTTCGATTAATAATCTCACGATATATTAACGGAACATTAGTCAAAACGAGAAGTTAGAAATAAAGAATTATAATATTCTTTATAAGGAATTATTAGATTTTATAAGAATGGAAATTCTTATATTGTCGTTTCTAAATAGGTGAAAATCGACCGGAAGGTTGACGTTGCGATTCTATCAGGATTGACACTTTTCACGCTACTTAAGGTGGGCTTTCTTATACAAGAAAAGTTATAGAATGTTTAGATGAAAATGCTTATTTTCAAGTATTGTCATGCCATAAATGTTTCAATTTATGTATGACGCCTATCTGCATTGGCTACGCCAATTTAAGTTAATCGAATTCGGGTCCTCGTTAAGATTTGATATCTTACTTGGGCTAGTGTACACAGGACCGTGAGTCATCTTCAGGGTTGGCCGGTCAGGTGTCGTGTGAGGTGGCCACCTCCTCGACACCACAGTTTCAGATATGGTAGATTACGAAAGAACTTAGCCCTGCAGGCACTTTTAGATCACAAGAACAGTTTTAGTAAGCATGGGCTCTTTTCAATAAAACCCCTATGTCTTACAGTTGAATGGCTTGACAATTATATTGTATAGTTTTCGGCATGTGCCCACTGAGTACTTTCGTACTCAGCCCTGCATGTATTTCTAAATGTGCAGGTTGAGCAAGATGATGTGAAGTGCCGAGTGGAGCTTTTGTCACTATTCAAATAGATTAGGACTCTCGGTAATACGTGTCTTCATACATGTATTAAAGTATTTCTTCCGCTGTGCAAACTCTTGAGCTTTCAAGAATTGTTTCAAGTCATGTAATAGATTATGACAAGTATTCTCGTATTCTCATTTGAGATCCCGAGTCGAGACGTTCAATGGTATAAATGTTTTTCAAATAGCTATACGAGTCAGATTCCACACCAGTCTTTTTCCCCCATTTCTTTCCCCTACTCTTAATTCCCATCCCTAGTCATGGTTTCCCGGCTTAACTATCCTTAGCAAAGTCCGGTCGTGACAGTAGAATTGAATGTCCCTGAAATTGTATAATCCCTACTTTGGTAGGTATATGTAACTCAACACGTAACACAGAAAGTAACACAGTTGAGAACACAAGTTGGTAACCCAGTTCGGTGACAAATACACCTACGTCTGGGGGAAACTATTCCAAGAAATAATTCACTATGACGAGTATAAGGGATACAAGATATATGAACGTCAGCCACACTGAAACGTTCTCTCCTCACCCGACTCTACCCTCACCAATGAATCCTCACGGTAAACTCTCTCTAGTCTACCTAAGCACTTTTCACAAGTTGAAAAGATTAAACCCGATCTTGAACAAAGAATTGTTCAAGAAATTACAAACACTCACCAATAAACAAACTACCCCAATTGATGAATGTAATGAATAAACTCAACTCTCAAACGCACGAAGAAGACGAGCTCTCAACAAAATATGAAAACGCGCAGCGGCTCCAGAGCAATCTTCGAGCTTATATACATCCGCATAACCCTAGGAGATAAATAAGGCATATCTTAAAATATATCCTTAATAGGGTAAATATAATCTTCATGCAAATCTTATAATTAATGCGGGAATATAATGCAATCTTGATCCACAAGGAATTCCACTCCACCAAGAATTCCTACGCATACATAAATTATGCCATACAAATATACTCCATGCAATCCATGCAGCAACAATCCCCCCCTTGGCATTTTATGTATGCAATCACACCAACATATGCACCACACACAACTCCTCCAAGATACAAAGCACCCAATGCAAAAACAAGTAGGCAAGGAGCGCACCCACATAACCATACTCGAATGCATAGTGCAGAAAACTCCCCCTTGCTACAAACACTCTCTAAAATGAAGTACTAGTCAAGCGCACCCGAACTAGAATACCACATAAAGAGAGAAAATAAACCCACTGCATAACACCACTTATATCACCACATATAACACCAGCTGATCAAACAATGCTTCATCAGAAATACCAAGCATCAACAGCAGCAAAAGAGACCTATTTACTATTACAGACCATCAACTGAGTATCCAAATCAGAATCCACACTTCAGCAAAAAAAAAAACAGTCTGGCCATCCAATCAACCAACCAGAATAGCAAAGTGTTATAACAACCATATCGAAAGCAGAATCAAAGCAGAATCAGCAGACCAACAAATAAAAAAAAAATACCTACTAATACTCCCCCTTGAATGCACACATGAAATGCCAAGCTATGGCACTTCAGCCTCAATCTCCTCATCCACAGCCTCATCATCATCATCAACACCTTCAGGAGCAGGAGCAGGAGCAACAACAGCTCCCCCTGGCTGAGTACCACCGGCCAAGATGAGCAGTTTTTCAATTTCCTCCTTCTTCTTGAACAGCATCCGAATCTGCTCACAAGTCATCTCATATTCCAGGGAGATGGCTTGAAACATGAGCTTAGAAACAACTGGCTCATAATGTGGAGGAGCAGGACCAAAAGGCAGTTGAATATCCTCAAGATTGTCCTCATGAGACATCGAAGAAGATGATGCCTTCTCTGCCTTTGAACTGAAAGGAGGAGCCTCAGCCTCTATACCTGTTTGAGCCTTAGTGAACCTCATGAACGGAGCAGCTGGAGCCTTTGCACCATCAGGAATCTCAAACTCAACAAACTTGCGAAAATATGCATACAAGACACGAGGAAAGCAGATAGCCTTGTTTGCAGAAACCACCTTCTCAGCATGCTCTGCAAGAGCCTCAAACACTAATCTACCAAAGGACACTGGAAGTCCTTGCCCCACCTTATACAGCAAAGTTGCCAAAGACAGATTGACATACGTCTTGTGGGTCGTGGGCACCCAATTTCTGTTGGCAATATAGTACAAAGCTTTGTACTTTGGAGACAAAGAGGAAGCCCGAAGCTTCTTAGCCTTCACAGGCCACTTAGCATCCTTGTCATCCAGCAAGGTGGCTGCAATCAAGTTCACATCAATGGGCTGAAGACTCTCTTGCACAATTTCACCACAGACAAACACATCAATAAGAGAGGGAGAGAAATTAAAGAACTGCCCCCGAACAAAACCACGTTGATAATCATGAGAGGAAATATCAAACATGGACAAACTCAGGTTGGAGTAAAACTCCATGATCACATCCTTGACCCAGCAAAATTCTTCGGTCAAGGTAGTCAACAGCTTTGCCTGAAAAATGCATTCAAAGACTCCTGCCTTTCGCAAATCATACTCTCTGGCAGGCTTATCCACAATAATCAACTTCTCCGAGTTGATATCCCAAAACTTGGCATAGAAAGCATCACAGAAGATAGGCATAAACTTATATCCAGCAGGCAAAGGTGGAACGTCTGTACCTTTCAATGATGAGGGAGGAACATCAGCTTCCTCATCTGAATTGCTGGGGATAGGAGCCTCGGCATCAGACCCCGAGTCCAACTCAATCACAGGCTTCTTGCCCTTTCCCGTGACGGATTTCGACTTCCCCTGTCCAGATGCAGGAGAAGAGGCCTTCCTCTTCCGATTTGAGGCCGTGACAGAAGCATTGCGAGGCATACGGACTTGAGACCGCGTGCGAAGAGCGACGCCGCCAACAGGGGGCGGCGGAGGAGGAGGGGACTTCTCCTTCCTAGCAACCTGCTTGATTCTCTTTCTCCGCGGAGGGGGCTCCACCGAAGAGGCAGAGACCGAAACCCTAGGAGAGGGTTCTGACGGCGGCGGAGGAGGGATGGAATCATCATCACCGAATAGAGGGAGAAAGGGCTCCTGGGTGACCTCGTCCCTGGGAGAAGATGAAGGAACAGAATCATGGAGAGGGGATGGAGGAGCAACATCTCGGCGAGGAGATAAGGGAGCCGTCTCCACAACCAACCCGGCGCCGTACCACGGCAACAGAGGAACAGTGGGTACGGGAATAGCAGCCGCCAATAGCAGAGATAGATCAATACCCTCAGAGAGCTGGTAAGAAACCATGGTTGCAGCACAAAGAATTCAAGAAATCCGGCAGAGAGACAGAGATAATCGGAGAGAGAAGAACGATTCTGACGGAGGAAATTAGGAATAAGGAACCCTAGCACAATTTGAGAGAGAGAGCGATGATATACTCTGCAATAAGCAAGAGGCGGTTCGAATTCCAAAGAGCAACAGTAAGCAAAAAGGGCGCGCAGAAAAATAGCCCCTTTTTCAACTGACAAAAATACCACGTCAGATAAGTACCCAAGATGTAACACCAGACATAACACCACCCATCACACCAAGAAAGCACATAATAGATGAAATCAAATAAACATAATCTGAGGAGCTCAGATTATACACATCCCGAGTGACTTTCGTAAAGCCTCAAACCTTTCTCCATCTAAAGGTTTGGTAAAAATATCCGCAACTTGCACACGAGTAGAGACATGCTGAAGAGATAAAGTCTTGTTTTCAACAAGATCTCTAATAAAGTGGTGTCTGATCTCAATGTGTTTGGCCTTCGAATGACTGACTGGATTTTTGGATAGATTGATAGCTCCAATATTGTCACAGAACAAGACATACTCTTTCTCATTGATCCCATAATCATACAGCATCTTGGTCATCCAGATTAACTGAGTGCATGCACTCCCAGCTGCTATATACTCTGCTTCTGTAGAGGATAGAGAGACACAATTCTGCTTCTTGCTATGCCACGAGATTAGATTATCTCCCAAGAAAAAGCATCCTCCAGTGGTACTCTTACGATCATTTGGATTTCCAGCCCAATCAGCATCACTGTATCCGGTAAGCTTCAGAGAACTTCCTTTCCCAAACCAAAGGCCAATCTTGCACGTTCCCTTGACATACTTTATAATGTTTTTCACAGCCTTGTGATGACTCTCCTTCGGATTTGATTGGAATCGCGAGCAGACCCCAACACTGTAAGCAATATCCGGTCGACTGGCTGTTAGGTACAATAGGCTACCAATCATGCTTCTGTAAACTGTTTGTTCCACAGGTTTGCCTTCTCCTTCTTGGGTTAATTTAACCGATGTACCCATTGGTGTCCTCTTTGACTTAGAACTCTCCATGCCAAACTTTTTCACCAAGTTGTCAGCATACTTCTCCTGACTCACAAAAATGCCATCTTCGCACTGCTTGACTTGAAGCCCCAAAAAGAACTTCAATTCCCCGAAACATACTCATCTTGAATTCAGAGGTCATCAATTTCACAAATTCATTCACAAGAGCCTCTGACTTAGAACCAAAAACCAGATCATCAACATATACCTGGACAATAAATATGTGACCTCCATGTTGCTTAACAAACAAGGTCTTGTCAGCACTTCCTCGAACATATCCCTTCTTCAGAAGAAATTCTGCCAGCGTGTTGTACCAAGCTTTGGGAGCTTGCTTTAGTCCATATAGAGCCTTGTTCAGCCTGTAAACATACTCTGGGTGCTCGGGATCTTCAAAGCCCTTCGGTTGCTTAACATATACCTCTTCTTCTAAATTCCCATTCAGAAAAGCACTCTTGACGTCCATTTGGTATAGCTTGAAATCTAAGCTGCTAGCCATACCCATCAGAAATCTCACAGATTCCAATCTGGTAACTGGAGCAAAAGTCTCTCCGTAATCAATACCTTTCTCCTGTGAGTATCCTTGAGCAACCAATCTTGCCTTGTTACGAGTGATGTTCCCTTGCTCATCTGTCTTATTCTTGAATATCCACTTTGTTCCGATCACATTAGCACCTTTGGGGAGAGAGGTGAGATACCACACATTGCAGCGCTGAAATTCCAAGAGTTCTTCCTGCATGGCAGCTATCCAGTTTTCATCCTGAAAAGCATCAGTGACATTCTTGGGCTCGAGTTTTGAGACAAAGCAAACCGTAGCAATGTGAGAAACTAACTTTTTGAAGTCTATCTCTCTCTTCCTAGTCTGCATCCCATCATTAATATCCCCAATCACATCTGAAGCTGAGTGATTCTTATGGACTTTTGTTTCGGCAGAGTCCGAAGTACCAGTTGAAGTACCATCTTGAGTACCGTCCAGTGTCATCTCCTCAACTTTAGTATCATTCTTCTTACTAGGATTCTGAGAACTCTCTGTAGGACTGGTGATCAAGACCTCTTCTTCAGTATTTACATCGCCTTCCACTGAGTCATCAAAAGTAACATTAATTGATTCAATGACAGTGCTTTGATTTTTCAGGTACACTCTGTAAGCACGGCTGTTTCTGGAGTAGCCTACAAAGATTCCTTCAATTTCCTTGTCATCAAGCTTCCTCCTTTGCACTCTATCATTTACCACAAAGCATCGTGAGCCAAAAATGTGAAGATGTTTCACATTTGGCTTCCTTCCTCGCCAGATCTCATAAGCAGTAACCTCTGTCTGCGGTCTGAGGTACACTCTATTGCAAATATAGCATGCCGTATCAAATGCTTCTGCCCAAAGTCTAAGGGCAATATCTTTTGCCTTCATCATGGTTCTGGCAGTGCTTTGCAAGGTCCTGTTTTTCCTTTCAACTACACCATTCTGTGTAGGTGTAATAGGTGCTGAAAATTCATGTCTTATCCCTTTGGATTGGCAGAACTCCATGAACTCTTGGTTCTCAAACTCACACCCATGATCACTCCTGATGGCCTTGAGTTTGCTCTCCTTCTCTACTTCCAACCTCAGGCACAGAACTCTGAATGCCTCGAACGTGTCTGATTTTTCTCGTAGGAATTCAACCCACGTGTATCTGGAGAAGACATCCACGCAAACAAGATATATTTCTTTCCTCCTAAGCTTTCAACTTGCATCGGTCCCATCAAGTCCATGTGCATAAGATCGAGGATTTTAGCTGTTGTGATCCGGAGTACTCTCTTGTGTACCTCCTGAGTCTGTTTCCCTTGCTGACACGGTCCACAAAACTCCACATCTCCAAATCTGATCTTGGGGATTCCTTCAATGGCATTCAGTTGAATAAGCCTCTGAATGTTCCTGTAGTGTGTGTGCCCGAGCTTCTGATGCCAGATTTCACTCATCTTAGAGACGACCCTGTAGCTTGTGATCTTTAGAGTGAAGACGTAGCAATTATCAGCCGATCTGGTTGCCTCCAGAAACTTATCTGTTCCTTTGTTGATGATGCAGCTATTTTTCCCAAAACTTACGCTCATTCCATCATCACACAATTGGCTGATACTGACCAGATTTGCTCTCAAGCCTTCAACATAGAGGACCCCTTCCAGGACTGGCATCCCAGGTACATTCAGTGTACCAATTCCTCGAATTCTACCTTTTCCACCATCACCAAACACAACTGACTCATTTGAGCAACTTTGCACATTAATAAGGAGATCCATATTGCCTGTCATGTGCTGCGAGCAACCACTGTTAATATACCAGGAGTTCCCCACTCTGGAGCTATTACTGGTGTGAACAACATAAGCTCTATAGCCCTGGCCTCGATTCCTTCTATTTTGATATTTGATCATCTCCTGCCTCTTATCACCAAGGTAGAACCGACATCTTGGTCTGATATGGCCAAGTCTATGACAGTAATGATAGAGAGGAATGAATACTTCAGAATCTGGATCGTGCTCGGGTACCTTGTGGTGTTCTTGTTTGGGTACCTCCTCTGCAGCTCCTTGTTCTTCAGATTTCTGTTCAACAGCGACTGAAGTTTCGGTTAGTTTAGGCCTCCATTCCTCACGCCTAACTGTTTTCCCACTAGATTGAGTTCCAACAAAGTCATTGGAGTGTCTCAATCCTTCGACTCCTCTCTCTGGCTTGCTCCAGTCTTGTCTTTGAGCTCTTTGTTGATATTGGTATCCAACTTGTTGATAGTTGTTTCGGTTGAATCCAAGACCCTCTTTATCTGCAGCTCTCTTTCCAAGTCTGAGAATTTCGTCAAGCTTCTCGGTGCTGGAATTCATCATCCTAATCAACTTCTGAATATGACTCAGTTCTTCATCAGACTCCTTTCTTCCGTCCTCGCAGCTTCTGAGCTTTTCTTGAAGAGATTCAATCTCGGATCTTAAAGTGTCTCTTTCCCTTTCAAGATTCTTCACCTGCTCCGTAAGGCTCTGGTTCAAAATTAGAGCCTTCTTACATGCATCCATCAACTCATCATAGTCCTCCTGATCATCTTCTTCTTCCTCCACATTTCCAACTTTGAACGGGTCTTGATCAGCGACAACAGATTGAATCCTTGGACCATTCACGGTAGCAACATGAGCAGTATGAGAAGCATCATGTCCTTCTTCAAATTCAGTATCGGTGACCTCCTCATCGCTGTGAGTGGCTTGAAACGCCTTTTTACTGATTTTTTGATATTTGAAGGTATTCGCACATTCGCTCTTGATGTGCCCAAAGCCATCACACTCATGGCACTGTGGTCCCCTATCTCCAGTTTCTTTCTTCTCTGAGCCATTAGGACCTCTGTTCTGAGAATTACTTTGATTCTCAGTCCGGCGAAATCTGGAGTTACCTTCACCATTTCCTTTCCTGAAAAATTTCTTCCCAAACCTCTTTGAGATGTACGCAATGCACTCCGCCATGTCTTCAGCAGTCAACTCCTCTTCAGACTGGCTTGTAGATGAAGCCTTGAATGCTACAGACTTCTTCTTTTCACTAGGATTCACACGCATACCCATCTCAAACGTCCTCAAGGAACCAATAAGTTCGTTTGGAGATAGTTCATCAACATCCTTAGCTTCCTCGATAGCCGTCACTTTGTAATCAAATCTCTCGGGAAGAGATCTCAAGATTTTCCTCACTATCTTTGCTTCCGTGAGCTTTTCTCCCAATGAAAAGAACTCATTCGATAAACTCAGCAGCTTAGCATAGAAATCTGAAATGCTCACATTCTCGTCCATTCTGAGAGACTCAAACTGTGAAGTGAGTTGTTGCAGCCTCTGATTCTTCACCCGTTTATTTCCTTCATAAGTAATTTCCAAGATATCCCATGCTTCCTTGGCAGATCTGCACATGGAGATAATAGCAAAAACTTCAACACTCACACCCGGGTGAATAGCATTGATAGCTTTCTGATTCATTCCAGATGACTTTAGCTCCTCTTCCGTCCATTTAGTTCTCGGTTTCTCTGAGCCGTCTTCATCTTTTGGGACACTCCAACCAACCTCCACTGCGGTCCATGCTGCCTCGTCAATGGATCTGATGAATGAAGCCATTCTGATCTTCCAATACCCATAACTTGTGCCATCAAATAACGGTGGTCTAACTGTAGAACCACCTTCCTTGATAGTACTCATTGTAAGCACCACCAAACTACCAACGGATTATACAGATATCCCAGGATCTAACACCGCACCTCGATGAACTGCTCTGGTGCCAATTGAAATTGTATAATCCCTACTTTGGTAGGTATATGTAACTCAACACGTAACACAGAAAGTAACACAGTTGAGAACACAAGTTGGTAACCCAGTGCGGTGACAAATACACCTACGTATGGGGGAAACTATTCCAAGAAATAATTCACTATGACGAGTATAAGGGATACAAGATATATGAACGTCAGCCACACTGAAACGTTCTCTCCTCACCCGACTCTACCCTCACCAATGAATCCTCACGGTAAACTCTCTCTAGTCTACCCAAGCACTTTGCACAAGTTGAAAAGATTAAACCCGATCTTGAACAAAGAATTGTTCAAGAAATTACAAACACTCACCAATAAACAAACTACCCCAATTGATGAATGTAATGAATAAACTCAACTCTCGAACGCACGAAGAAGACGAGCTCTCAACAAAATATGAAAACGCGCAGCGGCTCCAGAGCAATCTTCGAGCTTATATACATCTGCATAACCCTAGGAGATAAATAAGGCATATCTTAAAAGATATCCTTAATAGGGTAAATATAATCTTCATGCAAATCTTATAATTAATGCGGGAATATAATGCAATCTTGATCCACAAGGAATTCCACTCCACCAAGAATTCCTACGCATACATAAATTATGCCATACAAATATACTCCATGCAATCCATGCAGCAACAGACCCTATTTTCGACCTAGTCAGCCCGATATTTATATGACGACCTTCTATCCCCCCACACGTGATCATATTGATCGTTGCCGCCTTTCACATCCATTCTTATTCTTTGGGAGGTCATATCTATCTTTGATTTGGTTTTTCAAGATAAGTCATTTTATTGACCGCGTCAGTCGTAACGGTCAATTTTACTGACAACAAAGGATAAGGTTTTGTGGCGCCCTCTTAGACGTATTAACCGTGTTATTTTTATTATTGAGCCGTTTCGGCCGTTTCAGCCCTATTAGATATTTTACTTATATTATTGGGTCGTCTTGATCATTTAGTCCGGCTTAATTATTGAGTTCATGGGTCAAGTTTATTGTGCTCACGAAATTCGTCCACTGCGATAACCTACTATATATTAGTTCTACTTTATACACATATATATAGCATATATACTTTTTATTTTTAAATCTGAAGATGGATGAACAATATTACTCATTTGAGTAATCTCATTTGTACTTTTTTTTGGTAACCAAAATTTAAAACACAAAGGCGAAAAATAGTTTATATCGCTAGAGTGGGCACGTTAAGTATTAAGTTTGTCCGTTACTTGCTGATGTGACAATGTCATATAGATAATTTTTTCTATTTAAGGTTTAATTTTTTCAGTAAATGTTTAAAAAAAAGAATTCGTTAAATATTATATCGTCACGCCATCTATAAACACATTATAACAACATTTCTATAGCTTTCAATGTTTGTGTTTGGGAGCAGAAAGTTTTCAATTTTAACACGAATTTCTTATACCAAAGGTTTGGACCAAATACTATAAAATACAAGTAAATCCACATAAACAAAAGTATGATTTGAATTTTAATTGGGCCGAAATAAAAAAAAAAAAAAATGCAAGGGCCCAATTTCGTCCCATACCTTACTACATATTCTTTTTTTTTTTTTTTTTTAGCTTCTTTTAATGAAATTTTCACTTACATGTTATATTAACAATAATATTTGGATACTTTTATTTATTTATTGATACAATAATATTACTAGATACTGGTATTAACTAGATTCAATACTACCTCTATTTTAGGGGGAGAAAAAAATTCTACATATACTTAAAATGATTAAGAAAATTAAGAAATGGATACATAATTCGGATGAGATCCTCTGTCCCTGTTTACACATACTAATCGTGTACCGAATGTCAATTTTTATTATTTTTATAATGTTTTTTATAAAAATAAAAAAAATGAAATACTATAATAAAATAAAATAAAATTTTTTATGGCAAAAAAATAGTGTTTCAAAATATTATATACCATAATTTTCGATTTATCAACCCTGTTTAATTTAATAAAATTGAAATTAAATACTAAAAAAATAATTATAAATTCTAAAATAGATAAGTGAACCCTATAAATATTATAAAATTATCCCGAATCATAATACGTTGAAATTATCGAAATAAAATAAAAATAATGAAAATAGGCACCCGATACACGATTGGTACCTGTGAATAGGGATAGAGTATCTCATCTGCACATAATCTCTCCTAGATTGCTTCCATCTAGTTTGATTATAAACGCTCTCTTCTGGATTAGTTCCATTTAGGTTGACCAAAAACACTCTCCTGCTCACTGTAGATATTCTTGATGTGTCTCAATCATTGATATGACGATGTCACGTCTACATTTTTAGATAAGTTAGAGGGTGTTTGGCTATTTTAAGGGGCTTATAAGCTAAGGGGGTGTTTGATAGGGTGTATAAAGCCCATACTATTTTTTATGTGGACTTAGTACATTGTTTGGTAGGTAAAATAGATAGTAGCGAGGGCCCTCTATTATAACAAGGCCCGTTGTTATTTTACTGTTTCGTCAACATTATTAGTATCACCTCCCCCTAGTATTATTAATCCCATGTGAACAGTAATTCCATATTATTATTATTATTTTTTCTCTTTCTACCCCTCTATATATTATGTACAAGAGAAAATTTGACTTACAAATAATTATTATTTTTTAATCCTTTTTTTATCCTTTTATGCAAAAAAAAATAATAATAATAATAATAATAATAATAATAAATGTTTTCTCAACGGGAGATAAAAACTTTTGAATCCTTTTTTACAATCATTTTTTATCGTTTTATGTGTGTTTGAAAAATTCTAAGTTATTGAATTAAAGGTAGCAATATTGTCTCGTTTAACGTATTTTTTTTTCAAACATAAGGTTGTATGCACTATTGTTCTATAGCGTCGTATAATTTTAATTGATTGTGAATTTTTTTGGCTAATGATTTTATCCATTTTTTTTTCTAGTGCATGGTTTTAACTATATTTGAATATGTTAATATTTGATTGAGAAAAAAAATTGAAAACGATTCGAAAATATATCATGCTTTAATTTACGATTTCATATAAAAAAAAATCCACCAAGGTTATATTAGTCAATTCATAATTTAATGTAGATCTAAGTGTATCCTACCAAACACAATATTAATTTTAGTATGGATTTTTATATTGTCCTACCAAACACTATATTGATTAATTTATCTCATTGGTTCATATTATTATCTTGAGACTATTTAATATGGAGTTTTGTATGGAATGGTACCAAACAAGCCCTAAGTGTTTATAAGATATTTCAAGAACTTATAAGCTTTTAGATTTAAGAGTTTATAAATTGTCAAAGTGTTTGGATAAAAAAGTTTATAAGCTCAAAAGAAATTAAAATTTAAAATGTAAAAAAATTGAAAAAAATAATTTTTTTTGGAATATACCATAAATTTTATATAACCAATGGAAGTGTATGTAATAAAAATATAGAAACATATGAAATTATACAATAAAAAAAATTCAAATTTTGAAAAAATAATTTGAGATAAAGGAGCTTTATTTTTTGAGCTTATTTTGCCAAATACCTTTATGGTACCTATAAGCAGTCAAACAACTTATAAGCAATCAAACACGACTTATAAGCTTTGCCAAACATCCCGAAATGTATATTTTAATCATTTTAAGTACTCATTCATAATAAAATCACGTCATTCGTTTACATATAAGTATGTTTACGGTGAACATTAAATCGTTACCCGATCCTAATTTTATTTGGTATAGTTTTCCTATTTTACGGTGAACATTAAATCGTTACCCTTTTCACTCAATCATGCTTAATGCTGATATTAGAAATATAAATAGATTAAAAAAAGAGAGAAAAAAAATATATACAAGTGTGTGCGTGTGTGTGAAAAGATCTCTTCAAGTCGTCGTCTACTCTTTCAATCTCTAATCAATTTTTGAGTTCGGAGCGTGCTCTCATATTCCTATCAATGGCGTCTTCCGATCTAGAGAGAGAGGCGAAGGAGGCCTTCATCGACGACCACTTCGAGCTCGCCGTTGACCTCTACACTCAAGCCATTGCCTTGAGCCCTACCGCCGCCGAGCTCTTCGCCGACCGCGCTCAGGCCAATATCAAACTCCAAAACTTCACCGGTAATTGCGAAAGCTAGTAGCGGAATTAAGCTATTGTTTGACTGCTTTTTTTTTAAGAACTAGATCAGTTTAGTGGAGTTGAATCGTGTTTTTGCTTGTGTTTCGTCGGCAAGCGACAGTTGTTATCGATTGATGCTGCTTATTTCCTCACCGTGTTTTATGCATCGGGTTTGGTGTGTAGAAGATGGAAGTAATTTGACGCTAATTAAATCGAGATCTCTTCTGATTTGTTGATCCGGAACAAGATAGGAAGATTTTTTTTATGATTTGGTACTTTTGCACTTGTGAAGATAACTGTTCGTGGTAGCATTTTCTGGAAATTTTTGCAACTTTTTGGCGCTTAATTTTGGAGTTGGTTGACTTTGGAATCAGTTAATTCTAGCTATTGACATTTCAAAATTTTGTTTCAAGGCTTCAAAATTAGTTACTCCAAATGAAGTGCTGCTGTTATTGCAGGCATGAGGATTGAATTCCTTGATGATTTGTTTATAGGGGCACACTCCTGTGAGGCCGGCCTCACCGTGAGGCCGGATTAAGATTGACACTTTTGTTTATAAAGATTGACACTTTGAAACATTGGCACTTTTGTTTACAAAGATTGACACTTTTGAAACATTGGCACTTTTATTCATAATAATTGGCACTTTTACGAAAAATACGTTAATAATGTGCCAATTATTATGAATAAAAGTGCCAATGTTTCAAAGTGCCAATCTTTATAAACAAAAGTGTCAATCTTAATCCGGCCGCACCATGCGGCCGGCCACACACAAGTCCTTGTCTTTGTTTATGAGTCCATGATAAGATCTTGTGCTTTTGTGTTTAGAACTCTAGTTACTATTTGTGTATTTATAGTTGATGCTCTTTACTGCTTCATTTGAGGTTGTTAGTAATGTCCTTTAATTATTTGGCGAGCAGAGGCTGTTGCAGATGTAAATAAAGCAATTGAGCTGGACAATTCAATGGCAAAAGCTTATCTGCGTAAGGGGTGAGTTCTATAAGTGGAAAAGAATTCGAACTATTTGTTATTTTTGTTATGTGTTTGGAATACCTCTATAGTGGATTCTAAATTTCTCAGCATATATAATGAAAAGACTTGATGGTGTTCAAATATAGAGTTTTTTCATGAGATTTTGTACTCTTGCTACCGAAAGGAGTAATAAAAAATCGATATAGCAAACATCTATTGTTTTTGACAGGTGTTAGGTTTAACCTTACACTTATCCTTCTAATGCTTCTTAATACGACAACGATTTGCAAGTGAATTTAGAAAAGTCCACGTCATGTTAATATTATTACTTAAGCACGCCACGCCGAAAATTAATTAGCTGACGTATACATGTATGCTGATGTAATGTACTTGGCATTTGGCTTTGTACCCCCTACCTCTTGAATACCCTTCCCTCCTTCTTTTGGTCCCTGTATCTATGCTAGCCTTCAGTGCATATTCTGTATGTTCTTTGAGTTTTTCCTACCCGGTGAATGAAGACGTTTATCTCTCTTAGTAACTAGGAAGAAGGTTTCTCTGGAATTCTTTTCCTCTCATTTCATAAAAATTTTCCCCATATAACTTTTACTCTTTTCTTTTAAGTAGTATGCTATAGACGTTTTCTGAAATGTTATTTTACTACTCTAGAACTAACCTGGGAGGTGTATTTTCTTTTTAAATTAAGAATAACATCTCTCATTTGAGCAATCTTTATGACTGGCTCTAGTATGAAATTTTGTTCTGTGAATTTTCATGAAATAGTTTGATGTTAAGTTAATAGAAGGTATCCAGTCAGTTCGTTTGCAGCATACCATGCTAACTTCTTCATACCAGCCAGATGCATCTTATCCAATCCATTTGATACCTTTAGCTGCTTGGTTGGTTCTAGTTTGGTGACTCTATTACAACTGGTTGATTTACTACTAATTTAATCATGTACCCCTGAGGAGTAGTTCTTTTGTAGTTAGAATCTAGTGTCTGCTGTGTATTTTGTATCATTGCCAGTGAGCTTTCTTGTTCGGAAAAAGGAATTTGAAAGCTTTGACATGACGATCTAGTTTGATTTGTACGTGCTATACACATAGAAAAGTTGGCTTCAATTATATTATAATTATGTGACTGTTTAGAGGTTCCTTTTCTTCTTTAATGATTGTTGGCCAATCTAGTCATCACCTATACTCTGATTTGCTATTGCAACACCACTTTCAAATGTAGTATGCTCAACCCTTCGAATTTTTGCATTTGGGGCCATCCCCCAACATTGCCAAAATATTCAGTTACCCATCCAGTGGCGCCTTTGTCAACAAGATCAATTTTCCATGGATCCATTTTTCTCAAGTTTCAATTTGAGATAAAAATTTATTTAGTTCTTTTGTGATTGGAGATGCCAAAACTCAACTGGTCGTGTGTATGTTCGCTACACTCTAAATGTGGTGTTGTGTTGGCAAATCGAGTGGGGTTTTGATTTGCCAATGATTATTTTCTTAAATATAGTTTTGTTCACGCTTTTGCATGAACTAATGGTCAGTTTGATCTTTCTATTTGGATCACTGAAACCATACTTTGTCCCACTCTCCAAATTTAGCTAACATATATTTTGCTCTTCATATAGTGTGGCATGTATCAAGCTTGAAGAGTACCAGACTGCTAAGGCTGCCTTCGAAACTGGTGCTTCTTTGGCGCCCGGTGACTCCAGGTTTTCCAAGTTTATCAAAGAATGTGATGAGCTTATAGCAGGTGATTCAGATTGTTACTTTTGTTTAGTATAAACATGAAGCATGTTATTTTTCTTGTGGCTTACTACGTTTCTGTGCAGCAAATTGAGCTAGAATTTATTGTGGATTAGCTTCTGGAAACAATTTTACAGTGCCATAAATTGAGTTCAACTTGTTCATGAAAAGTTAAGCAAATGAGATATAAGGCCGTGTCAACTTCTGGAAACAATTTTACAATGCCATATAAATCTTGGTTAAGCATTTTTTTATATTATAATTTATGAAACTTCTGTTGTACGTTTGATTGTTGGGTTTGGAACCCTGTTATGGTGTTTACATACACTATCCTAGGCGTTTGGTACTTGCCCTACTGTTTGGGAAGTAATAGTGATTTTTCAGGGCATGCATTTATACTCCGCTAGTTTCATATGTATTTTGCTTTCTTATTTTTCAGAGGAAGCTGCAGAGTTTTCTAAGGAATTGGTTAACAAGGCTCCAAGTGATGTTACTCCAAATAATTTGCCATCAGTTGTTGGCTTATCCAGTCAAGAACCTACTACAACAGTGTCAAGCACGAAGCCAAAATTCAGGTACTGAAAACTATTAGAGTCGTTGCAACCATGTGATCAAGCTACTGGTTCTTTTTATTATTTGTGGGTTTATTCAGTGGGGCTTTTGTTTTAGTATATCATTCATATGGCACTCCATTTCTGTAAATAAAAAGCACTTCACAAGAATTACCAGGGTATTTTTGCATTCTTCTTCATCTATTAGTTGTGAAGTTAGTTTGATAACTTTTAACTCTATTTCATGGAGCCAACATTCTTTGTTCAGTTTTTCTCATTACATATTCTGCAGGCATGAATTTTATCAGAAACCAGAAGAAGTGGTGGTAACGATATTTGCAAAGGGCATACCAGCTAACAGTGTTGTTATTGACTTTGGTGAACAGATAGTAAGAGTTGCATGCTGTAGCAGTTTTGTTCTTTGTATTCTAATTTAAGTTGTTTCCCAACTTTTGCTAACATGTTCTTTATCATCGACTTGTATCCAGCTTAGTGCTACCATCGAGTTGCCTGGTGAAGAAGCATACCATTTTCAGCCTCGCTTATTTGGAAAGGTAAAAGTAGCAATTGCTGCTGTTGGGTTGGTTTTGAACAAGTATAAATATCTCAAGTAAACTTCCCTTCCCTGAAACAGGAGGAAAAACCTGTTGCTTCTGTGATATGACTGCTTTTGAGAGTAGTGTTTGTTGTATCAATCATTGTATTCTAATGCTTCGAACGTTGTAATATTGATGTCGTACAGATAGTTCCTGCAAAATGTAGATATGAAGTCATGTCTACAAAAATTGAAATCCGACTTGCCAAAGCAGACTCTTCACATTGGACATCCCTGGAATTCAATAAGAATGTCACTGTTGTACCAAAAGCGACTGTATCGTCAGGTAAATGTCTTTCCTAGAATCTAGGCCTAGGTCCTTTCTTTATGTTACAGTAGCATGGAACTTCAATTTGAGCTTTACTTTCTTCCTCTGATCAACAGGCACTTCAAAACCCACTTATCCTTCCTCCAAACCGAAAGGAGTAGATTGGGATAAACTGGAAGCTCAAATGAAAAAAGAGGTTTGTAATATCTTCTCTTTCGATTTTGAACTTTTTTCGGATGCCACATACTACACCCTTCTCTTCCATCCCGTGAATTGCTGTCTTGTCATATTTCAGGAAAAAGACGAGAAACTGGATGGTGATGCAGCTTTGAACAAATTCTTCAGAGAAATTTACAGCGATGCTGATGAAGACACAAGAAGAGCAATGAGCAAATCTTTCGTAAGAGCCACCATCCTTTTTTATCACTAGAAATCTCTAATGGGAAAACATTCTTTCACATAAGAAATGCATCCTGAATCGAATTTCAGCATTTTTAACGCATTCCCTTGTGGTGCTAACCCATAGGTTGAGTCGAATGGGACAGTGCTATCGACAAATTGGAAAGAAGTTGGAGGCAAGAAGGTAGAAGGAAGCGCCCCTGATGGTATGGAGTTGAAGAAATGGGAATATTGAAATCTTTGATCATCTTATATGCTACCACATGAAACAACTTACATTTTGGGACTGAATTTGTTCATATTTTCTCCTTCTATCCAAGTTGAGCTCTCCCCTCACAAACTGCACTCGAGAGCGGATTTCTTATAGTTTTGTAAGACGCGCTGTGTTTTGCATGTTTTTTGCATCTAGATTTGTCCTTGTTAATTACAAGATTGCTCCGGGTTGGTGTCGAAATTTACAGCTAACCCTCTGTTGTAGCAAGTAACTAAGCCTTAACTTCAGTTGGTTAGACGTTTCATCTCCAACTAGGAGGACCGGATTCGACTCATTTTGAGTGTATATCATACCAGTTGGTATGCATTTAGATACTTGGTTCTGTTCGATCAGTTCCCTACATTTTGATGCTAAGTTTCTCATGTACCTTTCGTGCCAATTTCAGTGTTCTTTTTTCTTATTAGTCTTCGTATTGGTAGCTTTACTGTCCAAGAATTTGGGCAAATGAATTAATTTTAATAATTTATATCCCTGCTTCAGTGCCTACGCAATTCCAATCACCTCTCACCAATTCATGGGAAAAGTTATTTCTTTTAGAAAATATGAATTTTAAAAAATAAATAAATTACTTATTCCATCCACCCTCTTTAGACATTAGTGTTATAATTTGGATGTTGATACCTTTATAACATTTCCATTGTTGACAGTAGGTTCCACAATAAACACTTTACACTTAACACTAGTTAGACCTACAATTATTCCGGGTTTCAACAATTTACCTTTCGTCTCAGTTAGGGGTGGGTCGGTACGGTATACCTTCGTATTTTCGTTATACCTTATACCTTACCTTAAGTGACGGTATGCTAATATTTCATACCTTTACCTTACCTTACTTGTCGGTATACCTTAAACCGGTATACCTTAATTTCGGTATGAAGCAAATTACATACCTTTACCATACCTTATTTTCGGTATACCATACCTTAAGCCGGTATGCCGGTATACCTTAAATTAATTATAAATAAATAAATCAATATATGTATAATTCCTATCTTAGAAACTTACAATACAATTAATAGCACCCAAATATTTAAACTCCGACATTCTTCAAAACAAAACATGTTATCAAATTCAAATCCAAAACATCTAAATTCAAAACACAACGAGAGCATAAAAATTTTTCTAATCTACTCCATAATTTAAGGTATATACCCTACTTTCGGTTTATACTGCGATAGTGGTATATACTGCGATACCGGTATATACCTTATTTTCGGTATATACCTCGATAACGGTATGTAACGGTATACTCCGGTATTTAAAAATTGATACCTTTACCTTACCTTTGTCTTCCGGTACGGTATGATACCTTACCGAAAATTTCGGTATACCTTAATTACGGTATTTTTTGTAAATTTTCGGTACGGTATGGACGGTATACCGAATTTTCGGTATATTTTCCCAGCCCTAGTCTCAGTTCATTTGGCCTGTTTTATTTCCGCAATTATATGGGTAGTGTTAAAAGTGAAAAATAAGGGGTCCACGTTAAAAAGTAAGGGCAAATTCTTTCTATTTTAGGAAACATGTCAATTGAAGTGGGATGTAAGGAGTATCATTTTAACTTATTAACACATTACCACAACACATTATATTATGTGTGGATTTTTTTTATTCTTCTAAACTTTAGATAACATATTGTATGATTGGATTTAACTTATATTTAACGGTTCAGGTTGGGCGAGTATATTATACTACCTCCGCTAACGGAAGAGAAATTTTGGCTTGTGCAACATGGCGAAATCGCAATGTTTCGTGCAACATTACAATTTTGAACTACTACACGTATTCTGTGTGACACCATACCATGGTGCGACAATTCAATTGTGTATAATAATTGTGGTTGTGTAGGATTATCGTGTCGTGCATGTCACTTAGGTAACTTTTCCCATTAAAAAAAAAATCATTTTAATATTAATTTGTATGATTACGTCAGTGCTTACGCAATTCCAATCATCTCATATCTCATGATTAATTCACGGGTAAGGTTATTTCTTTTACTAGAAAACAAGATTTAAAAAAAAGAAAAAAAAAGTGCAGTGATAGAAGTGATAGAACATGCAACAACCCATCAATTATCCTACCTACCTGCTCTGTCCCCCCAATTTCACTTATTGGTGCGATCCGGTTAGTAGAATTTTGGTGGCCCATCTTTCCTTAACAAATTAAGCAACACCACTCCACTTTCTAGAATCAACGTTTCACTATTGTAAATAATATTGTCCACAACTTACGTAACGTAACTCACGATCTCTTTATTTTGTTTCAATAATATTGAGACGTTTTATTACTTATACCACTATCGCAAACAATATATTCACAACTGATGTAATGTAACTTGATCTTTTGTTTTGTTTCGATGATATTGATATGTTTCATTACTTATACCACTATTGATGAACCCTCAATTTGCGGTCTAAATAGATTAATGGTTTGTGTATAATTTGTGTGCGAAAGCGAATAGAGACACAAGAGTTACGTGGTTCGATCGATGCGATCTACGTCCACGGGAGGAAAAGCGAGAGAGTTTAGTATTCAAAGTAGCATGAGTGTGTACAATACAAACAATTCTCCTATTTATAGATGAAGTAGACTCCGGTTGTGGAGGTGAGAACGTGGAGATGTGGGTGGTTTTCCTGCTCCTGTTTCTTCTCCATCAACCACGTACTTGGGACTTAGGGCTCAACTCCATGGGCCTGTATTTTACGTGGGCTGGGCCGAGCTGGTGTTGGGCTTGTCTTTACTGGGCCTACGCCGAGCTGGGCCTGTGCCGAGGTAAGTCAGTTGGGCTTTGGGCCTAGGGAGATGGGCCATTTCCTATCAACTATATTAAACAATATAGCCACAACTTATGTAACGTAACTCTCGGCCTCTTTGTTTTGTTTCGATGATAGATATTGAGATGTTTCATTATTTGTACTAGCTTTGTCCCTGGTTATTAATTTTGTTTGTCATTTTTGTATGTTCCGTTTATTAGTCTAATTTCTTAAAATGACGAATATTTGGCTACATTTAACTCTCTCCGTAAAATTAATTATAGCCATAGATCTTCTCTTTCTTTAGTTCGTATGTCCAAACCAAATGCGACTAAAAATCAGGTACGGAAGGAAGGAGTACTACTTTACATATATTATGCCTCAATTCTATTGGGATCGAGAGAACACACCCGAGAGAGAGAGAGAGAGAGAGAGAGAGATGGCGAGTGTAGTCCTATACCCATCTCCCGGCATGGGCCATCTGGTGGCCATGGTAGAGTTCGGCAAGTTCATCCTCCACCACCACCCTTCCCTCTCCGTCACCGTCCTGGTGGCCCCGCCCTCCTTCAACACCGGCTCCACCATGGACTACGTCCGCTACATCTCCGCCACCGTCCCCTCCATCTCCTTCCACCACCTCCCCGCCGTCTCCCTCGACCTCCACTCCTTCCCTTCCATGGAAGCCGTCATCTTCGAACTCCTCCACCTCTCCCTCCCCGACGTCCGCCGTGCCCTCGTCTCCATCTCTGCCGTCTCCGCCTTCGTCATCGACTTCTTCTGCACCGAAGCCCTACCCATCGCCGCCGAGCTCCACATCCCCACCTACTACTTCCTCACCTCCGGCGCCTACATCCTCGCCTTCTTCCTCCACTTCCCTTCGATCCACGCCACCACCACCATAAGCATCAAAGACATGAACACTCTCTTACACATCCCCGGCCTTCCTCCGATCCCCACTTCCGACATGGTACGGCCGTTGCTCGACAGAACGACGTCGGATTACCAACAATTTCTTCACTTCGCCCAACACATGCCGGAATCGGCCGGTATCATAGTCAATACTTTCGAAAGCTTAGAGCCTAAGCCCCTTCGAGCCATACGGGAAGGCAAATCCAACCCGGCCGGTTTTACGCCGCCGGTTTTCTGCGTCGGACCGCTCTTGGACGTGGAGAACCGGCACGGCGGCGGAAGTGAGTGTCTGACGTGGCTGGACAAACAGCCTAGTAAAAGCGTGGTCTTCTTGTGTTTCGGGAGCTTGGGTCTGATGTCGGCGGCGCAGCTGAAGGCGGTGGCGGCGGGGTTGGAGGGGAGCGGGCAGAGGTTCCTGTGGGTGGTGCGGTCGCCTCCGTCGGAGGATAAGAGCAAGCGGTTTCTGAAGCCGCCGGAGCCGGATCTGGGGGCGCTTCTGCCGGCGGGGTTTCTGGAGCGGACGGCGGAGAGGGGGATGGTGGTGAAGTCGTGGGCGCCGCAGGTGGCGGTGCTGAACCATGCGGCGGTGGGGGGTTTCGTGACGCACTGCGGGTGGAACTCGATACTGGAGGCGGTGTGCGCCGGCGTGCCGATGGTGGCGTGGCCGATGTACGCGGAGCAGCATTTCAATAGGGTGGTGATGATGGAGGACTTGAAGCTGGCGCTGAGGCTGGAGGAGGGGGAGGACGGGTTCGTAGCGGCGGAGGAGGTGGAGAGGAGGGTCGTGGAGCTGATGGCGTCGGAGAAGGGGAAGGAGATGAGGAGGGCGGTGGAGGGGAAGAGGGAGGAAGCGAGGGCGGCGATGGCGGAGGGGGGCTCGTCGGTGGCGGCGCTGGGGAAGTTGGTGGAGATGTGGAAGTCCGGCGTGATTTGAAATGATTGGAATTTTTGTTTCATAATTTTATTAAGAATTGATTGGAATTAGCACTTGGGATCCTCAATCCTCGAGGAATTAGTTGTCGTTAGTTTCTTGTTATGTGGTGATTAGGTAAATTGAGTGTGGGGCTGAATTTCGTCTATTATCCTATCTCCCTCGTGTAGGGATGACAGTGAGCCGGATTTGGACCGAGATTGGTCTAGTCTAAATCCAAACCTGAAATTTTAGAATTAAGTCCAAATCTGACCCAAATTCACCGGATCTAAAAAAATGAATCTATGTCCAAACCCATTGGATTTAGCGGATCTCGGGTCTAAACCCGGATCCATAGCTTTAATTTTAAAAATTGAAGGAGAAATAAAAATTAAGAAAATAAATTAGAAAAAAATGACATTGCTGCTACTTCTTTCAACATTATCAACATCCTAATGAAGAAAAAAAAAAATTAGAAATTCACACTAATTTCAATAATATAAATATAAAATGACAATAAGTCTATTACTATATCAATGATAACAATTTGCTCTTGATCTTCATAAAAACCTTCGGAAATAGTGGCACAAGCATGAGGATCAATGATTGCACCTTTAATAATAAGAAGAGTATGACTATAAACAAAGTAGCAAAAACTAGTAACATTAGAGCTAAAATATAAAATATAAAGCAAAATAATATATATACATATAGTATATAATTAGGTTTAAGAATTTAATTCAGAAAATTTTATATATATATATATATATATATATATATATATATATAATATTTAAATATATATAAATATTTTATGCGGATCCATGGGCCGGATCTGGACCGGATATGAGTTTTTTAAATAAATTCCAGATCCAGAACTGATTTTTTTCTTTTTTTTTTCGTCCGGATCCGTCCCAAATCCATCGGGTTCAAAATTTGAACGACCCAAATCCTATCCAACAGATTTGGACCACCGAATTTGGACCGGGTCGAAAGTCCACTGCCATCCCTACCCTCTTGCAGATTATACGTATTCTTTTGATATTTGATATACGCGCTATATAAATTAGTATAAAAATACAAGTTATTTGATGATACATAGGCAATGTATAATTGAAATATGTTACCCACAAACAAAAGTCTCGCACTGCAAATATAAGGTACATTTTGTATATAAACAGAACGGTACTATATTAGTTTGAGGCACTTTTAAGTAATTCAAAAATAAAACTGTGCTGGTTTGGCTCAAAATCAGACAAGATACATATCCACTATTTTTTATTAGATTGTATCTCCAACAGTTTCTACTTTCTAGTAAGTGATATCAAAACTGATAGTTCAATTGAACTAATGGACATACAACTCAATATAATGAACTACGTATACAATGTAGAAATTAGAATATCCCTCGATATAACATCAATGCGAAAGTCTTAAAAAGCCGTATAAGAGCATCACTAATGAAGGATATATGAGGGGATTACCATTGTAGAGATGCATGAGAGAGGTAGGTAAGAGGAGAGAGCGGATGCGTTTATGCATTCCCATTTTTTTGCATAGAAAGTGGAATTTAATTATTATTCATTTTTGTTGTTTTCTTCCTTCTTTTTTTTTTAAAAAATTTTTTTTTCTTTGTTTTCTTCCTTTTTTTTTTTTAATCTTTTCTTTCACGTGTTGAGCCAATTTCTATAGTATTCACATGTTTGTATGCTTGCTTCTTCTTCTTCTTCTTCTTTTTTTTTTTTGTTCCTTTCTTTTCTTTGTTGAGTCAATTTCAATACTATTCACATGTTAGTATGTTTGTTAATTTTGAACTCATTTCGATGACAACTTTTTTAATTTTGTATAATTTTTTTTTAAATATATTCATTTCATATTATAAATTATCTTTTAAATAAGGGCAAATTTGCTGCAAGTAAACAAACTAAAAATATAATTGGATTTTTCCCATAATCTTTTAAAAGGGTAGAAATTTCTAATACCCCTTTTGAAACCAACCATGTACAAAATACCCCTTCTCTAAAAAGCATGTACAAAATACCCCTTTTATTATTTAATTGTGGTGGGTCCCACTTATTTAAAAAAATTTAAATCAATAATAAGGATTTATTGTGGGAGTTTGTTATGGTTTTTTGATTCACATCGGGAAGGGGAATTAGATTCCCTAAAAAACAACAAAATGACAAAAAAAAAAAAGTTTTTGCACATTATTGTGCCCCCACCCCCCCTATTAATCAGCGTGATGCCGGCACCCCAACACACACCAACACGCCCATCTCTCTCTCAGCTCTCTCTCTCTCTCAACTCTCTCTCAACTCTCTCTCTCGGCCCTCTCTCTCTAGACGTCCCACCGGCCGGAATTTTTTTTCCGGCATCTCTCCCATCTCTCTCAAGTCTCTCTCTACTCTCTCCCATCTCTCTCTCTTTTCCGGCAACCATCCACCGCGCCGGCAATCCATCCCGACACCGGAGAAGTCTTTGAATCCCGTCGACGGTCGAAAACAACTAGGTAATACTCAATAAGTACATTAGTGTATGTAAAAAAAAAAAAAAAGGATTTTTTGGCCAAGTTCACGCCGGAGACATGTCGCCGGAAAATCCATCACGCCGGCGTGGTATTACGCCGGCGTGATGGATTTTCCGGCGACATGTCTCCGGCGTGAACTTGGCCAAAAAACCCTTTTTTTTTTGTTTACGTATTTTAGTGTATTTGTATTATAAATTTACAAGTTTATATTATATGTTAGATTCAAATTTAATTCGAAAAATTTCTAATCTAATTTGAATTCAAATTTAAATTCGAATTATTGAATAATTATGTGATTTATTTGCTAATTAATTCGTAATATGTTATTTGAAGGGTTTGTAGACCGGAGCTTGGCCGGAAACAATAGTATTCACACCGGAGACGAAGCCGGAGACGAACACCCCTCGAACACCGAATTCCTTAACCTACAAAAAATGGTATGTTTTCCCCATTATTATGAAGTGTAATTGTAATTTTTATTGTTATATATGCCCTAATTTCAATCTTTGTGCATCTTATAATGTAGTATATATGATCTTAAAAATTGTTTAGGAAAAAAATATAATGGTATGTTTAAAAAATTATACGTATACATAAATGAGTAGGGAAAAATATATATATATATATATGCTCGAAAAAACGCCGGAGAAAGTGGCCGGAAAACGTCATAACGCCGGCGTTATTGTTCGCCGGCGTTATGTGTTTTCCGGCGACGTTCTCCGGCGTGATAGGCCCTAATATGTTTTTATGATTTTTATTTTCTTAATTATGTTATAATATGATTTTTAGTATGCAAATTTGTTTATATTTATGTTGATACAATTATATATGTATATGTATGAAAATAGTTTTTTAAACAAATTGTAGTATTAATTTTTAAAAATATTCGGGCTCAAAATATAGAAGGAAATTATATTCTTAAATTTCGGGTGAAAATCACGCCGGAGAAACCCTGCCGGAAAAACGATACCGCCGGCGTGATATGAAGCCGGCGGTATCTGTTTTCCGACAGGGTTTCTCCGGCGTGATTTTCACTATTGTGTTTTTATTTTTTTTATTTTCTTAATTATGTTATAATATGATTTTTAGTATGCAAATTTGTTTATATTTATGTTGATACAATTATTTATGTATATGTTTGAAAATAGTTTTTTAAAAAAATTGTAGTATTAGTTTTAAAAAATTATCGGACTCAAAATATAGAAGGAAATAATATTTAAAAAATTTGGGTGAAAATCACGCCGGAGAAACCCTGCCGGAAAACGGATAACGCCGGTGTGATATCCCGCCGGCGTTATCCGTTTTCCGGCAGGGTTTCTCCGGCGTGATTTTCACCCAAATTTTTTAATTCTAATATTCCATTACTAAACGTTTTATGTTTTCGTTAAACAGGCTCTTGTCCCGAGTGGCGCGAATGCCGCCCGTCTACGTCGTCCGAACTATTTCGACCAACGCTGCACCGTGAACCTGTACCACAGAACTAATATACTCGAGCATGTGGAGACAGCTTTACTAGCGGCAGGGGATGAACCACTGGTCGAACGATTCAAGGATGAAGGCCCTTTTGGGCATTTTTTGGAGTGGCGCCCGGGGAATACGTATGGCCTTACAGTTCACAGCATCGTCTGTCGAGCTGTTACTATTGATGGAGGCATGTTTTTCGCCATAAAAGGGGGTTTAGTCGAGCTTACTCCCCCCGACTTTGCCCTAGCGACCGGGCTGCGTTTTGGCGAAAGCTCGTGGGATCCGAATGACCATACGATTCCGAAGAAGTCCAAACTCCACAACAGGATTTGTCGCAAAGGAAGGCGCTTGGGGGGGGAATTGTTGTCTCTGATCAAAACAGACCCCAAATACTTTCAGGACGATCATGATACCCTGCTCGGACTGGCAAATGTGTTGATTGCCAATACCTTCGTCCTGGGGCACGATATAAAATCCGCCCCGTTCCCCTGGCTGTGGCATCTGGCAGATAATCCGGCGGAGTTCAAACGGTTTCCTTGGGGTGCATACAGTTACATCACCCTTAGGTATTACGTCCAGCACGCCTTAGACAATCCTACCTACCACTTTTACGGGCCGGCTTGGGCCTTGATAGTGTGGGGATACGAAGTGATCGGAGGCATGGCTGACTGCGTTGGGACACTTGAGGACGAGGACGTCTACCCGAGGTGTTTGAGGTGGAAATTCCGCGTGAGCCCGCGGGCTAAGATGAGCGCCGAACAGTTCTTCGCAGTCGTCGACGATCCTCGTTATACGATCGGTAACATCCAGCCGACCCCGTGGGAGAACAGCTCGAGTACTTTCTGTCGTCCCTGGTCCCGAATCCGGCGGACGTACCGTTCTACGTGCCGGTCCACGCGACCGGAGACACCGCTCAGTTTCCACCGGAGGCACGCCCACGGCGACCGTTGCACGACCCCGACGACATACTTGATACGTCGGAAGGACGTCCGAGGAGGAGCACCCAGAGCCGGGCATACATGGGTGAGGACCAGGCCGAGCACACATCGGGCCGGGGATCTGGGAGCAGGCGCGATCCCGAAAAACGTCCGAGGGAGGCATCTTCGAGCGGCACCAGGGGTCACGATGTCCCCCAATACGCGACGCCGTATGACGTAAGGGCGATCATGAGGGAGGAGATAGCCGAGCAGAATGCCGAGATCGACAGGAAGCTTAAAGGCTTCATGGACAAGGTGAAAACTATGTTCGACGAGGTGAAGGCCTTGTTCAGCTGCAAGTCTTCAAGTATTCCACGTTCGGTCTCCCAACCAAGTCGAGGCCGTGGATCCGCTCGTGGTGGTCGTCCTCCGATTGTCTCATCGGCTCGGCCTTCTTCAGCACGCCCGTCAGGTGCTGCGACTACCGGAGCAGGAAGTTCTAGGAGCTCCAGGATACAGTATGTGACGGCCGAAGTCGGTGACCGTCGGGACACGACCCTCCCGCTGTACACAGACAGTGGACCTTCTGAGCCCTACACTACGCTAGGGTCGTTACCGGAGGCTTCGTCTTCGCTCGAGGCCGCATGGGATGCTTTTACGGGACAGGTAAAATCGGTTGGAAATAATTTTGTGATATAAACTATTTTTTGTGTTTCCATTTCTGTACCATTAGATTAAAAACTGAATTGGGTATGCATACTTTTTTTTACCGCCGGAGAAATATTGCCGGAATTTACATCACGCCGGCGTTATGCACTGCCGGCGTGATGTACTCTCCGGCCATATTTCTCCGGCGTGATTTCACCCGTATGTTCTATATTATTGATTTTTACCTTCTTCCATATTCTATTACTTTTATTTCGATGTTATTGTGCCTAATATTACGAGTTTATTTCGACATTTGACGTTAAATGTGTATTCAACATTATTTTGCAGTCGTCGACGTACATTCCCCCCTTCACGCAGTACACGCAATACTCCACGTACCAAGACTTTCAGCCGGGGCGATTTTCACTTCCAGAAAACATCTCTAGCGCCGACTATACTACTTCGACGGCGCCAAATGTTACTGTTCGTGATCCAGCTCGTTCATTGACTTCGCGGATTGAACGTGGTCAGGTATTGTATTCGCCAGTGCTTTTATTTATTGTTATGTGGCGTAGAAATCTGATAACTTTTTGTGAAATAGTCATCAGGTTTTGGGGACGTCGTCCTGAAGGCTGTGTCTGACTATATACCGACTTCTGAACCAGCATGGCCCAAGTCAGAAACCTGCTCTAAGTTCAACTATTGGTACACGAACGTACACTACGCCACCAAGTTCAATCATGTACCTGATCAAATTGCACCAGTTACTATCGGAGTCCTCAAGCAGATGGTGAATGACGGGGTACCTTGGGACGCTGTGGTACGTGTTTTTTGAAATATGCTTGATATATTGTACTATACGGTTACGTGTCTTATATACGGTTAATCAAATTTTATTCATGTACTAGCAAATGGATTTGGCCCTGATGACTCTTCGTAAACAACTCCACGAAGGGACACGAGTTTGGCCAAAATACGTGGATGGCCATCTCATGATACTCAACACGCACGTAATGGTATGTTCGTACAAACCCAATTTAGAGTGTATATCATATGAAATATGGCCAGAAATTTTATAGTTGATTCAAATTAGTTTATAAATCGTTGGGATTCATTTCACGCCGGAGAATCACGCCGGAGAAACGGATCACGCCGGGAACTGATCACGCCGGAGTTATGCCGATTTCGGCGTGATGTCTCCGGCGTGAAATTAATATTTAATTGTCTCTCGATTCATACTACGTTTGACATGTATCTAGGATCTGTTTTAAGTTATTAAAGTGTTACTTCTGCATCCCAATTAAATTGCTTGACATGTTACTCGTGTTTTTAGGTGGATCTGCGGGCTTCATATGAACGCATTATGCACGGGGATGTGCCCAGGCGGACTCAGAACACACCAATTCTAAAGCATGAATGGATAGTGGAAAATTGGAATCCATCGCAATACTTATGCAATCTGCCTCGTAACATAAACCCGACGTACGAAACAACGAACTGGTGGAGAGCAGAAACGGTACGTACGAAACAATTAATTTCATTACTATGGTTTTTTGCATACCTTCTTTGTTCCTATGTTAATTTATGTCTCGTTCGTCCCTGTTTAGGTTATTTTGCCGTGGGTTGTTCAAGGAAGCCGGTTTATTTCGGTTCATGTGTGGATGAAGGTCAGGCAAGTTAATGTGATGGATCCAGTGTACTGGGACTTGGACGCCGCTGAAAAGCTCATTGTGAAGAAGGATTTAGACCCGTTGCTTGTTCTTATGCCCTATTGGTTACTTGCCGGCGGTTATTATGAGAACAACGTATACGGGATCACTAAACCCGAACCTGAAGAGATGAGCTTTAAAGCGGTCTTTTGGAAAAAAGAGAGCCTAATTAGGAGTGAGCATCCAAGATGCAGTGGAGTGGTTACTTGCTTGAACGTGGAGCGTCTAATCAGCGGGAGTCCCTCCATAGAGGCCGCAAATAATAACTGTTGCAAATATAAGAGGTTGTATGCAACAAGAATATTTGCTTATGCGGATCATGGCGTTTAGTTCACAAGACTTCTAATTGACGTTGATTTTAATCTTTGCTAATTTTTACAATTCGAATGCGTGTTTCAAATTTCGTTCAATCGTGGTGAAAATTTTAAATCTAAAATTAATAATCGTTTAAGTCATGTACATTATATTTCTAATTATAAAAGAAAAATGAAAAAATATATATAAAATGAATTAAATGAAAATTTTCACGCCGGAGCTACAATACCGCCGGGTTAACATAACGCCGGCGTGATGGCTTTTCCGGCGTTATTACTCCGGCGTGAACTTCCGGAATGAATCAATCATGGTGTTTTTTTTGTTATTATGATAAATAATTCTGTTAATATCACATAATGACTAAAAACGACGCACAAAAACATTGAATAAACATTTGATACACGAGTTTTGAATTAAACAATCCACTGATAGGTGCTACTCAATCGTACTGGTTAGCACAGGGTTGTCTTGCACCGTGTTGTTCGCCGCATTGACGACATCTCCGAGGGGCACGCCTGATTGTCCTTTCTTGTGCCCCCCTCCGTCTACGTTCACGTGGTCTCCCTGGTTGCCGTTCATACGGATTGGGTAGAATTTGTACACCGTCCCACGCACTCGGCACCGTCCACTCTTCCTTTTTGGGAACTGGAAATATTTGCCGGTTGTAAATCTTGGCATAGTTGTCCCTCCTGTAGTAGTGCAAAATGTACTGATCTACAGCCTGGCCATTTTCCCTGTTGAAATAAATAAATGTCAATCCTTGCACGAAATATTTAATAATTGAGTTCAAATATTATAACTTACGTCATTGCTGCGATCGAGTGTGCACACGGTATGCAATCGAATTGCCATCTGTTGCAGTCGCACAACATGTTCTTCAAGTCCACGTGGTATACGTGATCTAGTGTCTGCACTCTGAAATGCTGCACGTCGAGGCTGACCCGTTTGACCTTGTACCTTTGCGAATGTTCTATCTGGACTCCGATCTTTCGCCGCGCCTCTTCACAGACGGGATGTGTGTCGTTGCGACACTTGAGTCTTCTCTCATCGAACCACTTCTCGATAACGAGCTTCGCATCATCGAGGCAAGCAACTATAGGCAGTCGACGTGCCCAAATGAGGGAATTGTTGAAAGACTCTGCGGCGTTCGACGTGAGGGTACTGAATCGACGAACGGGGCACATGCTGCGAGCCCACCTAGCGGGTCCGTTCTCCATAGCCTTATTGTACGCGTCGGGGTTGGTGTTAAGCATCGATGCCATGATGTTGTGGAATTCTCTCTGATCGTACGTGTACGCAGCTTGTTGGAACATGGCACCGATAACCATGCCGTATGTCATGTGCTGACTCAGGTGGTAGTAACACAACCCATGGTGCGCCTCCGGAAACACTTGAGCTACGGCGTACTCAATCGAAACGTGCTGATCAGAGACAATCAACATGTCAGTCAAGTTCCCGTAAGCCCTCCTCAGACCCCTCATGAACCAAGTCCAACAGTAGTGATTCTCCTTAGGCCCCACGCCGTATGCCAAGGGAAATAGTTGCTCGTTCGCATCTTTCGCCACAGCTACGAACATGACGCCGCTGTTCTTGCCCTTCAAGTGCGTGGCGTCGATGGATATAACCGGCCTTATATACCCGTATTTGAACGCCGCTATAGAGGCAGCGAGGGCAACGAACACCCCTCGAAATTGGGACTCCTCGTCTATGTCGAGACCGGTGACTGTGCCGGCGTTGGATGTCTCGAGAGCATGGAGGTAGGTGTTTCACTAAAAAGTGTTTGCAATAGAACAAAATCCTATCGTAGCACTAGCAAGTAAAACCCAATGTCGAATCTCGAAGGAAAACTTAACAGGGCGATCAATTATGTAGTAACAACCTAAACTAAGAAAGCAAGTAAATAGAATATTTGGGTTTTTGGTTTTTAAAATCCTAGACAAGAAAATAAATCAAAGCAATTAAATCAAAGCAAATAAATCTAATCTAGAAAGCTGGAAATTAATCTAAGAATTAAACTAAAGAAAACAATAAATCTACCTAGGCAAAAATCGAAAGGAAAGCAATAAAGAAAGCAACGAAAGAAAAGAAAACGAATCTAGACATAATTAAACTAAATCTGGAAATCTGGAAATTAAATAAATAAATCTAATTCTAAGAACTTTAAAAACGAGAGAATTGAAAACGAAAGAAAAACGAATCTAAACTAGACTTTGGAAATCGAACGAACGAAATTAAACTAAAGAAATTAAACGAGGCAATAAAGAAATCGAATCTAAAACTAAAGCAAGTAATTAAAGCAATTAAACAAAAGCAATAAAATAACTTACGAAAATAACGAAGAACGAAGAACTTGAATTAAACTGCAACGAACTACGAATCCGGATTCGAACAAAAGAAAGCAATAAAAACTAAAGCTAAAGTATTTAGAACTGAAAAACTAAGGTAAAAGCTTGTCCAAATTCGTGCCCTAATGGCATATATATACTAAGGTAAGAGTTTGATCCCAACTAGGAAATTAATTATGAAAAACGCAACATGGAGCGAGCGCTCCAAAGGGAAGGAGCGGGCGCTCCATATCGGCTGCGCAAAATCCATCTTGAATTCTGGAACTGGAGCGGGCGCTCCATCCTCCTGGAGCGGGCGCTCCGACGATGCCATGCAAATCCTCGGTTACTGTTCATGGAGCGAGCGCTCCACACCTCTGGAGCGAGCGCTCCATCTGCTCCGCGCTGAATATCCAGTTTTGCACTCCTTTTTCTTCCTTTTCTCGTTCTTTCTCCTTCTTTCGGCTCCCATGATCCCTAACAAGTAAAATACTCGAAACACCCAAATCATAGCTATAAAGACACAAAACGACTCCAAAACGACACAAAAACAAATAATAAATAACGACTAAAACCTAACAAAATGACACCAAACAGTAGGCGGGCAGATCTTGGAATGACTCTTTGTGTTTCCCGTAGATAATCTCCACGGCCTGATTCCTCGCCCTCAAGCAGACGTCGTAACTCGCCTTAATGCCGAACGACGTGAGCAGCTCGTGCTCAATGATCTTAGGCTTCATTATCGCGGAGTCGCGTAGGATCCTCTTCGCAAAGTACGCCGCGATGACTTTAGATCGGACCTTCTTTCTTTCGACCGTCCCAGTATTGGGCCCGCATGTGTGTTCGGGATCAAACACTGAAATGACCCAATTATCGCCCTTGCTTATGGCACGAATGTTGAAGAGGCAACGTTTGTCCGACGTGCATCTGAACACCAGCCTAATCGTATCCGACCACCTGGGGTAGAAATTTTTATTGCTCTCCATCTGCCACAAACCGACGGCGGTATACAGATCCTTCTTGCTTTTGAAATATGCACCACGCCGCAGATCGACGATATGCCGGTCCTCCTCGTTGAACGCCGCAGATTCCAGAGGCTGAAGTGGGGCCACCGGCACTAACCAATTCCTCATGTGCTCCGTATCAGTATCCAGAGGCGGTTGGCTCCTACCGTGCAGGTCTGGAAACATCATAGCCAACAGTCTGTTGAACCCGCCTTCTTCAGCTATCCAGGCGGTCCACTCGGCCATTAGGGCCCTAGGAATTTGCCTTCCTTCACCCCACGCGTTCGACTGATCGCTGTCCTCGGTGGAGACGTCAAGCGACGGCTCATATTCATCCTCATCATCATCGTCGTCGCGCAAGACATCATCTTCGTTCGGATCCTCCTGCTCACCCCTTCCTGATGTATAATTCTGGTCGGGTATTTGATCGCCACGAACGTTTGCGGCATGATGAGACGAACTGCCTCCGAGGTTGTGGACTTGATACACCTGTTCATCATCCCAACGTGCGGAATTGATGTTCTCTACGATATCATCGAGCTGTGAATTTAAATCATCCGTGTTGCCATATGTGCTGCCGAATTCGAACGAAGACGGTTCCTGGTACGACGGGTCGAATTGTGGGATATACGAAGAAGAAGCACCGACGTGTGAAGACGAACCACCGACATGTGAAGACGACCCTCCGTTTTTGATAATCACGTACACTTCTGGGCTGAGGTGTTTAGTGCATAGCTCAACCACTTGCGCGTTCGACTGCAACTTCGATTTCCTCGTACGTCCTGTGCTCTCGGATATCGTAAAATAGTACATATCGAAATCACTACCGACTAGGTAGCAATTCTGAGCTACCATAAATCTCAACCCATAAAGTGTGAGATCACTTTCGGTCCACACAAAATCGACCTCGTTGCCATTCTTGTACCTTCTTCCATCCCATTCACCTCCGTAATACGCTTTGATTTTTACATCCATCTACAATATAAAATGAACTCGAATTAATCATACGGAGAAATTAAATCAATTTATGAGAACAAGTAATGTCAAAATCAATAGAGAATACTAAAATAAGGGTACTGGAAAAAATCACGCCGGAAAAGTTGGCCGGAAAAACCCATCACGCCGGCGTGTTCACCCACAGGCGGTATGATTATTCCGGCCACATAACTCCGGCGTGAAATCAACATATTTTCTTATTTCATTTCATTTATTCCTAATATGCTATATTTTGGTTTAATTTACTCACATACCACATACAAATATAAAAAGAACTCTTAATATACATTAAAAAAAAAACAATAATTCTGGATAAATAATTCGTACATTGCAAATAAATCATTAAATGAAACAATTTAGTATACGAAATGAAACAAAATAATTCATTCTACATGAAAAAAAAATTCACGCCGGAGACATCTCGCCGGAATGAACATAACGCCGGCGTGAACATAACGCCGGCGGTATGTGCATTCCGGCGTGATGTCTCCGGCGTGAAATGAGGTATTAATCTTCATTTTTTTTGCTTCACATTATGCTATATTTTTATTTGATTTACGCACATACATTGCAAAAAAAAAATCAAAAAACACTCTTCATATACATAAAAAACTAAAAAAAATATACGTATAACATATCATTCATTCATAGCTCTCGAAAACTTGATGATATGAAAACATATAGTATCACACATGTAACAAACAAACAAAAAAAAAAAATTTGGCCAAGATAACGCCGGAGAAAGTTGGCCGGAAAATGTATCACGCCGGCGTTATGTTCTGCCGGCGTGATGAATTTTCCGGCCAACTTTCTCCGGCGTTATCTTGGCCAAATTTTTTTTAACACTATTGCCTTTCTAATGCTTTGTGACATACCTTTTAATATCGGATGTTGATTGCCTTTTCCTTGTATTTGCTCGTCCACGAAAATAGAGCTTTTTTTTTTTTTTCCGGTGAAGTCGAAACAAAGAAATTTTTTCGATTGTGAATTCAGCTTCGATTTGCAACTATATATTGAAAAATTTTACATATGATACCATTTTTTTTTACTGTTCATCACTGAACAAAATTGATGGCAAATACTGTACAATAATTCAAATGCAGTACAATAATTTGTCATGCGCATTGAGTGAAAAAAATTTATGCCAAAAGAGTCACTTCAATCACATTGAAGTTAGTGGAAATAAAAAAAAAATGAAAAATCGAAATTGTAATAAAAATTAAATGTAAAATGTTGGGAACCCCCTGCAGTTTGATTTTGATGATGTTTATCGAAACCACACTTAGGCATATTTTACTTTGTTTAGGGTCAAGGCCGATAGATCGACCTGCTACCTGTTAGTGCAGGTCGATGCCCTTTAACATTTAGTATCAAGTTCGATCCACCCTGTAAGAGTAAGGTCGATGCATCGACCTGCCTCAATTGGATCGAGCTGGATCATCAGCCTGTCTATCGACCTCCCCTATCAAGCTTCCAGCTGGCATTGCCTTAGAAGATTTCAAGAGCTGGATTATCAATCAAGGTCGATGCTCCGCCTTCATGGAGCGTCACGACCTGATCCTTGCCACGTCGAGTGCCAGCAAGGACGAATATTCCCAACGGCTAGAAGTGAGTCAGCATCCAACGGCTAGTGCCACGTCAGCCCGACTCCAACGGCTAGTTTTTCAAAACTGCCTATAAATACTTCAGCCATTTTCGGATTCAAGTACGGGAAACACAAGCTATCAACGCCATATCTCTGCCCAAATCTCTCTCAAAGCTCATATCCATTCAAGTGTTCGAAATCCGATTAGTTTCCCAAACACTTGACAAGAGAGGTTTCCGATTCCGAAAAACACCACAACGACGAAGCGTTCACTGCTGCTTGTCGATTGTTCAAACAACTTCTTCTCCGACTTGTTCGAAGTTAGAAAGCTTGTTTTTATTTTCGCCATTATAGAGTTAGTCAAGCTCTGTAAAAGCGTAAGGTTGTTTGTACGTTTTAGTACGAAGGTTGTAAGGGTCACGACCCAAAACTCGTGTCTAGTTACTCTCAAGTTAGATTGTATCTAGAACTGATACTCAGTCAGTATAAATAAGAGAGAGGTGGATCCAAAAGAAAAGGGATTCTCAGGTCGAGTCGACCTGACGTGGACGTAGGAGGGTTTCTCCGAACCATGCTACATCGCGGTGTTTCTCTCTCTCTTTATTTATTGCACTTACATTTTATTATCTAACTGACGTGCATCAACCTGCATTACACGAATCAACCTGCTATCCATATTCAACCTTAAGATTTTTCAAAGAGTAATCAACCTCCACCAACTTCCGCATTAACAGTTTGATAAATCAAGCTTGATACCATACAAGCTTGATAGATCAACCTGCCTCTGATAAGGTCGACCTTGACAATCGACCTGCAGATCGACCTGAATTTTAAAAAGTAAAAAACGGTTGGTTATTGGTGTATTCCCCCCCCCCCCCCCCCCCCCCCCCCCAATACACCAATTACTCTTTCCCGGGACCAACATAAAATAAATAAAGGGGTAGTTTGTGCATGCTTTTTTTTTTAAGGGGTATTTTGTGCATGGGGGTTTTGAAAAGGGGTATTGAAAAATATTATGACCTTTTAAAATGTGTTCAAAATACACAAACTATCACTAATTTTGTAATTTCCCATAAAATCAATTTTCAACAAAATTAATGCTAATGTGGCACTGATATATATGATGACATGGAATATTTCTTTCTCCGACTTTTAAAACGATGCATTAACATAGATGTAAGATAATTATGCCTGTTAATTGTTAAACCTTATCTTTTAGTGATCATGTAAGTCAAACCTTACAAACTATTTTTTTGGCAAGCTTGTAAGAGATTATCTTTGAAACTTTTCTGTTGCTTTAGTTATCTATTGTAACACATCAGGCGTATAAAATGTAGAGAATGTTGAGAAAGAATTTAAAGGTTGGAGTTAATTTTTTTGATGCTTGCTAAATATGTTTGGTAGTAATGATGCGGTCAAGTTGCGTCGTTTGAGTAGACCTAATGAAAAAATGATTATTTGCGAAGTTTTTAAGTTCTAAACATAATTAATTACTGAAGTTATAGTGGATAACAAAAAATATTCCATGCCAACATATATCGGTGCCATATGAGCATAAATTTTGCTGAAAATGAGTTTTTGGGGAAATTCTAAAATTAGCGATAGTTTATGTATTTTGAACCCATTTTAAAAGATTATGGGAAAAACCAAATTTTTTGCATAATTTATGTATTTACAGCAAATTTGCCCTTTAAAAAAAATTAAATTTGCCTATAAATACAAATGATATGCTATCCATTTTTTCTCACAATCAAATTCTTTCCTATTTCATTTCTTATTTTCTATCTTTTCTATTTCGTTTTTGAAATTTCTTCTATAATGAATAATGATTTTTTAGGTTGGTCCAATCCCGAATATTATGGATCAAGTTCTGCTTCTCAAATGTCCAATTTCAATTCTGAATATCCCAACTTTAATTCACAAAATCCAAGCTTTCTTCTTCCACATACTAACTTTGAATCACAAAATCCCAACTTTCTTCCTCCATATACTAACTTTGTTGCATTTTGATATTTTTAGCTGTTTAAATAGTACGATGGTATTTAAATAATAATTGTTTTTTTTCTTTTTATTTCATTTTTTATTAAATTAAAATAAATCATGTCAAATTAATTATATTACGTTTAAAAATATAAAAAGATTAAATAAATTCTGGATAATGTTAAATAAATACGAAATAAGTGAAAAATGAGGTATGCAGTGATGTCAGAAAAATCCTAAATTTAAAATGTATTGTTGGATGTAAAATAAGAGAAAGGAAATATGCTGATGTGACTTTGACGATGAGATCATCAAAACCCTAAAATTCAGAAGGTGGGGCGGGAGATGCTCTAAATCTAATACACTTTCCAACTCATTTCGTTAGCAAGGGAGTGAAAAGGAAAATATGTAGCAATTTTTTTTTAGTTTTTTTTTTAAGGTAATATGTAGCAATTTTCGAAGTTGAGAAATGATATGCTACTCCCTCTATGGTGCTCACCTCCGTGGGCACCTTCGTCGTTTTATCATCTTTGTTGGAATATAATAAATAATCAAGTTAGTTAGGCAAGTTAGTTAGCTAGCTTAGCTTCTTAATCACGCCAGCTTGCCAGCTGGACTTAGTTAGTTAGGACTCACGTGCTAGTCACGAGTCATCTTCTTCTATTCTCTTCTTCATTTTCTTCAATCTCATATATGTAGTACTGTAGTTCCTTCAGTTAATCAATGAAGTTCATTCCACATTTTCTCTCTCTTCACAAATTGTAACATGGTATCCTGAGCCAGCAGTTTTTTTTTTTTTTTTTTTTTTTTTTTTTTTTTTTTTTTTTTTTTTTCCGATCTAGATCTGGTGTTTCTATCACCTCTGTTCGTTTCTATCGATCGATCTAGATCTCTGTTCGTTCCTGGTTTTCTGTGATTTTTTTTTTTGTTCATTTTTCCTCTGTTCTGTTGCTATGGATTCGAGATCTGCTTCCGCTCCTGTTCCTCAGTTTCATCCAGTTCCATTGAAGCTGGATCGGACGAATTACGCGTTTTGGCGTGCGCAGGTGCTGTCTACAATCAGAGCGCATGGCTTTGACGATTTCATCTCTCCGACGGCGTTGCCGCCTTCGCCATTTCTGCCATCTCAGTCTGGTGCTCCAGCTCGTCCGAACCCAGAGTATTCGGTGTGGATTCGACGGGATCAATTTCTGCTTAGCTGGATGCTTGCTTCCATCGGTGAATCTATGCTTGGGCATGTGGTTCGTTGCACGTCTGCTAGCGAGGTTTGGTCTATTCTCGATCGTCTCTCGTTTTCTCAGTCTAAGGCTCGTACTATGCAATTGAGAATGGCTCTCCAAACCACTCGCAAAGGCTCTCTAACTATTGAGGAGTATTTTCTTAAGATGCGAGGATTTGCTGACCAGCTCTCTGCGATTGGGCAAATCATAACTGATGATGATCTTATGATGTACTCCCTCCGTCCCGCCAAAGACGTTACATTTCTTTTTGTCAATTTCTGGCACGTTTTTCCACGCTTCTTGATGAAGCGTTTTAAAATAGATTTTTGAAAAAAAATTTCTTTTGCGGGATAATACAACTATCATAGTATCCCGTAAAAGAAAAAATTCTTCAAAAATCTATTTTTAAACGGATCATCAAGAAGCGTGAAAAAACGTGCCAGAAATTGATAAAAATAAATGTAACATCTTTCGCGGGACGGAGGAAGTATATCTTAGCTGGATTTGGTGTTGAGTATGAAGCACTGGTTGTCAATTTTTTGCAGAGATCTGATTCTCCTACTCTTCAAGATATGTAGCTTGCTTTTCAATCTTATGAACATAGGCTTGCGCAGCAGGTTGCTCACCTCTCTATCTCTGATCCGAGTGCAAATGTAGCATATTATGGTGGTGCTCGTGGAGCTCTAGGTCGAGGTACATCTAGTGGTTTTCGCGGTGGTTTTTCGAAGGCAATGGCTGCTTCTAAATCTGTTATCTGTCAGCTTTGTGGTAAAGCTGGAGATGTAGCTCTTCGCTGTTTTAAACGATTTGATGTGCACTTCACTGGTGCTGAGACTGCTACTGCTGGTGGTAATACTAATGCTAATGGTGGTGCTCCTCAAGTGTTTGCTGCTGAGTTTGCCTCACAGGATCAAGGAGGTGATTCTAGTGCTTGCTTTTTAGACAGTGGTGCAACCAATCACATTACTCATGATCTGGAAAATCTGAATCTAAGCATGGCTTATACTGTTGAAGAGGCTGTTATGGTTGGAAATGGTAATCTTCTTCCCATCTCTTCTATAGGCTCTTCTTCCATTCCTATTTCTAGTTCTAACAAATCTGCTACTTCTGTTACTCCTACAGCTTCTCTGTTGCTAAATAATATTTTGTTTGTTCCTTCAATTACCAAAAATCTCTTAAGTATATCTCAATTCACTCGTGATAACAATGTTCTAATTGAGTTTCATCATGACTGTTGCTATGTTAAGGACAAGCACACACACAAGGTGCTACTGAAGGGGTTGCTAGTTAATGGTCTCTATCGATTGGATTTGTCACAGCTCTCTCTCAAGTCTGCAGCTCTTGGTGGTTCCAGCTTGAGGTCTGTTTCCAGTAATATTGGTGCACATGTTGCTTCCACCTATCATGTTGATTCCTCTAGTTCTAAGACCTTAAATAAATGTAATTCAGTTGTTTGCTCTCCTGTACTGGCTAATACTGTGTTGGCTTATAGTAGTTCTGCATTTTCTGACTTGAATATACTTCATAATATCCTTGGGCATCCAAATCATACTGTGTTGTCTAAAGTGTGCTCTATTCTTAATGTTCCTTTCAGTGTTCATAAACTATCATTTTGTGATGCATGTAAACTAGGGAAGATGCATCAGTTTCCTCACACATCTAAACCTACTCACACAACTAAGGCTTTTGACTTAGTACACACTGATGTATGGGGTCCTACTAAGTTTGCTTCCTCCCAAGGGTATAGGTATTATGTGCCTTTTGTTGATGATTTTACAAGATACGCCTGGATATTCCCTCTTACTCTTAAATCTGAGGTTGCTCAAATTGTGAAGAACTTTGTTTCCTTTATTCAATGTCAGTTTTCTACAAAAATCAACGCCTTTCAATCTGATTGGGGGGGTGAATATAGGTCCTTATCCACTTTCTTTTCTCAAGCTGGTATTCATTTTCAACATTCTTGTCCCTATGTGCATGCTCAAAATGGAAAGGCTGAAAGGAAACATCAGCATATTACTGACATGGGACTTACCTTGCTTGCTCAAGCTTCTCTACCAATGTCCTTCTGGTGGGAAGCTTTCCACACTGCTGTGTACTTGATTAATAGACTTCCTTCTGCTTCTCTTCAGTTTAAGTCTCCATATTTGCTATTGTTTGCTCAGTCTCCAGATTATAAATTTCTGAAACCTTTTGGCTGTGCCTGTTTTCCTTTCTTGAGACCATATAACTGTACTAAACTTCAGTTTAGATCATCTAAGTGTGTGTTTCTTGGCTATAGCAATGTTCATAGGGGATATAAATGCTTACATTCTTCTGGTAGGATATACATTGCTGACACAGTACATTTCAATGTGTCTGAATTCCCTTATTCATCACTTTTTTCTGTGAAATCTAACATTCCTGTTCCTACTTCTAGTTCTGTGCCTTTTTTCCCACCTCTTATTCCACCTATATCATCCCCTGCCACATCCTCCAGCTCTTCCAGCTCTTCTTCTTCTCCTTCTCATTCTCAATCCTCTTCATCTTCATCATCTACATCTTCATCTTCTCCTCCACCCTCACCCACTCCCCCACCCTCTCCCCCACCTTTCTCTAATGCTCATTCAATGATTACCAGAGCCAAGCATGGCATCTTCAAACCAAAGCAGTGCTTGAATTTAGTTCTTTCAGATGGTGTTCTTCCTACAGAGCCTAAGTCTGTGTCTGTAGCACTTCAATCTCCTGAGTGGAGACAGGCTATGCAGAGTGAATTTCAGGCTCTTGTTGACAATGGTACATGGTCTCTTGTTCCATACCAACCAGACATGAAGGTCATATCCAACAAGTGGATTTTTAAGTTTAAGACTCTTGCTGATGGGTCCTTAGATAAGCTTAAAGCTCGGTTAGTTGCTAGAGGCTTTGAACAATTTGCTGGTGTGGATTATATGGAGACTTTTAGCCCTGTAATTAAGGCATCTACAATTCGTTTTGTGTTTGCTTTGGCTGCTACTAGGAAGTGGAATGTTCAACAGTTAGACATTAACAATGCTTTTTTGAATGGTGTGCTTGAGGATAATATTTTCATGGCTCAGCCTCAAGGGTTTGAGGACAGTGTGCATCCTGATTATGTGTGTAGATTGAAGAAATCTTTGTATGGTTTAAAGCAAGCACCTCGTGCTTGGTATGATACACTCAAGGATTCTCTGGTGGTGATGGGTTTTAGCAGATGCACTTCAGATTTCTCTCTTTTCTTTCAGAATTCATCTGTTGGTCTTCTGTTAGTTTTAGTCTATGTAGATGATATTCTTGTGTGTGGGGATGATAGTGAGAAGGTATTGGGTGTGATTGATGAGCTGAAATCCAAGTTTAAACTCAAACATATGGGAGTTGTGCACTATTTTTTGGGCATTGAAGTTGCTGTTCATGGGTCAGATTTTGTTCTTTCTCAGCAGAATTATCTTCATGAATTACTACAGAAAACGAAGATGGATGATTGTACTCCCTGTGCTTCTCCCATGGCTGTACATACAAAGTTGTCTAAGCATGGTGGTGTTGAGCTTGGCAATGGTTTTTTGTATAGAAGTACAGTAGGTGCTTTACAGTATCTCACTATTACTAGGCCTGACATTGCTTATTGTGTGAATAAACTTAGTCAATTTCTTCAGTCTCCTACCACTGATCACTGGAATGCTTGTAAGAGGTTGCTTCGGTATCTCAAGGGAACACAAGGTACTGGTTTAGGGTTCACTGCTTCATCCTCTACCTGTTTGGAGGCCTTTGCTGATGCAGATTATGCTGGATGTACGGATGATCGACGGTCTACAGGTGGCCATTGTGTTTTCTTTGGGTCTAATTTGATTACTTGGAGTTCAAAGAAGCAAGATGTTGTTTCTAGGAGTACTAGTGAGGCAGAATATCGTGCCTTAGCCAATACTACAACTGATCTAATGTGGCTTCACTCGTTGTGTACTGAGTTGGGAATTATTGTAGTCACTCCTCATCGTGTCTGGTCCGATAATACAGGTGCAGTTTCGTTGGCCTCCAGTCCTGTTTTTCATGCACGAACGAAACATATCGAGATTGATGTGCATTACATTCGAGAGAAAGTTCAATCCAAGTTTTTGGAAGTAGTTCATGTTGCTGGTTTGGATCAGATAGCAGATATTTTCACAAAACCCTTAGCTTGTGATCGATTTAATATGCTTCGGCAACGACTATGTCTTGTTGATTCTTCATCAGCAACTGTGGAGTAACAATGGTGTGCAGATAGTGGTTGCAGATAGTGGTTGAAGAAGATTGGAGAAGAGAAGAAGATTCTGTGGAGCATGTTGGAATATAATAAATAATCAAGTTAGTTAGGCAAGTTAGTTAGCTAGCTTAGCTTCTTAATCACGCCAGCTTGCCAGCTGGACTTAGTTAGTTATGACTCACGTGCTAGTCACGAGTCATCTTCTTCTATTCTCTTCTTCATTTTCTTCAATCTCATATATGTAGTACTGTAGTTCCTTCAGTTAATCAATGAAGTTCATTCCACATTTTCTCTCTCTTCACAAATTGTAACAATCTTGATAATACTTTGTTCAATTTTTTCAATTGTATTATATTCTAGTACCTTAAAAATAATTATAAAAATTATAAAACCAAAAAAATCAAAACCCGATTTATTTATTTTGATTTTTAACTTCAAAAATGACTAATAAAATCATTTGAGCTTGATCTTTTTTTTTATTATTAATTTTATGATTTCTATAATTATTTTTAAGGTACTAGATTATAACACAATTGAAAAAATCGAACAAAATAATATTAAAATGATAAAACGACGAAGGTGCCCACGGAAGTGAGCACTATAGAGGGAGTAACATATCACTTCTCTTTCGAAGTTATATTAAATACCTGTAGTACTGTGATAGGGATTAACCCATCTTTATTGGGCTCGATCCAATGAGACTGAATCCTTTATAAGAAAAAGGGTAAAGCTCATAATTCAATGTCTTAACTCTTAAATACCGAATCAGTTCACAGTTTTTTCGATTAAACTGTAGTTAAGTCAACTGAAATTGAAAACAATACAAAAAAGCAAATCAAAATCACAATCAATTCATAGTTTAACCGATTTAATCGTCGGTCCGATTTTTAATACACTATCATAATAAGAACTTTGATGCTTGTTGTATCCTTGCAAGCTTGGTCCCTACATGAGTGGATATCAATGGTTATAAATCCCTCGAGAATAACTCACTACCAAAATCATCAGCGTACGTTGCAATTACTACCACCGGTTATACTTTCATTTTAATTAATTAACACTAAACTCTTATAATTAATATATCTTTTTAAATCATGCCATGGATTATAAAATATATGTAGATCTGATGAAAGCATAAATCTTGACCTAAATACGCAACTTGATTGGGATTTAGAGGGAAATTGTGAATCTGTGATGGATTCATTTTTTGTCTCCTTTAATAAATCGGAGCTTAATTATTTACAAGAAATTAGATTATATTATGCTAATGCTCATCTTCACTTTTGCCTCACCTTTTCCATTTTTTTTCCCTTAATTTGGCCTTTTGCTTTTATTTAAGGATTAATAACCAAAAAATCCCAAACTATTCAACTTTTATTTAAAAAAACTCTAAATTATTATAAATCATAAACTATCATTTTTTTAACAATTATACACTCGACTAAATTTTTCCGGCAATGTAATATCCACGTAGACGTCGAAAATTTTCAATAAAATATACAAGTGTAAGTTATTTTTAAATTAAAAATTAATTTATAAAATTTCACATTGATTCCTGTGTTCCATGTGAATATATATTATATCGTCGAAAAATTAAGGTTGTGATAATTTTTTTTAATAATTTAGAGTATTTTTGATAAAAGACGAATAGTTTAAAACTTTATTTTAATAATTAACCATTTATTAAATGGTTATTAATTGCTAATTTTTTTTTTAGAATGTGATTTCCATGCCACTCTTCAATTCATCCATCTTTTATGCACATTAAATCGAATTATCCACTTTACAAGAATCCAATACTAAAATTTATACATACATTCATTTGCATTTAGATATAACAACCCCATTTTCCATTTTCCCTAAGCCTATAAAAAGACTACTTCAACTTCTCAACAACATAGAAAAAAAAATATGGGAAACTCCTCCAAGATTCATATCCTCTCTCTCTTTCTCTCTCTCTCACTAACCCTCATCTTCGCTCAAGAAGTTGCACGCAAAGGATGCTCCTCGCCTTCGCAAAGAATACACTTCGAATACAAGCTGCCTCCGTACGCGAAGGGAATGAGCGTTAGCTGCAGTTTCGGCGGCGGAGGGGAAGTTATTCGAGTGAGAGACTCCCATGTTGATTCTACCTTCGATCTGTGCAAAGGCTCGGTGGAGAGAACCCTAACATGCTACGTGGTTTGGGGATTCAAGCACAAGAGGTTCGATGCGTTTAAGGATTCCCCCAAGAATCGGCCCATTACGGACACGTGGTGCTCGGTGAGGGTGAACGGCATCCGTCTCAACGACACGACCGGCGCTCAGAGCTTCTTCACTTGGGATGTTTAGGGTTTTTTTGTTTGGTTTGGTTAGGAGATGGGGTTTGCATGTCTCTTAGTGTTTTGATTATTATATTGATGAATAATATAATCCTCCTTCTCATAATTTAATAGAATTTCGTCTCATCGAATAGGCACGAACTTGGAGAGAATGGTGGAATCTGTTAATTTATACATTATCTATACTTTTATTTACTTGTGGGCTCGATTTTCGCAACTCGATTATTTGGGGGAGGAGGCCAACAAGTACATAGTTTTAATATGAGTAGAGGTTCTATTTCATCAGGATTTGAGCACAGAACCTTGACGTTAGCCAAATAATTCGATTATCATGATATAATTATTTCTCATCTAAAAACTCAAACTTTACATAGGGGTAAAATATATTTATTTATATTATATTCGCTTTAAAATTGATACAATAGAGCTATCAAATAAGAATCTTGATTGCTAGGAATATAGTCATAGAATTTCGATGATGTTATATCCAACTATACGTTTTAAGAAGTTTTATATTAAGCAATTAATTAGGAGATGTTATACAAGTGCCATATTTATGATATGAGGTTAATGTCTGTAACCGCGACTGGCTAAGCCAACTGGTATATTCTAGTTATCGACCTGTAACGTCGGATGAGATCCTCTATTGCATTTCTAGTTACGTTGCACAACATCTCCTATCGCAATGCCGGATATTTGACACGTGCTTAAAAAAAACGTTTCCAATATTAATAATTTTCATAAACAAAAAATGTCAACTTTAAAAATGATTTTAACATGCGGAAGATGGATCATATAGAAATAAGTCCTGGTGTGAGAAACAAGAATAGATCTGGACCATTGATCTTGATTTGATCTGTGGCTGTAATTGATTTAAGCATGATTATAAGGTATCATAAGCATGACTAGGTTTAAGCATGAATTTGTACATTAAAAAGCATAATGGTGTTGTAAGCATAAATATATAATGATTTAAGCATGATTTTGTATAGTTTTAAGCATCTTTCGCATTTTAGCACGCAAGAATTTATTTCCACACGAACCACTCCCTTAACATGCGTCAAACATCGGACGATGCAAAAAATACGACATATGTATCATTAGTTCTTTACCGCGCGGCTATCTTCAAAAGGCCATCTCCTCTACAATATACAAAATGTAGAGACCTTAATTTGTTCTCGTCTTTTTTTCTTCTCTCTTCTTTGACGGCCTCGCTTCTCTTCTGATGTTCTCCTCTCCTTTTTTCTTGTTCTTGAGTTTTTATTCTTTTAATCCCTCAATATTCTAATTAATCAATTTAAATTTAATTTATAAATTCTAATAATTTAACCAAAAATTACTTGCATATTTGTTCATATTTTGCATGACAATTATCGTAAAATAATTATTCTCTTTCAGTGATATTATGGAAAGCAAAAAAGGGGCCAAATTTCTAATTAGCACAAGCTTGACCTCGATATGGATTGAAACGTGTATATTTAGTTTATTTGAAGATACAAATGGAACGATGCCTTAGTTAATTGATGTCTCTGAAACTGCACAATTATTGACATAATTAGACTCTATGTAGCTTTACATATTTTGTAACAATATGGTTCGTGATGTATCCTCTCTAGCAACACAAATGCACCTTCAACATAAAATAGATGCTTACACTTTGAATCAAGAGTGACAAATTGTAGTTACTCGAATAGACTTGGGCAATTTTTTTGACATACTTTTATCAGATGACGGAGATGCAGCTGGTGATGCTTAGGCCGCCTATGGTCGAAGGACAACCGGTGATTCGCAGTTGCATATCGTGGAGGGGTAGCTGAAAATTGAGAATCGATCTCTACTCGCTACTGAAAAACATTTTTGTAACGTGCAGTGTTACGTCTCAACCTCGCAAAGGTGGAACCGATGGGCTGAGGAGAAGTAAGAGGGAGCTAGTTCTTTCGAAGCGGCTCGCGGGATATCAGCTGGGATGATTAGGAAGTATTAATTATTAATATAAATTGCAATTTACTCTTGTTTTATCTAGAAGTCGTTAGTTTGACTTGGGTCTAGGTTTTTTGTTATTTCCTTGTTCCCTATTTAAGGGTTGTGGCTTCTGTTCTTTTGGGAATTACTGAGAATTATCTTCAAAGTTAGCCGCAAGGGTTAGGAGTTGTCGCAGCTCTAATTGCGAACGAAACGTACTGCGTTTCAATTTGGTGCTTTCATCGATCCAGTGATCTCAACCAGATGGATAGCAAGTCAACATCGAAGGATAATGAATCGGCGATAGCAAAATTGCTGGAACAATTGACGCTTCAGCAAGCGAACCACGCCAAAGAATTATCTTTGCAAAACCAAAAGTACTTGGAGGTGTACGAATCTGTGAAGGAAGTTCGTGAATGGATGCGCGCCCGCGACAAACAATTGACGGAATCAGAGGGAGAAGAAGACGAGTTTGTTTACACAAAATCAAAGAAGCAAGTTCCCAAGCAGGGCGGATATCAACCACGCACCAGTTTTTTGAGGCTGGAGCTCCCGAAATTTGATGGGTCAGATGCCAGAGGATGGATTTTCCGCATACAAGAGTATTTTGACTACCACGAGACACCGGAAGACCAAAGGTTGAGAGTCGTGGCTTTCAATTTAGAAGGTAGAGCTTCTGACTGGTACCAATTGATGAATTCAAATAAGATGCTTAATTCGTGGCAAGATTTTTTGAATGCTGTTCGCTTGAGGTTTGGTCCATCTCAATTTGAGGACTATACAGGACAGCTCTCTAAGTTAACTCAAGAGGGAACGGTAGCAGAATTTCAGAATGAATTCGAGAGCCTAATGAATCAAGTCTCGGGGTTATCAAAAGAGGTTTTTATATCAATGTATATCTCTGGATTGCAACCTGCAATACGGGGGGAACTGCTTCTTACTAAGCCAGCAACATTGATGGAAACTTTTGCCCTTGCAAGAGCATTTGAATCGCGCTACCACGGGGCAAGAGTGTTGAATCGTCATTCGCCTAAGAACCAATCAAGCCACATCTCGCAGCGGCATACACAACAAGGCCACGTTGGAGATCTTGCAGCCCAAGGTACCACATTGCCAACCCAGGGGGCTAAGGTAAATGATAATTCAAAACCCGAGTTTAAAAATAACAAGTCGAGCTTGCCAATTCGACGTATGTCTGCAGCAGAGATGCAGGAACGAAGAGCAAAGGGGTTATGTTATAATTGTGATCACCGTTGGAATCCTGGTCACCGTTGTGTCCCGAAATTTCTATGCATGACTAGCGAACCAGAAGAGGAAAATGAAGGCAATGGAACAGATGGTGAGATGGATGATGACACGACAATAACAGCTGATGTTTCTATTTTGAACTCTATGGCAGGTCCGGGTGCCTCTCGTTCTCTACGAATTTGGGGTATGATTGGGAGAATGCGTGCCCATGTCCTAATCGATAGTGGGAGTACACATAACTTCATTCAACCCAAGGTGGCTGAAAGGTTGGGGTTACAAGTAGAGAAGATAAAAACATTTCGAGTGTACATTGGGAATGGAGATAGCATGGGGTGTGATTGCAAGTGTTCGAAGGTCCCACTCGTATTGCAAGGAACAAAACATGAAGTTGATTTGTTTGTTCTTCCTTTGCAAGGACCAGAAATTGTTTTAGGGGTGTCCTAGCTCCAGAGTTTGGGACAAATCACGCAGGATTATAAGCAGATGACAATGGAGTTTGAGTGGGAAGGAAAGCATGCTATTATACAGGGGATTGAATCACTAAATCCTCAAAAGATATCACATCACCAGTTGCTAGCTTTGGTCGAGAACGAGGAAATTCACAGTTACTATGAAATGGAAGTCAGAAAGCTTGAGGACAGTTCGATGGGGGAGGTTGAATCCAGGGAGTTTCCTAACGTTCCTGAAGATATTCGAATGGTTTTGCGTGCACATTCAGCAGTTTTTGAGGTACCAAAGGGTCTTCCACCTCGGCGGAATTTTGATCATAGAATTTATCTTCAACCAGGATCTAAGCCAGTAAATGTACGCCCGTACCGCTACCCTCACTTCCAGAAAGGTGAAATTGAGAAGTTAGTTAGAGAGATGCTCGAGCAAGGCATCATCCAACGGAGTCAAAGCCCATTCTCGTCTCCTGTCTTATTAGTTAAGAAGAAGGATGGCTCTTATCGCTTTTGTGTCGACTACAGAGCTCTCAATTTAGCCACCGTTAAGGATAAGTTTCCCATACCTACTGCTGATGAGTTGTTCGATGAGCTTGAGGGGGCAACCATTTTTTCAAAGATGGATTTGCGCTCGGGATATCACCAGATCCGTGTGTGTGATGAAGATGTGTACAAAACAGCATTTCGCACGCATGAAGGGCATTACGAGTTTCTTGTTATGCCGTTTGGATTAACTAATGCTCCTTCTACTTTCCAAGCCGCTATGAATGATCTTTTGGCTTCGTTTTTGCGAAAATTCGTAGTAGTTTTTTTTGATGATATATTGATTTTTTCTGGGTCAATGGAGCAACATAAGGAGCATTTGCATGATGTGTTGGAATGTTTAAAACAAAATCAGTTTTATGCTAAGCTGTCAAAATGTCAATTTTGTCAGACCTCTATTGCTTATCTTGGCCATGTGATTGATGCAGAGGGTATTCACGCTGACCAGAAGAAAATTGATGCCATGGTGGATTGGCCTGTTCCGCAAAATATTAAACAGCTCAGGGGTTTTTTGGGTCTTACTGGCTATTATCGGAGATTTGTTCGACGGTATTCTGATATTGCAGCTCCTCTCACAAATTTTTACTACGGAAAGGTGATTTCACATGGGACCAGGTCGCCATGGAATCTTTCTCTGCTCTCAAAGTGGCAATGAGCAGTGCACCGGTACTCAAATTACCAAACTTTCAGTTACCGTTCGTGGTGGAAACAGATGCTTCAGGAACGGGTATTGGTGCTGTGTTGATGCAGGAGGGTCGTCCTGTAGCCTATTTTAGTAAGAAATTATGCTCTTCTAAACAATCTACCTCTACTTATCACAAGGAGCTTCTGGCCATAGTTGAGGCCGTTCAGAAATGGAGACAATATTTGCTTGGAAGGCCGTTTATAGTAAGAACGGATCACAAGAGTATTAAGGAGCTACTACAGCAGGTTGTACATACTCCGGACCAGCAGAAATACATCAGAAAGCTATTAGGCTTTGATTTTTCTATTGAATACTGAAAGTGTTGCTCGCCGGGATCATACAACGATGTTGTAACAACACCACACACAACAATCAAAAATAGCAGCGGAAGAATTCAAACAACACACGAGAAAATTTTCCACAAGTTATATAAAATAACTTGCGGATGCCTCAGGGCGAAAGGATTCACTATATGATCGTGAATTACAAAAAGACAATCTTCAACATCAACTATGTTGAAGATACAAAACTGAGAACAACAGAAAATACAAATTCCTACAGGAAAATGCTAACAAAAATATTCTCAGTAAAAACACGCTCTCCTCTCTAACGTGCTCTCTCATGTGTGTCCTGCAACTTCTAATCTCCTTTACTTGATATACTCTTAGTTCTTCATCCAGAAGTTACAGTATCCACTATCTCCACTACGCACGCCCATGTGAGTTGGAAGTAAACTGCCACATTACACTTCATAAGTTATGTTGAGTCAACATCCATGTCAACATCCAGCTCAACATTATCTTCAGTCTACTCAACATCCAACTCAACATCCACATCTTAAACAAAACTTGACTGCCACGTACCACCCTCCAACAAATGGTGAAGAAAGAACAAAACAATAGATCCAACAAACTCCCCCTTTTTGTCTTTCTTCACAAAACACCAGCCTATATTATTCTCCCCCTATCAAGATAATATCCCAGTATATCTTGCCACTCTTGATGTGATAATCTTTGTTCTTCTCCCCCTATACAGCTGCATCAAACTCAGTTCCTCCCCCTGAACAACTGCATGAACAAACATCATCTCCCCCTTTTTGGGAAGAAAAGACACAAAATAAAATTAGTCATGCAAACAAATGATACAATCTCCCCCTTAAATAAAGCTCAAAAAAGCTGCTCATTGAAGCTTGTTGACCCAGAATGAAATCTGGCAGCAGAGGAGATGTTGACTGAGATGTTGTCCCAACATTGAAGCAGATATGATGTACGACCAAGGGAGGGCTATGGAAATTCTGGAGAGATGGTAACCTATCTTTGGGAAGAAACCAACTGAGCTCACTAAAGATGATTGCAATAATGAAAATGAGCATGTCTCCAGAAGCAAATAACCATATATCAGTTGTTCAAAAATCCAAAAATAAACCACAAGAGGTATATCACATCAAACCATAAGAGATAAACTTGAATAAGATATAATCGAACAAGATTAAATCTATACCTCCAACCTCAATGCTGATATAAACGGCTATTTTAGGGAGAAAAGTATGACAATAAAAAGGCTGGCCATCATCAACATCAACAATGCCTTCACATTACTTGCCCCGATTTTTTTTTTTTTTTTTTTTTTTTGTGATACCTAGTGCTGAGTTCGTTTGACCACTTTTTTACGTAGAGTGCATCGTCGCAGCGAACGCCGTGCCCCTAGTTACTCAGCTATCAAACAAACCCAGCTCACCATTTTGCAAGGTAGCATCGTCGCAGCGAACGCCGTGCCCCCCAAGCTACTTTGGTGATTTTCAGTATCTTTCCTTTTTTTTTTTTTTTTTTTTTTTTTTTTTTTTTTTTTTAATGTACAGTATAATGGGGCGAAGCTGAAGACTTGTTAAAGCATCTGTAGGCTGAACATAAAAACACACAGTCAAAAAGCATAGACAGTGATGCACATTCAAATGTTGTACCCTGTGTTAGTACAACATCACAAACAAATTCTTCTATTGACGGGTACAGAGACTGAGAGATGATCGTATGTATCTCTCATGGTTGAGGGGTCTAGTGAAAATATCAGCACCATGGTTTTTAGCATAGATAAAATCAAGCTCTATTATATCATGTTCAACTAAACCTCTTATGAAATGAGTTCTTACATCTACGTGTTCCACTCTTGAAAATTGAACATGATTTTTGGCCATCAATAGTAAAAGACATTTCTGTTTGTTACTATGCCAGGAGACAAAACTCTTTTCAATATAAACAAACCATACTCTAGTGCTCTTCCAATCACCTATGTGTTTAAGGAAATGACAATCAAGATTGGTCAAATTGACATCATACCTCAACACTCGGCTTAGACCTTTCAAATGTGTGGCTTCTAGTTTGGCTTTGTAACAGGTGCTCACACAATTTTTGAAAAACAAATCTGACCTCATTGTTCTGCATAATGTTGGACCAACATCCAACTCAACCTCCTCTGCACACTGCAACTTAAGGCATCTCGTGGTTCCAGAACGTTGTTCATGATGTTTCACAACATCCACTATAGTTAACCTGCCAAGATTGCAAAAGTTAGCATGTCCTAACTTTTCATCAACTAAATAACAGTTATTTGATGATCTCAACCCTTTCACAAGACAAATATTGTCATTGTTGTACACCTCACACGAGTTCTTGTTAAATCCAACTCGCAAATCATCATCACATAATTGACTTATGCTAATGAGATTTGTTGTTAGACCATCAACATGGAGAACATTTCTCAAATTTGGAAGGCCTGGGATACTCAACGATCCTATCCCAATGATTTTTCCCTTAGAGCCTCCTCCAAACGAGACATTCCCACCTTCAAAGGATTGATAATCCGCAAGAAACGCCTTCGTCCCTGTCATATGTCGCGAACATCCACTATCAAAGTACCATGAACCAGACATGCATGTTAGACTCTAATGCAGTGTATGCAACAAGACAAGTACGATTTCGTTTTGGAACCCATATCTTTTTCTCAGACTTCTTTTTACCTAGTGGCTTTTCAGTGTTGTTCATCATTCTAGGCAACATTTTAGTCTTATTATCTTGCAGTTTATAACAGAAAGGTTTTATATGCCCAGGTTGAAAACAGTGGTGACAGATATACCTCCGCTTCAATTTATGCACTTGTTTCTTATTTTCGGTGGAATCCGCAGCTTTGATGAATGGTTTTCCATTTGTAGAAACAATCTGCGGAAAAACAGTTTGAAAAATTCTATTAGATCCAAAATCCGCAGAATCCGTCTTACCCAATGTTGGAACATCATCAAGCTTTGAAGATCCGGTGTTGAGCTTCTTGAAGGTTTCCTCAGCTAGATTCAATTGGGTTGTGACCTTTTGTATCTCAACATCCTTCTCTGTTAGCATCACTTCAAGCTTTGCCACACACTCTTTCAAGTCTCCATTCTCTTTGGACAAACTATGCAAAGTACGACTCTGTTTCTTCCATTTTTCAAGAAGTTCATCGTACAACTTTTTCAATTCCATGGCTACTTGGAAAGAGTCAAAGTCGCATTCTTCTTCACTATCTGAATCACTCACAACAGAGGCATTAAAACAAAAAAGATCAGAATAATATGCACCATCATACTCTGCAGCAGCCTCTGATGTTGTACGATCATTTGCAGCAACATACAATGCAGCAGCCTCTACTGGCTCATCACAGACTTCAAAGAACTCCGCCTCTTCATCACTCCAGGACACCCAATAAGCTTTTCCTCTCTTTCTTAGAGTGTTTGCGCATTGATTTGCATAATGTCCCCACCCCTTGCACTCGGGACACTGAACCTTGTCAATATCAACGCCTTTGTACTTGAAAATATGGGATTGAGTTCTTCTGATGGGCTTTGGTGATAAATTTCCAGAGGACCTTTTCTCAGTTGATGAGGCTTCAGCATGTTGGTTCTGATGATACTCCAACATCTTCAACCCATCCATCTTTCCTTTCTTAAGTCTGCGTACCATAGAATTAAATTTCCTTGTTACTGAGGCAACATCATCTCCAGCATTGATCTCTTCCAACACTTCGTCATCATCACTTTGGAACTCAGTCGGTGATGTTGTTGCAAATGCTAAAGACTTCTTCTGAAAAGACGGTTCTCCCTCCTCTTCCAAATTCATCTCATAAACTTTGAGAGTATTCATGAGATCAGTAAATTCCAAAGTTGCAACCGCGTTTGCAGTTTCGATGGCTGTAACCTTCATCTTGAACCGCCTCGGAAGAGTGCGCAGAGCTTTGGAGACTAAGATCTTGTTACTAATCGGACTCCCAAGGTCGTGGCATTCATTTGCGATATCCAAGATCCTCTCCGTGTAACCAGTGATCGTTTCATCTTCACGCATCCTCAAGTTCTCAAATTTAGTTGTGAGCATTCAAACTTTTGACTCCTTTATGCTAGAATCTCCTTCACAATGTCTCTGTAAAATCTCCCAAGCGTCTCTTGCTGCTTCACACTTCTTGATGAGTTTAAACATGGCAACATCCACCGCAGCAAAAATTGCGTTGAGAGCTTTCTCATTGTAGTTCGCAAGATCGATCTCTCCTCTGGTCCATTGGGCTTGCGGCGTCAGAATTACATCTCCATCAGCATCTGTTGTCTTTGGTGGTGTCCAACCATTCTGAACAGCATCCCAAGCTCTCACATCAATGGCTTTGATGTATGATCTGGTTCTAATCTTCCAGTAGGAATAATTCGAACCATCCAACACCGGCGGACGGTTGAAACTTGGATTCATCATATCCATGGCGAACAACTCCGCAGGATCACACTTAGTCCGTTAAGTGCACGCTCTAGATACCACTTGAAAGTGTTGCTCGCCGGGATCATACAACGATGTTGTAACAACACCACACACAACAATCAAAAATAGCAGCGGAAGAATTCAAACAACACACGAGAAAATTTTCCACAAGTTATATAAAATAACTTGCGGATGCCTCAGGGCGAAAGGATTCACTATATGATCGTGAATTACAAAAAGACAATCTTCAACATCAACTATGTTGAAGATACAAAACTGAGAACAACAGAAAATACAAATTCCTACAGGAAAATGCTAACAAAAATATTCTCAGTAAAAACACGCTCTCCTCTCTAACGTGCTCTCTCATGTGTGTCCTGCAACTTCTAATCTCCTTTACTTGATATACTCTTAGTTCTTCATCCAGAAGTTACAGTATCCACTATCTCCACTACGCACGCCCATGTGAGTTGGAAGTAAACTGCCACATTACACTTCATAAGTTATGTTGAGTCAACATCCATGTCAACATCCAGCTCAACATTATCTTCAGTCTACTCAACATCCAACTCAACATCCACATCTTAAACAAAACTTGACTGCCACGTACCACCCTCCAACAAATGGTGAAGAAAGAACAAAACAATAGATCCAACAAATACAAGCCTGGTGCAACAAATAAAGCAGCTGATGGATTGTCTCGTAAATTTGAAGAGGTTACGGGACAATTTGGAGCACTGCTGCTAATCAACACTCACACTACATCATCTTTTCGGCACTCGCTTGCTCAAGAAAATCGAAATCTCCCAGATTTGCTTAGTTTACATGAGAAATTTAAGCAGGGGACGATATGCGATCAATTTCAGGTGCGTGATGGGGTTCTTTTTTTCAGAGGGAAATTTTACTTAAGTCCAACTTCTGGACTGAAGGAGGATGTGCTGCATGAGTTTCATTCGACACCTTTAGCAGGCCATGGTGGGGTAAAACGCACTCTGGTGCGTGTGGCTGCAAACTTCTATTGGCGAGGAATGAGAAATGATGTGGAGAAATTTGTGAAGGGATGTTTAGCTTGCCAACAACACAAAAGTTCAACGCAAGCTCCAGCAGGGTTGTTGCAACCTCTACCAATCCCGGATCGTGTATGGTCAGAATTATCGATGGATTTCATAATTGGGCTTCCTAAGTCTCAAGGCAATACTGTTATTTTAGTGGTGGTTGATCGACGAACTAAGGCAGCGCATTTTGGAGCATTGCCTACACGTCATAGCGCAGAGCAGACTGCTACTTTATTTGTTGAGATTGTGGCTAAGTTGCACGGTTTTCCTGCCTCAATTGTATCAGATAGGGATCCGATATTCATGGGCAAGTTCTGGACAAAACTCTTTGAATTGAGTGGCACAAAATTATTGCGGAGCACGGCGTATCATCCCCAAACCGATGGGCAAACTGAGATTGTTAAGAAAGGTTTGGAACAATATTTGAGGCTCTTTGTAGCTGATCAGCCTACAAAATGGAAGGATTTCTTAAGTTGGGCAGAGTTCAGCTATAATACAAGTTATCATAGCAGCATTAATATGTCTCCTTTTCAAGCTATGTTTGGCTGCCCGCCTCCGACTTTGTTGCCGTATGACAAAGGTTCTAGTTCAATTCAAGCTGTAGACGAGTTTCTTAGTTCCCAGGATTCTCTTTTGCAGGAGCTGAAGGAAAATATACGGCGGACCCAGCAACGAATGAAACAATCAGCCGATAAGCATCGTAGAGAGTTGGAATTTTCTGTTGGTGATTTGGTTTTATTGCGCTTGCAAACTTATAGGCAGCTATCAGTTGCTCGTCGCATCTCACAAAAGCTTGCGCAGAGATTTTTCGGTCCATTTGAGGTTTTGGAACGAGTGGGGAAAGTGGCCTACCGACTGGCTTTGCCGGAGGAATCTAAGATACACCCTGTTTTTCATGTCTCCTTGCTAAAACCATTTCATGGTGATGAAAGAGGGATTGAACCATCTTTACCTGCGGTCTGTTCGGATGGTCGAGTGGAATTTATTCCTTTAGCTATTTGCGATTCAAAACAAATTATCCGCAATGGAAAACCAGAGACTCAAGTGCTTGTGCAGTGGAGAGGAATGCATCCCGAAGAGGCAACATGGGAGTCTTTATCTCAGTTGGTAACAACATTTCCTGAACTACACCTTGAGGACAAGGTGATTTTTCAACAGGTGGGGAACGTTACGTCTCAACCTCGCAAAGGTGGAACCGATGGGCTGAGGAGAAGTAAGAGGGAGCGAGTTCTTTCGAAGTGGCTCGCGGGATATCAGCTGGGGTGATTAGGAAGTATTAATTATTAATATAAATTGCAATTTACTCTTGTTTTATCTAGAAGTCGTTAGTTTGACTTGGGTCTAGGTTTTTTGTTATTTCCTTGTTCCCTATTTAAGGGTTGTGGCTTCTGTTCTTTTGGGAATTACTGAGAATTATCTTCAAAGTTAGCCGCAAGGGTTAGGAGTTGTCGCAGCTCTAATTGCGAACGAAACGTACGGCGTTTCAAGCAGAGATGCCATTCTCAAATTTCACAATTTTATGTATAAGCTTGACAAATTGCGTTAAACCAATCAATCAAACCAATTGTTATCACACATTAACTAGTTGTTCCACCGGTAAAGATCTCACCAAGTATATGAAAGCTACCGAAAAATGAAACTAAGGCAATAGTCTTTAATGTTTCATTCCTTTTATGCATCCACATTTTGTGTGGCTGACGATAGAAAATTAAATTTCTGACTCAAAAGTCCTGAATTCAAGTCCTTCGTAGTAAGTAAATTTGGAAATTTAGCATCTTTGGAATAAATGGAAATTTTATCTCTACCACTTTATTCACTTTTGCAAAATTTGGGTAAATGATATTATCTCTAGCTACTAACTTACTACTTTATAAATAATTTTGGTTTGACAAAATCTTTACTACCTTTGTACTTATTCATACCTTTTGGGAATGAGATTATCTCTATTGCCTTTTTGTTGGTAAGGATTATAAATCACTCTCTTTCATTGACACGTACGTCTCTCTCTCTCTCTCTCTATTTTCTACATCTCAATTAAAATCCTATATTTCAACTTTCGTATAGAATGATGTACTTTTCCATCCATAATTTATTTTGATTGATTTTAAAATTGATATCCGGAATATTTTGTTTCTGTAGGATACTATAACATTCATGGTACCCTGTGAAAAAATATATACTCTAAAAATTGATTTCAAAATCAATAAAAATAAAGCTCGAAAAACAACTAGGGTCTAAACATCCTGGACACATAGCATATAAATTTTAATTAGTTTTCTGCATTATTTTCAACAATTATCGATAAAAATAAGGTTGATAAATTCAAATTAGGGTAATTTCCGGTTTATGCATAAAATATCATCATTATTTACATCATATTCTATTTTAGTTTCGTAAAAATAGTATTCTTTCTGTCCTATTTTACTTGGTCCGGTAATAGAGTGAAATAGCAATCCTGATCTTACGGATGGTATCCTCAGTCTCAAATTTTGTGTCTCAATCGTGTCCCAAATCCTAATTTCTATTAGTTTAATATTGTATTTTAAAATATAAAAATTGCATTATATAACAAATTATAATAGATACTACCTCCATCCAACTTAAGTAGACCCATATGCTGTATTGACTTTTCGGGCACGCATTTTCACCGAAACCTAGTACGGGTTTTACGATATAATTTTGAAATATTATTTATTTTACGGGATACTACGACACTATATCGTAAAACTCGTACTAGGTTTCGGTGGAAATGCGTGCCCGAAAAGTCAATAAAGCATATGGGTCTACTTAAGTTGGATGGAGGTAGTATTAATGGAAAAAAATTAGTTTTTTTAATAGTAATATGCCCTAGTTTTAAGTTTTTTGAACATTATACAACCAATAAAAGTGAAATTAAATGTTAAAAAATAATTATATACCCTAATTTGGATTAGCAAACCCTAGAATTAATCATAAAATTAAAATAAATCATTATAAATTAAAAATTATACAAAACTAATGGAAATTAAGATTTGGGACAGGGTAGAGACACAAAATTCGAAACAGGGAATCCCAAGTGCCGATCCTATAGAGTTAATACGTATAAAATATAAAATAAAATGGAGGGAGCAAAATTTATAGTTTACTAGTTAGTTAGATCAACAAAGACGATCAACTATCCCTATATAAATAAAATAAAGTGAGTAAATGTTAATATTCGATACACGATTGTAATACCGAAATCGGGATAAAAGGATATGATACACTTGTCATAGAGACATCTCTATAGTGCTATATAAACAACACTCCTTCACCACCACCAACTTATAATTAACTACACCAAAAGCTTCGATACCATCGAGAGAGAGAGAGAGAGATGGCGGCGGAAACCATAGTTCTGTATCCTTCGCCGGGAATGGGGCATTTGATTTCCATGGTGGAGCTCGGAAAATTCATCCTCCGCCACCACCCTTCCTTCTCCATCACCATCCTCACCCTCCCCCCTTCCTTCAACTCCGGCACCGCCCCCGACTACCTCCGCCACATCTCCGCCACCGTCCCTTCCATCACCTTCCACCACCTCCCCCCCATCCCCATCGACCCCCACTCCTTCCCTTCCATGGAGGCCGTCATCCACGAAATCCTCCTCCGCAACCACCCCCACATCCGCCCCGCCCTCGACGCCATTTCCCGCTCCTCCGCCGCCGCCGTCTCCGCCTTCATCGTCGACTTCTTCTGCGCCCCCTCCCTCCCCGTCGCCGCCGATCTCGGCATCCCTTCTTACTGCTTCGTCACCTCCGGCGCCCACTTCACCTCGCTTCTTCTCTACTTCCCGGAGCTCGACAGAACCACCACCGGAAGCTTCAAGGACATGACGGTGCTCGTGCATTTCCCCGGCGTTCCACCGGTGCCGTCTTCCGACATCCCTAAGCCCCTTCTCGATCGGACGTCGACGGATTACCAGAAAAGCCTCGTCGTCTCCGGCCACGTGCTAAACACCGCCGGAGTAATCATCAACACCTTCGAAAGCCTCGAACCCGCGCCTCTCAAGGCGATTCGTGAAGGCAAGTGCAACCCCGGCGGCCGTACGCCGCCGGTTTTCTGCGTGGGGCCGCTCCTGGCGGAGCGCGGCGGAGACGGCAGCGGCAGCGGCAGCGGCAGCGGACACGATTGTCTGAAATGGCTCGACGGACAGCCACGTAAGAGCGTTGTTTACTTATGTTTCGGCAGTTTAGGTCTGCTGTCGGCGGCGCAGCTGAGGGAGATCGGCGAGGGGTTGGAGAGGAGCGGGCGGCGGTTCCTGTGGGTGGTCCGGCCGCCGCCGGAGGAGGGGGGCAAGTGGTTCGTGCCGCCGCCGGAGCCGGACCTAGACTCCCTCCTGCCGGCGGGGTTTCTGGAGCGGACGAAGGGGCGGGGGCTGGTGGTGAAGTCGTGGGCGCCGCAGGTGGCGGTGCTCAACCACGCGGCGGTGGGCGGGTTCGTGACGCACTGCGGGTGGAACTCGGTGCTGGAGGCGGTGTGTGCCGCCGTGCCGATGGCGGCGTGGCCCCTGTACGCGGAGCAGCATTTCAACAGGGTGGTGCTGGTGGAGGAGAAGCTGGCGCTGAACGTGGAGGCGGGGGAGGACGGGTTCGTGGCGGCGGAGGAGGTGGAGAGGAAGGTGGCGCAGCTGATGGAGGGAGAGTCGGAGATAAGGAAGGTGGTGGAGGAGAAGAGCGAGGAAGCAAAGGCTGCGATGGAGAAGGGAGGTTCCTCCGTGGCTGCAGTGGCAGATATTGTAAATTTGTGGAAGTCGGGGTAGTTAGTGGTAATTACAAAGACAAGGGGGAATTTATTCCTTAATGTTGACTATATAACGTATAACTAGGCATGCATAAGCAGTACCCTGTTGATGTACTTTTTTTTTTTTTTTTGAGACGCCTGTTGATGTACTATTTCTTCTCTGTTATCAATATCAAGAAGAATTATGAATAATTAAATACAATAAATTTTGTTGTGATCACTAAATGTAGGAGTATTATTATTTCAGGTGGGATGTTCTATCTCAATTTTTATGTACCAATCGTGTATTGAATGTCCATTTTATTGATTTTATATGTTTTTGTTTGACAACTTCGACGCATTATGATTCAGGATAATTTTTAAATAATTTTTAGGTTTCCCCGTGTTTTTTATAAGGTATAAATTTTTTTTATTAACATTTAATTTCAGTTTTATTAGATAAAATAGGGTTGGTAAATAAAAACTTAGGATATATACTTTTTAAAAAATCTAATATTTGACATAAAATATTATTTTATTTTTTAATAATATTTTTAATTTTATTTTTGTAAAAAGTATTATAAAAATAATAAATATTACTCCCTTCGTTCCACTCATAAAGGGATAAGTTCTTTTGTCCGTCCCACTCATATAGGGATATTACCTTAAATAACAAAATTTTAATACACTAAAACCCATTCGCACTTAATTTATCCTCCACTATCACTCTCGTCTTAATTCTCGTGTCAAGAAAACATTATCCGTTTAAAAGTGGGGCAGATGGAGTAATATATATATATATTTTTAATGTGATTGATATACAAAATGGATAAGCTCTAGACATAATTAAGGCCCATTTAGATTCCATCTGCTTGGGCCTGAAATTTTTTTATGATATGTGTAAGTTGTGAATGGAACAAGTATTTTACGAGCTTAGGGAGGCTCATAAGCCCACAACTAAATACGTGTTGTAGTTAAAATTATTATTTCATCCGTCTTTTAAGCATGTGCATTTATTTTCTTTCATGATCATTTTTTAAGTGTGTGCTTCGTCTACCATAGGACATGAGCCGCATAAAAAACTTTACATATACACTATGAACATACTATATACAAATTTACCAAAGGTGGAATTCAAATTTCACTACGAACACATAAACATATTGAGCTATACTTTATAATGAGGTGTGGATAAATAGATCATTTCAGTTCGCACCTATTGTATAATTTGTATTGGATAAACTAACGTTTAAGGGTAAAAATGTAAAAATATCTCCCACCTTTTATAGTGAACGGTTGATAAATCGATCTTTAAAATTAAAATATTAACTTTTATAATACGAGCTTATGTCTAAAATAGCAAGGCACGTAAATTATGAGCAAACGAACAAGATAACAAGAACGCATAGATAATACACGATTAAAAAAATATAAACTTTGTCTTACTATTATCTTGATGAGAAATATATCTAGATTCAGATGTCTCCATCTTTGTTTGTTTTTTCCCTCGAATAACCGATGGGACTTTGTTTTTTCTTTATTTGCTTTCATTGCATACTCTGAATAATAAGCATCTTGATCTGTGTGTAAGTGTGTTGAAGGGGCATCCATCCTTGCATAGCATACTACTCCATCTGTTTCTTTTTAATTGATCCATTTTATTTTATTATAAAAGGGATCACGTAGAAAGAGATATAGAAAAAATACTTCTTCCGTCCCATTTCAATTGACTTGTTTTCTAAAAATAAAAAATAAGAGTTAATTTTTTTTATATTTTAGGAAATAAATCAATTGAAATGGAACGTCCCGAATAAGAAAGAAAGTCAAGTAAGTGTAACATATCGCAATTTTATACATGTGTCAAAGTTAAAATAGGGGTGGTTGCAAAATAATAACAACCACATTTGTTCTAAGGTAATGAATTTAAATATGATTAATGAATAGTGGGTCATCTCAATTGTGAAGACCCAAAATGTGGGACTAGTTGGATACTATATCACACGATCTAGAAGTACTTTGTGCAATAATACAATAGGAGCATCATTGAGGTTGCAAGTAATTAAGTGCATCAAATATTTGCTAACCCTCCGTTCCGATTACTAGTCATGTTTCTTTTTGATATGAGATTTTATACGTAAATGTTAAAGAAGAAAAGTAAGGGGTCTTATTTCCATTTTAGGGAACATAAATAGTGAAGTAGAATGACTCAAAATAACAATCATGACTAGTGAAGTAATATAGCCCATGACATTTGTTTTTCAGCACTAACACCTGTTGCATGCACACGGTGTGATCCGAACCTCAAACCTTTTCGATAGAGCTCAACCCTCTATCTTTAATAACAATCGTATTAAACAGTTAAATTACTATAGGAAAACGTTAGACGTGCTTGAAATTGAAAAAAATAAGCAGGTTGTTACTTTCCCTTAGTTGGAAACAAGTAAAAAAAAAGTTAAAAGTAGACAAAAAACCTTCATTTTCCAAATACATTAAAACTTATCATCAATTATTCAGAGACGTAAAGCAATTTCCTTTTTATGATTTTTGTTATGCTTGCTAGCTTATGGCCAAATCGTCATGCATGTTTGCGGCCACTTTTGTTAAATTCTCTCATTTAATCTTCTCTATACACTTTTTCCTAAAAAAAAAAAAAAAAATCATCTTTTCCTATCTATTCAATATTTTTCTTTTCGACACAAGAATTAATATAAAATGGGAATATTGTTTCCTTTAGTATTTTTTATTCAATGAAAAGCGCTTCAACATTTGTAGCACGTCCCAAAATAAAAAACACAACAGATGGCACAAGGCCATCGAGTAATTAATTAATAAATAAAGAAAAGATAAAAGAAAACATTATCTTCAATATAAACACCACACCACAGCCTCAAGAAAGAAGAAGAAAGAAAAAAACACAAAGTATGGAAAACATAGTGCTTTACCCTACTCCGGGAATGGGGCATCTGATTTCCATGGTGGAGCTCGGAAAATTCATCCTCCGCCACCACCCTTCCTTCTCCATCACCATCCTCATCGTACCCCCCTCCTTCAGCCACGGCTCCGCCGTCGCCGACTACATCCGCCACATCTCCTCCACCGTCTCCTCCATCGCCTTCCACCACCTCCCCCACATCCCCGTCGTCCCCGACTGCTTCCCTTCGTCGGAGGCGATCCTCTTCCACATCCTCGACGAAACCAACCCGCACGTGCGCCACGCGCTCGAGTCGATCTCACGCTCCGGCGCCGCCGTCACCACCTTCATCATCGACTTCTTCTGCACCACGGCTCAGCCCATCGCCGCCGAGCTCGGCATCCCGACTTACTACTTCATCACCTCCGGGGCAGCCTTCACCGCGCTGCTCCTGTACCTGCCAGAGCTCGACCGGACCACCACCGGGAACTTCAAGGACATGAACGTGCTCCTCCGCATCCCCGGCGTTCCTCCGGTACCGTCTTCCGACATGGTCAAGCCCCTCCTCGACCGAACGACGTCGGATTATCGGAAGTTCCTTAAAGTCTCCGACACCATGACTACATCCGCCGGAGTAATCATTAACACGTTCGAAAGCCTCGAGCCGGTGCCTCTGAAGGCAATTCGCGAAGGGAAGTGCAACCCCGGCGGAAGAACTCCGCCGGTGTTCTGCGTCGGGCCGCTCCTGGCGGCCCGCGACGGAGACGGCGGCGGCCAGGACTGCCTGAGGTGGCTGGACCGACAACCGAGTAAGAGCGTCGTCTACATATGCTTCGGCAGCATAGGATTGCTGTCGGCGGCGCAGCTGAAAGCGATAGCTGAGGGTTTGGAGAGAAGCGGGCGGAGGTTCCTGTGGGTGGTGCGGTCGCCGCCGACGGAGGACAAGAGGTTTCTGCCGCCGACGCCGCCGGACCTTGACGCCCTCATGCCGGAGGGGTTTCTGGAGCGGACGGCGGAGCGGGGGCTAGTGGTGAAGTCGTGGGCGCCGCAGGTGGCGGTGCTCAACCACGAGGCTGTGGGGGGGTTCGTTACGCACGGCGGGTGGAACTCGACTCTGGAGGCGGTGTGCGCCGGGGTTCCGATGGCGGTGTGGCCGCTGTACGCGGAGCAGCATTTCAATAGGGTGGTGATGGTGGAGGAGATGGGGCTGGCTGTGAGGGTGGAGGAGGGGGAGGACGGGTTCGTGGCGGCGGAGGAGGTGGAGAGGAGGGTTAATGAGCTGATCGGCGAAGAATCGGAGAAGATTAGGAAGGTGGTGGAGGCGAGGAGAGAGGAAGCGGTGGCGGCGATGGCGGAAGGAGGTTCCTCCGTTGCGGCGGTGGCTGAGCTTATCAAATTGTGGAAGTCTTAGCCTAAAACAATATTAGTTCTTTGTGATTCGAAAATGTTTGAATTATAGTTGATTTTGGATTTTGAATAATTACACGAATTTGTATTTGTGTTTAGCCCTTAAATCGTTGCTACATCCAACTCTTTCATAATTTTAATACAGATTTTTTTTTTTTACAATAAAATTTCTAATAATTGTAATATTCAAAGTTCTTACATACTCCCTCCGGTCTTTCCTAGTTGAGTCAATTTCCCGATTGGGCCGGTCTCTCCTAGTTGAGTCGTTTCCTTTTTGGGTAAAAATTATGTATTAAACACACAACTAATTGTACCCCTTATTTTACTTAATTAACATACTAATTACGCCACAATTTCTCAATTTCTCCATTATCGCCATTGTCGTCTCTCTCGAAATAATTTTAAATTAATTTAAAATAAATCCAGAAAAGTTTTAATTTTATTAAAAAAAAAATCCATAAAAGTTTTTTATTTTAATTTTAAACATCAACAATAATTTTATAAAAAAAAATCCAGAAAAGTTTTTTATTTTTATTTTAAACATCAACAATAATTTTATTAAAAAAAAATTCAGAAAATTTTAAATTAATTTAAAATAAATACAGAAAAGTTTTAATTTTATAAAAAAAAAATCCAGAAAAGTTTTTTATTTTAATTTTAAACATCAACAATAATTTTATAAAAAAAATTCCAGAAAATTTTAAATTAATTAAAATAAATCCAGAAAAGTTTTAATTTTATAAAAAAAAAATCCAGAAAAGTTTTTTATTTTAATTTTAAACATCAACAATAATTTTATTAAAAAAAAATCTAGAAAATTTTAAATTAATTTAAAATAAACTGAAAAACAAAAAAATATTAATTAATAAAAAACATTTTTATATTAATTAAAATAAAATACAGTACTTAGTAATTATAAACATAATCCCATTCTCTTCTCAATTACCAAACATACTTAAAGTACTAAACAACTCGAGGCAAAAATTATGGTGTCTATCCAGCTTAGTAGAAACAAATAGTTGTTGGAAACTTAAGAAAACACAAAATGTATCCAATTTACATGTGAGTGGACTAATTTACCCCCAACACCACCCCCCCACCCCACCCACCCACCCATGTGCACTTTTTTTTACTTTAATTTGAATTCAAATTTTACTTTAATTTGAATTCAAAATTTTACATTCAATCATTAAAAAAAAAAAAAAAAAAAAAAAAAAAAAGAGAGAGAGAACAAAAAAAACAAAACTGACAAAAAGTTTTTTTTTTAATTTTCCATTTTCATTTTTAATTCGAGCTTGAATTCAAAATTTTACCCGTTAGAATCCACCCCGTGAGAAATACAAAATTTCTAACGTTATGATCGCATATCGCGAGTTAGAATGTAGTATATTCTAACCTGTGTCGTGGCATTCCCAACATGTTCAGTCCACCCGTTAGAAATACCAACTTTCCTACGTTATAATCGCATATCAATGGTTAGAATTTAGTATATTCTAACCTGTGTCGTGGCATTCCCAACAGGTTCAGTCCACCAGTTAGAAATACCAACTTTCCTATGTTATAATCGCATATCAATGGTTAGAATTTATTATATTCTAACCTTAGTCGTTGCATTCCCACCACATTCAATTCACCCATTAGAACTACAAAATTTCTTACGTTATGATCGAATATCGAGAGTTAGAATTTATTATTTTCTAACCTGTGTCGTGGCATTCCCAACAGGTTCAGTCTCCCCCGTTAGAAATACCAACTTTCCTAGCAAGGGGGCCAGAGTCACCACACCTGCTCAGGAACAATGATGAAATGAAGGCATACAGACACCATATTGCACAAGCAATCTTCAACAACAGCACCGAACCAGTGGCTTTGCAGCAGCTGGTGGAAGGATTGTATGGTGATGCAACGAGGCTGTTTTAGAATCATGTGTTGGTAAGTTAAAAACTTTTTTTGGGGGGGGATAACAAACATTGACGCGTCTCTGTAACCAATCCAGGGAACGCATCTCCATTTTTTGTAAATGTGGTAATGTATGTAAAGTGTCTATACATCACTGGTTTTTTTGTATTTTGTAAAGCTTTTGTAAAACAATGATAACCATCTGATTTAGTACATGTATATAGTAGTTATGATGCAAATTGTAGCGTAATAGGTTAAGAATGTACACAATACTAACCTTTGATATGAGATTATAACGTATTAAAGATAGTATTCCTTACAGATTTAGACGACCTGTTGGAATTCCAAAACGAATGTTAGAATTACGGATATTCTAACCTTTATTATGCGATTATAAAGTTAGAAAATTGGTATTTCTAACAGGTGAAATGAACTTGTTGGAATCACATAGCAACGGTTAGAATGAAACAAAATCTAACATTTATTAGGATATTTTAACGTTGGAAAATTTGACTTTCTAACAGGTGGACTGAACCTGCTGGGTTTGCCACGCAGTGGGTTAGAATATAGTATATTCTAACCTACAATTGGTATTTGTAACGAGTTGACTGAACCTTCTTGGAAAGGCACGGAATAGGTTAGAAGAAACTAAATTCTAACCTTCGATATGAGTTTAAAAAGTAATAAAAATTGTATTTCTAACAGGATAGACGTCTAACTGTTGGAATCGCATAACAAAGGTTAGAATTAAATCCATTCTAACCTTTATTATTCGTTTGTAAAAGTTAGAAAATAATTATTTCTAACAGGTGAGCTGAACTTGTTGGAATCGCATAGCAATGGTTAGAATAAAAAGATATTCTAACATATATTAGGAGTTTTTACCGTTAGAAAATTGGTATTTCTAACAGTTTGAAGGATCCTGTTTTTAATTTATGTTAAAAGGTAAGAATAAAACAAATTCTAACCTTGAATATGGTCTTATAACGTTGGAAAGATTGACTTTCCAACAGGTGGACTGAACTTGTTGGGACCACATAGAAACAAACGTTAACTCATAAAGATATTCTAAACCCTAAACCCTAAACCCTAAACCCTAAACCCTAAAACCCTAAACCCTACACCCTAAACCCTAAACCCTAAACCCTAAACCCTGAACCCTAAACCCTTAACCCTGAACCCTAAACCCTGAACCCTGAACCCTAAACCCCTAATCCCTAAACCCTGAACCCTAAACCCTAAACCCTGAACCCTAAACCCTAAACCCTAAACCCTAAACCCTAAACCCTAAACCCTGTACCCTGAACCCTAAACCCTAAACCCTAAACCCTAAACCCTGAACCCTAAACCCTAAACCCTGAACCCTAAACCCCTAAACCCTGAACCCTGAACCCTAAACCCCTAAACCCTAAACCCTGAACCCTAAACCCTAAACCCTGAACCCTAAACCCTAAACCCTAAACCACTACATGCGATTGTAACGTTAGAAAATTGGTATTTCTAACATGTGAAATGAACTTGTTGGGACCACATAGAAACGGTTAGAATTAAAGAAATTCTAACATTTATTAGGATATTGTAACGTTAGAAAATTGGACTTTCTAACAGGTGGGCTAAACCTGCTGGATTTGCCACTCAGTGTGTTAGAATATAGTATATTCTAACCTAAAATTGGTATTTCTAACGAGTTGACTAAACCTTCTTGGAAAGGCACGGAATAGGTTAGAAGAAACTAAATTCTAACCTTCGATATGAGTTAAAAAGGTAATAAAAATTGTATTTCTAACAGATAGACGTCAAACTGTTGGAATCGCATAACCAAGGTTAGAATTAAAGACATTCTAACCTTTATTGTGCGTTTGTAAAGTTATATAATAATTATTTCTAACAGTTGAACTGACCTTGTTGGAATCGCATAGCAAACGTTAACTCATAAAGATATTCTAACCTTTATTATGCGATTGTAACGTTAGAAAATTGGTATTTCTAACAGGTGAAATGAACTTGTTGGGACCACATAGAAACGGTTAGAATTAAAGAAATTCTAACATTTATTAGGATATTGTAACGTTAGAAAATAGGACTTTCTAACAGGTGAACTGACCTTGTTGGAATCGCATAGCAAACGTTAACTCATAAAGATATTCTAACCTTTATTATGCGATTGTAACGTTAGAAAATTTGTATTTCTAACAGGTGAAATGAACTTGTTGGGACCACATAGAAACGGTTAGAATTAAAGAAATTCTAACATTTATTAGGATATTTTAACGTTAGAAAATTGGACTTTCTAACAGGTGGACTAAACCTGTTAATATTAGTAACTAGTTGGCCCGTTTAATATTACACATTATTCACGTCAAATAGTAGTAGACAAATTGCATCATGAGATGCTTGTCGAGGCGTGTGGTTCCTATGCATACTATATATTAAACGGGCCAACTAGAATCGAGCCCCTCTCGTTGAAATTCAACGGAATCCACATGCATATATTTTCAATTTCTAACTTAGTACTAGATGAAAACAACAACGACACAACATAATCGAGCTAGCGAACTCCGTCTCCCATTTACCATTTCGCATTTTCGTAATAAAAAATGTAAAATAAATAAAAAGTTAATTTTGTAATGAAAAGAAATTTAAAAAAGGATAAAGGAAAAGAAAATGAAAAAAAAAAAAGAAGGAAAAGAAAATGAACAATTCGGGAAAAAAAAATACGCAAATGAAAATTACAAAATGAAAAGAAAAAGGAAAAAGGAAAAAAGAAAATGAAAATAAACTAGTTTGAATCGGAGGGAAAAAGAAAATTAAAAGAAAAATAATCAGAATGTAATTTTTAAAAAAAAATTACGCAAATGAAAAGGAAAAAGGAAAATAAAAAGAAAAGGAAAAACAGATCTGGAACATCAGATCAGAGGAATGGCAGCGGCGGTCTGCCCAGCGCCGCCGTCACCGCCTTCTCCATCTCCGCCGTCCCCACCACCTCCGTCAGGTTTGAATCGGAGGAATCCCAGTTCCAGTGCTCGGCGGTGTAGCGGCCTCCATTAACGTCCGAGGTGAAGGAGATGATGACGTGGAACAGGCTCCACCGCCGTTACTCATCCGCCGCCGTCCGCCCAGCCGCCGCGCCGACTCTCTAGAGAGAGAGGAGAGCCGGGACGCTTCTGCTCGAAACGGCGACCTGGGACGGCGAGCCGTGGGTCGCCGGGAAGCTTCTGCTCGAAACGGCGACCGGGGACGGCGAGCAGCTGGGTCGCCGGAAAGCTTCTGTCCCAAACGGCGACCCACGACGGCGAGCAGCGGGTCGCCGGCGGGGTCTTCGCAGCTTCTTTTCCGCGAGCAGCGGGTCGCCGTCTTGATGAAACTCACCGGAGGAAACTCACCGCCGCCACCGCCTTCGTCTTCGCCGCCACCTTCGTCTTCTCGAACCCACCGCCGCCACCACCTTCGTCTTCTAGAAAGAGAGCAGAGAGAGGAGAGAAAAAGAGAGAGAGAGCGGAGAGAAGAGGGAGAGAAGAGAAAGAAGGGAGAGAGGGATGCATATGTAGGAAGAAAGGTGAATAGTGGTTAGGGGTAGTTTTGTCAACTCACTTGAAAAATGGATAGATATTGTGTTTTTTTAAGTTTTGAACAACAATTAGTTTTTGTTAAGCTACATAGACACTTGACTATATTTTCTCAAACAACTCTTCTTAATTCCCGTGTCGAAAAGTTTCGACTCAACTAGGAAAGATCGGAGGGAGTAAGAAAGTGTGAGAGAATAGTAGTATGTGGAGTTGAATGTAGCATCGACAGAGCCTGTCCCGTCCCCACTCTCATCAACTTGTGCACTTACGCAAAAAGTGCTTTGTTTTAAAATTTGAATACCAATCAACAATGGTGGAATTATTACATTATGGATTGTTTATAACTAGGAGCTTCGGAATAACAATACTTTACTCTAAAGTGGCAGTAGGTAGGGATGTCAAAAAAGCCCGAGCCCGACGGGCCGATCCGAATAGCCCGAAGAAAACAGTGGGTTAGGGCCAAAAAATAATAGCCCGAAAGTAAAAAAGCCCGATAGGGCGGGACCGAAAAATGTCCGAGCCCGATAGGGCTGGCCCGAAAGCCCGATGGGTTGGCCCGGTGGGTTACCATAAATTATGAATTCATGACATATTTCATTACTCTACTTATAAATTTGATAAATTAGGTTGTGTTTTTAATTATTATTGAGTATTTGAAATTTGTTTTAGTAAAAATATAATCTTCATTTTAAATTTTATACGTTTTTTACTTCGGCGCTTGGTGAAAAGTAAAATAAAGATTGACATTCAAAAATATTTTTATTAAATTCACAATATTTAATAATTTATTAAATTTTTTTATACAAGTATGTGCTAAAATAATAATTATTTTTATATTTATATGATGTCAATTTTATTTTTTATAAACTTAATGGCCCGGTGGGCTAGCCCGAAACCCGGTGGGTTAGGGTTAGGGTCAAAAAATAATAGCCCGAAAGAAAAAAAACCCGATTAACCCGATCCGAAAAGCCCGCAACCCGATAGGGCTAGCCCGAAACCCGGTGGGTTGGCCCGTTTGACATCCCTAGCAGTAGGCGACTATTTTAACTGTGCCAATTTATTATTTAAAATTTAGTACGAAAAGGATGGCAATGAGTCTCGTTGTAAATTATCAAAATCGTCTTGAAATAGGCCGACGCCTTAATTTGAATAGAGCCCAAAAAAAATCCGACTAGATAGATTTGAAATTTAGGTGCCGTTAAATTTTGGGCTGACGAAACCCGATTCAAACTAAAGAGGCCACCATTTTTTCTCAATCTCAAATTCCATTATGATTCATCAAAATTTTGATATACTCTTAGTCTCCTTCAAGCTTCAAATTTAATGGCATATTTCCTCAAGATTAGGCATAAAATATACTGAATCTGAATTCTGGAATTCTTAAATAAAACTACAAACCAAAAAATCTAGAACTAATCTAAAACTACAGCAGATTTTAGAAAGGGGACTAAGAAGTTAAAATCGAAACTAAGAATGGAGGGGGGAGAGAGAGAGAAAATACTTCTCCCGTCCCATTTCAATTGGCTTATTTTTTAAAAGTGAAAATTATGAGTTAATTCTTTTTATTTATGGAAACAAATCAATTGAAATAAAACGTCTGAATAAGAAAGAAAACCAAATAAAATAGGATAGAAAGAGTATATTCCAATTTTTCCTACAATATCCATTCTCCGATTAGAAATCGCAATTTTATAAATGTGTCAAAGTTAAAATAGGGGTGGTTTTGCACTAAGACCCAAATGTGGGTCATCACAAATATGACGACCCAAATGAGGGACTAGTTGGATACTATATCACACGATTTAGACTTACTTTGTGCAATAATACAATAGGTGCATCATTGAGGTTGCAGTGCATAAGATATTATATACTCCATCTGTTTTAGTACTTTACTAGTTATGTTTCTTTTCGTACAAGATTTTATATGTAAGTGTTAAATGTTAAAAGAGAAAAGTAAGGGGTCCACATTAAAAAATAAGAATTAATTATTTCCATTTTAGTAAATATGAATAGCGACCGGTTTGGTTTTCGTAGGCAATTAATGTATGAACAAAAATATAAGAGACACAAAAGGATTTACGCGGTTCAATCTTAACGGAATAGATCTACGTCCACAGGGCGAAGGGGATGATCCTTATTAATGTGTAGGTGTCAAGTACAATATTGAGTATGAAACTCTAACTCTAATATAGCCCCTATTTGGCTATTTATATACAGGTACGTGGAGTTTGGCTCTAATACAAAGTTTCTCCTATAAGGATTCTTTAAGTTTATTTCTTCCTTGATGATAAGCATGTGAATCTTCTATGTCTTTTAGGATTTGTGTTGTATTCATCAAAGGAGTTCATCATGGGTTGTGTCTTCTTTGGGCTAAATTGCTTCTGTAGTCCGAATTGCGTCCTTGGACCAAACTGCATGGACCGAGTTTATTGTTGGACCTATTTATATTGGGCCCAATGTATGGGTCTTGTAGTTGGATCATATCCTATATATCAAATAGTAAAGTGGAATAACCCAAAATACATGACCAGTGAAATAAGACAGAGGGATATTAACTATTATTAAGTGTGGTGGATTGAGGTTCTTGATCGAAGGGACCATATAGCCCATGACATTTGTTTTTCAGCACTAACACCTGTTGCAATAAACAGTTAAATTACTATAGAAAAACGTTAAACATGCTTGAAAGAAGTAAATAAGTAGGTCGTTACTTTCCCTAGTTGGAAAAAAAAAAAAAAAAAAAAAAAAAAAAAGTTGTTCAAAGTTGACCGAAAACCTACATTTTCTAAATCTATACCTATTATAAAGAGGAAATAGGGTCAAATACCCATTTCAAGTTAGTAAATTTAAAAATTGGTTATCCACTTAATTTACATAAAAAATACCCAATAATTCAAATTCTGGACCAAAATACCCCTGAAATGTTAACATCACCCCACCTTTTTACTTTATGTCACTTTCACATACAGACAAAATAATTTATTTCTCCTCTCTCTCTCATGGGTGTTCTCTCTCTATCTCCCTTTCTCTCTCTCACTTTACCATTTCTCTCTCCTCAATAATTAATGAGACTCTCTATATTCTCTCTCCTTAATAATTAATATGTTTCTCTCTTTTCTCTCTTTTCATCATTATTTTTTCCCTAACATCATCTTCTCTCTCCATTTTTTTTTCCCATTTTTTCAATTGATTGAAAATCGTCCATCTTACTCTCAATTATCAACAAATCATCACGAAAATTATATAATCAAACTCAGCTCTCCATAAAAAATTGTTTATGCAATTTGTACATCATTACTACTATCAGGTATAAAATAACTCATTTCTCATTGTTCGTACATTGTTATTCGTACTAATACCACAATTGAGCTTGCATTGTGCACTTAATGTGAGTTTATTGCAGATCATCGATGCATCTTTTCAGTTTATATATGTAAATTTGGTACGAATTCTCATTTCGTACTAACTTCAAATGCTCGAATAATGCAAATATCGTGTTATAGTAAGGAATATGAATTTGTACCATATGGTGACATGACATTTTACATATCTGGTTATGGTACAAAAGAAAAAGTGCGTACCAAAAAAACCATGCATTATCACATTCATCATATTCCAATAGTTACAGTAATGGAGCACTTGTTGGTTAATGTAGGTTCGAAGTACAAATTAACAATAGTGGATTACTTGCTGGTAATATAGGTTCGAAGTACAAATTTACCATTATTCTTACCCTGTCACGATTTAGATTTTCCTCAACTAAGTTTATTTGTTCTCATTAGGTTCGAAGTACAAATTTCTTCCAGTTTGTACCTCTATTTTGACAACTTTTTATTTATACAATTTGTACATCGTTACTACTACCAGGTAAAAAATAGTTCAGTTCTCATTATTCGTACCACGTTGTTAATTTTTTATTAGGTTTCATACCACATTTGAGTTTGTATTGTGCATTTAATGTAAGTTTATTGTAAATCATCGATTCACTTTATCGGTTTATATATCTAAATTTGGTACGTAATTCTCATTTCGTAATGAGTTCAAATGCTCGAATAATGCAAATATCATGGTACGAATGGTAAGAAAACTATGTGGTGAAGGGTAAAAATAATGTCAAATTGTACCACGTACAAATTTGTTAGGTACGAAAAATAATTTGACAGTATTTTTTACCATATACCACGATTAAGATTCATTTGCAGATTGAATCTAAATTTAATATATGTACCTATCTATTGTCATGTAAAAAGATTTGCAACATTTTTTACAAGGTACGAAGTACGATTTATTATTAGCATTACAATTTTTACAATGTTCGCGGTTTACATATGTATAAGATAAAAAATAAAGAAATTATTAAATTTGTATCTACTTAAAAAAAAAAATGTTAGTGTGAATGTCAATTTCGTACTTTCTTAAAATAAGTACAAATATCTCAATTGCGAAAAAAAAAAAAAAAAACAACAAAATAAAGTTTGGTACGAATGTTAAAATCGTACCTCCTTACAATATATACAAAATATTGCAACTGGACTTAAAAAAAAAAAAAAAACACACATGTGGAGGAGAGAGAAGAGTGGGGACCACTCAAAAGTAAAATGTGTCATAAGGGTATTCTTGTCTAAAATTTGAATTGTTGGGTATTTTTTGTGTAAATTAAGTTGGTGACCAACTTTTGTGTTTATTATCTCTATATAGCCATATAGGTATATATTTTTTTCACTCTATTATAAAAGTGTTTGTGTAATAAATTTTGGTTTGCCTATTTTATCCCTATAATAAAGTTTAATTTAAGGTAAATATTGTTATATTGTATTATTATACATGGATTTGAATAGAAAATATAAATTGGTAAAACTTGATAATATAATAAATAATTTTAATTATAATTTGACTTCGTGTAAGTAATAATTATTACTAAGGTTGTGTTCTCTTTATGCGAAAGAAAATGAGAGAAAAGAGAAAATCACCCTATAAATTCCACCATTTTTTTTTTTTCACATTTTCTATTTTTTCCCTTCATTTGCACTACAATGGAGAGAAAATATTATCTCTCATATTTGGTGTTGTAAATATTTTCTCCAATTTAAGGAGTAAAATCGTCCATCGTTGATAAAAGGTGAGAAAATGTGAGGAAAAAAAAGTGGTATTTATAGAGTAATTTTCTCTTTAATCTCCTTTTTTTTCCGCATCAAAGAGAACCCAACCTAAAAGTACATACTAAGACAACTTCTACTTCTAATCAAATTTCCTAAAAAATTAAATCATTTTCCTACAAAAGATTATAATATAAAATACTATATATACTACTCATATACTTTAGTTTTTTCCCATTTTTTTCTTATTAAAAGGAAAAATACAAGTTCGGTTGGATAAAAAAAGATACAAATAAAATTTTGAAGTTTAGATATATCATTGTAAAATTACTTTTACAATGGTAATAGTAATTTTAAATGACTCTTATTTAGGAAAATATTTCTCTACTTATATATTGTGGGCACATTAAGAATGTTCACCGCTAACGTGACATTGTTACCCGAATGAGATCCCCTGCCCCCAAATTGGTGTACCAATGGTGTACCCGATACAAAATTAGGAAGTTTTGACGTACACTAATAACCAAACTCAAAATGACCACTAATAGAGAGAATTCAAAACTTCCTAATTTTGTATCGGGTACACCATTGGTACACTAATTTTGGACAGAGAATCTCATCCACATTGTTACCTGAACAATTTTTCTATTAGGATTTAGTTTTTTTGGTTTAGGTTTACAGTTCTTAAGGTATGTATTATTTTTATAGAATGTATTAATTACATTATTGACACATGTTTCATTAAAAAGTGTTCGCAATAGAACGAATTATATCCTAGCACTTAGTAAGTAAAAACCTAATGTCGAATCTCAAGGAAAACTTTGCAGGGCAAATAATCGTATAGCAAACAACCTAATCTAGCCTAAAACTAAGAAAGCAAGTAAAAATAATTTGTTTGGTTTTGTTTCTAAATCCTAGGCAAGAAAATAAATAAGCAATAAATCAAAAGCAAATAAATAAATCTAATCTAGAAAGCAAAAAATAAATCTAAACTAATTAATCTAGAGAAATTAAATAAAAGCCATTAAACTACCTAGGCATGGAATTGAAAAGAAAGCAATAAAGAAAGCAACAAAGAAAACGAATCTAGACATAATTATTAAATCTGAAAATTAAGCAAATAAATCTAACTACGAAAACTTGAAAGCGAAGGAATTGAAAACTAAGAAAAACGAATCTAATCTAAGAACTTGAAAACGAACGAACGAAATTAAACTAAGCAATTAAGAATTAAATCTAAGGAACTAGGAAGCAATTAAATCATATAAAAGAAAGCAATAAAGAACTTACGAGATTAAACGAAGAACGAAGAACTAAGTAAAAACTTGAATTAATTGAAGAACGAAGTAGCGATCCGGATCGAACAAAGGAAAACTAAACTAAAGTATTTGAATGCTAAACTAGAGCTAAAACTAAGGTAAAAGTTGATACAAATTCGTCCCAAAGTACTAGTATTTATAATAGGAAGAAAACCTAATTGTATAAGGAAACAAAATCCTGGACGCGGACATCTGGCCGATCGGCCAAATTTGTGAAGGACTTGGCCGATCGGCCAAATCAAGCACTGGACGATTGCGCGCGACTCTCTTGTTTCGGCCGTATCTTCCTCATCCGAACTCCAAATTGACCTCCGTTTTCGCCAATGTGCTCCTATCGAACCCCTCTTCGATATAATGCTTTCATTACATCCAAAATGAATCTTCAATAAAATCATGAGAGGTTAGAACTCGTGGTCAATGATTGCTCAACAACCTTTTTTCTCGTTTTCTTCTCGTTTCCTTCCTTTTCATCCTACAAGTACCAAAAACTCCAAACAACCAATTCATAGCCAAAGACACACGAAAAGACACAAAAACACAACGAAAATGGACACGAAAACATGACGAAAAACCTAACATCTAGACATCAATCAACACACGTCACTCGTTGACATATTAAGAATGTTTACAGTGGCCGGTAGATGAGCATTCTTATTCACAAAAAAAATCGGAAAACTATTACCTTTTATTTTGTAAAAAAATATTTTCTAAAATTATATATTGAGATGAATGATTCGAGGGATACCCATGTAATAACAATTTATAATACTTATTAATTTACTTAGGAATTAATATAAATTAGAGATAGTTTGTCTTTTAAATAATAAAAGATGATTTATTTAAAATTATCCAAAAAATTCTTTTTTTCAGAGCATTCATGTAAAATATTATAAGAAATTAATTTATTTTATAGGAGCTTATAGTACTACTTATTTAATAAAGAGATAATAGTTAAAAATACTCATTTTTATAAAAAGTATAACTTCTATACCCACATTATAAGAAGTAGTACTTCTATACCCATTTTCAATTGAAATGTCAAATATACCCTCAACTTTTCCAATAAAACAAAATTGTTATTCAAAAATCAAAATAAGAATTTATGACGTAGGACCCACCCCTAATAAATCCAAAATTAAAGATTCATCTACCCCACCCTTCCCTCTCTCTCTCTCACACACGATTCCTAATCCTAACCGTGTACCCTTCGAACGAAAATTACCCCCAAATCGGAAAAAAAATTACCGTCGCCGTCGTCGTCGCCGATATGTCGAACCAAGACGAAGCAGGGACCTCCAACCAAGCCCCTCCACGCCGACGGGGCGCCTCCCGTCGTCGGCAGCAACAGCCGCCGCAGCAGCAGCCGGCGGAGGAGGAGCAGCCGCCGGCGGCCCGGGTTTACCCCGACCCCCCACCTCCGGTATGTCATTTTCTATATTTGTTTACGTTCAATGTAAAGAAGCATGAAGCATGTTATGGTTTCGAGCACTTTGTTTAATAAGCATGGAGCATGTTATGGTTTGATTTGTGAAAAATTGAAAATTTTACTGTTATTGCATTTCAGTCGTGTACTACACGGTTGAAATTGCATTTCAACCGTGTAGTGTCAACGATTTTGACTTTTCAGTCAAAATTGTTGACCTTACACGGCTGAAATGCAATTTCAACCGTGTAGTACACGACTGAAATTGCATTTCAGCCGTGCACTTGGCCGAATAAAATGCATGAAATTTTAATTTTTTTTTTTTTGATTCGTTTTGTTTCTTCTCGATTTGCAGCCTAGGTTTCAATGGATGCGGGGCCGAATGCAAGGGTTTAGAGGGAAAATAAACCTCTACATACGGGACGACGTGATTCGGTCGATTCCGCGCGTGTTGCGTCGCGTAGGCGGCCAACCCTTGCTCAATAGATTTATTACGGAAGGCCCGTTTGGATACCTCCTCGAAATTCGGAGGAGCGGGAGTGCGAACAACGCCCTCCACGAGCTTCTAGCCCGAGAGCTCGAGGATGAGTCGATTCCCGAGATGGAGAGGTGGTTCCACGTAGGTGAACAGGACATACGCTTCCGTGCCCAAGAGTACACCCTCGTGACGGGCCTGGCTTTCGGGGAATCGGCTTTCAACCCTAAAGGCCGTCACGACTCTCCCAAAAGGAGCCTCCTCTACATGAAGTACGAGGGCGAATCCCCCAAGAGTACGCCCCCGTGAGTCGATCGCATTTGCGATGCTCACGTGCTGATCGGATACGATCAACAAGTCCGAGGGCGCCCCGAAACTCTCTCGGACTTTGGCCAAGAACCACGTCCAAGATTCGTCGTTCTCTATGGGACCGAATCCAATGGCAAGGGGGAACACTTGCTCGTTCCCGTCTTTCGTCACCGCCACAAAGAGCGTCCCCTTGTTCTTCCCCTTCAAGTGCGCCCCGTCTACTACGATCACGGGGCATAGCAAACCATTTCTCCACGCCTCGATGGACGGACCAAAGGCGAGGTAGAAGTAGGTCAGACGGTCGGTGACGTGGGAGGTGTGGATGTCGTACTCGGTGCCCGGATTCATCTCCTTCAAAAGGTAGAGGTAAGAAGGGAGCCTCTGATAAGACTCGTCGAAGGCACCGTACGTCATCTCTATAGCGACGTTCCTCGCACGGGTAGTCAATTTGAATACCGTACTCACTCCGTAGCTCGTCCACCATCTCCTTTGGCTTCAACACTGTGCCCTCGGTGATCAATCGACGAGCGTAGAATGCTCCTAATACCATGGCCGACACCTGTCGTTTGTTGTTCGAATTTAAATCAACTAGACACGTGTGATCGGCCTCGTACTTGTTGATCTTCCAAATCCCGCCTTTCTGCGTTGCATTCAACTTGAACTCGCAATCCTTCCCCGAAGTGCACCTAAAACCCACACGGCCTTTGTCGGAACGAGGGATACAATACTCCTTCTGGAGATCCATGTGAAGCAATCCGACGGCTATATGCAAGTCATCATTCTTCTTGAAGTATCCGTCCTTTCGCAACTGACCCAAGGCCGGTGCCAAGTCGGGATCGATCCATCCTAAAGGGAGCGAGGTGTCTAGATCGACGTGTGGTATCAACCAATGGCGAACCGCCTCCTCGTTAGCGCGAGCACGAGCTTCGTCGTCGTGGGGCTCTTGGTTTTGTGAGTGCATGCTACGAAGCCCGATAACCCTATCAATATGGCCGGACTCGCGGATCCATGCTCCGAATTCAGCCGTTAGGCTCTCAAGTAATTGGGATCATTCCTCCACATTCTTTGCTTCCTCGCCCTCGGACTCGAGAGACTCTTCTTCCGACTCCGGCTCTTCTTCGTCGCGTACTTCGGCTTCAAATGCATTCGATCTCGGGATCGGCTCCTCTTCGACGCTATAGTTCTGAAAAATCGTCGATCGTTGGGTAGTATGGGCTGCCCGATTTGCTCTACTAATGACGTAGATCGTCGACATCTCCCTTCTCGCGATGCACATTCTAAGCAAATCCCCGGTGCTCTTTAAAACGGCCTTCACCGTCTCCTGCTCGTTGAGGTTCGTCAAGTGGAATAGCAAGTGCTCCGATTCATCACCCAAGTAAAGTTGAATGTCTCGTACTACGTTTTCATAGCTCAAACTCGCTATGGGATAAGTGACGAGAAAAGAGTCTCCATTTACATACGATATTCCTTCCCAACGACCGCTATGACGGATAAGAATTCTCTGATCACCCATGTCGATCTGTACCAAAAAAAAAAAAAGAAAATTAATAATCTGAAAAAATTTTGTTCTTAAGTACACGGTTGAAACGTTAATTCAACCGTGTATACACGGTAAAATTACACAATTTGTCGTGTAAAGTCAACAATTTTGACTTTCAATAGTTGACTTTGTTGACTTTACACGATTTATTGTGTTATTCTACCGTATACACGGTTGAATTAACCATTCAACCATGTACTTTAGAACAAAAAAAATTTGTATTTTTTTTCGCATATTATAAATAATAAATACAGAAAATCGAATATTACCTTGGTATTTGTCTCGAAAAAACGTCTTGAATCGATTCCAAATTTTCCAAAAATTAGAGAATGCCTACAAATATTCTCTCTCAACAATTTTTTCAAATTTAGTGTTGTGATGAAATGAATTATGTCTATGCTATTGCTATTGTTTTCTCACTTTTTTCTGATTTTTCAATTAATGCCAACCTCTTTTTTTAATCAATTTGGCAGATTTGGTGGTTGAGAGTAAATAAATGCAAATTTCTGATTTTTGAACAAAATTACACGACAAGTTCAATTAATTGTTTGTGCTCGTGTAGAAGTTCTGCTCGTGACATTCATTTTTTTATTATTATTATTTTTTTAATTCCACGTTAATTGAATCAACCGTGAATTGATCGTGAATTGAGGGAGAGAGAGAGAGAGATCAATCGTGTAAATTGGCCCATGAGAATTGTTTTTTCGTGTAGGCCCCACAATTCACTTTAACTTATTAATTCATTTCTTGTTTTATTTGATAAGTGGGCCCATTTAGTAAGGGTATTTGTGACATTTCAATACAAAATGGGTATAGAAGTTATACTTCTTATATGATGGGTATAGAAGTTATTGTTTTTATAAAAGTGGGTATTTTTAAAGTTGGCCCTTTAATAAAATATGAAAAAGATTGTTCATGTTCAAATATAAACATACCAGGTCCGGACATATAAAATTGCATAACTTTATTTAAAATACTCCCTCCGTCCATGATTTAGTGACATCCTACCTTGGGCACAGTTTTTTTTGCATTTTGATGGATAGTACTACCTCCGTCCCGCCAAAGACGTTACATTTCTTTTTGTCAATTTCTGGCACGTTTTTCCACGCTTCTTGATGATGCGTTTTAAAATAAATTTTTGAAGAATTTTTTCTTTTACGGGATACTATGATAGTTGTATTATCCCGCAAAAGAAAAAATTCTTCAAAAATCTATTTTAAAACACTTCATCAAGAAGCGTGGAAAAACGTGCCATAAATTGACAAAAAGAAATGTAACGTCTTTGGCGGGACTGAGGTAGTAATAAATTAATGTGTTAAAGTGTTAAAGTGGAATAATTGTGGGTCCATTTGAAAATTTTAATAGTATTGAAATGTTAGAGCATCAGCAGCAGAGTATGAGAGTACGGCGTATGCTAGACAAAAAGTATGCTGACTAGGACTGAGTACGGAGGATGCTGAAAAGTAGTGCATTAAAGTACGGTGTATGCTGTTTATTTTATGTGCTGACTGGACTATTGATTTTTAATTCTTGTTTTGATATAATTTATTTCGTCATTTGAGCACAAAATTTTAAATAAAATAAATAAAAACAAAAACAATGAAAAATAATAAAGTAAGAGAAATTGAAAAAAATAAAGTAAGAGAAAAAGGGAGGAAAATTGGAAAGGAAAAAATCAGAATAGACAAAAGGAAAAAGGAAAAAAGTCGTAAGAAAAGGGAAAAGAAAATCGGAAAAAGAAAAGAAAAGGGGCAAATAGGAATTTGCCACGTGGCGTATGCTGTATGTCACTCGCGTATGCTCTGGCGTACACCGGAGAGTACGCCGTACGCCACGTGGCAAGCTGCAGCAGCATCCGGAAAGAGAACGGCGTACGCACACCGACATGGCGGTACCACTGTAGGCATCAAAAATTTGAGAAAATAAATAAAATATTTTATTAATTTTATACATTAATTTGATTTGGATTATTATGAAATCTAAATTAAATAGTGTATTTAATTAATGAATATATTAAAGATAAATATCTATTTCTTTGCCAGCAAGTTAAATCTTTTATTGATATACATCAATAATTGACAACCAATCAGATTGTGACACCTCATCATGGAGGCCCAATATAGAGCCCAAAAGCCCATCAAGTCTGCTACCTCTACACCTATAAATAGGGGTCAAATGAGAGCTCTAAAATCACACCAGAATTAATAAAGTTCTCACTCAAAAATTAATAATTGAATTTCTTACGAATTCTTTTGAATATTGAGATATCCTTCGTAGAACCAATATCGTTATTCGTGGAAATCACAATAATATTCAAGGTGTCCTTCGTAAAACCAATATCGTTCTTCGTAGAAATTCTCATAATCAACGTTTTATTCGAAAATAAGGCAAATGTCATCCGAATAAACGTTATAAAGTCCCACAATAACGTTTGATTCAAAAATAGGGCAAATGTCCTTCGAATAAACGTTATAAAAATTCAAGTACCAAAGCCGAGGAGTTAAGGAGAGCCATATTCTCCATAAATCTCGGAAGCTGTTCAAACATTGTTCAAGCATCAAGTTGAAGAGAAGAATCAGAGGAAGAATAGAGATCGCAACCCGCATTAATTTCAATTAATCCATAATTTTGGATTTGTAGACGAATTTGTATTTATATTATTAAATAAATAAAATTTGTGTTTACAACCACGTGGCGTGCGCGCGCTGGAGAGAGTATACTGCTGCTAATGCTCTTAAAATAATAAAAAATAGAAAGATAAAGTGTTAAAGTGTTAAAGTGATTGTGGAGTCTACGTCCTAAAATGGAAAGTGTCAGTAAATGGTAGACGTTTTGATATAGTAATAGTGTCAGTAAATGGTGGACGAAGGGAGTAGGGATGGAAATTCGGGACGGGTCGGGTACCCTTCCCGAAATTTTCGGGTACCCGAGCCCGAAATTTTATGAATTCACTTCCCGTTCCCAGACCCGAAAATGTTTTCGGGTATCAGAATACCCTTTCGAGTATCCCGTTCGGGTATTCGGATACCCTAAAAAATCCCGATTTTTATTCTGAAATAAAATTTTTGACTCATTCAACATTAAAGAAAAATTGCACAAAATTTTCGTCAAATGTCAAGATAAATAAACATTGGAAACAAATAGTCACAATTAAAAAGGTTCAAAACAACAAAAACTACAAGTTCAAAAATCAAAATGTAAAATGCAAAAACGTTCACTACCACGAATCAAAGCTTAATAAACACAAATAAACAAATTCCTTTTATTCCCTCCAAGACGGTGACAACCGATGCACCAATGTCAGCCGCCTTATGGTTCACAATTTTAGAAAAGCTGATGATCTTCTTGTGCAATCTTCAATCTTTTCCAATGCAATGTGCAGTAACACAAATAAAATTGCCTTATGGCTCACAATTATTATTATTATTATTATTATTATTATTATTATTATTATTATTATTATTATTATTATTATTATTATTATTATTATTATTATTATTATTATTATTATTATTATTATTATTATTTTCGGGTATTCGGGAAATATTATTTCGGGTTTGAGAATTCCCGAAACCCAAAATTTTCAAAATTTTATTCCCGATCCCGAATCCGGACCCGAATTTTTCGGGTTCGGGTATCCGAAATTCCGATCGGGTTCGGGAATTTTAGTACCTACCCGAAATCCCGAACCCGAATTTCCATCCCTAGAAGGGAGTATATTCTTGACAGAGCTACACACAAATAAATTTTATAACTACATTTAAAATAAATAGAGCTACAAACAAATAAATATTTGAACTTTCTTATTAATCTTCTAAACTTAATAATAAACATATGAATTTATGAAAATTTCTATAACCATTGATTCAAAGGAAAGTTTGAAGATAATTACAAAAAAAATGATAAAAATAATTCTTCAATAATTCAATGTAAGAATGAATGCATGTAATTTGTACCAGTACATTAAAATAACTATTAAGTGACATAAAGCAATATACTTTTCAGAATTTTGTTATGCTTGCCAGCTTATGGCGACATCGTCATGTTTGCATCCACTTTTGTTAAATTCTATCATTTAATCATTTTTTTCGCATTGTTTCTTTTTAATAGTATAAGGTTGTATTCTCCTGCGAAAAAAAATTATAGAAAAAAGAAAATCACAGTAAATTATACTGTACTCATTTTCTCATATTTTCTCATCTTTTATCATATGAGGGAGGATTTTACTCCTTAAATTCGAGAAAATATTTACAACACCAAATTGGAGAAATAATATTTTCTCTCCATTGTATCCAAATGAAGGGGAAAATATAGAAAATGTGAGAAATAGTTGGAATTTATAAGATGATTTTCTCTTTTCTCTCATTTTTTTTCGCATAAAAAAGAACGCAACCTAAAGTAAAAATATTGTTTTCTTTAAAAAAAAATTATTCAGGTTGCGTTATAACGCTAAAGGAAAATGAGAGAAAAGAGAAAATCACCCTATAAATTTCACCCATTTTCTCACATTTTCTAAATTTTTTTTCCAATTTGGCGTATTAAATATTTTTTCCAATTTAAGGAGTAAAATCCCCCTCGTTGATAAAAGTTGAGAAAATATAAGAAAATAAGGTTGCGTTCTCTTTGATGCGAAAGAAAATGAGAGAAAAGAGAAAATTACACTATAAATTCTACCATTTTTCTCTCATTTTCTCACCTTTTATCAATGAGGGGGGATTTTACTCCTTAAATTGGAGATAATATTTACAACACCAAATTGGAGAGATAATATTTTCTCTCCATTTTAGTGCAAATGAAGGAGAAAAAATAGGAAATGTGAGAAAAGGTGAGAAAAGAGGTGGAGTTTATAGGGTGATTTTCTCTTTTCTCTCCTTTTCTTTCGCATCAAAGAGAACACAACCTAAGTAAAATTTATAGGATAATTTTCTCTTTTCTCTCATTTTTTCCGAATCAAAGAGAACACAACCGTAATGAAGAACGATTCAAATAATTAATTAATGAAATAAGAAAAGGAAAAAAGAAAACATTATCTATCTTCTATATAAACACCATACCATAGCCTCAACAAACAAGAAGAAAGAAGGAAAAAAACACCAGTATGCAAAACATAGTGCTTTACCCTTCGCCGGGAATGGGGCATCTGATTTCCATGGTGGAGCTCGGAAAATTCATCCTCCGCCACCACCCTTCCTTCTCCATCACCATTCTCATCGTACCCGCCTCCTTCATCATCGGCTCCGCCGCCACCGACTACATTCGCCACATCTCCTCCACCGTCTCCTCCATCACCTTCCACCACCTCCCCCCCATCCCCTTCGACCCCGACTGCTTCCCTTCGCCGGAGGCGTTCCTCTTCAACATCCTCGAGGAAACCAACCCGCATGTGCGCCACGCGCTCGAGTCGATCTCACGCTCCGGCTCCGCCGTCACCGCCTTCATCATCGACTTCTTCTGCACCACTGCCGTGCCCATCGCCGCCGAGCTCGGCATCCCGACTTACTACTTCATCACCTCGAGCGCCGCCTTCACCGCGCAGCTCATGTACCTGCCGGAGCTCGACCGGACCACCACCGGGAGCTTCAAGGACATGAACGCGCTCCTCCACATCCCCGGCGTTCCTCCGGTGCCGTCTTCTGACATGTTCGATCCCCTCCTCGACCGAACGACGTCGGATTATCGGAACTTCCTTAAAGTCTCGGACACCATGACTAATTCCGCCGGAGTAATTATTAACACGTTCGAAAGCCTCGAGTCGGTGCCTCTGAAGGCAATTCTAGAAGGGAAGTGCAACCCCGGCGGAAAAACTCCGCCGGTGTTCTCCGTCGGGCCGCTCCTGGCGGCCCGCGACGGTGACGGCGGCGGCCACGACTGCCTGAGGTGGCTGGACCAACAGCCGAGCAAGAGCGTCGTCTACATAAGCTTCGGAAGCATAGCATTGATGTCGGCGGCGCAGCTGAAGGCGATAGCTGAGGGTTTGGAGAGGAGCGGGCGGAGGTTCCTGTGGGTGGTGCGGTCGCCGCCGACGGAGGACAAGAGCAAGAGGTTTCTGCCGCCGCCTCCGCCGGACCTGGACGCACTGCTGCCGGAGGGGTTCGTGGAGCGGACGAAGGAGCGGGGGCTGGTGGTGAAGTCGTGGGCGCCGCAGGTGGCAGTGCTCAACCACGCGGCGGTGGGAGGGTTCGTGACGCACTGCGGGTGGAACTCGACTCTGGAGGCAGTGTGCGCCGGGGTTCCGATGGCGGTGTGGCCGCTGTACGCGGAGCAGCGTTTCAATAGGGTGGTGCTGGTGGAGGAGATGGGGCTGGCCGTGAGGGTGGAGGAGGGGGAGGACGGGTTCGTGGCGGCGGAGGAGGTGGAGAGGAGGGTTAATGAGCTGATCGGCGGAGAATCGGAGAAGGGGAAGGAGATTAGGAAGGTGGTGGAGGCGAGGAGGGAGGAAGCAGCTGCGGCGATGGCGGAAGGAGGTTCCTCCGTTGCGGCGGTGACTGAGCTGATCAAATTGTGGAAGTCTTAGCCTAAAATAATACTAGTATTAACTCTTTGTGATTCCAAAATGTTTGAATGTGTGGTTTGTTTATTTTGAATTTTGAATAATTACACGAATCTGTATTTGTGTATTAGCCCCGACTACTAGTTAATTAAGTTGTTTGCTACGTCCAACTCTTTAATGATTTTAATATAAATATTTCTAAAATGAAATTTTTAATTAATTGTTTTAATATTTAAAGTTGTTACATAGGAATATAAAAGTGTACGAGGAGTTGAATGTAGCATCAACAGAGCCCGTCCCCACTCATCAACTTACGCAAAAAGTGCTTTGTTTTTAAATTTGAGATATCAATCAACGAGAAATGATATGCTGCTCCCCCCCTGAGGGCACCTTTCGTGGGCACCTATCGTCGTTTGCTCACTTTAACATTGTTTTGTTCGATTTTTGCAATTGTATAATATTCTACTATGTTATAAATTAATATTGAAATTATAAAATTTACAAAATACGTAAAAATCGAGGCTCGATTTGTGTTTTATTGATTTTTTGAAGTTAGAGGGCGAAAAAACACAAATCGAGCCTCGATTTTTACGTATTTTGTAAATTTTGTAATTTCAATATTAATTTATAACATAGTAGAATATTATACAATTGCAAAAATCGAACAAAATAATGCTAAAGTGAGCAAACGACGGTAGGTGCCCACAAAAGGTGCCCACGGGAGGGGTGCGGCATATCATTTCTCATCAATCAACAATGGGTAATTACTATGGGCGGAGGGTTGCTGTCTTCATCTGCCTTGTCTCAGGTGCTGAAACTCTAGGGTAGGATCCCCTGCTGTGGGGGAAAGCACAGCCGGGAATGTTGTGCGCCTATGCGGCTGTGCCATGCATAAAACGTCAACGTTTCATTACAATTTTCTACTTTCCTCATATGGGCCTTAAAAAAAACATGGGCTTTAATGACCTATTTTTTATTTTCTCACTTTTCTCCTGTTGCGGTAAAAACCTTGCTGCCCTGTTACTTTTTTCCCTCCAAAACTTGTTCTCAATTTTGATACAGCACCGATCACATGAGAAATCGAAGGTAAGATTCTGAAGCTGCGCACCTTCGATACCTTGGAGCCTGGAGGTAATGATTTTTCATAAAGAAACGTGTGTATAAAATTTATTTTGCTCCATACAAAATTCCAATTGAGAATTATATTTTCTTTATCTTTTTTTTTTTAATTTTCGTAAAAAAATCTTCCAAAATTTGATAGTGTGGCCAACTTAATGATTAGCCTCTATGTCAATTTAATGATAGTGTGGCCAATTTGTATTTATTATTGATGCAGTGTATTGTTTTTCATTTCTCATAATCACAGACATTATGTGTGAGAATGATGTATCTATGGATTTTAGTTCAGAATTTGAGTTCAAGCCAAGAATTGGTATGGAGTTTAATACTTTGGATGAGGTTTGGATGTTTTGGGTTGAATACGGAGGAAAGGCAGGGTTCGGCGTTAGAAAACATTGCTGTAACAAGAACAAAAACACTGGCTGTATAACATCATATAAATATGTTTGTTGTAAGGAAGGTATTCGTGGAGCCGACAAAAGACCTGCTCTCAAGCCTCGCCACGAGACTCGTACGGGGTATAAAGTAAGGTTGGGGGTCACTTATGTGGATAGTAAATGTAAAGTAAATGAATTTGTAGGAGAACATAATCATCCTCTCCACCTGCCAGAGACGGTTCATATGTTGTCGTCCCAATGGAAAATCACAGAAGTTCAAGCACATGAAATTGAATTAGCAAAGGATGTTGGGATTAAGTAAAATCAACCTTTAGTTTGATGGCTAAACGGGGGGGGGGGGGGGGGGGGGGGGGGGGGGGGGGGGGGGGGGGGGGGGGGATGGTTTGGGCTACACCATGTTGGATGCCAAGAATTATCTTCGATCAAAGAGACAAAGAAGCATGATATACGGTGAAGTTGGTTGCTTGATGGGATACTTTCAGAAACAATTATCTAATAATTCATCCTTTTATCATGCTTATCAAATGGATGTTGAAGAACATATAATTAATGTGTTTTGGGCAGATGCAATAATGTTGATCGACTACGGTTACTTTGGTGACGTTGTATCATCAATGTTCTAAAATACGCTAGGCGGTAGCTAGGCGGCAGGCTGCCGACTAGCGTCTAGGCGGCTAGGCGGACTTCTAGGCGGGCTAGGCGGATAAGAGTTATTTTATGTATTTTTACTATTATTTTTAGACAATATCATATAATAAAAAGTATATATCATCTACTAATATACTTTCATCTACTAATTTATGATTAATAGACAAGATTCAACAAATATAAATTATATAATAATATAATATGCTAATTAATGGTTCAAATTCTACAAATTTAGTAGTCTTAAACATAAATTTGCGCCCAGCCCGCCTAGCCCGCCCAGCCCCGCCTAGCTCCGCCCAGCCCCGCCTAGCCCCGCCCAGCTCCGCCTAGGGCCGCCTAGGCGGCCGCTTCTAGGCGGTGCTCGGCTAGGCGGCAGCCTAGGCCGATTTTTAGAACACTGTGTATCATTGGATACAACTCATTGTACTAATCGTGCTAATAGATCACATGCTATATTCTCAGGTTTCAGTCATCACAAAACAACTGTTATTTTCGGTGCTGCGCTTCTATATGATGAGACGGCAGCATCGTTTAAATGGTTGTTTGAAACTTTTTTGGAGGCACACAATCAAAAAAGGCCTCTCTCGGTGTTCACAAATCAGGATCAAGCCATGGCGAAGGCCTTGCGTGAGGTAATGTCTGACACGTTTCATGGCTTATGCACATGGCACTTGATGCAAAATGGCATCAAACACTTAAGAAACTTGATTAAATAAGGATTATCTTTCTTAACTGATTTTAAGAGTTGTATGTATAGCTTTGATGAGGAGGTTCAGTTTGAGGAGGCTTGGGCTAATTTATTAGTACAATATCAGCTACATGACAATAAATGGCTGAAGCATATGTACGATATAAAGGGAAAATGAGCACGTTGCTATATGAAAGCTTACACCCTTGGTATGAGAAGCACACAACTTAGTGAGAGTGTCAACTCGAATATGAAAAGTTGTATGAAATCCCACTTGAATATTGTGCAATTTTTTAAGAATTTTGAGCAGGTTGTTCAGGAGAAACGATATGGCGAACTAAAATTTGAATTTGAGGCACGCCAAAAGTTACCTAGATTGAGATTATGGAGCTCTCCCATGCAGCGACAACTTTCAAGAATTTATACTCCAACAGTCTTTGAATTGTTTCAGAAGGAGTTTGTGTTGTTCGCAGCAGCATACATAAAGCACAGAAATGAGACGGGATTATTATTTGAATATCTCATCGGAATTGTGGATCAAGATAGAGAATGGAGAGTGCTATATGATCCCAATATGCAGATGGTCTCATGTAGTTGTCGAAAGTTTGAGATGGCTGGATTAATATGCTGCCATATTGTGAAAGTTTTTGATGTGTTGGATGTGAAGTGAAGTTATTGCCCAAGCACTACATTCTAAAAAGATGGACGAGAGATCTCTCCAACGGTTCCTTCTTCAGCGCCAGCAAAAGGATTCAAGAAAAAGATTTTGGTAAAAGGATCGAAACGACAACTTAAGAATTGGGTCGAGTTTCAACCAAAGCGGAGAAAAACAAATCCTAGAGTTAAGGTATGTCTACTACAAAGACTTCATGTTTTGAAAGTAAATTAATTGGGTGTTAATGTTTTTATAATTCTTGTAGAACCTTCAAACATAAAGTCTATTGTCTGTTTCTTGTTCGGCACCCATGGCACCTCCAACACCTCTGCCACCTCATACAAGTGTTCAGATGACTACAAACCAATTGAATTTCACTGACTTGTTGAAGGTATATATGACTACTTATATTTTTAAAAGAGGCTTATGCAAAAATACCCATATCCCATAACACTTTTACAAAACTACCCATTTTTATAAAAAAGTGCAAAAATACCCAAATTTGAGGTGAAGTGCCCATTTTACCCTTGAATAAGACAAAAAATTGTGTTGTTTGATGAGATATTGACCGGTCAACACTCCATTCTTACACTCTTGTACTTTTTTTTTAGTTGTTTTGTGTAATAATGAGTTCATGATTGTACAATGATGATGTGATTTTTGCAAGCACTCTCTACAATAATTGAAGCTGCTGATATACACAGTGGGAAAATGACATTTTCCGACTGTGAGCATGTGAGATGTGCTTGGATTTCAAACGTAAAATTAATCGTAGTGAATTTTTTAGTGAACAAATACTCAACACCTCATATTTATCTCACATATTCATTTTACATTTTAGGTTTCAATACACAGAAAAGGAAAGTGAAATTTTTGTGGGAAAATAAGGATTACAATTTGGGCTACAATTTCGATTGGAATATAGAAACGTGCGTGAGGGTTTGAAAATCTGAGCAATATTTCACTACTCTCAACTTAAAAGGTATGCATTCTTATTTATTCCAACATTTTAAAGGAATATTGCAACAAATTATTTGGAATAACATAACTGATTCTCAAATTCTCTTCGTTTTACTCATTTTCCTGTCGACTAGTTACCATTAGTTAAATGAAGGTTGTTTTTTTATGTGTTATTTTGAATGTTTAGAGGACGGATTTTTGTTGCATTAGAGTATAATTTCTAAAATTTCATTATTTCTTGTATGCTTATATATGGATATGCATTGTTGAATAACGATTTTGAATCAATATTATTCTACACTAAAGGAGATTGATCACTACATATTCAAATTTATATGTTTATGTCCATATGATTAAATTTCGATCGAATTCTAGAATTTGACGGTCGTATATGGTGTACAAAATATATATATTACGATGGGAATATTCATTTTTGTGCGAGATATGTATTTTCAGCCGTGTTTTGCAATTTAGTAATCGTATATTCACTAATTGTTCATGTAATTATGTAGATATGGATTCGTGGAAATGTTTAATCATTAAATTCGGTGGAGAATGGGTCGACTGTGATTATGTTGGTGGAATTGAACAAGTTACGAGTATATCAACCGAACCAATTGTTCTATTTTGAATCTCCGGTACAACATTGACAACGTTTTGCAAGCTGCGAATCTGGGGCTGAATTACGAGCTTTATTATCTATCACATTCTCGTAGCGGTCGATGTGAAAAAGTTGTCCTTGTTACTGACCGACAATTGAATGAATTATTCATGCATGAGACATATCCAACCGTATGTGTTCATAACAATCCAAATGTTTGACGGGCGAATCTTAGTAGCATGATTGCGATATTCCTTCTTTTGATGTCCACGAGCCAACGCCATTTGGATACAGCATTGGGTCTGAAAACTATGAGGAGAATCTAGAACAAGTTCGACAAATAACTTCTACTGATTGGTTTCCTGAAACAAGTAGTTCTGCTTCTGGATCATAGACACGATTTAAATTTTGAACAATGAAGCCGGCTAATTCCGACATGATCTTAAGGGACCAAACGTGAAAGGCTCATGCAGCTCCATCGAAATGATACCACTTATTACGTGATATATATATTCTTGACATAATGCTCCAACTTCAAGAAAGTATAAGCCCCCCACTATAAATCATTACAATACTTCATATTTGCCCAACAAAGCCCAAACCCATAAATCAACATAAAATGGTTAGGGTCATATGCCAACAAGAATATGTAAAGCACGAGGACATGTGCAACCCGAAAGTAAGACTCCCCAATCGAATCATCTAGTCTCCTTCGCTCGTCACGAAAAATTTCAAACAATTTGGCGACTGTGATATCTAAACAAGTGAAAAACATGCACGTGCAAGAGATCATACTCGCCCGTAGTGTTCATTTCCGACGGTCCGAATTTTAACCCCTTTACTAATGCAAATTCTATATACCCAAATTGAATGTGTGCCTCATTTAATTTGAACCACATCTCGTGGTCTTGCACCCCGAGCATAATAATCTCGAGAGAGAGAACATGGTGCACGGTCATGCCACACTTTTGTCCGGGATTCCAACGATGAAATTTTCCAAAGCATCCCTCCTCAAAATGATAAAAAAAGTTATCTCCTTCCAACGACCATCAATGTTTTTCTCACTTCTCGTAAGATTGATAGCTTATAGTATGTTCCGATTGTCGATTGTCTCCGATCTTTTGAATTCAACCTAATTAAAAATGAATCATAGCATAATTAGTGCATAAATACTATAATCAAGGAAAAAAACATAATTACGGCTGAATCAAACAATTTTATGTTCACTAGAGACCTAATTGAAACGAAATATGACTATAAAATTCATTATAACGATTGTAATATCATTCTCGAATATAATAATAATTTTATCTATAATTTATTTAAATATTACGACAGTTACAACAATAAAATCACCAATTCCTTCAAAATAAAAATCTCTTCTAACATCTACGACAATTACGCTAAGCCCGAATAAAAATTATAAAAAAATGTCATTCTAAAAATTTATTTAAATCACACTAATATTCAATTTAATCGTGATTACATTGTTTAAAATTTTGCATATTCAATAATAATTAACAATTTTATACGAATTATATGTTTTTTTGGCTACTTCAAAACCTAAATTTATCTATATGAATGATATATTGACAACAATAAACAATTATTTCTAAATTATTATTCTGACATAATTTGCAGCATGCAAAATTAGCTATAACAAATGAAGGGAAAATAAAGTCGCATCGATGGTAATTTGGCATCAGTGGTAGGAAAATTGTAGAAAAATAAAATAAACACGAATTACATGTTGGTATCCTTGTGGAAGAGCTAAGCTCTTCCACAAGGATACTAGAGCTGTCAAAAAAAGCCCAAATCGGCCCGGCCCGACGGGTGGCCCGGGCCCGCCCGCACTTTTGGGCGGGCTTCACACTTCAAATACCTGCCCAAAAAAAATCGGGCTTTTTTAGCCCGCCCAGAGGGCCCGCGGGCTGCACGGGCTTGGGCCTAAAAAGCCCGGCGGGTACCGGGCCGAAGCCCGCCCGTAAACAAAAATTATTTAATAATATTATATTATTATTAAAAATTAAAATTACACCTAAACTAAACCTAATAATCTAATATAGAAAATAAAAAGACTCAAATACTTGAAAATTTATCAAGTTTTTATTTGTTATGTGTGGGAGTTGTAAGACTTGTTTATTTTTGGAATGTTGGATTTAAGTTTTACTTTGTTGCGACTTCTTTTGGATTCTATTATCGTATTTGGGAATTTATTGAAACTTATTATTTATGAATATTATCATATGTTTGAGTTTATTGTACTTGTACTAAAATTAGGGAAAAAATAAACCTTAAAAAAATAAAAAAAATAAAAAAATTGAAACCGGGCCGGGCTTGGCCCGCCCGCCCGACAGTTTTTCATGGGCGGGTATTAGATGTATTTTTTGGGCCCGAAGGCGTTCCGGGCCGGCCCGGCCCGACCCGCAAAATTGAAATAGCCCGGCGGGCTCGGGCCGGGCGGCCCGGGCCCATGAAATTGACACCTCTAAAGAGCTATTGTGGATTAGAAATCTCAATTTTTTTTCCAGTGTCCTACAAAAAATTAGTATTGTGTTTACCGAGTATTTTTAGTAAATTCCAGTCGTAGAGAAATACTCCCTCCGTCCACCTATTTCTGACACATTTGTTTTTCGACTTTTTCCGACACGCGTTTCCACCGAGACGTAGTACGGGTTTTACGATATAATTTTGAAATATTATTTTTTTACGGGCTATCCCGACACTACGTAGTATCCCGTAAAAGAAATAATATTTCAAAATTATATCGTAAAACCCGTACTACGTCTCGGTGGAAACGCGTGCCGGAAAAAGTCAAAAAGCAAATGTGTCAGAAATAGGTGGACGGAGGGAGTATGAAATATAAACAATATCAACTAAAATTTACTCGAACGGAAAATACGAAAAAAAAGGTATGATACCTTTAAATTTCAACTAATTTCAGATCCTAGTAGTTATCTTAAGTAAATTCGATCAACACTCTTGCGAAATTCCGGCGAGATTTAGTGAATTTTGGCCGGACAAAACTACTACTATGCAAAGGGAAAATAAGAGAAGAAGGAGGTGGGGGAAAAAGGAGGACGAAAAATAGAGTTTTCAACCCTCCAGTCAAAGCATTAAATACCAAAAGTTGCACAAAAATTGAAAAAAACTGAAAAAAACTGAAAAAGTTGAAAAGATCCACATCACTATCAACATTATTTTTTTATCATGCCAAAAGTGAGGGGTAAAATTGGCACTTCACTCATAAATTGGGTATTTTTGCACTTTCTTATGAAAGTGGGTATTTTTGTAGTTGGGTTATCAAATATGGGTAAAATGCTAGATTACCACAAATTATAATTGAATTAGTTGTAATTCATCATCTTCTTCCTTTTTCTTTTGTGTAGGTACCTCTAATCACTCTTTGAGTTCTTTTGATGGAATGTATTTCAATGAAGATATATCCACTATCAACAGTCAAGGATCTTATTTCAATGGAGATACCTCTTACAGTCAAGATTAAGATTAAGATCATTGAATTATAATCCTTATTATCTACTCTAATCTATCTTGGTTTTTGTGGTACATACATTTTTGAGTTGGAGTTTAAAATATTAATTTGTGGTGCTTCAACAGTAAATGTGATAAATTCTACCCGAACCTTCTTATTATTTACCTATTACTTTTGTTAAATTTACTTCTATTACTTTACTTACTGTGATGAAAGATAACTAAGTTTGATTCTTTTATTGTTTCACAATTAATTAATTTATTCATTTTGAACCAACAATTTTTTTTTTCTTCTTCTTCTTAAAAAATTCTTAAAAAATTGTTAGTTCAAAATGAATAAATAAATAATAAATTGTTAAACGAGGGAATGGCGTGTACAACAAAGCTAACTAAAAGCAATAATAAAAGGCACAAAAATAAATTAAACAATTGCAATATGTTAAAACGTTGACGTTTTATGGCACAACACTCCTTGCTGTGTTTTCCCCATAGCAGGGGATCCTACCCCTGAAACTCTTCACAATCCTATACATTTTGTTGTTTATTACTTTATTATGTTAAAATTTCAAATTCTGGACTGCTTTTGACTCTCTCTCACTCTCTCTCTTAACGTTGCAGGTCAAGGGAGATTGCCATCCGTACTGGGCAGTGTTTTCTCTTGAATGGCTTCATCTTCTTGGGAAGGTATTTCTATGTTTATTTATTTATTTAATTATTGATTCATGGATAAAGTATATACCCTAGGGAAGAATACTGATAAGAGATCTTCACTCTTATCGGAGTTCTCGAACTCGATGTTCGCCGGAAGAGAGATAAACGGTAGTCGCGGGCTTGTCCCGTCGATCACACCTCACGCAAAACAAAAGAAGAACGGCAAAAGGAAAACGGCGAAAAGAAGAATAGGGTTATATTTCTCGATGATGATAATATGCCCTAATTCATCTATATAAATACTAAGACCCTGGTTGATTCGACACGTACAATTCGGGAAAGAATCAACAAGAAAACCCGAAAAGGAGCTTATCAACGCTCGACTCAAATAATAAAAGTTGGGCTCGGCCCATACAAATAAAATAATGACGTAAAAATAAAACGTACAAGCCTATCTAACGATAAGCTAAGAAACCCTCGAATCTCTTCGGTTCTTCGTCACTCGCCTCGGCCTCTCACTCCTTCCCTCGGCCTTGCCTTCTTCCGCCACTTCATCTCTAGCATTAAAGTCATGCAGCTTATCATGCAGCTTATCATCCTCTCCCATGCCTTCCATTCCCTCATCACCTTCGGCCAAAGAAGAATTAGGTGTAGGGTTTGTAACAACTGTATCAAATACCAAAACTTGGATTGTTGAGATGTGCATGAGATAAATATGCATGAAATTAACTCTTTGTTTGTTAGGGTTTTCAGTCCTTCGATATCAGTCCTTGAGTAACCTGTTGAGTTTAAGAACTGCATGTGTGTTTTTTCTTTCATTATCAGTTTTATGAATCATTGTATTTTTTTTGTCTACATTATTATGCCAAAAATATAGGATTGATGGCACTGCATCTTGTTAATTATGAAGTAAAAGCCTTAATACTAGTAGTATAATTTATGGGATGCCAATATTTCCCGACTATGAAAATGTCTTGGTTAGATTCTTCATGAGGCCGCTCTATGATCAATTCTAATAATGTCTTATGCAGTTTGCTTGTTCGGAGATCTGTTGTCATTCATGCTCTGCAATTGGTGATGCCCGATCCTTGTCTGTTGAATACATATGAAGAATCGTGTCCATATGCAAGTATTCACTACAACAAAAATTTGGATTTAACAACACACATACAACAACGGTTTTCAAAAAAACCGTTGTTATTTTACAAAAAACCGTTGTTGTTTCTTATAGCGTTGTCTTTGTGCGAAAACATGCGCTCATAGACAACGGTTTTTAAGTACCATTGTTAAAAGTACGTTGTTTTATTGATTTTAGACAACGGTCTTCTATACCGTTGTTAAATGTACGTTGTTTTATTGATTTTAGACAACGGTCTTCGATACCGTTGTTAAATGTACGTTGTTTTATTTTTTTTTAAACAACGGTCTTTTATACCGTTGTTAAATGTACGTTGTTTTATTGATTTTAGACAACGGTCTTCTATACCGTTGTTGATATTCTGTTGTCGTTTGTATATACGACATCTCCTTTTCTATCTGTAATCTTTTCTGGGTTATTGAATGTAATATAGACATCGTTATTTGATACCGTTTTCGTTTTTTATGTTGCTTATTTTCTAACTTAGAAATTAAATTTTAAAGGTATTAAAATTAATTAAATTAAAGGAATTTGTTTACAAATTGAATGAGCCTTTCCCAGAATATCAAATTACGATTTAGTCTAGTCGATTTTAATTGAAGTTGTTAAGTAATTGACTTTACCTATTAAACTAATAATTTAAAAAAAAACCCAATTAAACTATTAAACTAATCATTTAAAAAACCCCAATTAAAATAAAAAAATCCCTAACTCCTTTGAATTGACGGGCTGCGCTGAAGGGGAGTAGCTCGCTGGCGACATTCTGGTCACCACCACCATCGCCGTTGCCGGTTCTCGTCGTCGCCGGTCTCTTCGTCGCTGGTCTCTTCGTCGCCAGTCTCGTCGTCGCCGGGTCTCGTCGTCGCCGGTAAGTTCTTTTCTTGTTTTCTCCGGCTGTAGTTTACCTAAATCCTTTCCGAATTCGTTGTTGCTCCCTTCCTCGCTTCCGAATTCCTTCCTCCACCGTGGTTCTGAGCCTACTTATTTTGTTTGAAGCATTCCATCACCATTGAGAACGAACAGAGGGCGCATTCATCCCCTCTCCTAGGAAGGTTCGGCTTCATTCATCCCACCGCAGCACCATCGCCGTCTCCCACCGCATTTCTCTCCCTCTCTTCGCTGCTCTCGGTGTATTTTCGAAATTAACTCCTCGTAGTCAGCAGAGGTTTTACTCTCCCAAATTTTATCGATTTTTCTTCGCGATACATGTAGAATTTAGCTTCTTCGTTGCTTATCTTTCGTGAGTGAGTTGGTTTTCTGAATCTGGATGTGTAGAGAATATCTGTTTTTAAGAGCTTATCAGTTGTAGTTATTAGAAAATATCTTAAGAGACGTTTCAAGTGTTGTTGATTGATTTGACAGTATTCGCGATTTCCTTGTGCCGTCGACGTCGCCGTTTCCCACCGCAGCACCGTCGCCCTCTCCCACCGCAGCTCTCTGCCTCTCTTCGCTGCCTCTCTATTTTTCGGAACTTCACTACTTGTTGTCGCAGAGGTAATTCACTCCTCCAATTCTTGTCGGTTTCTCTTCGTGGTACATGTATATTCTAGCTTCTTTGTTTGCTGTTGCTGTGTTTGTTTGGTTTTATTTTTCTTTTATTAGTGTGTGTGAATGTTTACAATTAGATTAGACGCTATCATTATGCTGCTGCTGCCATCACTTTTAATGGAGTTTGTATAAGCTGAAATTAGAGGTTTTGGACAGCTCTTTTTAATGGAGTTTATATTCGGCCTGTAGTTTTATATGTGAATTTTTAAGCATTATACATAGATAGGATTTACTCCACTAGCTGCTGCAGATCAGCATTAATTACTATTACTATTAATTCATCACACTAATAATATGGAGTATTAGTTAGTGTTAGTATTTCTTTGTGATCGATTAGTTAGTGTTAGTATTTCTTTAAGCCATTTCACGTTAGTAAATTTTGATATCTCTCAAGTTTAATAGAAAAATCAACATGAGTACTTCAGTGATTATGCTTACTATTGTGTTGTCAATCATTGCAGTTCTGCGATTAGGGCCTTGAATTTTTTGTTCGTTCTCACTAACCTATATGCTGTACTTTATGTATAGATTGAAGCAATGATCAGAGTGCCAGCTTCAGGTGGATGAATGAGATAATATTACTGAAATGGGAGGTTGCTGTTGTTGCTGTTCGTCTGGGGTAACTGTGCTAAACAGGTCGCCTCCGTTCTTTCATGTAAGTGCTAACTCGCCCCTTGTGCACTTCAGCACTATTTTAACTGATATCCTGGCTTTTGTTTCTTTTACCTTGTTGGTTCTAGTCTTGATTAGTCTAAGCATACTATCTTAGGGGATGTTCAGTATATGCCAGGATATGATTGTCATGTCTTCTAGCAGAACTAAATTACGAGTTATTATTTGCAAAGGCGAAGAATCTTAGCTAATGCTAAGACCTCCAGAGTGTAGGATTTATTGAAAATTTACAATTACTTTTGCTAACACAACCTCTTTTTTGTCCCTTTCTTTCCCCCTTTTGTTTCTCTCCTCTTTCTTGATGAGCTTAGATTTTTAAAAATAAATCTTAAAATTTTGCACGTGCTGGTGCATTTGTGTAGTAATTAATTTTTGTGTAAAATACTTATTGATACTTCCTAGTGTTGTTGCTAAGGTAAAATTCTAAACTTTGCACCTTTGATCCGGGAAAGGATCCAATAGTTACACGTGCAGAAAATATTTCTGAAAGCTCCAGCAGTTGGGACAACTTTGAGCAGTAAACTGCTTTCTCTCGGGCATTATGGGGCTGATTGGTGCATATGGTGTGATATCATGAATACCAAACATGTGACAAGGGTGTGATATCTTGATCTAACCCATGATATCACCCCTACCAAACATGCACTTAGAGTGGAAAGTTGGATCGAGTGTTCACTTTGATTGATTGGTTTTTTTCCATTAATTATTGAATTTTCTTGAGATCTAATTCAAGCTTCGTCAATGGTGAATGAGAAAGTTGTAGAGTTGACTAACGATAATTTCTTTCATTTTCTTTTTGTAGGAATATGTTGGAGAGTAAAAGGTATGTAATAGTTATTTAAAAATTAATGTTATGTAGTGTTAGAAATTATTTTAATCTTCTTCGCTACTTATGTCACACAGGTCGTTGTTTTGCAAATTTTGGTTGGAGAATCATTTCATGAAGTTGGAGATTTTTGTTGGTAACTAGCAATAGCATGTATGATTTTTTTTATATGCACACTATTCACTTTAGCTACAACATAATACTTATATTTACCTTTATGTATTAGAATGTGATAGTATTGTAAATGATATTGGTTTTAAGATTTGTTTTTTTTAATAGCATTTGTTAGCCACAATATATATTGTACGTTATTACTAACGAAACAGGTCGAAAAATAAATATAAAAATGCATATTATTAAAAAAATGAATATAAATTCGATTAATACAAATAGACAACGGTTTTAACATATGTTGTTAATACTTTGTTGTTCATATATACAACAAGGGTTTTAAACCGTTGTCTATCAGAAAAAAGCGTTGTTGTTTAAATTAAACACAATGGTGAATAACCGTTGTCTATCAGTAAATTGCGTTGTTGTTAAGATATACAACAACGGTCAATAACCGTTGTCTATGAGCGTAAACCGTTGTTGTTAAGATATACAACAACGGTTAATAACCGTTGTCTATGAGCGAAAACCGTTGTTGTAAGGGTCTACAACAACGGTAAATAACCGTTGTCTATGAGCGAGAACTTATAACAACACTGGATACAACCACAGTCGTGTATCTAGTTTAACAACGGGTAATAACCGTTGTTAAAGTCGTTTTTTGTTGTAGTGATTTCTAGATTCTATTCCCTCTTACGACATGGATTGATTCAACTCTTCTATCCGAGTACTAATTTTTTCCAAGCTAATTTTTGTTTCGGAATGTATAGAAGAATAGTGTAAAGTAGAAGACATGTATTGGAGATAAACAATACATTGTATAAAAACTAGTGCAAATATGTAATCCAAAAGACGCACGAAGAAGGTCAATAAGTAGAAAGGTAGATAATGGTGCTAGGGCTGGTTCCTTTTCTGAGAGGACTCAAGCAGGTGATCTGTTCAGTGCAGCTATAGGTGTGCAACGTCTCCCACCGGTGAGATTTAGTTAGATGTAGGCATGTAGCTAATGCACATCCAATATCAGACTTTTTACATGAAATGAAGAATTTGTGGTCACTTCGTTCTACTTCTATTCATTCTTATTGTTGTTATTGGTTTTCAGAATTCTTTAGAGAGAGACCCTGTTTGGCATACTTCATTAATATAGTTATTAATTTCCTTTTTCTCTAACACACTATCAATGACCCTGCGCCAGTCTTTTATTATATCTTGATTGTAGACCGGGAGCACCATTACAGACCAAATGGGCCTCTTCCGAGAGCAGATAAAGATGTTAGCTGGAGAGGTTGCTTTTATCTTCCAGTTCCCTGAAAAGATTATCAGAGCAAGCGGCTAAGAGTCTTGGAGATACAAAGCTTCTGGTTAGTCAATCAGATACGATTTTCTTTTCATATCAGGATACAACATAAATGAGAAGAACATATATATATATATTCAATCACATTCTGAATCTTGGAATAAAAGAGGTCTTGGCACGCGTTAGGTGCTTTATGTTGATTATGGAATTGGATATATAAATCGAAAATATTCATGCTGACTCTCACCTTTTACCTGATTCAGGAAAAATGCAAAAGCTGAAGGATGAAATAAGAGCGCCAAATGAGAATTCTCGAACAACGTATGATTGGGTCAGTGGATACATCTCCGTACGGTCCAAGCATTGTTGAGATGTCTCAGGTAAGCTGTCAGGAAACTAGGACAAATTCATTCATAAACCTCTGACTTTGATAAAAAAAAAAACACTATAATTACTGAGATAATTTGATTGTGTGTGTGGAATCCTGTGGATACATAAAGTGAGTTGTACTACTTGAAAAGTTATCTTTAAACTAGCTATCTCTCTGAGAATCTTGTTTCCTTGGCCTCCCGTCATGCAGGCATTGTCGAGGCTTGCCACTCAACTAAATGAGAAGACATTTGAACTTGAGGTATGCTGAATTTGCTCGATCTTTCATATTCGGTGCAATAGATTCCGTGGAAAATATTTACTAACCTGGACAAAATTATGTTGTGACTTGATAATAGATCAAATCAGCAGACAACAGGGTCCTCCAGGAGCAACGGCGAGAGAAGGTAATTGTTATTGCTTAACTTACTATAAGTTTACTCTATTATCCTATGTTTAGAGATGAACTATTTTCTGTTAATAGACATTGGAAGCTGCTGAAATGCAAGAAACCATCACTCTCTTGAGGCAGCAAAATTCAAGTGTAGATAGCATCACCACTAGAGTGAATAGTTCTGAGGATTCTGTGGATAACAAAAATGGAAGGGGTTATGATCTCAATTCATGTGACGAAACATCTATAGATGAAAGTACATCAACTAGTGTCGGAAGTTTGAGTGGATCAGTATTCGACCATGGGACCGCTAAAGAGTGCACTTGTGATGCAAAGTCTCAGCTTCTTGCACAGGTAGTCCATGAAAGTTCGTACTTTGCTACTATTTTTGATCTATCAGAATCTGATTGTTATGCAACTGTTTTATTTATCAGTATTGCGATACTAATGTTAATTACTAGGAATATGCAGTATAAAAATACGTAATTGTTAATTTCATATTATTTCAAATGAATTAAATGCCTCCAAATATTTAAGACTTTGATTAAATTGAATATATTATATATTTTCATTGAATATGAAATTTTGAGTTGTAGACACTTTAAATAGTTGGAGTAATTTTTATATTTTATTAGTTCATGAAAGAAAAACATAATAAAAATATCCATTTAATTAATGAAACTATACAAAAACTGTTCCACAAAAATAACAAATTATTCTATACTATAATTAAGAAGTCAAATTTAATAGACACAACTACACACAAAAATTAAGAAAAAACCACCTTGGTATTAACAAAACCACTGTTGTTGCTCTTCTATAAAAATAATCAGAATTGAAATAATATCCACTTGGACTGCTAGGATCTTGCGTTTGTAATACAAAGGTTTGCAAGATCTCCGCTCCCGTGTATGTTGTGCCTTGAGGTTTTCCTTTGTTATGGTTTACAGTTTATTTTTTTACCCTTCTCGCTGCAAAATTTTAGGTAATATTATGTGTTGCAATGGAGCAAATTTTAACTTTTTTCAGCATCTATCGATTTCACATATTATATTAGTACCTTTCACATATTATATTAGTACTTTCTGATGTTGTTGATGTTGCAATCTCTACAATGAAATCAGTTTTTTTGGCCATAATAAATTTCTAACTATGCAACAATTGATTTGAAGCTGCTGCTTTTTTTTTTTTTTTTTTTTTTTTTTTTCCATTTCTTTACATGTTTATATAGTAATCCATTTTACATTAATACACAAAGTGAATTCCAATTCTAGTAAACAATCCACAAGAGCAAGTAGCAGATGCAGAGGCCTTGGCTAGGCTTATTAGCAAAATGGTATACTTTCTTAGATCATATATTAGGAGGGCAGGTGCTACCCCGGTCGAGTTCGTTTCTTCCTTGATCACACGATTCGAGCAGCAGAAAAGATCGAAACTCCTCTCAGAAAACGTGTCGTGGCAGCTTATTGGCTCAAGTGTTTCGTCTATTTTCATGAGGGTGTCAGGCTGCAAGACAATGTGCGTGTTACTTCTTTAAAGTGATAAATGTGTATGTTCATGTTTTAGAATCATCTTGTGTTGCTGTTTCTTCAGGATTGGACCTATGGAAGACGAGCTCAAGCAACGAAAGCCAGTTGTTCGTGCAAAACGAGCAAGGTCAGATAAGAGAACTCTACCAGAAGAGGTTGGATTGTTGAGTTTTTGTATTTCATTTCTAGCCATTCCGCACTACATTTATGGAACCTAGCTGATGTCTTCACCAAATCGTTGTCTTCGGAGAAGCACGTCAAGTTCAGAAATCTGCTCGGAGTATGCAATTATGAATCAAGGGGGAGTGTTGAATGAAGATTGATGATTAATCATTGACAGCTCAGCCCTAGACTAAGTCTATGTTAGTTTTCAGCATTCCTTATTTCTTAGCTATTTTCTGTTAGTTGAACGAGTTTTGCTTAGTTGATAGGATTTCTCATATTAGTTGCTAGGATCTCGCATTTTCGGTTTAGATTATTTTCCCATTGTAATCTTCGTGCTTATAAATAGCACATCATATCAGTCGAGTAATATCAAGTGTTTTGGAGTCTTCTATATTCTCTGCATAAATTTCTTTTCTTCTTGTGTTCTCTGCCTTTCGTTCCCAACAGTCCACATAGGTATCGGGGAATGCAGAGATTTGACAACAAATTTAGGGATATATACATACATCAAAATCATGGAAATTGAGACACAATTAAATTCACAACTGAATGCTCCATTCATTCTTCCCAAATCTTCTGCACAAAAGCAAAAGAATATTATAGAGACGAGCCGAAACAAGATGAACTGGAGTCGTGGCGTGCTAAAGCTCGGCTCGTTTAAATATTCGCCTACTCAAGTTTGTGCTCGACTCAAGCCTTAGTATTATCGTCGAGCTCACCTCGACTAGTAATTTATGAACTCCAAGTCAAAACCAAAGAACCTACAATAATACAACATAATTAATTAAATTACAAATTTCCACATCCCACAAAAAAATCATAATATATATTGCAATTAAGCATATCTATTACTATTATCAAAAGTGTGCATTCTCTCTTCTCGTACACTATTCTTTCCTTATCAGGGGGTTCATATACAAAATAATCATCGACAACTTTGAGTTTGTTGCTGCATGGATTGCATGGAGTATATTTGTATGGCATAATTTATGTATGCGTAGGAATTCTTGGTGGAGTGGAATTCCTTGTGGATCAAGATTGTATTATATTCCCGCATTAATTAGAAGATTTGCATGAAGATTATATTTACCCTATTAAGGATATCTTTTAAGATATGCCTTATTTATCTCCTAGGGTTATGCGGATGTATATAAGCTCGAAGATTGCTCTGGAGCCGTTGCGCGTTTTCATACTTTGTTGAGAGCTCGTCTTCTTCGTGCGTTCGAGAGTTGAGTTTATTCATTACATTCATCAATTGGGGTAGTTTGTTATTGGTGAGTGTTTGTAATATCTTGAACAATTCTTTGTTCAAGATCGGGTTTAATCTTTTCAACTTGTGAAAAGTGCTTGGGTAGACTAGAGAGAGTTTACCGTGAGGATTCATTGGTGAGGGTAGAGTCGGGTGAGGAGAGAACGTTTCAGTGTGGCTGACGTTCATAAATCTTGTATCCCTTATACTCGTCATAGTGAATTATTTCTTGGAATAGCTTCCCCCAGACGTAGGTGTATTTGTCACCGAACTGGGTTACCAACTTGTGTTCTCAACTGTGTTACTTTTTGTGTTACGTGTTGAGTTACATATACCTACCAAAGTAGGGATTATACAATTTCAATTGGTATCAGAGCCAGGTTATCGAGGTGCGGTGTTAGATCCTAGGATATCTGTATAATCCGTTGGTATTTTGGTGGTGCTTGCTATGAGTACTATCAAGGAAGGTGGTTCTACAGTTAGACCACCGTTTTTTGATGGCGCGAGTTATGGGTATTGGAAGATCAGAATGGCCTCGTTTATTAGATCCATTGACGAGGCTGCATGGACCGCAGTGGAGGTTGGTTGGAGCGCTCCAAAAGATGAAGACGGCTCAGAGAAACCGAGAACTAAATGGACGGAAGAGGAGCTAAAGTCGTCTGGAATGAATCAGAAAGCTATCAACGCTATTCACACGGGTGTGAGTGTTGAAATTTTTGCGATTATCTCCACGTGCAGATCTGCCAAGGAAGCATGGGATATCTTGGAGATTACTTATGAAGGAAATAAACGGGTGAAGAATCAGAGGCTTCAACAACTCACTTCACAGTTTGAGTCTCTCAGAATGGACGAGAGTGAAAGCATATCAGATTTCTATGCAAAGCTGCTGAGTTTATCAAATGAGTTCTTCTCGTTGGGAGAAAAGCTCACGGAAGCTAAGATAGTGAGGAAAATCTTGAGATCTCTTCCCGAGAGATTTGATTACAAAGTTACTGCTATCGAGGAAGCTAAGGATGTTGATGAACTATCTCCAAACGAACTTATTGGTTCCTTAAGGACGTTCGAGATGGGTATGCGTGTGAATCCCAGTGAAAAGAAGAAGTCTGTGGCATTCAAGGCTTCATCTACAAGCCAGTCTGAAGAGGAGTTGACTGCTGAAGATATGGCGGAGTGCATTGCGTACATCTCAAAGAGGTTTGGGAAGAAATTTTTCAGGAAAGGAAATGGTGAAGGTAACTCCAGATTTCGCCGGACTGAGAATCAGAGTACTTCTCAGAACAGAGGTCCAAATGGCTCAGAGAAGAAAGAAAATGGAGATAGGGGACCACAGTGCCATGAGTGTGATGGCTTTGGGCACATCAAGAGCGAATGTGCGAATACCTTCAAATATTAGAAAATCAGCAAAAAGGCGTTTCAAGCCACTCACAGCGATGAGGAGGTCACCGATACTGAATTTGAAGAAGGACAGGATGCTTCTCATACTGCTCATGTTGCTACCGTGAATGGTCCAAGGATTCAATCTGCTGTCGCTGATCAAGATCCATTCAAAGTTGGAAATGAGGAGGAAGAAGAAGAGGATGATCAGGAGGACTATGATGAGTTGATGGATGCATGTAAGAAGGCTCTAATTTTGAACCAGAGCCTTACGGAGCAGGTCAAGAATCTTGAAAGGGAAAGAGACACTTTAAGATCCGAGATTGAATCTCTTCAAGAAAAGCTCAGAAGCTGCGAGGTCGGAAGAAAGGAGACTGATGAAGAGCTGAGTCATATTCAGAAGTTGATAAGGATGATGAATTCCAGCACCGAGAAGCTTGACGAAATTCTCAGACTTGCAAAGAGAGCTGCAGATAAGGAGGGTCTTGGATTCAACCGAAACAACTATCAACAAGTTGGATACCAATATCAACAAAGAGCTCAAAGACAAGACTGGAGCAAGACGGAGAGAGGAGTAGAAGGATGTAGACAATCCAATGACGTTGTTGGAACTCAATCTAGTGGGAAAACAGTTAGGCGTGAGGAATGGAGGCCTAAACTAACCGAAACTTCAGTTGCTGTTGAACAGAAATCAGAAGAACAAGGAGCTGCAGAGGAGGTACTCAAACAAGAACACCACAAGGTACCCGAGCATAATCCAGATTCTGAAGTATTTATTACTCTCTGTCATTACTGTCATAGACTTGGCCATATCAGACCGAGATGTCGGTTCTATCTTGGTGATAAGAGGCAGGAGATGATCAAATATCAAAATAGAAGGAATCAAGGCCAGGGCTATAGGGCTTATGTTGTTCACACCAGTAACAGCTCCAGAGTGCTTAACTCCTGGTATATTGACAGTGGTTGCTCGCAGCACATGACAGGCAACATGGATCTCCTTGTTAATGTGCAAAGTTGCTCAAATGAGTCAGTTGTGTTTGGTGATGGTGGAAAAGGTCGAGTTCGAGGAATTGGTACACTGAATGTACCCGGGATGCCAGTTCTGGATGGGGTCCTATATGTTGAAGGTTTGAGAGCATATCTGGTCAGTATCAGTCAGCTGTGTGATGATGGAATGAGCGTTAGTTTTGGGAAAAATGGCTGCATCATCAACAAAGGAACAGATAAGTTTCTGGAGGCAACCAGATCGGCTGATAATTGCTACATCTTCACTCCAAAGATCACAAGCTACAGGGTCGTCTCTAAGATGAGTGAAATCTGGCATCAGAAGCTCGGGCACACACACTACAGAAATATTCAGAGGCTTATTCAACTGAACGCCATTGAAGGAATTCCCAAGATTAGATTTGGAGATGTGGAGTTTTGTGGACCATGTCAACAAGGGAAACAGACTCAGGAGGTACACAAGAGAGTACTCCGGATCACAACAGCTAGAGTCCTTGATCTCATGCACATGGACTTGATGGGACCGATGCAAGTTGAAAGTTTGGGAGGAAAGAAATACATTCTTGTGTGCGTGGATGACTTCTCCAGATACACATGGGTTGAATTCTTACGAGAAAAATCAGACACTTTCGAGGCATTCAGAGTCCTGTGCCTAAGATTGGAAGTAGAGAAGGAGAGCAAACTCAAGGCCATCAGGAGTGATCATGGGCGTGAGTTTGAGAACCAAGAGTTTATGGAGTTCTGCCAATCCAAAGGGATAAGACATGAATTTTCAGCACAGATCACACCTACACAGAATGGTGTAGTTGAAAGGAAAAACAGGACCCTGCAAAGCACTGCCAGAACCATGATGAAGGCGAAAGATATTGCCCTTAGACTTTGGGCAGAAGCATTTGATAAGGCATGTTACATTTGTAATAGAGTGTACCTCAGACCGCAGACAGAGGTTACAGCTTATGAGATCTGGCGAGGAAGGAAGCCAAATGTGAAACATCTTCACATTTTTGGCTCACGATGCTTTGTGGTAAACGATAGAGTGCAAAGGAAGAAGCTTGATGACAAGGGAATTGAAGGAATCTTTGTAGGCTACTCCAGAAACAGCCGTGCTTACAGAGTGTACCTAAAAAATCAAAGCACTGTCATTGAGTCAATTAATGTTACTTTTGATGACTCAGTGGATGGCGATGTAAATGCTGAAGAAGAGGTCCTGATCACCAGTACTACAGAGAGTCCTCAGAATCCTAGCAAGGAGAATGATGTCAAAGTTGAGGAGATGACTCTGAATGGTACTCAAGATGGTACTCCAACTGGTACTTCGGACATTGCCGAAACAAGAGTCCATAAGAATCACTCAGCTTCAGACGTGATTGGGCATATTAATGATGGGATACAGACTAGGAAGAGAGAGATAGACTTCAAGAAGTTAGTTTCTCACATTGCTACGGTTTGCTTTGTCTCAAAGATCGAGCCCAAGAATGTCACTGATGCATTCCAGAATGAAAACTGAATAGCATCCATGCAGGAAGAACTCTTGGAATTTCAGCGCTGCAATGTATGGTATCTCACCTCTCTCCCCAAAGGTGCTAATGTGATCGGAACAAAGTGGATATTCAAGAATAAGACAGATGAGCAAGGGAACATCACTCGTAACAAGGCCAGATTGGTTGCTCAAGGATACTCACAGGAGGAAGGTATTGATTACGGGGAGACATTTGCTCCAGTCACCAGATTGGAATCTGTGAGATTTCTGATGGGTATGGCTAGCAGCTTAGATTTCAAGCTATACCAAATGGACGTCAAAAGTGCTTTTCTGAATGGGAATTTAGAAGAGGAGGTATATGTTAAGCAGCCGAAGGGTTTTGAAGATCCCGAGCACCCAGAGTTTGTTTACAGGCTGAACAAGGCTCTATATGGTCTGAAGCAAGCTCCCAGAGCTTGGTACAACACGCTGGCAGAGTTTCTTCTGAAGAAGGGATATGTTCGAGGAAGTGCTGACAAGACCTTGTTTGTTAAGCAACATGGAGGTCACATATTTATTGTCCAGGTATATGTTGATGATCTGGTCTTCGGTTCTAAGTCAGAGGCTCTTGTGAATTAATTTGTGAAATTAATGACCTCTGAATTCAAAATGAGTATGTTCGGGGAATTGAAGTTCTTTTTGGGGCTTCAAGTCAAGCAGTGCGAATATGGCATCTTTGTGAGTCAGGAGAAGTATGCTGAAAATTTGGTGAAGAAATTTGGCATGGAGAGTTCTAAATCAAAGAGGACACCAATGGGTACAACGGTTAAATTAACCCAAGAAGGAGAAGGCAAGCCTGTGGAACAAACAGTGTACAGAAGCATGATCGGTAGCCTATTGTACCTAACAGCCAGTCGACCGGATATTGCTTACAGCGTTGGGGTCTGCTCGCGATTCCAATCTAATCCTAAGGAGAGTCATCACAAGGCTGTGAAGAACATTATAAAGTATGTCAAGGGAACATGCAAGATTGGCCTATGGTTTGGGAAAGGGAGTTCTCTGAAGCTTACCGGATACAGTGATGCTGATTGGGCTGGAAATCCAAATGATCGTAAGAGTACCACTGGAGGATGTTTTTTCTTGGGAGATAATCTAATCTCGTGGCATAGCAAGAAGCAGAATTGTGTCTCTCTGTCCTCTACAGAAGCAGAGTATATAGCAGCTGGGAGTGCTTGCACTCAGTTAATCTGGATGACCAAGATGCTGTATGATTATGGGATCGATGAGAAAGAATATGTCTTGTTCTGTGACAATATTGGAGCTATCAATCTATCCAAAAATCCAGTCAGTCATTCGAAGGCCAAACACATTGAGATCAGACACCACTTTATTAGAGATCTTGTTGAAAATAAGACCTTATCTCTTCAGCATGTCTCTACTCGTGTGCAAGTTGCGGATATTTTCACCAAACCTTTAGATGGAGAAAGGTTTGAGGCTTTACGAAAGTCTCTCGGGATGTGTATAATCTGAGCTGCTCAGATTATGTTTATTTGATTTCATCTATTATTTTGCTTTCTTGGTGTGATGGGTGGTGTTATCTTTGGTGTTATTCTTTGGGCTATTATCTGACGTGGTATTTTTGTCAGTTAAAAAGGGGCTATTTTTCTGCGTGCCCTTTTGCTTACTGTTGCTCTTTGGAATTCGAACCGCCTCTTGCTTATTGCAGAGTATATCATCGCTCTCTCTCAAATTGTGCTAGGGTTCCTTATTCCTAATTTCCTCCGTCAGAATCGTTCATCTCTCTCCGATTATTTCTGTCTCTCTGCCGGATTTCTTGAATTCTTTGTGCTGCAACCATGGTTTCTTACCAGCTCTCTGAGGGTATTGATCTATCTCTGCTTTTGGCGGTTGCTATTCCCGTACCCACTGTTCCTCTGTTGTCGTGGTACGGCGCCGGGTTGGTTGTGGAGACGGCTCCCTTATCTCCTCGCCGTGATGTTGCTCCTCCATCCCCTCTCCGTGATTCCGTTCCTTTATCTTGGCATAAGGTGCTCCTGCTCCTGCTCCTGAAGGTGCTGCAGAAGGTGCTGATGATGATGATGAGGCTGTGGATGAGGAGATTGAGGCTGAAGTGCCATAGCTTGGCATTTCATGTGTGCATTCAAGGGGGAGTATTAGTAGGTATTTTTTGATTTGTTGGTCTGCTGATTCTGCTTTGATTCTGCTTTCGATATGGTTGTTATAACACTTTGCTATTCTGGTTGGTTGATTGGATGACCAGACTTTTTCTTTGCTGAAGTGTGGATTCTGTTTTGGATACTCAGTTGATGGTCTGTAATAGTAAATAGGTCTCTTTTGCTGCTGTTGATGCTTGGTACTTCTGATGAAGCATTGTTTGATCAGCTGGTGTTATATGTGGTGTTATAAGTGGTGTTATGCAGTGGGTTTATTTTCTCTCTTTATGTGGTATTCTAGTTCGGGTGCACTTGACTAGTACTTCATTTTAGAGAGTGTTTGTAGCAAGGGGGAGTTTTCTGCACTATGCATTCGAGTATGGTTATGTGGGTGCGCTCCTTGCCTACTTGTTTTTGCATTGGGTGTTTTGTATCTTGGAGGAGTTGTGTGTGGTGCATATGTTGGTGTGATTGCATACATAAAATGCCAAGGGGGAGATTGTTGCTGCATGGATTGCATGGAGTATATTTGTATGGCATAATTTATGTATGCGTAGAAATTCTTGGTGGAGTGGAATTCCTTGTGGATCAAGATTGTATTATATTCCCGCATTAATTAGAAGATTTGCATGAAGATAATATTTACCCTATTAAGGATATCTTTTAAGATATGCCTTATTTATCTCCTAGGGTTATGCGGATGTATATAAGCTCGAAGATTGCTCTGGAGCCGTTGCGCGTTTTCATACTTTGTTGAGAGCTCGTCTTCTTCGTGCGTTCGAGAGTTGAGTTTATTCATTACATTCATCAATTGGGGTAGTTTGTTATTGGTGAGTGTTTGTAATATCTTGAACAATTCTTTGTTCAAGATCGGGTTTAATCTTTTCAATTTGTGAAAAGTGCTTGGGTAGACTAGAGAGAGTTTACCGTGAGGATTCATTGGTGAGGGTAGAGTCGGGTGAGGAGAGAACGTTTCAGTGTGGCTGACGTTCATATATCTTGTATCCCTTATTCTCGTCATAGTGAATTATTTCTTGGAATAGCTTCCCCCAGACGTAGGTGTATTTGTCACCGAACTGGGTTACCAACTTGTGTTCTCAACTGTGTTACTTTCTGTGTTACGTGTTGAGTTACATATACCTACCAAAGTAGGGATTATACAATTTCAGAGTTCTTTGTTGAATATATGATATTCAGGATCCGGATGGATAATATCATCATCCTCCTTCTTACATTGGGCTTGTTCCGTAGAATTCTCTTAGGCAGCTTCTCCTTTTCCTTCGTTCGAGCAGATTCTGATTCGTTCTTTCGTTTCGTACCACTCAACATTCTTCTGCGTTCTTGATCAAATTAAATCTTGAAACAGGAAATGCAGCTTTCAAGAGAACACAAACATATACTACTAATTTTCAAGAATCATAAATTATGTCTCATTTCACAATTCACACACACACTAAAAATAAAAAAATTGATAGAACAATGTAAGTAGCATTCTCTCAGATTAGGTGAGATTACATCCTTTTCTACTACTCAACAAGTTAAGGAATGAAAAATTAAATCTTGAAGTGGTTGACACATTTATTAACTAGCAATCTTATAGAAACAAGTTTGAAAAGAGAATCAATCCAAGTGCCCAAATCTCAAGAATCATAAACATGCTTCAAATATCAACTTCTTTGGTAGCAACATTGGACTCTCTCTCTCTAATCAAAAAATATTTGCAGGAGATTAAAGTGATGTCAAGAAAATAAGTTGTAATATTATAATCTAGAATAAATATATATATATATATATATATATATATATATATATATATATATATATAGGGGTGAGATCATGCACAAAATGAGGTTACCGTAAAAAATAAAAAATGATGCATTTTATATATAACTATAATGCAAGGTATGCATAATTATAATGCATTGTGCATTATAATGCACGTTCTATACTATTATAATGCATCAACCATCATAATGCATTTTCAGTATAATCATAATGCACCAGTTAATATGAACCATAGATCACATTGAGATCAATGGTCCAGATCATTTCTCATTTCTTACTAGACATGTCTTTTGTATTTGATCTCTCCACTATATATATATATATATATATATATATATATATATATATATATATATTTGTGTTGTAATATTATAATCTTTCTGAAGAAAATAATTCAATTTTTTAGGAAATTTGATTAGAAGTAGAAGTTGTCTTAGTATGTACTTCTAGCAATAATTATTACTTACACAAAGTCAAATTAAATTTAAAATTATTTATTATATTATCAATTTTTACCAATTTATATTTTTTCTCTAAATTCATGTATAATAATATGATATTACAATATTGACCTTAAACTAAACTTTATTATAGAGATAAAATAGGTAAACCAAAATTTGTCACACAAGACACTTTTATAATACCGATTTATTCAAAGATTGGCTGTTTTTTAATTTTCCATCCAAAGTTCTCTTTCTGGACGTATTATGCACACTCTCATAAATCCTCCATGCAGTATATGTGGTAGCCATGATCGCATAGAACAATCTTATCATCGTCTCTGTCAGCTAAGCAAGCTCTGCACAGGCACGAAGGGCAATACCAACACGAGCCAAACGAAATAAGCTGTTTTGCTGTTAAGCATTTCTCATGGTAAAACTTGTGAGGACAAAACGAATCACATACTAGCTAGGCCATTTCCTCCATCGGCCTTCTCCCTGCAACGCCTGCAAGTATGGGCTTCGTCAATATTACATGTCTCTATCAGCTCGGTGCTCGCTGCTGCTGCGAAGAAATGCGTTTGTGGTTCCCCTAACAAACTCTGAAGTAACTGTTCAGGAAGACTCGGATGACGAATTTGCAGAACCTGTTATGATCTGTGAAGATAGGAAACTGAATAGACATAGTGTTTGGACTGACATAATGTCACGATCTGTGTTTGAAAAAGAAAATGGAAGTATAGATGAGCTAGAAGAAGAGAGAGAGAGAGACCGAAGAATGTCAATATATGTTGTTGATCAATCTCAGAGAATCTCTTCAGGCACTTCAAATAGGAAAGTAGGTGTCAATTCTGCTTCTCGTGGACGCTCTAAGACTTCAATCACCACACGAGTTGTGGACATAACAGCTCGAGATAAATACGAACCTGACAGTTCTGTTGCTACTAAATATGCTTCTGCTTTATACTTCTCCTAGTCCATTTCTAATGCTCTTGTGGCTCAACAGGATGCCTCAAGAGGTTACTTGAAGCTTTTGTTTCTAACAGCTGCATTTGGTACTAATGGGCACAGTGAAGCTATCCAGCTGCTTCACACCTGATGCATTTTGATCTCTTTACAGGCAGCAATTGTGATCTTTCAATGATCTTGGATGCACTTTTGAAGACAAAATCCCGGACCGTTCTGGTTGATATAATCAATAAAAATGGTAACCATTCTTTTTGTTTTTGGCCAAAATATCTTGTATAACAATGTTAATTGCCTGCCTGTTTCATAACTGCTGGATTTTTCATGACGAGCGGATTTTGGTCAATAGGTTTTCAGATGTTACACAACATGTGCATAATGAAGAGGTATAGAAAAGAGTTCAATAAAACTCCAATTCTGCGCAAGCTTCTTAAATTAAATTGTAGTATTAGTTTAGTCATTTGAGTGAAAAATTCAATAATTGCTATTGCAGATGAAAAGGCTCCTTTAAGTTGAACTTATTAGTTGATAGAGAAGTTTCTATTAATTAGGACTGATATATTTGGACTTCCTTTGTTATCAGCTAAGACGAATACAAGTAATATGTGCAGTTTGATAGGCATGCATGCATGGAAGTTATTGGGTGTAGATCCGACTAGTATTAGAGTTATGATATCACAGAGAGGCCAAATAGAAGACCAGCCACCATGTATCTGAACGAGTATATATAATCTTATACCTCCATAGTTAGAGGGTGTTTGGCTAAGCTTATAAGCTAGCTTATAAGATGTTTGACTGCTTATAAGCACTCTAAATGTGTTTGACAAAATAAGCTCCTTAAGAGCTTATAAGATGCAAAAATAAACAAAAAGTGCTTATAAGCACTTCAAAAAATAAGCTCCTTCACCCCAACTTTTTTTTTTTTTTTTTTTTTTTTTTTTTTTTTTAATTTTGCTTATAAACCACTATAATTCTATTTTATTTTTATATTTATATTATATATACTTCCATTTGATTTTAAAACATTATGATTAAAAATATATATATATATATATATATATATATATATATATATATATATATATTATTTTTTTTAATTTTCAAATTTTATTATTTTTTTATATCCTCAAGCTTATAAGCTCTTTTATCCAAACACTTCAACAACTTATAAGCTCTTACCCTCACACATCTTATAAGCTCTTTAAACATCTTATAAGCACTTAGAGCTTATAAGCACTTTGAAATAAGCTTAGCCAAACGGGCCCTTAATGCAGGAGCAATTCTTAATTAAATGGATACGTAAGATAATCATAGCTAAATGGTTTGAAAGTTGAAGAGTCTTCGACTAGCTTCCAAAAATTAGAAACTTTTGCTTGTACTGACTGATGCATTATTCTTTCATTTAAACTTTCTAGCCCATTCGTAAGTTTGCCCTTTTCTGTTTTGCACTTTCATTTTTGTGTTCTTGTAAATCTACCATTATTTTGTTGTTCACTATGCATCAGTGGAGGAGCATTGTCCCTTTTTCTTTTAAATGACTTGTCTCGTGCTGAACATGAAAGAGCATGCACAGTTGTACTTACTAAATTGCATTTGCTTGTATCTGCAGCTTCAAGGATTCAATGTTGACCCTGACAGAACATTCTAACAAACAGTTAATATTTGAACCTTTCTATCTGTATGATGCCAATTGGGTCATTCATATTCCAATTGGGTAGTTTCAACCAATGTTTTAAAAACCGAACCGGAGGTCGAACAGGTGAGTCCTTCAGGTCATGGTTGAACCGGTTAAATCGGTTGAACCATGGTTGAACCGTTTACTAATAAATTAGTAAAATAATTATATATTATATTATAAATATCAAAATACCAATACATTTATAACATTTATAATTTAGAAATCGATATAATTAATAACAAGTAGTATATATTATACTATAAATATAAATATCATTAAATATATTTGGGTATAATATGTTATTAATTGTACAATTGAAGTATGTTATAGATTAGGGCTCTCATCTTTAGGAGGTCCTGAGTTCGATTCCTGATGCAGCCCGTGGATCGAGAATTTCAGTTCGTGGGTCCAAGGTTGAAGATGATATGGGCTGAATTAAGAAGACTTGTTATGTTCGTTTTTTTTTTTTTTTTTTTTTTTTTTTTTTTTTTTTTTTTTTTATCATAGCCCAAACTTTATTATTGTTATTTTTTATTATTTTCGTGTTTTGTGGGTTTTATTAGTGGGTAGTCTAGTAGTTTTCAATTATGGGCTTTATTTTAATTATTTCCTAATTAGATTAGGTTAAGTTTTAGCTATATATTGGACTTATGAGTTGTTGGCGTTGGCAGCCTACTTTTGATTAATGAAAATTTCGTTTCTTCTCTTTGAGAGAGAGTTTTCGAATTCTTCTTGTGTGCAAGTCGAATTCTCTATCCGGCGAATCATTCAAGTTCATCACCCTCGATTGTGTGTCAATCATCGTCCCCGAGTTGTCTAGACAACACGTCCGTGTTCGATTTTAGGAGGTTTTGGGATTTCCATCGGTATCTTTAGTCTTCCGCGTGCGTGAGTCGATTCGGACCTACCAAGGTTCGTATCATTTGGCACCAGAGCCAGAGTTTACGTAATCCAGGTTCTATCGTTCCTTTTGTCTTTTCGTTTTTATTCGTGTCGTTCTTTTCGTGTCGTTCGTTCGAGTCTTCGTTTAATCGTTCGTCAGATTCGTTTCGTTCGTGTCAAAAAAACAAAAAAAACATTCAGATCTGTTTTCTGTCGTGTTTGCAGACTGTTACTACACTTTCTGCTGAGTGTCGTAATATCCTGTTACTATGTTCTGTGGTTTGTCGTTCTGTTACGACACTTCTTTTCTCGTGTCGTTATAGGTTTTCTTTAGGGGCTGAATAGTGTCGTAATATCCAAAAAAAAAAAAAAAAAAAATTGTATCTGTGTCATAGAGTCGTCCTTTGTAGCTTTTCGTTTCGTGTCAAGTATTCAGATTCGTTTCTATGAGTTTTTCGTCTTTTTCTCGTGTTTTTCGTCGGCCAGCACTAAAACGGCCATAACTTTTGCATACGAACTCCGATTTTTCTCCATAATACCTTTTCGGAAAGCTCTCGAAAAGTTCTATACAGTGGTTCCCACTATGTTGAAATCGGTTCATTATTTTTGCCAAAAAAGGTCGTTTAAAGGGTCAAATTGTCCGCCGAAGTTTTCGGTAAATTTTTAGTGTCTTCCGATTTAGGGTTTTCTTAGTTCAGTCATCTTTGCTTCCTACTTTCAATACTCTTGAGTCATTAGTAGTGATTTCTGTGGTGGATTAAGGGGATTTGAGCTTCTTAAGAGAGAATCGAGTGGCAAAAAAAGGCGAGAGTGTGAGAGTATTAGAGGGTACAAAGCCATATCCATTGAGCGATACACGAGTGTTGAGTGATACACGAGTGATTGTGAGGTGGTGAGGTTCATTATTTTTACTAACGTTTGTTTTGTTTTGTGTTAAAAAAAAAAAAAAAATGGCAGGTACAAGCAATGACTCGTCGACGGGTCAACCAGAAATTGATCCAAAGATCAAGTTCCTGTATGATGCTTTGAGTGCTGATTTTAGGAAGATGATGAGAGAAGAGATGGAGGAAGTACATGCAAGGATCAACGAAGTGGAACAGAAAAATCAGCTAGAGATTGCTCAGGGCAGAGGCGGACGAGGAGGTCGAGGTGGAAGAGGTAGAGGTCAGAACTATAACCGGAGAATTAACCCTGAGTTCGAGGCTGCGGGTTCTGAGGAGGATGTAGAGTTCGAAGAAGAGGAAGAACGAAGCTGGCATAGAGGAGCAAGGAATGGACGAGACAACAATCTGGGCAACATCAGGATGAATATTCCCTCGTTTCAAGGGAAGAACGACCCAGAATTGTTTCTTGAGTGGGAGAGAAAAGTGGAGCTGATGTTCGAATGTCACAATTATTCAGAGCTCAAGAAGGTGAAGTTAGCAGCAATTGAGTTCTCGGATTATGCTCTCGTTTGGTGGGATCAGTTAGTCACCAACAGGCGGCGGAATGGAGAGCACCCGATTGAGACATGGAGCGAGATGAAGGCGGTGATGAGGAAGCGATTCGTGCCTTCTCATTATTACCGTGAGCTTTACAACAAGCTGCAGAATTTGAGACAAGGGGTTCGGAGTGTGGATGACTACTTCAAGGAGATGGAGGTAGCCATGATTCGAGCCAATATTGTTGAGGATAGAGAGGCGACGATGGCGAGATTTTTGGCTGGTCTGAATTGGAGATTCGGAATGGGGTAGAGTTGCAGCATTACGTCGAGCTGGAAGACATGGTACACATGGCCATCAAAATAGAGAACCAGCTCAAGAGGAGGGGTAATGGCGGTAGCAAGCAAAGTCCGAACAGTTGGAAGAGGGAAGAGCAGCCGAGGGAGGAGAAGCAGCCGTTTGGGAAGCCGAGGTTTGATGCTTCAAATTCTGAAATTCAAGGCAAACCGGCAGTTTCTAGTGTTCGCAATCGGAATTAGAAGTGCTTTAAGTGTCAAGGTTTTGGGCACATCATGAGTGAATGTCCGAATCGGAGAGTCATGGTCATGAGAGATAATGGAGAGGTAGTGACCGATGACGAAGAATCCAGCCCAAAGATGCCGGCTTTAGTGGATCCTGATGAGGAGGAGGTTGAGGAGATCACACCACCCACCGGACTTATTGTGTGGCAAGGAGGGTTCTTAGCCTTCAGAATCAAGCAGCAGAGACAGAGCAGCGGGAGAATATCTTCCACACGAGGTGTCATGTGAAAGATAGCTTGTGCAGCTTGATCATCGATAGTGGTAGTTGCACCAACGTCGCTAATGTTTCCATGGTTGAGCGACTTGGTCTGCCTGTGTTGAAGCATCCCAAGCCGTATCGCCTACAATGGTTGAATGACGTGGCAGTGGTCAAGGTGACAAAGCAAGTGAAGGTGCCATTCAGCATTGGGTCGTATGAGGATGAAGTTGTGTGCGATGTAGTTCCTATGCATGCGAGCCATATCATTTTGGGGCGTCCGTGGCAGTATGATCGGCATGCGATCTACGATGGCTTCAACAACACGTATTCCTTCAAATATAATCAGAAAAAGGTGTCACTCCTTCCTCTTACCCCTACACAGATTTATGAAGATCAAGTGCAGTTGATAAAGGAGGCGGGAAAGATGAGGTCGAGGGATGAGAAAGTAGAGATTAAGGAGAGCGGGTTGATGCATAAAACTCTACTTGATCAGCGTGGTGATTTGGAGAAGTCAAGCACGGGGGGAGTTTGGTCCGCTGTTGATCATAACCATATCTCTCCTTCTTTTGATTTTCTCTTGCAGGAATTCAATGATGTTTCCATTCAGACGAGTGACGAATTTGAGGAAATGGACTTCTTTACGTTTGGTGCGAGAGACGGGCCGGATTTGAGGACAAATCCTCTTCAAGAGGAGGGGAATGATGCAGCCCGTGGATCGAGAATTTCAGTTCGTGGGTCCAAGGTTGAAGATGATATGGGCTGAATTAAGAAGACTTGTTATGTTAGTTTTTTTTTTTTATCAAGCCCAGACTTTATTATTGTTATTTTTTATTATTTTCGTGTTTCGTGGGTTTTATTAGTGGGTAGTCTAGTAGTTTTCAATTATGGGCTTTATTTTAATTATTTCCTAATTAGATTAGGTTAAGTTTTAGCTATATATTGGACTTATGAGTTGTTGGCGTTGGCAGCCTACTTTTGATTAATGAAAATTTCGTTTCTTCTCTTTGAGAGAGAGTTTTTGAATTCTTCTTGTGTGCAAGTCGAATTCTCTATCCGGCGAATCATTCGAGTTCATCACCCTCGATTGTGTGTCAATCATCGTCCCCGAGTTGCCTAGACAACACGTCCGTGTTCGATTTTAGGAGGTTTTGAGATTTCCATCGGTATCTTTAGTCTTCCGCGTGCGTGAGTCGATTCGGACCTACCAAGGTTCGTATCAATTCCCACTACCCACGTGGTATGTGGACTAGCTTTCCCACCCTTGGGTGGTGTAGGAGTCCCACCTTTGTGTGAGTAGATATACATGAGTAGATGTTGAGCTATAAATTGTAATATAATCCCACTATCGAGTGTGGTGTCAAATTTCTCATGTATATGAGTTGTATATATATAGTTGTAAACTTTGATGTAATATTCAAAAAAAAAAATTTGTACAATTGAAGTATGTTGTAACATTATAACATTTTATATATTTAATAAGTATAAATTATAGTATAATATAAATACAAACATATATTTAGATATAATATGCAACAAATTTGTAGCATTATATAATTTACTATTATAAAATTTTATATATATTTAAGGAAAATATACACAAAAATAATTGACAATAACTAAATTATACTATAACAACTACTCCCTCCGTCCCACTGGGATAGGGACCTTTTTTTTCGGCTCGAGAATTAAGACGAGAATGATGATAGTGGGATAAAGTGAAAGGTAGTGGGTTAAAGTGATGTATCAGAATTTTATTGGGTTAGAATTTTTCATTTTGGGAAAGGTCCATATATCAGTGGGACACCCCGAAAAGGAAAAGGTCCCTATATCAGTGGGACAGAGGGAGTATTATTTAAATAATAGTCGTCAAATATAATTTTATTATATGTAGCCAAGGTGGTTTGGGCATTTGCCTCATGCAAGAGGTGCAGAGTTCGAATCCCATATAGAGCAAATTTAATATTTTTTGTTAATCGGCTGGTTTCTTTAAAACCGGTCCGGTTCTTGGAACCGGGCGGTTCGAAGCGGTTCTGTCCGGTTTCAACGGTTCTATCCCGGTTCAACCTGACCTCCGGTTCTATGACCCTAACCGGACCGGCCTAGCCCCGGTTTCCGGTTCGACCGGTTCAATCGGACGGTCCGGTTCTTAAAACATTGCTATAAACCATAAACGAAGCTAATTAATCTCGAACTAATTACTATAATTATCAAGCAAGTTTCCATAAACGGCCGCCATCTCCACTTTCTTACTTGAATAAAACATCCTTGCCGCCTCTTTCGTCTTTCTTGTTGAAACTCTTGCTTTCGTCGTCGGTTGTAGGCTTTCCGGTGAGCCTCTGGACTAGCTCTCTGAAGTTGGTGGCGTCGGTCTTGATGATTTCCGGTGCGGAGATGTGGAATATTTGGATTTTAGGCTTTGTTTTGGAGTTTTTGTTCATGGATAGAGGTGATGATGAGTGATCTTCCATTGTAATGAGTTTTGAGAAAGATTGAGAGAGGTGAGTTTATATAAAGAGTTTTGAGAGAGATTGAGAGAGATTGAGAGAGGTGTTATATAAAGAGGGAATTAGGTAGTGAAAAAGTAAGTTTGAATGACTGAGTCAAAGTTCGTACTCCATCCCAACACACAGTTGAGCCATGCATATATTTCGTAGGAGCTTACGGCGAATTTTCGCGTGTGAGAGTGAGGAAAGAAGTGTAGAGTCATGCACTACATGTAGGAAGGAAGCTTCTAGTTGGTTATCTGCAATGTTTTAAAAACCGAACCGGAGGTCGAACCGGTGAGTCTTTCGGGTCATGGTTGAACCGGTTAAACCATGGTTGAACCGTTTACTAATAAATTAGTAAAATAATTATATATTATATATAAATATCAAAATACCAATACATTTATAACATTCATAATTTAGAAATCGATATAATTAATAACAAGTAGTATATATTATACTATAAATATAAATATCATTAAATATATTTGGGTATAATATGTTATTATTTGTACAATTGAAGTATGTTGTAACATTATAACATTTTATATATTTAATAAGTATAAATTATAGTATAATATAAATACAAACATATGTTTAGATATAGTATGCAACAAATTTGTAGCATTATATAATTTACTACTCCCTCCGTCCTCCATTTAGTGACGTTAATACTATATTGGGACGTCCTCCATTTACTGACAATTTCCATTTTTGGACGTAGACCCCACAATCACTTTAACACTTTAACACTTTATACATCTACTTTTTATTATTTTAACATTTTAATACTATTAAACAATTCAAATGGACCCACAATTATTCCACTTTAACACTTTAACACATTAATTTATTATTATACCATAAAATGCGAAAAAACGCGTGCCCAAACTCCCTCCGTCACTAAATGGAGGACGGAGGGAGTATTATAAAATTTTATATATATTTAAGGAAAATATACACAAAAATAATTGACAATAATTAAATTATACTATAACAACTATTATTTAAATAAAAGTCGTAAAATACAACGTTAATATATGTAGCCAAGGTGGTTTGGGCATTTGCCTCATGCAAAAGGGGTGTAAATTCGAATCCCATATAGAGCAAATTTAATATTTTTTGTTAACCATCCGGTTTCTAATAAATTTAATATAAACTCTCCACTAGATGGTTAATATCATCATCCTCCTTCTTCTTCATCATCCTCCTTCTTTGTTGAAGATATGATATTCAGGGAATTTAATATAAACTGTCCACCAGATGGATAATATCATCATCCTCCTTCTTTGTTGAAGATATGATATTCAGGATCCAGATGGATAATATCATCATCATCCTTCTTACACTTGGGCTTGTTCCGTAGAATTCAACTTTGAGTGCTTTGTTGAAGATATGATATTCAGGATCCAGATGGATAATATCATCATTTAATATTTTTTGTTAACCGGCCGGTTACTAATAAATTTAATATAAACTCTCCACCAGATGGATAATATCTAGGGATGTCAAACGGGCCAACCCACCGGGTTTCGGGCTAGCCCTATCGGGTTGCGGGCTTTTCGGATCGGGTTAATCGGGCTTTTTTTTCTTTCGGGCTATTATTTTTTGACCCTAACCCTAACCCACCGGGTTTCGGGCTAGCCCACCGGGCCATTAAATATATAAAAAATAAAATTGATATCGTATAAATATAAAAATAATTATTATTTTAGCACATATTTGTATTAAAAAATTAAATAAATTATTAAATATTGTGAATTTAACAAAAATATTTTTGAATGTTAATCTTTATTTTACTTTTCACCAAGCTCCGAAGTAAAAAACGTATAGAATTTAAAATAAAGGTTATATTTTTATTAAAACAAATTAAAGATACTCATTAATAATTAAAAACATAACCTAATTTATCAAATTTATAAGTAGAGTAATGAAATAAGTCATGGATTCATAATTTATGGTAACCCACCGGGCCAACCCACCGGGCTTTCGGGCCAGCCCTATCGGGCTCGGGCTTTTTTCGGTCCAGCCCTATCGGGCTTTTTTACTTTCGGGCTATTATTTTTTGGCCCTAACCCACTATTTTTTTCGGGCTAATCGGATCGGCCCGTCGGGCTCGGGCTTTTTTGACATCCCTAATAATATCATCATATTCAAGGCTTGTTCCGTACTTGGGCTTGTTCCGTGTTAACCGGCCCTTGTTCTGTGTTAACCGGCCGGTTTCTAATAAATTTAATATAAACTCTCCACCAGATGGATAATATCATCATCCTCCTTTTTTGTTGAAGATATGATATTCAGGGCTTGTTCCGTGTTAACCGACCCTTGTTCCGTGTTAACAGGCCGGTTTCTAATAAATTTAATATAAATTGTCCATCAGATGGATAATATCATCATCATCCTTCTTTGTTGAAGATATGATATTCAGGATCCAGATGAATAATATCATCATCATCCTTCTTACACTTGGGCTTGTTCCGTAGAATTCAACTTTGAGTTCTTTGTTGAAAATATGATATTCAGGATCCAGATGGATAATATCATCATTTAATATTTTTTTGTTAACCGGCTGGTTTCTAATAAATTTAATATAAACTCTCCACCAGATGGATAATATCATCATCCTCCTTCTTTGTTGAAGATATGATATTCAGGATCCAGATGGATAATATCATCATCCTCTATCATCCTCCATCTTTGTTGAAGATATGATATTCAGGATACAGATTGATAATATCATCATCCTCTATCATCCTCCTTCTTTGTTGAAGATATGATATTCAGAGCTTGTTCCGCACTTGGGCTTGTTCCGTGTTAACCGGCCGGTTTCTAATAAATTTTATATAAACTCTCCACTAGATGGATAATATCATCAGCCTCCTTCTTTGTTGAAGATATGATATTCAGGATCCGGATGGATAATATCATCATCCTCCTTTTTACACTTAGGCTTGTTCCGTAGAATTCAATTTTGAGTTCTTTGTTGAAGATATGATATTAAGGATCCAGATGGATAATATCATCATCCTCCTTCTTTGTTGAAGATATGATATTCAGGATCCAGATGGATAATATCATCATCCTCCTTCTTACACTTGGGCTTGTTCCGTTTCATCATCCTCCATCCTCCTTCTTACACTTGGGCTTGTTCCGTAGAATTCATCTTTGAGTTCTTTGTTGAAGATATGATATTCAGGATCCAGATGGATAATATCAATCATCCTCCTTCTTTGTTGAAGATATGATATTCAGGATCTGGATGGATAATATCATCATCCTCCTTCTTACACTTGGGCTTGTTCCGTAGAATTCTCCTAGGCAGCTTCTCATTTTCCTTCGTTCGAGCAGATTCTGATTCGTTCTCGTTTCGTACCACTCAACATTCTTTTGCGTTCTTGATCAAATTAAATCTTGAAACAGGAAATGCAGTTTCAAGAGAACACAAATCAATTGACAAAATAAAAAATTAAAAAAAAATGGTAAATGTAAGTAACATTCTCTCAGATTGATTGCATCCTTTTCTACTACTCAACAAGTTAAGTAATGAAAAATTAAATCTTGAAGTGGTTGACACATTTCTTAACTAGCAATCTTATAGAAACAAGTTTGAAAAAAGAATCAATCTAAGTGCCCAAATCTCAAGAATCATAAACATAATTCAAATATCGACTTCTTTGGGAGAAGATTGAGCATTTGATAATTTGCAGTCAAAGCCGGTTGAAAATGCCGATTAAGCTAGTCTGAAACTTTAGTAATTTAATTTTAATGTTATATGTTTTTTTTAAGAAAATTATACATTGTAATAAATCAAGACAAGTGAAATTACAATCACATTTTGGGTGCACTAGTTACATTACATAACCGGCCATCAATTCAAATCTCATATATGCTCATTCAGGGGCGGAGCCAAGTGTTGGCCTCCATGGGCTAAAGCCCACCCCAATTAAAAAAAATATATATATAATTTTTATCAAAAATTTTCATTTTAAGCCCACCTCGAATGTGAAAAAAACGAGTAACTCTCATCTTGTTCTTATCCTCCACTGATTGAGCCCACTCCATTCGACATTTCTGGCTCCGCCACTGTGCTCATTCATCTAAAATAAAAAACCTAACTTCTCAAGTTTTTGAGTGTTAACATACAGATTCCGCTTTTCTTTGTGTTTTTGATGAAAACTTCCACCGAATCACAATCACTGATAAGTTGTATGAAGTAATCGAAATCGGTGTTTCTTTGTATTAATACTTTTACTTTTTGTGCAGATTATGGTCATGAATTAAAGCCTGGAATGATAACTGGTTTTAAAACTCATTTTTTTTTCTTCATGAACTGGTTACCGGATAAGTAGGAATTTCAGGAATCGGTTACTTGACCGATTAATTAACCGGTAGAACCAACAATAATAATAGATATATAAAAGGTCTCTTGTGAGATGATTAATTGGTTTAATAAAAAAATATGATAAATCTTAATAATAGTAATTTAATAGTTATAATTCTTTTTATTAATAAAAAATTCATTTAAATCTCAACAATAATAATAATAATTTAATATTAAAGGTCTTTTCTTATGTGATCATTAATTGGTTTAAAAAAAATACATCTTAATATTAAGAATAATAGTTTAATAATTTTGACAACCAATAAGTTGTCATTGTAAAAAATATATTTAAATCATAATTTTTAAATTTATATTGAGAATAAATTACTTTATTATAACTTTAGTGTATTTTTTTACCATATAAGTTATAAACTTATTTATATATATATATATATATATATATATATATATATATATATATATATATATATATATATATATCATGTACTTTTTTTTATAATTAATATTATTTCATAATTCATTTAATTGCATAATGGTTCAACCATGGTTTAACCGGTTCAACCAATTGAACCATGACCCGAGGGCATCACCAGTTCGACCTCCGGTTCGGTTTTTTAAACATTGCTATAATCATAGAAAAACTAGATAAAAAGACCGGTTCGACCTCCGGTTCGGTTTTTAAAACATTGCTATATAAACATGAAGAATAATAATCATAGAAAAACTAGATAAAAAGAGTATCACATGATGTTCTTGAAAAAAATAAGTAGATGCAAAAATAAATATCTTATATCTTCTCTTACGAACTATCACTGTAATTTGTGTAGATAAGTTTTTTAAATTAGTGTGGAAGAAGTATATATTTATAAAAAAGTTGATTGTATAAATTAATTGGGAGAAGAATTCCTCTTAGAAAAAAAAAATCTATGATTAAAAAAAAGAGGATTACAAAAAAGAATAACAATTGATTAGAAAAAAAATACTTCTATTAATAACATAAATCTATAATATAATAACAATACTATTATAATAATAAAGTGCGTTATTATTATAGACAATACCCACAATCCACCAAAAATAATATTATAATCACACGACCAAGCTAAATTAAAATATATGTTATTTTATTAATCAAGGAAATATATACGTATAAAATTTTATGATTGATTAAATTGATTAGCAAAAATACGTATAATATAATAACAATAATATTTTAATAAAAGAATAATAACATAAATAATATATAGTATTATTTTAAAATAAAAGGAGGGTAGGGGTATACTTGGCAATGCATTTTTGGTAAGAATGCACACTTTTATTTCTAAAATGAAAATTTTAATTAATTGTTTTAATATTTAAAGTTGTTGCATAGGAATATAAAACTTTACGAGGAGTTGAATGTATAGCATCAACAGAGCCCGTCCCCACTCTCATCAACTTACGCAAAAAGTGTTTTGTTTTTAAATTTGAAATATCAATCAACAATGGGTAATTACTAGGGGTGAAAACGGATCGGATACGGACGGATATTGCTCATACCATATCCTATATCATATTTTTTTCTCGAATCCGGAGTCGGATACGGAATAGCCGGATTCGGATACGAATTCGGATTATTCGGTAATACGAATACGGGGCGGATACGGACGAATTTGAACCGGATTCGGATAAATATAATCGGATATTATATTTAATACGAAAGACATCAAGATGTAGTGTAAACACATAAAAAAAATATAAAATATGCAATATTTCATATGTTCATTTATTAATAATTCAATATGAATAAATAATAATCAATTTATTGGAAATATTTTCTCAAAACAAATATTGTAATTAGAAAAGAGTTTGAAAAAACTAGGGAAAAATCATGATTTTGATTGAATGTTAGGCTTGGTAGCAAAGAAAGAGAGAGACATCCAAGGAAGAAAAAAAACAACAGAAGTTCTCAAGCCAGGCGATGGCGAAAGCTCTCAGGCGGCCACTGTGAATGTTTGAGAAACAAGCCTTACAATTTATCATTGACAACTCAAACACCCATATTTTGCTTGTATTGTATTCTAACAAAGTGTAAATGTACTCTTCAATTAAACAACCGAAAGAAAAAATCAAACCCACTAATTATTATTAAGGAATTCGACTCCCCTTCCTTAATCATCTAAAATTCTGAACTATTACAAGTGGTTCACATCAGAAAACGAAAAAATCGAGGAAATAAATATGCTATGCCTCTATATCTATACTATGAAAGAAATACCCAAATTTGCTACTAACCTAATTTCTTGAATGCTTGCGCTGGGTTTAAGAAAGAGATTCAGGGGGCTCTCAATGTATTCGGCGTCGGGCACCTCATCGACGGCAAGGTTGATCGACGGCGACGGTGGGTCTTCAGCTTCATCCATTTGCGGCGGGCCGGCGGACGAAAACGTGAAGAGAAGAGAGAAGAACTGAGGCGCAAATCTTTTGCCCTTTTCGTGTTATTGTATTTTAAGTTTTTAAAATAATTAATATTAAATGCAAGTAAATAAATAAGTAATATTATATGTAAAAATATATATAAAATAAAAATATATAGAAATATCCGGATATCCGAATTTGGTATTCGGATAATATCCGAAAAAATATGGTAAAGTTCGAATACGGTCGGATACTATGTAATCCGAATCCAATCCGATATCCGAATTCAACTATCCGTATCCGAATCCGTATCCGACCGGATACTGATTTTTGATACCGAATTCAATACCGACCGGATACGGTTTCGGATCGGTCGGGAAATATCCGATCCGTTTTCATCCCTAGTAATTACTACTCCCTCTCGTAGTATCCCGTAAAAGAAATAATATTTCAAAATTATATCGTAAAACTCGTACTACGCTTCGGTGGAAACGCGTGCCGGAAAAGTCAAAAATTCAACTGTGCCATCAATAAGGGGACGGAGGGAGTATTACATTATAGATTGTGTATAATAGGTTCCATTCTATGGGCGGAGGGTTTCAGAGAGGCTTGCTGCAGTCTTCATCATGTCGTCGTTCACTGTCTCTGGTGGTATAGATTTTGTTGTTTTTTTTGTTTGAATTTCAAAATTTTATCTATGTGCTGAGCTTGAGATGAGATTAGGAAATAAATTGAACGCAAATTACAGTTTTGTATATTTGATGAAATTCTTCTTTACTTCCTGTTTAGCTTCTTTGTACCTAAACCACCTATTAATTATTAGATTCGCATTCTCTCGAGGGGTTACTTGATTAGCAGTCTAGTTACATGTACCAGTTATGCACAAAACTCTTTTTTTTTGGAGATGTGCATGAGATAAATATGCATGAAATTAACTCTTTGTTTGTTAGGGTTTTCAGTCCTTCGATATCAGTCGAGTAACCTGTTGAAGTTTAAGAACTGCATGTGTGTGTTTTCTTTCATTATCAGTTTTTGTTGGAAGAGGACAGACACAGTTGTTGAAAGAGGACAGACACAATTTGGTGGAGGAAGCAAACTCTTATTGATCTCAAACAAAACAACGATTACAAGGAAATATAAAGGCATAGGAAATACACCTTTCAAGTTGCCTATTAATGGCTATACATGAAAAGTCACCTCTAGAACTTCAAAATAAATTTATCATTCATGTATGCAGCCCAAAAGACAAGATATAGATAATGTCAAATTATTATTTCAACACCTTCCCTTAATTTGACATTACTTTCTTCACTCCAAGCATAGCTCTAAGTCTTCGAAAATCTTCAAACTTCAGCGGCTTCGTGAAAACATCGGCAACTTGATCTTGTGTCTTCACGTAGTTCAGCTCCACCTCTTTCTTGGCAATGCACTCTCTGATGAAATGATACTTGGTATCAATGTGTTTGCTGCGATCGTGGTATATCGGATTCTTCGCGAGAGCTTGTGCAGATTTATTATCAGTGCATATCCTTGTGGCTTCCTCTTGAGGCAAGTGAAGTTCCTTCAGTAGCTTCCTCAACCAAATTGCATGACAAGTACACGAACTTGCAGCAACATATTCAGCCTCGCAAGTGGATAACGTGACAATCGGTTGTTTCTTTGAACTCCAATAAACGGCGCTATTACCCATAAAAAACACGAACCCCGTCGTACTCTTTCTATCATCGATATCTCTCGCATAGTCGCTATCACAATATCCATTAAGCACAAATTCATCAGATGGAGAGTAGCGAAGACCAAATTCAAGTGTACCTTTAAGATAGCGTAATATCCTTTTAGCAACCTTCATATGAGTAGAGGTGGGAGACTCCACGTAACGACTTATCACTCCGACTGCATAAAGAATATCGGGCCGTGTATTTGTCAAATATCTCAAGCTACCCACGAGACTTTTGAATAAATTAGGATCTTCCTTTTCTCCATCACCAAACTTCGACAATTCGACGCCGGCCTCCATGGGTGTATTAACAGGATTGCAATCCACCATTTTAAACCTTTTCAAGACTTCTTTTGCATACCCTGTTTGAGAAAGATAGATACCTTCCTCCATTTGCTTCACTTCTAGGCCCAAGTAGAAAGACATGAGCCCCAAATCTGTCATCTCAAATTCAGCAAACATAGTTCTCTTGAACTCATCAATCATATCGGGATTATTGTTGGTGAAAATGAGATTATCCACATAAATACACACGAACATTATATTCTCATTAGTATCAACCTTAGAATATAGAGCATATTCATTAAGGCAGCGAACAAACCCGTTATCTTGGAAGTACTTGTTGATGCGACTGTTCCAAGCCCGCGGTGCTTGCTTCAAGCCGTATAACGACTTCTTTAGTTTCAACACCTTTTCTTCTTGCCCTTCAACCTCGTATCCCAAAGGTTGCTCCACGTAGATATCCTGTTCAACGAATCCATTCAAAAAGGCTGTCTTCACGTCCATTTGATAGATTTTCCACTTCTTTTGGGCAGCAAGCGAAATGATCAATCGGATAGTTTCCATTCGAGCAACAGGTGCGAAGACTTCATCGTAATCAACTCCATGCCTTTGTTTGTAGCCCTTAACTACAAGCCTTGCTTTGTACTTCTCTATTTCTCCTTTTGCATTCTTCTTTAACTTGTAGACCCATTTCACCCCATGGATTCGTGGCCTTTTGGAAGTGACGTCAACTCCCAAGTATTGTTTTTCTCAATGGACTTGATCTCCTCGTCCATTGCTGCTCGCCACTTCTTGTCTTGCACCGCTTCTTGGAAATTTAATGGTTCACAATCCACAAAGAGACAGTGTAACTCATCATGAATTTCTTCCGTAGCTTCGTAGATATCTACAAGAGATCTCATTCTCTGCGGTCTTTCACTTGAGCTTCTTTCACTCGAGCTCTCGCCGTGTGGAGTAGGTGGCTCGCCGCGTGGAGTAGATGGCTCTGGTTCTTCAATATCAGCTACATCATCTTCATCGAAATAAGGAAGAAAACTATAGGTGTTTTCTTGTTGTTCTTCCCAACTCCAAGCATCATCTTCATCAAATTGAACATCTCGGCTCACCACCACTTTGTCATTTATTGGATTGAACAACCTGTAGCCTTTGGATTGGTAGTCATATCCAATAAAGACATACTTTGCACTTCGATCGTCAAGCTTGGATCTTTCTTGATGAGGGCTTGGGCATAAGCAATGCTTCCAAAAACACGCAAGTGATTAACACTTGGCTTTTTCCCATTCCATGCCTCTTGAGGAGTCTGATCCTTGACATTTATGGTTGGAGGCGATTTGATAAGTAAACCGCGCACGAGACAGCTTCCGCCCAGAACTCCTTCGGCATATTTTGGCTTTCAACATACATCTTGCCATATTGAGAATCGTTCGATTCTTTCTCTCGGCGACCCCGTTTTGCTGAGGCGATCTTGGAATGGTAAGAGGCCGGCGAATTCCATGGGATGCACAGAAATCGTTGAATTCAGTTGAAGTGAATTCCCCTCCTCGATCAGACCTCAACGCCTTGATATTGTAGCCACTTTCCTTTTCTACAAGTGCTTTAAAATTTTTAAAAGTGACAAAAGCATCTGATTTCTGCTTGACGAAATAAACCCACGTCTTTCGACTATAATCATCAATGAAGAGTATAAAATATTTACTCTTACCGAAAGAGGGTGGATTGATAGGCCCACAGACGTCGGTGTGCACGAGCTCAAGTGGTTTGGATGCCCTTGATGTAGCCTCCTTTGGAAAGCTTTTTCGAGCATGTTTGCCTAGGAGACACGCTTCACACAATTGATTTGGATGATTGATAGAAGGCATCCCTCTCACCATCTCCTTCTCCCCCATCGTCTTTAAAGTTTCAAAGTTCAAGTGTCCAAACCTCATGTGCCAACACCAAGCTTGATCATGCACATTTGTTTTCAAACACTTTGCATCTACAGTTTTGATGTTCAATTTGAACATCCTGTTCATGGACATATCTATATACTATATAAAATCCAAGTGCGGAGGGTATTTTGGTAATTTTACTTCTACTTATTTTATTTATAACATTTTTTTCAATTTTTCTAAAAGGCAAAATTAAAAACTGCCATGCGAAGAGATGTATTTCAACTGAATTTTTTATTTTTCAAAATTTCTCAAAGGGTTTTGTCATGAAACGGTGAAGAGACACCATTTCTAACTGGAAATTGCTTCGCGCTGTTATTTCTTTTGGCATGGCATTTGCTTACTCTTTGACAATGCATTTTCAGAGTTAGGCGGAGGAGGAATGGCGCCGCCGGCGAGGAAGAGGAGATCGGATGGGGAGCCGCCTTCGGAGTTTAATTGCCTTCCACCATCAGATTCGAAGCCGATTCTCTCCGACGAAGATGAATGGTTGGCGGTTGGAAGAGTTCATCGAGGGATTCGAGTAAAGCCGTAAAATTTTTAGAAGAAGAAGAAGAAGAAGAAGAAGAAGAGGTAGGAAGGAGAAGGAGAAGAAGGAGGAGGAGGAGGAGGAGGAAGAAGAAGAAGAAGAAGATCGAGAAGTCCGGAACTCCTTCTTCTTCTTCTTCTTCTTTACTTCTTCTCTGTTAAGGCCCATTAATATTGTGTAGTATTTATCTCTATGTAACCCTAGCTGCACCCTAGCTATATATATACCCTTGTATATACAATTTACACACATCGATGAAATATACTTTCAGTCTTTACATGGTATCAAGAGCCTAAATTTTTTTTTCCGCCGCCTTCTCTCCCAACAAACCCTAGCCGCTTTCATGGCTTCATCCACCGACGCCACCTCCGTCGTGCAGCTCAACGCGCCGACGCATTTCCCCATCAAACTAACTCCTACGAATTTCTCCGTCTGGAGTCGTCAGATCCAATCCACCTTGATTGGCCTCGATCTTATTGGTCATATCGACGGCACCACCGCCGTCCCTCCGCAAACTACAGATACGAAAGAGGTCAACCCTCGCTATACACTCTGGTATAGTCAAGACCAGATCATCGTCAGTGCTCTCCTCGGAAGCTGTTCGGAATCCATACAAACGATCATCTCTACTGCCGCCTCCGCTAGAGATGTATGGACTCGGCTGTCCAATACCTACGCAAGCACCACGCCTGGCCGCGTTCTATTTCTCAAGGCAAAACTTGCCAAGAACCCTAAGGGAAGTCGGACTATCACCGAATACCTGAAGGACATGGGTGACATCGCCGACTCTCTCGCCCTTGCCGGACAACCCATCTCCGACTCAGATCTTGTTGCCTCCATTATCACACAGCTCAGAGATGATTATCGATCTGTCTACTCTGCCCTCCGAGTGCGCGAAACAGCCGTCTCTCTTGCTGACTTATCTGATATCCTCCTTGATATTGAACGGCTAATCGCGACGCCGTCCGACGTTTCTCCGCTGCTTCCCTCAGTGAATCAGACCCAACCACGTTCCAACTTCATATCCTCTGATGGTACTCCTTCACCACATTCGGGCGGACGTCGTGGTGGTCGTGGCAACCGCGGCCGCGGTGGTCGCAACGGCGGTAGGAATTTCAACAACAACAACTTCTCTCCAGGGTAATCTCAGTCCCCAACTTGCGATTTTTGTTCCTACTCCAGCCACACTTCCCGCGTCTGTCGCAAGCTTGCGGCCTTCCTACGCGAGCAAAATATCATGGTCCAGTCTGCTCCTCAAGTGAACAATACTCAGCCGAGCGGTGCCGTCCAGCCTCAGTCATCATGGATTTTTGATACAGGAGCCTCGCACCATACGACCAACTCCGCGTCTCATCTCCATAGCTTTTCCGATTACGGGGGACCGGACGAAATTCAACTTGGCAATGGTAACACTCTACCTATAACCCATATTGGTAACTCTGTCATTCCTACTGAGTCTCGTCCATTATCTTTCTCTCGTATTCTTTGTGCTCCTAAACTTAGTTGCAACTTAGTCTCCGTCTCCCAGTTGTGTCATACAAATCGAGTCTCTGTTGAATTTTTTCCTTCCTTTTTTCTTGTCAAGGACCTACGCACGGGAACCCCTCTTCTACGGGGGCGGAATGATAATCACCTCTACACCCTACGAATGCAGCCTGCTCCTCGAAATCACATCACCACTCTCTCGGCCTCTGACTGGCACCACTGCTTCGGTCATCCCTCCTTGAGAGTCTCCAAGTTTTTGATTAATAACTTTGTACCCTCGTTTAAATTTCCTACAAACTTTCATTGTGAGTCTTGTTTAGTTCATAAGAGTCATAAATTGCCTTTCTATGATAACTCTTTGAGCAGCACAAAACCTTTTGATTTGGTTTACACTGATGTATGGAGTTCCTCGGTTCGTTCTATCGATGGCTATCTGTACTATGTCGTCTTCGTCGATCATTTTACCAAATATGTGTGGTTATATCCGTTGAAAAACAAATCTGATGTGGCTGTCATCTTTCCCCAATTCGTTCGTTTGGTCGAGCGTTTCTTTGGATTCAAAATCATATCACTCTTCTCTGATAATGGTGGGGAATTTATCAAACTTAAGCCTCTTCTTAATCAACTGGGTATAACACACTATACATCACCTCCTCACACTCCCGAGCATAACGGTACAGCCGAACGACGACATCGCCACATAGCCGAAACTGGTTTGTCACTCCTGCATCATGCTTCTCTCCCATTATCCTACTGGTCTCATGCTTTTCAAACAGCCGTCTACCTCATAAATCGGCTTCCCTCCTCGGCTCTGGCGAACCGCTCTCCTTATCAAGCCTTATATCATGTTGAGCCTTCTTACTCCAAACTCAAACCGTTCGGGTGTCTATGCTTTCCATGGCTTCGTCCATATAGATCTACAAAGCTTGAGCCACGTTCCTCTCCGTGTGTATTTTTGGGGTATTCCATGTCTCAGTCTGCCTACAAGTGTCTCGATATATCCACCAATCGTCTCTATTACTCAAGACATGTTAGGTTTGTCGAAACCATGTTTCCCTTCAAGCATCATCCTCCCTCCACATCCTCCAGCAGTCCCTCGTCTCTACCTCCTCACAGTCGCTTCTCACGGGCTCCTCATGACCAGCCAACTTCCCCAGCCTTGTCATCTCAGTCGGCCCTTCCACCTGCCTCACCACTTCCGCCTCCCACACCCACACCACCTCTCGTATCTACTCCTGCCCCTAACCCACCTCCCGCACCTACTCCTGCTCCGAATCCACCTGCTCAAGCTCGCCCTACTCGCGAGCGTCGCCCCAACTCCCGATACTTTAACCCTAACTTCGTCAACCATACAACCCTACATCCCTTACCTCCCACCTTAGAGCCTTCCACTGTCACTGAAGCTCTCCGTGATCCCAATTGGAAAAATGCTATGGATGATGAGTACAATGCCCTTATTCGGAACCAAACATGGGAACTTGTTCCGAAGAATGGTCGCCCTACCATAAGTTGCAAGTGGGTTTTCCGTGTGAAACGCAATCTTGATGGTTCTATTGCCAGATACAAGGCCCGTCTTGTTGTTCGTGGCTTTCTGCAGAAGCATGGGCATGATTACTCTGAGACTTTCAGCCCGGTTGTCAAACTTGTTACCATTCGGCTGGTTCTCTCAGTTGCTCTATCTGCAAGTTGGCCAATTCAGCAAATTGACATAAATAATGCCTTTCTGAATGGCTCTCTCACTGAGGAGGTGTATATGGATCAACCTCGAGGGTACCGAGACTCTTCTCGCCCGGATCATGTATGCAGACTTCGAAAATCTCTATATGGTCTCAAACAAGCACCTCGGGTATGGTATCTTGCTTTATCCACATTTCTTCTACAATATGGTTTCCACCGATCCATCGCCTATAACTCTCTCTTTATTTATCATAAGCATGGGATGGTGGTATACTTTATTGTCTATGTGGATGACATAATACTTACAGGCAATAATCCAGAATTTTTGGCCAAGTTTGTGTCAAAACTTGCTGACAGGTTTTCGCTAAAGGAGTTGGGGCCTCTCGGCCATTTTCTTGGTATTGAAGCCATACCTACAGCTTCTGGATTATTTCTGTCGCAACGGAATTATATCACGAGCATTTTGGCTCAATTCAACATGGAGGGATCAAAACCCATCGCCACTCCCATGGCTCCTAATGTGAAGCTTGCGTCCATTGAGGGCAAACCGATGTCCGATGCTAGCATCTATCGTCGTGCTCTAGGGCTCCTCCAATACCTCTCTTTTACCAGGCCGGACATCTCCTTCGCTGTAAACAAGCTCTCTCAATTCTTGCACACGCCTCGAGAACCGCATTGGGATGCGGTGAAGCGTGTTCTCCGGTACCTCAAGGGCACGTTGGATCTTGGCTTCTTCCTTCATCGGAGTATTACCCCTACTCTAACTATATTCACTGACGCTGATTGGGGCGGCTCTCTCGATGATGGTCGATCCACCACTGGTTATGCCATTTATTTTGGCAAGAATTTGATTTCTTGGAAGTCTTCCAAGCAACGATGCGTCTATCGATCATCCACAGAGGCTGAATATAGAGCTATCGCCAATGCTTCCGCCGAAGCAATTTGGGTTCGTAATCTTCTCTCAGAGGTTGGTGTATCTGTTCGGTCTCCGGCTACACTCTTGTGTGATAATCTTGGCGCTACATACGTCTGCAAGAATCCTATTTTCCATTCTCGCATGAAGCATCTTGCCTTGGATTACTTCTTCGTACGAGAACTTGTACAGCAAGGGTTCATATCGGTTTCTCATATTTCCTCCGGCGATCAAATCGCTGATGTGCTCACCAAGCCGTTGTCTACCGCAGCATTCCAACGTTTTCGGTCCAAGCTGGGTCTCCCGAATGGATCCTCCATCTTGCGGGGGCGTGTTAAGGCCCATTAATATTGTGTAGTATTTATCTCTATGTAACCCTAGCTGCACCCTAGCTATATATATACCCTTGTATATACAATTTACACACATCGATGAAATATACTTTCAGCCTTTACATTCTCTCTGTTCCTGCTTTTGCATGCGGCCCACCAATTCACCAACATGCACGATGCCACGTCGCTTTCATCCTAATATTTTGTTTTCTATATTTAATTTCATTTTTGAAGTTTGGTTTTTTGATGGAATAGATATTCGAGAAATGGTAGGTGGACATGCTTAGGGATGGCAACGGGCCGGATCTGGACCGGATCTTGCTTGGTCCAGATCCATATCCATATTTTTTCCATGGACCCGGATCCGGTCCAGATTCGTCGGGTCCAAAAAAATCAGATCTGAGCCCGGATCTGGACCCGGATCCGTACTTTTATTTTAAAATGATTCTTTTTAATGCACTATAATGACAATATTATATATATTTTTTTTTGATAAAGCTAGATCGTGATTGAATTTTAAAAAGAAATATTACAATCTTTCAAATAAAATAGTATTATCACTTCAAAAACTACGAACACTTTATCCAATCCAAAACTTAATAACATAATATAGGGTTACAAAATAAAAAATAATAATATAATATATATATATATATATATATATATATTATATCCTATATTTATAAATAATAAATAAAATATATTATATTATATATATTTAATCAGATCTTTGGGTCGGATCTGGACCGGATCTAGATTTGAAATTTCAGATCCGGATCCAGATCCAAAAATTTTGTATAAGATCCGGATCCGGTCCAGATCCATTGGATCCAAAATTTGAAGACCCAAATCCGGAAATATGAATCTGGATCTTCGGATCTGGACCGGGTCCTGGATCCGTTGTCATCCCTATCAATCTAAATCAATGAGATATGGAGAACGTTGAAATATAAAGATACATGTAGTATATATATGTTACATTTGAGTGTTGATCAAGCTTGAAGGTATTTCGTCTCATCCTCTTATAATTATATCCGATTTTTTAGTTTGACAACGCCCTCTAATGTTGTTATACCTCATGAAGAACTGGGTAGACATTCTAATAGATTGATTAGTACTATAACAAACAATGGTTTTGGACCTCACATAGGGGTGGTTGGACCATAATAGGAAATAGGTCATTTCGGATAATACATCCTAAAAATGAAACGTTACCATGCTCAAATTGTAGTAATTCAAGTGCACAAACTCTTCAAGATATCACAAAGAATTGAAGAAGTAGAAACCTATCATAATTAAATTGATAAATGTAAATTCGGCCCATTACAAAATGCTATGATAAAGAGAGATAGCTACATATAATCATGCTAAGCATACTCAAATTAAATGAATAGACGGCACATTAGAAGTAATAACATTCAAATTTTTAACTTGAAAGTTTTGACGTGTGTGATATAAATATTTTGTTCACCTACTTTATAGACTAAAAAAGAAAAGCTTTCACCTATTTTGTGGATGGAAGGACTATTAGTTTTGAATGATAATACTCCATATTATTAAATTAAATCTAAAACTTAGGCATGCTTTCTTTTTCCTCTTTTCTTTTAGAACAAGATTTCTTCATTAGACTTTATAAGAACATGAAATATTAGTTTAATTTTAAAGTGATGATCACGAAATAGTTTATGTTGATTGTGAAAAGTCAAACATGCTCTGTAGGTGCATACATATACACGGTTAAATGAACTATGCATGTAGACATGCAGATGGTATTTCACTTTTCAAATTAATGTAAGGTTGGATATTAATTATTAAATAATATAGTAATCTATAATTTTGGGGAATTGTTTTGTAAAGGGACAATAATTAGGAGTTGACCCGAATTCTTTTTTGTCAACAGATAGAAAGAAACAAGAAGAAGAAAAATAATAAGCTCTTCCTTAAAAAGTGTAAGTTTTAGTATTTCTCTGTATTACTTCTATCAACAACAAACAATTTTTCTTTCATGCATTCAATGGGATTCGACTGTCAGTTATTTGTAAGAATATGGATACAATACTTTTTAAGGATAATATGGTTCAACTTTGTTAGATTTAAATTATTTATAGTAATTTATTATAGTACATTGCAAAAATACTTTTTACTTTTATGTAACTTCGTAAAATAAAAAAGGTATAACAGCAGACTCATACAGAGGTAAATAAACATAGCTATTGGATTATAATTTAAGATTAATCAAAGTAAAAAAATAAAAAATATAAATATAAATATATTTTTTTTTTTTTAAAGGAAGAAGAAGAAGAAGAAGGAGGAGGAAGGAAGGTTGTATAAAATATAAATTAATAGGTTATCTATCTTTGATGTTGTTTAAGAGTTGCGGTATCACTGCACTACGAATATAATGCATATAGGAGTACATATTTTAAGAATTTTAAAAAAATACATTATACATTAAGCTACACCAAACAAGTGACTTAGCGCACTTGGCCACCGGGCTACACCCTTGAAGGAGTGACCCGGGTTCGATCCCTAGTTAGAGTAAATTGGGGAGATATAAGGTGGCTTGGAGATTTTTTTGGAGTGTTTGGGAGCTAAACGTACTAACATCTAACATTTGTCCGATCAAAAAAAAAAAAAAAAACATTAAGCTACACCATTGTTATTAAAATTAGATAAATTTTATATTCGGTTTATATTAGATAGGACCCAAGTTTGCAAGAATTAACTACTTTATAATGGTAACGATAATAATTAATACAACGTAGGATTTTATAAAATTGTTTTCTCCCAACATACGCGTCCTTTCCCAATCTCGCAAGCACACGGACCCCAACCTTTAAACATAATTGTTGCACTGTGATTTGAATTTAATCATATTTGTATGTGTATAGTATATTTATCTTATGTATGCTCAATTTGTATGTAATCGGAGGATAATTGAAATATGCTTAATTATGTATGTATACCATTTTTAAATTTATTGAAATGAAAATGATAAAGATGTTTTCCAAAAATGACTACATACATGCATTTTAATTTAGTTTGAATTTGATAATTCTTTTCAAAAGTGAAACCTGAGGGTTGAGACGATATATTAATAAAGTTTGTATCCGAAAGTTGCAATATATTCACATATATTTTTAATATAAGCTTATTCAAATAATTTATATACTTATTAATTAACTGTCGCACATGGTGCGGGTGAACTTTCTAGTTTACTTTAGCAATTAGCTTTTCATCTCTATCTCGAAGCCAAAGACAATTTTCTTTCATCAAGACTTCATAACCATTCTCAACAAATTGGCCGAGACTAAGAATATTAGTTCTTAGTTTAGGCACGTAATACACATCGGAGATCATTTTATGGCTGCCGTCTTTGGAGGAGATGAGAATCGTACCTTTTCCTTCGATTCGAATTTTTGACGAGTCTCCAAAAGAGACACTTCCATGCACTTTGTTGTTGAGCTGCACGAACTTCTCCTTGTTCCAACACATATGATTGCTGACGCCATTGTCTAGGTACCACAAGCTTTCAACATCTTTCTCCCCTTCTCTTATTGTCAACAACAAAGTGGATTCTTCACCTTCTTGATTATCATCAATGAAATTTGCCTTTTCTTCATTGTCTTTAGCATCACGGCACTCCCATGCGTAATGACCAAGTCTATGACAATTATAGCTCTCAATTTTAGACTTGTCATACCTTTTTTCATTGGAATTTCGTTGATGATAACCACGTCCTCCACCTCGATTTCCTCCACGGCCTCCTCGGGATGATGGAGAGCTTCTCTCGTTATTGTTTGAACTCTCGCCTTCGTTCCTTCCTTGCTGCCATGGACTTCCTCTTCCTCGTCCACGTCCTCGTCCGCGACTTCCTCCATCATTTTTTAGTGCAGCCTTGGATTTAAGGGCCTGCTCCAATGGCTCTTGTTGTCTCCTCTTCAGTTTCTCTTCTTGAGCTTGTAGTGAACCCTCAAGTTCTTCCACAGCCATCGAGTCAAGATCTTTCATTTCTTCGATAACACAAACAATGTTATCAAATTTAGATGTTAAGGAGCGAAGGATTTTCTCCACCACCTTGACATCATCAACTTTTTCCCCGTATCTTTTTAGTTGATTTACTGTCGTCTTCACCCGTGAACAATAGTCCGAGATTGATTCAGACTCGTTCATTTTTGAAAGTGTTAGTTTGTGCAAAAACTAAAAACGATCTTAATTCTGTTCTTAGATGCAATAACAGAAAAGCAGTAAAGAACACAAGAACTTTGGTAACCCAGTTCGGTGATAACGCACCTACGTCTGGGGGACAATATCCGAGAGATTCAATCCACTATAAGTAGTAGAGAGACTTACAGGACTTTACACCAAGGACTCCACCTTATGTCACCTATTCGTCTCGATTACAATTCCCTTACAATGAGATCGAATACAACCACGAGATAAACTCGCAAAGTGATAAAACACTAATAAGGTTCTAAGCAACACGCCTAGAAAAAACTGAACAAAGCCAGGGAAGCTTGTTCAGAAACACACGCTCGCTCAAAAACAAAACTTGCAAAACACACGTTGCAAGAACACCAAAACTCACGAACAATAATCTCCAAAAGCGGCAGAGCGTGTCTAGGGTTTTCCTTAGTATATATACTCAGCACAGGAAACCCTAGAAGATCTTCAAGCTGATCTTCTGTGCATGGAAACTTTCCATGCAGAAAATAATCTTCCTTCTTCGAATAATATATATATATATATATATATATATATATATATATATATATATATATAATATTATAAATACTTTATTCATGCATAATCCAGTCAGCAACGCAGCAGAAGACTTTGAAAAGAAAATCGCCAATACAAATCTGAGATGCATGCAACACATGCACTAACAATATTTAATGCCTCAAAATCACTCCTAAGTGATTAAAGCTTTACTTTTTTCACCTTCTCAACTCCTTGGAAAGATTTAGCCAAAATCTCCCAAGCCTCCTTCGCGTGGACTGCATCAGCGACCTTTTCGAACATTGTATCATCACGTGACCGTGTAAATTGAGCTCTGGTTGCCACACAGACTTTCTGGCGTAAAAAAAATAGGAATTGACTAAAATTGTCACAAATTCAATTTATTGGTCTAAAATTGTCACATAAATGAAGTTGTGGCTAGATATGTCGCAAGGTAAATTTATTGGGCTAGATTTGTGTATTTTCCCAGTACAAGCCTTAATAATACTAGCATAATACTGTACATGGGATGAGAATATTTCCCGAGTATGAAAATGTCCTTGGTTAGATTCTTCATGAGGCCATTCTATGATCAATTCTAATAATGTCTTTTGCAGTTTGCTTGTTCTGAGATCTGTTGTCATTCCTGCTCTGCAATTGGTGTTGCCCGATCCGTGTCTGCTGAATATATACGAAGAATCATGTCCATATGCGAGTATTTCTAGATTCTATTCCCTCTTACGACATGGATTGATTCAACTCTTCTATGTGTTTAGTTTAGTCCAAGCTAATTTTTGTTTCGAAATGCGTAGAAGAACAGTGTAAAGTAGAAGACATGTATTGGAGATAAACAATACATTGTATAAAAACTAGTGCAAATATGTAAAGGTAGAAACTAGGATACAATTCAATATATTCTAAAATAAATGAGATAAGATATATAAGGGAACTTAAATACATAAGAGTTCTACAACACTATAATTTATAACCTCGGAAACTAGGTTTTTAGTTTAGAGTTATTTATGATCACTTATGGCCTACAACATTATGACTTTGTGGCTTATTTCTGAAAAAATACAAATATGGCGTGAACTTTGCTCCGCTCTCGTGCAAAAATGGTTGATGGAAGAATGACGGGGGACTGCCGTAATCTAATTTGGAATTTATATATTTGTCACTCAATCACCAAACAACATTTTAAAATTTAAAGTAAAGTTTCCATCATAAAGTGGGAATATTGTTTTCTTTCGTATTCTTTATTCAATGGAAAGTGTATTTCAATATTTATAGAACATCTCAAAATGAAAAATATATCAGATGACACAGACTGTCCGAGCGAGTAATTAATTAATGAATAAAGAAAAGAAAAAAGAAAACATTATGTTCAATATAAACACCGTAACAGCCACAAGAAAGAAGAAAAAAAAAAAAACACAAGTATGGAAAACATAGTGCTTTACCCTACTCCGGGAATGGGGCATCTCATCTCCATGGTGGAGCTCGGAAAATTCATCCTCCGCCACCACCCTTCCTTCTCCATCACCATCCTCATCGTACCCCCCTCCTTCAGCCACGGCTCCGCCGTCGCCGACTACATCCGCCACATCTCCTCCACCGTCTCCTCCATCGCCTTCCACCACCTCCCCCACATCCCCGTCGTCCCCGACTGCTTCCCTTCTTCGGAGGCGATCCTCTTCCACATCCTCGACGAAACCAACCCGCACGTGCGCCACGCGCTCGAGTCGATCTCACGCTCCGGCGCCGCCGTCACCACCTTCATCATCGACTTCTTCTGCACCACGGCTCAGCCCATCGCCGCCGAGCTCGGCATCCCGACTTACTACTTCATCACCTCCGGGGCCGCCTTCACCGCGCTGCTCCTGTACCTGCCAGAGCTCGACCGGACCACCACCGGGAACTTCAAGGACATGAACGTGCTCCTCCGCATCCCCGGCGTTCCTCCGGTACCGTCTTCCGACATGGTCAAGCCCCTCCTCGACCGAACGACGTCGGATTATCGGAAGTTCCTTAAAGTCTCCGACACCATGACTACATCCGCCGGAGTAATAATCAACACGTTCGAAAGCCTCGAGCCGGTGCCTCTGAAGGCAATTCGCGAAGGGAAGTGCAACCCCGGCGGAAGAACTCCGCCGGTGTTCTGCGTCGGGCCGCTACTGGCGGCCCGCGACGGCGACGGCGGCGGCCACGACTGCCTGAGGTGGCTGGACCGACAGCCGAATAAGAGCGTCGTCTACATATGCTTTGGCAGCATAGGGTTGCTGTCGGCGGCGCAGCTGAAAGCGATAGGTGAGGGTTTGGAGAGGAGCGGGCGGAGGTTCCTGTGGGTGGTGCGGTCGCCGCCGACGGAGGACAAGAGCAAGAGGTTTCTGCCGCCGCCGCCGCCGCCGCCGGACCTTGACGCTCTCCTGCCGGAGGGGTTTCTGGAGCGGACGGCGGAGCGGGGGCTAGTGGTGAAGTCGTGGGCTCCGCAGGTGGCGGTGCTCAACCACGAGGCTGTGGGGGGGTTCCTTATGCACTGCGGGTGGAACTCGACTCTGGAGGCGGTGTGCGCCGGGGTTCCGATGGCGGTGTGGCCGCTGTACGCTGAGCAGCATTTCAATAGGGTGGTGATGGTGGAGGAGATGGGGCTGGCCGTGAGGGTGGAGGAGGGGGAGGACGGGTTCGTGGCGGCGGAGGAGGTGGAGAGGAGGGTTAATGAGCTGATCGGCGGAGAATCGGAGAAGATTAGGAAGGTGGTGGAGGCGAGGAGGGAGGAAGCAGCTGCGGCGATGGCGGAAGGAGGTTCCTCCGTTGCGGCGGTGACTGAGCTTATCAAATTGTGGAAGCCTTGCCTAAAATAATATTAGTATTAATTCTCTGTGATTCCAAAATGTTTGAATGTGTGGTTTGTTCATCTTGAATTTTGAATAATTACACGAATTTGTATTTGTGTCACATCAAAAAAAAAAAACCCATTTGATAAGCAATGACTACTTAAGGGCATCTTCAACCCTCAACACAAAAAAAAACTCATTTTGCAGTTTATGTCACATCAAACAGTAATCTATCTCCAACCTAAAAATTCAAATTCAAATCCAAAAGAATATTCCTTTTCACCACACTTTTAATATTTTTACAACTACATCCACATATTTTTAAATATTACTCCCTCCGGTTTTTTACAGTTGAGTCGAAACTTTTCGACACGGGAATTAAGAAGAGTTGTTTAGTACTTTAAGTATGTTTGGTAATTGAGAAAAGAATGGGATTATATTTATAATTACTAATTACTGTATTTTATTTTAATTAATATAAAAAATGTTTTTTATTAATTAATTATTTTTTTTGTTTTTCAGTTTATTTTAAATTAATTTAAAAATTTCTGGATTTTTTTTTTTATAAAATTAAAACTTTTCTGGATTTATTTTAAATTAATTTAAAAATTTCTGGATTTTTTTTTATAAAATTATTGTTGATATTTAAAATTAAAATAAAAAACTTTTCTGGATTTTTTTTTTATATAAAATTAAAACTTTTCTGGATTTATTTTAAATTAGTTTAAAATTTTCTGAAAAGAATGAGATTATGTTTATAATTGAGAAGAGTTGTTTTAATTAATATAAAAAATGTTTTATATTAATTAATATTTTTTTTGTTTTTCAGTTTATTTTAAATTAATTTAAAATTTTCTGCATTTTTTTTTATAAAATTATTGTTGATGTTTAAAATTAAAATAAAAAACTTTTCTGGATTTTTTTTTTTATAAAATTAAAACTTTTCTGGATTTATTTTAAATTAATTTAAAATTTTCTGGAATTTTTTTAAATAAAATTATTGTTGATGTTTAAAATTAAAATAAAAAAATTTTCTGGATTTTTTTTATAAAATTAAAACTTTTCTGGATTTATTTTAAATTAATTTAAAATTTTCTGATTTTTTTTTTATAAAATTATTGTTGATATTTAAAATTAAAATAAAAAACTTTTCTGGATTTTTTTTTTATAAAATTAAAACTTTTCTGGATTTATTTTAAATTAATTTAAAATTTTCTGGAATTTTTTTTTATAAAATTATTGTTGATGTTTAAAATTAAAATAAAAAACTTTTCTGGATTTTTTTTTTTTTATAAAATTAAAACTTTTCTGGATTTATTTTAAATTAATTTAAAAAATTCTGGATTTTTTTTATAAAATTATTGTTGATGTTTAAAATTAAAATAAAAAAACTTTTCTGGATTTTTTTTTTATAAAATTAAAACTTTTCTGGATTTATTTTAAATTAATTTAAAATTATTTCGAGAGAGACGGCAATGGCGATAATGGAGAAATTGAGAAATTGGGGCGTAATTAGTATGTTAATTAAGTAAAATAAGGGGTACAATTAGTTGTGTGTTTAATACTTAATTTTTACCCAAAAAGGAAACGACTCAATTAGGAGAGACCGGCCCAATCAGGAAAGTGACTCAACTGTAAAAGACCGGAGGGAGTATGTCACTTTAGAGTAAAGTATTGTTATCGCAAAACACTTTTAACTTTTAATAAATTGCAATTGACTCCTTCTCCTTACGATTTATTGTGTTGGTAGTAGATGAGTTGCAGAGATTACAAGAAAAGAAGAAAGAAACAGATGAAGAAGAAGACACCGCAGGAGGAGAAGAAGAAGGCGACGAGCGGAGGAAGAAGAAGACGCGCTAGATAAATTAAAGATTAGGTTAATTCTATTGGGCTATATTTGGGCCAATTAGTGTGTAGATTAATTAGTGTATGGGCCAATTAGGGTTAATTAGTGTATGGGCCACATCAGGGTTAATTATAATATGGGTTAATTAAAAAAAATTCCGCCAAATATTTTCATGCCATTTTCTTTTCATGCCATTTTTTTCATGTCATTTTCCCAATGCAAGGAATACTTAATGGGTCGATTTATTTATTTTTTTTTCACTTCCCCTATTCGATTTATATCGTATTGTTAAATGAAAATCTATAGTGGGTCTAAAATGTACTCCCTTCGATCTTTTACAGTTGAGTCACTTTCCCGATTGGGCCGGTCTCTCCTAGTTGAGTCGTTTCCTTTTTGGGTAAAAATTAAGTATTAAACACACAACTAATTGTACCCCTTATTTTACTTAATTAACATACTAATTACGCCCCAATTTCTCAATTTCTCAATTATCGCCATTGCCGTCTCTCTCGAAATAATTTTAAATTAATTTAAAATAAATCCAGAAAAGTTTTAATTTTATAAAAAAAAAAATCCAAAAAAGTTTTTTATTTTAATTTTAAACATCAACAATAATTTTATAAAAAAAAATCCAGAAAATTTTAAATTAATTTAAAATAAATCCAGAAAAGTTTTAATTTTATTAAAAAAAAAATCCAGAAAAGTTTTTTATTTTAATTTTAAACATCAACAATAATATTATAAAAAAAAATCCATTTTTTCAATTACCAAACATACTTAAAGTACTAAACAACTCTTCTTAATTCCCGTGTCGAAAAGTTTCGACTCAACTGTAAAAGACCGGAGGGAGTAATACTTAATATATCTGCGACTATCTAAGTGTTTAACTGTGCCAATTTTATTATTTGAAATTTAGTACTGAGCATATGGCAATGAGTCTCGTTGTAAAAGTGCTCGATTTCATACTTACCCTTGCTAAATTATTTAAAGTGTCGTAATAGGAGTTGACATATTTAAGCGTCGCCAACACCGTCTTGAAATAGGCCGACGTCTTAATTTAACCAGAGTTGTCAAATATCCGACCAAATAGGGGGAATTTTTATGTGGATGTAAGTGTACTACATTCACCTCTCACATTATGATTAAAATATTAATATAATTCCTCATTAACTATATTAATAAAATAATCAAATGTAAGAGGTGAGTCTAGTACTGTACTAATACACCCACACTTATTTAAGAATAAATCCCAAATGGGTACCTCGGCTCACTCGTAGTGTTCGTACAGGCTTAGACTTTAAAATTTGAGGTCATTGAATTTTGGGCTGGCCCAACCCGATTTAAAGTACTTAGGGGGTGTTTGGTAGATAAGATGAGATAAGTAAAGATAAATAAACTTAGGATTAATAGTGTGAATAGTAGTAAGATTATTAATCCTACAGGTTATTTGGTAGACGAGATAAAAAAAGTCGGATAACTAATCTAGCGTTTGGTAGGCAAGATTCCAACCCTAGATTAAAGTTGTAAAGACAAAAATATCCTTGTAAAATTCTAATATTTTCACTAATGTCCAACACAAAACTGTTTAAATATTTTCACTTTCAAGAACAAAAACTCTGGGTCAAGATGAACTTCTAAGAACAAAAGCCAAAAATATTCATATATTTCAGCAAGTTAAAAACATAAACTAGTGTGTATATATAGATCTATTACAAGTTCAGGTTCTTGATCAACAGAAGCTAGTGTATATTGCAGTTCAAGTTCTTAAACTACTGTTCAAGCTCTTGATTAACAGAAGCACATGCCTTATAGAAAGACTGCTCCCACAGATCAAACTGGATCTCCATCTTCTCCGATTCCAAACTGCAATCCAAATCGCGCGAATTCATTTCAACGCCCTCCTACCAGCTGCAGAGAAGCAAAGAAGGAAGCAACTCCCTAACAAGTTTAGACACGAAATGCCCCCATGGTCCATGTCCATCAAAAACTCCACAAAAATCCATATCTTCTTGAAACCCAAACTCCTAAAACACAAATACAAATTCCAATTCCAATCAGAAAACCATACTTATTCAAGAAAATATTGAAGTTTTGTAGCAGTGATCAATCTAAGAGTGTTTATTCTTTTTAATACCTCCAACAGAATTAAGCAATCTTGATTAGTTCCCTTCTTGCCTCGTTTCGAGTGGCCCGAAGAGAAGGCCTCCTTCTTCTTGGCATTGACAGAACCAGAAGAAGTGATCAACGGTTCATTCCTCTTTGCTTCCTTTGCTAGAACAACAACATCCCCTCCAGTACCAAGCATAGTCTTCTTTTTACTACCACTATTTGATACGATGTTTTTCGAGAGAGTGTTGAATATATTTGAGAACTGCACCATCTTGTTTACAGTAAGATCAATCCCCAGTCTGCAAATTCATTAGCTGAGACATAAATATAAGTTTGAACAAATGGACTTCTGTAATGTTCACTCTCTCTCTCTCCCTCTCTACGCATACACATACAGTTACACAAAGTTATAATCTTTAAGCAAAAGGAAGCTGCAGGGGATTAAAATCAGGCAATATATTTTACTGAAGTTCATCACAGAATTTTTAATTAATACCAGGACTCCTAATTTAGGTTAAGTATGTTATTTTGAAACTCACTGCTCTAAGTCTTAGTCTCTGTTTGAGCTCTTAAAATGTGTTTGCTCTTAGGATGCAGATGTTATCTGATCTGTAAAGGAAGGTCCCCTCTCCTATCGTAGTAACAATACTTCAAATGAACCAGTAGAATCTTTTACTCAAATAATTTTCTGTCTGGTGTAGCTCCTAGTTCCAGATAGATAAATGTACTTAACCTCAGTTTACAAAGTTTTCAAAACTTTAACTTTGTTTTGAAAATATGTAGAGAACAAATCCAGTTTCATTAATCTTCAAATCAACTTGGTAAATTTTGTGAATTATTATTTTGTTGTGTACTTCTTAGTGATTCAAGCTTTTAAAGGATGCCATTTGCCAAAACATTTGTGTATTTATTTCATGGTTTTGTAGTATGAAGAAATGAAATCTCATCACATCAGAACATATCTTCTTCAGTAATAAATTAGCATGCATGATTAATACTTTCAATCAGTTACGTTCAGAATTATACCTGTCTATATTCAAATCTTTCTTCGACTGGAATCTTATTAAGCTTGATAACTGATGTGAAAATATATACTATGGAGAACCACAGGGGTAGCAAGGGTGGCACCCAGACTCTCGAGGATTGCTATTGGGAGGCTTGGGCTTGTCTATGCTCATCTTCCACACACCTCAAAGTGTGATTCATCTTCATTATCTATGACCAAGTTGCAACTGAAGCAAATAAAACCATGAAAGAAAATGGTGAATATCCCCTGTCATCAGATGCAAGCCACCAAAATTAGGGTAATGAAAATTACTTGTGCTCAGCGAATTTGGCCACAGGAATCCAATCTGAAGTTGTCCTTCAAACCCAGCTTCGAAACCTAGCAATTCCTGCACCAAAATCCAGCTTCGAAACCTAGCAAACCTAGCAATTCCTGCACCAAAATCGCGGTTGATTTCCAGAAGAGAGTTGAGCAAATTCAATTTCAAAATCTTTCGAACGATTCGAAAGTACCTTGGCGATGTCGGCTCCACTCTACGGCGACGGCAGAGAAAAACTCGGCTGCGAAAATATGTGTTGGAAAATGGCTTCCCGCCGCGATGAGAGTTGAGAGAAAGAAGGAAGAAGAAGGGTAAGAGGGGAAAATATCACGCCAATCTTGAATACTGTTCAGAGTCGCGTGTTTTGTCGGAGGGGGAAGGGGCCGATCGATAATCGGTGTGAAACAGTGAATAAGAGCGGGCCTCCAAATTTATCCAGGGCTCATAGGATTATTCATCTCTCCTACCAAACAGCAGATAACCCTAGATAAACCCAGATAAATAATCCTATCTAGGCTTAATGTGGGCTACCAAACAGCCCCTTAAAAGCCCAACAAACTTGGACTAGCTTGTTTGCCCCTATCATTATATGTTAAGCTTGGACAATAAATTTTGAGGCACATTGAAATTTAGACCCAACCTACCATACTTTTGCTACAGCCCGACAGGCTCAGGCCGACACAACCCACTTCTGGTAATGACAGGAGTAGGCCTAACTACTAAGCTCAAGCATTGAGCCCGATATAAATGTGTCCGACAGTAAGCTCGGCTCATGTGAATTCGGTCGATAAAAACTCATTGATCGACTACAACTTAAGTTATAATTAGAGATGTAGAAAACTCGGATGCTTATCATGAAGGAGGAGAGAAACTCAAAATATCCTTATAGGAGGAGAAGACTTTTGTATTAGATACAAATTCAACATGACCCTATATATATAGGTCAGATTAGAGGAAGGGATTCCTTAATACTCTTTGTACTCGATACATACATATTCAATAAAGAAATTGCCTCTTAGTCTGTAGACGTAGATCTATTCCGATAAATCGAAGTACATAATTCCTATGTGTCAATTGCCTTACGAAAACTAGCCTTACGAAAATGTTTGGTAGCCTTGAAGAGATAAGGCAGGATAACTTAAACATAAGACAAGTTATTAGGGCATGTTCAATGTTAGAACCCCAAATGAGGTTCTTAAAGGTGCCACATAGACAAGATCACATTCATATTAAAAAATCACAAATAAAGGTTCTTATCATAATTAATGGGTCCCACTAATTTAATTATTTGAGAAAATAAGAGAGAAAAGAAAAAAATAAAAAGGAATGTGAGCCCCACTTTTTCTTAAGAACCAGTATCTTATATAAGAACCGGGTTCTTATTTAGGGGATCTCCAATGGGGGTGCTAATTAAGGTGTGAGTTCTTATTTTTACCACATAAACAAGAATCACTTCATTGTACATGCTCTTATGACTTACTCCAAGATAAACATAAGATAAAATCCAAGATTGTTGCCGGTTTAATAGACGAAATTGAAACATGATAAAAATATCAAATTACTCATTTAACCCTATGGAAATAAGAAATTACTCATCATATTATTCTTATAAATTATTTTCTACTGCCATCCACCAAAAAAATTAGCTTGTATATCAAAAAAAAAAAAAATCAATCCAATAACAAGATTTACTATAAACTCCGAACATAAACACCGTTGAAAGAAGGGAAGAAGGCAATATTTGAAGTAATTTTGAGCATAAAAACACCCAAATTAAATTGAAGACACACCAGTTAATTCAAATTTTCCACCGTGACATCTTTCTCTCCCTTCTTTGCCTCCTCTGCCCCGCGGCCCTCGTCGGCCCTCCAACCACGGCGCCGGAGCCTCCACCGTGCTTCGCCACCTCCGCCAAAGATTGAAGCTCTTTCGCCCCTTCTATCTCCATATTTCTCCACGGCTCCACATAATCCAACGGCGGCGCAAACACACGTACCCCCAGTTTCACTTTGTAACTAAGCAATCGCAGGAGGATTGAATTCAATCCTGAAAGAATTTTTGATGGATGGGAGAAGCGTAAGGTGTCTGATGGGCAGTTTTAAAACTAAATTGAAGCAAGCATCCATTCTATGGGCGGAGGGTTTCAGAGAGGCTTGCTGTCTTCATCGTGTCGTCGTTTACTGTCTCAGGTGCTGAAACTCATCGCAATCCTATTGATTTTGTTGTTTATTATGTTTGAATTTCAAATTCTGGATTGGCTTTTCACTCCCCCCCCCCGCTCTCTCTCTCAACGTTGCAGGTCAAGGGAGATTGCCATCCGTACTGGGCAGTGTTTTCTCTTGAATGGCTTCATCTTCTTGGGAAGGTATTTCTATGTTTATTTATTTATTTAATTATTGATTCATTGATAAAGTAATAGATACCCTAGGGAAGAATACCAAAACTTGGATTGTTGAGGAGATGATAGAAGTAGTGCAAAGTTCAAAATGTCATGAGCACATCATATGGAAAGAAAATGCAGATGTTTCCCACTTTGCTTATATTTATGTTTCTATCTATGTGCTGAGCTTGAGATGAGATGAGGAAATAAATTGAATGCAAATTACAGTTTTGTAAGTTTGGTGAAATTCTTCTTTACTTCCTGTTTAGCTTCTTTGTACCTAAACCACCTATTAATTATTAGATTTGCATTCTCTCGAGGGGTTACTTGATTAGCACAGTCTAGTTACATGTACCAGTTATGCACAAAACTCTTTTTTTTTGGAGATGTGCATGAGATAAATATGCATGAAATTAACTCTTTGTTTGTTAGGGTTTTCAGTCCTTCGATATCAGTTAACTGAAAGTTTCTGGTTTCCTTTAGTAACCTGTTGAAGTTTAAGAACTGTGTGTGTTTTCTCAATTCATTATCAGTTTATAAATCATTGTATTTTGTCTACATTATTATGCTAAAAAATAGGATTGATGGCACTGCATCTTGTTATGAAGTAAAAGCCTTAATACTATAATTTATGGGAATGAAAATATTCCCCGAGTATGAAAATGTGCTTGGTTAGATTCTTCATGAGGCCGCTCTATGATCAATTCTAATAATGTCTTATGCAGTTTGCTTGTTCTGAGATCTGTTGTCATTCCTGCTCTGCAATTGGTGTTGCCTGATCCGTGTCTGCTGAATAAATATCAAGAATCATGTCCATATGGGAGTATTTCTAGATTCTATTCCCTCTTACGACATGGACTGATTCAACTCTTCTATGTGAGTACTGATTTTTTCTTGAGTGTTTAGTTTTTAGTCCAAGCTAATTATTATTGCAAATGAAAATTTTGCAAAGGTTTAAGATTGACTGTTTCCCAAAATTTTATGTTTGTATGTTTTTTATTCTCAAAAGGTGCAAAGCCACATGATCTTAGATGGTCGCGTTCGTCAATGAGTATTTTCTTATTGTTTCCAAAACTTTAATCTTGCTTATCCTTCATAAATTTGGACACATGTTACTTATCGACTCTGTGGTAGTCCAAGATCATTGGAAAAGAATTGAGTATTGGTAATACTAAGCCTTCTTTCTTGTTAAGGGTGATCAGTGGTTGTCTCCACGGTCTTATATTCAGGATCCATGGTCATCCATAAATTTATTCTCAGTATACATGCCGACTAAGCTATTATGTTAGTCTGATAATAGGTTGGATAAGGAATTACAACCTCTAAGACTTCATTATCTTGCTAAATGTTTGAAAGTAATTGCTTGTGCCATTTTTGTTCCGGAATTTATAGAACAGTTTAAAGTAGAAGACATGTATTGGAGATAAACAATACATTGTTTAAAAACTAGTGCAAATATGTAAAGGGGATAGAAACTAGGATACAAACTAATCCTAAGATAAATAGAACACTATGATTTATAACCTCAAAAACTAGGTTTTTAGTTTAGAGTTATTTATCACTTATGGCCTACAACATTATGATTCCGTGGCCTATCTTTGAGAAAATACACATATGGTGTGAACTTTTCACCGCTCTTACACTTGTGGCACGAGAGCAAAAATGGTTGATGGAAGAATGATGGAAATCGCCGTATATTTGTCACTCAATCACCAAACTACATTTTTAAGTATAAGTTTCCGGCGATTTCCATCACCTATTTTGATCCTTTGCTTCAAGTGTAAAAGCAGAGCAAAGTTCATATAATAATTTGTACTTTTTCAAATGTCACGCCACAAAGTCTCCTTGGGGTCGAAGGTCATGCCATAAGTGATAATTTTCCCTTTTTATTTTTAAAAGGGGCCGATAATTAACCCTTTAGCTTCTTTGAGTTCAACTCTTCTATAACTTGCTCCACTTGTTACGAGGAACCATAAGAAATTTTCCTTTGTTTTTGTCTTCGCAGTTTGAATGTGTATTCTTACCTACACACACAATAAGTGTATATATCCTGCAAACATGCTTGGTTTAAATACTTCTTTTTATTCTTCAAGGAGTTAATGTAGCATATTACAGGTGTTCTGGTTCTACCCAATGTACATTTCCAGCTTTATCCTAAACACACTCTGGTATTTTCATTTCCTTTTGCAACCTGGTCTTTAATTTTTAATTTTTGTGTTGTCTATTCATTAATGCTGAAGCAGTTCAGAATTTACTCGGACTTAAAAGGTGTGGACGTGTGGTTTACCCCAAATTGAAACTGGAACCGTACTATCTTGTGCATGATTGGATAATTCTGATTTTGCATTCTTCTCCTTTCAATATGTCAAATGCTTTTCTAAGTATTATCTATTTGTTCTCAAATTCCTTCATCGCCACTAAACACTTTTAAATCTTTAAGACACTCCATGCTTTATAAAATTATCTCAATCTATTTCCGGATGGAGGGGGTGTAAGAGTAGATAGAACAATCTTTAAGTTCTCAACTCTGACTAGAAAAATAAGTTTTAGGTCTGAATTCTGATGATATTTCTTATGGTTGATATTATGATCATTTATCAGAAGGAACCATGCCTAGCTATTATGGTGTTGATAATTTCTCAAAGTGATTTGTGTTCCCTTATGTTCCTAACGATGAGGCATTTCATTAAAAACTGTGTAAGAGACTATTAATGATCGGTCATAAATGGAAGGTTATATTGAGACCTTTAATTTTACATGAACTTCGTAAATGCGGAGAACAAAGAAGCAAGTTATGAGAATTTAAATCCTTGTTTTTCAAATTATATTGGAGTATGTGCAAATAGGTGAGAGATATGGAGGGGGTGGATTACTTAGGCTAATAAGTTGGTTTCAATAAACCATTATGCAACATTTTCATTTTGGAACCTAAAGTGGAATATGGGTCCTCTTTAGTGGGACTGCAAGAGTAATTGCTAATAGTTTGATTTTTTGGGGACGTAGTGCTCTTATTTTCTAGTTGTATTTTGTGTCTGTATGATTGAGGCTTTATTCATTAGGTCTTCATAAACATTGTTCTAGGTACAATGATATTGCAAAGTTTGGGTTTTTTGCAATTGAAAAGCACGTGACGTCTAGTTCAGAATCATATGATGAAAAGGTTACGACTGCTGGTGATAAGGCTTCTGACATTGAGAGGTATGTGTATGTCAAGACGTAATCCCGTATAACATTTGGTTTCAGAGCTGAAAATTTCTTTCTTCATTATTTTCTATGCAGTGTAATGATCAAGCTTGCTGAACAGGTGTATTCACTTCTCCTGTTGAACTTCTTCTTCTTGGAGGTAATATAATGTAACATCTGCACAATTGCCTAACATCTACTTCTGATTCCCCCTTAATTAAGCTAGTTAATATTTGTAGGTGTACCTCACTGGATTCGTGCCAGTTATTGGGAAGGCACTAAACTTTTTGTTTCTCTCGTGGATGTATGCCTATTATTGTTTTGAGTGAGTTGTGATCCATGCTCTAGTTTCTTACCTTCATTTGTTGGGGGATCGGTAGAAGGCACTAATTGTTTTGTTTCTCTCGTGAATGTATTACTGATGCTTTCTACTATCTTTAGGTACAAATGGAACTATTCTGGTATGAGTTTGGACAAAAGGCTAGACTTCTTTGAATCTAACTGGCCATTTTTCGCTGGTTTTGGTAAGATCTCGTTACAAAAATACCTTATGTTTTTATCATTGCAACTAGATATCTTGGCTTTTGAACATACGAGGTTGTCAGGGTGAAATTTACTGTTGACTAGTTGAACTATGCGTAGCTCATATCCGAGAGATAAACTGAATGATTTGTGATCACCACAAAATGAACCCAGTCTAATTAACTGTAGTATTGGGCAAAAACAAATTTCTATCTGTTCATTCAGATTGTTACGCAGACTTTTGTTTTAGTTTAATCACTATGTGTAAATCCGTTGAATCCATAAAAAATTGATTGCATATTGACACGACGAATATGACTTCCTTTTTCAGGAAGTCCGTGTGTATTGGCTGCTTTCTTTTGCTCTCCTCTTGTTAGCTATGGGATTATGAGTATACTATTCCCATTGGTAAGTAGTGCTCTCCTTTCACAGTCTCTCTTTGTTTGATTGTGTATGTCAACTCGCGCTTATTAAATTTGTTTTTCCAGAAGTTCGCATTGATGCCTGTTATGTGATTTATGCAACCCAGTCATGGTTTGGGTTGAATTTTCTTATTGTAGAACTTATTTTTCTATAGGATGGATGTGTGAGGGTAATTTATGATGCCATCATGCCTAGACAATGACAAAAAAGAAAAAAAGGATGGGTTCTTTGTTTACAAATCGGTAGTGAGGAGCAGATTAATGGACCGAGATGAACGAGTATTACCTGGAATCATCTAAAATAAAAGGGAAAACTACCATATTCTTATTCACGAGTTCCTTTTAATAACACCAATATTACATGTCAGTGGGCATTCTTTCTGGGAAAATATTTAACAGCATTAGAGAAGGTGTGATGTGTTTCCAACAAATTATAAGACGAATTTGGCGCTCTTTACGCTTCGTTCAATGCCTGATTTGACAAAGTGTAAGATGTCACCCTATGCTGTGGTAAATGAACATTGAAGTGCGAAAGAGAAGAGGAAGCACCTATAATTTTAAATAACACTAGTGCTGTTAAATAATATTTGAGCAAATATCCTGTTGTGTTCAGTTTCACCTATTCAGCAACTCTAGTGGTTTAATCTGGTGAACCGATCCCGACTCCGGACTCTTATTATGATGCTGTTGACTTCAGTATGGTCCCTAATATCATGTAGGCAGAATAAAATAGGATGTTTGCTAAATCATTTAAAACCACTTGTTAGTGTTCCTGCCATTTAACTTGCTAGTAAATGTTCTTTCTCTACGTGCTCCAAGGATGGCTACCTATTGGACATTTGCTCTGCATAACTTTGGGTGATCTTGGATTCATGACCTCTTCCTTGTATCTTTTTTAAAGTCCTCAACTCAAACGTTCTTTTAAAAAAATATCTCACATCGACATGGGATGGTGATCTCATTCTCAAAATGGGTGCACTTAACTATAAATAACCCAAAAATTTGGGTCAATATACTCTATTTCACTTCACCTGTGAGCTGAGTCTCCATTTCAGTGCCTGGGAAAAATGGTGCACGGTATCTTTTAAGAAACTTCAAAGTTGAGGGCTTTAAAAATTAAGATCATAAATCGAAAATCATCCCAAGTTGTGGTCATGTAAAATAACCAAACATACATGTGTGCTTGTTTGGATGCTTCGTGTGAGCTATATTCAGGATATCGTATTTGCTACTGGCATTGATCTTGGAATGATTTGTTGTTGGTGAGTCTTATAATTTGCAGAAATGATAAGTATGCTTCTTTTTTTCTAGTTTGTTCTGACCGCCACGGGCTCAGAAGCAGACAAGGTTATTGCTTCTCGGAGAAAGAATTGGAACGGTGATGGATTGGGAAGGATTCCTATATTTGTTTCAGCTGATTATTTATCGTAAGCCTTTGAACAAACTCTTTATCTTTTTAGCGGGAGTTGGTTTTGTTTACATTCGGAAGGATGGCTGAAAACCTTGTGAAAGCATACCGAAACTTCATAAGAATGGCATGCTAGAAGCACAGTATAAAGTCATTTTCCTATTATCCATTGCTTCGATCTATTGTAACTCGGGAATTTCTATTTGCTGTGCTCTTTAGGATGAAGGTGCTGTCTTTCTCTCCAATCGGGTCACACAGGCAAGTGCAAGACAAGAAAGCCCTCTGATTACATGATGATAATTATTGTGGATAGATATACAGGTATGTCGTTCAAAAGGGTGATCACCCGTATTTTGGTTTGAACGTGCAGCCAACACGGTGTGATCTGGGCTCTTGACTTCGTGAAATATGCAGGTTTTACTGTCTCAGACGTGATGACTGACCATTCGTGTAAACTATTGAAGAACTGGAAAGTAAGCACAGATTTTCTTCCTGTATATATCTTACTAAAATTTAAGGTGGTCTAGTTATTCGAGTATTGTTGTATATACGTGTGTCTTTAGCTTTCGTGACATCGAGCAAAGGCCAGATCTCCGTGCTTGCTGAAAAGTGTAAAATAGACAATACGAAACAGTGCTCCATCATCGTATGATCGTGTGATTGCATGACATCGTTCGTTGTGAAAAACATAGTCACATGACATTCTAATAAGTACCTAGTTAGTGTAAGAAACAGCGTGATATGCTAGTCACCTCTCGTAGGCACGTTTTCGAGAATACAACTCACGTTTTGGTTATTTTACATAATTTTCTTTTGTGTTTTTCATGGATTCCAATACTTCAAAAATGGTTAATAACATCATTACATAAAAAAAAAAAAAAAAAAAAAAAAAAAAAAAAAAAAAAAAAAAAAAAAACACTTAAGAATCAAGCCTCAATCTGTTTTTCCTATCGATTTTTCATATTTAGTGAAAAAGATCGATGATATTAATCATTTTGAAGTACTAGAATAAGAATCCATGAAAACAATAAGGGAAAAAAAAACCATATTATAAAAGTAATTAAAACGAGATCGGTGTCCACAAGGTAACAACAAAAGGCGAATAGTATATCATTTCTCGATAAATTTGCAATCATATCGCGGCATGTACCACACCTAATTTCACATACTTTGGAATTGGCGAAGTAATAGTGGTTGAGTAGATGCCACGAGGGTAGATTTGAGGGTTGTTGGAATGGCGTTTGCAGCATCAATTTCGATACTGCCTTATCCCTTTTGAAATGAATGGCAATGAATTCATAGGAGAATAGTCCACCCGTCCCACTTCGTTTGACTTATTTTATTTCGATACGAGATTTTATGCGTAGTGTTAAAAATAAAATGTAAGGGGTTCATATTGGAAAGTAAAGGAATAATTCTTTCTATTAGGAAACAAACCAATAGTTTATTATCACATTTTCTCATCTGAAACATTAATAGCATAGGTCGCGACACAGATAACTTAAATTAGAAATCTTTTACTTCGAAAATAAACCTTTTATTGCTAGATCAGCATACACACAGTAAGACGCGGTTTTTATAAATGCATGACCATGCATGCATTAATCTATGTTTCATTTGTAATAGTAATCTTTCTAATTTGTTAAGTGTTATTTATAGTACTACCTCCGTCCCGCCAAAGACGTTATATTTCTTTTTGTCAATTTGTGGCACGTTTTTTCACGCTTCTTGATGATGCCACAATTCAAAAATTCACTATCTCTCCTCCGGATTAATTACAACCACATATACTCCACTCACTCTCCACTCATTTGGTCCATGTACCGAAAGCAAATGGGACTAATAGAATAGGAAGGAGGTAGTATAAAATACTAGCATAGCATGTCAAATGAAATGGAAAAAAGGAGTAATATTATATTGGTCGGGGGTCTTTATGGGTTTGATAGTACAGTAGTAGTATAAAATCAGCCTACACTACTGTAGTATCACGAGAAATTGAAGCAGCATCAATGGAGGAAACCATTGTCCTCTACGCCTCGTCTGAGCATCTCAACTCCATGTTCGTCCTCGCCGCCTTCATCTCCAAGCACCACCCTTCCCTCCCCATCACTATCCTCAGCAATGCCGACGCCTCAGCCGCCGCCTCCCTCTCCGCCGTCCCCTCCATCACGTACCGCCGCCTCCCCCCCGTCGCGCTGCCCCCAAACTCGATCGGACACCCTATCGAAGTCTACTTCGAGATCCCCCGCCTCAACAACCCCAACCTCCGCGCCGCCCTCGAGGAGATCTCGCAGAGGTGTAGGATCCGAGCTCTGGTCATCGATTTCTTTTGCAACTCCGCCTTCGAGGTCACGACCGAACTCCAGATTCCGACCTACTTCTACGTAAGCACCGGCTCCGTCGGCGTCACCGTCTTCCTCTATTTCCCCACCGTCGATGAGACAGTCGCCAAGGACGTCGGAGATCTGCACGATTTCCTCGATTTCCCCGGCTGCCCCTCGATTCACTCGTCGGATTTGCCCCAAATCATGTTTTTCCGGCGGAGTAATGTCTACCGGCATGTTTTGGACACGGCGAAAAACATGCGGAGAGCGAGTGGGATTCTTACTAATGGATTCGATGCGATCGAGTTCAGAGCTAAGGAGGCCTTAACCAACGGCCTCTGCGTCCCCGACGGCCCGACGCCGCCGGTTTATTTGGTCGGGCCGCTTGTGGCGGGAGGGAACGCCAAAAGCGGCGGCGGCGAGCAGCACGAGTGCCTGCGGTGGCTCGACCGGCAGCCGAGTAAGAGCGTGATTTTCCTCTGCTTCGGGCGGAGGGGTTTGCACTCCGGCAAGCAGTTGAGGGAAATGGCGGATGGTTTGGAGAGGAGCGGGTACCGGTTCCTCTGGTCGATGCGGAATCCGCCGGAGAAGAACTCTCCGGCGACGGATCCCGATCTGGAGGAGCTTCTTCCGGCGGGGTTCCTCGAGAGGACCGGGGAGAGGGGTTTCGTGGTGAAGTCGTGGGCGCCGCAGAGGGAGGTGCTGAGCCACGAGGCGGTGGCCGGGTTCGTGACTCACTGCGGGAGGAGCTCGGTGCTGGAGGCGGTGGTGAACGGGGTGCCGATGATCGGGTGGCCGATGTACGCGGAGCAGAGGATGAACAGGGTGATGCTGGTGGAGGAGATGAAGGCGGCGCTGCCGCTGGAGGAGGAGGAGGGAGGGTTCGTGACGGCGGTGGAGCTGGAGAAGCGGGTGAGAGAGCTGATGGAGTCGAAGACGGGGAGAGATATCCGGAACCGAGTCGGCGAGATGAAAGCCTCGGCGGCGGCGGCGGTGCGGGAGAATGGGTCGTCGGTGGTGGCGCTGCAGAAGTTCGTTGATTCCGTTAGTAGTTAATTAAGCGTAATTTAATTTGTTTTAAGTTTGTGGATTTAGTTGTTTATTTTATTAATAATAATTCTATAATTTAACGGAAGATTTTTTTTGCGAGCTTTTTATTTCATTTTTTTTTTTTTTTTTTACAGCAAGAATTTTATTTTTTATTTTTAGAAAATTGAAGTACGGATATTCAGTGTTATGGTGTCGTCCTTTTATAGGTGATGTAGATGTAGTAATGTTATGGGGACTACCTTTTCTTTTGTTTTTTCTTTTATTTTAAGAAAATACTCTTTCTGTCTTACTCATAATTTTTTTTTTTTTTGTACGAGAATAAAGACGAGAGTGATATTGGTGAATAAAACAGCGTATTTGAGCTTTAGTGGGTTAAAATTTTGCTATTTAAACTAATATCTCTATATGAACGGGACAAATAAAAATAGAAATTCTTTTACGAATGGAACGAAGGGAGTAATAAATAAAGTGAAGAAAAAATAAGTAGTAATGGAGTACATATCCCACTTCACAAATAGTAAGACGAATTTTTTTAAGATACTAGTATTAAAGATAAAAGAGTCATTTTACTAAAATAATATTCCTATTTTTGGCCATCATACTAATATATGTGACATCCTAAACGGAATGGAGTATAAGCTATTGTACAAAGTACTTGTGATTCGTATTACATAAAAGTAGTTGGTGTCGTATAGTTTCTATCCGCTCGTATAATATTGTGCGGAGATAAGCTTTATGAGGCCACACAAACATAGCATATTGCAACATTGTAGAAATTTCATATGCAATGTGTGGGTGAAGGTTTGGTGACAGGGGTTACGTTTTAGAACCAGTTGTTTCGCATTCGAATTCCCGAGATACGACTTTTAAATTTTATGTTAATTGTTGAAACAAAAGTAGCTACCAGATGATATAATTCAATGCAATTTTATTTTAATTAATTACGGTTAATATTGGTAATATCTCTTTAATTGGGCTTTACTACTATGAATAATTGTTTTCACATTTCTAGGCCCAAGTAAATAATTTACTGGCCCACTATAGGATTCTTTTGGGCCTATAATTTCTATGTCCAATATAAATGATTGGGTGTGTTACAGTCTATGAACAATATTTTTTTTTTTAAAGAAAATATTGAGAGTTAGAAAAGGAATGAGTAGATTAAAATAGCGTTTGGGTCCAGTTAATATTCCATACGTTTACATTAATTTGACACTTTCATAAAAGGTTATGAGACAAATCAGAGTAAACGAAGAGGGTGGCACAATAGTTGACACTTTGGACGAACATGAAGAGGAAAATAAACAATATAGAGATGAAGATCTGGTTTTTAGCAAGATATTTTTTCAATATCTTGCCGTGCCTCAGGGCCAAAAAACAATTCACTAATTAGAGAATGAAAAATACAAGTTGAGGTGAAAGGCAAATCAAAAAGCCTAGCACAATACTTCTAACTATCCACTAAGCCAGTTGTATTATGCTAAGTATTATCTCAACAAAACCGGATATACTCGACTAAATCTATCATATCAGCTCTATATCCGTATCTTCTTCAACTGAGAATTCTTCTTTATATAGGGCTTCTTAAACTTGATGGCCAAGTAGAGGTTGTTAGGCATGATCCATGATCTTCTCCAACTAACTCCACTTTGTGCTCTTCAAGTCTTCTCCCCCTTTCTTCTCAACTGAAGACGTTAGATCTTCCTCCTTATCTTGATTGAATTCGTGTTCCCCACTCTTCTCAACTGTATAGACTCGGTCAAGCCTTTACAACGTCTCCGTTGTGGTTAACATTGCGGTTACCTCTGATCCAGGCATTGTATCTTCAACAAAAAGAAAGACAAAACAAAATGAAGGAATTTAATGGAGTTAAATTCCAACAAACTCCCTCGTTTTGTCTTTCTTTAAAAACTCTCGCAGTGCAGCTCCCCCTTTCTCCATGTTGGTCAATTCACGATAGTTGGGTCATTTCTTTCGTCTAGTTTTAACACCTTCTTGAATATCACCAATGACTTGTGATAAAGGATGATATTTCTTGATATGGCTTGGAGGACTGTATATGCTAGAATTAATGCGCCAACTTCCTCTCCTTCTTGACTTCTTGCCACGTTTTTGTTGTTTGAATGAACAGGGGTCTCCACAGAGCCTTGATCAGCGGGGGTTGCAGAGGAATCCTTCGGGACGATCGTAATCTCCCTTTCCGATGGTCCTTCTTCTTTGATTTCAGCATCACCTTGGCAATATTGCTCCAAAATTGTCCAAGCCTCCTTGGCAGATTCGCACTTCATCACAAGCTTAAACATTGTAATATCAAGTGAAGAGCGGATCGCATTGAGAGCTTCATTGTTGAACTTCGCAGCATCCTTCTCCACTCTTGACCATTCACTCATCGGCGTGCAAACAACATCTCCTCTGCTATTTCTCTTCATTGGATGAGACCACCCATTCTGAATCGCAATCCAAGCCTTCACATCAATGGATTTGATGTAGTGCCTAATTCGAACTTTCCAAAATGGATAATTTGTACCGTAAAAAACGGGAGGAGTACAAAATGCAGGGTTTGTGAGATCCATTGTAGGGACTGCACCAGGACCGTTACTCAGTATGTCGAGTGTCGGCTCTGATACCACTTGTTGGTATGGGGAGTGGGGGTAGAAACAGAGGTTGGAACAAAGGGTTGCCTATTGAGTGCCTTGTTAAACAATGACACGGCGGAACGATGAAAATACAAAGACATCTACAATGGATGGCACAATAGTTGACACTTTGGACGAACACGAAGAGGAAAATAAACAATATAGAGAAGAAGATCTGGGTTTTTAGCAAGAGTTTTTTTCAATATCTTGCCGTGCCTCAAGGCCAAAAAACAATTCACTAATTAGAGAATGAAAAATACAAGTTGAGGTGAAAGGCAAATCAAAAAGCCTAGCACAATACTTCTAACTATCAACTAAGCTAGTTGTATTATGCTAAGTATTATTTCAACAAAACCGATATACTCGACTAAATCTATCATGTAAGCTCTATATCCGTATCTTCTTCAACTGAGAATTCTTCTTTATATAAGGCTTCTTAAACTTGATGGCCAAGTAGAGGTTGTTAGGCATGATCCATGATCTTCTCCAACTAACTCCACTTTGTGCTCTTCAAGTCTTCTCCCCCTTTCTTCTCAACTGAAGACGTTAGATCTTCCTCCTTATCTTGATTGAATTCATGTTCCCCACTCTTCTCAGCTGTATAGACTCGGTCAAGCCTTTACAGCGTCTCCGTTGTAGTCACCATTGTGGTTACCTCTCTGATCCAGGCATTGTATCTGCAACAAAAAGAAAGACAAAACAAAATGAAGGAATTTAATGGAGTTAAATTCCAACATATCGTAATAGAGCTAGCAGAAGGAAGGTAATGTTTATTGATGTAGTATGCGTACAAAGTATCCAAAGTGTGAATAAATCCTCTAACTCTAACATAGCCTCTATTTATATACAAGTATTAGAGTTTTACTCTAATAAGGACTCCTTCAAGTCTGTCTCCTACTTGTGATATACATTCGAGTCTTGTACGTGTCTTAAGACTCGAATTACGGTAGTTGAAGGAGTTCTTCACGGGCCAAGCTTGTTGTGGGCCGAATTGCATAGGCCGAGCTTCGTTGTTGTGTCTTATTTATATTGGACTCAGTGCTCGAATCTAATAATTGGGCCGTATCCTATCAGTGACCTTTAGAACACCGCCCATATCCTCTCACGAAATAGGTTAAATCAAAGCAAATAGAGGGAGTATTATCTTGACCCAAACGCTATTTTAAATCTTCTCACTTTCCTTTTCCAACTCCAAAAAAAAGAAAAATGTTCATAGACCGTAATACACCCATCTTTTATATTGGGCTTAGGAATTCTAGGCCCAAAAGAATCCTTTAGTGGGCTAGTAAATTATTTAGTTGGGCCTAGACATGTGAAAAGAAATTAATCATATTAGTAAAGCCCAATTAAAGAGATATAGCATATGTGAATAGTAATTGATTAAGTCTGCGTTCTCTTTGATTCGAAAGAAAATGAGAGATAATTAAAGAGAAATTCACCCTTTAAATCACACCTTTTTCGTCACCTTTTTTCATCTTTTATCAATGAAGAGGAATTTTTACTCCTAAAATTGGAGAAAATATTTGCAACACCAAATTAATGAGATAAGGGTGATTCATACATTCTTTTTTTTCTTTTTTTTTTTTCCTTTTTTTTTTCGTATCAAAGATAATACAACCTAAAATTAAATTGCATTGAGTTACATCGTCCGATTCCGGTAGCTTCTTTGACACCTTTTCTTTTATTATTATTTTCTTCTTCATTTTTTCAACAATTATTTGGAAATTTAAGAGTCACGTATCGAGGATTCGAACTTGAAACATTTGGTTCTAAAATTTAACCCCCTATCGCTAAATCTTCGTACACATTGCATATGAAATTTCTACAATGTTGCAATATGTTACTCCCTACATCTCATTATAAATGAATAAATTATATTTTCGTCTGTCTCATTTCATATAGGGATACTACCTTAAATAGTAAAATTTTAACAAACTAAAATTTATTCACACTACTTTATTCACCACTATTACTCTCATTTTAATTTTATGTCGTGAAAAAATTATCCCTTTATAAATGAGACGGAAAGTGTATGTTTGTGTGCCCTCATAGAGCCTATCTCCACATTCAACGGGTTTGGATCCCCTGCTGTGGCTATCATGCACAGCAGGGTGTTGTGCATGTAAACGGCTAAAAAAATTAGAAGTAGCAGATGATTATTTGTATTTAATTCTTTTTTAGAGCAAGCATATGCAGAAACATATATTTGTATCTTATACTCTTATTAACATTTATTATAAACATGGATGAGTAGTTGCTATTGTGTTGGTAGTGAATTTAATTTTTTGTGTTAATACCATTTTATGTGTTCTACAAAGAATTGACAAATCAATAAAAATTATTCTCCAAAAGATGAATTTCGGATCATTTAATCTAATTTATCCTTACACAAATAATTATAAATTATCTAATATTAAATTAAAAAAAAAAAGAATTTCATGTCATTCATGTCATTTCCACCTCATTATTACAAACTAGAAAAAAAAAATGATTATCCACACTTTAAGAGACACCTTTATTCACACACACACATATATATATATATATAGGGATTGGTTCATATGCTAACCATATTAGTTAGTGAGAACTAAGAACCAATCTAGACCTTCCATCTTATTAGATTAGTGGTTAGGATTTATTCCTGAAAATTAATTAAAAAATGCATATTTTGTTTAGGAAAGGGTATTAGTGTAATCTTCATTTATTTGTTCCATATTTTAAGGGATTAATTGCTCATTTATTATTCTCTCATACTTTTAGCCTTCCGTAATCTTCTTCCTCTTCTTCTTCTTCTTCTTCTTCTTATTATTATTACCGTGTAATTTAATTTTCGAGTTGCACTCTCTGTTTATTTTATTTATTACTAGTATTATTTTTTTTTGTAATTTTCATATACAGGTTATTAAGCATGAATAAATAAGAAAATATCATATAAGCATAATTATTTAAGCATAGGAATATGTCTTAGTTGCATTTAATCATAAATAAATAGGAAGATAGCATATAAATATGGTTATTTAAGCATAGGGATGGGTCTTAGTTGCATTCGAATATTCATTGTCATTCACGATATTTAAACATGAATTGATATAAAAATCAAATAGCATGTAATTTTCATATACAAGTGATTAAGCATAAATAAATAGGAAGATAGCATGTAAATATGATTATTTAAGCATAAGAATATGTTATAGTTGCATTCGACTATTTCTCTGTGTTTTTTTATTCTAGTTTTTGGTAATTTTCATATACAAGTTATTAAGCATAAATAAATAGGAATATAGCATATAAATATGTTTACTTAAGCATAGGAATAGGTTTCTAGTTGCATTCGAATATTCATCTATGTTATTTTATTTTATTTTTTGTAATTTTCATATACAAGTTATTAAGCATAAATAAATAGGAAAATAGCATATAAATATGATTTTAAGCATATGAATAGGTCTTAGTTGCATTCGTATATTCATCTATTTTTTTTCTAATCCTTTTTTTTTTGTAATTTTAATATACAAATTATTAAGCATAAATAAATAGTTAGATAGCATATAAATATGATTATTTAAGCATATGAATAGGTCTTAGTTGCATTCGAATATTCATCTATGTTTTTTTTTTTTTTTTTTGTAATTTTCATATACAAATTATTAAGCATAAATAAATAGGAAGATAGCACATAAATATGATTATTTAAGCATATGAATAAGTCTTAGTTGCATTCGAATATTCATTGTCATTCACCATATTTAAACATGAATTGATATATAAAAAAAACATGTAATTTTCATATACAAGTTATTAAGCATAAATAAATAGGAAGATAGCATATATATATGATATTTAAGCATAAGAATAGGTCTTAGTTGCATCGAATATTTATGTTAATTAATAGGATAATTAGTTTTATGAAGTGACGACAATCTTGGAAAACGTAATCTTTTCTTTTCTTTTCTTTCCTAAATCACCCTTTAAAATTTGAAATAATTCATTAAATAAGTAAAATAGATAATTTGAGATTTAATATGCACCATTAGATTCTATAAAATGAATGGATAAGATTGGTTCTTAGTTCTCAAGATTTATACCATCTCCCATAAGAACTCACCCCTATATATATATATATATATATATATATATATATATATATATAAGGGATTGGTTCATATGAGAACCATATTAGTTTGTGAGAACTAAGAACTAATATCCACCATCCATTTTAATAGATGGGTGGTTCAGATTTATTTATGGAATTTAATGTAAAAAAGGCAGTTTTATTATTTAATAGGGGTATTAAAGTAATCTTTATTTTTTGTTCCACAATTAATGGGATTAATTGTATCTCATTTATTTTCTCTTTCATACATTCATAAAAATTATGCGTACCGTATTTCTCAATTAATTTTCTTCTTCTTTTTATTCAAACTGATACTACAAAATTATTATGCATTTTTACGACCATGCTTATCTAGATATAAAAGTGTGCTTTTTACATATATTTTTATGCTTTTATATTTAAAAAAATATATGATTGCGTGTAATTTAATTTTCGAGTTGTACTCTCTGTTTATTTATTTATTTAATTTTTTTTATAATTTTCATATACATGTTAAACATGAATAAATAGGAAGATAACATATAAACATGATTATTTAAGCTTAGGAATAGATCTTAGTTGCACTCGATTTTTTTTCTCTATAATTTTCATATACAGGTTATTAAGCATAAATAAATAGGAAGATAGCATACAAATATGGTTATTTAAGCATACAAATAAGTCTTAGTTGCATTCGAATATTCATCTATGTTTTTTTTTTATTTTGTTTTTTGTAATTTTCATATACAAGTTATGAATGAATAAATAGGAAGATAACATATAAACATGATCATTTAAGCAATGGAATAGGTCTTAGTTGCACTCGATTTTTTTATTCAGTTTTTTTTTTTTTTTTAATCTTCATATACAAGTTATTAAGCATAAATAAATAGGAAGATAGCATAAAAATATGGTTATTTAAGCATAGAGACGAGTCTTAGTTGCATTCGAATATTCATTGTCATTCACGATATTTAAATATATTAATATAAAAAACAAAAAGCATTTAATTTTCATATACAAGTTATTAAGCATAAATAAATAGGAAGATAGCATATAAATATGATTATTTAAGCATATGAATAGGTTTTAGTTGCATTCGACTATTCATCTCTTTTTTTATTCTAGTTTTAGCATTCTTCATATACAAGTCATTAAACATAAATAAATAGGAAGATAACATAAAAATATGATTACTTAAGCATATGAATAGGTCTTAGTTGCATTCGAATATACATCTATGTTTTTTTATTCTATTTTTTGTAATTTTCATATACAAGTTATTAAGCATAAATAATTAGGAAGATAGCATATAAATATGATTATTTAAGCATGGGAATAAGTCTTAGTTGCATTCGAATATTCATCTATGTTTTTTTAATTCTATTTATTTTGTAATTTTCATATACAAATTATTAAGCATAAATAAATATGAAGATAGCACATAAATATGATTATTTAAGCATAGGAATATGTCTTAGTTGCATTTGAATATTCATTGTCATTCACCATATTTAAACATGAATTGATATATTAAAAAAAAAAAGCATTAATTTTCATATACAAGTTATTAAGCATAAATAAATAGGAAGATAGCATGTAAATATGATATTTAAGCATAAGAATAGGTCTTAGTTGCATCGAATATTTATGTTAATTAATAGGATAATTAGTTTTAGGAAGTGGCGACAATCTTGGAACGTGTAATCTTTTCTTTTATTTTCTTTACTAAATTGCCCTTTAAAATTTGAGATAAATCATTAAATAAGTAAAATTAATAATTTGAAATTTAATATCCACCATTAGATTCTATAAAATGAGTGGATAAGATTGGTTCTTAATTCTCAAGATTGATATCATCTCCCATAAGAACTCACCCCTATATATATATACTAGTTTACTGCCCGTCGAAAATCGACGGGTGCTAATTACTTTAAAAATCGAAGGGTGCTAATTACTTTTAACGTTATATATTTTATCAGCGAAATTTATTTACAAATATTTTATACTACAATTTGCGATTTTTATGTACTCACAAACAATAAAAAGAATTTAAGAATAATAAATATGAAGAACCAATTCAATGTCAATTCATATTATATTTAAATCTTCGACGTTTAAAGACTTATAAATCAATTTGGTGCCGAAAAAGACATAGCCAAGTTCCTCGTGAAATATATATATATATATATATATATATATATATATATATATAGGGAGTGGTTCGTGTGCAAATAAATCCTTGCGTGAGAAAATGAGAAAGATGCTTAAAACTATCCAAAATCATGCTTAAGTCAGTATATATTTATGCTTACAACACCATTATGCTTTTTAATGTACAAATGCATGCATGCTTAAACCTAGTCATGCTTATAATACCTTATAATCATGCTTAAATCAATTACAGCCATAGATCAAATTAAGATCAATGGTCCAAATCTATTCCTATTTCTCACACCAGGACTTATTTTTAGTCCGGACTTATTTCTCACACCAGGACTTATTTCTATATAAAAGTGATACAAAAATACTTAAAGTAAATGAAACAATATAAATATTATATAAGAAATCCGGACTAAAATAATATGACCGGCTCCTCTTCTACAAAGCTATTGAAGTTTGAGCCTAGTCTTCCTCCTGCAATTTACTCTCCTATAAATCAAGAAAATTTAATCGTAGAAAATAAGATCCAAATATAATAATTTTATGTATACATTATTAATATTTGTATTGATAATTACCTCACAACTTTTGAAATATTTCGGTGTACACAACAATAGTTGTGGTGTTGGAGCTATTGTCATCTTCATTACATATCAAAATTTTGAGACATTTTTTCCTAGTGATTATCGATATTGCGACATAAAAGAGTTCATGGCTGAAGACCGTTTTTGGTAGGTATAACGTCCCTACGTTAGAGAGGGATTGTCCTTGACTCTTATTTATTGTCATAGCAAAGAAACAGACAGTGAAAAATGTCTCTTTTTCAATTTAACAGGTAACTTAATTTGATCTGATGCTGTTATTGTTACTCTTAAAATTGGAAACTCTTACATTTGTAAATATTAATTATATAAAATACTATGATATATTTCAATCTCATCACACAATATCTATCTTATATTTAGTTTTATACTGTATACTACTACTACTATCTATGCGTATCATATAAGTATTGGCTTAATTATATTTTTTAAATTAAATTAGTAGAAGAATACATAATTATATGAAGTTGTCGATTATATTTTGAAAATAGATGCATTTGTTTTCCGTTAAAATTCAATACAAATTACTTTAACGTTATTTTAAAGAAAAAAATATAAATGAAATGATTAAAATATGGCAAGTTGCCCGTTGTTTATTGTATTAAATATAAAAGAAGAATATTAAAATAAATCAAGTCACCCGTTGTTTATTTTTAATAAAACAAAAATGTCAAAGAGGGTCTCAAATAGTTATATTGGTTTATTTCGTCGTCGACTTTTTAACACATTAAAATATATGTCAAAACTGTCAAAACACAAATAAAAAAGGCAACCGTGCTTAAATACTTGGTTTAAAATTTCAAAATATAGAAAGGGCATGAAGCTTTTAAATTAATTATTAAAATTAATTATCAGATTATACGTTTTAAATAACTTAGAAGAATTCTATACGAATATAACTTTAAATAATATTTTATTAATATCATCTTCTTCTATATCTATATCTATCTATACATATATATATATATATATATATATATAATATTTAGAAGAATTATATTTTGTAATAAATTGAATTTTTAGATAAATATGAACGAAGATCATAGGAAAGCGCCACGTAGGCATGTGAATTAACGTAGTGTTCCGAATCCGCATCGAAAATCGACGGTTGTTAATTATTTTTAACATTTAGATATTTTATCAGTGAAACTTATTTTTAATAATTCATACTATAATCCTCGAATTTTATTTACTTACAAACAACATCAAAATAAGTCAAGTCGTCTGTTGTTTATTTTAATAAATAAAATATGTCAAAGAGAGTCCCACATAGTTATAATCAATTTTAACAACAATATTCGATATGAATCACTTTATATTACCACTTTTAGGTAGCTCGTTGTTTATTATAATAAAAATAAAATGTCGTTACATCGAAAATAAGTCAAACCGCCCGTTGTTTTTTTTAATTAAAAAAATGTCTAAGAGAGTCTCACATAGTTATACTCAATTTTAACTCAATATTCGATATAAATCACTTTATATTGCTTTTTTTAGGTAACCCGTCGTTTATTGAAATAAAAATAAAAATGTTGTTACATAAAAAATAAGTCAAGCCGCCCGTTGTTTATTTTAATTATAAAAAAATATGTCATAGAGAGTCTCACATAGTTATAATCAATTTTAACGTTAATATTCGATATGAATCACTTTATATTTGTTATTTGCTATTGCTACTTTAAGGTAAAATATGTAGGATTATATTATATTTTTCTATTATATACATAGAATTGTCACCCGTTGTTTATTTTAATAGAAAGAAAATGCAAAATGTCGTCAAATCAAAATAAGTCAAGTCGCCCGTTGTTTATTTTAATAAATAAAATATGTCAAAGAGAGTCTAACATAGTTATAATCAATTTTAACAGCAATATACGATATGAATCACTTTATATTTCCACTTTTAGGTAGCCCGTTGTTTATTGTAATAAAAAAAATGTCGTTACATCAAAAATAAGTCAAGTCGCCTGTTGTTTATTTTAATTATAAAAAATATGTCATAGGGAGTCTCACATAGTTATAATCAATTTTAACGTTAATATTCTATATGAATCACTTTATATGTGCTATTTTATATTGCTACTTACGATATGAATCACTTTATATTGCCACCTTTAGGTAGCCCGTTATTTATTGTAATAAAAAAAATATCGTTACATCAAAAATAAGTCAAGCCGCTTTAAGTAAGAAAATATATAAAAATAGAATTTTTAGAAAAATACATAATTTACAATATTATATACACAATATTTACGTTAAAAATATATAAAAATAGAATTTTTAGAAAAATACATAATTTACAATATTATATACACAATATTTACGTAAATAATGTATAATAAATTACATGGGATATATACATACATGATTTACAATATATTACTATATATACATGATTTAAGTAAAAAAACATATAAAAAATAGAATTTTTAGATAAATAGGAACGGAGAGCATAGAGAGCGCCACGTAGACACGTCGATTAACGTGGTGCTCCGAATCCGCTTTGCTATTATATATAAAAGGATATGTGTGTGTGTGTGTGTGTGTGTGTGTGGGGGGGGGGGGGGGGGGGGGGGGGGGGGGGGGGGGTAAATACTTTAAGATTTTTCCACACATAAATGTATGTGTGGCTAAAAAGTTTTCTCTACAGAATTTGGTCACACATAAGCATACTTTTAGCGACATTTACAAGTGCGGGTAAAAATCTAATTTCTTGTAATTGGTTCTTTTATTATTAATTTTACTTTATATATTTTGCTAATTATTCTTTTTTATTTGTAAAATTCGACAGTTTGCTTATTTTGTTTTATGTTTTATATTTCAATAGGGTTAATTATTCCATTTTTATTTTTACTACTGTATCTATTAAATTTATAATTAATCATTTTCCTTGGCTTTGTGTTTTAAAAATATGTTATTTTTATTTTTAGGCTAATTATTTTAACTAGGATTAATTAATCTATAATTAGGTTATATAATCCTTATAGTATTTAAAAACTTAACTAACTATTTAATCAATACCACTATTAAATTATCAATTATTATATTTATTATATTAAAATATCCTGCAAGCATATCTCAAGAAAAAATTTAGGGAAAAAAAAGAGAGTGAAAAGAACGACATAGTATTAGCTTTAAAACGGGATTAATTATCACTTAGGTTGCGATCTCTTTGATGCGAAAGAAAATGAGAGAAAAGAGAAAATTACTCTATAAATTTCACCTCTTTTCTCACCTTTTATAAATGAGGGGGAGATTTTACTCCTTAAATTATAGATAATATTTTCAACACCAAATTGGAGAGATAATATTTTCTCTCCATTGTAGTGCAAATGAAGGGGGAAAATAGAAAAGGTGATAAAAGGGGTGGGATTTATAGGGTGAATTTTTTTTTTTTCTCTCCTTTTCTTTCACATCAAAGAGAACGCAACCTTATAGCACAACCTTTGGCATGACCTTTTAAAAATATAAACATGACCCAAACTTTGTTTATTTTCTACACTTATGGCTTGATCTTTTAAAAAAAATATAAAAATGGTCTGAAATTTGTTCCTTTCTTACACTTATGGTCCGAGAACATATTCCAGATAATTGAACGTTGACTAGGCTCGCCAGAATCCTACGCAAATAATATGCTAGTCACATCAAAAAAAAAATTAAAAAAAAAAAAAAAAAGCTTTCTTGTTTTTGTCCTGCTACGTTTTATTTCATGATCAACTTTAAGACATCAAAAGTAAATAAAAAATAAAAAAATAAAAAAAAAACTTTTTTTTTCTTACGTTTATTTAGTAGTTTCTATTTGCATATTACTAGTAACACACCCACGCGACGCGTGGGGATTTTATATGCTATATGATTAGTTAATTTTAAGTATGTAGAAGTATTTCGAGTCTCACCCTGAGCATATTGAATTAGAATATGTTAATATTACCATTAATATAAGTGTCTCCAATTGAACCATGGGGCCGAGCTGACATGATTACCCCTTAAAATAATATCACATGATTGACCATTGCTAAAAAAAAAGTGCGTATAAGTCTTATGAGCGAGAGGAAATATTATTTTGCATTAGAAAAAGTTTATAACTAAGTTATTTTTTCTAAATAAAATAAATATTGAACTCATATTTACCATCATTTTCATAACACTCTAATTTATATAAGTAACCGTTAATTTTTCTTATCACCTATATTTTAAATTTCATTTAGCCATTTATTTTGTGCTTCTCTATCATATTTTATCTTACACTTCATGATCAATGTAGGATCTTCAATTGTGATAGAATTCCTCATTACATAAGCAAAAGTGCAAAACTATTGATAAATTTTAAAAAAAAAAAATTGTTGTCCTAAATTCTAGTTTTATAGATATATATAGCACAAAAAAAAAGTATAATCCTTTTACACACTCAAACCTCAATTGACTCATACCCACAATCTTTCTTTGGTAGCTAAATGCTAGATAAAAGAAGACAAATCAATCAAAGTGTGAATGTGTTGCATAATTTTAGATTATATAGGCACATAATAAATATTGAAAATAAATTAATTTGTTTCCCAAAATCTTATTTTTGTAACCTCTAAAGTTAATTGACTTATTACAACTATTGATGTACATTTATGATATAATTAATTAAATTTATATGATATAATTACTAAAAACATTACAATTATGTGTGTATGAACAAATATAATTAAGTTGGGTGAGTGTTCTCTACAATTTTTTATTTTATATAGGCATAGAACATAATACAAAAATATGAAAAATAATTAATAATAAATGTGATTTCCTTGAATCTTGCTTATGTAACATCTTACATCAAAATATTAAGGTTGAAAATAGTTATTTACATTTACGATATACTATACATAAATCTATTTCCCCCAAAATAATGTATTAAAAAATATATTTTAATTACTTCTTAATTAATTATTTCATAATCACAGGTTAAATCAAATTTACTATTTATAGGATTACGAAAATTACTAAATAGGACAATCCGTAGCTGCTAATAGTATATAGATTCTGTTATCAAAGTAGACAATAGCAATGGTTAATTTAGTGGAGTAAAATGCATAAACTAAATGAAAAGGGAGAAAAAAAAAAAAAAACAAAAGGCAAAAAAAGAAAAGAACGGAGACACGAATGAAAAATAAAATGAATGAAGAGGCAAAAAATTTGGAGAAGGTAAAGGAAAAAAAAAGAAGAAGAAGATCTATAAAAAAAATTGGCTTAAAAAGTTCTTTCTTATTATGGTGGGTAAAAAATTATTTTTATGATTGTATGGAAATGGCTAATTTTATTTACTCCTCCCTCGAGTCTTCTAAGTTGTTACAATTTTTTTATTACTCCCTCCGTTCTACACTAATTGTCCATTTTTTTTATTGGAACGTCTCATTTAATTGTCCACTTACTAAAAATAGACAATTTATACTTTCACATCTAATATAATATAAACCCCTCTATATCTTCTTGCGTTGGTTATTGTGTCATTTGTCTAGTGGACAATTGTCATGGGACATGGGGAGTATTCGTTGTAATCGTTTTCGAGAGTCTTGACCATGAGTGTTAAAATAACTCAAGTAAGATTCTTTTTTTCTTTTAGAGTTACTACACCTAAAAATTTAGGTTGCGTTCTCTTTAATGCGGAAGAAAAATGAGAGAAAAGAAAAAAAATCATCTTTTAAATCTTACCCTTTCGTCACCTTTTATCTTCAATGAGGAACAATTTTACTCCTTAAATTGAAAAAATATTTACCACCTATTGGTGAGATAATATGTTATCTTCATTATAGTGCAAATGAAGTGAAAAAATGAGTCAAATGTGAGAAAAGGTTATAAATAAGAATGATTTAAAGGGTGAATATCTCTTTTCTTTCACATCAAAGAAAACGCAACCTTATTCTAGAACTCATCTAAGCATTCATTCGATCTACTGTTGCAAACATATGTATTATATAATTAATTCCTTAATTTTTATAATAATTTATGTGAAATATTTCTTTAAACATTAAATTCATTATTCACCAAATAAAACCTCATCCATATTGACTATAAAAGATATGTCACATTTTACTTACTAAAAAGTAAATATACAATTCAATTGACCATGTTATATGCAATGAATTGAAATTATTAATTAAGTTAGTTATTGTTGTCCTTGTGCATCTATATATATACATCAACATGTGAGATAGATAATAATAATTTAAATGTAATATATATTGGGATTTATATAAAGGGGCACACTCCTGTCAGCCCGGCCTCACCGTGAGGCCGGATTAAGATTGACACTTTTGTTTATAAAGATTGACACTTTGAAACATTGACACTTTTGTTTACAAAGATTGGCACTTTTGAACATTGGCACTTTTATTCATAATAATTGACACTTTTACGAAAAATACGTTAATAATGAATATTAATTTCATGTTATGAAATAAATAATATATATATATATATATATATATATATATATATATATATATATATATATATATATATATATATATATATATAATAATAATATAAACCATAATATCAAAACATTATAATAACAGTCGATAAAAAAATATAAAATTTTCGATATCAAATTGATTGGCACTTTCATTCAGAACAATTGACACTTTTATTCATGAAGATTGACACTTTTGCTGGAGAATTATATATCCTAAGTTTCAATTTATAATCCATATTCAACCTTGTAAAATTGAAGTTAAATACTAAACAATAATTATAAAATCCTAAATTGATATATGAACCCTATAAAGTAATTTTAAAATTACTACATACATATAAATTACGTATAAATTTTTATTTATAAGATTGACACTTTTGTTCATAAAGATTAGCACTTTTATTAACAAAGATTGGCACTTTACCTAAACGGTCGGGTCAACACGGACCGGGTCGGGTTGACCCAAACCGAAATCAGGTCAACGGGTCGGGTTGACCCAAGTCAAACCGGGTCGGGCCGGGTCAACGGGTCAGGTCGGTGGGTCCAGCCGCATGGTACGGCTGGCCGCACCCAAGTTTTTGCCTTATATAAATACTCCTCGTACATTCATCTCTATGATCAATGGTACTAAATTAAGTACTATTAAAAAAGAAAGCAGATTATGAGCACATAAATAACTTTAAAACATTTTCTCGATTTCAATTGTACATGCAATATCAAGTACTAATAAGAATAACATAATTTGTTTTTTTTTTTTTTTTAAAGGCACTGCTTTAATAAGCAAAAGAACAACCTAATCGATAATAAGGAACACCATAGTATTTTTACATGTACAAAACAAATATAAGCAACATTTAAATCAACAATAAATAACAATATTTTAATAAGTAGTATTCCGTAACTCATAAAAAATATAAGCAAATCTTAAAATAATATTGTACTCAGTAAGAAATTAGTGTAAACAAAAATTAAGCAAAGCAACACTATTTTTTTTATAGTTACACAAACAAAACATAAGCAAAATAGTGTTATTTTTCATACATATATGATGCTACACTAAATACATGAAGAAAATAAATATAGATTATCAATACTAAAACTTGCAATTGGTTGTGAGACTGGTACATATTGTTGTGAAGTAGTTGATGATGAAGATGATAAAATTCCTTGTACATATATTAAATATGAATAGCTTCGTATTTAAGAGTCGACGGAAATAAAAGTCACATTGAGTAAACTTTGATTGGTTAAATGGGGGCTTTATAGCAAGAGAAGAGAAGATGATATACATAAAGTTTTTGAAAATTTTGGGCTGTAATTTATCCATAATTTGCGCTATAAATTAATTGGATACATTATATTTTAATAAATTGTATTCAATCGTAATTCGCTCAGTTTTATTACTATTAGAATTCCTACTGTTCGAAAGGAGGGGAAAAAACTAAGGTTTCTATTAGTTATTGGAAGTTATACATTAAATTGCTTACTAAGTGATATTTTTCCATGAATTGAGAAATAATTGGAGCTTACTATTTATATTATAAAGGAGTTGCTAAAAGTGGCATTCCGTAATCTTTTTCAGAATATTGAGAATACATACAAGTCTTCACCATATATCAATTTCCAAAAGTATCTATTGTGTTTATCAATTCTTCCAATCGGTCTCAAGATTACCAACTAAATTTTACAAAAAAATTAAATATGAAAAAAAAGGAATTTCATAATTCAAGTGTTTTTAGTTGGTTACTCACAATCGCTTAAATCTCTCAAATGTCATGAGTTTGGTTTTTTTTAAAAATGAACAAAATGACGTAGAGTAGTATTCTCGTAAAAATCTAATTAGGAAGGGAAAAAAAAAAAATCCCAAATATTAATAGTTTAAAAGGGGAAAGCAGAGACCACCACAAACTGAAAATTATAATATGCAGCAATTATTAACTCTTTGTCAACCTCCTGCTAGTCTTCATCTTTGTCATCCATATTTTTCTACATCACAATCCTTGATCATCCAAGTTTATCACCATAGTGCAGATCAGCAAAAATATAAGAGCAAATTCAATTAGTTTTCTACAATTGTTAAAACATAAAAAATAGAAATAGAAATAAAATGAATTGTTAAGTGCTTTCGGTTGTAGAATCCTTACTTGATTATATAGACACAAACAATGATAAAATAGGGAAATAATTAATTAGTAGTCCTAAATATTGGTTTTGTAACGTATATAATTAATTGATTGTTTGAAAATCATTAATATACATTTATGAGGGTTTAATGGGTGCGGGTGTACTACACTCACCCCTCACATTATATTATTATATTAATAAAATTAAGGAGGAATTATATTATTATTTTAATTATAATATGAGATGTGAATGTATTACACTTACACCCACATAAGAATTTCCCCATTTATGATATACTAATTATAATAATCGCTTCCAAATTTGGCTAGTAGAAAATTATAGAAATCTAAAGTTACTAAAAGAGGTAGTTCCATATATGCTATTAGTATATAGAGTATATAGATATTCCAAACGGCATATTCAAAATTACTTAATACTAAAATAATTCATAACTTAATCAATCAAATTGTTATAATTTTTAGAATTCGAGAACTAACAAAAAAAAAATATTTTGAACAAATTCTAGGTCACGTCTGAATACAATTAGCCAATTTAAAGTCATAATACTAATTATTCTTATATTTTATTTACGATAGATATATATAAATAGACTAATATTATACAGATTACATATAGATAAGGATTGTTTCCTTAATATGAAAATATATTAAAATAGGAGAAAAATGAAAAAAAAAAATGTTTCATTAAATCTTGAGTTTGTAACGTTGCATATTAATTTTTTGATTAAAACTCATTTATGATATACTATCTATAATATTATTTCTATAATATATGAAAATTGATATTAAATTACTTCATAATTAATATTATCATAACTTAGTTAATCTAAAAGTTACTATTTATAAAATAAAGAAGTTACTATAAAAGGCAGCCCGTAGCTGCTATTAGTATATAGATTTTGAGTTTTAAATCCACTTTTTTCCTTGATATTGATGTCTGTTATTTGTTACCTAAGTTTTGCATAAGCAAAATTTAGCAAGGCAAGCCCGACGAGATAAACAAGGCCTTTATAAAAAATCTGTGACAAACATATTATTTAGACAGGATTCCGACGAGTCTAGTCAACCTTCAATTACCTAAAAATTGTTCGCAGGCCACAAGTGTAGAAAATGAATAAAGTAAAAGGTCACACCACAAGTGTGAAAAAATGAACAAAGCTCAGTTTATTTTTATATTAAAAAAAAATAAAAATAAAAAAAAATAAACAGAACAAAAAGTAACTACAGTTGCAACTTGCAACGGTTGGATCATAAGTGATAATTAAACCCATTTAAACAACCACCGCCCAATATGCTGTGTTTTCCAGTAGGGGTCCTCCGACATTCAACCCGTATATTTTAAAACTATTTTTTTACAAAATCGAATGAAAACTGAAAAGCCTAAAAAAAGGATAAAAACAAATGTTTTAAAACCCGGCCAGCAGATCGACCCGGCGAGACCTCCGGGTCACGGGTCAATTGGTCGAACCGGTTGAACCGGGGGTTGAACCGCTCATTAATTAAATAATAAATAAATATAAATATATTATAATCAATTTTTTTTTACTAATTTCATAGCTTTAGTATTAATAGAAATTCATAAAATATAAACAAGAATATTTTTCCACTAAAAAATATAATATCTTAGCTTATGTTTAATTTACTAGTTAAAGCTTTAAATAATAAATAGTAGTTATTTAATGTATTTTATTTTCGATAAAAATACTTTAAATAAGATTTAATACTAATTTCTTACTAAAATTATATAAATATATAATATATTTAACTTATTTGTTGTGATAAGTACTTGTAGGATATATTTTTTTCTATCAAAATAATTTATATGTTTAAATAAAGTTAATCAAAATAATACAATGTAGTAAAAGTGGTGGGATGGAAAAAACATGGTAATTTAAATAGGAGATCATGGGTTTAAATCTCCATAACAACATTAAAAATTTTGTCAAAATTTTGACTCGACCGGTTTTCAAAACCCGCCCCGGTTCGGCAGTTCGGCCGGGTCAACCTGGGTTTCACCGGTCCAATATCGGGTCTCTGCTTCTGCCGGGTTTATGCTATGACCGGACCGGTACCAGGTTCGGTTCCCAGTCAAACCGGTCGGACCGACCGGTCCGGTCCGGGTTTTAAAACATTGATAAAAAAAAATAAAAAAAAAAGTGGTCCCCGCATTATTACTACTACACCACCTTAAAAAAGACGAGCACCACTATTTCATGAGTTTGACATAACACCGAATATCCACACTTCAATTTATCCGGCACCGAGTCTATCTCGCCGACTCGGTGCTGGATAAATACTAAAAAAAAGTGGTCCCTGCATTATTACTACTACACCACCTTAAATAGACGAGCACCATTATTTCATGAGTCTGACATAACATTGAATATCCACACTTCAATTTATCCGGCACCGAGTCTATCTCGCCGACTCGGTGCTGGATAAATACTAAAAAAAAGTGGTCCCCGCATTATTACTACTACACCACCTTAAATAGACGAGCACCATTATTTCATGAGTCTGACATAACACCGAATATCCACACTTCAATTTATCCGGATATCTCACCGACTCGGTGGATAAATACTACTCCCTCCGTTTTTTTTAGATTATTTGTTTTCTATTTTAGGACGTTTTTTTCAAATTGCATAGTTCATTTTAAAGCCCAACAAACGCCACTTTTATCTTTAATATTACATTTAACTTTTAATTCACACCACATATTAATTTTTTTTATTATATTTCTTAAATATCGTGCCGAAAAGAAATAGGTCATCTGAAAAAAATGGAGGGAATAACATTTAATTTAATGTGGACACTTGTAATACTGCAATTTAAAATCTCGCTTCTAAATGAAATAGGATAATTGATTTGAGACGGAAGAAATACTTTTCATGCATTTTTGGAAACACACATCATTCAGCATCACAAAAATATATAATACTTCCTCTATCTCATTCATAAAGGGATCTTTTCTTTTTCGTGACGTCACACTAATATAGAGACCTTTCTCAAAGTAAAAAATTATAACCCAATAAAATTTAAATACATCGCGTTAACCCACTATTTTTTATTTTAACACATTATCATTATTCTCGTTATAATTCTCGTATCGAAAAAAAATGTCAATTTCCTAATGAGTTGGACGGGGTTATGGATTAAAAAGATTACTTGTAAGATTGACTTCCACATAAAGTTGAGGATGGGACTTATTCTCAAAAGAAAAAAGTTAAAAGAAAGGAGCATACTGCATATGCATGTGACTCTAATTATATCCACGTATCGCATTTACCTAGTACTATGTGGATTGCAATTATGATTTTTAAATACACTATTATAAGAGGTTACCTTTTCACGTTTATAATTTTACCTTCATTCTTTTGTAGTTTAATAATTTTAAATATGGTTTATAACTTGCATGTCTAGATAACTAATTAACTATAGTTGATTATTTCATGATACTTTCATCCCTCCTTTTCATAACTAATACTCTCTCCTTCACTTTCTCTCCTTCACTTATAGGAGGAGACGTTTTTTTTTTTTTTTTTTTTTTTTTTTTTTTTTTTTTAATTTATTTATTTATTTATCGATATTGATATGTTTTTTTCACACTTCTTTATAACTAATTTTTTCTCTTATAGGATACTACGACTGTCGTAGTACCCTATAAAAGAAAAAATTCTTAAAAAATCCATTTTAAAAATCATTATCAAGAAGTATGGAAAACATGTCAAATTTATTAAAAAGAAACGTCTCCTCTTGCAAGGGACGGAGGAGTAATATTTATGAAAAAGATGAAAGTTACGTCTGCCATAGTACTTCGTAAAAGAAAAAAATCTTTAAAAATCTATTTTAAAACCATCATCAAGAAATGTAGAAAAACGTATAAAAAATTGACAAAAAGAAATGTTTCATCTTACGAAGGACGAAGGGAGTATTTCATTCATGGTTATCTTCACAATTGTTGATATGCCTTAACCTATATTCGTATATTCAAGTTGGTCGGGTCTTTATGAGTTGTTGGAATTTATGGGCGTTCATTTGTTGTGTTCTTTATTCTCTATTTATATAGTTGTAGACATCAATTTCTGTAATCATTAACATCGTCGTCTAACCAGATGACTTAGCGCACCTGGCCACCGGGTTCCTTCCTTGAAGGAGTGACCCGAGTTCGATCCCTAATGGGAGCAAATTGTGGGAGATATAAGGTGGCTTGGAGATTTTCTAGGAATTTATGTGGGAGCAAATGAGAGATATAAGGTGGCTTGAAGATTTTCTAGGAGTTTATTTGGGAACTTGGTGTACGATAAAAAAAAAAATAATTAACCTCGTCGTCTAATATTATATGCTGGAGATTTTCTAAGAGTTATTGAGAACTTGGCGTACTAACATCTAATCTAACAACTAAAATTTGCCCAATAAAAAAAAAATTAACTTTGTCGTCTAATGTTATAAACAAACCAACAAGTAGGTAAACCACATGATTCTATGTCTTTTTCTCATTCATAAATAATGCAACGCCTTGTCAACAATCTGCAGAAATCTCAAGTAATAATTGATCTGAAAATTATTGAGTGATTAAAAAAGTCACCACAAATCATAATCTCTTATCAAAATCTATACTATACTTAAAAGTGGAGTTTTCATCTTATTTACAAAAATGCCATTTTCCCTCCAAAATTTTATGGGGTCCACCATGTGATGTTGCACATGTGAAATTAGTTCAATTGTTGTTTGATATTGTTGGTTAATTTAAAAGTAAAAAAAAAAAAAAACAAATATTTATTATATTACTCCCTCGACTCTATTGATATAGTGGTAAAAAAATTTCTCGGCATGAGAATTAAGACAATGATAATAGTTTATAAAGTAGTATAAATATGTTTTAGTAGTTTAAAATTTTGTTATATTAAATAATGTCTCTATATCAATGTAGTGGATGAAAATAATAAAAATCCAATATGAATGGACTAAATTAAAAAAAGATTCGGATTTTAATTTTCATACGTACTTCTTATTATACTTGTAATTATATTTACTACTTTCACCTTCTCACTTCAATAGTTATGTATGTCATGATTGTACCAATTCAATAGTTTAATTTTCTAAAATGGAAAAAAATTAACCCTTATGTTCCCTTACCTTTCGCGTCCTAATAAATTAAAATTTAGTGTCGAAAATGAACAAGCTAGCCAGTTGAAGTGAGATGGGGGAAGTATATTAATTTTTTTAGAAGTACTAATATTTTTTGTTAATGAATGAAAACTTTGTTCTAACGTGTATGATTTACTAACATTCTTTCTATATAGGACGTACATGATTTAATGAACTTTTCCTTTTGGGGATGTAAGTCCCCCGGTCACTTTATCACTCATCTTTTTAACATTTTAATACTATTAAAAATATTAAATGGACAACACAATTATTCTACTTTAACACTTTAACATATTAATTTATTAATATATCATCAAAATGTAAAAAAAACTTTTACCCTTTATTTAGGTTTACTAAATCATGGATAGAGGGGTATTAGTTTTTACTTTATTTATACTCACTTCGTCCCGCCTAATAATAGATGATATATATATATATATAGAGAGAGAGAGAGAGGGAGAGAGAGAGAGAGAGAGAAACGATATGCTACTCATCCAATGATGGACACCTCCGCAGGCACCTTCGTCATTTTTTCGTTTCGACGTTATTTTAATTCATTTTTTTCGATTTTAATATATTTTTTTCGATTGTAATATGCTCTAATAATATCTTATAAATTAATATTGAAATCATTAAATCAAAAAAAAAAAAAAATCAAAGCTTAATTTGTTTTATTATTCAGTTTTTGAACTTATAAGGAAAGACGAACAAATCGAGCTTTTATTTTTATTTTGTTTTTTAATTTAATAATTCAAATATGAATTTATAAGGTATTAGAAAATATTGCATTCGAAAAAGTCGAACTAAATAATGACAAAATGAAAAATATATAATCAATGAAAATGAAATTGAACGATAAAAAATAATTATAAACGAAACGAGATTATTGAATCCTAGAAAATAACTAGAAAGCTGAACCAAAACACTGTATTGAAAAAAAAAATAGACATTGAGATTTGTGATTTGGGAGATGGTTGACAACACCAAATCCAAGATAGAGAATCCATGTAAAATACGTCAATAACAAATGTGAATTTTAAAATATAATATTCCATTAATTTATGTTTGTTATTATTGTTGTTGACATATTCCGTGCAACGCACGGGTGTAATACTAGTTTAGGTTTGATAGTACAGTAGTAGTATAAAATCAGGCTACAACACTACTGTTGCATCACGAGAAATTGAAGCAGCATCAATGGAGGAAACCCTTCTCCTCTACGCTTCGTCGGAGCATCTCAACTCCATGTTCGTCCTCGCCGCCTTCATCTCCAACCACCACCCTTCCCTCCCCATCACTATCCTCAGCAACGCCGACGCCTCCGCCGCCGCCTCCCTCTCCGCCGTCCCCTCCATCACCTACCGCCGCCTCCCCCCCGTCGCGCCGCCCCCAAACTCGATCAGTAACCCTATCGAAGCCTTCTTCGAGATCCCCCGCCTCAACAACCCCAACCTCCGCGCCGCCCTCGAGGAGATCTCGCAGAGGTGTAGGATCCGAGCTCTGGTCATCGATTTCTTCTGCAACTCCGCCTTCGAGGTCACGACCGAACTCCAGATTCCGACCTACTTCTACGTAAGCACCGGCTCCGTCGGCGTCACCGTCTTCCTCTATTTCCCCACCGTCGACGAGACCGTCGCCAAGGACGTCGGAGATCTGCACGATTTCCTCGATTTCCCTGGCTGCCCCGCGATTCACTCGTCGGATTTGCCCCAAATCATGTTTTTCCGGCGGAGTAATGTCTACCGGCATGTTTTGGACACGGCGAAGAATATGCGGAAAGCGAGTGGGATTCTAATTAATGGATTCGATGCGATTGAGTTCAGAGCTAAGGAGGCCTTAACCAACGGCCTCTGCGTCCCCGACGGCCCTACGCCGCCGGTTTATTTGATCGGACCGCTGGTGGCGGAGGGGAACGCCAAGAGCGGCGGCGAGCAGCACGAGTGCCTGCGGTGGCTCGACCGGCAGCCGAGTAAGAGCGTGATTTTCCTCTGTTTCGGGCGGAGGGGTTTGCACTCCGGCAAGCAGTTGAGGGAAATGGCGGATGGTTTGGAGAGGAGCGGGTACCGGTTCCTCTGGTCGGTGCGGAATCCGCCGGAGAAGAACTCTCCGGCGACGGATCCCGATCTGGAGGAGCTTCTGCCGGCGGGGTTCCTCGAGAGGACCGGGGAGAGGGGTTTCGTGGTGAAGTCGTGGGCGCCGCAGAGGGAGGTGCTGAGCCACGACGCGGTGGCCGGGTTCGTGACTCACTGCGGGAGGAGCTCGGTGCTGGAGGCGGTGGTGAACGGGGTGCCGATGATCGGGTGGCCGATGTACGCGGAGCAGAGGATGAACAGGGTGGTGCTGGTGGAGGAGATGAAGGCGGCGCTGCCGCTGGAGGAGGAGGAGGGAGGGTTCGTGACGGCGGCGGAGCTGGAGAAGCGGGTGAGAGAGCTGATGGAGTCGAAGACGGGGAGGGATATCCGCCACCGAGTTGGCGAGATGAAAGCCTCGGCGGCGGCGGCGGTGCGGGAGAATGGGTCGTCGGTGGTGGCGCTGCAGAAGTTCATCGATGCCGTTAGTAGTTGATTAAGCGTAGTTTAATTTAATTTGTTTAAGTGTGTGGATTTAGTTGTTTATTTTATTACTATTTCTATAATTAGAAAACGAAAGATTTTTTTGCGATCAACTTTCAGTTTTCTTTCTTTCCTTTTTAAAAAAAAAAAAATTAAAATTGAAGTATGGAACAGTCGGTGTTTTGTCAAGAGCCATTAATGGTGCTTGTCTTTTGTAGGTGATGTAGTATGGGACCACTTTTTTGGTTTTTCCTTTTAAAAGGAAGGACAACTTACACTTTGCAATTGCAAATTTGCATTCGATTTTTCAAAAATAGTGCGAAAATATATGGGGTTGATGGTTAAAAAGTCATTTCGGTGCGAAAACATTTTCATTTTAGTTCGTTATACTTTTACGAGGGACGTGATCGACAGAAACTACTCATATTACGGGAACAGAGGAAATATAAGCTATCGTACAGAGTACTTACAATTTATATTATATGAAAATAGTTGGCGTTACATAGTTTTTACGCACCCCATATAATATTGTGTGAGGCCACACAAGCATAGCATACATCAATATTGTAGAAATTTCATATGACGTCGTGTGTGTGTGAAGGTTTAGCGGTAAGGGTTAAGAAGAAAAGAAGCTACCGGATGATTTAACTCAATTGCATTTTCATCTTAATCAATTGCTATTAATCAATGCATGTTGAACCTAATTGGGCTTTAGTAATATGATTAATTCTTTTCACATTTTTAGGCCCAAATAAATAATTCACTGGCTCATTATAGGATTCTTTTGGGCCTAGAATTTCTAAGCCCCATATAAATGATTGGGTGTGTTATGGTCTATGACTATGACCAATTTTTTTATGCATAAAATGTTCAGGGTTGGAAAAGGAAAGTAGGTAGATTTAAAATAGCGTTGGGTCAGGTTAATACTTCCTCCATTTGCTTATTCGACCCCTTTCATGAGATGATATGAGCAGTATTTTAAAATTTACCGCCTAAACCTTAGTATGTAATATGCTTAGACACTAAGAAGGACCACATCGATCTAACAATGAAGCTTAATCAATATTCTATATGTATTAATTAATAGACTCTCAGACGAATTTGCTACTTTATATCTGATTTTGGATTTATTACGATGAAATCAGCCAAACAATTGCCTTATGTATATTTTAAATGGATTTGGTAATACTAATACGGTAGAAATAGTGAAAACAAACATTGTAGTGGTAATCCACCTAGCCCCTAGGCTCCGTCTAGCGGCCTAAGTGTTAATCACTAATCACTCGACTAGGGTCTGGCTATTTTTTAAATATATAATATGAATCAAATCAGAGTCGACAGAGAGAGTATTAAAACGATTGAATAAAGCATGACAAGTGAGCCATGCACGTTACAAAAGCAAAAAAGTAGGCCATGCATGTTAGAAAACGAATCTCATAACTCGTTCGCTAATCCATCTAATAATCTTAATCTCTACCATAAATCGAAAGATACTTTCTCTCTCAAATTGGTTCTCCTATAGCAAAAGCGGCAAGGCAACGTTGCTAAATAAATACTACTACATCAACCTTTTCACCTCGTATAAATCAAACTCGTCCCCTCTCTCTCTCTCTCTCTCTCTCTCTCTCTCTCTCATCATCTCTCTCCCTCTCTCTCTCTCTCTCTCTCTCCCTCTCAACCTATCAAAATGCCTCCACTAAACAACAACGCCGCCGCAAAACGGAGAAGATGTCTAATCTACGTAGGCATAGGAATCATACTACAAACCCTAACCATCATATTCTTCGTTCTCATTTTCATGCGCATAAGAACCCCCAACCTCCGTTTCCGTTCCGTCTCCGTCGAGAGTCTGACGGCGTCGTCGTCCTCCTTCAACATCAAGCTTAACGGCCAAGTGGCCGTCAAGAACTCGAACTTCGGCCACTTCCGGTACCCCAACGGCACCGTCACCTTCCTCTACCGTGGCAGCGCCGTCGGAGCAGCGCAGATCCCCGGCGGCCGCGCCAACGCGCGGTCGGTGAAGAAGATGAACGTGACGGTGGCAACGGAGTCGAAGGATGGCCGGAATTTGGCCGGAGACGTCGGTTCGGGGAAGATAACGCTGTCGAGCCGCGCGACGTTGGAAGGGAAGGTTCATTTGTTTAAGATTATCAAGAAGAAGAGGACGGCGACCATGGATTGCACTATGGATGTCGATACGAGGACTCGAGTGGTTGACAATTTGAAATGCAAGTGATGATGAATTCTTTGTGTCTTTTCATTGTTTTTACTTTCTTTCTAATTTGGAATTCTTTTTAAGTTTTTTTTTTTTTGGTGAATTTTTTACCCAATGTTAATTGGAGTGTGATTTGAGATTTGTGTAATTGAATGGCAATGTATAAGTGTATGGTTGTAGCCTGTACGTTATTATCTGTATAAGTTTATAAGTGTTCCGATATGAATTGTTTTGTTTTGTAAATTAAATGTAAAGAATTGAACTTTGCATTTTAATGTGGACTCATTATTCATTACTTTTAACCCTTTATCCAAAATCTCGTGTAATATGAAACATAACAATTGATTTGGGATGCAATGAATATTATATTTGATGTATAGAGACGTAGCTCGAGTTATCCATCACTCACAACTCATGCGTGTTCATAAATTAAGTGGGAATCGAAGTTTATCGTGACTTAATTTTTCGTCACGTTAAATGTGTCAAAAAAAAAAAAAAAAAAAAAAGAAATCACTCTTATTTGAGGTACAAAGTCGAGTACTACTGTATTATTTATTATTTTTTAAAATCAAGAGACTATATTGATCACGTTTACCTATTGAGACATGTTATTTAAAATGATCAATTTCCTGTTTTGGCCCAACAAACTCATGTACACATCCCATTTACCTCTGAGTACACTACTTTTATACACTAAACACCTATTTTAAGTATGTGGACCACCACTATTATACGATAAATCTCAATTTTCTTAATACGCTAAACTCCTATTTTAAGTATGTGGACCACCACTATTATAACGATAAATCTCAATTTTCTTAATACGTGTGCCGGAAAAAAAAAAAAGTGGTCGGACATATGGAGTATTAAGAGGAGTAAAATGGGAGCTTTGTAGAGGGGGCTGGCCCACTATTATTTTGGGCCAAATCAGGCCCATTTAAATTACATCAGCCTTATATTGTGCTAATAATGAACGCGATTCTGCAAAATTAGAGCGAAGGAAGCTAGGCGAGGAGAGAGAAAGAGAGGAAGCGAAGCGAGGAGAGGAGAGAGAAAGAGAGGAAGCGAACCTGCAGCGCCATGGCCGACGAGGACTATGATATGGACGGAGGGTTCGTAACTCGTAAACTTGAACGATTTTTCTCATTTTTCAAGTTTTCATCTCGTACTCATCAAGCACCTTTTTTGAGTGGAAAAGAAGTCAATTAGGGTTTCGAAGCTTTCAAATAACATAAACCCTTGTTTTTTTCAATAGGTACGAGGATGAGCCAGTGGAACCCGAGCTCGATGTGAGTTTTAATCTTCGTTTTCGGTCAATCGCTTTCGTTTTTAGCGTCAGTGGCAGCTTCCTCAATACTTATCAATGCAATTTCGGCTGATTATCTGTTGTTTCGTCGCGTAAATTTGCAGGAAGGGGCGGAGCTAGAGGAAGAGACCGTCAACGAGGATATACCGGACGTTGAAGGCGAGGGCGATGAGAAGCAGGAGCAGGAAGCGGTGGAGCGCCCCCGGAAAACGTCCAAGTATATGACTAAGTATGAGCGTGCGAGGATTTTGGGCACGCGCGCTCTGCAGATTAGGTTTGAATTCTTGTGATTTTCGGTTCGTTTTGCTTGATATTTTGATGTTTTTTTGTTTAGTAGTCACTTTTTGTGTGTTTTGGCAGCATGAATGCTCCGGTGATGGTGGAGTTGGAGGGTGAATCTGATCCATTGGAGGTAAATTTTTTTTACTGTGTTTGTTATATGTAGACTGGTATCTTTGAATCGATCGAATTGGTAATCTTAATGGGTAATTACTTCATATGTTCTTGAGTTGTAGCAGAGTTGAAAGCAGAGAAATTTCAAGCCACTGAGTGTGGTACATGATTTTAGTCGATTGAAATTGTCGGATTCGTATCACAGGCTTCGTCTGGAGACTGATGTTTTGATGGATTTATGATTAGAATCAACTCTTTAGAAACTAAATTATGATAAAGGTTAGGTGTTTCCTTGAATGTAATTATGTAACTCTAACTCAAGAAGTGGCAGTCAGATTTTTAAGAAATAATGTGTGAGGTTAAGGAAGATCTCGGAGAGCATTTATTGAGAAGTGAAAATAAATTATGCCTAGTTGAAGTTTAGTTGATGTCGGGCATTTGTGAAGAGAATTGTAGTCCATATAATAGGCATTTCTAGATTGTTGTTTGTTATAGGCATTTCTCATACTAAGTTCCTATTACTTTCGTGTGGTACTGTAATTTGATGTCGTGGCTCTTGAGTATGTGCCCTCATAAATTGTATTAGCAATCTGTTGTATAAGGTAACACAGTGGGGTAAAAAGTTGTTAGGTAGTGTATCGGATGGTACGGTGTGCGGTATGTTTTCAAGTTGATGGAATTACAGTTGTTGAAATGAATGTGGATTTCTCAATTCATGTTATATGATTGAGCTCAAGGCCTTTGACGAAGGGAGTTCGTGAAATCTGCCTCATATTTTTCATCTTCCACTGAATTTCTTAATGCAAAAATTTGTTTCTGTTTGATTCTTCGGATGGACCTAGCCAGTTGTAGAGGTTTTGAACTGTTCATTGGCTGCCCACTCATTAACCAGTTTAAATCTCTCATCCTTTTTCGTTTTATATCATGTGCTATCTTTTCCTCTGTCATTATCTCATAATGCTAATATGCTATAATACATAGGAATCTTCATAATATGATTGTCGTTGGAGCTTCGCTCTGTCATACTTGTAGTAATCCAGCTCGCTGGCATTTGTGCCATGTGCATAGTCTCGTTGTAAAAAGCAGTGTTAATTTGGTTCTGATGTCTATTAATATTCTACTCCTTCAGATTTCTATGAAAGAGCTGCGTGAGCGTAAAATTCCTTTCACAATCCGTCGCTACCTCCCCGATGGAAGGTAGGATTCTCTTCATTCCATCAAAAGTTCATCCCATGCCTGTTTTTGGTTTAGTTATTGATTTTTGTAATCTTATTGTGTTGACCACAGCTACGAAGATTGGGGTGTGGATGAATTGATCGTCGAAGACTCCTGGAAAAGGCAAGTTGGTGGTGACTGAAAAGTAAGGATGAATATATGCTTGTCGTGCATAGATCTATGGAAATATATCAGTGTACACAGTATGAAATACATTAACATAAGAAGATTTCAAACATCAACTTACAACATAAACACATGAAAGCTTATATATTGAGTTTCTTTCTCGGGTTATTATCATTTCTTGTCCCAATATTTCAACTTCTCTGTTATGGCCTTGGTGATTATTGCCTTTTGATTATGGAGACGTTGATCGGCCTTGCCTTCTACATCTCCGTCGGTGTTTCTTCTGGTCGGGGAAAGAGAAATGAAATAGCAGATACCAACTGAAAGGTGAGTGTTTAGATTGTTGAATTTTAGATTACCAGATCGTTATATTCAACAATTTCGAAGGCGATGTTTATAATTGACAAGATTAACAGTCGATTAAAATTGCAAAATTAGTGATTAAAAAGTAGGAATTCTTTAGGGTCCCATTTTGAGTCCAACGCGGTTTGGTTTAGTTGACAAATTTGTTTTCTTCGAAAAAAGTTGCAAATTTATTACAATAATTTCCACAAATATTAATTTCCATAACGCATATAGTCAACATTGTCGCCATCTCACTATATAAAATTACTGTACTAATTTTGTATGGACGAATTGTGCACTTAACAAAGGTTAAGTGGATCTTCTCTATTGCATTCTGATAGGTTGCACTGTTGGGTGCGGTGTCGAAAACATTTCCAAAATCAACAATTAATAAAAAAATGATAAATAAAAATGCTAGTTTTGGAAGTGTTTTTAACACTTATCAAACATACATCGGTGCAATAAAAGATGTCGCAGCGAAACATGATAATTGCTCTAATCGGGTAAAATAGGGCTCGCCTATCTAACGTCGACGGTGCAATTAATATATGACATGAAAGAAACTCAACAAAATGATAATTTGCATACCATCAACCCAAAAGGATTACATAAAAATATCTCCAAATTAACAAAAATCGTTACCACTTACACCACCACACACACACTGCCCCCACAAAGACTCAAAGTCTCATCTACACTCCCTCACTACATAAACATCATACACGTCGGTTTCCTCATCACATCATTTCCCAAAATTCCATGGCGTTTGGGCGGCACAGCCACGAATCCGGCGCCGCCGAGAACCGAGACCTCCGCCGCCGCAAACGAAGAAGATGCCTAATCTGCATCCTCCTCTTCCTCGCCTTGCAAGCCGTGATCATCCTCATCCTCGCCTTAACCGTCATGAGGACCCGTACCCCCACGTTCCGCGTCAGCGCCGCCGCGTTCGGGGCCATCGACTACTCCTCCTCCGCCGCCAACCCGTCGTTCGACATCCAGCTCTTCGCCCGGCTCAGCGTCCGGAACAGAAACTTCGGCCGCTACAAGTTCGACAGCACCACCATCTACTTCCTCTACAACGGCGCCGTGGTGGGATCGGCTTTGGTCCCGAGCTGGCGGGCCCGCGCCCGGTCGACTCGGGTGATCGACGTGGAGGTGGAGCTGTCGTCGACCGGGTCGCAGGTGGACCGGGTTCAGCTGGCGAGCGACTTGGAAGCCGGGGTTCTGCCGGTCAATAGCCGGTCCACGCTGGAGGGGAAGGTGGAGGTGCTGCAGATTTTGAGGAGAGAGAAAACTGCAGAGCTGGAGTGCTTCATCGCCGTTAATTTGGCTCCAAGAACTCTTGCATATTTGAGCTGCGATTAAATTAAGAAATACAATATATATATTAATTGCTTGATTAAAACTGTAACTATGTTTTGTAATTTTGAGGGTTATGTAGTACAATTGTGTAATACGATCATAGGCACTTTTTTTTTTGATTATGTATGTGTAATTTTATTTACATTTCGAAATAATTATGGGCTGTTATGTTTCAATAATTACACTTGATAAGTATGGAAATGGGAATTGTGGGCATATATTACGTGTGTCCATTACTGATGAGACATTGTCACGTTGATAATTTTTCCGTTTAAGATTCAATTTCATTTGTATAGGATTTAGTTTTTTAAAAAATTTATTTTTAAATATACTACTTCATCTGATTCAAAATTGATAAATATCTTTCCTTATTAGGCCGTTTTAAGATTGATGAGTCATTTTATATTAAGGAAATAATTAGCTAACTAAAAGTATCATTATTTTTTTTTTGATCGGGCAAATGTTAGTTGTTAGATTAGATGTTAGTACGCCAAGTTCCCAATAACTCCTAGAAAATCTCCAAGCCACCTTATATCACTAAATTATATTAAGAAAAACGTTTCGCTGCCCACTGTGAACACTCTTAATGTGTCAACCAATGATGTAGAGGGGTAGGACTTACTTTTTTAGATAAGTTATGATATATATTTAGTTTTTTTTTTTCCCATTAATCCTTGGACACACTACGAATGTTCAATAGGTACGGTATCATTCCTCTTACAATTAATATACTTAGTGAAATCTTTCATTCATTCATCTTTTAGCATGTATCACAATATAATTTAAATTCTAAAAATTTAAATTATCATAACTTGCTTGTTTGTTCTCTGATTTTTATGATTTTTACACCAAATTAAAGGTATTAATACGATATTTCATTTAAGATCAAACATCAATATATTTTTATGCATCTATAATGCTCTAGTTTTAAAATAAGTTTAAAATACATAAAAAATACTTTATATCTCTACACACATTACACTTTATACATTGAACACTCTCATCCCATATTGAAAGGAAAATGTCGTATCAATCTTGAGTCGGAGGAAGTACCGTTCTAACAACAATTTTGTTGTATAAATCATATTATTGTTATGTTAATTGTTGGGCCTATTAAGTATGTCTACTGCGGTATAAGTTGCATTCATTTGCTTTGAAAATTATTTGCATTTGAAACTAAGGGATGAAAGAGAAAAAATAGCACTTGCTGGTTGATAACATGTCATCGATCATTTTATTGAAAAATTAAAGTGTGACAAAGAAATTAATCCACCAAATCGAAGAAATAAAAACAAATTAGGCGCAAGTTGTGTTTAAGAATAAGTCAGCAGTTAATTACAAATTTACGATAGAGTGAGGGCCCTGTTCAATTCGATCCCTACATATATTGGGATATTTATTTATTTTATTGGTAAATACAAACGCATATGGATATTAGTATTATTTAATTAGATTCTCAATAATTAATAATATGGCAATTATGCAAAAAAGAATAGTAATTAAATAAGAGTAGAATATTTGCAAGATGACAATAATTAACCTTTTTAATTGCACCTAACTCAACTTGTGGCGGCATTAATTCGCTTTTGGGAACTTTTATGGCACACCATTTTTTGTACCTAATCATAGCATATCATAAAATGTTATCATAAAATGTTTAATACGGAGTAGAATTCAAATCTTACAATTTGATCCGAATTTCCGCATATATTTCCTCAATAAAAATTAAATCCCATGAATAATATTGATATTTTGATTTGTAACTGATATTTTAATCCCGTACCACGGTTAGAATTTCGTTATTGCAACAAAATTATTCAAGTACATTCGTTTTTCTTCTTCTTTTCTTATTTGAACAATTAACAGAGAATTTATAAGCCGTGTTACAGTAGACTCGAATTCAGAACCATAAATTCTGAAACAATTAATTCCTATAATAAAGCCAACGTACACTTGCATAATATACGATAAAAAATGTGTCGTCTTAAACATAACAGATGTAGTAATATTTTGGTAAGGGAGAGGCGAATCACAAATGGGAAAGTGAAAGCGCTATATAAGACCGTTGTGGAGTGGACTGCGTATGGATTAATTAAAATATCTAATACTGTTAGAAATAGTTTAATCATAAATTAAATTATTAATACTATTCATAATCACTCCCATCTAGAAGGCATCGTATTCGTACGACGTCGTCGCGGAAACTTCCCCTTACGTGTCCGATCTTCATTGGTCTATTCTGAAAGGGAAAAGTCGCGGAACAAGGGTTCTCCATAGAAGCTTCTGCCTAATTAACCACCATAATATAAAAGTAACCTTTTCCCACATGTGATTTCTTCAAATAAATGTGTACTAATTGTTTAATTTTCACATCTCCCCACAAACGATTCAGCTAATGTATAATACATTTCTCGTAGTATTTCTATTAAATCGACGATTGATCGTTACGTGTTAAAATTATTTTTAAATTAGTGATAATTTTGAAATTATTAAAAAAAAAAATGAAAACGATCTCAATATATTACGATCATTAATTTATCGACGTGACAATATAACACAAGATCTGAATGAATTCAAACTATACAAACTGTATGCAAGTCAAGATTCAAGAGAAGGTTACTTCACGCGTTGCCTTTAGCTATTAAAATATCTAATTATAGTATAAATTAATAAAGTAAACAATCATTTAAACTAATTAAACACTCTTTACAACTCTCTCTCTCTCTCTCTCTCTCCTCTATATATATTCCACTGCAAAATACACATTCCACCATCAAAAAACACTACTACTAGTCTTCTACTTCCTCTCAAATTAACCCTAGCTAGCCAAGTTAAAAAAAAAAAAAAAAAATTCAAGACATGGCAGAGAAGAAGGAGCAACAGCAATCAGCCTACCAACAAACCAACGGCTACGTACGTAGCAGCGACGCCGAGGGCGGGTCCGCCGCCCTTCACGAGGCGGCGAGGCAGCAGCGGAAGAAGAAGCGCACCAAATGCGCCCTCTACATCGTCCTCTTCATCATCTTCCAATCCGCCATCGTCGCCGTCTTCGCCCTAACCATCATGAAGGTCAAAACCCCTAAATTCCGCGTCCGCGGCGCCACCGTCACCGCCCTCACCGCCGGGACCCCGGCGGCTCCGTCGCTGAAGGCAACCATCAACCCCGAATTCTCCGTCAAGAACGCCAACTTCGGCCGATACAAGTTCCAGGACACCAACGTCGAGTTCTTCTACGGAGGCGCCAAGATCGGCGAGGTCTTCGTCCCCAAGTCGAAAGCCGGGTGGCGATCGACCAAGAAGTTCATCGTCTCCGGCGTGGAGCTGAGCGTGAGCGGCAGCCCTCAGCTGGCGGCGGACGTGAGCGGCGGAGTCGTTCCGATTACGAGCTCGGCGGCGATGAAAGGGAAGGCGGAGCTCATCTTCATCATGAAGAAGAACAAAGCCACGAGTATGAACTGCACCATGAATATAGTCATCGCTTCACAAAGTATTACCAATATTGCGTGTAAATGATTTTCTGTTTAATATTTTTATTTTTATTTTTATAAGTATTTTGATTTTTGTTTTGTGTGCTTGATATTCCATTATTATTATTTTTTTTTTCACATTGTAATAATATATTCTTGTCATATATATACACGGATTATTTGTCTTTATTTAGATTTCTTCATTATTTATTTCTATAGATAGATGAATTACTATTAGTTTAAATAAAACTCATGGATTTCAAATTTCAATAACTAACATAAATAAATTAAACTAATATAAATAATGATTACTAAAACATGATCATTATTTATGAAACTTAAAAAGTCTTCTTGTTTTTATTTTTTTTATTTAGCTTTTTATTTTAGATTTTTATAAGGCTAAAAATGGTTGGAAGTTTAACAATATATAGTGGAAATAAGGAACAAATGAAGAGTGGAAAAAAGTAGCAAATTAAAGTCAAACATGGAGGTCAATTCTATGTGTGAAGTCAAAGAAAGCATACCATCCACATGTAGGAATAAATAACTTTATACTTTATTCATTTTTAATTTAAACCTTGTGATATTATACTTTATCAACATCACTTTGAAATATATATAATACTCGATCCCGTCTCTTCCTAAATTACACATTTTATTGTATATCTTACATATAAATATAAAAATAGTCATTTATGAAGAGACGGATGGAATAATAAACTAATCACAGAATAACGAAATATACGTGAATGAGCATATAAAATTGCGGTAGGTGGTTTTGAAATTTGGAATCATGATGTAACTACGTACAAATCTTTTGTTGTATAATTGATTCTTAATTAAACCTAACACTTCAATCAAGATATACATATTTTCGACTAAATATATATATAGTATTAATTACTTGAGATCGATATTCCATTCAAGTTTCAAATAACGAGTACCAAAAGTCATACAACATTAACGACAATAATAGCAATTATAATCTCATTAACAAACTTCAAAAGAAGTCTTAATGCATGCATCAAATTTAGTAGAGACTAGAGGAAAATTAAACTTTGAGAGAAGATTTTGACCGCTTCTTGCTTCCCGTGAACTTTCTCGTCATTGTTGTTTTCCCCGTTTGAAACATAAATCTCGTGTCGAAAGAAACATGATTCAATCACACTCTGTTAGTTTCTGTGTATTCCGTTTATTAGTCTCACTTAAAAAAAGAAATAAACTAATATACAAAAATATTTTTTTAAACTTAGCTCGTTCATCTCTGTCTTCCATGATTATTGTGCCACGTTCTAGTGGAACTAATAGAAACGTAATAGAACAGTACAAAGAGTATCATTAATTCTTAAACCTAGCTAATACTATTTCAATCAAGATATTTTCGTCAATTAAATAAATACTTGAGATCGATAATTTCAAGTTTAATAAGCAATTATAATCTCAATAACTAACTTCAAAACATTTACTACTATATATTACTCATTTTTCAAGTCAAAATATACTTTATTATATATATGCTTTATCATTATATATTTCATATATTAAACGTGACCATCTTTTATATTCTACAATTTATAGAAAGTAACCAGGTGACTTAGCGCACCTGGCCACCGGGCTCCTCCCTTGAAGGAGTGACCCGGGTTCGATCCCTAATGGGAGCGAATTGTGAGAGATATAAGGTGGCATTCGATCCCTAATGGGAGCGAATTGTGAGAGATATAAGGTGGCTTGGAGATTTTCTAGGAGTTAGGGCAACTACAATGGAGAGCCTCAAATGGGGCTCTATAAATTAACACATGGACAAGAGCTCTAAACTTAAAATATTTTACAATCATGGGCTCTAATTTTAGGCTCTTAATACCATTATTGGGTCCCACTTTTTATCAATATTATTATTATTAAATGTAAAATAGAATGAAATGCATATATGGTGGCCCCACAAGTAACATAGAGCCCGGGCTCTTGCAGGAGAGCCCGGGCTCTTCATTTTGGGCTCTCCAACGATGCACAAAAATAAAGTTGGGCTCTATCTTTTGCCACATAGACAAGAGCCCAACCATTGTAGATGCCCTTATTGGGAACTTGGCGTACTAACATCTAATCTAACAACTAGCATTTGTCCGATAAAAAAAAAAAAAAAGTAAATAAATATATTTTCCAACTCACATGTACTCTCTTTCTCTCTCTATCTATAATTACAAATAGAAATAGCAAGCATTTTTCATTACTCATTTTCTTTAACCTAAAATTCAGTCAAATGGCAGAGAAGAGCCAGCAACAACTCCACAGCTACGGACACACCGTCGACTCGGAAGCGGCGGCCGCCGCTGCCGCTCACGACGCGAGGGAGCAGCGGAAGACGAGGCGCACCGACCGCTTCCTCTACATCATCCTCTTCCTCATCTTCCAAACCGCCATCATCACCGCATTCGCCCTAACCGTCATGAAACTCAAAACCCCCAAATTCCGCATACGCACCGCCTCCGTCACCGCCCTCACCGCCGGAGCTCCGTCGACTCCATCTCTGCACGCCACCGTCGCCCCCGAATTCTCCCTCAAGAACACCAACTTCGGCCGCTACAACTACCACGATACCGCCGTCGACTTCTTCTACAGAGGAACCAAAGTCGGCAAGGTTATCGTCGAAAGCTCCAAAGCCGGGTGGAGATCAACCAAGAGATTCATCATCTCCGCCGTGGAGCTGAATGTGAGCGGCAGCTCTCAGCTGGCGGCGGATCTGAGCCGCGGAGCGGTTCCGATCACGAGCTCGGCGGAGATGAGAGGGAGAGTGGAGCTCGTCTTCATCACGAGGAAGAAAAAAACCACTAATATGAACTGCACCATGGAAATCGTTATAGCTAAGAAGAGTATTCAAAATATTTTATGCATGTAAATGATTTTATTTATTTTGTGTTTTATTTGTTTTTCATCTTAATATAATTAAGTACGTTGTTACACCATTTTCTGTTACGTTAAATAGTTACATTTATTACTTGGTTTTAATAACTAATAGAAATTTAAAAACCGTCTCACAAAGCACTCGGATGCAAAACCTTTGGTTCGAAACTTAACCCTATGATGCTATTGAAGTCAAGTAGGAGGAAAATAGGAGTCAACAACATTAATTGAATTAATATTGTGAAAAGGTCAAAGACTACAAAAGTCAATATATATTTGTGTATGAAGTCAGATAAAACGTGCTTGATGATAGGTGTGCTAGCCACTTGATTAATTATTGGAATTTAATAAGTTTTGTTTTCAAACCTAATTTTCTTCATTGTCTAAATAAATTGAAATTTTGTAAAGTCTAATAAAACATAATGTAGAGAGGACAAAAAAATGGAAAATATTTTGGCAGATTATTAAGACTTTTAGAAATTTGAGCTAGTGAAATTGATAGGCCGAAAGCACTATATATATTTAGCCACCACGAATTCATGCATCTTAATTTCTTAATTATCTTAATAATTAGTGGGATTACGTCACAAACCTCCTTCAATTTAGATATTTTCTCTTTAACACTATTTAGAGGAATGATCGATCTCGTACTCATTGTAGACATTTTTAATGTGTCTATGAATGACATATGAATGACGTATTGTACTATTAATGGAAAAAAGAAAACAAAGAAAGAAATCAAGGGAGAAGCAGGAGTAAGAAAAAGATGAAGGGAAAAAAAAAGGAAGAAAAAAAGAATGAAAAGAGAAGCATATATATGCGTAAAAAGGGTTGTTATTTTTAGTTTTCGTGGAGTTAAATTCATTAAGAATAAATAAGACGACTAATATAAAAAGTGATCGTTATTTATGATTTTTATACAAGTGGCTGTTAATTTAATTTACAATACGAAGCGACTACTTTTATATATTATCCCTAATTTTTATTTGAATAATAGGAAGAGAAGAGCATCTCCTTCTTAGCCTACAAAAATGTTCAAAATTTTAGCTACTTCACCTTTGAGTGCCATTTGCTTGTTTGTTCTTCCAAACCCATAATCCACATTCTAAAAAGCTTCATTCCCCATCTCTCTATTTTACACACACATGTGTATTTGATATCAAAATTTAGATATAATGAATCACTATAGAGGAGGATATATGTGGAGAAATCTCAACAACTTTGATGTTTGTTGGTTTGGTTTACATAAGTATACTAGCATATACTTTTATAGTACTTAGTTGTCCTCACAAATGATCTAGTAGAGTTATAGTCAAATCGTACCATACGAATATCGAACTGTATACGACGAAGTTCCTCTTTTTAAATTTTAATATTATTGTCGTTAGCTACATATCCATAAACGATGAATTGCATTGTGCTACTGAACACTTCATATACGACAAAACTCTCGTTGACTTTGATTTTATCGTTAGTTGCCTACAAACGACATAGGATATGGTAAATTGTATGCATGAGACGTATACGATGAAATTGTTAGTTATCTACAATTGACATATAGAGTTATTTAAAGTGTATCGGACGGATCTTATGTGACAAAATTTTCACTATAAAGTTTACATTTAATGAGTTTCCGACAAAACTCTCACTAGTTGCGCAAAAATGACTTAGTAGAGTTAATTATTTGTAAGAGTTAACTAGTTTAACTTTATTGTATAAGATTTGTTTTGTTCTTTCCTCACCGTATATTATAGGAGGATCGTAAGATGTGAATGCTGACTCGGATTCTAACTCAACATAATCTAAAGAGAAATGTTGACTCGGAACCTGACTTAACATAATCCATAGGGGTTACAACAAAGCAGTATTGTTTTACGTGGGATATAAGCAAAAGTCTGATCGCATATTACAAAAGAGAGATTGAAGTTTTCAGATGATGAACACACACAGACTCAACACTTATAGAGAAATATTTTGAGTCTTTAAGAGTGTTTTCATAGCATTCGTGACAACATCAAGTTTAGTTTGTGAGGAAGTGCTCGTTTTTCTGTGACTCTTAGTATTGTATCTTCAGTATAGTTTATGCTGGAGATTGTCTTTTTGCAATTCACATTCATATAGTGAATTCTTTCGTCCTGAGGCACCCACAAATTATTTGATATAACTTGTGGAAAATTTATCGTGTGTGTTTTATTTGAATTCCGCTGCACGATTATGTGTTGTTGACTGTGTTGTTTCAACATTGTCAATAAACTTGTTTTATGATCCAGACGAACAACACCAACAATTAAGTTGTACCGACATATCGTACTAATTACCCACAAAGACATAGTAGAATTAAATTAACATGTGGACAGCAAATCGTGTAAACTAATTAAATTAATAGACTAAGATAGTAGTAATATTTAGGGATATGGTGCATAATACATTAATTAATCGAACCAAACTTACTTCTAGGCCAACAAACATTTGACTTAAAATAAAACTAACTTACGTATATACTTATCTTTAATTTGTCTAATACTATATGTCTTAAATGATGATGCAATCAACTACAAAGTTATTAATTTCATGCCTTTTTATAGAAGGAAAATTGCATTCATTGTGTAAGTGAGTACAATAAAAAAGAGTATGTAGCTCCATTCTCTAAATTTTGAGCCGTCGCGTTATTTCATTCTCTAACTGTCTACTTTATTTACTTTATATGAGGATAACAAAATGAAGATTTAGAGATAGATTTATAGTTAATCGCTTCGTTCCAGTTAAATTGTCATACTTTTCTAATCAGATTGTCTTATATGAATTGTCATGTTTTCTTAAATAATACATTATTAAACAAAGCGATACTTGTGCTCAGCCTATAATTCGGGACCAACATTTACGTTTTCTTCCAGATGGGGAGAAGAGAAACTTTGTTCGATTTAGGGTATCGGGGACCATAAAAGAGAGTCTAAATATATATACTAGTTAATTAGGTTATCCATAAAAACCTAGTTGCACTAGTGTTAGGTATTTACCCATAATGCCCATGTCAATTACATAGCTTGTGAACTTTTAACTTAATTAGACCACTTAATTAAGTTCACAAATAATAAATAGCCAATATAATAACATAATAATAGGTTTCCCACAAAATAGATTAAATAGGAAATAAAATTTACTAACAATACATAGTCAAATCGTGCAAATGTATCGAACCGTATACGACGAAGTTTCTCTTTCTAAATTTTAGTATTATTGACGTTAGCTACATATCCACAAACGACGAATTGCATTGTACTGAACACTTCACATACGACATAACTCTTGTTGAATTTGATTTTATTGTTAATTGCCTACAAACAATATAGGATATGGTAAATTGTACTGCATGAGCCGTATACGATAAAATTGTTAGTTATCTACGATCGACATATAGAGTTAATTAAGTGTATTGGATGGATCTTATGTGACAACTTTCACTATAAAGTTTACATTTATTGAGTTCCCGACAAAACTCTTATTAATTGCGCACAAACGAAGTAGAATTAATTAAATTGCACCCGGCATATCATCCTAATTACCCCAAAGACATAGTAGAATTAAATTAACATGTAGACTCTCTTATTTATTAATTAAATTGACATGAAGATGAAGATAGTAGTGATATTTAGGGAAAGAATGCATGTATCAATTAATTGAACCAATTTAAATTCTAGGCCGACAAATATTTGACTAAAAATAAAACTAACTTACGTATATACTCATCTTCAATTTATCTAATACTATATGTCTTAAAATGAAGATGCAATCAACTACGAAGTTGTTAATTTCATACCTTTTTATTAGAAGGAAAATTGCATTCATTGTGTAAGTGAGTACAGCCAAAAAAGAGTCCGTAGCTCCAATCTCTAAATTTTGAGCCATTACATTTCATTTCATTATCTAACGGTCTACTTTGTCTACTTTATATGGGGATAACGGGAAGGTCGATTGTACAAATGTTTGTAATGCAAACACTATAATCCAACAATATATCCATATGAATTATAGAAAGAAAAAGAAAAGGAAAATTAAATATTTAATACAATTGTGTGGTGAGATTGGAGAGTTTGCACTGCAAACGTGTGCGCGCAATTTGGAAAGGGGTGAAGATTTAGAGATAGATTAATAGTCACTTCGTCCTTATTAAATCGCCATACTTTCCTAATCAGGCTGTTAAATACAAAATGTCATGTTATTTGAAATGAAAATAATAACATTTACTGTTTAGTGTGAATTTCTTACTTTTCATTATTAGCAATGCGACGAAATTTATAACGAAAAGAAACGAGACAATTGAAGTGGAATGCAAACAACTACAAAGTTTGCAGTGCTTTGCAGTTGATTGCATCATCATTCTTTTATGTCTAAAAATGATGATGCAATCAACTACAAAGTTGTTAATTTCATACCTTTTTTATTAGAAGGAATATTGCATTCATTGTGTAAGTGAGTACAACCAAAAAAGTGTCCGTAGCTCCGATCTCTAAACTACTAGCCATCACATTTCATTTCATTCTCTAACCATCTACTTTATATGGGGATATAACAAAGTGAAGATTTAGAGATAGATTTATAGTTAATCACTTCATCCCGGTTAAATTGTCATACTTTTCTAATCAGGCTGTTTTGTACGAGTATTTTTTAGTGTGAAATTGTAATGCTCTCGTACGCTGCACAGAATAAATTAAGGTGGAATGCGTCTAAAATCTCGTAGCAAAAAGAAACAAGACAATTAAAGTAGAATTGAAGGAGTATTAATTGTCGACTACTTTCATTTTATTTTAATAATAGAAAGAAAATACCCTCTCCTTTTTAGCAACTTCACTTTTGAGTGCTATTTGCTTGTTTAATTGTTTTGCCAAACCCATAATCCACATTCAAAAAAGCTTCATGCCCCATATCTCTATTTTATAGACACATGTTTGCTTGAGGATGTGGGGAAATCTCAACAACTTTGATTTGTTGGTTTGGTTTATATAAGTTTGCTAAAATATACTTTTATAGTTAGTTGCCCTCACAAACGATATAGTAGAGTTATAGTCAAATTGTACCATATGAATATCGAACAATATATGTAAGACGAAGTTCTTATAAAGTATAATATTATCGACATTAGCTATCCAAAAACGGTGAATATCACTGTATTGAACACTTCATATACGACAAAACTGTTGTTGAATTTGATTTTATCGTTAGTTGCCCACAAACGGAGTATTAATGTATGAGCCGTATAAGATAAAATTGTTAGTTATCTATAGTCGATATGTAGAGTTAACTAAATTGTATGGCCAGATCTTATGTGGCAAAACTCTCCGCTATAAAATTTACATTTATTGTTAATTTTCCACAAACGACGACATTGTAGAGTTAATTAAGTTGTACTCGACATATCGTAGTAATTACCCACAAAGACATAGTATAATAAAATTAAAATATAGAGGACAAATGGTATTAATTAATTAAATTAAAAGTAGACGAAGATGGTAGTAATATTTAGGAAAATAATGCATGTATTCATTAATCGAACCAAACTTATTTTTAGGCCGACAAACATTTGACTAAAAATAAAACTAACTTACGTATATACTTATCCTTAATTTGTCTAATACTACTATAGTATGTCTTAAAATGATGATGCAATCAACTACAAAGTTAGTTAATTTCATGCCTTTTTATTAGAAGGAAATTTGCATTCACCGTGTAAGTGAGTATAGCCAAGAAAGAGTATGTAGCTCTAAATAAAATGAAGATTTAGAGATAGATTGATAGGTACTCACTTCGTCTTAATTAGTTAAATCATTATACTTTCCTAATCAAACCTTTTCATACGAATCATATTTCGTGAAATGGAAATAAATAATATTTACCTTTTAGTGTGAATTTTTTAATTTTCACTATTAACAATGCGTTTGAAATCTCGTAATGAAAAGAATCAAGACAATTGAAGTGAGACGTGGAGAGTATTAATTGTTGACTACGTACTTTCTTTTTAGGAGCAACCCTAATTAAAGTAGCCACTTTAATATTGTAAACACAAATATTAGCCACTTATATTAAAAACACAAAAACTATATAGCCACTCTTACCAAATTATCCCTATACACTAATACAAGACGTGTATTTTCTTATATTCTGAAATAAATTTATCCTAATACACGATTACATTACATGACTCGTTTCTTCATGTATTATGAAATAAAATCGATATGACCAAGACATGAATAAATGACTCATGTATTCATGTATTATGAAATAAAATATGATCAAAATATTAATATAAATATTTAACCAATACATGAATAGATGACTCGTGCGTTCATGTATTATATAAAAATATGACCAATATATAATTATAAACATTTGACCAATACATGAATACACGAATACACAACTCGTGTATTTATATATTTAAAAGTAAATTTTAAATACTATATTATTATACGACTCATGTATTTATATTTTTTGAAATAAATTATAGAAGGAAAAAAAAAATAAAAGAAAATAGGGAAAAGAAAAAAACCAAGAAGAAAAAGAAGCACAGCTAGAGAAAAGGATAAGAAAGAGAGAGAAGAGAAGTAGGACAATTAAGGATAAATAAGACGATTAATATAAAAAATATTAATAAGTGCATTTTTTATATAAGTAAAGTATTATTTTGATTTACAATATCAAAGTAACTACTTTTATATATTTCCCCTAATTTATAACAACCATTAGCACAAAACTAGATAGTGGAGTATACTCTATGATTATATTTTAAAGCTACCAGCTCTTGACTCCAATAATGTAATTTCCTCTGCATATAAACCAATATTTTTAAAGAGCGAATCGGAGGTCGAACCGATAAGACTTTCGTTTCTCAATTTTTCAATTGAACCGTAATTAAACCGATCAAAATTGAAAATAAAAGCAAAAAACTACAAACCGATAACATAATAATATGAATCGACCAATTTAACCGTCGGTTAAGTTCGATTTTTAAAATACTGATATATACCGATTGCCCCACCACTATAAAATCCACTCCAACACATCCCCTTCAACAAGAAAAAAGTGAGTCCAATAATTGCATAAAAGAGTCCATCCTTCTAACTAAAACTCAAGGAGATGGCCCAGCACCGAAGCGGCGGCTACAACGCGGAGGCCGGCGGCGGCGCCGCCGCTCACTACGCCAAAGAGCAGCGGAAGAAGAAGCGCACGAAATGCCTCCTCTACATCGTCCTCTTCGTCATCTTCCACATCGCAATCGTTACTCTCTTCGCCCTAACCATCCTGAAGGTCAAAACCCCCAAATTCCGCATCCACCGCACCACCGTCACCGCCCTCTCCGCCGGAACTCCGGCGGCCCCGTCGCTGAAGGCCACCGTCACCCCCGAATTCTCCCTCAAGAACACCAACTTCGGCGTCTACAAGTACCGCGACACCGCCGTTGAGTTCTTCTACAGAGGCGCCAAGATCGGGGAGGTTTTCCTTCCCGAATCGAAAGCCGGGTGGCGATCGACGAAGAGGCTCATCGTCTCCGCCGTGGAGCTGAGCGTGAGCGGCAGCCCTCAGCTGGCGGCGGATGTGAGCGGCGGAGTGGTGCCGATCACGAGCTCGGCGGCGATGAGAGGGAGGGCGGAGCTGGTGTTCTTCATGAAGAAGAAGAGTAAAGGCACGAACATGAAGTGTAGCATGGATGTCGTCATCGCCTCAAGGAGTATTACGAATATTATCTGTAAATGATTCTTTGTGTGTTTTTTTTTGTTTTTTTGCATTTTTGTTTACTTTTTTTTTTCTTTTTTAAATTCGTTGCTTTGATGTAATTTTTGTTTTTTGTGAAATATATGTAATGTGTCATATGCGTATGCGAACAATATTATTCGTTACTTGATGTTGCGATCCAAAAATGATGCTTAGAATGTTTGTTTATTTAGGTCTTGCTCTTAATTTATATCGCATGAATAATATGAAGGAGAGTTAAACTCTTGAGAGAGTTTCGATTTTAATGATATAGGGGTGCAAATTACGGATTGTATACTCTGTCCCGAATTCTCTGTCTCAATCCTGTCATCAATTTTAATTTTTATTAATTAAATATTATAATATTTAAAAGAATAAAAATTGCAATATATAAAAATTTGTAATAGACATTTTATCAAAAAAAAAATAAAAATGGTAATATACCCTGATTAAAAAAAAATTCAAGCATTATATAATCAATAAAAGTGAATTTTAAATGTTAAAAAATAATTACACACCCTCATTTGAATCAGTGAACCTTCAAATAATCGTGATATTATAATAAATCATTATAAATTAAAAAGTGAAAAGAAAAACATGACTTTTGTTAGATCTAGGTTTAAGATCTATAACAAATTATATAATAGAACAAGAGAAAATCAGGCTCTTCGCTACTCTGCTTTACTCGTCCTTAATTACGACCGAAAATCCTACAAAACAAGACCGGAGGAGCGGGTGGGGGTCCTCCGAAAAGGACTTCCGATGCCCAAAAAGAGTGTTTTAGAGATTTCCCGAATGAGAAATCTCTAAGTTGGTGAGGGGATTTGCACTAAGCACATAATCTCGTGAGAAGAGTGAATATGAGTGTTGAGAGAGCGTGAGAGGAGCGTACCATTTGTGTGAAGTCTACCTCCTTTCATAGATATAGAAAGGTCGTGGCAATGTTGTAATTTTCCTATACTTGTTAGAGGCATTTTCACGTTTGTAGGGGGACAGAGAATCAAATGGCGACATTTAAGTTGGGATATGAGAATATTGATAATATTTCCTTCCAATTATTAAGTTGAGTCCATCTTTTGTGGTCTTATGCACTCTGTATATAGTTGTAGAGAGAAATTATGTAATATGTAACATAGTCGCTTAATACAATCTGTTATCCTTTTTAATTCCTACCTGTAAACGTAGCAAACATAACCACGTAAATCTGTATCCTCTTTATATTTCTTGTTTGTTTATCGCTCTATAATTTGAATAGTTAAAAACAGTAATAATCATCAAATTTACCAATTTTCTTGAATCATAGAAGGCCTAAAGATGTGTGTTTGTGAAGTTTGAAGCCTTTCACTATCTAATACTACTATTGGATTAGAGTGATGCTATTTGGCCATAATGTGGCCAGCCATAATTTAACTTTTTTTATTTTTTTTTAGTATCAAATAATGTATATATTTATGCCAAACTTTTTTATATTATAAAAAACTTAAAATGTGACACTCCATATTTTTTAGGTATTTTTTAAAATTAATCTTTAATTATTTGATAATTTTACTATTTAAAAGGATTTATTACCTTTTTATCTAGAAAAAAAGAGAAAAATATGTAATTTTGGGGGAAAAATATTTTTAAATTAAAATATTAAACTAATAATAAATTATAGTTATCATTTACTATTTTTAAAATTACATATATTATGAAAAATGTCGTTGTGTGGCCGGCCACATTATGGCCAAATAACATTATTGATTGGTGGATTATTTATACATGATGTTGTTGAGCTCTTTCTTCTTTTTTAAGAAAAGTTGGCATGAAATTTAAAGTCTACTATTGAAGACTCGAAGTTGAGTGTGAAGAAGGTGAAGATTGACAAATAGTCCAAGGAAGTCTTCCAATTACTAGTATTAAAAGTCTTTGTGTATCATGGTGTATTGTCCCTGTTTCATTCCATTAGAGTCTCATTTGCCATTTTCGTCTCACGTTTAGTTTCGTTTTCTAAAATAACAAAAAACTCTCTCCTTAAACTTGATTATAGTCACGTATCTTCTCGTTTTTAAGTCCTTAAAATTGATTATGGTGATTGATGAACCTTCGATTCGCGGCCCAAGTTCGTATGTAAGTTATGCGCGAAAGTAAAAAGAGACAAGAGATTTACGTGGTTCGATCGGTGCGATCTACGTCCACGGGGAGGAAAAGAGTATGTTTTTGTATTCAAAAGAGCGTAAGTGTACATAATACAATCAAATCTCCTATTTATAGGTGGTGTTCATAGCGGTTGTGGATGTGAGACGTGGAGGTGTGGGTGGTTTCTCCAGCCCCGGATTCTTCTCCATCACCCCACGCTCAGGTTTTTGGGCTCAACTCCCTGGGCCTGTATGAGTTGGGCTTGCCGTTCTGGGCTTGCTGGGCCTTCACCGATCTGGGCCTGTTGGGCCTCCACCGATCTGGGCCTGTCGTTAGGTGTTGGGCCTTTGGGCCTAGGGAGATGGGCCACTTCCTATCACATCCCCCCCCAAAAAGGGTGGGGTGATGGAATTGATGCTTGTCCCTGTCGTTTGAACTTGTGAGAAGGGCCTAAGTGAACTTGCGTACCCCCCCTGAAGGTTATGAGGAAGGCTGAACTGGACTTGGTATTGCGAATTGTGAGGAGGGCCGAGCTGAACTTGGTACCCCCTCTGAAATTTGTGAGGAAGGCCGAACTGAACTTGGTACCCCCTCTGAATTGTGTGAGGAATGCCGAACTGATCTTGGTACCCCCCTCTGAAATGTGTGAGGAAGGCCGAACTGATCTTGGTACCCCCTCTGAAATGTGTGAGGAAGTCCGAACTGATCTTGGTACCCCCTCTGAAATGTGTGAGGAAGTCCGAACTGATCTTGGTACCCCCTCTGAAATGTGTGAGGAAGTCCGAACTGATCTTGGTACCCCCTTTGAAATGTGTGAGGAAGGCCGGACTGATTTTGGTACCCCCTCTGAAATGTGTGAGGAAGTCCGAACTGATCTTGGTACCCCCTCTGAAATGTGTGAGGAAGGCCGGACTGATTTTGGTACCCCCTCTGAAATGTGTGAGGAAGTCCGAACTGATCTTGGTACCCCCTCTGAAATGTGTGAGGAAGTCCGAACTGATCTTGGCACCCCCTCTGAAATGTGTGAGGAAGTCCGAACTGATCTTGGTACCCCCCTCTGAGTACGGTTTGGCTGGAGGTCGGATATGCCGATCTCATCTCCCGCCCAATGTTAAAGTTGTCAGCCGCATTTAATGCGACGCTTGGGGAACCGATAAAGTACCGATTGGACGTTGTCTGAAACGTCGTCGCATTGAATGGCGTATTCAATAAGCGTAATCCTTCCCTTTAATGCCCTATGATTGTAACACAATCACTTACATTTCCTTTCAAAACTGAAACCCTAATTCTGTAAATCCTCTTTGCTGTTCATCTTCTTCAACACTTTCTCTTCGCGGATATTCTACGATTTCAACGAGTAAAGAGTAAGTTATGTCTTCATCTGTCTCCATTTCAAGTTCTTTTTCGAATTCCTCCGTTCAAGAAATCCATTCCCCCTTTCTTTCCCATTCTCCGTCGGTGGCGGAAGAAGTCGCCGCCGCCTCATCGCCTACTTCTGTTCCGATCCATTTCCCCGATGATAGGCGTGCGTGCATTCGGTCGGATTGTGAGGAACCATACGGGCAACAAGTATCGTTCCCCGAGGTTCCCGGAGTGTCTGGGATAGTGGGTGAGCTTGAGTCTACAGTTTCTACCTCAACCCTCTTTCAAATCGCCGTGAAATTTGATTTCCCCCCTTCTGTTCTTCTCCTCCGGCCAAATGCCGACGATAGGGCTCATCGTCCTCCTCGTGGGTGTGCTACTGTTTACGTTGATCAGTTTAAGGCTGGTTTACGTGTCCCTTTTCCGGCTATCTACGCCGATATCTTCCGTACTTTCCATCTATCTCCTGCCCAGATTACGCCGAATAGCATAAGCCAAATAACCGGTCTGGGCATTGCCTGTTCTCGCTTAGGTATCCCGTATTCCATAGATGTCTTAGGTGGGATGGTGTCCTTTAAGTCTAGGACTGAAGGGTGGTACTATTCTTCTTATCGGCAGAGAGGTTTCTCTGTCGAAGTGCCATCCAAGGTTCAAGACTGGCAGAAGAAATTCTTCTACTGCCAGTTCGAGGGTGCTACCGAAGTCGGGTGGCACTCCGGTTCTGTTAGGCTCTTGACGAAGCCGAAGAATTTTGCCAAAGTGGTAAGGCGTTTTGCCAGTTTGGGCAAAATGCCGATGTCGCTTTCTGCGCTTAGGACGGCGGTACCGAGCCCCGATGAACCTTCCACTTCGGTGGATCCGGGGAGGGGTGAGGTTCCTTTCCCTTTTTTTTTTTTTTTTTTTTTTTTTTTTTTTTTTTTTTTTAATATCGGTATTGACGTTTTGTCTTTGCAGTGGATTTGGTGAGGGGTAAGAAGCCGATCTCGCAGAAGAGGAAGGGCGAGTCCGCGAGCTCCCTCTCCGTGCAGAAGAGGCAGGCCACCGAGTCGTTTGAACAGACTCGGTCTGGTATTCCTACTCCCCGAGGTCGGGGAAATGTTGCCGTAGCCGCTGAGGAGATTGACGCGGCGGCTGCGAGAAAGTTGGTTACGGGTTCGGCGTCGTCCGAACCCGAGATGGTTGAGGTTCGCACTTCCGCACCTGTATTCCCAGCGGTAAATATAACTCCTTTAGATCTCAGTTGGCTTCCCCTTTTTGTTTTTTTTTTTTTTTGTTTTTTTTTTTTTTTTTGACTGTTGGTAGCCCAATGCAGGGTGTGGATCCTCTTCTCGAGGAGTATGACCGTGTGAATAGCGCGGTCAAAAGTTTCCTCAAGGGATCGGTGGGGAAGTACCACCGTATCTTGGAGAAGAACAAGGTCTTGGCCAATGATAAGGCCAAGATTTCAAAGGCGTTTGCCGAATCCACAGCTCGGGAAGCCGCTCTGCAGGAGCAGATCGACCGTATATCTGCCGAGCTCAACGCCACCAAGGAGAAAGTGGCGAAGAGCGAGGAGGACGCTGCAGCTGCCCGAGTTCGGGAGGCCGAGATCGCTGCCGCCCAGGGCGACGTTTTCCAGGCCCTTGCTGAAAGAATAATATTCAGCAAGGGTTTTGGTAAGTTGGTGTCGTCATTGACAAAGACGATGGAGAAACGGGCGGTGGCCGAGGTGCTAGACCGGGTGGCCACCAACTTCCCCGAACTCGACAAGGGGAAGTTTGGGTATGAGCCCATCGAGGACGAAGAAGTGCTGCGCATATACTTCCGTCAGCTTTTGAAGAAGGCTTCTCCGTTCCCCGTTGTGGGATATCTCGCGGAAGGGCAAGCCTTGCTGACAGCTGCCGATATCCAGGCCTGTCAGTTTGACAGGGATGCCGATTTTGAGGAACTCTGCAGTTCGTTCCGTGACGAGCTGGCGAGTCGCCCGCTGTCCCCAAATACACCGCCCCCCGTAGTTGAAGAGGAGTTGGAGAAGGAGGCTGACGCCGAGGTGCGGACCGAGGACACAACTGCCGAACCCACGGGCGGGGTCAGTTGAACCCTCCCATCTTTTTTTTTTCCTTTGTTTTGACGTCCGTACTGAAGTTGTACATGTAATCAATTCTGTCAATGAAATTCCCTTTACTCCATGCTTATCTTCTCTTGTACTTTCTGTAGAACGAATCCGAAACAGATAAGACTGCGCTTTTAAACGAAATTAAGCGACTTAAAATTCTAATCGATCTCAAAGATGGTGAGATCGGGCGGCTCGACAAACGCGCTGAGCACCTTCGAAATGAATTTGACGCCAAATATAACGCTTTGCAACTCAAGGCTGATTCCAATGAAGCGCGGTATTTGCAATTAAAAGAAGATTATGCGGATGCCAAGAGGATTGCAGACGAGCATGCCGAATACGAAAGGGTTATCCACGAGCTCGGCGGCAAGACGATATCCGAAGTTGAGGCTGATGCGTTCGAGGCTGTGCGGGGGGTCGTGCGGGAGATCCAGAATCGTGGTTCGGATTCATGGGAAGTTGCTGACTATATATCCGAACTGCGTTACTTGACGAACTTGTTCCCGTTGGTACTATCTCGCCACGCTATAATGAAGAAGTGGCTTGACCGGTACCCCGACGTGCAGCCGTCTAAGCAACATGCTCCCCGGTTCCGCGCCCTGAGTCCTACTGTTCCGTCTCGTCTGGTTAAGGACCGGTTGGATATGCTGATGCCTGTTCAGAACCGCAGACCGATACCGAACCGAGGGGATGGGAATTACCGAGCTCCGATAGTCCCCCGAGGTCGAAGTTCTTCCCGGTCTGTATCAAGCCGAACCGGGATGTCAGGCGGTGGTGGGCGCGGTGGTGGTCGCAGTTCGGGGCAAAGCTCCCGAAAAAAGGATGATATAAATATTGACTTTTTGATGAACCCGCCGACTAGCGGTTGGGCTAGTTACTTTAATTGTAGTAAAAGGCCAGATGAGGGCGGGCCTTCTAACACGTGATTTGTAGAATTCTGCAAAATAATAAACACATTTTGTATAAACTCTGTTAGTGTAAATGTTGGCTTATTGCCTGTTTCGAATCGCATTTCTGCTTTTTTCGTTTTCGAACTGATGTGGTCATATTCGAGTCTTCCGAAGTGGCTTGGGAGCCTAACTTCGGCTTCCGATGTGACGCTTGGGTCTTCCCTTGGCTCGGGATGGCGTATAGCCTATTATCCACTGCCAAGGTGACACTTGGGTCAGGTCGGGTTCCTGTTCTGCCGACTAAGTCGGTAGGGGTGGTCCCCTGGTTCGTACGATTTTACTTTACTAACACTTGTCCTCGTCAGGATAGTGTTGGAGGTAGAGGCAACATGCATATAAGTGGAGTAATGCAATGTGGTGTGAACACAATAAAAGATAGAAATGAAATCTCAAACTTCATTACTGAATGCAGTTTTTTTTTAAAAGACAAGACCTGACTGAACATTGAACTGAACTGAACAAGACCGAATTGACAAAAGACTAAAATGACCGAGCTACTCTATATGATACTCCACATCTATGCATAATACCTCTTCAGATGGATTATATTCCAAGGTCGCTGTATGGGCTCCCCGGAGAGAGTGGAAAGCCTATAGGCGCCTTTACCAAGGACCTCGTCTACTCGGTATGGGCCTTCCCATGTGGCCTCCAGCTTGCCGAGCTTACAAGCCTTGCTGACCTCATTGTTTCGGAGAACTAAGTCCCCTACACAATACTGCCGATCCCGAACTCTCCGATTGTAATATCGGGCTATGAGTTGTTTGTATCGGGCCTCTCTTATGTAAGCTGTATCCCTCTTTTCCTCTAGCAGATCGAGGTCCGTACGCCGGTTCTCATCATTTACTTCGGCTACGAAATGGGTCGTGCGCGGACTGGGGAGTCCGATCTCGACCGGGATTACAGCTTCTGTTCCGTATGCTAGACTATACGGTGTTTCGCCATTTGCTGTTCGCGGCGTTGTTCTGTAGGACCATAGAACGTTCGGAAGGTTTTCTACCCATAACCCTTTAGCTTTCTCTAGTCGGGTTTTGAGACCTTTGACGAGAGTTCGGTTCGTCACTTCGGCTTGACCATTTGCTTGAGGGTGGGCTACCGATGTGAAATGTTGTTTAATCTGCAGCTCGTCACACCATTCCCTAAAAACCCTGTCCGTGAACTGTGTCCCATTATCGGATACGAGGACATGAGGTATGCCGAATCGGCATACTATGTTCTTCCATACAAAGTTCCGGGCGTTTTTGCTTGTGATCGCGGATAGGGGTTCTGCTTCCACCCACTTCGTAAAGTAATCAATTGCAACTATGAGGTGTCGCAACTGACCTGGTGCTTTATCGAATGGGCCTACTATATCTATCCCCCACTGCGCGAACGGCCAAGGACTCTGCATCGCAGTCAGCTCGGTTTGTGGTATCCTTGTTACATTTGCATGTAACTGACACTTCTCGCACCTTTACACGAGTTCGGTGCAATCCTTGAGCATCGAGGGCCAAAAGTATCCCCATCTCATAATTTTCTTTGCTAACGCCCGAGGTCCGATGTGACTTCCACATGCCCCTTCATGCATTTCTCGCATGACGTAGTCTGCCGAGGTCGGTCCGACGCACTTGAGTAAGGGTTGAAGGTATGACTTCTTGTAAAGGACATTGTCCAGAATAGTATATCTCAATGACTTCAACAATATCCTTCTAGCCTCTGCCTTATCTTCAGGCAGCTCCCCTCTCTCCAGGTAGGCTAGAATGGGCGTCATCCACGTCGGCTGTGACTCATCGTTCAGATCGTTAACCTCGGCTTCGTCTATGCTTCTATGCTTTACATCTTCCACTGGTGAAGTGCCAGGTGCCGCTGCCAATTTGCTGAGAACGTCAGCTCGGGAATTCTGAGTCCGGGGGATTCGCTCGAGCTGGAAGTACCGAAAAACCCCCTGCATGCCCCGTGCCTTAGCCAAATATTTCTTCATTCTTTCTCCCTTTGCTTCATACTTTCCTAGCATATGATTCACGACTACCTGGGAATCGCTGTGTACCTTTATGGCCGTGATCTTCAGACCCGCGGCTATTCTGTGTCCGGCTAGCAGAGCTTCGTACTCTACTTCGTTGTTGGTAGTTGCGAACTGAAAGCGGAGTGAATAGGTGATCTCTTTCTTTTCCGGGCTGATGAGAAGGATACCAGCATCGCTTCCTGCTTTTCCTGATGCCCCATCCACGTACATGTGCCAACAGTCTTGAGGCTCTCCCACCGTTGTGCGATCTGGCACTGGTATCGGGGTTGGGACTTCGGATATCGAGGTTTCAACCAAGAAATCCGCCAAGGCTTGCCCCTTGATGGCTTGTCGGGGAACATAAGAGATGTCATGCTCCCCCAGTTCTATTGCCCACTTTGCTATCCGTCCTGATGCTTCTGGCTTCGTCAGCACCTGCCGAAGTGGGGAATCTGTTCGGACTTGGATCGGGTGCGCGTGAAAATAGGGGCGCAATCGCCGAGCAGCGTTGACAAGTGCTAAGGCTAGCTTTTCTAACGGCTGATATCTCACTTCGGGCCCTTTTAATGACCGGCTTATGAAATAAACTGGTAACTGGCGACCTGCCTCTTCTCGCACGAGCACTGCACTAATTGCTTCTTCAGAAGTAGCCAAGTATAGAAATAGCACCTCTCTCTTCTTCGGTACTGACAAGGTCGGTAGATCCTTGAGATACTCCCTTAGCTGGTGTAGGGCGTGGTGATGCTCCGAACTCCAATCAAATTGGGGTGCTTTCTTTAAGATTTTAAAGAAGGGCAACTGCTTCTCCGCGGCTTTAGATAGGAATCTACTCAGTGCGGCGAGACACCCTGTAAGTCTGTGCACATCGTTGATTGACTTTGGATTCTTCATGTCTAACACGGCCTTAACTTTTGATGGATTCGCCCTCAGCCCTTCCTGGGTAATCCAACAACCTAAAAACTTCCCCGATGTCACAGCAAAGGTACATTTTTGGGGATTAAGTTTCAAATTGACCTTGCGAAGAATGGAGAGCACAGTTCGGAGATCGGCCAGACTTGTGCTCTCTTCCTTACTCTTCACCACTATGTCATCAACATAGACCTCCACTTCCTTTCCGATATGCTCTTTAAATATTTTATCTACCATCCTCTGGTAGGTAGCTCCTGCATTCTTCAACCCAAATGGCATTTTGCGATAAGCAAAGATGCCAAAGTCCGTAATGAATGCTGTCTTAGCCGCGTCTTCGGCATCCATTAGGACTTGGTGGTATCCCTTATACAGATCCAGGAAGCTGAATATCCTATGACCGACCAGCGAGTCCACCTTTTTGTCGATATCGGGCAGAGGGTAACAGTCCTTAGGGCAGTGCTTGTTGAGATCGGTATAATCGATGCACATGCGCCATCCTCCCCCAGCCTTCTTGACCATTACCGGGTTTGCTATCCAGGTCGGGTAAGTGACTTCGAATAGAATCCCAGCATCCAGCAGTTGGGTCACTTCGGTCTTTATGACCTGATTCCGCTCCGCTGCAAAGGAGCGCTGCTTTTGCTTGATCGGTCGCACTTCGGGGTCGATCTTTAGCCGATGTGTGATCAGATCGGGTGATACCCCTGTCATATCCAATGGGGACCACGCGAAGACGTCTCTGTACTCCTTTAGAAGCCGAATAACCTATTCGCGAAGATGGGGGTGGTCGGTCAGCCCGACTTTGACGACCTTAGCGGGATCGTCATTGTACAAAGCCACCTCTCTCTCTTCGGCGGGCGACGTCTTCTTCGGCTCTTCGGAGTTCAGTAATTGCTATGCTTGGGGCAGTTCGGGCGTTGCCCCTAGCCCCTTGAGAGCCACATGCAGGCACTCCCTTGCCATTTTCTGATCACCACGGATAACGGCTACCCCTCCCTTAGTCGGGATCTTCACGGCTAAATGGTACGTGGAGCAGATCGCTCTCACTATATTCATCCAAGTACGGTCTAGGATTATGTTGTATGGGGACTTGGCTTCCATCACCATGAATTCGGTCATGTTAGTGGTGCTTCTCGGCCCTTTCCCTACTGTGACGGGCAGCTCGATCGTCCCTAGGGGATGGGTTTCCTCCTGTGCGAAACTCCGCAGTGGCCGGGTGGTTGGAATGATTTTTGACTTCTCCAGCTCCATGTTATCAAAACAGTGCCTGAACATGATATTCACCGATGCCCCGGTGTCGATGTGAATCCTTTTGATCAGCATGTTAGCCACCACAGCCTCAATAACAATGGCATCGGAGTGCGGCCTCATGGGGGGCACCGGGTCATCGGCCGAGAAAGTTACGGCTTCCTCCTTCTTGAACCTCTTGTTAGCGGGTTCGCTGCTCGGCATGCTCCGAGCTCCGTTTTTGAGGGACGATTTAGTCTGTCCTTTGGCGAGAGCGGAGATCGTAGCAACTATCCCCTCGTATTGGTAATCTCCGTCCTCGTCGGCATCATCCTCATTGTGCTTTGTTTTCTTCTCAGCATCCGTGCTGCAATTCCCTCTGTACTGTCTTTTCTTTTTTTGACTTCGGGGGGCATCCACTTGATTAACCCCTTGCTCCGATCTTGATATTTTTTAAGCGGACCATTGCGAACTAGGCTTTCAATGTCCTGAGCCAAGTTCCTGCAATCCTCCGTCTCATGTCCATAATCTTCATGGAATTGGCAATACTTATTCTTTGACCTCGGCTTGCCGTCCTCCCGCATCGGCCTTGGTCTCTCGAACAGATTAGCGTGCAATTCAAGGATCTCAGTCCTTGGTTTGTTTAACGGAGTGAACTGCGGAGCTGGCCGCTGTGCGGGCTGGCTTGTAGGCGGACCTCGTTGTGCTGGATTCTGCCGAGGTCCGAGACGAGACTCAATCGGACCTCGCTGAATTCGCTCCATTACCCCTTTCCGGGGTGCATCATCTTTCTTCTTTGAGGTTTCACCTCGGTCAACTTCCTTTCGACGTCTGGTCGCCTCCTCTATCTTAGCGAACTTGTCCGCAATAGCCCATAGTTCGGTTGTGGTCTTCGGGTCCTTCGCCAGGATCTCCCTGTAGAGATGGTCCGAGCTGATGGCATTTTGAAATGCTGAGATGATGAGGAGATCGTTTGTGCACCGAGTTGATAAGCACTCTCTATCGAATCGGGTCATGAAATCTTGTAGTGACTCACCCCGGCTTTGTTTAACGGTTAGCAGATGTGCTGGGGTGTGTCTCACTTCGGCACGCTGGGAGAAACTCCTAGCGAACACATTCATCAGATCGGAATACGATCTGATCGACCCGGGGGGCAAACTGTCGAACCACTCCCGTGCATTGTCGATTAGCAGTTCAGGAAACAGCTTACACATGTGCACACTCCCCAGATTTTGGTTCAGCATGCTGTACTTGAACTGACTAAGGAAATTGCTTGGATTTCCGATTCCGTTGTACGCTTTGATCTTTGGCACCGTGTACCCGAAGGGCATAGGTGTGTTGAGGATCTCCTCCGAGAGCGGGCTGATAATCCTACCAAGCGCGTCAAAGATCTGCGCTCCCCCCAGTTAGGTGTCCTTGGTTGGGCGCAATATAGGGCGGAGCAGTGACATAGTTTGGTTGAACCATATGGGAGTTCGGCTGCTGGCCTCCCTGGGTCTGTCCTCGGACTTGCTGAAGATAGTGTCGCAAGTCCTGTCCGGGCCTCTGTCCTTGACCGAACTGAGAGATTCCTTGTCCGGGCTGAGAGACTCCCTGGCCGAACTAGGGGACTCCCGTGTACTGGTTGAGGAACTCACGCCCGGATGCTGTGGTGAGGTAATTTCGCAATAACTCCTCGATCCCTGGAGGCGGTGGAGGCGGTGGGGCTGCCGAGTTCGGCTGAATGACTGGAGGAGCAGTTAGGTTCGGTCGGATAACTGGGGACAAGCGTAGGGTTGCCTCTGGACCAAATAGTTCGCGCTCCCGATTGGCAGTGAGATTCTCGACATGGCCCTCCGGTGTCGGGTGAGCCTGTGGTCCCAGGCGCGAACTCATGGGAGCTCGGTGATGCTGGACCGGTTGGGCCGGGGAGGAAGGTGCCATTGTGTTTCCCGCTGCACCCTGCTCGTCGGCATTTGGGATCTCTGGGATTTCGTCGGCCACGATCCGATCGTTGGCAGGGACGTCGTTGGGCTGTTCTGCGCCCGTTGCCGAGGCTGGTTCCTCGGGCTGTCGTCGGCGGCTCCTTCGGCGACGGGGGGTTCCCAACAGCAACTGATTTTCGTGCGGCATTGCTAGTGACTTCGGGCAGCGAAAGATCGAAAATTCAAACACGAATTTGTTCCCACAGACGGCGCCAGTGATGAACCTTCGATTCGCGGCCCAAGTTCGTATGTAAGTTATGCGCGAAAGTGAAAAGAGACAAGAGATTTACGTGGTTCGATCGGTGCGATCTACGTCCACGGGGAGGAAAAGAGTATGTTTTTGTATTCAAAAGAGCGTAAGTGTACATAATACAATCAAATCTCCTATTTATAGGTGGTGTTCATAGCGGTTGTGGATGTGAGACGTGGAGGTGTGGGTGGTTTCTCCAGCCCCGGATTCTTCTCCATCACCCCACGCTCAGGTTTTTGGGCTCAACTCCCTGGGCCTGTGATAGGAAATGGCCCACCTCCCTAGGCCCAAAGGCCCAAAACAGACAAGCCCACATCGTGAAGCCCAGATCGGAGGGGCCCAGATCGGCAAGCCCAATCCATGCAAAGCACAAGCCCAGAGAGTTGAGCCCTAAGCCCAGAACGTGGGCTGATGGAGGAAAAACCGGAACAACCAACACCTCCATGACCTCCACGATTCCACCTCTGCAACTGCCGCGGAGTTACGTCTATAAATACGAGAACCAATTGTATTGTAACTTACTTACGCTATTCTAAATATAAAGCTATATTTTCCTCCCCGTGGACGTAGATCGTACCGATCGAACCACGTAAATCTCTCGTGTTCTTCCTTACATTCGCATATAAATCGTATACAAATTTGGGCCGCAAATCGAAGATTCATCACTGGCGCCGTCTGTGGGAATCGAAATTTGTGATTGAGTTTTCGATCTTTTTGCTGCTCAGAATTACCATCAATGCCGCACGGAACCACAACGTTGCTGGGTACCCCTCGCCGTCGACGGAGCCGACGCCGACAGCCCGAGGAACCAGCCTTGGCAATGGGCACAGAACAGCCCAACGACGCCCCTGCCAACGATCGGATCGTGGCCGACGAAATCCCGGAGATCCCAGATGCCGACGATCAGGGCGCAGCGGGAAACACTATGGCACCTTCCTCCCAGGCCCAACCGGTCCAGCCACACCGGGCTCCCATGAGTTCGCGCCTGGGACCACAGGCTCACCCGACACCGGAGGGCCATGTCGAGAATCTCACTGCCAATCGGGAGCGTGAACTATTTGGTCCAGAGGCAACCCTACGCTTGTCCCCAGTTATCCGACCGAACCTAACTGCTCGCCATTCTCCAGTCATTCAGCCGAACTCGGCAGCCCCACCGCCTCCACCGCTTCCAGGGATCGAGGAGCTATTGCGAAATTACCTCACCACAGCATCCGGGCGTGAGTTCCTCAACCAGTACACGGGAGTCCCCCAGTTCGGACAGGGAGTCTCTCAGCCCGGACAAGGAGCCTCTCAGTTCGGTCAAGGACAGAGGCCCGGACAGGACTTGCGACAATATCTTCAGCAAGTCCGAGGACAGACCCAGGGAGGCCAACAGCCGAACTCCCATATGGTTCAACCAAACTATGTCACCGCTCCGCCCTATATTGCGCCCAACCAAGGACACCTAACTGGGGGAGCGCAGATCTTTGACGCGCTTGGTAGGATTATCAGCCCGCTCTCGGAGGAGATCCTCAACACACCTATGCCCTTCGGGTACACGGTGCCAAAGATCAAGGCGTACAACGGAATCGGAAATCCAAGCAATTTCCTTAGTCAGTTCAAGTACAGCATGCTGAACCAAAATCTGGGGAGTGTGCACATGTGTAAGCTGTTTCCTGAACTGCTAATCGACAATGCACGGGAGTGGTTCGACAGCCTACCCCCCGGGTCGATCAGATCGTATTCCGATCTGATGAATGTGTTCGCTAGAAGTTTCTCCCAGCGTGCCGAAGTGAGACACACCCCAGCACATCTGCTAACCGTTAAGCAAGGCCGGGGTGAATCCCTACAAGACTTCATGACCCGGTTCGATAGAGAGTGCTTATCGACTCGGTGCACAAACGACCTTCTCATCATCTCGGCATTCCAAAATGCTATCATCTCGGACCATCTCTACAGGGAGATCCTGGCGAAGGACCCAAAGACCACTACCGAACTGTGGGCTATTGCGGACAAGTTCGCTAAGATAGAGGAGGCGACCAGACGTCGAAAGGAGGTTGACCGAGGTGAAACCTCAAAGAAGAAAGATGATGCACCCCGAAAAGGGGTAATGGAGCGAATACAGCGAGGTCCGATTGAGTCTCGTCTCGGACCTCGGCAGAATCCAGCACAGCGAGGTCCGCCTACAAGTCAGCCCGCACAGCGGCCAGCTCCGCAGTTCACTCCGTTAAACAAACCAAGGACCGAGATCCTTGAGCTGCACGCTGGCCTGTTCGAGAGACCACGGCCGACGCGGGAGGACGGCAAGCCGAGGTCGAAGAATAAGTACTGCCAGTTTCATGAGGACTACGGACATGATACAGAAGACTGCAGGAACCTGGCTCAAGATATCGAGAATCTAGTTCGCAACGGACAGCTCAAAAAGTATCAAGATCGGAGCTCGGGGGTAAATCAAGTGGATGCTCCCCGAAGTCAAAAAAAGAAGAGACAGTATAGAGGGAATTGCAGCACGGATGCTGAGAAGAAAACAAAGCACAATGAGGATGATGCCGACGAGGATGGAGATTACCAATACGAGGGGATAGTTGCTACGATCTCCGCTCTCGCCAAAGGACAGACTAAATCGTCCCTCAAAAACGGAGCTCGGAGCATGCCGATCAGCGAACCCGCTAACAAGAGGTTCAAGAAGGAGGAAGCCGTAACCTTCTCGGCCGATGACCCGGTGCCCCCCATGATGCCGCACTCCGATGCCATTGTTATTGAGGCTGTGGTGGCTAACATGCTGATCAAAAGGATTCACATCGACACCGGGGCATCGGTGAATATCATGTTCAGACATTGCTTTGATAACATGGAGCTGGAGAAGTCAAAAATCATTCCAACCACACGGCCACTGCGGAGTTTCGCACAGGAGGAAACCCATCCCCTAGGGACGATCGAGCTGCCCGTCACAGTAGGGAAAGGGCCGAGAAGCACCACTAACATGACCGAATTCATGGTGGTGGAGGCCAAGTCCCCATACAACATGATCCTAGGCCGTACTTGGATGAATACAGTGAGAGCGATCTGCTCCACGTACCATCTAGCAGTGAAGATCCCGACTAAGGGAGGGGTAGCCGTTATTCGTGGTGATCAGAAGATGGCAAGGGAGTGCCTGCATGTGGCTCTCAAGGGGCTAGGGGCAACTCCCGAACTGCCCCAAGCATAGCAATTACTGAACTCCGAAGAGCCAAAGAAGACGTCGCCCGCCGAAGAGAGAGAGGTGGCTTTGTACGATGACGATCCCGCTAAGGTCGTCAAAGTCGGGCTGACCGACCACCCCCATCTTCGCGAACAGATTATTCGGCTTCTAAAGGAGTACAGAGACGTCTTCGCGTGGTCCCCATTGGATATGACAGGGGTATCACCCGATCTGATCACACATCGGCTAAAGATCGACCCCGAAGTGCGACCGATCAAGCAAAAGCAGCGCTCCTTTGCAGCGGAGCGGAATCAGGTCATAAAGACCGAAGTGACCCAACTGCTGGACGCTGGGATTCTATTCGAAGTCACTTACCCGACCTGGATAGCGAACCCGGTAATGGTCAAGAAGGCTGGGGGAGGATGGCGCATGTGCATCGATTATACCGACCTCAACAAGCACTGCCCTAAAGACTGTTACCCTCTGCCCGATATCGACAAAAAGGTGGACTCGCTGGTCGGTCACAGGATGTTCAGTTTCCTGGATCTGTATAAGGGATACCACCAAGTCCTAATGGATGCCGAAGACGCGGCTAAGACAGCATTCATTACGGACTTTGGCATCTTTGCTTACCGCAAAATGCCATTTGGGTTGAAGAATGCAGGAGCTACCTACCAGAGGATGGTAGATAAAATATTTAAAGAGCATATCGGAAAGGAAGTGGAGGTCTATGTCGATGACATAGTGGTGAAGAGCAAGGAAGAGAGCACTAGTGTGGCCGATCTCCGAACTGTGCTCTCCATCCTTCGCAAGGTCAATCTGAAACTTAATCCCCAAAAATGTACCTTTGCTGTGACATCGGGGAAGTTTTTAGGTTGTTGGATTACCCAGGAAGGGCTGAGGGCGAATCCATCAAAGGTTCAGGCCGTGTTAGACATGAAGAATCCCAAGTCAATCAACGATGTGCACAGACTTACAGGGTGTCTCGCCGCACTGAGTAGATTCCTATCTAAAGCTGCAGAGAGGCAGTTGTCCTTCTTCAAAATCTTAAAGAAAGCACCCCAATTTGATTGGAGTTCGGAGCATCATCACGCCCTAAACCAACTAAAGGAGTATCTCAGGGATCTACCGACCTTGTCAGTACCGAAGAAGGGAGAGGTGCTCTTTCTTTACTTGGCCACCTCGGACGAAGCAATTAGTGAAGTTCTCGTGCGCGAAGAGGCAGGTCGCCAGTTTACTTCATAAGCCGGTCACTAAAAGGGCCCGAAGTGAGATATCAGCCGTTGGAAAAGCTAGCTTTAGCACTTGTCAATGCTGCTCGGCGATTACGCCCATATTTTCACGCGCACACAATTCAAGTCCGAACAGATTCCCCACTTCGGCAGGTGCTGACGAAGCCCGAAGCCTCAGGACGAATAGCGAAGTGGGCGATAGAACTGGGAGAGCATGACATCTCTTATGTCCCCCGACAGGCCATCAAAGGGCAAGCCTTAGCAGATTTCTTGGCTGAAACCTCAATATCCGAAGTCCCGAACTCGATACCAGAGCCAGTTCGTACAACGGTGGAGGAACCTCAAGACTGTTGGCATATGTACGTAGATGGGGCCTCGGGAAAAACGGGGAGCGGTGCTGGAATCCTCCTTGTCAGCCCAGAAAAGAAAGAGATCACATACTCACTTCGCTTCCAGTTCGCGACTACCAACAATGAGGTGGAGTACGAAGCTCTGCTAGCCAGACTCCGGATAGCCACCGATCTGAAGGTCGCGGCCATAAAAGTACACTGTGACTCCCAGGTAGTCGTGAATCATATGCTAGGCAAGTACGAGGCGAAGGGAGAAAGGATGAAGAAGTATTTGGCTAAGGCACGGGGCATGCAGGGCTTTTTCAGATACTTCCAGCTCGAGAGAATCCCCCGGACTCAAAATTCCCGAGCTGATGCTCTCAGCAAATTAGCAGCAACGCCTGGCACTTCACCGGTGGAAGATGTACAGCATAGAAGCATAGACGAAGCCGAGGTTAACGATCTAGATGGGTCACAACCGACGTGGATGACCCCGATCCTAGCCTATCTGGAGAGAGGGGAATTACCTGAAGATAAGACGGAGGCTAGAAGGATACTGTTGAAGTCATTGAGATATGTTGTTCTGGACAATGTCCTTTACAAGAAATCGTACCTTCAACCCTTGCTCAAGTGCGTCGGCCCGACCTCAGCAGACTACGTTATGCGAGAAATGCATGAAGGGGCATGTGGAAGTCACATCGGACCTCGGGCGTTAGCAAAGAAAATTATGAGATGGGGATACTTTTGGCCCTCGATGCTCAAGGATTGCACCGAACTCGTGCAGAGGTGCGAAAAGTGTCAGTTACATGCAAATGTGACAAGGATACCACAAACCGAGCTGACTGCGATGCAGAGTCCTTGGCCGTTCGCGCAGTGGGGGATAGATATAGTAGGCCCATTCGATAAAGCACCAGGTCAGTTGCGACACCTCATAGTGGCAATTGATTACTTTACGAAATGGGTGGAAGCAGAACCCCTATCCGCGATTACGAGCAAGAAAGCCCGGAACTTTGTATGGAAGAACATAGTATGCCGATTCGGCATACCTCATGTCCTCGTATCCGATAACGGGACCCAGTTCACGGACAGGGTTTTTAGGGGATGGTGTGACGAGCTGCAGATTCAACAACGTTTCACATCGGTAGCCCACCCTCAAGCAAATGGTCAAGCCGAAGTGACGAACCGAACTCTCGTCAAAGGTCTCAAAACCCGGCTAGAGAAAGCTAAAGGGTTATGGGTAGAAAACCTTCCGAACGTTCTATGGTCCTACAGAACAACGCCGCGAACAGCAAATGGCGAAACGCCGTATAGCCTGGCATACGGAACAGAAGCTGTAATCCCAGTCGAGATCGGACTCCCCAGTCCGCGCACGACCCATTTCGTAGCCGAAGTAAATGATGAGAACCGGCGTACGGACCTCGATCTGCTAGAAGAAAAGAGGGATACAGCTTACATAAGAGAGGCCCGATACAAACAACTCATAGCCCGATATTACAATCGGCGAGTTCGAGATCGGCAATATTGCGTAGGGGACTTAGTTCTCCGAAACAATGAGGTCAGCAAGGCTTGTAAACTCGGCAAGCTGGAGGCCACATGGGAAGGCCCATACCGAGTAGACGAGGTCCTTGGTAAAGGCGCCTATAGGCTTTCCACTCTGTCCGGGGAGCCCATACAGCGACCTTGGAATATAATCCATCTGAAGAGGTATTATGCATAGATGTGGAGTATCATGTCGAGTAGTTCGGTCATCTTTGTCTTTTGTCAGTTCGATCTTATTTAGTTCGGTTTATTGTTCAGTCCGGTCTTGTTTTCCAAAAAATTATTTCAAGTAATGAAAGTTTAAGTTTTTTTTTCCGTATCTCTTATTTGTGTTCGCATCATTCTGCATTACTCCACTTATATGCATGCTACCTCTAACTCGAAGCACTATCCTGACGAGGACAAGTGTTAGTAAAATAAAATCGTACGAACCAGGGGACCACCCCTACCGACTTAGTCGGCAGAACAGGAACCCGACTAGACCCAAGTGTCACCTCGGCAGTGGATAATAGGCGATATGCCATCCCGAACCGAGGGAAGACCCAAGTGTCACGTCGGAAGTCGATGTCAGGCTCCCAAGCCACTTCGGAAGATTCGAATATGACCTACGCGCCAGTTCGAAAACGAAAAAAGCAGAAATGCGATTCGAAACAGGCAATAAGCCAACAGTTACACTAACAGAGTTTATACAAAATGTGTTTATTATTTTGCAGAATTTTACAAGTCACGCGTTAGAAGGCCCGCCCTCATCTGGCCTCTTACTACAATTAAAGTAACTAGCCCAACCGCTAGTCGGCGGGTTCATCAAAAAGTCAATATTTATATCTTCCTTTTTTCGGGAGCTTTGTCCCGAACTGCGACCACCACCGCGCCCACCACCGCCTGACGTCCCAGTTCGGCTTGATACAGACCGGGAAGAACTTCGACCTCGGGGGACTATCGGAGCTCGGTAATTCCCATCCCCTCGGTTCGGTATCGGCCTGCGGTTCTGAACAGGCATCAGCATGTCCAACCGGTCCTTAACCAGACGAGATGGTACAGTAGGACTCAGGGCTCGGAAGCGGGGAGCATGTTGTTTAGACGGTTGCACGTCGGGGTACCGGTCAAGCCACTTCTTCATTATTGCGTGGCGAGATAGTACCAACGGGAACAAGTTTGTCAAATATCGCAGCTCGGATATATAGTCGGCGACTTCCCATGAATCCGATCCGCGATTCTGGATCTCCCGCACCACACCTCGCACAGCCTCGAACGCATCAGCCTCGACTTCGGATATCGTCTTGCCACCGAGCTCGTGGATAACCCTTTCGTATTCGGCATGCTCGTCTGCAATCCTCTTGGCATCCGCATAATCTTCTTTTAACTGCAGATACCGAGCTTCATTGGAATCAGCCTTGAGTTGCAAAGAGTTGTATTTGGCGTCAAATTCATTTCGAAGGTGCTCAGCGCGTTTGTCGAGCCGACCGATCTCGCCATCTTTGAGATCGATTAGAATTTTAAGTCGCTTAATTTCGTTTAAAAGCGCAGTCTTATCTGTTTCGGGTTCGTTCTACAGAAAGTGCAAGAAAAGATAAGCATGCAATAAAGGGAATTTCATTGACAGAATTGATTACATGTACAACTTCAGTACAGACATCAAAAAGGAAAACAAAAAAAAAAAAAGTGGAGGGTTCAACTGACCCCGCCCGTGGGTTCGGCAGTTGTGTCCTCGGCCCGCACCTCGGCGTCAGCCTCCTTCTCCAAGTCTTCTACGGGGGGGCGGTGTATTTGGGGACAGCGGGCGACTCGCCAGCTCGTCACGGAACGAACTGCAGAGTTCCTCAAAATCGGCATCCCTGTCAAACTGACAGGCCTGGATATCGGCAGCTGTCAGCAAGGCCTGCCCTTCCGCGAGATATCCCACAACGGGGAACGGAGAAGCCTTCTTCAAAAGCTGGCGGAAGTATATGCGCAGCACTTCTTCGTCCTCGATTGGCTCATACCCAAACTTCCCCTTGTCCAGTTCGGGGAAGTTGGTGGCCACCCGGTCTAGCACCTCGGCCACCGCCCGTTTCTCCATCGTCTTCGTCAATGACGACACCAACTTACCAAAACCCTTGCTGAATATTATTCTTTCAGCAAGGGCCTGGAAAACGTCGCCCTGGGCGGCAGCGATCTCAGCCTCCTGAACTCGGGCAGCTGCAGCATCCTCCTCGCTCTTCGCCACTTTCTCCTTGGTGGCGTTGAGCTCGGCAGACATGCGGTCGACCTGCTCCTGCAGAGCGGCTTCCCGAGCTGTGGATTCGGCCAACGCCTTTGACATCTTGGCCTTATCATTGGCCAAGACCTTGTTCTTCTCCAAGATACGGTGGTACTTCCCCACCGATCCCTTGAGGAAACTTTTGACCGCGCTATTCACACGGTCATATTCCTCAAGAAGAGGATCCACACCCTGCATGGGGTTACTACCATCAGTAAAAAAAAAAAAAAAAAAAAAAAAAAAAGGGGGGGGGGGGGGGGGGGGGGGGGGGGGGGCAGCTGAGATCTAAAGGACTTATATTTACCGCTGGGAATACAGGTTCGGAAGTGCGAACCTCAACCATCTCGGGTTCGGACGACGCCGAACCCATAACCAACTTCCTCGCAGCCGCCGCGTCAACCTCCTCAGCGGCTACGGAAACATTTCCCCGACCTCGGGGAGTAGGAATACCGGACCGAGTCTGTTCGGAAGACTCGGTAGCCTGCCTCTTCTGCCCGGACGGCGAGCTAGTGGACTCACTCCTCCTCTTCTGCGAGATCGGCTTCTTGCCCCTCACCAAATCCACTGCAAGCAAACCGAACGTTAGTACCGATGTCACACAAGGAAAAGTACATAAACTGTAGGGGAAGGGACCTCACCCCTCCCCGGATCCACCGAAGTGGAAGGTTCATCGGGGCTCGGTACCGCCGTCCTGAGAGCGGCCAGCGACATCGGCATTTTGCCCAAACTGGCAAAACGCCCTACCACTTTGCCGAAATTTTTTGGCTTCGGCAGCAGTACGACGGGACCGGAGTGCCACCCGAAATCAGTGGCACCCTCGAACTGGCAGTAAAAAAACTTCTTCTGCCAGTCCTGCACTTTCGAGGGCACCTGGACAGAGAACCCCTGCTGCCGATATGAGGAGTAGTACCACCCTACCGTCCTAGACTTAAAAGAAATCATCCCACCAAGGGTATCTACCGAATAGGGAATACCCAAACGAGAGCAAGCAATACCCATCCCGGTTATCTGGCTAATGCTATTCGGGGTGATTTGGGCAGGAGAGAGACCGAACACACGGTAAATATCGGCATAAATGGCCGGAAATGGTACACGCAGACCAGCCTTAAACTGGTCCACGTACACGGTGACACACCCGCGAGGGGGGCGATAAGCCCTATCGTATGAATTCGGTCGGATGAGAAGAACAGAAGGGGGAAATTTAAATTTCACAGCAACATCGTAAAGAGTGGAGGTAGAAATGGTGGATTCTAAAAAACCAGCGCTCCTAGCTATTCCGGGAGGACACTCGGAAAACTTAACTTCGTGCCCGTACGGCTCCTTACAATCAGACCGTACGCAAGCACGTTTATCTTCCGGGAAACTAACCGGAAGAGAGTTCGACGACGACGCGGCGGAGATTTCTTCCGTCGCCGCCGGAGAATGTACAGAAGCGGGGGGAACGATCATCCCCGATAGAAGAAGTGGATAAAGAAGTGGAAATCGACATCAAAGAAGACATAACTTACTCTTAGTTCTTGAAAATTCGGAAAATGTAGTTGGTGAAGATGAACAGAGAAGAGGATTCGCAGATTAGGGTTTCTTTTGCGCAGAGAAGAAATGAGCAATTATGTTCAATCATAGGCATTAAAGGGGGGAAATAAACGCGTATTGAATACGCCTTCAACACGACGGCGTTTCGAACCCGTCCAATCGAGGCTTTATCGGTACCCCAAGCGTCGCATTAAATGCGACTGACAACTTTATGTTTGGGCGGGAACGACATCGGAAATCCCCGACCTGCGATTCCCACAAATTCAGAGGCTATACGCCAGTTCAGTTCGGTATCTCCCACATTTCAGAGGGGGGTACCAAGCTCAGTTCGGATTTCCTCCCACATTTCAAAGGGGGTACCAAGCTCAGTTCGGATTTCCTCACACATTTCAGAGGGGGTACCAAGATCAGTTCGGACTTCCTCACACATTTCAGAGGGGGGTACCAAGCTCAGTTCGGACTTCCTCACACATTTAGAAGGGGTACCAAATTCAGTTCGGCCTACCCCACACAGTTTTTAAGGGTACCAAGACCAGTTCGGACTTCCTCACACATTTCAGAGGGGGTACCAAATCCAGTTCGGCCTACCCCACGCAGTATTTAAGGGTACCAGCCAGTTCGGGATTCCTCACATATTTCGGAGGGGGTACCAAGTACGTTACTCAAATCAGAAAATACTCACCAAGCACAGGCAGGAAACATCAACTCCATCACCCCACGCTTTTTGGGGGGGGGGATGTGATAGGAAATGGCCCACCTCCCTAGGCCCAAAGGCCCAAAACAGACAAGCCCACATCGTGAAGCCCAGATCGGAGGGGCCCAGATCGGCAAGCCCAATCCATGCAAAGCACAAGCCCAGGGAGTTGAGCCCTAAGCCCAGAACGTGGGCTGATGGAGGAAAAACCGGAACAACCAACACCTCCATGACCTCCACGATTCCACTTCTGCAACTGCCGCGGAGTTACGTCTATAAATACGAGAACCAATTGTATTGTAACTTACTTACGCTATTCTAAATATAAAGCTATATTTTCCTCCCCGTGGACGTAGATCGTACCGATCGAACCACGTAAATCTCTCGTGTTCTTCCTTACATTCGCATATAAATCGTATACAAATTTGGGCCGCAAATCGAAGATTCATCAGCCTGTATGAGTTGGGCTTGCCGTTCTGGGCTTGCTGGGCCTTCACCGATCTGGGCCTGTTGGGCCTCCACCGATCTGGGCCTGTCGTTAGGTGTTGGGCCTTTGGGCCTAGGGAGATGGGCCACTTCCTATCAGTGATGTAGGGAAGTTTCCATCTTCATAGAAAAAGTCCTCACGCGTTTGCTGCTTCAAAACAATAACTACTGGTTCTGCTACCATTTCAACTCTCTCTCTCTCTCTATTTATATATACACTCACTCCCGCCTTTACCATTAATACAAAACAGAGTAAATTAAACCAAAAGGAAGGCATTTACCGTACAATTACTATGGTTGAGAACGAGCAGCAACCACCACCTCCGGCCACCGGCGATCCGGAGGCGGACGCCGCCGTCAGCAACGCAGCGGAGCTTCAGAAGAAGAAGCGGAGGAAATGCATCATCTACATCACTCTCCTAATCATCTTCCACGCCGCGCTCATCACCGTCTTCGATTTAACCGTGATGAAGGTCCGAACCCCCAAATTCCGCCTCACCGCCGCCAAGCTCACGGACGTCGTCAGCGGCGGGGCTCCGGCGAGCACGTCGCTCCGGGCGACGGTGGACGCCGAGTTCTCGGTGAGGAACGCCAACTTCGGGCGGTACAGGTACGGCGACACGGCGGTGGAGTTCTTCTACCGGGGGAACAAGGTCGGCGAGGTGACTGTGCCGGAATCGAGAGCGAATTGGCGATCGACGCGGAAATACAGAGTCGATTTCGATCTGAATTTGGGGAATGGGCGGAGCAATCCGCAGCTGTCGAGCGATCTGAGCGGCGGAGCGATTCCGATTACGAGCTCGGCGAAGATGAAGGGGATGGTGGATCTCCTCTTCTTCCTGAGGAAGAACAGATCCGCCGATTTGAAATGCTCCATGGTCGCGACGCAGCAGCAGCAGATTGTTAGGAATATCGAATGCGATTGATGAATTGATCTCTCTCTCTCTGAACTCCTCTGTAGTAGTAGTATTATTTTGTGAATTAGTGCTTCCTCACTCCTCAGTTTGTTTTGAAGTTGTAATATAATGTGGATTAGTGAAAGTATATAAAATTTGAAGTTACATTATTGCAAGAAATGGCCTTTCTTTGTTAAGGTATCAAAATAAACCTAAATAGAGCATCAATCCTTTTATATATAATAGCAAAACGGATTCGGAGCACCGCTTTCTATGCTCTCAGTTCCTATTTATCTAAAAATTCAATTTTTATAATAAAAAATATTATCTAATTATTCTATAATTATCATTATTAATAATATTATTATTTATGATAGGGCGTTTAAAATATTTACGCAATATAACAAGTTGATATTCAGTTCACAAATGTATGTGGTGCATTAGTCTTATAACCCGCATGTTTACATTTGTGAACGAGCTTGCATTCAGAAATGGCTTGATGCAGGTCACAAGACATGCCCTAAGACGCAGCAGACGCTACTTCACACTGCGTTACGTACTGAAAAGTCTTATTGCTTTGTGGTGTGAAAGCAACGGGGTGGAGCTGCCTAAGAAGCAGGGAGAGCAGGAGCTAGTGGCTCGGACTGTGATCGTGCTGCTATCAACGCCTTGCTGCAGAAGGAGTTGTCAGAGAACGGCACGGACCGGGCTAAACGCAAGGCCGGGAGCGTTTTGGAGCTGCTGCTGCTGCGAGTTGAGGAAGAGGTAGTTGGTTCATGACATGACATGACACTCCATTGTTGGGTTTTGAGAAGATTCAGTCTTAAGCAATTGGCTTGGTTTTGGGACTTATAATAATAATTATTATAAAAGGAGTAGTTCAATTTCATTTCATTTGCTTATTTACATTCAAAGGAATAATTCATACATTTTAACTACTAGCACAAAAGCAAAAGCACAAGGGAAATTCAATTCTATGCTAGATATTCATCCTATAACATTAATTAATTCAGAATAAAATTAGTTGGTTTGAATTTCCATTCTTTAAGTTTGTAAGTGGATTGCGGTTGACAGACTTGGATCATCGCTTGGAAAGTAACGACTTCATCTTCCTTTTCATTTTCATTTGCAGAGAAGGTCAACAGCAGCATCTCAATTTCAACTATATGCCTATTGGAAACTGCTGAAACTAACTTGTCCGCACTCACCAACTTGTAACGCTTCCCAACTCCCATCTGCAGTTAGTTAAAAAAAAAAAAAAAAAATGTTATGATTAATAACCGAATGATATGATAAAATAAAATAAAATAAGAGAAAAATAAAGAGCTGAATAGCATAATACCATGCAAGAGTTGATTTCCCCAATTGCGAAGGTGGCAACGGCCATGGCATCGTCGTAGAATTTCGCCTCATCAAGGCATCGCGGAACAAATAAAGTGAAGTATAAGGAGGTGAAATCAAAATACAAATCCACGTCGTAACCCTAGGAATACCCAATTTCAATTTCAATACCCAATTTCAATTTCAAATCACCTTATTTATTACTAGTAATAGTATTAGTAATAAATTAGGAAATAAGAAATTAGGAGGAAATAGAAGACCTTGCTCCGGCGAACTTGTCGGAGAAATTTGATGAGCAGATGTCGAAGGTTGGGGCAGCGGAGACTGTCCTTGAGAGAAATCCAGTCAGGTCGAGATTCATCAAAATCATCGAGTTCCCACTCAAACTTGCTCAAGTAGGCCCCAATCAGACTCAACTCCTCAGGCATCGGATCTGGGTACTTGCCTCGGAACGGCTCCCACGCATCAATAACACCATAGCTTCTGTCGAGAGATGGAAGTATAGGATACGAGGGCCATAGCAGCGAAGAGTAAATCCGCCGTGTCTGTACTGAACAGTAACTAGCCAGTGAAGTGCGCCATACACAAAGACGCCTTTTTTAGAATAGAAGGTGAATTGATAAGGTTTGGAAGGCGGCGAGATAATCTTTCTCCAGCAATCACTTGTTAGGGAATATAACTCGGCCATTACGAAGCTGTGGATATGAATCTTAACAATCTTGTAGTCATCGGCCGCAGAGTCATATACAAAAACAGTGTTATGAGTTCCGTCAACCGTAGATCCGATGGGGAGGGTAGCTGATGGAGTTGGAAGTTTTCGATACCTTTGGCTTTGAATAGAGGGATTATATAAAAAAAGTGAGCTTTGAAATTCAAGGCACCACAATTCGCCGCAGGAGGCACGGAGGATATATGTGAACAAAGGCGTTACTTTGGCCAAGGGGTTAGGGGTACCTGATAATGATAATATGGAGGAGAGAGGGATAGCCAAGGCTTTTCCATCGGCGTCGTCGTCGGACAACACCACCAATTCACGGCCGCGGTATCTTTTCATGAATTCCGGACGGAAAATCATCAAATTCCATGATTTCGAGACTGTAGAGAAACGATAAAGTGATTTTATTGGGAGATTCCACAGTATTTTCTCAACCAACTCCTCCGGGATATCGATCGCCGACATCGTAGTTTGTTCTGTTCATAATCATAGCAATGCAATCTAGTCTAGGTTTTCTATAAAAGGAGTTGCAGTCCACCAACAGCAAGGCCCATCTTGCTTAGATGGGCCTGAAATATGTTTATTAGACTAATGTAAGACTTGTTGTTATTACTTTTATTTATTAAATTAAATTTAGGACTTATCATTATATAAAAAAAAGTTGTACACTTCTACTATTTCATTAACTTAAATTCTATATCTAAATAATTAACAAAGCAGTCTTCCTTCCAGTTGTTTTTGAAGAGAAAATCATTATATTAATCACGACAATTAGAATCCCTTGCAATAGCACCTACTCCTCCGCAGCAATTAACAGCATAGTCCACATCTAATCTCACACGCCCTTTCCTTGGCCTAATCCATGCCGTACTGCCTTCAGGAGGTAGCACTCTTTTCACCAACCCAGCTTGCAATATAAGTGTGGCATTCTTCCTGCACAAGAACTTCCAAGAACTTCCAAACCAACCATAACCCCACTATCCACACTTCAAACTCCGCTCTAGACCCCTCCAATCTCATGGAGCTGAAAATCGCTCCATTTTTTCAAACCCCGACCATAGGTCTCTCACCTTCTCACAATACAAAAGCGACACCATTCACATCTTCCAAATATTGGTACATGGTGTTTATGCAAATTTAGCTCAAGATATACCCGAATTGCACCCCTCTTACTCTTCATCATGAAAGTAGGAAGCCCGAGATATACCTCATGACTCTGAACAACTGGGCCGGGACATCAAAGATTCTCATAATCCTATCACGATGCGTTCCAGACTGAACGTGAGTGCAGATTTTTCCTAGTTTATTCTCTTTGACCCTAGCTGGCACATCACCATTTGTGCTGAAAAATAGATGTGAAACCCTGGGAGCACTTCTCGATATACGAATTCCCGCATACAACTGCTTATTCATATAACTTCGGAGAATCGAGGATAGGCCCTGAGAGCAAATCACAAATAGAAACGGTGATAATTTAGCGTCCCAAAAACCTTTGTGATGCTCCTGATCCGCCTCAAGTTCAACCTAAGAGGTCTACCAGGCAGAGAAAACCATCGACTAGATATTTCTCTGATGATTATATTACTTTGACTAATGAAGGTGAACCTGAGAGTTATCCATAGGCCATGGAGACTGAAGAAAAACAAAAGTGGCTTGATGCAATGCAAGATGAAATGAAGTCATTGCATGACAATCACACTTTTAATTTGGTTAAATTGCCAAAAGGCAAGAAAGCTTTGGAAAACAGGTGGATTTACAGGGTGAAACAAGAGAGCAATTCTACATCTCCAAGATATAAAGCCAGATTGGTGGTGAAAGGTTTCAGACAAAGAAGTGGTATTGATTTCAATGAGATTTTTTCTCCTGTGGTGAAGAAGTCATCCATTAGAACTGTGTTGAGTTTAGCTGCTACTCTTGATTTAGAGGTAGAGCAAATGGATGTAAAAAGTGCTTTCCTTCATGGTGACTTGAAGGAAGAGATCTACATGAAGCAACCTGAAGGCTTTCATGTGGAAGGCAAGGAAGACTATGTATGTAGGCTAAGAAAGAGCCTATATGGTCTGAAGCAGGCTTCGCGTCAGTGGTACAAGAAGTTTGAGTCTGTTATGTGTGAGCAAGGCTACAAGAAAACTACCTCTGACCACTGTGTCTTTGTTAAAAAGTTCTCTGATGATGACTTCATTATCCTGTTACTGTATGTTGACGACATGCTTATTGTTGGGAAACATATTTTCATGATTAACAGGTTGAAGAAGCAATTGGGCGAGTCATTTGCTATGAAAGACATGGGAGCTGCTAAGCAGATTCTTGGTATAAGAATCATGCGGGATATGAAACAAAGAAAGTTGTGGCTGTCTCAGGAGCACTATATTAAACAAGTGTTGCAGAGGTTTCAGATGGAAAAATCCAAGGCTGTAAGTACGCCTCTTGCTGCTCATTTCAAGTTGAGTGTTAATCAGAGTCCTTCGAATGAAGCTGAGAAATTAGATATGCAACGGGTTCCTTATGCATCTGCTGTTGGCAGTTTGATGTATGCATGGTATGTAGTAGACCAGATATAGCTCATGCTGTTGGTACAGTCAGTAGATTTCTGTCTAATCCAGGTAGAGAGCATTGGAATGCTGTGAAATGGATTTTGAGGTATCTTTGTGGTATGGCTAGTTTGAAGCTTTGTTTTGGAGGTGATAAGCCTACTCTTGTGGGTTATAGTGATTCTGATATGGCTGGAGACATTGATTCTAGAAGGTCTACTTCAGGCTACTTGATTAAGTTTGCAGGGGGAGCTGTGGCATGGGAATCCAGATTGCAGAGGTGTGTTGCACTGTCTACTACTGAGGCAGAGTTCATTGCCATTACAGAAGTTACTATGGGTGAAGAAACTATTGCTGGAGCTTGGTTTTGGGCAGGACAAATACTTGCTATTTTGTGATAGCCATAGTGCAATTCATCTTGGTAAGAATTCAACTTTCCACTCTAGATCCAAGCATATTGATGTGAGGTATCATTGGATACGTGATGCTTTGGATGCTAAGTTGTTGGAGTTGGCCAAAATTCATACGGATGAGAATGGTGCCGATATGATGACTAAGGCATTGCCTAGGTGCAAGTTTGAGACTTGTTGTGAGATCGCCGGTTTGGCGATCACCTCCACATAGTCGTGAGGGGGAGATTTGTTGGGTTTGGGCTCCCTTCCTATGTGGAGAAAGGCCCAGATGTGCAAGCCCAGTATGAAAAGCCCATGTCTCACTTAGTTGGTGGAGAGGGTTCAACATTAAGTGTGAAGAGAGACGAGAGAGTGAGAGAGACACAAATTGTTTTGGGAAGAAAGAGAGAAGCTCTGTTTTCCGCCATCGCTGTGCAGTCTCACGGATTTGGCTATAGCGACTTCGTTCACCGTTGGATCGGGCTGAAACTTTGACAGCAGGTTCGTAACACATTGTTCTTCAATCTGAACGGTGGGATTGGTGAGAAGTTGTCTGAGGCAGAAGTAATCGTCAGTTCACAGCAGCAGCGGTTTTCAGAATTTGGTTCTCCTCTTGTTTTAATTCAAGTTGTGTTGCTCTAGTGTTTTGGCTAATTGTTGAGCACGTGTTTGGTGCAATTAGAGACTCTCGTGTACCTTGATTTGATCATAGTGGAGCTCCGTTACTGGCTTGTGCCCGTGGTTTTTACTTCTCTCATTGAGAAGGTTTTCCACATTAAAAATCTTGTCTCGTTTGTGTTCGTGATATTTACTTGCTGCGTTTTTGTTGATTGCTCCTCATATATTCTTGCAAGTTTGGGAAATTATTATCCGCTGCATATAGTTTTGTTTTGTTATTGTGTTTAATTTCCCATCAGAGCCCGGTTGGAGGGGCTGTTTTAACTTGCTTGAATGATGGAGGCAAATACAAATAAGATGATTTGTCTAAATGGCACTAATTATCACTTATGGAAGGGAAAGATGAAGGATCTGTTATTTGTGAAGAAATTGCATCGTCCTGTGTTTGCTACTGAGAAGCCAGAATCCATGACTGATGAGGAATGGGATTTTGAGCATCAGCAAGTATGTGGTTTTATTCGACAGTGTGTTGAAGACAACGTCTATAATCACATTGCAAACGAAGAACATGCGAAATCCTTGTGGAATAAGATTGAGTCTTTGTATGCTTCTAAATCGGGGAATAATAAATTGTATTTGTTGAATTCCTTGATGAATTTGAGATACAAGGAGGGGACTTCTATTTCAGATCACTTGAATGAGTTTCAGGGACTCCGGGATCAATTATCAGGAATGAGCATCAAGTTTGATGATGAAGTGTTGGGACTATGGCTGCTGAATACTCTACCAGATTCCTGGGAAACTTTTCGGGTTTCAATTACTAATTCATCCTCCGATGGTGTTGTCTCTTTTGAAAATGTTAAGAGCTGTGTTCTTAATGAAGAAATGAGAAGGAAGGCACAGGGTACTTCATCTCACTTCGAGGTACTTGCCATGGAAAATAGGGGGAGAAGTCAGAAAAAGGAACCGAAAGGGAACAGAGAGAACAACAGAAGTAAGTCTAAGTCCAGATACAAGAATGTGGAGTGCAATCATTGTCACAAAATGGGACACATAAAGAAGAACTGTTTCATATGGAAAAGGGAGAGCAAAAACAAGAATGTTAAGCAGAGAGATAAGAATCATGGTGATGATGATCGTGTTACTGCTGCTACTTGTGATGATCTTATTATTCTCCGTGACCATGAATCAGTAAATCTTGTATCAGACGAGAGCATGTGGATAATTGATAGTGGTGCTACACTGCATGTTACACTGAGGAAGGAGTTCTTCACATCTTACACTTCTGGTGATTTTGGAGTGCTTAAGATGGGTAATGACGGTGTGTCTAAGGTAGTTGGCATTGGTGATGTTTGTTTGCAGACCAATATGGGAGTGCAGTTGTTGCTTAGAGGAGTCAAACATGCACCAGATGTTCGCTTTAATTTGATCTCTGTGCAGATGCTTGATGATGCTGGTTATGATAATAACTTCAGTTCAGGAAAATGGAAACTCACCAGAGGCAACATGGTTATGGCCAGAGGGGAGAAAATCAATAAACTGTATTGGACTAAGGCTTTGATTGCTAAAGACAGAGTGAACGTAGTGCACGTGGAGGCTACTTTGTGGCACCGAAGGCTTAGTCATATTAGTGAAAAGGGGCTAAATTGCTTAGCTAGAAAGGATGTGCTTCCAGGATTGAAGAATGCAGAGTTAGAGAAGTGTTCTCATTGCATGGCTGGTAAGCAAACTAGAGTATCCTTCAAGAAGCATCCTCCATCAAGAAAGTCAGAATTGCTTGAGTTGGTGCATTCTGATGTTTGTGGTCCGTCGAAGGTAAAGACCTTTAGTGGTGCACTTTATTTTGTTACCTTCATTGATGATTGTTCCAGGAAGCTTTGGGTCTATGTTTTGAAGACAAAGGATCAAGTGCTGGAAAAAATCAAAGAATTTCATGCCATGGTTGAGAGACAGTCGGGCAAGAAACTGAAATGCATCCGCTCGGACAATGGTGGTGAGTATTGTGGACCATTTGATGTTTACTGCAAGCAGCACGGTATCAGACATGAAAAGACTCCTCCTAAAACTCCTCAGCTAAATGGTTTAGCGGAGAGGATGAACAGGACTTTGATTGAAAGAGTTAGGTGTATGCTTTCTGAAGCAAAATTGCCTAAGCATTTCTGGGGTGAGGCATTGTACACGGCAGTGCATGTTATTAATCTCAGTCCTGCAGTTGCTTTGAATGCAGAGGTGCCAGATACTATTTGGTTTGGCAAGAAAGTCAGGCATGATCATTTGCGAGTCTTCGGCTGTAAGGCATACGTGCATGTTCCAAAGGATGAAAGATCCAAGTTGGATGCGAAGACAAGGCAGTGCATCTTTATTGGTTATGGTCAAGATGAATTTGGGTACAAGTTGTATGATCCCGTTGAGAAGAAGGCCGTTAGAAGTCGGGATGTAAAATTCATAGATGACCAAACCATTGAAGATATTGATAAAATGGAGAAGAAAACATCTCAGAATGATACGAGTTTGTCTGATGTTGATCCAGTTCGGACACCAGTACATGATTTGGAGACTGCTGAGAATGTTGTTCAGAATGATGAGCAATATGATGATGTTAACGATCAGCAGCAGCTTGGATGTGCTAACTTTGACATTCCTATTGATGACTAAGGCATTGCCTAGGTGCAAGTTTGAGACTTGTTGTGAGATCGCCGGTTTGGCAATCACCTCCACATAGTCGTGAGGGGGAGATTTGTTGGGTTTGGGCTCCCTTCCTATGTGGAGAAAGGCCCAGATGTGCAAGCCCAGTATGAAAAGCCCATGTCTCACTTAGTTGGTGGAGAGGGTTCAACATTAAGTGTGAAGAGAGACGAGAGAGTGAGAGAGACACAAATTGTTTTGGGAAGAAAGAGAGAAGCTCTGTTTTCCGCCATCGATGTGCAGTCTCACGGATTTGGCTATAGCGACTTCGTTCACCGTTGGATTGGGCTGAAACTTTGACAGCAGGTTTGTAACAAATTGTTCTTCAATCTGAACGGTGGGATTGGTGAGAAGTTGTCTGAGGCAGAAGTAATCGTCAGTTCACAGTAGCAGCGGTTTTCAGAATTTGGTTCTCCTCTTGTTTTAATTCAAGTTGTGTTGCTCTAGTGTTTTGGCTAATTGTTGAGCACGTGTTTGGTGCAATTAGAGACTCTCGTGTACCTTGATTTGATCATAGTGGAGCTCCGTTACTGGCTTGTGCCCGTGGTTTTTACTTCTCTCATTGAGAAGGTTTTCCACGTTAAAAATCTTGTCTCGTTTGTGTTCGTGATATTTACTTGCTGCGTTTTTGTTGATTGCTCCTCATATATTCTTGCAAGTTTGGGAAATTATTATCCGCTGCATATAGTTATGTTTTGTTATTGTGTTTAATTATACATGGTGTTACTTCCAGATGTTACTTTCAATTATCCAGGATTTTCATTTTTTTCCCTCGTTTTCAATTAAATTTAATCGACTTTTTTCTTTTTTCTTTTTTTTTTTCAGATGTTGTTTTGTTACTTTTTTTGAAAGTATTTGTGTTATTATGATCGCTATTTGGGCATTAATTATATGATTGGCGTTTATGTTTTCTATACTTATAAAGTTAAAATAAATTTGAATGGAAATGCTATCTGGTGAAAATTAATTAATTAATTAATTATAGTTATATAATCATAGTATAATTTATTATTTATTCTCTTTGAGATAAAAAAAGATTTTAATATATTATTTATTTATTTATAAATAACAATAACAATTACAATTCCATATAATAGAAAAAATAATAAAATCTACATGCAAATAATTATGCAAATATGATTAACATTTATTTGTAGTATTATGCAATGATTAGTAAGTATTTAACCGGATGTTTTATATATTATGTATTTTATTAGTATTATGAAATTGGTAGTAACTTAATACTATCAATAATATGTGAATGAATAAAGGTAATTATTTACGACTTTCTTTAGTTATATTGGAATTATGTGACTTTAAATAATAATATATTAATATTATATTATGAATAAATTATATTTATTATATATAAATTGAATTTTTATATTTGGATCTTATAATTATGTTTATTATTTATCTTTATAATTTAATTAATACTAATATTTACATATATATATATATATATGTGAATATTAAATTATATAGTATTTTAATGTCAATATTATAAAAAGCACATCACGTATAGAAGAATTATACTCCGTATATCACTTGACTTATTTTATTATTTATTTATGTGTCTTCAACATTATTCTTTTATTAGAATAAATAACGGGCGGCTTGAATTAGTTTTTTTTTTTTTTTTTTTTTTTAATGTTTGCTTAAAAATAACACTAAACAATTAATTATTCATGTTGAATTTAACGGGATACTATTACTGAAATATTACTCTTATAAACCTACTTCATTATCACAATTAGTTGGCGACTTGAAATAATAGAAGAATAATATTTATTTATGTGTTTTTGACATTATTCTTTTATTAGAATAAACAACGGGTGACTTGAATTATTTTAATAATTATCACAATTAGTTGGCGGCTTGAAATAATAGAAGAATTATATATCAACTTGACTTATTTTAATATTTATTTATGTGTTTTCGACATTATTCTTTTATTAGAATAAACAACGGGTGACTTGAATTATTTTAATTTTTTTTTTCTTATGTTTGCTAAAAAAATAACACTAAACAATTAATTATTCATGTTGAATTTTAACGGGATACAATATACCTATTATCGAAATATACTCTTATAAACCTACTTTTTATTATCACAATAACGACATGGCGAGATGAAATCAATATAACTATTTGAGACCCCTTATTAACTTTTTCTTTTTATTAAAATAAACAACGGCCGACTTGAACTTTTTTTAATATTTTTCTTTTATATTTGATTATAATAAATAACGGGCAACTTGACATTTTAATAATTTTCATTTATATTTTACTTAAAAATAACGTTATAAAGTGATCCGTATCGAATTCTGACAGAATACAAAAATGCACCTACCATCAACATATTCTCATTTAAACATATTTTCTTATAAACATGAGTAACGGGTGACTTTATATAATTATATATTTTTCTACTAAAATCATATCAAATTAAGTTATAGGCCGTTAGATTGCAAAAGAGGCATAATTCGATTAATGTAAACTATTTTCGACGGGTAGTAAATTATTAAGTACTTTTTGTATTACATTAATTTTTTATTTATTTTTTTTGGTATTTCACGGGAAACTTGGCTTTGTTGATTTCGGCACCAATTTCATTTATAAGTCTTTAAACGTCGAAAATTTAAATGTAACAAGAATCGGCGTTATGGCTTGATTTATTTTGATGTAACGACATTTTGTTTTTATTACAATAAACATCGGGCTACGTGAATACTTATATGATAAGCATACATAGTAGTATACAATATAAAACTAAATATAAGATAGATATTGTGTGAGATTGAAATATATCATACTTCAATATTTACAAATATATGTATTTTAGATAAATAAGAATTGCGGATGTAGGAATTGACACATATGCATGTCGATCAACGTGGTGGTTCGAAACGGGCATCTTAACTTATTTTGATATAACGACATTTTCTTTTTATTGAAAAAAATAACGGGTAACTTGACATATTTTCATATTTTTCATTTATATTTTACTTAAAAATAATGTTATAAAGTGATTGTATCGAATTTCGAACGAGATACAAACGCACATATCATCAAAATATTCCACTTTAAACCTATTTTCTTATAAACACGAGAAACGAGTGACTTTATATTGACATTTTGTTTTATTACAATAAACAACAGGCTACGAGAGACTTTGTTTGACATTTTTTGTTTATTAAAATAAACAACGAGCGACTTAACGAGATACAAATGCACCTATCACAAAATATTTTCCTTTAAACCTATTTTTTTATAAACACGAGTAATAGGAGACTACGCTCAAACTTCAATAGCTTTGTAAAAGAGGAGTCAATCATATTATTTTGGTCCATATTTCTTATATAATTTTCATATTGTTTATTTACTTTTAGTATTCTTGTATTACTTTTAAATATATTTTTATATTTCACGAGGAACTTGACTTTGTCATTTTTGGCACCAAATTGAGTTATAAGTCTTTAAACGTCGAAGATTTAAATATAATATGAATCATCATTGAATTAGATATTAACATTAAAAATAATTGACACCCGTCGATTTTCGATATATATATATAATAACAATATAGATTTCGATCCTTCGTGGCATCACGTATGATTTTTTTGAATATTTTCGAATATTCTCATTGATTTGGCTTATTTATATATTGAATCTAAATATATCACAATAAACAATTCAGTCCCACATCGATTTTTTACAAGAACTAAACAATGTATTACCTATATAAATAAATCTATAAATATTTCCAACAAAATTCATCCTTAATTTGAGAAACTACATAATTAATGTAAAATAAAAATCAAACGATTTTCTATTTGTTATTGTGAGTCAATATTTTATTTTTATTTTTACTAATTCATACAATTGTCGCAAAATCACAATACAATATTTGATATTTCTTATGTATAAACTATAAGGACTTTTTATCCCACATCAATTTTTTAATATAATTTTGATGATAAATAACGGACGGCTTGACATATATTACTTCTATAAAGAGTAATATTTATGTTTTTTTGTGTTTTTCTTGAAAGTAACATTATAATGTGATTTATATATGTTAATTTTGACTAGATATAATAACACATATCATGAAAAAATTACCCTAATTTTTTATTACCACAAGTAGCGGGCTATTTTAAACAATTCATATGAATAATTATGTATTTTTCCTCTAATTATTTTTATTTTTTATTTTTTATTTTTTATTTTTAAGTATGTTCAGTAACATATGGCTTAAGATTCTAATGGTATATCTACATGAGAATGTAGTTCATTCCTTAAGTAATTTATTTTATGAGAATATATGAAGCAACAGTAGGTTTTGTGTTAAGAGAACTATAACTATGATTTTTATTTTTAGTTTAGCATTTAACATATTTCATTAATATAACAAACAACGAACAACTTGATATCCTGAATACCGTTACTCGATATCATCTCCGTCCTTAACATGTTTTTCACTAAGAAGATAAAGGAACTTGACATACTAATCATGTACAACTGTACATGTATCTAAAAAATCGGAAACTTCTTTAATTTACTAAGAATTTGTAATAATTTATTTCTCTAAGTTTATATATTTTGAGAAGAATAACTGTTTAATAAATAACGAGAGGTTTGACATTCAAACCACGTATAATTATTCGAGAAATATTAGCTTTTATTGACGTATTTTTATATCAATATACATGCTCGACGGGTGCTTTAGATATAAAATAAGTACAACTTCTCTATCAATTTAATTTAAAATAAACAACGGGCGACTTGATATGTGTTTTGGTATTTTCTTTCATATTTTACTTTAAAATAAAAATATAGAGTTGAATAACATTTTAAAGCGGTTCATGTTAAAATTTAACGGGATAAAATATAAAATATATATATCGTAAAAATATTAATTTCTTAACCCAATTTCATATTATTACGAGTAACGGGCTACTTGAAAAAGTTAATATACAAAATTATGTAATTTTTATTAAAACTTTACTCATAATTACAAAATAATTTGAATCCCGTCGAATTTCGACGGGCACTGCACTAGTATTTAATGAGAAAGTCCGTCAACCCGATTGATGAACCCTCGATTAGTTGCTCGATTTAGTGGATGATTAGTGTGTGAGATTTGCGTGGAGGGAAGTAAACGACACAAGAATTACGTGGTTCGATCGGTGAGATCTACGTCCACGGGGCGGAAAAGAGAGTATTTAGTATTCAAAATAGCATGAGTGTGTACAATACAAACAATTCTCCTATTTATAGATGAAGTAGCTGCCGGTTGTGGGGGTGAGAACGTGGAGGTGTGGGTAGTTTTCCTGCTCCTGTTTCTTCTCCATCAACCCACGTACTTGGGACTTAGGGCTCAACTCCCTGGGCCTGTATTTGGTGTGGTCTGGGCCGAGCTGGTGTTGGGCCTGTCTTTACTTGGCCTACGCCGAGCTAGGCCTGTGCCGAGGTGAGTTAGTTGGGCTTTGGGCCTAGGGAGATGGGCCATTTCCTATCACATCCCCCCCTCCCCCCCCCCCCCCCCCCCCAAAAAAAAGTCGTGGGGTGATGGAGTTGGCCCAGGCTGTTTGTTGTTCGGCCACCGCGCCTTGTTCATGCCTGGGTGTGGTTTCTTGCCCTTGCTGTGTTGTACTTTTCGTACCCCCTTGAAAACTCGGAGTTCGGGATAAGCCGAACTCTTACTTGGCGTACCCCCTTCATAACTTGGAGTTCGGGAGAGTCCGAACTCTCACTTGGCGTACCCCCTTCGAAACTGTGAGTTCGGGATATGCCGAACTCTTATTTGGCGTACCCCCTTCATAACTTGGGGTTCGGGAGAGTCCGAACTCTCACTTGGCGTACCCCCTTCGAAACTGTGAGTTCGGGATATGCCGAACTCTTATTTGGCGTACCCCCTTCATAACTTGGAGTTTGGGAGAGTCCGAACTCTCACTTGGCGTACCCCCTTCGAAACTGTGAGTTCGGGATATGCCGAACTCTTATTTGGCATACCCCTTCAAAACTGTGAGTTCAGGAGAATCCGAGGTCTCGTTATTTTCCCGCCGAAGACACATAAAGTTGTCAGTCGCATTTAATGCGACGCTTGGGGTACCGATAAAGCAGGGATTGGACGGGTTTGTTTTTGAAACGCCCTCGCATTAACTAGCGTATTCAATACGCGTTAACTCTTTCCTCCTTAATGTACCATGATTGGGAGAAAGTAATTTCACTATCTTTTTAATTTGCAAAAAACGGAACCCTAACTTTCAAATTTCCTTACTGTTCATCGTTGCCAACTTCGAACTTCCTGCAAATCCTCCAAGAATCCAGCAAAAAGTAAGTTATGTCCTCTGTTATGTCGATTTCTACTTCCCGTTCTTCTTCTGTGCGGTCGGCGCATTCTCTTTCTTTATCATCTGCATCGGCGGCGGAAGAAATCACCACCGTGTCTTCATCTTCTTCTCTTCCAAAATCTACGGCGGCGGCGGAAGAAGTCACCGCCGCTTCTTCCTCTTCTTCTATTCCGATCGTCTTCCCCGACCACACGCGTCCGTGCGTGCGGTCGGATTGCGAAACTGCATACCCTCAGGCCGTAGAGTTCCCCGACGGTCCTGGTGTTTTTGGGAAGGTGGGGACTTACGATTCTATTTTTTCTTCCTCCACCCTCTTTAAAATAGCAGTAAAATATAACTTCCACCCCCCTCTGCTCTTCTTCTTCAGCCCAGGGTCGGCGACAGGGCTTGCCGGCCTCTACGGGGTTACATTACTGTATACGTCGACCATTTTAAAGCCGGCTTGCGTGTCCTTTTTCCGACCATTTATGCCGAAATCCAAGATTTTTTTGATCTCTCCCCCACCCAAATCACTCCTAACAGCATCTGCCAAATTACTGGGCTGGGGCTTGCCTGTGCTCGGTTAAATATTTCTTATTCGGCCTCCACTTTGGGGGCTATGTTCTCCTTTAAAGATAAGAAGCAGGGATGGTATTACCTTGCATCCCGGTACAAGTTTTCTGTGTCCGTTCCTTCAAAAGTGCCTAACTGGCAGAAGAAATTTTTCTTCTGCCGATTCGAGGGTGCCACCGAGGTCGGGTGGCACGTCGGTGCTGTTAGGCTTTTGCCGAGGCGAAAGCAATTTGCCGCGGTGGCGGCGCGTTTTGACAGCCTCGGCAAGATGCCGATGTCATTGGCCAAGCTTGAGTCGGCTGTACCGATCCCCGATGATCCTTCCACTGCGGTGGAGCCGGGGAGGGGTGAGGTTCCCTTTCCTTAGTTTTTTTTTTTTTTTTTTGACTTCGGTACTAATCTTGTCTTCTGTCCTCTTTTGCAGTGAACATGGTGAAGGGGAAGAAGGGGCTCGCCCAGAAAAAGAGAAAGGGCGAGGCCTCTAGCGCGCCTGCCGATTGATAGGGTGCATTTTTACCATATCATCTAAGTGTTATATTATCGTTTTCTTGTCGTATTTTGATAGTTTAGCTCATGATTTATATTGTTTATGTTATTTCGAGCTAGATTACGCTTTTGGGTTGTTTTGAGTGTTTTTAGGGCTTTTGAGTCGAGAAAACCCAAGATAAGACAAGAGGCGATGAAACCAAGGAAGAGATGAAGTATTGATCCCAAGTTCTGACTTTTCACGATTTGTAAAAGAGTTATTCTGGAAAAGTGGAAGCATAGTATTGAAGAGGAGTTCGATAGGAGCACGTAGGCGAAAACGGAGGTCAATTCGGAGTTCGGATGAGGAAGATATGACCGAAATAAGAAAGTTGCGCAGAACCCTCTCGACCCTCTCGACCACCCTCTCGATCGACAGAGGCGTCGAGAGGTGCCTCCTGTTTTCCAGACGGGATTTTCTCTAAAAGGCTATTTTTGACTTCTTCTTGGTTTCCTTGTACAATTAGGTATTAGATGTAAACTTCTACCCTATAAATACCTCTAAACCTATCATTGTAAAGAAGTTCCTCCACTCTCCTACATTCTTTAGATTAGTTTTTATTCTTTTCTCTACTTTTATACTTTAGATCTAGATTTATTTTATGTATGAAGACCATTGAAGTTTGAAGATTTATCAAGATTCAAGAGTTTTTCTATCCCTTTCTTTTTACTTTATGCTTTTGATTATGTTTATTCTTCCTTCTACCTTTCTTTTAATTATGTCTAGCTAATTTTTATTAGTTGATTTTAGGGATTGAATGCCTAATTGAATTTATGTGAGTATTTTTGTTTGCAATTAGCCTTTCAATCTAGATGCATGTTTTCATGGTGCTTATTCTCATGCATGATTACTTGATCACTAATTGTGTATGCATAGTTATGTTCATATGCCTTGATTAGGATATTGCATAATAGATCTCATAAATACATGATATGATAGTTTGATTTGTCTTAATTGATAATTGAATTATTATATGTTCATATATAATTGATTTGGTGTCTTAGTTGAACCTAGTTGATTATATCTTTGATACTTGTTCTATTTTGCACTTGATTTTGATTCTTACAATTCGAAAGAATATTAGGATCTTGTTAGGTGACAACTTGCATTGCTTTAATTAGGGTGTAGGTTATTTTTGCATGTATCATGTCTAGATTGGATTAAATTGGTTACTTGTACTCATTAATTGCTTGCATATATTTGATTAGGTAGGCTTCCCTAGAATCAACACTTTTCCTTAATTGTTTACTTTCCTTATTTATTTAATTGCTTGTGTCCTAATTTGTTTTATTTGGCTAGCTATTTCCTTGTTTATTTATTTCCTTATATGTTTAATTGAGTCTTTTATTTATTTGCCTAGTTATAAATACCACAATCTCAATTTCTTATTTGCCTAGACATCAGTTTAATTCTAGAGTAGAAGTATTGTGTGTGGTTTCGGTATATCAATCCCTGTGGATACGATACTCGTACTTTCTTATATTATACCTATTTTTGTGTGGTAGAAAATAGTGCGATCACCGATTCGAAAAGGTAGGCAACTGGGTCGTCGGAGAAGACCCGGTCTGAAATCCCTACCTCCCGTTCTCACGGCGCTCCTACCTTTGCCACCGAGGACATTGATGTGGCGGCCGCTGGGAAGTTGGTGATGGGTTCGGCATCTTCCGAACCCGATTTGGCTATCACTGGTGTCCGAACTCCGACTCTGTTGGTCCCGGTTTGTATGAGGAAAAACACGTAGAGGGGGGAGGGTGAATACGTGTTTTTAAGTTTTTCAACTTCAAATTCCTCAAACTCGGAGTACTAAGTAAAGTTCTCGCTTGAACAGCTAAGACCTAGCCTTGAGCTAGATCTATAGTGATCGCAAATCTCTTGACCTAAGCTTAGAGCTTGACCAAGAGTGAGACTTTACTCTAAATGCGGAAATTCGGTGAGCTAAATCTTTCCTAAGTAATTGAAATCTCAGTTAGTGTTTGTTTAGATGCTAGTGCAATGAATAATCAAACAAGTAAAGAGTGATTAGGGTAGAGATACGACACAGCGATTTATAGCGGTTCGGAGATGAAGCTCCTACGTCCACTTGTTGCACGAAGCAACTAGTTCTCTTCACTCAAGAACTTGAAGATTACGGGCTCTTCAAAAGCCTATGACAAGATTGAGCTTCACTTGCTTGGATATGTTGGACGCTGGGTGATTCCGGGTTCATACCAAAAACCTAAAAACTGGACTGGAAGCTTCACTCGCTTCAGTCCGATGACAGGGAGATTACGGGTTCTCCTTACAACCTAGTTTCGATCGAGCTTCACTTAATGAAAGTGTAAGCTTGGATCTAGACTCTATGATCGAGGCTTCTACAATCGATGAAGGTATAGTAGAGCCTTGGATCGAAACAACCTAACGACGAACAGACAAAGACCTAACTGATTTTTAGGGTTAGGGTTTTCTGTATCGACAGAGACACACTATGAAGAGTTCTTTACAATGAATGCAAAGATGGCTAGAACTCTTCTTCTAAGCTGGGATTTTGACGTAGGCTTAGAATTCTAGGTGTGAAGGTTGCGAAGACGAGTTCCGATGAAACTGGAACTCGGAGAACACTTGGAAACAAAGACTCGATGAATGCTTGAAAGCTGGGAGTGTTTGTTTGCAGTAGGCGCTCAATGCTCAAGTAGTGTTCTGCTTCTTCACGTCTTCATCCTTCACTATTTATAGGCGGAGGGATGCCAAGATCCGTTGCTTGGTAGGTGGCTTTGTCCCTCCTCCTCTCGACAGTACTTGCGCAGGCAGTGCTTTTGCAGGTGCGCCAGTTTTGTCACTTTGCCGAAAATGGCTAAGTTACAAACTTAACAGTAAGTGGAGCGAGCCAGTACTGTAGCAGCGCCCTGTCGGCCTGGCAGTCAACTCCGCTGCTCCTCTCTCCTTTCGACACGTGGAGATCTCGTAATTAATGCAACGATCTCTAGTTGACTGGAGTTTGAAATACGAGCGGGAATTGTGTTGTCGCTTTCTGGTAGGTGGTGGCTCGCTTCGCTTTAGATGTTGTAGCGTCCGCTTCAAATCGAGTCGCTTCAAGGTCATATTGTAGCGAGTACTTGGGAAGTGAGTTCTCCAAGTGACTGCTTTAGTAAGTGTTGACCTGCGTTGACTCACTTTGGCTTTTTACTGTAGCGCTCGCTTCTCTTCGCTTTGGCAGACTCGCTTCGAATCCACTGTAGCGCTCGCTTCGCTTCGCTAACTTCGACACGCTTCACTTCGGCTGAGTAGACTTGCTTCGATTTGAAAACACACTCAAGCGAGTGGCCTTCTCTTGAATTTTCTGCAGTCTAAAAATCTAAGCAAAATTAAGCCATCCTAACAGTATATGCTAAGAAAAATTTCTAACCTATTTTCTACATCAAATTGGGTCGCTTGGGAATAGGACACTTGGGGTTTTGGGATCAAATCAAAACATATGTAACATTTCTAAAATGTCTCATATTGGTTCCCCCTTAACATGTTGTCCTTAACAATTCCCAACAGACTCCAGTATTCCCAGCTGTAAGTATTTGACTAACACATTTCCCTTTTTTTTTTTTTTTTTTTTTAAATGGGATATTGTGTGTAGGGAGTTGATACCGCACTGGAGGATTATAATCTTGCGTCGAGCGTGATTAAGAGTCTACTGAAGGGCTCGGTGGCTAAGTACGAACGAGCCACCGAGAAGGTGCAGAACTTGGCTAGTGATAAAGCCAAGTTGGCCAAGGAGCTAACCTCGACCTCAATTCGGGAGGACGAACTGAAGAATGAACTGGCTGCCGCTAGGTCCGAACTCGCCGCTGCCAAGGAGAAAGCAGCGAAAAGCGAGGAGGAGGTTGCGGCGGCCCGCGCTCGCGAACAGGAGATCGCCGCTACGCATGGCGGCGTTCTCCGGGCTCTTGCTGAGAGGATGTTCCTCAGCAAGAGATTCAGTGCCCTTGTTAGGGACGTGACCGAAGCGGCGAGCACCCGGGCCATCGCCGAGGTGCTCGATCTTGTGGCCGCCGATTTCCCTGAACTGGACAAGGGGAAGTACGGCTACAAGAACATTGAAGATGACGAGATGCTCCGCATCTACTTTCGGCGGTTGTTGAAGAATACTTCTGCCTTCCCGGTCATTGAGCACCTTGCCGGGAAGAGCACACCGCTGACCGTTGAGGAGGTGGTGGAGTGTCCCGTGGACCGGGGCTTAAGGTTCGAAGCCCTCCTCGGACCGTTCAGGGAGGAGCTGAGGACGTGCCCGGTCTCCCCGTACGCATCCGATCAGGAGATGGAGGAGGAGGAGGAAGAAGATGCCGGGCGGAAGGATGCCGAGGAGAGGGACGCCGAGGCGGAAGTCTCCAAGACTGCCGAAGTGCAGCAGACGAACACCGAGGTTGATCCTTCCGGCGGGGTCAGTTGATTCTCCTCCTTGTAATTTTTTGTGTTTTTGCTGAACTGTAACTGTACTGATCATCAATTAATGAAAATGGTTATTGTTCGGCACTTGCTTATCTCTGTTATTTTTACTTTCTGTAGAGTAAATCCGAATTGGACGTATCCGTGTATGGGAATGAAATCAAACAACTTAAATTCCTTGTTGACGCCAAAGATGTTGAGATCGGCCGGCTTGACAAACGTGCCAACATCTTCGTAATGAGTTCGATGCCAAATTCACTGCATTGCAGATCAAGGCGGATGCCAATGAAGCCCGATACCTCCAATTGAAGGAGGATTATGCGGATGCTGAGAAAATCGAAGCTGAACATGCTGAGTACGAGAGGGTTGTTCACGAACTCGGTGGTAAAACTATCTCCGAGGTGGAGGCTAAGGCTCTTGAGGCCTGCCGAGGTGTGATATGCGAATGCAAAACCCAAGGTCCTGACTCGTGGGAAGTTGCTGAGCATATATCCGAGTTGCGATACTTGACGAACTTGTTTCCGTTAATCCTGTCTCGCAACTCGATTATGAAGAAATGGCTAGATCGGTACCCACAGGTGCAGCCTGCCAAGCAAAATGTCTGTCGATTTCGGGCCTTGAGCCCGACCGTGCCATCCCATTTAATTAAAGATCGGCTGGACATGCTTTTGCCTGTTCAAAACCGCAGACCTCCTATCCCGAACCGCGGGGATGGAAATTATGTTGCTCCTCGGGTGATCTCACGAGGCCGAACTTCTAGTAACCGGGGTGGCGGAAATTCCCACAATATTAACCGAGGTGGTGGACGTGGCCGTGATGGCGGCCGAGTTGCGAAGAAGAAAGATGGAGGTGTAAATATAGATGACCTTTTGAATCCCCCAACTCAAGAGAATCCTCCGATTCGAGGGTTGGCTAGTTATTTTTACTGTAGTAAGAGGCCTGATGGTAGTGGTCTTTCTGGCTGACATGTAGAATGTAAACCTGCATAAAATTATAAATACTTTGCTTTGGACATGGTGTATGCCCGTTGTTTGTATTTTTTTTTTTTTTTTTTTTACTTGGCTAATTGCCTGCGTCCGAATTGGCGATACTGTCTATCGGCTTCTGAAGTGACACTTGGGTCGTTGTTTGGGTCTCCCAAAGTGGCCCGGGGGCCTGACTCCGGCTTCCGACGTGACACTTGGGTCTTCCCTCGATCCTGGGATGGCATATTGCCTATTATCCGCGGCCGAGGTGAAACTTGGGTCTTAATCGGGTTCCTGTTTTGCCGACCAGGTCGGTAGGGGTGGTTCCCTGTTCGTACGATTTTATTTTTGTATTTTAACACTTATCCTCGTCAGGATAGTGCATGAAATTAAAGTTAATACGCATATAAGTGGAGTAATGCAAGTAACGCAAACACTCAAAAGATAAAAACTGCAAACTTTTCATTAAACTCTGAAAATTTTGAAAGACGGACTCAAATTTGACAAATACCGAACTGCAAGACAGACCACATACTTAAACGACAAACGAGTAAAAAACAAGACTCTATCTTATATGATACTCCACTCCTATGCATAATACCTCTTCAGATGGATAACATTCCATGGCCGTTGTATGGGCTCCCCGGACAAAATGGAAAGTTTATAGGCTCATTTGCCGAGGTCCTCGTCAACTCGGTAGGGGCCTTCCCATGTGGCTTCCAGTTTGCCGAGCTTGCAAGCCTTGCTGACCTCGTTGTTCCGTAGGACTAAGTCTCCTACGCGGAATTGCCGGTTTCTAACTCGCCGATTATAATATCGGGCCATTAGTTGCTTGTACCGGGCTTCCTTGATGTAAGCAGCATCCCGTTTCTCCTCTAATAGGTCAAGATCCGCACATCGGTTCTCGTCGTTCACTTCAGAGATGAAATGGGTCGTGCGCGGACTTGGCAGTCCGATTTCGACCGGGATGACAACTTCTGTTCTGTAAGTCAAGCTATACGGTGTTTCGTCATTTGTGGACCGAGGTGTAGTCTGGTAGGACCATAGAACGTTGGGGAGGTTCTCCGCCCACAATCCTTTGGCTTTCTCTAATCGGGTTTTAAGGCCTTTGACGATTGTCCGGTTTGTAACTTCGGCTTGGCCATTTGCCTGAGGGTGAGCGACCGAGGTGAAGTGCTGCTGAATTTGCAGTTCGTCACACCATTCTCTGAAGACCCTGTCTGTGAACTGGGTCCCGTTGTCGGACACCGAAACATGAGGTATTCCGAAACGGCACACTATGTTCGTCCAAACGAAGTTGCGAGCATTCTTACTTGTGATCGTAGCTAGAGGCTCTGCCTCCACCCACTTCGTAAAATAATCCACCGCGACTATGAGATGCCGCAACTGGCCTGGTGCCTTATCAAATGGGCCCACGATATCGATTCCCCATTGTGCGAACGGCCAAGGGCTTTGCATCGTTTCCAGTTCGCTCTGAGGCAGCCTTGTCACATTGGCATGCAATTGACACTTCTCACATTTTTTCACCAGTTCGGTGCAATCTTTGACCATTGTGGGCCATAAATACCCCCATTTCATGATTTTCTTAGCTAGGGCCCGAGGTCCGATGTGGCTCCCGCAGGATCCCTCGTGCACTTCTCGCATGATATAATCTGCTGAGTTTGGGCCAACGCACTTGAGTAAGGGCTGGAGGTACGATTTTTTGTAAAGGACATCGTCCAGAACGGTATATCTCAATGATTTTGACAATATCCTCCTTGCCTCCGTTTTGTCTTCGGGCAACTCCCCCCTCCCTAAGTAGGCGAGTAGAGGCGTCATCCACGTCGGCTGTTGTTCCTCGTCTAAATCATTGACCTCGGCCTCTTCTATGCTCCTGTGCTGGACATCTTCAACCGGCGAAGAACCGGGCACCGCTGCCAGTTTACTGAGAACGTCAGCTCGGGAGTTCTGAGTTCCGGGTATGCGTTCGAGCTGGAAGTATGTAAATGCTTCCTTCATACCCCGTGCTTTAGCTAAGTACCTCTTCATCCTTTCTCCCTTCGCTTCGTACTTCCCCAACATGTGGTTCACAACTACTTGTGAATCACTATGTACCTTGATGGTTGTGATCTTCAAATTTGTGGCTATTCGGAGTCCGGCCAGCAGTGCTTCATACTCCACCTCGTTGTTGGTGGTCGCGAACTGAAAGCGAAGTGAGTAGGTGAATTCCTTCTTTTCCGGACTTATGAGTAGAACTCCATCTCCGCTTCCCTTCCAGAAGTGCCATCGCCGTACATGTGCCAGCAATCTTGAGGCTCTACTAAGGTTGTGCGAGCTGGGATTGTCGGCTCGGATGTCGGGGCCGGGATATCGGCTATAGAGGTCTCAACCAAAAAGTCTGCTAGGGCCTGCCCTTTAATCGCCTGGCGGGGAGTATAACTGATGTCGTGTTCCCCTAACTCTACGACCCACTTCGCTATTCGGCCCGATGCTTCGGGCTTTGTCAAAACTTGCCGAAGTGGGGAATCTGTTCGGACCTGGATGGGGTGTGCATGAAAGTATGGGCGCAAACGCCGAGCAGCATTGACTAATGCCAGGGCGAGCTTCTCTAGTGGTTGATACCGCACCTCAGGTCCCTTGAGTGATCTACTTATGAAATACACGGGCAACTAACGCCCTGTTTTTTCTCGTACGAGCACCGCACTGATAGCTTCCTCTGAGGTGGCTAAGTATAAAAACAGCACCTCTCCCCCCTTTGGCACCGACAATGTTGGTAAGTTGTTAGATAGTCCTTCAGCTGGTTAAGTGCGAGATGGTGTTCCAGGCTCCAGTTGAACTCGGGCGCCTTCTTCAAGATTTTGAAAAAGGGCAACTGTTTCTCCGCCGCTTTGGAGAGAAACCTGCTCAGTGCGGCCAGACACCCAGTGAGCTTGTGCACATCGTTGATTGACTTCGGATCTCTCATCTCCAACACAGCTTTGACTTTTGACGGGTTCGCCTTTAACCCTTCTTGGGAAATCCAACAACCTAAAAACTTCCCCGAGGTCACAGCAAAGGTGCATTTTTGGGGGTTAAGTTTTAGGTTGACCTCACGGAGGAGGGAGAGCACAGTTCGGAGATCAGTGACACTAGTACTCTCTTCCTTACTCTTCACCACTATGTCATCGACATAGACTTCTACTTCTTTTCCGATGCGTTCCTTGAATATCTTGTCTACCATCCCTGATAGGTAGCTCCTGCATTTTTCAATCCAAACGGCATTTTGCGGTAAGCAAAAATCTTGTGGCCGACCAGGGAGTCCACCTTTTTATCAATGTCGGGTAGAGGGTAGCAATCCTTAGGGCAGTACTTGTTGAGATCGGTGTAATCAATACACATGCGCCACCCTCCTCCAGCTTTCTTGACCATCACCGGTTCGCTATCCAAGTCGGATAGGTGACTTCGAATAGGATTCCGGCGTCCAGCAATTGCGTCACCTCGGTCTTTATGACTTGATTTCGCTCAGCGGCGAAAGAGCGTTGTTTCTGTCTTATTGGTCTGACCTCAGGATCAATGTTAAGCCGATGTGTAATTAACTGGGGTGACACTCCTATCATGTCCAATGGGGACCATGCGAAGACATCCCTATACTCCTTCAAGAGCCGAATAACCTGTTCGCGAAGATTTGAGAGCTCAGTAAAGCCTACTTTGACAACCTTGGTAGGGTCATCCTCGAATAATACCACTTCCTTCACTGAGCTCTCCTCGGCAGGCGACGTCTTCCTCGGCTCCTTGGAGTTCGATAATTGCTATGCTTGGGGTAGCTGGGGCGGAGCCCCTTGCCCTTTGAGTGCCACATGTAAGCATTCCCTTGCTACCTTTTGGTCACCTCGGATCACGGCTATCCCGCCCTTAGTTGGAAATTTCAGAGCCAAGTGATAGGTGGAGCAGATCGCTCTTACTGCATTCATCCAAGTCCGACCTAGGATGATATTGTAGGGGGACTTAGCTTCCACCACTATGAACTCGGTCACGTCGGTGGAGCTCCTCGGCCCCTTCCCTATGGTGACTGGGAGTTCGATCGTTCCCAGCAGATGGGTTTCTTCTTGGGCAAAGCTCCTCAAAGGCCGTGTGGTCGGCATGATCTTTGACTTATCTAACTCCATATTGTCGAAGCAATGCTTGAACATAATGTTCACCGATGCCCCAGTGTCGATGTGTATCCTTCTGATAAGTTTGTTGGCTACTACGGCCTCAATGATAATGGCATCGGAGTGCGGCACCATTGGGAGGGACTGTGTCCTCGGCAGAGAAGGTTATTGCTTGTTCTTTTTTGAATCTCTTACTAGCTGGCTCCCTATTCGGGAAGTTCCGTGCCCCATTTTTAAGGGATGATTTAGTCTGTCCCTTGGCGAGTGCGGAGATGGTGGCAACGACTCCATCGTACTGGTAATCTCCATCCTCGTCAGCTTCGTCATCGTTGTATTTAGCTTTCTTTTCGGCATCCGCACTGCAACTGCCACCTCGGTGTTATCTTTTCTTCTTTTGATTTCGGGGGGCATCTACTTGGTTGACCCCCGCACTTCGGTCTTGATACTTCTTGAGTGGGCCACTACGGACTAGGCTCTCGATGTCGTGAGCCAGGTTCCTGCAGTTCTCTGTCTCATGTCCATAATCTTCATGGAACTGGCAAAACTTGTTCTTTGACCTAGGCTTGCCATCCTCTCTCATCGGCCTTGGCTTCTCGAACAAGTTTGCGTGTAATTCGAGGATCTCGGACCTCGGCTTATTAAGTGGAGTGAATTGCGGAGGGGACCGTTGAGCGGGCTGAGATGCGGGTGGACCTTGTGGCGGTGCCGGGTTTTGCCGAGGTCCGAGGCGGGATTCTAACGGACCACGCTGAATCCGCTCCATCACACCTTTTCGAGGTGCATCTTCTTTCTTCTTTGAGGTCTCACCTCGGTCTACCTCCCTTCGACGCCTGGTCGCCTCATCAATCTTAGCGAACCTATCCGCTATTGCCCATAGTTCGGTGGTAGTCTGTGGTTCTTATGCCAGAATCTCCTTATAGAGGAGGTCCGAACTGATGGCATTTTGAAATGCCGAGATGATGAGGAGATCGTTAGTGCAGCGAGTTTGCAGACACTCCCTGTCAAACTGGGTCATGAAATCCTGGAGAGATTCATTCCGGTTCTGCTTTACAGTTAACAAGTGGGCCGGGGTGTGCCTCACTTCGGCATGCTGGGAAAAGCTCCTAGTGAACACATTCATCAGATCGGCGTACGACCTGATCGACCCGGCCGGCAAGCTATCAAACCATTCCCGTGCGTTGTCAATCAGCAGCTCGGGGAACAGCTTGCACATATGGACACTCCCTAGATTCTGGTTTAGCATGCTATACTTAAACTGACTTAGGAAATTGCTTGGATTCCCTATCCCGTTGTACGGCTTTATCTTCGGCACCGTGTACCCAAAAGGCATGGGTGTATTGAGGATATCCTCGGAGAGCGGACTGATGATCCTGCCAAAAGCATCAAAGATCTGGGCGCCTCCAGCTAGGTGTCCTTGGAGGGGCGCATTATGGGGTGGCGCAGTGGCGTAGTTTGGCTGGACCACATGTGAGTTCGGCTGAGGATATCCCTGGGGTTGTCCTCGGACTTGCTGGAGATGGTGTCGTAAGTCCGTCCTAGTCGGGACCCCATGTACTCCAGTTCGGACCTCGGGTCCGAGGTGAGGCGCTCCATGTGTTCCGGTATACCGATTAAGGAACTCGCGTCCCGCGGCAGTAGTAAGGTAGTTTCTCAGCAGCTCCTCGATTCCAGGAAGTGGAGGCGGTGGAGGGGCTGACGAATTCACTTGGATGACTGGAGAGAGTCGAGCAGCCAGGCTCGGTCGAATAACTGGAGAGGAGCGTTGGGTGACCGGAGCCGGGCGTTGGACTACACCTGGCTCGAACAAGTCACGCTCCCGACTTGCAGTGAGATCCTCCACGTGGCCCTCCGGTGTTGCCTGATAAGCCCGAGGTCCTAGGCGCGAGCTCACGGGAGCCCGGCTTGCTTGGACTGGTTGTTCTTGAGGCGCCGCCGTGCCTTCTTCAGCATTCTGTTCGCCGGGATGTGGAGCCTCCGGGATCTCTCCGGCATTAGTCTGATCATCAACGGGGACATCGTGATGCGGTTGTTCATCGTGACCTGCCGCAGCAGCAGGTTCTTCGGGTTGCCTCCGACAGCTTCGTCGACGGCGGGGAGTTCCTATCAGTGAGCCGCTTCCTGGTGCCATGGATGGTGAATATGAGCAACAAAAATCGAGATTTCAAACACAAAATTTCGTTCCCACAGACGGCGCCAGTGATGAATCATATTTTCGTAAGGCAATAATCGAAACGAAGAAAGAACAACACGAGAGATTTACGTGGTTCGATCTTTCGATCTACGTCCACAAAGAGAAAAGAGGCATCGGTATTTTATTAGACTTTGCGTATCGTTTACAAAGAGAGTGTCCCTCTATATATACTATCACAAGTATGGCCTAATAACTACCGGAGTAATGGCCTTCGATCATGGGGTGTCGATTACCACACCCATGATCCCATGTTCTTTAATTACTCCCTTAGTGGGGGTAGTGGGGGGCCTTATCCCATCATATCCCCTCCCGAAAGACATGGGATTATGGGTGTGTCGACAGCGGAGGGGGCCGGAGCACGGAGCTCGGCGGTGGAGGGGTGCGGAGCACGGAGCTTGGCGGTGGATTCATGCGGAGCGGAGCTCGACGACGAAGTGGGCCGGAGGAGCACGAAGCTCGGCGGCGGAGTGGGCTGGAGCACGGAGCTCGGCAGTGGATTCGTGCGGAGCGGAGCTCGACGGCGGATTCGGCCGGAGCGGAGCTCGACGGCGAATTGGGCCGGAGCGCAGCTCGACGACGAAGTGGGCCGGAGGAGCACAGAGCTCGACGGCGGAGTTGGCCGGAGCACGAAGCTGGGCGGTGGAGGGGTGCGGAGCACGGAGCTCGGCAGAGCCGAGGTGGTGCTCGGCTGAGGGAGAGAGAGAGTCGGAGCTCGGCAGCAGAGAGAGAGCTAGAGTCTCTCTCTCTCTTCGGGACAGACCAGCAAATCGTCATCGCGGAGCAGCAGCCTTCAGAGGCGCTAAACTCGTCGGCGGACACGAAGTGGAGGAGCGCCGCTGCTGGGTGATCCACACGCTTTGGGTGGCACCGCCGCTGCTGGTGGCAATGATTTTGTTGAATTTGGTTGAATTTGGTGGCGTCGATTACTAACTTTCTCTCCCCCCTCATGTGTTCTTCTCCGAGACAATTAATTGCCCATGAAAACATTGATTCAAAACATAAAATTTATCGGTTCCCACAGACGGCGCCAGTGATGAACCCTCGATTAGTTGCTCGATTTAGTGGATGATTAGTGTGTGAGATTTGCGTGGAGGGAAGTAAACGACACAAGAATTACGTGGTTCGATTGGTGAGATCTATGTCCACGGGGCAGAAAAGAGAGTATTTAGTATTCAAAATAGCATGAGTGTGTACAATACAAACAATTCTCCTATTTATAGATGAAGTAGATGTCAGTTGTGGGGGTGAGAACGTGGAGGTGTGGGTAGTTTTCCTGCTCCGGTTTCTTCTCCATCAACCCACATACTTGGGACTTAGGGCTCAACTCCCTGGGCCTGTATTTGGTGTGGGCTGGGCCGAGCTGGGCATGTGCCGAGGTGAGTTAGTTGGGCTTTGGGCCTAGGGAGATGGGCCATTTCATATCACCGATCCACTTGAATAATTGGGTCGAGCGTGTGTAGGCGCATAAGGGATTTGGGCAAGTCTATTGCATTTAATAATTCTAAATATATATTCCCACCGATTTTTTTGTAAGTCCTTTTAGATTTTTCACACTTATTAATAAATTTTTTTTTTCAAAATTGATCTTATTCAATGCTAATTTATCACAAATAAAAATTTTATCCTTGGATAGATTAACAAAAACTATTACTAATAAAAAAGACACATTAATAAGATACTCGTAGTACCAATTAACATTAAAAATTTAAAATGCAAAGTGTTTAAGTGTCATTCCTAATCTTAATTTGAAACGACAGTCAAGAAAAAATGGCTGAAGTCCGAATTAATTGGGGAATTGAGATTATACAAACGTTTATAATACATGCGTTTGATTTTAGCTTTTTGTTTATTTTTTATTTTATTTCTTCTTTAACTTTGATACTATTGGATGGTTAAAATTGAACATTTATATTACAAACATTTGCACCATCTCTTTTAACCTGCAGCTTGGGCTTTAGCTTTCCCATTAAGAACTTAAATTATAGTTTAACTTATTAGAGAAACACAACACGCTGTGATGAAAAATGGGTCTTAACTGGCTACCAAATGAACTTGTGCGTTCTTACCATTTGTGACCGGCAAATATATAATATTACATGATCATACGAATTCTGCAATTTCTTCAACTAAATAAATCACAAATTTCATTTAGTTACCAAAAAAGTCAAAATTGGCGTGTGATGTCATTTTCAGAAACTAGTACCATATTTTCAATTGACCCGAATGCACCCCCAATTTATTCCTCATGGTGTGACTGATTATAATTAAAGTCAATAAATTGAAGCAGCAGATAAATTCCACACCGTCATTAATTTCCTAAGAAGCATCTGAATAGCATTAATCAATATAAGAATGAATGTTCTCCTACGTATATATACACTGTGAACATAATTAATGTATCTTGCTATGAGTTTATTACGTAGTAACAATAAATAAAGAAAGCTATTTAATATACACTATAAATATAAAGTTTATTAAATTTTAAATAAGACAATTAACGATATAATAATGTCATATCAGTTATAGACACGTTGAATATACGCAACAGATAGGAGTGCTCGTCTCAATATTAAAAATCTAAAGTCTAACCCATGCAATAATAATAAGAATAAAATAAAACCGTCCAAAAATTCACGAATATCACACTTTCATACGTGATTTTTTCAACCTTACCTACATTTCTCACAATCATTGTCTCCCTCTTTAAATATATGAGACTTCTTATTTCTCAATATTTTCATATACGTACTATTATTTAATCTATACTCCCAAATAATAGGAAAATAAATTCAAGTTATAATTATTCGTTAATGGCTGAAAAGGAGCAACAATCACCAGCCCCACTGGCTCCGGCCAACTACGGCCAGACGCGGAGCGACGCGGAGGCCGCGGCCGGCGCCGAGCAGCGGCGGAGAAGGAACAAGCGCTACAAATGCTTTCTCTACGCCTTCCTCTTCGCACTCCTCCAAACCGGGATCATACTTCTCTTCACCTTCACCATCATGAAGATCAGAACTCCGAAGTTCCGCGTGCTTTCCGCCACGTTGGACGGCTCCGGCACGGCGGCGGCGCCGACCAACGGCTCCTTGAGTTTCACGATGAGGGCGGTGCTCGGCGTCAAGAACCCCAACTTCGGGCGCTTCAAGTACGGGCTGACGCCGGTGGGCTTCTACCAAGACGGCGATCAGGTGGCGGTGGCGGCGGTGGCGGAGGGGAAAGCCAACTGGAGGTCGACGAAGGAGTTGGAGGTGACGGTGGACGTCAAGGTGGCTCGGGTCGAGAGCGGCGGGGTGGTGCGGCTGACGAGCCGAGGTAAGATGAGGGGGAACGTGAGGGTGGCGATGGTGGTGAAGAAGAGGAGGTCGAGTTTTATGAATTGCACCATGGAAGTTGTGGTCGGAGCTCCACAGCTTAGGAATATTGTGTGCGACTGAAATTTATTTTGTTAAAGAAGTTACTTACTTTGTTTTTAATGGGGCTGGTAATTATATGTACGTAACTTATTACTCTCTCAGTCCCATTTCATAGAGGAAGTATTATTTTTCGATTGTTTTTATTTGACTAGCTACTACGTGACTCGTGAGAAGCATGGATAAAATGTCTTGAATTTCTATTATATATGATGCTATTGCATAGTGGAGTATATAATATTTATGAGTGCCACCCTCGAACCAGAGTAATATAAATTGTTCGTTTTGTGTCAAGTTCATATAGTTTTGATCTTTGACATGTACTCCTTCCAAAAGTCCCCGCCTAATAAAGTGATGATCCCCTTTATATGCAAGGTTCACTCATGTTATATTTTTATTTAATATGGGGATGGGACATATTTGCATTCAACGATTTATGAAATGACTTACTTTTACATTTTTAGATGTATAGAATTGTTTGTTCTTTGAATACTTATATGTTCCTCTGAGTAGGAGGTCCAACAAGTGCACACTTTTTAATATCGATTTCGAACACATGACCTCAGAATTTGCCGAAGGCTCTGATACGAGTTCCGTCTCATTTAAAAGTTCGAACTCGTGGCCATTCAACCTGGGCCATTATTCGAGGAGTGTCTTCTTGATCCAGTTTATTCAGTTATTGATTAACTTGAGAGAGAGAGAGAGAGAGAGGAAAATGGAGCAGTGGAGGCATACCATCTGGTTGTAGAAGGAATCGGCGCGACTCGTGTTCCTCCACCGGTGGGAACCCAATCGCGGCCGAAACCGACGTCAGCCGCAATTCCCAAATGGGTGGGGAATCTTCCGTTCCTCTCATCACTAATTGAAGCGAATTAAATGGAGAAAGAAGGCTGCTAACAATGAGGCCGAGGCTCGTGTTTCGGTTGCAGATAAGTAGACGCGGAGGCGGAGGCGGAGGCGGAGGCGGAGGCGGAATCTCCATTCTATCTTCAAAACCCCTGTTTTCTTCTCTTCTTCTTCTTTTGCAGCTCCATCCATGAATTCCACTCCGCAATGGGCTTTTTCCATTTGATCTTTAACGATTTCTCAGGTCAGTTTTCTTAGTCTTTCACTTTAATATGAAACAGGACAATCGATTTGACATCGAGGCGGAATATGCATTCTTTGGTTTTTATAGCATTATGTTTAGGAGTCGGGAATTGCACAATGTATATATAGATTGAATAGGCGAGATTAGGATTGAATGTTGGCCGGTTTGCTTGGTATCGGTTGCATTTTTCCTCATGAAAAATATGTGTTAATTATATGCCTTTGATGATTTCTTGAATGAGAAAATGAATTCTAAGTTGATCAAATATAGGATTGCTATTTGCTGCTTGTTTCTTTGTTGAGAGATTCCTAATCCTAATGTTGATTGCTTGATATCTTGTTTACCCCATTGCCGTAATTGAAGCTGCATTTTTGTTATTTTTACACAAAATTGGTTTAGGCAGTCGGGATTTTACCTTAGTTTCCGCATTTGAGCTTCTTTTTCTTCTCAGTTATGCCACTTGAATGTTAGCCTTCTAACCTTTTATTTATCCCACTGAAATATGCAAGTTATAGCGATATATTAGATGAACACATAATTTTGTTCGAATGCTTGATCGTTCTATGTGTTGAAGGATGAAAACGATAATATATATGTTCGACTGTTCGAGAATCTACTTGCTCTTGGGATTTTTGCTTGATGGCTTATGCTTTGATACTTGCATATTTTCAGTTTTAATGAGCCTATTTTTATCCTTTTCTCTTGTATCCTACCAATCACCTTAGCCCTGTTAAAATCTTGTCGAAAGACCTAATGATTTGTGGACAAGTTTCATTCGTTTTTGTAGTAGAGACATTGGCGTATTGGCAAACTATGATGGAGAGTTGTTAAGCTACAATTGAGAGTCTTCAATTCGTCCTTGTTTTGTTAGTGAACTTTGTCAGGTTTGGATCGACTTTGTATGATATTTTGACTTGAATGCTGGACATTTACATATTGTTTTGATTGCAAGAAGGTTAGTAGTTTGAATGGCTTTATCCTTGTCTTAACTATGATTCTTGTTTCTTAAAAAATTGTCGAGCTCATGTTATGTTTTGTTGTTTGAGTTAGATTTTATAGTTTCTAAATGCAGTTCCTGCTTGAGGAAGAGCTTTGTTGAGTGTTGGGGAGTTCAATTGGGAGTTCGTCTTTTTTTGTTATTTTGTTGAATGTTTTGATGAATTTTAGTGTCATTCGAGTGAAATCGCTTTGATTTGGACCTATTGTGAGTATGCCGTGTTTTTGGAAGAGAATTTTCAAGTTGGAACCGAGTTTTATTTAGATATTACTCCGTCATGCAGGGGCGGTTTAGAAGGGTGTGCGGGGTGCTCGACCGCACAGGGCCCCCGAAAAACTAGGGCCCCGAAAATTTGGTCTATATGCTGTATATATGTATATAATTAAACATATTCGCAAAACTTTCATAATATAATTGTAGAGTAGTTGGCAGCAGATTTGGACTAGAATGCACATGGACTTTGGTTCGATTCCTTTTGAATGCAACTTTTTAAGTTTTTATTTTTAATCACTATTACTAAATTTAAATTCCTTTTGAATGCAACTTTTTAAGTTTTTATTTTTAATCACTATTACTAAATATAAATGTGCCAATTTTTATCCTAACCATTAGTAACCATTGGGATAAGGGCCCAATTTACATGTATTAGTAAATGGGCCGAATAATTTTTTTTTATTATGAATAACGACCTGTATTTTTAACCTTTGGCACAGGGCCCCCATTCTCTTTGCCCCGCCCCTGCCGTCATGCCCCGTTCAGTTGACACGATTTTTTCGTCAAGGTACTTAAGGAGAGGGTGTTTAGTGTATTAAGTATATTTGATAATTTTGATAGTCATAAAAGAAATATTTATTTAATTAAATTAATAATTTACTGTATTTAAAATTATTTGCTAAGGTTTTTTTTTTTCCATCAAAGGTAATTTGTTCAAAATGTTTCTAGTTTTCGTATTTCATATAAGTACGGCTAGTATTTAGGTATAAAAATAGCGGAATGACTACTTTTATATATTCTCACTACGTTGGGATAAACAATACGTCTCACATCGTAAATATATATAAGATGGATAAATCTCGTATAATAAAGGAGAACACTCTTACATTAGTATGAGACCTTCTGAAAGACGTCCAAAAACAAAAGCCGTACAAACTTGATCCAATGCGAACAATATTACATTAATATAGTTCGGTGGTTCGTTCGCCGTCCCTAACACCCGACCCGATACAAGATAAACTGATCACGTCCAAGTTCGACAAGTGCTTAACTTATTTTATTTTAATATTATGCTAAAATAGCTAAATTATTATGCTCATTTTAATACTTCTACTTATAAATTATTATTCAACATGCAACAATTTCGTGCATGTCAATGAATTGATTTCTTGCTTCTCTAAATTTCGTCACAGCTGCAAATCCAACCCAGATTCCCAAATCATTCTTAATTTAACCTTTTTTTCTGAATCCAAATCTAACAATTTCATGCACAAACTTACATATGACATATATATACAGCGGAGAGATCACATACAAAAGACATGTTCTGTAAGAAATGAGAAATGATCTGGACCATTGATCTGTGTGATCTACGGTGTAGATTAACTGGTGCATTATGATTTTACTAAAATGCATTATGATTGTATAGATAATGCATTATAATGCATTGTGCATTATAATTATGTGCATCATGCATTATAATTATATGCATAAAATGCATCATTTTTTATTTTTTACTATAATCCTATTTTGTACCGAATCTCACCCCTATATATACATATACTTTTTTTTACGGGTAAGATAAATATAAGTACAATGAGTAGAAAGGGCACTCGAATCCTGTACAAAGTTTTACATCACAACAAACTCAACAAATCATCATTTGAGAGATGACGGAGCATACAACAATGGACTAGAGCATCGATCATGAAAAAACACTCCAATACAAGAAAAGAAAAATAATCGAATCCACTTTCACGATCGAAATTTGACACCATTCACGACATATTTCATATATATTATTCCCGGTACAACTTAATTATTATAATTTTTTTGATTGTTTATTAATCGCTGTTCGATTATGTTGTAGTGTAGACATAAATATTCACCATTTCACTTTACCCCTTTCACCTTCCATATATCATTGACAAGTCTAAATCTAGCTGTTACTGTGTTACATTATTTATTACTCTCTCTGTCCCACTTCACTTGTCCTATTTGCTTTATTGACTTTTCGGGCACGTGTTTCCACCGGAACTTAATTAGTACGGGTTTTAAAATATCATTTCAAATTATTTTTTCTTTTACGTGATAGCCCGACACTCGTAGTATCCCATGAAAGAAAAAATAATTCGAAATGATATATTAAAACTCGTACTAAGTTCTGGTGGAAACACGTGCCCGAAAAGGTCAATAAAGCAAAGAGGACAAGTGAAGTGGGACGGAGGGAGTATTATTCATAATAGTAGTATAAGTCAATAGATTCTCACCCTATTTACAAGTTCGAGCTTTTAAATCAGACTGAATTCTATCAATCATTCTCGAATAAAACCTAGTCACCCTAATCTCAAAATCAAATAATTAATATAGTTATTATCACTAATTAATTAACCACTTTTTTAATAATTACTTGTCCAAATTATGATAGTAATATACCATGCCCCAATTTTCAACTTTGTATAATTCACTCAAGAAACAGACATAGAGTATGAATGAGATTGTTTAAAAATATGAAACAACATATTTTTCATTAATTGGAGTAAAGTCCCTATCAAAGCATATAATTTTATTAATTAGTATTTATTTACTAATTGTCCTTATCTAGTTGGATATGGCCACGTATATTTAATATTAATCATGAAAGATTAGTGTGTGTAGACTACAATTAAATTCTTCATTAACTATATATTAACGGAAATAATACTGTTTCTATTTTTGCAGTATTTTATTCACCCAACATAGAGTCACCGTAGAGGTTAGGGCGATGCTGAAGACGGAGGCATGAAGATAGCCATTCCCAACCTGCCACGTGTAAAGCTATTCTAGAAATGATTGTTTGGCTCGGCTTTCCGGCTTGGCTCATAAAGTGATGAAGTAGAAAAATCCTCTCACCACACCAGTATTTATGTAGTACTCAAGTGAAATTAATTAGGAGGGAATTAATAATGAAACCTTTAATTAGGAGGGATTTAATAATGAAACCTTTTTCATTTTATATTGTCATAATTTTCTTAATTATTAAGTTTTTCCTAACTGAAAAGGTATTATTGGTGATATGATATCTACTTTTACTGGTGTGTGTAAAAAAAAAAAGATTATTAGTTTCATACTATTACGAGTATTTTATTTGCAATTTCTATTTTTAGTTTTTTTTTTTTAATCTCATAATCTTATTTGTTAATAATTTGAATATGCTTTATTTATGTTAGATCACGCTTGTATTTAGTTTAGTTATATGATTATATCTCATAATTTATACTTAGGGTGTTTGGCTAAGTTCTAAAATTTTATAAAATGTTTAAAGAGCTTATACAGTTAAAGTTGATAAGGGTATTTAGATTGTAAAAGTATTTGAATAAAATAGATTATGAGTTAAATGAGATGGGAAAAAAAAATGGGTTGTCTAATTTTGTACTATGTCCCACCATTCTAGTTGACACATATTTCCTTTTAGGTCATCCCACCTTAGTTGGCACGTTTCCTTTTAGAAAATAATTATATTTTATAAACAATTTTTTCATTTATTAACAATCACACATTTCAAACTCCTTTATTAACAATCATATATTTCGAACTAAACATTTCAACCTTAATTCTCGTTCCCAAAACAAACTCATCAACTAGAGTGGGACGGATGAAATATAAGTAAATGAAAATGTATATAATATTAATATAAAAATAAAATAGAGTTAAAGGAGTGAAAAGGTAAAACTTAAAAAAAAAATTGGGATGAAGCAACATATTTTTTTAAAAGCTTACAAACTCTAGATCTTATTTTTGACACTTATAATTTTTTTAAAAAAATTATTTTACCAAACACTTTTGACAAATTTATAAGCAGTCGAAATTTTATATTCAATTTTAAAAAGCTTATATATCTCTTTAGCTTAGTTATATATCATTAGTTTACTTATAGAGTATATTTCAATATAATTTTACTTTAGTTGTATCTCATAAGTTAGTTCAATAAATATACTATTAACGATAACTTTTATCAATTAATTTTTTTATTATTATCAACAAGATTTCAATATATATAAATATATTTCAATTTAAAAACCTAAGATTTTTGAAAAAAAAAAAAAATTAATGATAGAGACGGAAAAAGGTTTCACGTATTAAAATCAATGTTCTAAAAAGCGCTAGGCGCTAGTCGGGCGGTGGAGGGGTGACTAGCGCCTAGGCGCTAGGCGGGAGCCTAGGCGCCGCCTAGGCGGATTCGAACTATAATGCTTATTTTTACTATTCTTACAATATTGTTGCCAAATTTATAATAAATACACATACTATGACAATTGATATGTTAGTTTCATAATTATAAATCCAAAATCATACATAGAGTAGCATAGTTTGCCTAAACATAGATTAATTAACACATAAAGACTATTGATTAAGCTACAAGAGTGGCTCATTGGGTATCGCATAGAGCCTAGGCGGATTACTTATTAGTCGGGCGGCGAGGTACTGACTAGCGCCTAGGCGCCGCCTAGGCGGACCTAGGCGGCGTCTTTTAGAACACAGATTAAAATTCAAGTTAATTTCACTTTCCAGTAATACATTAAAAAAAAAAAATCATAAACAGAAAAGGTTAAATTTAAGATTCACTAAATTACTCCACCTTATCTTCATGAGCCAAGCCGGAAAGCCGAGCCAAACAATCAATACTATAATAGCTTTACACGTGGCATGATTAGAATGGTTGTCTTCATTGCCTCCGTCTTCAGCATCGCCCTTGCCGGACTGGTCCTTCGTCCCACCCAATAAATTCTCTTTAATAGATTTTTGTCTCATTTTAATTGTTTAGCTTTTCTGATCGGACAATCCTACATAAATTATCTTACTTTCTAAAATAAAAGAATTTACCCTTAAATATTAATGTGGACCTCTTATTTTCGCTTTTAACACTGTACCTAAAATTTTGTGTCAAAATAAGATATAACAATTAAACTGAAGTGGAAAGAATATTATTTTACACTTATAAAAATTAAGAAAGAGAGCTTATTCGGTGAAACGGGTGGAGTATTTCGTTGATCATGATGAGAATGAAAATGGAAGGGAGGGGAAAAGATGATTATATGATAGAAATGTAAGAAGTATATAATTATTCAAAAAATATATTGCTAATAAATGGGATTGAATTTTATGACTCAGAACTTTTTCCTCAAAAAAAAAAAAATAATAATAATTAAAATAAGTAGAGAAAAATGATTGAAATTTGTCGGCAAATATTATATTAATCAATCTTAATTTGAGTGGAGATTAATTTTGGAGTAACATAGTATATATAGCATGGGGTCCATTCCAATTTTACCTTCTTCATCAACGTCACCATTATTATTGCTCTTCCTACAAATATTTATTTATTTTGGGATACGTGCAGATGATCGAACGAGCTCGTTCGACCATCTGCACGTATCCCAAAATAATTTGTAATTGGGTTGGGAGTTGGTCGGCTTGCATATAAATGGGGGCGATGGAGGTGGAGGAGTTGTTTGAAATTTTAACAAACACCCCATTACAAGAAACTCCTCCCTTTCATCTTTTTTGACTAAACACGAAAAATCTAACCCTACCTTTTCTTCATACATTTCTACGTGTTGAAGTATTCAGAGGCAAGCTTTCTTTTCACTATAGCTGGATTATTATCCGATTAAAACAAAATATGTATAATATTTTAATACATAATGCTAATTGGACATGAATTTACTTGCTAGTGATAATAATTAGACTTAAGTGGTGGAAGACTTCTCTTCGATCTTACTACTTTTGATATGATATGCGCATGAGATCTTCCGTTCCAATTTTAGTGAAAGTTTCTCAAATACAATTTCTTTGAGTTTTTAATAAATAAATAAAAATAATTTTAAGATATTACTTTCTCCATTCAAATATTGTGTACTTCGCTTTAATCGATGAAGTACTATATTATATTCTCGTCGTTCTGCTAGAGTATGTTCATTTGCTTTTGCAACGAATTTAAACAAAATGTTAGATCGTGTAGTATTATAGTTATAAATCGGAATGAAGTGATTTTGGTGAAATACAATGTTAAAAAGAAATGAACATATGCTTGAAAAGGAAAGTTGAGTGTATCCTGTCAGGACGGGGTGGTTTACTGTGAGTAAGATTAAACATCATATACTACCTCCATCCCATTATATTAGTTCACATTTCCTTTTTGGTACATCTCATCTATTAGTCCACTTTCTAAAAATGGCAAAGACTCTCTCCTCAAAATGAATTACAACCACACATTCCTCTTTGCATTGACTATTGTGCCAATCCCAATATGGACTAATATGGTACTCCCTCTGTCCCTTTGGAGTTGTTACACTTCTTTTCAGCATTTGTCTCAAGCATTTTCGAGCGTCTTGATAGTAAGTTTTAAAATATCTTTTTGTAAAAAATTTAAATTTACGGGATACTACAAGTGTTTTAGTATCTCATAAAAAGAAAAAATCTTTAAAAAGCTATTTTAAAACTCATCATTAAAATTCTTGAAAACGCTTGGGACAAATACTAAAAAGAAGTGTAACAACTCCAAAGGGACGGAGGGAGTAGTATATATCCACTCTACTATAGACTAAATGAAATGGAACAGAAAAGAAAAGAGAGTACAAGTATTTAGTTAAAATATAACTTTTTTTTTTTTTTTTCAATCATCAATTTCAAATCTGTTCCATGAACCGGCAAAAGTGAAAATGATTAGTAGATTCCTATCTAATTTTCATAGGAAAATCAAATTAGATTTTAAAATATTGATAAACTTCATGATTTCAATTTGATAAAGATCGGTAACACTATCTTTATAAAGTTTACCCAAATGTCCTATCAATCAATTTATCTAATTAACATAAAATTTGGGGAAAAGGTGCGGAACTGAACATAAATGGCTTAATTGATTAAATATTCTTGAGCCAAATAAATTGCTTTTCCACTTGATTTCCTCCCCTAACATAATGTCCCATCAGGGACAACCGATAAAATTAGAACGACACAGAAACGATCATCATGGTCCATCGGCAAGAATGTCACACAAATCGAGAAATGGTCCTTCTCTAACATACTGTTATAAAATTGAAACGATACAAAGAAGATTAGCATGACTTGTATGTAAGGATGACACGCATAAATCGATAAATTGTCCTCGTCTAACATAATGGAAAGAAAGAATTAATTAAAAAAATGATTTAAAAGGTGGGGACAAATAGATGTTACTCCATAAAGGAGGCAAAAAGGGGAGATTACAAATCTATCACCTCATACATAAATCTTTTCTTGGTTGACATTCAAGAAATTTGTTTTCTTTGACTTAACCCTAGCCGACGCTTTACTAATCAAATTTTATATTCATTTAATACATGACAAATGCTCTATGTGTTCTCTCTCTCTCTGCCGTCGAGCGTCGGTGGTGGAGAGAGAAAGGAAGTGTAGAAGGAAATGAGGAGAGAGAGAGAGAGGAGGGAGGCTAATAAGTTTGTGCAATTAAGAAAGAAAGATTCCTATCTTGAAATTGTGAGCAGAAAATGATGAGACATCGTTGTTTTGAATGATTTGGTCTTCCTCTAAATTCTCACCCCATCATTCCTTCTTCCCTACCCTTAATTTCCTCATTCGGTTATTATGTTCTTATTTTATATAATATGGAGACGGAGATGGACATGCATTAGTATTCACCAACACTATCATGCTATGTGCATCAATAAATCAATTACTCTTTCCGTTCATGAATTTTAGGGCCTTATGAATCAGTACAGAGTTTAATGTATTGTAGTAATTTGTTAAATTATGTGGCGGTGATATGTTACAGTGACGTTTAAAGTTTATGATTGTAATTTTTGTGTGAAACACACTGCCTAAATGGATAGACCTTAAAATTTTCGGATAGGGAAAAAACGAAAGAGACCTTGAAAATTGTAAACCGATGGAGTACCTTTGGTACATATCGTTTCACCTGAAGATCGATATCAAAAAGGGAGAAGAATGAAACTAATCACATGAAATTAATCTTCAAATATTGCATATACGAAGGATAAGATTGTACAATTACTATATTTGTATACAATTGATAATGAGCTCACTAAATATTATAATAAATTTATTTTATATAAGTAAAATTCATTATCAAAAAGACCGATAGAGTATATTAAAGCAGTGACCGTCATATGTAAGTTCGTATAATACTTCCTCCATCCATGATGGATCGGAGATATGCCATTTTCAGTCGCTCACAAGAAACATGAGTATTACGTTTTTTTATCGTGGACCTCATATTCATAATTTTTTTTGCACTCAAAGGTCAATCAAAATCTATTACAATACTCCACCCGTCTACAAAATACGTGTTCTTCTTACCTCATTAGTCCGTCCACAACCAATGTGCCTGACGCATTTTCGGACGTGGACCCCATATTTATCCACTACTCCTTTAACACCTCATGAGTCATGAAAAAAATACATTATTATACTAATTTCACAATAAGTGGATATATATATATGATATGCTACACCCCTCCCGGTGGGCACCTTTGTGGGCACTCTTTCACTAAAAAGTGTTCGCAATAGAACGAAATCCTATCGTAGCACTAGCAAGTAAAACCTAAGTATCGAATCTCAAGGAAAACTTAACAGGGCAATTAATTATGTAGCAAAAATCCTAATCTAGCCTAAATCTAGGAAAGCAAGTAAATAAGATTTTTGGGTTTTTGGTTTTAAATCCTAGGCAAATAAAATAAATCAAAGCATTAAATAAAAGCAAATAAATAACTAATCTAAGAACGAGCAAATAAATCTAAGAATTAAACTAAAGGGAAACGATTAACCTACCTAGGCAAGAATCGAAAGGAAAGCAATAAAGAAAGCAATAAAGAAAGCATAAACTACTCTAGACATGATGAATAAAATCTGGAAATTAAAAGGCTAATTAATCTAACTATGAAAGCTTTGAAAAACGAGAGAATCGAAACTAGAAAAACGAATCTAAACTTTAAACTAGAAATCGAAAGAACGAAATTAAAACTAAGCAAATTAAACGAAGCAATTAAGAAAACGAATCTAAAACTAAAGCAAAGCAATTAAAGCAATTGAACGAAAGCAATAAATAACTTACGAAATTAACGAAGAACGAAGAACTTGAATTAAACGAACTAAACGAAGAATCCGGATCCGAACAAAAGAAAGCAATAAAAACTAAAGCTAAAGTATATAGAACTGAAAACTAAGCCTAAAAGATGATTAAAGATGTCTAAGATGTTACAAAATTCGTCCAAGGCACTAATATATATACTAGGAAGAAAACCTAATTAAATAAGGAAACACAGCTGGACGCCGACATCTGGACGATCGTCCAGATGTTGAAGGAAATCTGGACGGTCGTCCAGATCAGGAACTGCCTAAACCCTTCGCATATGTTTGGCCGCTTGTCCAGATGCTGCATGAAATCTGGACGGTCGTCCAGATCAGGTACTGGCACGTTCGCGCGCGACTCTCTTGTTTCGGCCGTATCTTCCTCATTCGAACTCCGAATTGACCTCCGTTTTCGCCTATGTGCTCCTATCGAACCCCTCTTCGATATAATGCTTTCATTACATCCAAAATGAATCTTCAATAAAATCATGAGAGGTTAGAACTCGAGGTCAATGATTGCTCAACAACCTTTCTTCTCGTTTCCGCCCTTTTCATCCTACAAGTACCAAAAACTCCAAACAAACGAATCATAGCCAAAAGACACACTAAAAGACACGAAACACAATGAAAATGAACACGAAAACACAACGAAAAACCTAACAACTAAACACCAATCAAAATCCCCCACACTTAGACCTTTGCTTGTCCTCAAGCAAAACAAAATAAACAATAGATTCAAGTATTGTGAACTATATAGGCCTCAAAACTTTTCGAAAACAAACTCTCATGATCATGATCAAAACTATGCACACAACCTTAGCATCAATCAACACAATCTACTCAACTAATTCAAAATATGCTAATCCATCAAAGAACACTCCCAACATGTGAAATTTTATATATGAAAGTGAACACTCAACTCTCTCAAAGAAAAAGATGTAATATAATGCACATCAAGAAGGTTCACTCAACATCAATGCAATGCAACATGTTTACCATAGGCTTGCCTTCAATCTCAACATCTCCACCTAATGTAATACTTACAAACTAGGATCAAAAAGGTCTTATATAAGCTTGTAATGTAGGGACATTGGTTAAGGTAGGGAATATATAGGCTAAGTGACTCAAAATGCTCTAAATCATCAACCTCTTTTTCAACTCCAACCAAAGTATGGATTTTTACTCCATCTTCTACCATCCAACACACCAAATACAAACTCAAAGATGCTAAAATTTCAACTCTATAAATCAAAGCTAACTATCCCCTTATGCTTATATTCTTATTCTCTCTTTCTTTTCTTTTTTTTTTCCTAGAGCTCCACTAATAAACGTTCTTTCAAATATTGAACAAACGCTCTATTTTTTTTTTTTTAAGCTCATAGGGATAGCTAACTACATAAATCAAGCATCTAAAACTCTTTTCTCCTCCTTCTTCACCACAACCAAAATTTTCTATTCAACTCCTTCCATATCACCAACAATAAATACTAAGGATACCCATAACCATCCAAACCTCCTATCATCCGGTTTTACAAAGAACGGCTAACAAAGGCTCAAAAGGGGTAAACAAAGGTTTATGAACAAGGTTAGTGTATAGGGATCATGTGGCTAAAGAAAGATGGCCTAAGATCATCTCCTAGTTCGTAAATATACTAAGGTCTTGATGGAGAAACAAGGCAAGTTCTAGAAACAACGAAGCATGCATGATCACTCAATCAAAGAATAGGTATAAATATGCACAAATAGCTCAATTCTCACGGGTTCAAACTAACTAGTTCCCGACATCATAGCATACTTCAAATTCAATGAATAAAATGCGTCGCTTCGCCAAGGTTCCATGCATAAAAAAGATCATGAATTTTTCTCCAAAAATCAACAAAAATTTTCTATCATCGGCCAAATCCACAATACTATCATCATATGCTCATTTGACTCAATTAACTCCTAAGACTCAACAAAATTAAACACATCATGCCAAAGTTTCAAAGACCCCCCCCACACTTAAAATCGAGCAATGACCTCATTGCGAGAAAATAAAAAGGAAGGGATAGAAGTAACTTATCGCACAATGTCGACCAACACACTTGAATTCCCGAGAAATTCCAAGTAGTACCTACAAAACAAACACAAAACACAATACCAAAGCGTAAAATCGAACAAAATAAAGAAATCAAAATAAAATACTCAAACCAAAACGAAAAAGACACAATTTAAGGCTACGATTAATTGTAAGGACTTCGGAACCGGGGATCTTGCCAACGAGGATCGTGCGGAGACCAAAATCGGGGATCATTCGGGTTCAGTTTGAGCTGAGGTAGAGCCAATCGAAAATCAAAAACTGCCTGGCCCACGGTTTTGGACGATCGTCCAGATTTCCTAAGGAATCTGGCCGATCGGCCAAATGAGAAACTGGGTGATCTTGGTTACACGGATTTGGACGATCGTCCAGATTTCCAAAGGAATCTGGCCGATCGGCCAAATGAGAGGCTGGATCCTCGACGCCAATTCCTGCAAAAACACCTAACTAAAATGAAAAATTAAAATTTAAACTAAAACAAGAAAAATTACGAAAAATAAAGTTCTAATTTTTATATTTTTTTACGTGGGTTGCCTCCCACCAAGCGCTTGTTTAACGTCATTAGCTAGACGAAGGATACAATCAACCTAAGCCCGTAGCGCCAAGTGACGTCTTGATGCTCCTTGCGACACACTCACACTCCCTCCTTGAACAATCTCGAAGATCCAAAACGTGGTCAACATCAACTCTTGACTCCCCCACACTTGGTTCGAACTCCTTCTCAAACATCTTCGAGTTAAACTCTGCAAGAAAAGATGTTCTACAAATGGTGAGGTTAGAAAGAAAAGAATTAATGATCACTTCCTCATTCGATTCATGTATCGAGCTGTCCTCTTCATCATCCTCCTCCAAATTCCGTAGAAATTCTTCGATTATGTCCTCTTCTTCATCCACACAACTAAAGAATTCGTCGTCTTCAATGGACTCTTCTTCGTCAATGAATTCTTCAATAATTGCTACCCTATCAGAAACCTCACAAACATTTTCCTCAACACAAGGGTTAGCAAGCTTAACATAAGAGCATAAATGAAAAGATGAAGTAGGAATAGAAGATGAGTTCCCAAATACCGAAAATGTGACCGAACCTCCTTCGCCGGCCATGCTCAATGTACCGGTACCTACATCAATCCGAGCTCGAGTAGTGGCCATGAATGGTCGTCCCAATAAAAGTAGATGTCCGGTTGCGCTCTTAGCTCCCTTGCCTTCATGAAGCACGACGAAGTCGGTAACGACTCGAATTCCTCCAACAAGGACAGTGACGTCTTCCACAACTCCCAAAGGACTGCTCACGGTGCCGTCTGCTAACTCAATGCGCATGTCGGTAGCTTGAAGGACTCTTGAGTTCATCTTCTCGAAAATAGAATACGGCATTAGGTTCACCGCAGCTCCTAAATCCATCAATCCCGAAACGGTCTCTCCGCTATCCAAAATGATGCTCAAATCGAAACCTCCCAGATCCCCTCGTTTAGGAAATGAGTTGATAGGCTTGGGGTCCTTTGTCTCCTTCTTCATGATACTCCGAATAGGTGGAACATACGGGTTGAGCACTTGCTTCTTGTTCTTCACTCTACTCGGGAATGGAATAGGGGGAACGTACGGATCGGGCGTCTTGTGGAGAACGGGAACATCCTTCTTATCATCCTCGGGCTCCGTGTGCTGTTCGTCGGTTTTGGCCGATCGGCCAGAGTCGGGGTGACTTGGCCGATCGTCCAGATTGGGTGCTGGATGCTCGGGCGAGTTTGGCATTCTGGACGAGCGTCCAGAATCTGGACGACCGTCCAGATCAGCTACTGGACGAACTTGGCCGAAGGGTGTTGCCGGCGTTCTCGGGCCGTTCCATCGAGGGCTCGGGCTCCGTCTATCTCCCATGGGCCGTTGAGAAGGCATCGAAACTCCATTGCGTTGTAAAACCGTGATTGCATGAGCTTGGTGAGGTGGAACGGGAGGAACATATGGAGGATATGGGGCTTGCACCTCGTTGGCTTGTTGTGGTTGAATCCCTTGGCTCGGAATTCGCCCCGGTTGTTGCATCAGGTGCATGGAACTAGAAATTTGGCCAATGGCCAACTCGAGCCTCTTTATGTTCGCATCAAGTGCATGGAGACGATCCTCATCGACGGGAGGCTTTTGTGGAGGTCCTTGAGGACGAGAATTTGGATATGATGGTGGTGGTGTAGGAGTAGGTTGAGGGGGGTAGTATGGAGGTGGTGGATAGTAGGGATTTGGAGGATATTGAGGAGGAGGATAATATGGTGGAGGTTGAGAGTAGTAGGAATTTTGAGGAGGGTAGGGGTTATTATATGGAGAGGGGCGACGATATTGAAAATTTGGGTTCGTACCTTGCCCTTGGGGTGGTGGCATGTACCCTTGGGCAGCATATACATCGGCTCCTCCTTCATAAGTGGGTGCTCCCATGTTATGGCAAACCTCCTTGATGTGTCCCAACTCTCCACAAATCTCGCATTGATCGGGCTTCCTCTCTTCCTCCTTTGGGGCCGGTGCACTTTGCTTCATCTTCAAGTTTTCGAGATCCCTCAACATGTCGGCCATTTGCTTCTTCAAATCGGGGCTCATCGAAATTGCACTCGCCTCCACTTTCCTTGGCCTAGCTGATTTTTGTTGAGAACTCGCAGCGAGCGTCTCGAATATCGTCTGCAACTCGTCAGCTGTCTTGACCGCTATGTTGCCTCCGGCCGAACTGTCCACCATGAACTGACAAGCTAGTCTGGGTGAGGGCGTCGTAGAAATATTGCCAAAGCAACTCCGATGCCATTTGATGATGAGGGCATTGTTGAAGTAGCTCTTGGAACCTCTCCCATGCTTCGTGAAATGGCTCATCGTTGTCTTGGGAGAAATTCATAATCTTTGACCGCACCTCTTGAGTCTTGCGGTTGGGATAGTACTTGAGCATGAACTTTTCACACACCGCATTCCATGTGGTGAGAGAGTTGGCCGGGAGCGCCAAATACCATGACTTTGCTCGATCCTTGAGGGTGTACGGGAAGCACTTCATCTTCAAGTTGTCCTCCGTGAGTCCCGAGAGTGGGAATGATTGCACCACCGTGCAATACTCTCGAATGAACGTCAATGCATCCTCGTTGGGCAGCCCGTGGTAGGATGGGAGCAACGCCATGTGGTGAGGTTTAAGCTCATGATTCCTAACCGCTTCCGTCAGGACAATCGCAGAAGTGGTGGCTGTGAATGTGGGCCGAGCAAAATCGCCCATAACGACTCTAGCTGCCATGGCTTCGGGCTCTGCAAACAACAAGACTAAACCAAAGTCTTGAGAATCGATCTCCTCCTTCTCCTTTGCGGCTAAGATCGCTTTCCTTTGATGGATGTTGTCGACGTAGGGCGCTAAATTCCTTTGAAGACTTCGGCGACCATGCATAAACAACACTCAACAAACGGGTTAAACACACCGAGTGGGAGAGATAAGAAATCGGAATAAACACAAATTAAAAAAAAAAAAAAAAACAAATAAAAATACTACACAATAAATCGCCTAAAGTTTTCCCCGGCAACGGCGCCAAAATTTGTTTCACTAAAAAGTGTTCGCAATAGAACGAAATCCTATCGTAGCACTAGCAAGTAAAACCTAAGTATCGAATCTCAAGGAAAACTTAACAGGGCAATTAATTATGTAGCAAAAAACCTAATCTAGCCTAAATCTAGGAAAGCAAGTAAATAAGATTTTTGGGTTTTTGGTTTTAAATCCTAGGCAAATAAAATAAATCAAAGCAATAAATAAAAGCAAATAAATAACTAATCTAAGAACGAGCAAATAAATCTAAGAATTAAACTAAAGGGAAACGATTAATCTACCTAGGCAAGAATCGAAAGGAAAGCAATAAAGAAAGCATAAACTACTCTAGACATGATGAATAAAATCTGGAAATTAAAAGGCTAATTAATCTAACTATGAAAGCTTTGAAAAACGAGAGAATCGAAACTAGAAAAACGAATCTAAACTTTAAACTAGAAATCGAAAGAACGAAATTAAAACTAAGCAAATTAAACGAAGCAATTAAGGAAACGAATCTAAAACTAAAGCAAAGCAATTAAAGCAATTAAACGAAAGCAATAAATAACTTACGAAATTAACGAAGAACGAAGAACTTGAATTAAACGAACTAAACGAAGAATCCGGATCCGAACAAAAGAAAGCAATAAAAACTAAAGCTAAAGTATTTAGAACTGAAAACTAAGCCTAAAAGATGATTAAAGATGTCTAAGATGTTACAAAATTCGTCCAAGGCACTAATATATATACTAGGAAGAAAACCTAATTAAATAAGGAAACACAGCTGGACGCCGACATCTGGACGATCGTCCAGATGTTGAAGGAAATCTGGACGGTCGTCCAGATCAGGAACTGCCTAAACCCTTCGCATATGTTTGGCCGCTCGTCCAGATGCTGCATGAAATCTGGACGGTCGTCCAGATCAGGTACTGGCACGTTCGTGCGCGACTCTCTTGTTTCGGCCGTATCTTCCTCATTCGAACTCCGAATTGACCTCCGTTTTCGCCTATGTGCTCCTATCGAACCCCTCTTCGATATAATGCTTTCATTACATCCAAAATGAATCTTCAATAAAATCATGAGAGGTTAGAACTCGAGGTCAATGATTGCTCAACAACCTTTCTTCTCGTTTCCGCCCTTTTCATCCTACAAGTACCAAAAACTCCAAACAAACGAATCATAGCCAAAAGACACACTAAAAGACACGAAACACAATGAAAATGAACACGAAAACACAACAAAAAACCTAACAACTAAACACCAATCAGGCACCTATGCCGTTTTTTCACTTTAACTTTATTTTTTTCAAATTTTTTTTATTGTAATATATTCTAATATCATAAAAATAATATAGAAATCATTAAATCTAAAAATCAAAACTCAATTTGATTTATTATTCATTTTTGAAGTTGGAAAGAAAAAAGAGCAAATTGACTTTCGATTTATACGTGTTTTTTTGGATTTAATAATTTATATATTCATTTTTAAGATATTAGAATATATCACAACAAAAAAAATTGAAAAAAATAATATCGAAATGATAAAACGACATAGGTGCCCACGAAGGTGCCCACCGAGAGGGGTGTAGCATATATATATATATATATATATATATATATATATATATATATATATATATGAAAACTAAATATTTCGTGCAAACTGCAAACCATGCATTTTTATGAATAGCATGATGCATTTTAATGCATAACATGTTGCATAAATAAATATATTTTTTTATTAATAAAAATGCATTATATAATATTATTTTTTTATGCAACATGTTATGCATAAATATGCATCATGTTATGTATAAAAATACATGGTTTGCAGTTTGCACGAAATATTTAGTTTTCACCAGAACCACTCCCTATATATATATATATATATATATATATATATATATATGTGGGAGATTAAATGGGATCCTTATCCTTAGGTAGTAACTAGGATCCAATCTTAACCCTTCATTTCTCTTAAATCAATGGTTTCAATTAATTAAGTAATTTTTATTAAAATAATTATTTTTAATGGTGAAAGGTTAGAAAAGTAAAATGTATATATATAACCGTCCGATCCGAGAGTTGTGCGTATCTATTTCTCTATTTCCTTTTCCTTTAGTTAAAGAATTCGTTTTTTTTTTTTTTTTTTTTTTTTTTTTTTTTTTTTTTTCCTTTTTTTCTTTTGTGAATTAAAAAATGAAGCACAATCTATAATAATTAAAATTTTAGTTTACTATTATTATTATTTTACGTTTATTTTGTGTGTAGTTATGGTTTATGAAATCTTAAATGAGGTAAATAAAACACAAACTAAATAAGCATCTATTTCTTGTAAATAAGCAATTAAAAGAAAGAAAATAAGCGATTCGGAGATCTGCTTATTTAGCAATTAAGCAATTCGAAAAACAATTGAAATATGCTTATTTGTAAATAAGCAATTCGATAAGTGCAATTAAGCAATTCGAAAAGCGTAAATAAGCATATGTTTACCATATATAATTTTAATCAATTCAAAAGTGTAATTAAGCAATACATTATAATATGTTAAGCATAAAATAGTATACAATTAAGCAACAAGTAAATGAAACTTATATTGTCATATTTTAATGATTAAATTTTTTACCATATGTAATCAATTTGAAATATGTAAATGAGATAAATAAGGGATTGTAGTTTTGATTTAATGGATTTATTCTAATTTTTTTCCCATGCGATAATGATGGAGGATTTGTAGTTTGATTGATGTATATTACACATTTACCCCTCACAATTTTAATTAACGTAGTTATTGATTATATTTCAGATAATTATTAGAATGTTTATATTGAATCTGGACCATTGAATTTATTAAATAATATACGGTGCAGATTGGATCCTAGTTACTACCTAAGAGCATCTCCAGCAGCAGCACTAAAATAGTGTTGAGCACTATTTTAGTGCAGAGTTTTGCTCCAACAGTCCGCACTAAAATAGCGTAATTATAGTGCAATGAACAGTGTTCCCCTAAATATAGAGTAACACTATTCACTGCACTATAATTTTGTGGGAGTCATTTTGTGCTCGTTTTTGTTTGCGATTTTTATTTGTGGTGTAATATTTCAATTTAGTTTGTTTTGTTGATAATTTTTTATTTTTTTTTTACAATTTAATTTGATATATGCTTATTTGTTTTGTGTGTATCAAATTTTTTTAATTATTTTTTTGTGTTCTTTTCACAATTTATCGTATGTTACTTGTTAATAATTTAACTAATTTTTCTCTTCTTTTTAAACTCTATGTATAATTTACGTGTGATACAAATATATATACAAAATGATTGTATAAATTAATGAAACAAAATATAAAAACAAAAATGCATTAATAAGAAAAACGTAAAATTACATAACATTGCCAAATTAAAGTACAAAACAAACTACACCATGCATGGGAACATACGTTAATATAAAACTGAAAAAATTAAAGATACACACAAAACAACCAAAAGGACGCAAAAAACAACATTTTGCAAAGAAACAAGAGGCATGTAGAAAGGATGTCGAACGTGCCTTTGGAGTTCTTCGTGGTAAATTTGGCATTGTGTCAAATCCAGCACGTTTGTGGAACAAATCTGATTTACAAGACATCATACTTGCATGTATCATAATGCATAATATGGTCATCGACGATGAAAGAGATCTTAGTGCTCCAATTGGAGAAGCAATGGAAGTGCCACCGCCACCGAACGATATCATAATCGAGGAAACTCAACCTACTATGCATGAAAATTTTTTGGCTCGATTAAAAAAGATCAGAGATCGAACTACTCATGGCATACTTCAAGATGCTTTAATCGATCATTTGTGGGAAGAGTATTCTAATTCCGAAAGTTAGAATATTTTTTCATTGTAATTTAGAAATAAGTTGGGATGAGTACTCTTTTTCCTACTCATTTGAGAGGTTTTGATGAGGCTCGATCATCGTTATTTGTTTTTTTTTTTTTGTAATTTTATAATTTATTAAGAATGTAATTTTAATTATTTGCAATATCTACTTATTTTATCTTAATTAAATGAGTTAAAATTTATATCATTGTCATTTTTTTTAATCATGTTCACATTTTATTAAAAAAATGAATGAAAAAGGATATTTTGGAATATTCCTTTCTGCTGTATTTTAGTGCGAACTGTTGGAGATGAGTTACTGTTTCTGCACTATTTTAGTGATAGTGCTGCTGGAAAATAGGGGAAACTGCTGGAGATGCTCTAAGGGACGGTTCCTATTGGATCCGCTCCCTATATATATATATATATATATATATATATATATATATATATCACTTTAATATCGCTCATTATAAAATTAAAAAAAATAGCGCCGAAAGATTCTATGCACGTATGTGGCAGACGGAGGGAGTGTCAATTTTACTTTGTTAATCTCTTAAATCGGATAAATAAAACCTATGCCGAAACATTCCGTCTATAGTTTTCGCAAATGGATGGATTAGTAGTACACATCATGCGATCAATTTTGTGTTAGTTAATTTCGTAGAGTTGGGACTCATCAAAATGGTTATAGCAAATAGAAAGGAGGAGTAAAGAGTGTAAAGTATCGTTAATTGGCTCAATAATAATTAAAAAAAAAAAGTGGAGCCCAATATATATTATACACGTTGTTATAACCCTCTATTTGGTCAAGACAATATACAATCACTAAACTGTAGACCAAAGAAATCTTTTTCAATTAAAACAATTAAAAAATGAAAAATGTTTTCTTGTTAGTCTACATGTTTCTGGATATGCATATAATATTAATCCTCACAAGAAAACTGTGACACTGCATAAGATAATATCGCCATCAACCGAAAGACATTTATTAAAACGAGCAGCTCGTTATCAACGGGACAAGCAACTAGTAGTATATAACGACATTAGGCCGGGGAAGTGTGGCGATGAAGCTGGGGAGAAAGGAAACTTGTTAAATAGAAGCTTCAAATGAGTGAAATGTAAGTTTTAAATAAGTAGAGAATTAATTTATTTGCTGTCACTTACACTTTGCCTTAAATATTTTTTCCATCATCATTTCATGCTTGTTTATTTATTATACTAAATTATACTATTTCGTACACTTTACCAGCAATTAAATATGTATAGCATACCCAAAACTAGGGGAAACACTCTCCTTTGAGCAAGAAAAAAAAAAGAGGATGCATGTATGTTCTGTGTAATCTATTTATTAATTTATTAGTAATTTATCCATTTTAATTTCTTTTTAAGTAGCAGCAGAAAATGATGATGATGATTAGTGGAGGAAAAGAAAGGAAATAAATAAGTGAGAGTGAGTGAGGGTTTAGATGAACAAGAATTACTAATGGGGCACCATTGCTGCAGCAAACAGAAGGTGAAGAGAGGGCTATGGTCCCCCGAAGAAGACGATAAGCTTATCCGACACATCACGGCCTACGGCCACGGCTGCTGGAGCTCCGTCCCCAAACTAGCCGGTAAATAATTATGTTTCGCCTGTTGTTCATTGTAATAAAAAAAAAATAGGCCTATGGTAACATGCATAAGTGTTTTTTTTTTTTTTTCAATTTTATTGAAAATAAACTTTAAGTAGTTATACTCGTTTTGAATGTCAAACTGTCTGATGGTGCAGGGCTACAGAGGTGCGGGAAGAGCTGCAGATTGAGATGGATAAACTACCTCCGACCGGACCTCAAGCGCGGCTCCTTCACCGAGCAAGAGGAACGGACGATAGTCGACGTTCACCGGATTCTCGGCAACCGGTGGGCCCAGATAGCGAAGCATCTACCTGGAAGGACGGACAACGAGGTCAAGAATTTCTGGAATTCCTGCATCAAGAAAAAGCTCATAGCTCAAGGGTTAGATCCCAACACCCACAACCTCCTCTCCTCCTCCTACACCAAGAACCTCCCTCCCTCCTCCTCCTCCCAGCCACCGTTCACCGTCGACACCGCCCCCGCCTCCGGCCCCTCCGTTGCATCACGCGACCACGACTCCTTCTCCACCGTCACTAACAACACCTCCGCCCCAGTTTCGTCATTGGAGTTCGCACGCGCCGGCTCCGGGGACGGGGCGGGGCAGATGCTGTCGACTTCGTCGACGTCGGGGTTCGGCGCGATGAACGAGAGCTGCATGAGCTGGGCCGCCGCCGCCGTTCAGCACCAGATTACGGCGGAAGTGCAGCATGATTACAACGGTTACGAAGAAGAGAATCAAAATCATGGTGAGGTGTTTGATGGGAGCTGTCTCTTCGACTTTGAGTTCGTGGATTCTTCTGGATTCGTAGCTCCACTGATGCAGCCGTATGGATCCATGGACGATCAACTTGCAGCTTGGGATATTGTTAAATGATTATTTATTTTATCAGGTTAATTTCGTATTCAAATTAATTAATTAAATCTTTTTTCATTTGTTTCTTGATCACATGTAGTATATTACTCCTTCCATCCCATTTCATTTGGTTTTGTTTTTCTAATTGCCGTTCCACACGAATCTATCTGTTTTTTAAAATAGAATGAATTAATTCTATATTACTCATTCCATCCCATTTCATTTGGTTTTGTTTTTCTAATTGCCGTTCCACACGAATCTATCTGTTTTTTAAAATAGAATGAATTAATTCTTACATTTTAATGTGAACTTTTGAGATAAAATTAAATCTTGTGTCGAAATAAAAAGGATAATTAATTTTTGGAATTAAAACATTTAAGCAACATTATTATATTTATAGAAGAATAAATGTTGGAAAATGTTCGTTGCAACACAAGAACCACGATTTTCCCAATTATTTGGGTACGTAGGTCAAAGGACTGATATACCCTTGGTTGATTTGAAACTATTCAATTCGACGATGGGTACCTCTGTCTCAAAACACTTGACAAAATATCTTTTTATTTTGATAACTTAATTTCACTGTTCTAATGATACTTCCTTCGTCCTATTAATTTAAACCTCCTTTTTTTTTTTGAAATGTTTTATTTTCACACAGCTCTTTTCACAAAGGACAAAAGATTATTACTTATATTTTTGCATTTATTACAATATAATTTGAACGGTAAGATTCGAGATAACCATAACTTGCTTGTTTGTAATATGAAATTTTTGATAAATCATAATATTAATTTTAACACACCTAGTTGTATTTGACTCAATCGAAAGATAAGAGGCCCAAAATTTGACGTTTTTTTGGTGCAAATTCTGCATTCGACTCAATTAAAAAATGAGAATGTTATGAGTCGACAAGCAGATTTATGTGGAAGCACAAAACAGGAAAAAATTATGGGCAGATGAAAGAATTTCACTATGAGATAAATTATGGTACGTACTTAGTGTTATCTCATATAAACCTTAAAACGTGAATCAACAATTCCTCAAGCTTGCCCCAACCACATTGCCAAAAAATCTAAAGTTGCACCGTGAAACTTTCGGACTTGACCGAAAGTTCATGTCACTAATAACAATAACCGACTCTCTAATCGACTCTCAATCGTCTAACTAATTAATGTGGTTAACCTAACAGCTACCTTTTGTTGAGTCATAACTATAATTAACGAACTTTCAATACAATAAACCCCGCCACAAAATTAGTTAGCCTCTTCCTTCAAATCTGGAGATTGAGACAACCATCTCATACAAACAAAAGTGTACTTCGGAATTTAATTATAGCGTTTTTCGGTCTGGTAAACAAATCAGGTATCCGATTCACACAGGCAGGGACGGAGCTAAGAATTTAACTATGGTCGGACATGTTACATCTACGTGTTTTCGTACAATTTCGGGTGGACAAAATCATATTTTTATAATTAGATTGATGTAAAAATTTTCAAATATATGGAAATTGTCAATTTTATTTTATTTTATTTCCAATTTCAGTATTCATATGTTTGAGAATTTCAAATATTTTTCATAGGAAAGGAAAAAAGAATCTAATTAGGGTTGAGCCCTGAGCCCTCTTTCACTTAATGGACAATTCTTAATATAGGCCCAATTGTACTAAACAAAATTTTAAATTGGGTCAAGAATATTAAGTCCAATAATGTTAATAATAAGATCCAATAACATTTTGTTAAGCCCAATTTATTAAGTATAGGTTTATTTTCCCAATTTTTTAATACTATTTCCTAAACAATGAATAAAAATATATAAACAGGAGTGAGATCTGAGACAAAATAAAGTTTTTTGTAAAGCGAAAAGATAACGACGTAACTTTTGCATAACTATAATACACGATATTGTAAAATGCATTAGTCATCCATAAATCCCGTAATAAATCAACAATTCTAATTATTTCTCGATATTACAGAAAAATTCATTTTTTTCATTTTGACCTATGTGAATATATGTGGGTTCATTTTCTCTAGAAAAATGTGTAATAAATAAAAATAAATTTATTTCAATGAGACGCGTAGTTTTCGCATATTCTTTCAAAACGTATACAGAAAACGAAAGTTGAAATTTGTTTCAGTCGTAATTTGTTCATCATTAGAAACTCCCAATACAACAAAAATTGGTTGGGACATTCATTGAGGCTGTCCTCTCTTATTCACTAGGGAAAACGACTAGAAGAATATGGAACAAATGATTGGGAATTCAACGGTGGAATACAAAACTCGTAGCATAGTTCTTGTGGATGGGATACTCTGTTACGATTTCGCTATCGATTGTGTACCAATCGAATAATTTATTAGTTTAATAACACTTTTTATAAAACTAAAAAATGAAATAGTATAATAGATTAAACTAAAAATCTATGAAAAAAACTAGAATATAAAAATAAATTATACGGAGTATATCTTTAGTTTCAGTTTATCAACTCTATTTATCCAATAAAAGTAAAATTAAATACTAAACAATAATTGCAAACCCTAATTGAATGATTTGACCTTATAAAATAACTGCAAGATGTCAAAATTGTTGAAAGAAAATACATAAATTCAATATAAAATTGATAGTATTTGGTACATATATGTTATTATTATTATTATTATTATTATTATTATTATTATTATTATTATTATTATTATTATTATTATTATTATTATTATTATTATTATTATTATTATTTTTTTTTTTTTTTTGAAATAGTTAATAATAAATTTAAAGACCACACCACTGAGAATTCAAACAAGAAACATTTTACCTCGAAACTTAACCCTCTATAGTTAAGTCAATACACGCACACCCGACGTGCTGTTATTGAGCCTTGGAAATGTTTTCTTATTTATAACATAAGTTTAATATGCTATAGTGTTTCAAGTAACCAGATGTAATTTTTACGGTGTATATTTATGATCGTTTCCATAATGCGCACGATTACTGCGTAGCCTCAAGTACATTCCTCCCTATCTAAGTTAACACCAACACAATGTTTTTTTTTAATAATCTTACAATCTTAAACGCCCAAAAATCTTTTGAAATTGATGTAAGTACTAAATTCTTGAATCCTCTCATGTTATGTTGAATATACTCCAAATTTCCCTTTCTAAAACATAGTAAGATACACTGCATTAGGGGCAGGATACCTATTTATAATAAATAATAGGAAATTAAACTAAAGAAAATATTAAAATAATGAAATAATAATAATTGTGTTTGATGAATATGCACCAAAGACCCAAACCGTTTCCGTCGATGAAGGGTGGGCCTAAGGAATTTAGGAGACAAGAATGTGAACAAAGGGACAATTCAAATCTATGGTTTCTTAAATGTCCCTTACTAATTTTGTCCCTATTCATGGTACCTAATTACTCTATAATCTTACCTCTAATTACTCTTTCTTTTCTCCATCATGTTTAATTTATACATCTAATTGTTATTAATTAATTAATACGGGTTAAGTTTAAAGATTATCTCTAAATTTAGAGGTTTGACATTTGATATAGTATGAATTATTGTGGGTTAATTTTAATCCTTAGTCTATGTTAATCTGTACCGACATAAGTTCTAGAGTAAATAAACACTTTCATGTGCATCACATTATTTTTAGTACTACTCCCTCCGTCCCGCCCGATTTGGCCCGTTTTCCAAATCGGGGTGTCCCGGCCGACTTGGCCTATTTCCTTTTTGGGACCAACATATCACTTTCACTTTTTTAGTTTAATACTTTTAAATTGTTAAGAATGAATTTGATTGGTTAGTTTTAATTTTCCTTTATTGGGAACACAAATTCAAGGTTATTAATTAATGTAATTTACTCCTCCTTAAAAATCGTGCCGAAAAGAACTAGGCCAAATCGGGCGGGACGGAGGGAGTATAACATGGAATTATACCACTCTAACGCATCGGGCTCTGACTCCTTGAGCTCGTAGAGTTACAACGTTTAAAGCATCTTTTGTAAGTTCCATTTTTTTTTTTAATGAATCAATTAGTACAAAATTTAAAACTGCATTATGAAAAACTCGTATCTGTGACATTTAGTCCCACACATTAATAACCTTCTACTTTTCGGCCAAACATACTACTCCATCTGTCCATGATTTAGTGACACCCTACCTTAGGCACAGTTTTTTTTGCATTTTGATGATATAGTAATAAATTAATGTGTTAAAGTGGAATAATTGTGGGTCATTTGAATTTTTTAATAGTATTAAAATGTTAAAGTAATAAAAAGTAGATGCATAAAATGTTAAAGTGTTAAAGTGATTGTGGGGTCTACGTCCTAAAACGGAAAGTGTCAATAAATGGTGGACGTCCCGATATAGTAATAGTGTCAGTAAATGGTGGACATAGGGAGTAACATGTATCATCAATTATTTTACTCACATCTAAACTAATTAGGTTTAATGGTGAGTTTATTTAGTCTTAACTTTTTTTTCTTTTTTTTTTTTTTTAAAAATTTATCATTTAAATATTTCCCAATATAAATGTATACTCCATGTTTGAGTGCATATGTGTGTATGTCCTTACGTAAGCATTCTTATGTCGGAATCGAAATTCATTGATCGTGTCATATTCAATTAATTAGTAATAGTATTTACATTAATATAAATATATAATTAATCTATACTACTTCCTTCGTCCCACTCATGAGGATACGTTTTCCTTTTTAGTACGTCCCCAGCAAGAGGATACATTTCCTTATTAGGTACAAATTTACTAAAAGAAAAGAACTTTTTGCACACACTCTCCACTTTAACACAAACTCATCATTTCTTAAATTTCGTGTCAAAAAAGAAACGTCTTCTCTTGCAAGGGACATATATAAGGAGTACTAATTAATTAGTAAAGAAAGTCGGAATAATGAATGTAAGTAGAAGATCAACAATGGGAGCAGCGAGTATCCAATATATGCCTAGGTTAGAGAAGAAGAAATATAGGGTTAAATTTCAGTAATCATGGTACAATGAATCTATCATAAAAATTTCCCTTTCTCCACATTTGACAATATATTCTATACTCCCAAATACTCCATAACTACACCAAACTCTTGGAACCAGACAACTTCCAACCGTCTCGGCAACGTGTACGTTCCATATTTTTTTAGTTTTAATTACAATAGAAATTTAAAGATCACCTTGTCACAAAGGACTCGAACTCAGTGGCGGAGACAAGGGGGAGCTGGAGGGGGCTCAAGCACCCCCCCTCCCCCAAAAAATGGTGTTTTTTACCCTACAAATTTTTTTAGAATTTTTTTTTTCGTTTTTTTACCCTTTAAACCTAAAAAAATTTGATTTTAGCACCCTCCATACATTTTTTCTCCCTAAGCCACTGCTCGAACTTCGGACCTTTGGTCCCGAAACTTAACTCTCTATCATTAGATTAACACACATACGCATTGTACGTTTCAAAATTTTATAGTATGATCAATATGGTCATTTTGATATGTTTGGTCAATTAAGTATAAACTATATATATAGTAGAACTACGATTTTAGTAAGTTAAAATCCTAGTGCATAAACATGAACTAATGAATTGAAACATCCAAAATCTTTTGCAAGAAAGTGATCATTTGTCCATCGTGATCACTTTTGACTTGTTCGTCGTTGATATGGCAAAGTCATACTGACCCTTTCCTTGTAAGTTTAAGATCAACTTAGTTTTAAAACGTTTTCTTTTATTAAGAAGATTTAATTATACTACCTCCATCTCACAAAAGTAGTCCCATTTGCATAGTAACTTTTTCGGCACGCATTTCCATCGAAACCTAGTACGGGTTTAACGATAAAATATTAAAATATTATTTCTTTTACGGGATACTACGAGTGTTGGACTATCCCGTAAAAAAAATAATATTTCAAAATTATATCGTAAAACTTATACTAGGTTTCGGTGGAGATGCGTGTCTGTCATGTCAATAAAGAAATGAGACTACTTTTGTGAGATGGAGGTAGTATTACTTCACCAGGGTATTAGTAGCACCGAATATACCTCATAACTCGTATAGGGGCTTATGTGCTCAATCAACAAAGCTACCCTAACATTAGCCACTATATACCGTTTCAAACTGTACACTTGATTTACTCCACGATTCTCCTAAAAAGTCTTTAGGCGCCAAAATATAAATATCTTCTTTCAATAATTATGATTTTCATGCTAAGCACGTTGGTTATGTGTAAAACTCAGATTCTACAAGAAGCTAGGAACAAGTTTGATAGACTAGCAATAATCTTTTTTGGTAATTATTTCTACTATAGTATAGTTCCAACATCATGATTTAGTAGAAGCCCTTTCATTTGCTAAGTACAATTAATCTTTTAAATGTGATAAATGTGCCATTGGTTTAGCCAACATGTCCCTTAGTTTTCAAAGGGACAAAAGTATGTGAAACCTAAAAACAACTATAAACAATTATCTTAATTTACTAACATTCTTAACAAGAAAAAAAGAAGTTTAATTAAAAGAAACATTATATATAAACTTTATTGCATATAAAAGAGACAAATAAAGATATAACGGGAAGCTTCATGTACATCTCCACTCTCTTCGATCGACAAAAAGACTTTTTCTTTGTTATGAGATCGTGTATTTTAAACTGCATCATTTTATAATTATGCATAAATATTTGAGGTAGTTGGTTTTGCGGATATTGGCTCTAAAATCTGCGTCTAAATACATAATCTTACGATTCTGTTAGAAAGTACACACGAAGAATATTTCAAAATGGTGAAACCTCACGAGTCTCATATGTGGCATAATTATGTACACACAGCTCACAAAAAAAATGATTAGAATGTCAACGTCGTATTACTTCGTCAAAAATTATATCGTACCAAGCAAATAACTGAGAGCTTTTTATAAAAACTTAGTTGACGTCGTTTCTATTAACCTTTAAATCCCTTATTCTTTACCATACACGACATAGTCAGTTTGTTAATAAGTTGTATACCAGTCACATATGTATCATTATACCATATATGAACCACGTTGAGAATTAACATTGTCGGAACAACTCGAAATGTACGATTACAGATTACAGACACGTTCGAAAGGTTATGCATTTAGAAGCAGAATTCAAGAAAATGTGGTGCCTTTTGTGCCAAATTTCCCTATGTATATAATGATTGGTCTATATATTATTTTGCGGCCAATATTATTTAAAAATTAAAATAGTATAGTATAGTACATGTTTTATTTTGTTGCTAAAAGTTTTATTTCTACACGGCATGAACATTCTCGATTATAATAAATGCTGTCGCATATAAGGCATGCATTGAAAATTCAGTTTATTAATGGAGTATTTATTGTGATATTTTCATTGCATCAAATAAATAGCTTACACGACTTTCTTTTTCATCCTCAAACAAAGTAGGTAAATAAAAAATAAAATAAAATAAACTTATGTGTTGACATTATGATTGTATGATATTATAGGTGAATATATAAATGTATTTATTACTACTTGTTTTATTAACTATGAGAGACATGAACATTCATTTCTTAGGGCCCTCGACGTAAGAACTCTCCCGTCAAGAACGTTCTTGACGTGTTTGTTGAATATATATAAGTGTAAAATATTAGAAATGTGTTTCATTTCAGTTGATGCGTTTGTTAAATATATATATATATATATATATATATATGAGTGTAAAATAATATAAATGCATCGAGTAGGATGAGGTAGAGGAAGCATGTCAAATGAACAAGTTCCTTAATTTGTTTGTATTTCCCAATAATTTTTATGAATTTAATTATTTTTGTCGCTTTTCTTCCCTTTAACTTAATTATAATTTTGGCCGTTGATAAATTACGAGGAGGTGCATAAATGCAAAATGTTCAACTCTTAGCTATAGTAAAATGAGAATTCAGAAATTATGTGATAGTATTTCGTTTAGGGTTTGTGCCAATATAATTAATTCGTATAGTAATTAACAGGTCCGTCTACAAGCATGTCCATTAAATTCTTGACCTAAAATAAAATGGGGCCCAAAATATATAACTTATAATAGGCCTTAAAATATATTTTTTTTTTCTTACGTTTAGATATTTCGTTTGACATTATTGTAAAATAAGTATTCTTTTTAAGTGATTTTTTCAAGAGAAATACTAGGGCCCTATAATAATTTATACAGGGACTCGATATAGATTGAGACGGTGTCGGGTAATTAATAGAACATACAACATATCTTAATTACTCATAGTTGCTCACTTCTACTAGAAATAGGTATTATTGTGTAAAAGTAGACAACACTACATACTAAAGAAAGTAGACAATACCTACGTTAGTTAATTAAGTTGTCTTCTATCCTCGACTTAATTTATTGATTCTTTTTGCTTTTGGTTATTTATGAATTTGATCAAGTGAACAATAAGTGTAAGTACTTCAACTAGAAGTCTCAATTTAATGATTTCAAAGCTTCAACCTTTGAGGCAAAACTAGGCTAATATTAGGCCTCGTAGCCAAAAGAAACAATCGCCCGCATAGCTAAACTCTTTTAAATACTACGGTTGAATTATTAAAAACATAGTATCCTCACATTTCGATTTTATGAGATGAAAATTTGTAATACGATTCACACAAAGTAATACTTTTACAAGTAAATAGGATCGAAATTGAGCCCATTGAGAACACTCCTAGTGCAAGGCTCGCGAGGAGCCTCCATGCTCCCTCCTTTCATTTCTCTCCCTATTGGTGAACGATGCTCATTTTTTAGCCTGACACGAGGCAGACCACATGTTGGACGCACGAGAATATATGATGAGGATCGATCTCGATCGTCTATTTTGGGAAAGAGTTCATCCATCATGTAAAGCTCTCTCGATATAGGATCGAAGAGAGTTCTATCCCATAGATGGTTTGGAATTAAGATTCTCTCGAAACGAGACTGATTTCGGGGGAGAGCCGGCTCTCCACCGGAATTCCGCTCAAAGTAGCTCAATCATAATAAAGATATATTGGAACTAAGTATTTCCCTCGAAAACGGAAAAAGGAAGAATACTTGTGAAAGAAACAATAATAGAACCCAAATAAAATCATTAAATTTAAGTAACAAATAGTGAAGCATCCTATTTTGCATGAAAAGGAAAAGAGAAAAAGGCTAACAACACCCAATCAACCATTTAATAATGGGGTAAAAAATTAAAAAAGCACTAAATCATTTTAAAATTTCTTTTTAACACTCTTTTACAGTCTTTTGACTTTATTTCTTTTTTCCTTTTGTTTCCCACGTTGTTTGCAACTTTGTTTTTTTGCTAAAGCACTTTTTTTTAATTTATTTTTTTTAAAAAATATCCTTTAATAAAAAATACACTTTTTGGAGGGAAAATTGATTAAAGAAAACTATAAATCAGGGGCGTTTAAGCTATGGTGAGGTCAAACCTTTAAATAAGCGAGTCAGAGGCCGAGTCTGACTCGTAGGCGTGCCACCAGCTAAAACTCGGTGCCCGAGGTCTGACTCGGTCAGTTTTATTTTGTTTAAAAAAAAAAAAAAAAAAAAGCAAAGGCTGAAAGGCGAAAGCTAATTAGCTAACCTCTCACATTACAAAGACTTCACAAATTTCCCCCTTTTTGAACTTTCGTTTTCTGTTTTTCTTTTAAGTTCTTAAGGACGGAAATTTTAAAATCGCGTTTACGGAGGATTCAAATTGGGGACATTTGGCCTCGAAATTTACTGTAGTCTCATTTTTATTTTTTATTTTTTTGATCGGACAAAGTTAGTTGTTAGATTAGATGTTAGACATTTGGCCTCGAAATTTACTGTAGTCTCATTTTTATTTTTTATTTTTTTGATCGGACAAAGTTAGTTGTTAGATTAGATGTTAGTACCGCCAAGCTCCCAAACTCCTAGAATATCTCCAAGTTCACCTTATATCTCCCAATTCGCTCCCATGAGGGATCGAACCCAGGTCCACTCATTCAAGAGGGGAGCCCGGTGGCCAGGTGCGCTAAGTCACCTGGTTACTGTAGTCTCATTTTGCTATGTCAACATTCGCATACAAAATATTGTTTGGAATGAAAATTGATTTAGTTTTGATTTTCATTTATTCCTCCGTCCACTTCAATTGTCCTACTTTTCTTGCCGGACCGCTCACATAAATTGTCATAAGATTGAAGTGTGATGGATGGTTTGGTTTTGGAAGTTTGTCGTCACCGTCGTAACGTGTTCGTACCGGAATAATTTCCTTTTTGTGACCGTCACCTCACTTGGTTTTGATCCATCACTTTCTCTACTATTGATAGCGTTTTGTCTTGAGTTAAATTTGCAGTTCATTTTTGGGTAGAGAATTTTTATGTTTGTTTATATTCGATTTACGTTTAATGGACTTGTTTCGCTTAATTTTTAATAAAAACTATCCTGGTTAATCCATGTTTAATGTTACGAATTTGGTTCTACGATAATGAAACTCAAAATCCAGCTGATATCTTTTGTCCCAACTTCGATGTTTCAATTGTGCATCATATATTGTATTATTTTTTACTCGTATCAATTTACAATATTTTTTTATAAAAATTTAATTTACCATAATATTATGAGTAAGAATATAGATTTATAAATAAAGTTAATTATATTTAATACACGAGTGTGAGACGAAAATTGAGATAGAGAATCGCTAGGGAGTATGAGCCCAATATTTTTCGGGTTAAATTTATTAACTGAAATAGATTAAGGGAGAGTTTAAAATTTTCATGTGATTAAAAAATGATGATTAAAAAATAAAATATAAGTATTTCAAGCCTATAAAATCCCAAAAAAAAATAAAAATGGATTTCCTTTTCTTTTGAGGTTAGTTTGGATTAGCATTTTGGGCTGGTTGTTGATGAACGGACCCTCCCACCAAATAGTCCAAATTACCCAAAAGCCTGAGCCCCCTAGTCCCCCTCTGGCTCTGACCGGTGCAGTGCACCAGTCCTCTTCTTCTCACTGTAGTAGTATTTCTGTGTATATAGTCCTCTCCTCTGCTCCCTGTTTGGCATCATCCTTTTTCCTCCCTCTTTTTTCACTTTTCTCTCTCTTACTCAACCCCTCCTTTTATCCCCTCCCCATACACGGTCTTACCCATCCCTCCTCTATATTAAAGGGTCCTCCCCTCTCATTCTTCCCATCTCACAATCTCTCTCTCTCTCTCATACACATACAAATTCAAAATTCCCTAGCTACTTACTCTCTTCTCTCACTCTCTCTCTAATGGAAGCGCTCGGTCGTCTGAAATTCTGGAGGACTGCCTCCACCGCATCTGACGCCAGCTCCGAGGCGGATGACGTGCGCAATGCGGCGTTCGTCACCGACGAGGAGGAGTCCGACGACGAGGATTCCTTCTTCGATTTGGACTTCAACTCGCCGGAGTTCGGTGAGGCGAAGGAACGGGACGGAGATTCGAGGAAGGACTTTGAGTTCGTTGACTCTCCGAGAGATGTTCTCCTCAGCAAAAACGACCATTTCTCGAATTCGAAGCCGTCGTCGCCGGTTTCTATCCTCCGATCGGCGCCGAAGTTCAAGGTATTCATGCTAGGTTTTAGGAAATCGCCAAAATGCGACAAGTCTGAGACGAACGGCGAGCTGAAGGCGAGTCCGTTGAATCAGTTGTCCAAATCGTCGAAGCTTGACCGGAGCAACCGCTTCTCCGTCAATTGCAGGGTGGCGGACGCGGCGGTAACGCCCGTGCTCACCAGGGAGAACAGCCTGAGGAGCAAAATGATGAAGGAGAGCTTCGATTACGACACTGCTTCCGACGTCTCCTCGTCGTCAACTGAGAAATCCGTGCCTAAGTACCTGAAACTGATTAAGCCGTTCTACTCGAAGGTCTCGAACAAGGTGAGATCGTCTGATTCCGTGACTCCGTCGTCTTCTCCGGTCACTGCGCCGGTGAACTTGTCCCCGAGGAAGTTTTCCGAGGGGAGCAGGATCGGCAGCTTTAAGATCGTGACGCGGAATTTAGTAAAAAGCCGGTCGGCTTCAGCCACCGCGACGGTAGGGGTTGCGCCGCCGTCGATCCGCCGGAGAGACGATTCCTTGCTGGAACAACAGAGCGACGGAATTCAAGGCGCCATTCTCCATTGCAAAAATTCCTTCAATTCTTCATCCCAAGGTACTTTCACTCTTCCACAGCTCGATCCACAGCAGCAATTTCGTCATCAATTTCAAAAAATGATATAGATTCAAATCGCTAATCACTCTCCGATTCGACTAAATTCCAGATTATTCACGATTAATCCGAGCAGCGAGCGATCCATCAAGCCAGAAACTGAGACAGTCGGTGAGGGATTCCTTCGAGGAGCAGAAGCGGTGCAGCATTTGAATGGAAACAAGAGCAGCGGGGAAATCCAGAGCATGACGTGATAATTAAATAGTCATGATGGAAATAGAGGATTTTAGTAGGATCTTTTTTTTTCTGTGTAAATTTAGGGCGGTGGGCAGTGTGAATTGCCCAGTGAGTAGTAGTAGAGCGTAGCAGTAGCAGTAGTTTATGTTCTGTAAAAAAAGTTACTGATGGAGTTTTCAAAGTAGCGCAAATTTCGAACCACGATACATTGCTACTGTGGTATTGAAAAAAATTACTAGAGAAAATGATTTAAGATGTTTCGTGTGGACGAATTTTGAGAATCATCGCTCCCGTTTTAATTATACACTGAAAAACAATGCAAAAGAAAATCGAGTTTGTGTGAGATCGCATGCCGGTTATGGTGTTGGTGTGTTGTGTGGGACGAGGTTGAGACAAATATGAGCTTCTCCAACGGGTACTCCTTGTACCTTTTTTCTATTAGAAAAGACAAGTATTATAAAATGGTACAAGGGGTACAAATCTGAATACAAATCAATTTATATTTCAATTATCATCATATAACAAGTTTTTTTTCCCACTTATTGAAAACGATGCTAGTTTCGGCATTACCATCCACAGACCAACTCCAGGATCGACTTTTAATTTTCTCCTCAATTTTTTTAAAATTTTAATCCTTCCCTTCGAATAACACCGCCTTTCTCCAAAATGTTTTTGAGCTTGTAACTTTGAGCTTGTGTTATTCTAACAAAATGTCTATTATAATAAAATGGAACCGAGTGTTTTCGAATTAAAATGGAAGTACAAACATTCTAAAATACGGAATAGTAAGAGTGCGATCTCTTTGATAGAAAAGATATGGAGAGAGAAAAGAGGCAAAAACCTTTTAAATCTTTTCTTATCTATACTTATATAAAAAGAGTCTTGTTTTACAAAATATAGACTTCCTAATATACCCTTTTAATTAAATTTAGATTAAACTTAATATAGTAATATAAATAATAACTTAAATAGTCCTTCTTTAGTATAATAATAAATAGTCATAATATTTTTCAATACCCCTTTTCAAAACACCCATGCACAAAATACCCCTTAACAAAAAAGCATGCACAAAATACCCCTTTATTTATTTTACAATTAATTTTTATTACAATATCGATTTTTCAAATTTTTTTTTTTATTTCCACTAACTTCAATGTGATTGAAGTGACTAATGTGGCATATATGTTTTTCTCACTCAATGCGGATACAAATTATTGTACTGCATCTGAATTATTGTACAGTATTTGCCATCAATTTTGTTCAGTGATGAACAGTAAAAAAATGGTATCCTAAGTAAAATTTTTCAATATATAGTTGCAAATCGAAGCTGAATTCACAATCGAAAAAATTTCTTTGTTTCGACTTCACCGGAAAAAAAAAGCTCTATTTTCGTGGACGAGCAAATACAAGGAAAAGGCAATCAAAATCCGATATTAAAAGGTATGTCACAATGCTTAGAAAGGAAACAGTGTTAAAAATTTTCCGGGCGTGATAACGCCGGAGAAAGTTTGCCGGAAAATTCATCACGCCGGCAGCACATAACGCCGGCGTGATGCATTTTCCGGCCAACTTTCTCCGGCGGTATCTAAGCCATTTTTTTTTTTTTTTTTTGTTACATGTGTCATACTATATCTTTTCATATCATCAAGTTTCCGAGAGCTATGAATGAATGATATGTTATACGTATATTTTTTTTTAGTTTTTTATGTATATGAAGAGTGTTTTTTAATTTTTTTTTGCAATGTATGTGCGTAAATGAAATTAAAATATAGCATAATGTGAAGAAAAAAAAATTAAGATTAATAACTGATTTCACGCCGGAGACATCACGCCGGAATGCACATACCGCCGGCGTAATGTTCACGCCGGCGTTATGTTCATTCCGGCGAGATGTCTCCGGCGTGATTTTTTTTTTCATGTATAATGAATTATTTTGTTTCATTTCGTATACTAAATTGTTTCATTTAATGATTTATTTGCAATGTACTAATTATTTACCGAGAATTATTGATTTTTTTAATGTATATTAAGAGTTCTTTTTATATTTGTATGTGGTATGTGAGTAAATTAAACCAAAATATAGCATATTAGGAATAAATGAAATGAAATAAGAAAATATGTTGATTTCACGCCGGAGATATGTGGCCGGAATAACCATACCGCCGGTGGGTGAACACGCCGGCGTGATGGATTTTTCCGGCCAACTTTTCCGGCGTGATTTTTTCCAGTACCCTTATTTTAGTATTCTCTATTGATTTTGACATTACTTGTTCTCATACATTGATTTAATTTCTCCGTATGATTAATTCGAGTTCATTTTATATTGTAGATGGATGTAAAAATCAAAGCGTATTACGGAGGTGAATGGGATGGAAGAAGGTACAAGAATGGCAACGAGGTCGATTTTGTGTGGACCGAAAGTGATCTCACACTTTATGGGTTGAGAGTTATGGTAGCTCAGAAATGCTACCTAGTCGGTAGTGATTTCGATATGTACTATTTTACGATATCCGAGAGCACAGGACGTACGAGGAAATCGAAGTTGCAGTCGAAGGCGCAAGTGGTTGAGCTATGCACTAAACACCTCAGCCCAGAAGTGTACGTGATTATCAAAAACGGAGGGTCGTCTTCACATGTCGGTGGTTCGTCTTCACACGGCGGTGGTTCTTCTTCGTATATCCCACAATTCGACCCGTCGTACCAGCAACCGTCTTCGTTCGAATTCGGCAGCACATATGGCAACACGGATGATTTAAATTCACAGCTCGATGATATCGTACAGAACATCAATTCCGCACGTTGGGATGATGAACAGGTGTATCAAGTCCACAACCTCGGAGGCAGTTCGTCTCATCATGCCGCAAACGCTCGTGGCGATCAAATACCCGACCAGAATTATACATCAGGAAGGGGTGAGCAGGAGGATCCGAACGAAGATGATGTCTTGCGCGACGACGATGATGATGAGGATGAATATGAGCCGTCGCTTGACGTCTCCACCGAGGACAGCGATCAGTCGAACGTATTGAGAGAAGGAAGGCAAATTCCTAGTGCCCTAATGGCCGAGTGGACCGCCTGGATAGCTGAAGAAGGCGGGTTCAACAGACTGTTGGCTATGATGTTTCCAGACCTGCACGGTAGGAGCCAACCGCCTGTGGATACTGATACGGAGCACATGAGGAATTGGTTAGTGCCGGTGGCCCCACTTCAGCCTCTGGAATCTGCGGCGTTCAACGAGGAGGACCGGCATATCGTCGATCTGCGGCGTGGTGCATATTTCAAAAGCAAGAAGGAACTGTATACCGCCGTCGGTTTGTGGCAGATGGAGAGCAATAAAAATTTCTACCCCAGGTGGTCGGATACGATTAGGCTGGTGTTCAGATGCACGTCGGACGAACGTTGCCTCTTCAACATTCGTGCCACAAGCAAGGGCGATAATTGGGTCATTTCAGTGTTTGAACCCGAACACACATGCGGGCCCAATACTGGGACGGTCGAAAGAAAGAAGGTCCGATCTAAAGTCATCGCGGCGTACTTTGCGAAGAGGATCCTACGCGACTCCGCGATAATGAAGCCTAGGATCATTGAGCACGAGCTGCTCACGTCGTTCGGCATTAAGGCGAGTTACGACGTCTGCTTGAGGGCGAGGAATCAGGCCGTGGAGATTATCTACGGGAAATACAAAGAGTCGTTCCAAGATCTGCCCGCCTACCTCCATGCTCTCGAGACATCCAACGCCGGCACAGTCACCGATCTCGACATAGACGAGGAGTCCCAATTTCGAGGGGTGTTCGTTGCCCTCGCTGCCTCTATAGCGGCGTTCAAATACGGGTATATAAGGCCGGTTATATCCGTCGACGCCACGCACTTGAAGGGCAAGAACAGCGGCGTCATGTTCGTAGCTGTGGCGAAGGATGCGAACGAGCAACTATTTCCCTTGGCATACGGCGTGGGGGTCAAAGAGAATCACTACTGTTGGACTTGGTTCATGAGGGGTCTGAGGAGGGCTTATGGGAACTTGACTGACATGCTGATTGTCTCTGATCAGCACGGTTCGATTGAGTATGCCGTAGCTCAAGTGTTTCCGGAGGCGCACCATGGGTTGTGTTACTACCACCTGAGTCAGCACATGACATACGGCATGGTTATCGGTGCCATGTTCCAACAAGCTGCGTACACGTACGATCAGAGAGAATTCCACAGCATCATGGCATCGATGCTTAACACCAATCCCGACGCGTACAATAAGGCTATGGGGAACAATCCCGCTAGGTGGGCTCGCAGCATGTGCCCCGTTCGCCGATTCAGTACCCTCACGTCGAACGCCGCAGAGTCTTTCAACAATTCCCTCCTTTGGGCACGTCGACTGCCTATAGTTGCTTGCCTCGATGCTGCAAAGCTCGTTATCGAGAAGTGGTTCGAGGAGAGAAGACTCAAGTGTCGCAACGACACACATCCCGTCTGTGAAGAGGCGCGGCGAAAGATCGGAGTCCAGATAGAACATTCGCAAAGGTACAAGGTCAAACGGGTCAGCCTCGACGTGCCGCATTTCAGAGTGCAGACACTAGATAACGTATACCACGTGGACTTGAAGACCATGTTGTGCGACTGCAACAGATGGCAATTCGATTGCATACCGTGTGCACACTCGATCGCAGCAATGACGTAAGTTATAATTTTTGAACTCAAGTATTAAATATTTCGTGTAAGGATTGACATTTATTTATTTCAACAGGGAAAATGGCCAGGCTGTAGATCAGTACATTTCACACTACTACAGGAGGGACAACTATGTCAAGATTTACAACCGGCAAATATTTCCAGTTTCCAAAAAGGAAGAGTGGACGGTGCCGAGTGCATGGGTTGGTGTACAAATTCTACCGAATCCGTACGAACGGCAACCAGGGAGACCACCGGAACGTAGACGGAGGGCGCCACACGAAAGGACAATCAGGCGTGCCCCTCGGAGATGTCGTCACTGCGGCGAACAACACCGTGCAAGACAACCCTGTGCTAACCAGCACGATTGATTAGCATCGAGAAGTGGATTGTTTAATTCAAAACTCGATTATCAAATGTTTATTCAATGTTTCTGTGCGTCGTTTTAGTCATTAAGTGATATTAACATAATTATTTATCATAATAAAAAAAAAACACCATGACTGATCCATTCCGGAAGTTCACGCCGGAGTAATAACGCCGGAAAAGCCATCACGCCGGCGTCATGTTTTCCCGGCGTTATTGTAGCTCCGGCGTTAAGTCTCCGGCGTGAAATTTTTCAATTAATTCGATTTATATATATTTTTTCATTTTTCGTTTATAATTAGAAATATAATGTACATGACTTAAACGATTATTCATTTCAGATTTAAAATTTTCACCACGATTGAACGAAATTCGAAACGCGCATTCGAATTGTAAAAATTAGCAAACATTAAAATCAACGTCAAATATTCTTTTTGCATACAAATATTTAAGTATCCGTATCCGCATAACCAAATATTCTTGTTGCATACAACCTCTTATATTTGCAACAGTTATTAGTTGCGGCCTCTATGGAGGGACTCCCGCTGATTAGATGCTCCACGTTCAAGCAAGCAACCACTCCACTGCATCTTGGATGCTGACTCGTAATCATGTTCTCATTTTTCCGAAAGACCGCTGTAAAGCCCATGTCTTCAGGTTTGGGTTCAGTGATCCCGTGGACGTTGTTCTCGTAATAACCGCCGGCAACTAACCAATAGGACATAAGAACAATCAACGGACCTAAATCCTTCTTCACAATGAGCTTTCCAGCCTTGTCCAAGGACCAGTACACTGGATCCATCACATGAAGTTGCCTGTCCTTCAACCACACATGAATCGAAATAAACCGATCTCCTTGAACAACCCACGGCAAAATAACCTAAACATGGACGAACGAGACATAAATTAACATAGGAACAAAGAAGGTATGCAAAAAACCATAGTAATGAAAATAATTGTTGCGCGGAGTACCGTTTCTGCGTTCCACCAGTTCGTTGTTTCGAATGTCGGGTTTATGTTACGAGGCAGATTGCATAAGTATTCCGATGGATTCCAATTTTCCACTATCCAATCGTGCTTTATCAGCGGTGTGTTCTTACTCCGCCTCAAAACATCCCCGTGCATAACGCGTTCATATGAAGCCTTCAGATCCACCTAAAAAAACGAGAAACACGTTCAATCAATTTAATTGGGATGCATAAGTAACACTTTAATATCTTTAATCAGATCCTAGATACATGTTTAACGTAATATGAATCGAGATACAATTGAATATCGATTTCACGCCGGAGACATCACGGAGGAATCCGCATAACGCCGGCGTAATAAGTTCCCGGCGTGATCAATTTTTCCGGCGTGATTCTCCGGCGTGAAATTTGTCCCGACGATTTATAAACTACTTTGAATAACTTATTAAATTTCAGGCCATAATTCATATGATAAACACTCTAAGATGGGTTTGTACGAACATACCATTACGTGCGTGTTGAGTATCATGAGATGGCCATTCACGTATTGCGGAAAAACTCGCGTCCCTTCGTGGAGTTGTTTACGAAGAGTCATCAGGGCCAAATCCATTTGCTAGTACATGAATAAAAATTGATTAACCACATAGTACAATAGATCAAGCATATTTCAAAAAACACGTACCAGAGCGTCCCAAGGTACCCCGTCATTCACCATCTGCTTGAGGACTCCGATAGTAATTGGTGCTATCTGATCAGGTACATGCTTGAACTCGAAGCCGTAGGGTACTCTCTCGTACCAATAGTTGAATTTAGAGACCGTTTGTGACTTGGGCCATGCTGGTTCAGAAGTCGGTATATAATCAGACACAGCCTTCAGGACGACGTCCCCAAAACCTGATGACTAATTCATAAAAAGTTATCAGATTTCTACGCCACATAACAATAAATAAAAGCATTGGCGGATACAATACCTGACCACGTCCAATCCGCGAAGTCGATGAACGAGCTGGATCGCGAACAGTAACATTTGGCGCCGTAGAAGTAGTATAGTCGGCGCTAGAGATGTGTTCTGGAAGTGAAAATATCCCCGGCTGAAAGTCTTGGTACGTGGAGTATTGCATGTACTGCGTGAAGGGGGGGATGTACGTCGACGACTGCAAAATAATGTTGAATACACATTTAACGTCAAATATCGAAATAAACTCGTAATATTAAATACACGTGTTGTTCAAAATGAGGCACACGAACATCGAAATAAAAGTAATAGAATATAGAATAAGATAAAAAACAATAATATAGAACAAACTGCCGAAATCACGCCGGAGAAATATGGCCGGAGAGTACATCACGCCGGCAGTGAATAACGCCGGCGTGATATAAATTCCGGCCATATTTTTCCGGCGGGAAAAAAAACTATGCATACCCAATCCAGTTTTTAATCTAATGGTACACAAATTAAACACAAAAAACAGTTTATATCACAAAATTATTCCCCAACCGATTTTACCTGTCCCGTAAAAGCATCCCATGCGGTCTCGAGCGAAGACGAAGCCTCCGGTAACGACCCTAGCGTGGTGTAGGGCTCTGAGGGTCCACTGTCTGTGTACAGCGGGAGGGTCGTGTCCCGACGGTCACCGACTTCGGCCGTCACGTACTCTATCCCGGAGCTCCTAGAACCTCCAGCTCCGGTAGTAGCAGCACCTGAAGGGCGTGCTGAAGAAGGCCGAGCCGATGAGACAATCGGAGGACGACCACCACGAGTGGATCCACGACCGCCTCGACTTGGTTGGGAGACCGAACGTGGAATGCTTGAAGACTTGCAGCTCAACAAGGCCTTCACCTCCTCGAAGTACGACTTCACCTTGTCCATGAAGCCGTTAAGCTTCCGGTCGATCTCCTGATTCTGCTCGGCTATCTCCTCCCTCATGATCGCCCTTACCTCATCGGGCGTCGCGTATTGGGGGACGTCGTGACCCCTGCTGCCGCTAGAGGATGCCTCCCTCGGACGTTTTCCGGGATCGCGCCTGCTCTTAGATCCCCGGCCCGATGTGTGCTCGGCCTGGTCCTCACCCATGTATGCCCGGCTCTGGGTGCTCCTCCTCGGACGTCCTTCCGACGTATCAAGTATGTCGTCGGGGTCGTGCAACGGTCTCCGTGGGCGTGCCTCCGGTGGAAAATGAGCGGTGTCTCCGGTCACGTGGACCGGCACGTAGAAAGGTACGTCCGCCGGATTCGGGACCAGGGACGACACAAAGTACTCGAGCTGCTCCTCCCACGGGGTCGGCTGGATGTTACCGATCGTATAACGAGCATCGTCGACGACTGCGAAGAACTGTTCGGCGCTCATCTTAGCCCGCGGGCTCACGCGGAATTTCCACCTCAAACACCTCGGGTAGAGGTCCTCGTCCTCAAGTGTCCCCACGCAGTCAGCCATGCCTCCGATCACTTCGTATCCCCACACTATCAAGGCCCAAGCCGGCCCGTAAAAGTGGTAAGTAGGATTGTCTAAGGCGTGCTGGACGTAATACCTAAGGGTGATGTAACTGTATGCACCCCAAGGAAACCGTTTGAACTCCGCCGGATTATCTGCCAGATGCCACAGCCAAGGGAACGGGGCGGATTTGATATCGTGCCCCAGGACGAAGGTATTGGCAATCAACACATTTGCCAGTCCGAGCAGGGTATCATGATCGTCCTGAAAGTATTCGGGTTGTGTTTTGATCAGAGACAACAATTCCCCCCCCAAGCGCCTTCCTTTGCGACAAATCCTGTTGTGGAGTTTGGACTTCTTCGGAACCGTATGGTCATTCGGATCCCACGAGCTTTCGCCAAAACGCAGCCCTGTCACTAGGGCAAAGTCGGGGGGAGTAAGCTCGACTAAACCCCCTTTTATGGCGAAAAACATGCCTCCATCAATAGTAACAGCTCGACAGACGATGCTGTGAACCGTAAGGGCATACGTATTCCCCGGGCGCCACTCCAAAAAATGCCCGAAAGGGCCTTCTTCCTTGAATCGTGCGACCAGTGGTTCATCCCCTGCCGCTAGTAAAGCTGTCTCCACATGCTCGAGTATATTAGTTCTGTGGTACAGGTTCACGGTGCAGCGTTGGTCGAAATAGTTCGGACGACGTAGACGGGCGGCATTCGCGCCACTCGGGACAAGAGCCTGTTTAACGAAAACATAAAACGTTTAGTAATGAGAATCGACTCCAAATGCACATACGAAAACAAATACAAAATATAAAGGCACAAATATGTTGAATATTAGAATTAAAATATTCTGGTGAAAATCACGCCGGAGAAACCCTGCCGGAAAACGGATAACGCCGGCGTCACATCACGCCGGCGTTATCAATTTTCCGGCAGGGTTACTCCGGCGTAATTTTCACCCGAATTTTTTAAATATTATTTACTTCTATATTCTGAGTCCGATAATTTTTAAAAACTAATACTACAATTTTTTTAAAAAACTATTTTCAAACATATACATATATAATTGTATCAACATAAATATACACAAATTTGCACACTAAAAATCATATTATAAAATAATTAAGAAAATAAAAATCACTTAAACATAATAGGTCCTATCACGCCGGAGAAAGTCGCCGGAAAACACATAACGCCGGAGAACAATAACGCCGGCGTTATGCTTAATTACGGCGACTTTCTCCGGCGTTTGTTTTACACGTATTTTAAGAATAATAATTCCTCCTATATTTTGAGTCCTAATATTTTCTAAAACTAATGCTCAATTTTTAAAAAAACCTATTTTCAAACATATACATATATAATTGTATCAACATACATATAAACAAATTTGCATACTAAGAATCATATTATAACACAATTAAGAAAATAAATATCATTTAAACATGTTAGGGCCTATCACGCCGGAGAACGTCGCCGGAAAATACATAACGCCGGCGAACAATAACGCCGGCGTTATGCACTATTACGGCGACATTCTCCGGCGTTTTTTTTTCACGTAATTTTATATTTTTTTTCCTACTCATTTATGTATTCATATATTTTTTTAAACATTCGATTATATTTTTTTCCTAAACAATTATTAAGATCATATATACTACATTATAAGATGCACAAAGATTGGAATTAGGACATATATAACAATAAAAATTACAATTACAATTCATAATAATGGGGGAAACATACCATTTTTGTTAGTTAAGGAATTCGGTGTTCGAGGGGTGTTCGTCTCCGGCTTCGTCTCCGGTGTGAATACTATTGTTTCCGGCCAAGCTCCGGTCTACAAACCCTTCAAATAACATATTACGAATTAATTAGCAAATAAACCACATAATTATTGAATAATTCGAATTTAAATTTGAATTCGAATTAGATTAGAAAATTTTCGAATTAAATTTGAATTTAACATATAATATAAACTTGTAAATTTAAAATTAAAATACACTAAAATACGTAAAAAAAAAAATAGGAATTTTTGGCCAAGTTCACGCCGGAGACATGTCGCCGGAAAATCCATCACGCCGGCGTGGTATCACGCCGGCGTGATTGATTTTCCGGCAACATGTCTCCGGCGTGAACTGGGCCAAAAATTCCAATTTTTTTTTTTACAAATAATAATGTACTTAATGAGTATTACCTAATTGTTTTCTACCGTCGACGGGATTCGAAGGCTTCTCCGGTGTCGGGACGGCTTGCCGGCGCGGTGGATGGTTGCCGGAAAAGAGAGAGAGATGGGAGAGAGTAGAGAGAGACTTGAGAGAGATGGGAGAGATGCCGGAAAATAAATTCCGGCCAGTGGGACGTCGGCCGAGAGAGAGAGTTGAGAGAGAGAGAGAGAGCTGAGAGAGAGTAATTGGGGTGGGTGGGCGTGTTGTGGGCGTGTTGTGTGGGTGGGGTGCGGCAGCACCCTTATTAATAGGGGGGGTGGGGTAGAAAATTTTGTATGCCAACTTTTTTTTTTTGTCCTTTTGTTGTTTATTTGGGAATCAAATCCCGATTCCCGGTGGAGTAAAAAAAAAAACATCACAAACACCTATAATTAATATTCATTATTGATTTAAATTTATTTGAATAAGTGGGACCCACCTCTATAAAATAATGAAAGGGGTATTTTGTACATTCTTTTTCAAGAAGGGGTATTTTGTGCATTGATATTCTTAAAAGGGGTATTAAAAATTTCCACCCTAATAAATAAGGTAATTATATTATTTCAATAGTTAAAACAATACGAAAATTTAAATAAATAATTTCAAAACTAATAGTTAAAACAATAGGAAAATCTATATAAATAATTTGACTATTTTGATTAAATTGAATCAATTAAACGAAAATCAAGCATAAAAAACTTACAGAAATTTCAAAAAAAATAACTCCATGAACGAAAAATTAAGAAGAATATTACAAAAAATAATAAAGAATAAAGTAAAATAAGCTTTTCAATTTTTTTAATCTTAAATCAAATGTCCAGTCACTGAGTCACTATTTAATTTAACAAAACTAAGTTACAAGAAATATAAAGGAAATAAATAAATAAATAAATAAATAGTTTTGAGAAAATCAACATTTTTTAATTACTTTCACAATTCTTATCTCACAATTCTTATGCGGAGCTTGAAAGTATGTATAGATATACTTCTCCCCTCTAAAGTTATTTGTACGATAATGCACTTGGAGAAGTAAGTTATTAGAGCAAGTGGTAATGCACTTGAAAAAAAATAATCCAATTGAATATATATATATATTTTTTACTGCAAAAGGAATTTTCAATGAAAGGATCTCTAAATTACACTCTTATCTTACTTTATTATTATAATAGACTCATTTGAATATAACGTAAGACATGATAATTAGGATAAATGGAGTATTATAATATTGTATACAATGACAATCGATGTCATCACAAATACTATAAATTGACAATAAATTCTATCAAGTACATATTAAGAGGAATGATCCCCTACCTGCCGTGGACATTCTTAATGTGCCCACGGATGACGTGGTGTACTATTAATGGATAAAAAAAATCTAAATATATACTCTAACTTATCTAAAAAAAGTAAACTCTACCCTTGTCATATCAACGGTGGACATTAAAGGTATCAACGGTAAGTAGGAGAGCGTTTCTTTATGTATTAATTATGTAATTCTCATCAGTCTTCTAAAAAGTCAAACGATATACATGTTATTGTTGAATAAAAAGAAATCTTTGAGAAGATTAAACTAAAGCAAAACAAGAAAAAATGATTCAACATTCATGCAAGATTATACTCCACTTCTCTAGCTCTAGCATAGTTATATCAAGAATCTGTAAATAGAATCAATACGAACATAAACTGCTAATATCAAGAATCTATAATAGTGACCCACTTCTCTAGCTCTAGCATAGTTATATATAACAAAATATGCAACTATATGAAACACAAAGTTGGAAAACTTTTGCAAATTATGACCATAAGAAAGTCTAAAATATTACATAACTTTAATTCCCAAGAAAGATATGTCCTGTTGATTGAAGATATTGACATTTGAAATTGCATGAATGTAAAATATAAAAGATGTTTTATACTCAACAAATGCACATCATCAAGTGGGACGGAGGGATATATTTTTATTAGGCAAGTGCATGAAATGTGCAAACTCCTATGCCTCCCCTATTTTAAATGAAATAATGTCAATATTACATTTTCTTTCTTTTCTTATGGACGATTATAAGTTTAATTATATGATACATTTAATAAAAAATTAAGTTACATGCACATGTGGTACTAATTAATCTAAAATTATTTTAAATGTATAGTTACTTTTGGTATAGTTTATTTTCCGGAGTATATATTTATAATAATTTTCTTTAATTATATATATTGTTATTACAACACTTTTAGGCACATTACATGTGCCTATGGTAAATAAGGTAGCATTCCTCATTTTTGTTTTTTTTGGAAAGTATTGATTGTAAATTTAAAGATCGTTCTATGGAAGACTCGACTCGAAACGTTTTGTCTCCATATTTAACTCTACCACTTGGCCAAACTCAAATACGCAACAAACCACATTTTGTTATTATGTAAATCAATTAATTGATTATAAATTATATACATGGAGCTTACTAAATCCAGATGTGATAATTTAAAAAAATTAATAAGAAGTTTATATTATATATTAAGATGAGTGTTTTCTTATCCACTATAGACATACTTAATATGTGATCATGATTGAGATGAAGACGATACAAATAAGAAAATATATTATAAATATATAGCCTAAACATAAATTCAAATATAAAAATTAATCGCACTAGGCTTTATATTTATGCATCTATATAGCGTAGAGAAAAATATTATTCTTTGTTTGTATAATGCAATATAAGAGGTTTATAATACTTGCAAAATCTCTATTAATCTTAACCAATTGTGAGGTATATATAGATCACCTGCTTTCGAAGGATGATAGAATTTTGTCCAAAGCTCCAAGTTTTAGAAATGGGTAAAATTTAGTGGCTATCAACAAACTTTGAACACAAGACCTCAATCTTAAACAAATGTTCTAACTATGATATAATTATATTTCATCTGAAAGCACGAACTTATAGAGAGGGGTGAAATTTATAGGTTCATAATTATGACTATCATAATTTAATGCAAAGATAAGCACAAAGAGAAATACCAACTTTTATGATGTTGAACATTGCGACAACAATCCTGAAAAAAATTAACAAATCACATGAAAAAAATAATTAGTTCAAAAGAAATGATATCTTTTTATAAAGAAGTGAGAATTACTTTTTCTCAAAAACCATTTAAATTCAATGATTTTAGATATTCAATAACATGAATGTTATAATAGGTAAATACAAGCAATATAGAATAACATGAATGTCATATAAGGTAAATACAATGCATGCGTACTGATTTTTCATTGAATTACAACAGTATATGTGGGATGTCATGTGTATGATTTACATAACGTCAATCAATGAGGTACATTAAAAGTGAAATAATCATTCGTTCTTAAAATAAAATATATCATTAGGAATTATTACTATTTAGAATTATTAAAATTTAATTTTAACAATGGAACAAAATTCCAACATACTATGTAGCACTCAACGCACTCAATTTAACGCTTTTTTATTGCCCTTAAACTTACAAATATTGATGATATACGGAATTTGAATACTACAGCTACTGGATTGAAAATATGGACATGTTGGATGAAAATAATAAACCAATCAGTTAAGATTCAAATCCAAGTGAAATGTGCATGCAAAAGGAAAAACCAAGTGAAAATCCTAAGTGTGAAAGAAAGAAAAATAATTACAGAAGTGCAAGATAAGAGAAAAGGAAGGATGAGAGAGAGAGAGAGAGAGAGAGAGAGAGAGAGAGTTAAAATTCCACGTGATGACAATTAACCATCGGCTAAGCTTATTTGTGAAATGTAAAAAGAAGAACAAGCTTTCACCAACCAAGTAAACAAAGAAAATGAAATGGCGTGAACATTATGATTATTTTTAAAACACAATTGGATATTTGACTTCTTACTTTTTCTTACTTTATTTTATTAATTAGTACTCCGTAGATTAATATTCGGTTTGTTATTTTTTCTATTTGGGCTATGAATGATGCTAGGTTAGTGGGAAAAAAGAATGGAATTTATAAGTGAAAATTTTCACTTTTTTATTTGATCGAATCAAAATTTACTAATCTATATGTTCTTAAATTTAAATAACAAAAAATAAATAAATCTTAATGTTAAAACATAGTTTTTGATTTAAAATATATATTTAGCACGTAATCACTATGATGGAATGTATTGTCAAATAGTAACTAAAAATGAATATATGCATAGATATGAACAATAACAAAATGTCTAATATATTGATTTAAGTGTGATATATGCTTAAAAAGATGTTAAAAATGAAGTTTAACGTGCAACGCACGTTCTAAATGCTAGTTTATTAAAATTTCTCCCATTTTCTCTTTTTTTTATTCCGTTCATTTTCATTCAAGTTGAGAGAAAATATCATCCCACCAATATGGAGTGTAAATATTCCTTCAATCTAAAAAGTAAAATTATTTATCATAGATAAAATGAGAGAAAATATGCAAAATAAAAAATATATAAAGGATTATCTTTTTTTTTTTTTTCTCGTTTTCTTTTCAATTAAAGAAAAAGCACCCTAATCGAAAATGAAGAAAAGGCCATGAAATTGCAGCAGACGGCAATCTCAATGTTAGGTATACACCCACATAATTTAGAAGAACATTGCTAAATATGCAATTTAATAATCTAAGTGGTTCCAATATACCAAACACATCATTTATAGCAAGCCAAGGGAGCTGGGCTGGAGAGTGTGGACTGAGAGAGTCAATGCATAAATTAATTATACTTTTGAGTCAAACAACTTCAATTATAGATTGTCCAAAGTATATAAAAATATACATCACGTTTCTTGTTGACTCCCTTTTTTTTTTTATATTAATAAATTAAAAAAGAAAAATCGGCCATGTTCCAACTAGTTTGTTCGTTGTTGAGCTTTCACACTCCCTTTAAATAAATTTATCTATGGCTTTTCCTCTAACATTGTTGGTTAAACCTACAATAATTTTTGTTTTCTTGAGGAAATTAAACCTGTATCTCAGTATATTATACATACCTCCATGAATTTATCCGAATTTATGAGATGATTACATAAAATTCATTTACAGGGGTTAATTTTCTAGAGAGAACTCGAACTTGTTTAGTCTCGAAATTTTAATCCTCGACAATTAGACCAACACGCACATGTGATGAGCCTAATTATAAGCCTAATTAACACCTATTTTCTTTCTCGCTTGTAAGCCCAATACCAAGTTACTTTACAAGCCCAATATATGGATTAACAAAGGGCCCGTTAAACAAATTGATTATTTTTTATTATTATTTTTTTAATCGACACGATCACTTTTCAATCTTTGGAGAAAACAAATTGATGTTGCTTCAAGCCTTCAACATATCAGAACAATATTAAAGTGAGGTTATAACTTATATAGTTTTTATTTTTTTATTTTTTTGGGCTAGAAGAGAGAAAAGAACGGTAAAACGAATAAAGGGAGTGTGGGGTTATGAACTAAAATGGAAATACTACGCTGGTTGTTGCTTGGAGTATGTAATTTGGTTTCATGTGTTTCGCTTGGTTGGCTACGCACCTTTGGTAACCGACAATGAAGAGCGGCCTTTGTTGTATGCATTGTACTGTATTTCCTTTGTCCTATTTCACTTGATTTGTTTAATTTCGACATGAGATTTGATGTGCAGTGTTAAAAGTGAAAAATAAGGGGTCCATATTAAAAAGTAGGGGTAAATTGACATGGGACATCTCAATTAGAAAATGAAGCCAAATGAAGTGAAACGAAAAGAGTAATAGACTATATTTTCTAAAAGAACAAAATTAATGAAAACATTAGCACTCTTTGCAGATGTAGTGTTTCCGTTTGTGGACTCCTATTACAAAATACTCCACAAAATACTCCTTTCATATCGGATAGTATGATGAGAATGTTGAAGCTTCTAGTGACATAGAATTAGTTGTGCTAATACTCGTGTTTCCTTTTCTTTTTCTTTTTCTAGTGAGATAGTAGTTGACAACTTGACATGAAGTTTAATGTATTATAGTGATTTGTTAAAGTGTGTGGATGTGGTGTATTAAAGTGATATTTTATTTTAAAGGGTGAGTTTCATGATACAGATAGTGCAAAATTTACTCACTATGAGTGAGTGACACATGACACTAGGTTAAAGTAGCTTTTTGAACTGACACATGTTTTTTTCTTTTTCTTTTTCTTTTTTCTTTTTTAATAAAAAATTAGTAGTGAAAATTAAAGTTTGATGTACAGTTATTACATAAAAATATGGATAGAGGATCTCAGTTTAATTAAATGACACTTATTTTGATTAGATACTATTGGGAATTATAATATGAGAATAGATTTTCACCTTCTCTACAAGCTCGAGCTTTTAGATGAGACGAAATTCTATTAGATAGCATAACGAGAGAGAGAAGAGAGAGACTAACTTTTGCATTCCTTTTTTGAGCTAAGTTGGGCGCGAGTCCTCCCATGAAGAATGTTGTTCAATTCCTATAGCCCTCGTACCAACAACGTTCTCCAACTCCTTAGCTTCAATTTGCCTAGCCCATTTCACAACTGAAGGATTGCAATCGATTACTAAGGAAGTACGAGGACTAGGGCTGCAAACGAGCCGAACCTGATCGAGTACTGGTCTGCTCGGGTTCGGCTCGTTTAGTATTTGACAGGCTCGGGCTCGGGTTCGAGTTCGATTCGAGCTTTAAATCCGGGCTCGGGCTCGGCTCGGGTTAAAAAATTTGAGTTCGAATTCGGCTCGAGTTCGGCTCGTGCTTGGTTCGGACTTGGGCTCGAATTTGGCTCGTGAAAAGCTCGAGTCCGAGCTCGTTTAAAAGACATGATATAAACATATTTAATATTTTCTTTTAACACTTCAAATGAACTTAAATTAAAATGAATTTCATCAAATAAAAATCCATCAAATGAAATTCATCCAAAATATAAAACATAATCCAAAAAGAACATTTGACAATAATTCAAATTCTCTTACCTACAATTAATTTTACACATAAATGCTAAAGCTCGTTTACAGGCTCGATTAGAGGTTCGATTAAGAGTTCGCGAGCAGGCTCGCGAACATGTTCGATTAATATACGAGCCGAACACGTTCGCGAGCAAAACGAGCCGAACACCTTACTGCTCGAGTTCGGCTCGTTAAGTTAACCGAGCTCGAATTCGGGCTCGAAGCTCGGCTCGTTTGTTAACGAGTTCGAGCTCGAACGAGCTTTTACCGAATCGAGCACCGAGTAAGTCCCGAGTAGCTCGGCTCGTTTGCAGCCCTAACGAGGACTATAGGAATTGAACAACAATCTTCATGGGAGGACTGACACCCAACTTAGCTCAAAAAAGGCCTGCAACAGTTAGTCTCTCTCACTCTCTCTTTTCTCTCGTTATGGTATCTACTCAAAATAAGTGTCATTTGCTGAGATCCCCTATCCGAATTTTTGCGTAATAACTGCATACCAAAAGTTAATTTTCACTATTAATTTTTTATATTTTCTTTTAAAATTTTCGACGTTATGATGATTTGATATAATTTTATAATTATTTTCTATGGTTCACTCATCCATTTTTAAGTTTATAATTATTTTTTAGCATCTAATTTCAATTTTATTAGGTTAAAATAGAGTTGATAAATCGAGACACAGTCACACAGAGCATGCCATTTTAAAATTCTAATCTTTTATCATAAATTTTAATTTAATTTAATTTTGTTAAAATGTCATTTTTTTAATACAAAATTTTAAAAACTACTGAAAAAAATATTGGTATATGATTGATACACAAAAATGGAACAGAGAATCATAAGTAGTCATGTTTTTATTTCTAAGGTATATCTCTAAAAATAAATAAAGTTATATACTCCCTCCGTCCCATGGCAATTGTCCATATTGCCTTATTGGGACGTCCCATTTAATTGTCCACTTACATAAAGTAGAAACATTACATTATCACAACCAATATAATATAAAATCCCCTTTTCTTATGACATTGGTTATTGTGTCATTTCCATAGTAAACAATTACCATGAGACAGAGGGAATAGTTAATAATTTATCTTTATCAATGAACTTATTCATAATCAAAATACCTTGTATGCATGCCGATTACATACGGTTATGCATGCACTAGTTTATATATATAGGAATTATGTTAATGACTCGTTTTATCATATTTTAATAGAATTTAGAACTTCCTTTTTTTTTCAAAATTAATTGAGTAACAAATATTTGGGATATTACACTTTCAAAGTAGATGAGCGTAATAGTAAATGCATATGCTCATGAGGAGTATGCCAAGATAATTGGCAGTTTGATGTATATCACAAATTGTATGAGATTTAGTGCAACTCTATAAATTATAACTCGGGATGAGAAATACAATTTACTCAATTCGTCCCACAAAAAAGAGAGGTTTTTATATGTCACATATATTCAAAAACTCTTTTCGGCGTGAAAAAGAGAGTATAACATTAATAGTGTCATCTATAATAATGTCAATAAAAATAGTAAATTACACATATACCTAGTTTAATTTTCGATGATACTTCATTTCTTGAATTCCAATCGGAAATGATAGGATACGGCCCAACTACTAGGCCCAACAATAAAGCTCGGCCCACGTAGTTAGGCCCACGAGAAGCGGTTCAGCCAAACGTAGAAGACTCGGATTCAGGCCCAAGAATAGGCCCAACTCGAAGCCCGATTATTATTAGGGAAAAACCCTAATTACTTGTATAAATAGATGTTAGATAAGGGTTAGGGGATGGACACACTCTTTTGTACTCTACACGAGAAACCCTAAATAAAATATCGCCGCTCTTTCTCTTTCCCGTGGACGTAGATCTATTCCGATAGGTCGAACCACGTAAATCTTTTGTGTTCTTTAATCTTTCGTTTAATTCTTCGTTACATTGATTGCCTCACGAAAATATGTTCGATCAGGCAAAATCATCTAAAACTTATGTCAACACACATTTCTTTATGTACGTGACTAAACAATCATTAATTAAAAGTTGATCTCTCATTTTATTCCATAACTTGTTATTGGCAAAAGTCATTCCAGAAATAGAGTCAAAATTCATAACTTTAGATACAAAGGCTAGTGAAGAAGCCAGGTGACTTAGTAATTTTCTCGAGGATATTTTATGTTGGTCATAACATGCGTCGTCTTTGATAATTCATTACGATAGCAAAGCTACTATAGAACACAAAATAATATGTATAATGACAAGTCTCAACCTAGCTATTAGAATTGAGTCAATTCACTACTTAAAACACTTAGTAAGAGGGAGAAATCATCCAATCTATATGTAGAGTCCAAGTTCTTTCTCAAGTCGTCGATATTGAACAATTATATGACTTTAACGCAACGTATTCGTTGATGTCATAATATTATCGAACACTTGATCTGGAGTGGCACTATCTCGTTGGACTTGATAAGATCAGCAGATAATATAATGGACGATCCGTTAACTAAATGCTTAGAGCATCCCTAATGGAGGTTGTACAAGGGGATGCATCCCCACTTTTGACCATTGTGGGGATGCATATGGGGGAGGTAGGTAAGAAGAGATAGGAGAGAGGGGATGCGTTTATGCATCCCCATTTTTGCAGAGAAAAGTGAAATTTAATTACTATTCGCTTTTGTTGTTTTCTTCTTTTTCTTCTTCTTTATTTTTTTAATGTTTTCTTTTCTTTTCTTTTGTTGAGCCGAAACTTTTGTACAATTTTCTTTTTCTTTTTTCATTCAATACAATTAATGTTTGTATGTTTGTTTTTATCTTTTCCTTTCTAATTTTCATTTTTTGTTTTTATTAAATTATAATAAATATAATCAAATTAATTTATATTAAGTTAAAAAATATAAAATGATTAGATAAGTTTTAGGTAATGTTAGATAAATAGAAATAAGTGGAAAATAAGGTATATGGTGATACCAGCAAAATCCTGATTATGAGATGTATTGTTGGGTGTAAAATAAAATAAGGGAAACATGATGATGTGTTTTTGATAATGTCAGCAAAATCCTGAATTTGGGGATGTGTTAATGGAGATGCTCTTATATCTAAATTAAATACATAAGTTTATAAGCCCAATACCAAGTTGGATTTTAACAACCCAATATCAGAATTAACTAAAGGGCCCTTAAAATACAGTAGTTGTATAAAGTGATTAATAAGAATGAAGAATGATCTCTCTTATACTCATATAATATTGTACGCGTTTAATCATTAATAGATGATTTTGCAATGTCTTTTAGATGAGAAGACATGATTGAGTGTTATAAATTATTTTATTTCTATATTGAGATTTATATATATGTTTCACCCATCATGCATGAATATATTTAATTGGTTATAATAATTATTTAAGTGCAACGAATTAATGTAAACATGTATATCCAAGTAATTCCAATGAGTTGATACATGCATGAATAAATGTTCCTCAATTCCAAGAATGCAACTCGTTCCCTCGGAATTTCCTGCATAGAGTCCAAAGTATGAATACATTCAAGTAAAGATATATCATTTGAATCAAAATCAGAGGAAGAGAAAAGAGATTCTTTCAAACAAATATCCAAAGGGTCTTGGTCCGAGGAAGAGAGCGTATTATTTTCAAAACATGCATCAACTATGTTGATCACTTTGCACTCGTTCATTTCATCTTCCTCATCGGGTCTTTTCATTGCTTGATAGATTGAGAAAGTGATTTGCTCATCGTTGACCCTTAAGGTGAGATCTCCGTTTTGGACATCAATTAGAGCTCTCCCCGTTGCAAGGAATGGTCTTCCTAAGATCAACGGAACGTCTTTGTCTTCCTCCATATCAAGCACTACAAAATCTGCAGGGAAAATAAAGTCTTCCACCCGAACTAAAACATCATCGACAATACCTCTGGGGTATGTCAAAGATCGATCGGCCATCTGAAGGGCAATGGTGGTGGGCTTTATTTCTCCGATTTCCAGCTTCTTAAAGATTGAGAGGGGCATCAAGTTTATACTTGCCCCTAGATCACACAGAACTTTACCAAAGGTGTGTCCACCAATGATACAAGAAATGGTGAAACTCCCGGGATCCCTTCTCTTCACCGGCATCTTCTTTTGGATGACTGCGCTGCATTCTTCAGTCAAATTCACAGTCTCATAATCACCCCACTTTATCTTCTTGGCTACGACCTGCTTGAGGAATTTTGCATAGCTCGGCATTTGTTGTAGAGCTTCAACAAGTGGGATATTAATGTGAACTTTCTTGAAGATTTCAAGAAATTTTGCATATTTGTCATCCATCTTCTTCTTATGGAATTGTTGAGGAAATGGAAGAGGCTTGTGTTGATTTGGAACCTGAGGAGTCTCTGATTCAAGAATCTTTTCGTTTCTCCCATCCTTTTCTTCCTCCTTTTTACCACCTTCTTCTCCAATTCCATCTTCTTTTTCGACCGGCATTTCTGGCTCTTTGTATTGAGTGCCACTCCTTAGACGAATGGCTTTGCATTGCTCTTTTGGATTTACTTCGGTAGTACTTGGAAATTTTCCTTTTTGATGTTGATTTGCAATGGCAGTGGCCATTTGGGCAATTTGTTGCTCCAACATTTTCAATTGATTTCCAATAGCACTAGAAGATTGTGCTACTTGAGCCTCTATTTTATCCATCCTTGAAGTGCTAGACTCGATGAATCCTTGAGTCTTCCCCATGAAGGCTTTGAACATTTCCTCCATAGTGAGCGTCTTGGGCTCCTTGATCACTCCATTCGTCACCGAAAAATCAGCAGGAGGTTGTAGAGCATTTGCCGGATTGGCATATGAGAAGTTTGGATGATTTCTCATCCCAGAATTATATTGGCCACCTCCTTGATTATTCCGGTAGTTGTTGAAGTTCCTCTGATTCAAGTAGTTGACGTCTTCAACACTTTGCTCGGGATAAACACCATGGATCGAGTCCATTTTAGCAGTAAGAGCCGCCAATTGAGTAGCAATAGCAGCTAAAGGATTATTGGCTTCACTGGTTTCGGCTACTGATGCGACCTTCCGATACAATGACCTCTCCACCGGCCATTGAGAACTGTTTGAAGCCATCTCTTCAATCATTTGCAAAGCAAATTCAGAACCTTTCCCCAACAAAGCACCACCGGCTGAAGCATCAACAAGTGTCTTCAAGTGGCCATTCAATCCATTATAAAAATAACAAATTTGGTGATCGGTTGAATAGCCATGTTGAGGACATCTTCGTAGGAGTTCTTTGAACCTTTCCCATGTCTCGTGCAAAGCTTCTCCATCCAACTGTTTATATTGTGAAATTTCAGTTCGAAGCTTCATCGTCATGCTAGGTGGAAAGAACTTTTGAAGGAATTTATGGCTCATATCCTCCCATGTGGTTGCAGTTCCTTCAGGTAAAGAGGTATGCCACATTTTTGCTCTATCTCTGAGGGAGAATGGAAATAATCTCAGTCGGAAAGCATCCTCAGGGACTCCATTGATCTTTGTTGTACCACATATTTCAAGAAAATGCACCAAGTGCGCATTTGGGTCTTCATTGGCTCCTCCCCCAAATTGGTTCTGCTGGACCATGTTGATTATTCCAGATTTTATCTCAAATGTGTTTGCTGGAATGGCCGGACCATAGTTTGCTCCAATGTTTCTATTCGGAATTGGCTGGAACATGTCTCTGATCGGACGTTGATTATTCTGATTTTCTTGTTCCGCAACTCGCATTTGAAGAGCTTCTAATTGTTGTAGAAGCTGTTGAATCATTGGATTCTCCTCTGCTCCCGCCATTTGTTTTCGACGGCTTCGATTCACTGAATTTCTTTTGGGACAGGTGGCTTCGATTTCAAGGTCCAAGCTCTGTAAAGGTAAACCTTTTGAGCGTGTGTTCATACACCACCTAAGAACAAAAGAAAATTTTTAGAAACCAACAAACAAATACTATATATAATAGAGTACCAAAAATAATGTCTAAATTAACGCTTTGTATATATTAGTAATATCAAATAAATTCAATCATTTTCAATCCCCGGCAACGGCGCCAAAAACTTGTTCGCTATTTTCTTTAACTACAAAACCGCAAGTGCACGGTGTAGGTGTAGGTAATGGCAAGCAAGAGTATCGTATCCACAGAGATCGAATTGATCGAACAAATGAGTACTACACAACACACAATCACGTTATCTAGACGGAATCAAATTAAGGTGGGTGGTGGTATTCAACTAACAACTAAACCAAGCATAAAACACAAGTGTGATTAAACAACGATTTATAACAATAGACAAAAACAAACACTTAGTATCCAAATAAAGAGAAATGATCCTAGAGCATGTAATCCCTCTATATCATGGGTAAATCATACAAATTCTTTTCAACCATTTAAATTCTCATGAGTGTAAGAGTAATCGCTAGATTCAACCTAACCTCCCTCTCGGGTAGCGCTAGATATGTAGATTAGCCGACATTCATACCCTTTCGGTCTCCGAATAATCGACTAACTCCCGATTTCCTTGGATTAATATCTCCTCACACACCTCTACCAACCTTTCGGTCTAGTAATCGATAAATGTTATGCATTTCATTCTACCATATCAATAAATCACGTTCTCTCGAATCTAGATTTATCAACACATAAGCATAAATGATGGCCAATCATCCACACATATCAATAGCCCAATAAAATGCATAAACACCATGAGAAAGGAAGAAAATCAACTTATATAATCATACCCATTCCATAGGGTTCATACAGCCCTAGAATCTATGAGTTTAACTACTCATATCCATACAAAAGCATATAAACAACACAATGAAGAACATAAGCTAAAGATACTCCAAATTTGTGGATGAAATCCTCCTCCTTGGAGCATAGAAGCTCGAATCCTCCCTTTCTTCCCTTTGTTCCTTCGTTCTTTACGGCGTAGGGCGACTCTCGAACTCAGTCCCGTTTTCTCCCTTTTATAGGCCCGTCAAAATTAGGTTTTTGCAGCTGAAATCGCGACTTTCTCAGTGTTGACGCACGGTCCATGCTTCTGGTGCATCGTAACGCACGGTCCGTGCTTCACTTGTTCAAGAATTTACATTTCTCTCGGCACGAACGCACGGTCCGTGCTTCTGGTGCATCTTAACGCACGGTCCGTGCTTCTGAACGCGTGGGCCATGCTTCTGATGCAGCACAAGAGCGTGGCCCATGCTCAGCAACATCAAAGCATATTTTGCTCGTTTCTTCGGATTCTCTCGATTTCTTGACTCTCCATAACCGCTTAAACCATGTTAGGTTCCAAAGTCATTCAAAACCTATATTCCGAACAAGAAATTGATCAAACACTTCATTTGGATCACAATGATAGATTTAACCAATTATTGCATTGAAAACTATCAATTCTATCCAACATTGCAATCCAAAAATATATAAAATACATTGAAAAACCGTGTTTATCAGTGTTGTTGTTGTTGTTGTTTAGTGATTAAAGTTGTGGGTCCATCACATTCTTTAGTAATAAAAAAATGGCTTAGAAGGGTATAAATACTCCCTCCGTCCCATTATATTAGTCTTATTTGACGTTCTTGTTTGTCACATTTATTAGTCCAATTTTCTAAAATGACAAAGAATACTTAGCCACAATTCACTCTCTCTCCTCAGGATTAATTACAACCACACATTTTCCACTCACTCTCCACTTACTTGGTTCATGTGCCGAAGTGAAATGAAACTAATATAATGGGACGGAGGGAGTATAATTTTGTTGTGAGGTGTACTTCTTAAAGAGGAAAGGTTCAACAGATCGAGGCCGTCCGTTTATAGTAATAGGTCCAACAAATAGAGGACGTAGGGAGTAATTTATAAAGAATTTATGTAGTTCACAAAAAAGATCGATCCAAGCATTACGAGAGATGACAGCATGGAAAAGATCACAGAGTAGGGCTCGAAACAATTCATAAAGTGAAATTTTTGTTATGTTAAAAAAAAAAAAAAAAAAAAAAAAAAAGAAGAAGAAGAAGAAGAAAGAGGAGGAGGAGGATGAGAGTAAAGAGAGAGAGAGATGGGTACAGTGACGGAGCCAGACATTTGCTCATGGGGGGTCCAAAATAGTTACTCCATCCTTCTTCTTTTTTACGCGTTTTTTAGAATATATTTAAGTGTAAAATAATAGAGCTGTTGCAAGAAAAATAGAGGGAGTAATTTTAATTTAGAAGTTCATGAGAGTTTTAAAACAAAATAACAATTAAATAGTACTAATGTAGTACTCAATCAAAATACTATTTTCATTATGGTGAATATCTAAAGACAAAATTTCGTAAACAAAAGTCAGTAGTGAATATTTGAAAATGAGAGAAATTTTTATCTGCATGTTATGTCATTTATAATTTTAGGATTTGATTATAATATAATTTGTCAAAAAAAAAAAAAAAAAAAAAAAAAAAAAAAAAATCTTACCCGGGCCCAATGGCCCCCCTGGCCCCATTGTGGCTCCGTCTATGAGGCATGTGGATAAGGGTGTGGGCGATGCTAGCACCTTCTTCAGTGCAGACCCCCCATCAACACCCTCCACGTGTTTCTTCATTATAATTTAATTTTACTACAGTAAATTGCTATAGTGATTTTCTGCACACACACTTTATAAGCCGGGTCCCACACTATTATTTCATGCACATTTATTATTTTATTTACGTTTGAAATTTTTTCTTCAATGTTTCAGATTCTTGCATTATCTTTACTTTCACTTTCCTTTATAAAAAATTTGTACTTCCTTGTTTGAGCTTAATTAATAATTTCTTTATTTATATAGAGAAACTAGTAAAATAATTATTTCTAATATCTGCTTTATTTATATAGAGAAACTAGTAATATAATTACTTCCTTGTTTGAGCTTAATTAAGGTGGGATAGTTCTCTTCATTGTTCTTGATATTTACAATTAATATTTTCAATTAATTTCAAATTTTGTATGTTATTTTTTGTAATTCTTTAATGTATTTATTCTTATGAAAAAATATTTTTATTTACTAAAGTTCAACATATTAATTACATTTGAAATATAAATATTAATTTTAACCTACTAAATATTTGATATGCTATATAAAGATTAAATTCCTACAGTGCATAATTCGATTCTATTTAATTTAAATGTCCTTCAAGCTTATGCACACATATTTAAATGATTGTTGATAAAATAAATGTAAACTAAGAAGTAATTAATAAAAAGAGATATTAGTAACGGTAATTCTTGAATAACTATTCAAAATGACATATATATTGAAAATAACTAATAAATGATATATATTTGGAATATTAAAAAATTTATTATTTTCATCAAAATCAAATTGTAGTAGTAAATGAGAAGTGAAAAAAAGAAAATAAAAGGCGAGAGAGAGCGCAAAAATAATTGATTAAAAGTGAAAGCAAAAGTAATGCATGAATAATTGTGCATGACATCATCATAGATGGAAGTGTGGGACCAGCCTAATAAACTAATTCAGCTTTATAAAGCAAAATACATATAGACACGTGTAAGGTGTTGATGAGGGGTCTGCATTGAAGAAGGTGTTAGCATCGACCATGCACTGTGGATAAGGGGATGAAAGGAATATAAAGGGTAATTCTATCCACAGCCACCAATTTACTCCTCACAGCCCCTCTCTTAAAAATAAATGAAAAATAATATTGATTTTACTAATTTAACCCTTAAATTATTTTACTCCGTAATTGATAACTGCATATTCTACAGCCCCCACACTGAATCACAAGAAAATCGCAGCCCCAAATTAATCAAATATCAAAAAATAAACCTTAATTATGCATAGCTTCGTGAATGGATTCAAACTCTACTATTTTTATTCATTGATTTCTATTGATTATGAAACAAGATTTCTTTAATCGGCGGCTTTCCCTTGGATTCTGTGTGGAAGTGGAACTATTATCTCACTTTTCCTTGCATATGGCCCCTTGTGGTTGCCGGCGGTTCACTTCCGTCGTGCCTTCTCCGTGATGGAAGAAGAGCAATTGGGAGATTCCTTAATTGACCTAGCAACGACGCAGTTGTTGGGTCTTCAGCTCGCTTTAGTTCCGCTGATTTGATCAACGAGTATTCGGATTTTGATGTACTGGAGAAGAAATAATTTGATCGAGATTCTCTGTATGTATGTTCTTAGTCTACCGAATGGTTTGGGGGTTGTAGTATATTTTGTTGTTAAAATTTCATGTTTGAAGGAGCTGTAGAGTGCACGTAATTTAGGCATATAAAGGGCTAAACTAGTAAAATGATAATTACCTTTTATTTACTTTTAAAAATGGGGGCTGTGTGGAGTAAATGGGTAGCTGTGGATAGAATTACCCGAATATAAATCGGTTCGGCCCAAACGAGATGATGTCGACTAACAAAAAAAACCGGCCCAACATTCCCGTCACATGAGGAAGGGCCCACCACTGTCCGATTTTAGGCATGTGGCCACCACCACTCACCTGCTGCCACGTCACGACACACGAATGAGCCGCTGCTTGTCTGCCCCCCTCTCCGTTAAAGATTTGCAGTCGTCCTACTCACGTTCTTTCCGTCTCGCGTTGACGCCGTCTCATGTCGCCGTCAACTCTAACCCAAGATTCCCACGTACTCGCCGCCCATTTCCCTCATTTGTTTTAATTAATTGTTTTTTCAGATTCTATTAATTTGTTTTATATTTTAAAAATAATTTATGTGACTTTTCTTCTAAAAATTGCTTGTTCATGCGTACATCGAATAATTAAGATTAGCTTTGGAACAAAAATACTTTGGTAGTAAGAATTTGAAAGGATAACTGTTTTTGTAAGTTTGGAAGGAAGTATTTTTTTGAATCATTAATTGGAAAATTCAAAATCGTGTCGCAAAATACTCGAACTCCAATACTTTTATACCAAATATAAATTCTCTAATGTTAGGTACACTATATTAATTCTCTAATATGAATTTTGTTTAATATGTTCACCGTTGATGTGAAAATGATATAATTTAATGTTTTCTAAATATAATTATGATATATATTTAAATCTTTTATTTATTAACAGTATCTATGTTGTCTGTGAGATGGACAGGGAAGCATTCCTCTACTACTCCTTTCACCTCATTTATAACGAGTTGAATTTTAATTTGGTACATTGTATTAATCAATTCGCTAACATTATTAACCGGGCCAATATAAACTGCACGACAAGTATCAAATATTATTAATCAAATCGTATCCTATGTACACATTACTGAGTCAAGTATATTCGTTAATTAGCATATTTTTATTTCACCTTTATGCAATAAAGTTTAGATATTATAAGAATAACTTGTTACGTAATTTGATTCTTAATAAAGTTTAGGTATAAGAATAATTAATTTTTCCTATATCGTCGCAACGTAATTTGGTTTTCCTTTTGAACACAACTTGGGAAATTGTATTTAATAATCATTGAAAAGAAAATTTACGACGAATTTAAGGGAAAATAAATAAAATTTACTTCGCACGTTTCACATTTTGAATTATAGTCTTCCAAAACATATAAGCTAAATCCATTTATTTAAATTTAAAAAAATAAAATCGAAGAGCTATATTAAGGGAAAATAAAATTTACTATGCCTGTAACTTTCATACATGTAGCAAAGAAATAGGGACCAATTTTGTCAACGGAGCAGTTGCTTGTTAAATAATTTCAAATTGATGTTTTGACTACAAAATATCGTAAGTAATATCCACTCCCGTCTCGTTTATAATGAATCTGATTTTTTCGATACAAGTATTTAAATGAATATTGAATATAGACAAAGTATAACATTTGTATTTTTAAACACATTTTATTTTATTCAATTAGAGAAGTATACATTCATAAAAATGAATTGTTCGTAAATGAAAGATTGTCGTCACTTTTAATTTAATATAAAAATCGAAAAATAAATGAAGAAGTTATAATGATTTTAAATCCCCTGTTGAATCTCCGCTTATAATATATGTGACGACCCAACATAAATTTTTTATTCATTATAAACGAGACGGAAGATTTTAATAAAACCCTACAAAATATCAAGTCACGTGACCATTATCTATATACTAATAGCAGCACCGGACTGCCATTTTTAGTAACTCTTACAATACAAAAATAGTAACTCTCATTTTAAATTATCTTTAGTCTAATTTTTTTTTTTTTTTTAAAGAAATGCATTAATGTTATCATATAGTGTTTTTTTTTTTTGGAAATAACCAATGCGAATGGTAATTTTACAAATTCTTAATGAATCAAATAACAAAGACGTTACAATAACAAATCATATGGAAGATTATTACATTCTTTCCAAAATTATACTTATTTTGCACCAATAAATTTCAATGAAATTCTACTAGAATATTCACACATTCTACATGTTTTCGGATAATATTTTGCGTCATAATAGAAAACGAAGAAGGTAGGAGCAAAGACAATCTCATATTTCCTTCTATATGGATCGAGATTAAAGCTCTATATATATCTCGTTCTCTTTGCTTGAAACTACTTATTAATAATCTAAATGTTTTTTGTTTTTTGTTTTTTTTTTTTTTTGAATTTTGTGTAGATTTTCTTACAAGCTGTGCTATAGATTATTTATGCATTGCTTATTAGGGTGCTATTTAGTTTAAATTTTGCTTAAATTATTTTTGTTTGTATATTGCATATGGTGTTGCTATCGTCGATTCATGCTTTGATTTAATCTTTTTTATTTACTCATAGGTTATCATAAAACTTATGTTGTTATAGTTTATGCATTGCTTATTCTTTATAGTAATTGTTTTCCTTTGTCTGTAATGGAAATTTATTAAAAAAAAATTATGTTGGAAATAAACATTACTACTATATTCTATAAATAGTAATTATTATATTCAAAGTCTAAAAAATAATTACTATGTTGTAACTAATTGTATTCATACATAGTCATTACTCTAGATATATATTGAGCATTTGAGTATACTATGCAAATATTAAGCAATAACATAATTGGTAAATTTATTAATATTAATTTCTGGTATAATTACCCTTATCTATTTAAGATCACATTTAAAAGGATAATAAAACTACACTGTAACCTCCGTCTTATTCTTACTATAAATTTCTAAACTCAATCTAAGGGTAATAATAAAAAACAAAAGGGGAGCCATGGAAGCAGACTCGGAAAGGAACGAAGCAATTCGGATGAGAAGACTATAAAAAAATGAGAAGAAGTGTGGAACACCATCCACGTAGATATATACACATTTTTATTTCAAAAATGTATGTAACGTGGTGCATACGAGTGAGCGATCTGCACTCTGCTTCTCATGTTTAGATCAAGCAATTGTTCATTTGTATGTTTGTTCATGGATTTGTATGACGGGTAGTTGGTTAAGCGTTCTACCAATCAAATAATTTTAAACTACTATATATATATTTTTCATTTTCGATTTGTATGATGAGTATGTTTATATTTTTCATTTTCGATTTGTTCCATTGTTTAATTTTTTCTCATGCTATTAATGTTGAAACTTTTGTATTACGTTTACAAACTTTTTAATAGTGGTGAAAAAAAAAAAAAGCGTAAATATTGTTTATTTTCATTAGTCATTAAATGGAAAATTATAGCATTATAATATTAGACTTATTAGTCTCCGCTAAATAACAAAAATTCTCAATTTTAATGTAATCTATCTATATAACGATGAGAGCATAAAAATGTCATGAATAGTGGTAATGGTTTTTTTTTTTCCATTTATACTTTCATTTTGATTACAAAAATACATAGTTTTAAAATTTTAAATTCGGAATCAATTATAATACGTATATAAGTAGATTACTAACAATATTTTTCAGTTACAATCAATTAATCAGTTTTTTCAATTAAATGGAAGAAAAAAAAAACGATATTTTTTGATAGGTAAAGAGGATCTAGCGGCCAGTTGATTCCCATACCACACGCCTCATAGTTCTCCTTAAATTGCTTCACATATCATAGATGTATGATTTAACTAAACATTAAAAAATTATAATCAATCTAATGATAAACATTAGAATATAATTGATGAAAATTAAATAATTCTAGCAGTATAGAAGTAAATGGTCCTACGACATTGAAGACAAGTGATTTTTTCGATTTAATTTTGTTGCAGTCTCAAACCTTTCAATTGGAATGGAATGTTATAAGTCATATTTATTTATTTATATACAAATAACGGTTACAGGACTGTCATAATTAGTAAGTTTTGTCTTCTATAAATAATAATATTACACAAATTTTATTTATTTTCTTATAAGATTTTTTTTAATTATTAAGTAAATGTAATATTGATATCATATACTTCAATGATTAAAAAATTTAAAATGTATATTTATATAGTATAATTATTGAGACATTTTAATGATAATAATTTTAACAATAATTTTTGCTGATAATTAAATAGCATAAGTTTAAAAAATATTTTTAATACTCTAATATTTTTATATCATGTAAAATTTGCCATAGTTATATGCATACAATGGTAAATATATTAATACCTATGTATTAACCATAACATACATGTGCACATACAAATGTTAAGTGTTTATCTATTATAAAAAAAATTGAAATTATTTTTTTTTTATAAAAAAAATGCAATACTTTATAAAGATTAATTATCATGTTATGTGAATCAGTATAATTTAAGGAAATGTCTTAGCAATAAACACAATTTCATATATTATACAATGTTACAATACCGAGCTATATGTCTTTAACATAAATCAATTGCATAAATAGGCTAGCTAGGACTAGCTAGCGATATTGTATTTATTTACATTTTAGATGATTACTTAATATGTATGATTATAAATGGAGGGATCAACACACTTCCATCATACTTGATATCAAAGGCTTACATCCGCGACATCAATGAGTTGTGAGCTGATAATTAATGAATTATTTAACTGGATATAAGTTTAAAGTATAAAATAGGAAAACGCAAAAAAATGGCCAAATGAAAAAAATAGGTGATAAGAAATGTAGATTGAAGTGTTATGAAAATGATGGTAAATATGTGTTAAATATTTATTTTATTTAGGAAATAACTTAGTTATAAATCCTTTTAAAGATAAAATAATATTTCCTTTCTCTCATAAATCTTATTCGCACTTTTTTTTAGCAATGGTCAATCATATGTGATACTCCCTCCGTCCACCTATTTCTGACACGCTTTCCTTTTTGGGCCGTCCCCCTATTTCTGACACGTTTCCTTATTCGGAAAGAATTAGCCACTAAGTAGGTTGATTAGTAAATCCCTTATTACACTTAACATTCCATACTTAAATCTCATCCACTCATTTTTCTGCACGTAGTTCAATATAATTTAAATTTTGAAAGTTTAAATTATTATAATTTGCTCGTTTGTTATCGGATTTTTATGATTTTTATATCAAATTAAAGATCAGACAAGAACATGTTTTTATGCATATATGATGCTCTGTTTCTAAAATATGTTTATTCCCTACAAAATACACTTTATACACTACATCCATAAACACAATACACTTTACACACTAATCACTTCCGTCTTAAATCCCGTGCAAAAAGCAAACGTGTCAGAAATAGGTGAACGGAGGGAGTATTATTTTAAGGGGGTTACTCACGTCAGCTCGGTCGCATGGTTCGGTTGAAGACCCTAATATTACTGGAAATTAACATATTTTAATTGGAATATGCTCAAAGTGAGACACAAAATATTTCTACAAACTTAAAATCAACTAATCATATAATGTATAAAATCCCCACGCGTCGCGTGGGTGCGTTACTAGTTTAGGTAAATGGAGTATACATAATTTACCCTGTAGCATTATAATAAGAGGCGCTCAAAAGTTTAAATTTTTAAAAAAGAAAACGGAAAAGAGCATCAGAACGTAACGTCCGTTAAACCTCGATCCCCTCAACGCAGATTGGGAATTTCTTTTATTGGTTCCCGTTACTCCGAACCAAGAGGCTCGGAAAAGCTCGAACCTCAGGCTCGGCAATCCCAAACGTCAAACCCATTTCCTTCCTTAAAACCCTTGCGATTTTCATTTCCATAGACATTCAAGCGAAAAAGGTGGGAGCACAGTTTACCGTAAGCGACTCAACTTTTTTTTCCGGCGGCGGCGGTTGAGATCGAAGTTCGGAATCGATGGCCGATCACGCCGGTGAGCATGACAAGCATGAGAAGCACGAATCGGGTGCGGAATCTCCGATCGACAAGATCACGGACAAGTTCCACGGCAGCAGCTCGTCTGACTCCGACGAGGATTTGGACATCAAATCGGCGGCAACCGCTGCGAAGGCCAAGATCTACCGATTGTTCGGCCGTGAGAAGCCGCTGCACAAGGTTTTGGGCGGCGGAAAAGGTACGGTTATTGCTTGCTTTTTTTCAATCGACTGTGTACGATGAACTATGAATGCTTGTTGATGTATATGCATTAGCGATGCGTTGTGATTTGATTATAGATTTGTGAGTTTTAAAATATGATGTATACTGATTCTTGAATTTGGACTTGAAATGTAGACAAGGATGGTTGGAAACTGGTGATGCGTTTGCTTGATTCTATATCGGAAGTTGATTTAGTTTTTATTGATTTGTAGATCGTGTAAGTTGTGTAATGATTTTGGATTGTGTTATAGCCAGTCTGTTTCTTCTCTGTTACGGCGTTCACATCTATGTTTTGCTGTGAAGAAATTGTTGATGCATATCTATATATAATATGCTACTAGTCTTTGTTTTGAAATTCCTTAACTATTGCCCATTTTGGTTGTAGATGCAAGCTTTTCGATTTTCTTAAAACTTGTGATTATTTGTTTGTTGAGATGCCTGGGTTCAAATTTGGATCAAGTTTGTTTCTACATCTAGTATTCATGAGATCAACCTGTTCCTTCTGATGCATTTTTGTTTGGGTTTTATTAAGGTTGGGTTTTTCTCGTCACTTGTTTGCGAACATGAGATAAATTTCATTTCTGCGTATTATAATCCTGTATCTAGCATTGACGAATGTATTCTTATTGCAGCTGCTGATATTTTCCTATGGAAGGACAAGAAAGTTACAGGGGGTGTGCTAGGACTGGCAACTGCAATTTGGGTACTTTTCGAGTTGCTTGAGTACCACCTTCTCACGCTAGTTTGCCATATCTTGATTCTTGCTTTGGCAATCATTTTCTTGTGGTCCAATGCATCAACCTTCATCAACAAGTATGGTCCTTCTATACCTGTTATATCCTATTAAATATATCACATTTTACTTGTTATATGTGTCTAACTTTTCTATATACCCTTCTCAGGTCGCCACCAAAGATCCCTGAAGTTGTTATTCCTCAGGACATTGTCTTGGGTGTAACATCAGCCCTTAGGATAGAAATCAACACGGCTTTGGCCTTACTTCGAGATGTAGCTTCTGGGCGAGATTTGAAGAAGTTCCTTGCTGTATGTATCTGATTTTGTGGCATTAATCTTTTACTCGTAAATTACTAACATTTTATCGGCTTCTTAGTTTCATGATGACCGTATTACATAATTTCTCGATAGCTAGCTGTGGATTCTCCTATTATATGTTAGTGTGTTACCATCAATGCTCATGCTGATCAGAGTATTGCATTCTATTATATAGGTGATAGCTGGTCTCTGGGTCGTGTCGATTCTGGGATCCTGCTTCAACTCACTTACCCTATTTTACATATGTAAGTTCCTTGAGTTTATTATATACTGTACTATATTTTTATACCTGTTAGTGATGCTTGCAGTATTATGAACAACCACCATCAATACTGCCTCATTTTGTTTCCCTCTCATTTAAAATGTACAGGTTTCGTTCTGTTGCACACGGTGCCTGTTATTTATGAAAAGTACGAAGACAAGATTGATGCTTTCGGCGAGAAAGCTGAGCACGAGTTCAAGAAACAATATGCTGTATTCAATGCCAAGGTTTTGAGTAAGATTCCGAAGAGCAAGAAGGCCCTTTAGAAGACTCTTGCAGAGTGGTGCTACTAGGTCTTGAATGGCATTTTATCTTCGCTTCTTGTTGTTGTGGCTAAGTCGTTCGATGCCCTACTGATGGAACTCGTTGTTTGGTCTTTCGTTTTTACATGCGGGTTCATAGTTTAAAACGCTTACTGATTTTCATTTAGGTGGTTTTTTGAGTGTCTTGCACCCGTATTTCGAATTATATTGCTCTATATCGATAGCCGAATATTAATTGGCATGATCTTTTGGCCAAACTATATCTTTTACTTGAATTTTGCATAACTATTCCGTAGTGTTTGCAGCAGCATATTGCACATTCATATTTGCCCTTATAGTAAGGTAATATAGGTGACATTCTTCAAGAAATTGCATATCACTTAGTGTCATTACCTATTGAACATTTTGTGCTCTAGGGTAGCCCAAATCTTGCAAAATTGAAATAGCAATTTTTGGATTAGAATGTGTTCTAGTCATGTATGTCAATGATAGCAACGGACTTCGACTACATTTGTTGTTACAACGACCATCGAGTTCTCAAGCCAACCCACCTTTTCTTGTATAAGATAAGATTCGATTCGATGGGGAAGCCATTGCCACTAAGATCTCCACCCCAATCGAAATGAACCAACCCTCAATACAGCCGATGCAGAAAATACACGAAAGAGAATGTGTAAAATGAAAAATGACGAGGCCGAGTGGAAGGCCGGGCTTGCCAAAAACCTAAAAACAATCACTAGAAGACATTCCCCGACATCATTTCCAACCATAGGGTTATTAGCTTATGTGCCTAGGATAGGCCCACAGCCTCGAGGCATACACATCTTCGGTATCACTATCACTATCTGAGGAAGGTTCTGGTGAAAGAGAGCCACTTCGAATGAACTCAGCAATCTGGAAATGCCACGAAAACGATCATTTTGTTAGATTAAACTTGTTTATGTGAAAAAAAATGAGGCATTTTTCTTTCACGTTCAAAGGTGAAAGGTACAAAGTTTGATTTGAGAGAAAACAGTAGGTTGAGGTTACCTGTTGTACTGATACAGGCTTGATCTGGTGGTTGACTTCGTCTCTTCCACCGGATGCATTGGAACATCTGTTCCGATCTAGCCAAACAATTGAACGACAACCTGAACAGTATCCTGTACAATATCCGAGGTTTCTATCGCAGGCATCTGAGGAAAAAAAAACAAAAATTGCAATCAGAATCTCATTGCAGCAAGACTATCATCCGATGTATGGGTAAGAAAACTTTCGATTCACCGTGCCACATATTGGCCATTGGATGCATTGTCGACTGAATCTCAAAGAAACACATTCCATTCCTCTACTACGTCAAATCCAGTATGTTTATCGAAAAAGTATTACGAAACTGCTGGATTGGATCCCATAGCCAAGGCTTTGTGTGTGCTTATACGAGAGAATCTTACTGGCTCCCTAATTGCAATTTTTGGGTACTTATTTCATCCTTAATCGTTACTTTTTGTAAAATCGATCATCTTAGAAAATGCAACATGGTTATATTTTCACCATTACTATCCACTTGCCTTTCCATCCAACTCCTCTAACAAAAGACCAAAATATTCACATACTTTATTGTTTTTCCGGATCGGATTTCACATACCTTTATAGGCTCCTTCGAATGCAATTCTGTAGTCAATGCCAAAGGCTTTAATGTTGTCAATCTGATGAATCTCATTTTTAGTCGCTCCATCTGATCTAGTTCCCTTGTTCTTCACAGCATTGTCGCAACTGCAAAAGTAATTATCGTATAACGATTTCCATAGGTAGTTGTCACTGGCAGCCTCATTCCATGACCTGCAAATCAACTCCAAAATGAGAAACCACTTCCAACATGCATAATCCAGTAATCAACGCGTGATGCAGATAAGCAAATCACATTTTAAAGCATCGTTAAGCGATGATTAAAGAAAGTACCGGCACACTGATGAAGCAGAAAGTAGGGATTGCACATCTAAGAAGCCGAATATGTGTACAACAACATCCTGAGGAAGCTGGGCTAAACCTGGAACACAGAGAAAAGGAGTCACCCCTCATTCTGGAAAATGAGAAACCATACATACAAAAACCACTCAAACAAAGAGCAAGAATTAGCCCTAAACAAAGATAGTGCACCAAGAGCAAGCCGTTGAATTCAAATAAACGAAAAACAAGTGAATTACTCGAAACTGAAGATGATTACTACATTAACATCAGAAAATGTTCATCAAGAACTTAGAGAGAGATCAATAGACTCAACTGAACAACGTATCTACGCATACAGCAATCACTTCAAAGTTGAAGCTTTAACAACAGTAATTTAAAGACCGTGCCACAGAGGCCTTGAACTCGGGACCTTTGCCCCGTAACTTAACCCCTACCCCTAGGCTAACACATGCACACAACAATCACTTCAACCTAAAGATTGAAGTAATATCCAGTCTATACATTCCCCTTCAACATTCCTTAAAATTGATCAACCTAAAACAAACAAATTCGACTCTCAATCACAAAATTTATATTCTCAACACAATTAAAAAGCATTTTACATTGTCTTCATCTCACTAAATTCATCAACTGCAGTAAAGGGTGGAAAAAAGGAAAGAAAAGAAAAAAGAACCTTGTTCTTTATTTGCCTTGGACTTCCTCTTACTAGCAACAACTGCTTGCTTGTGTTCTGTTACAGCCACTGCTCTCTTTTGCTTCGGCAAAGCGAATTCCGCACTTTGGAGAAGAGAATTAGCAGCTGAAATTGCCGATTGCGTTTGCATCCTGTTATTTTCAACCATTAAAATCATCCACACACACACACACACACACACACACAGAGAGAGAGAGAGAGAGAGAGAGAGAGAGAGAGAGAGAGATTATGGCTTACTGAGGGAGAAGGTTGAAAGCGAAAAGGGTATCCTGAAAAATGAGGGATTGGAGGTTTTTGGGGAAGACGGAGTAATGATTTCTGAGAAGGAAGCTTAATTGTTTGGATGCTAAGAAATATTGGGAGGGTTTGGAAAGGCAATCTCTGATCGTTAGAGATTGATATCGATCAATTGGGCTCTTGAATCTCTTAACTGCAAAACTTTTGGTGTTTCGATTTTGGGTTCCCATTTTCAAGAATTGCAGTTTCTCCGGTTGGAAGAAAAAACCCAGATTCAAGAAAGAACTAATTCACCGCCATTTCTTAGGATTGTTTGTATCAATTCGGATTGGATGAAGAATGTAAATTAAATGAGATTAATTTTGTGTTGAGTACGTCATTATCTCCCTCTATTTTCCGCATGATATTTTGTTCCGGTTATTTTTTTATGAACAATCTACAAAAAATTTAAAGGTCGTGTTATGGAGGATTTGACGTTCGGAATAATTTTATATTACTATGCTGGCACTGCAATAAGATATATGTGTAGGATATTCGATACAACAGACACTAGCAACTTGAAATTACAATCAACACATGTAAGCGTCCTTCGAGAGCATCGGTGGGAGTGTCCAGTGAAGGGCCTCAGACATTCAAGTCTGTAAGGATAACGTAGTAAATTTAATAAATCGACACAAGTAATAATGTAAGAGGTTGCAGAGAGTTAATGGCAGAGGTAACTGACATAGGGTGAGATCGAGTAAAATACTCCCTCTGTCCCATGACAATTATCTACTAGGGAAATGACACAATAACCAAGGTCTTAAGAGATAGTGGGGTTAATATTATATTGGTTGTGAGAGTAAAACTTTTTCACTTTAAGTAAGTGGACAATTAAATGGGACATCCCAATAAGGAAACATGGACAATTGTCATGAGACGAAGGAAGTAAGAGAATAATAATAATAATGATTATTTTCATTGAATATTTGATTTAACGATGAAAATGAGTCACTCGTAAGAGATTCTCTTTATTATTGTTTATACTCCAACTTGAGGGGTAACAATTTTGGGATTGAGTTACCCCAAGTAAGGATAATGGATATAGGGATAACTTTCCATCAGTACGAGAATTAAGACATGAGTGATGATAGTGAATAAAGTAGTGTGAATAGATTTTAGTGGGTTGAATTTTTTTTGACATCTATATCAGTAGGACAAACGGAATTGAAACTTATCCCTACAATAATGGAACAGATAGAGTACATTTTACAGAAACGCTCTCCTAACCACCGTCACCTGTGGACACTCTTAATGTGTCTACCGCTGATTTGACAGTGATATAATTTACTTTTCAGATAGATTAAGATATACTCCCTCCGTCCCTTTGGAGTTGTTACATTTCTTTTTAGCATTTGTCTCAAGCGTTTTCGAGAATTTTAATGATAAGTTTTAAAATAGTTTTTTAAAGATTTTTTCCTTTTATGAGATAGTAAAACACTTGTAGTATCTTGTAAATTTAAAATTTTCACAAAAAGATATTTTGAAACTTACCATCAAGACGCTCGAAAATGCTTGAGACAAATGCTGAAAAGAAATGTAACAACTCCAAAGGGACGGAGGGAGTATATTTTAATTATTTTATCCACTGATAGTATGTCACGTCATCCATGAACATATTAAAAATGTCCATAATAAGTTGGGGAGCATTCTGCATATATTTTATCCTTTACTTTTTTTTATCTTCAGTAGTATTGCGCAAGTACTAATTGAAATCAGAACATGATCGAAATTACAAATTTAGCCACAAATTCAAGTAACACAATTTCTTGGAAAGGAATGCAAACGAAGAACTGAACTATATTCATTAATACTTATGCATATGATGAATTTACAACATTACAAGCAAATAATCGCAATAAAACAAACACAAAGTTTGATTGCTACAAATTTCAGAGAGAATCACACTTCTATCAAGTTCTAACACATCGTTCGATCTTCCCTCATAAATAATGCATGTACAAATGCATCCATTTTTGAACTAATTACATTCAAGCTTCGAAAAAACGAAATGGATGAAGAATTCGATACCGATAACATGAAGGAGCTTTCGAGTTCTTGCCTCGCCCAGCTGTCGTGCTTGTAGAGAAGATTCTTTGTCATCGAGGAATCTGATGAGAGCCTGCCTCTACAGAAAGTAGGATAACTGCTTTTTCTTCCTCGAACCTCCCTCTCCGTATAGCTCGTTCCACTGCTTTAGCTCGCCCATTATGGATCCCTCCGAGGCAAAACTTGCTGCAACCTGCATCTCCCAACAGCGTATAGTTGAGCGGAATTGAGTTAAAAATTCCATTGTAACCGGACCTAACATGTTTCTTTGATCTATCGCCTACAAATTCTTTAATTTCATGTTTTTTTGGTACATCAGCTAAATGTTGAAAACTAAATAACTCGGTGCTTTCTTATTAATATTAACCAAACTCCAAAAGCAGTGTTCTGAAAACCTCGTTCTTGGTTCTATACATTTTTCGGTTAAAACATGTAGTAATAGGATGAATGAGGTGAGATTCATTCATCATGATGCTAGAATGTGACAAACAACCAGTTCCAAGTCATGAAGCAGTGATTGATGAAGGTTTATGGAGCTGGTCGTAAACAATATTTGAAGATATGAATAAAGGAATACGCTCTTAGGGGAACGCTGAACAAACTGAAAAGATGGTTCTAAATCATAATTCACCGAATTCATGATTTTCTATACACTAGCTTAAATTTCGAAAACTAAATTAATCAGCTTTCATGTTAACCAGAAGTCAGATTCTGTAAACGTTTTCATGGCTATTATGCGTTCCCCAGTAAAAATAGGTAGTAATACTGTGATAGGAATGAATGAATGAGGTTAGGTTCATGCATGAAAAGGGTTTTATAAAGGATAGTATCATTATACCTGATTCTTTGCCTGCCTTAAGTCTTCCATGTTTAAGGGCCGTAAGGAAATTACTTTTTCTTCCTTTTTCTCATCTTTTTCTTCCTTTTTCTCATCTTTTCCTTCCTTTTTCTCATCTGGGGTCGAAGAAGCATCTTCAGAATTTTGACCTTCTGTATCTCTCTCTTTCTTTGCCTGAACAGAGAAAAGGATCAACATCGAAAAGTTCAAAGATGTCAGAGACCTTGTATCATGTGAAAGATAAGAAACATATAGTTTCCCAATCGAAATTTTAGTATACCACATCCTTCTCTCTCTCGAGTTGTATGAGTTCTCTCACTGGCCTGTAAGCTGCTGTCACACATAGATTCTGTATACAATATTCATATGACGAGTTAGTGACTTAGTGCTGGAATAAATCAAAAGTAAACAACCAGCATTTTATATGAACATTCCCAACCTTGAGATCACTTCCACTATATCCTTCTGTCATCGTCGCAAGCTCTTTAAAGTCTAGATCTTCTGCCTTTTCTTTTGATAAAAGGGTTTTCAAGATCTTTTCTCGATTCTCAACAGAAGGCAGGTCAACCATGATTCTGTTTGAAATAAACCGAAACAAGCAGATATGAAGACAATGTCTTAATCAATATAAGTTGTGAAGAAATAAATGCACGGTGGACTTCTTTAACTGACTATTGTCGCAAAATCAAGAAAGGTAGACACTAAAATGACGAATATTATAAGTACCTGCGCTCAAAACGCCTAATGATTGCTTCGTCTAGGTCAAAGGGTCTATTTGTTGCTGCAAGAACGAGAATCCGCTCTCCAGGTTTTGTTAATAGCCCATCCCAGTGTGTCATGAATTCATTTTTTATCTTCCGCATTGCCTCATGTTCGCCTACTCGTGTACGTTGCCCAAGCATACTATCAACCTCATCTACAAAAATAATTGTAGGTGAAACCTTTGCTGCGAGAGTGAAAAGAGCTCGGACATTCTTTTCATCTTCTCCAAACCATTTTGAGGTGATAGTTGACATTGAAACATTAATGAAGCTGGCCCCAGCTTCATTTGCGATGGCCTTAGCAAGCATTGTTTTTCCTGTGCCCGGAGGGCCAAAGAGTAATATGCCTCTGCAAGGCTTCAGAAGACCACCATTGAAGAGGTCAGGCCTTCTGAGAGGAAGCATAACCAGCTCCTGAAGTGATTCTTTTGTCTCGTCTAGAGCACCGATATCTGCAAATGTTATTCCAATCTCATTCGCAGGGATAACTTCTGGCCTGATGCGTTTCTCAAATTCATTGTCCGGAAGAACTTCCTGGTATACATAAAGATAGAAAATCAAGACTGAAAGAATAAACTCATAGTTGTATGATAGGAATAAGAGGAAGTAAGGGGAGAGACTTCTCGTAAACCACGAGTATTCATGTCTAACTGTCTTGCCACATATGTTGTACATAATAGTGAAAGAGAAGTATAGGTCGAATTTCAAAATAATGTCATTTAAAATAATGATGACGAAAATTCAACATTTTGATTTGTGTTATTAGTTTAGTTCTGGATTAGATTGGTGAGTGCAGAACTTACTGGGGCCTTTGATGTTGATGCATTCTCGCCATCAGACTTTGTTGAAGTTGGTTTATCTGTCTCGTTCTTGTTCCCAGATTTTATTTCGAACTTCGACCCAGGTTTAAATAAACCACTCTTTTTTGCATTTGGATCCTAAGATTGACTCAAACAAGGAAAAATAAGCACAGATTGGATGTGGTTTGCCACGAAATGAAGAGTTAAAGCTGGCTTGTTGGAACAAACCTTGAAACCTTCCGCATTCGTCTCCATCTTCAGGGTATCTTTGCTACCACTTTTACTCTCTTGAAATATGCTTAATCCGTGGCATAAACTTCACCAGAATTCAGTCAAGTCAAAAGATGAACATTTGCAGCATGAAGGCACCATAAGGAAATATGAAGAGATGATATTAAACAAAAGACATAACAATTCGATATGTACCTCTCAGATGATATAACAAGCTTTCCGTTACGATATTCTGGATCCTTATTATTCATCAGATGATATGATAGGGCAGAAACTACAATTTCCTCGATGTAGACACTCAGGACCATGGTGTCAGCATGGCATATTGCTCCGAGATCATCGCACTCGATATCATTTGCTGCAAGTACCTCAGCAATATGATTCTTGTTATCCTGAATCTGTATCTTTCTCATGTCCTCTTCCAGTTGACTTTTCCAGCTGAGAAGTTGAGTTTCATCGTCTGGCGGCCTAATCTCGATGTTGTAAGGAAATAAACTACATAGTTTCTCATCTACTTCACCAGAATCGTCATCAAGATCCAACAACATCCGAGAACCAAGAACTATAACGGGTCCCGTTAATTTCTTCAACATTCTATCAAGTAATTTGTATAATCTTGAGGAGTGGAGAAAGAGTCTGTCGACATCCCGGAGGTAAAGAATGATGCAACATTTTTGAGAAACTGAAACCAACACCTGCAAGATACAACTTCTTTCTTAATATTACAGAGAATCAAAATAAATTCACACACTGACTTTACACCCTCACAAACCATCAACGATGATGCTATTACCTTATAAAGCGACTGTACGAGAACTTTCTCATCAAAAGGCCAGCTGCCAATGCGCTTGGAACGAGCTGAAACATAGTTGAAATAAAATTTCAATGAGATGTAAAATTTCATTTTGCAGTTCTTAATAAGTTCTCATCACTACAGAGGGTATATATGGTGCAAATTTGTCACCAAGAATAAAGCATAGTCACAGTAGAAAATCCCACTGGAAAATGGAGAACTTGACGAACAAAATATGGAGCATTCCACATTATCTCCACTGATAAACCATCTCATTATAAAATTACAGGATATATTCTTCATGATTGCAAAAACTGAAAATGTAACAATCAATAACAATCGAAGAGAATATATGCAAAACCTGGATTTGAAGAGGAAGGGATAGTGCTTATGCTACTCATATCTGATGAGACCGAGGAACTTCTGCAAGGCCTTAGAGAGTTGCTGGCTCCTTCCGAATTCCTAAAAGAAAGACTTGTTTTATCAAATTTTGAGTATGAAAAATAACAATTATGTCAATAGATAAAGGACATCCTATCTATATACCTCGAAGTAGAATCTAGCCCACTTCTCTGCCCCGATGATGCGCCTTCATTAAAATTCAAATAAGCTTCAATAAATCATTTATTAAAATAAATCGAGAGAAATTCGACATATATATAATATCACCTCTGCAAATACAACCAGAAATAAAAGTGAATGAGAAAACTCAACATTCTCCTTTAGTAATTGAAGCAGTCAACGTTACATCATTTCTCCGATTTTACAATAGTAAATCAGCTACTGCTGGTTGTCAATACATAATCTGTAGTTGCAGGATTCATTTGGTTACGAGAATAATCAATGCCATTAGAACATTTAGTTTTTGGCATCATCTTGGATCACTTGGGGAAAAAGATGTTCTACAATGCATTTTCAGTGGGAAAGGCAAATGAGTGGTGCAAATCATGTTTTAGGTGAAAAACTGTACTTTCTCTATACAATTTTTCACTTCGATATCACTTCCACAGGTGGGGAAGATGACGTTAAATTTTGTCATCCTGAATATACTCGGCAGCACAAATTGGCCAGCAGAATTATTTGGTATACACAGACATGAAAAGGTATATTATGCACTATAAGTGTACCTTTGTCTTTAGAGGGAAGAGTGGAGAAGGAACCAATAAAACTGGACACTCTTTCGAAAGTCGATTCTGAGATAGACCGTGGGAGAGACTACAACAGGAAATAAAAGAGAAAATTAATACAATCTCATTTTATGCAAATTGGTTTACATTAACTCAAAAACATGAAACAACATGATATATGTTGCGTATTCGTCGGGTGGTAAATGAACTAAAGTTTATGGTAAAATAACTCATAATTTCGAACATGAAATCACAGCATTGATCATTATACATAGAAATAGTGCTTACAGAGTCTTTCTTTATGATATTATACTTGCCCTGCATCTGTAACCATGACCAAGAAAATGAAAACAATAAGTAAATAATACAAAATATTCATAATAATTCAACTTGAAGACAGTGACATCAAAGAGATTGACCTTAAGTGAAAACTCATTCAAATCCAGCAAAAGCAACTTTGCATCAAAATGCTGCGCTAGAGCCATGGCAAGTGCTTGCTGGTATAATTCTAATAAAACAGAACAAATATAATAAGACAAAGCAGATAGGTATCCTATGAACAATTACCGGTTCAATTATGTAAATGAAAAATAGTTGTGCATACCTGCAGGCCCTGACAGCAATATAGTCCGACTAGCTGCTGAAAGATTTCGAGTGTGCTTAGACACATCTAAGTGTTTTAAATGAACATATGCTGCACTTGTCAACGATATACGTGTCCTCTCACTGTACCATCAAAACGTGGCAAAAGATCATTAGCTATGACATGATACCATAAGTAAATTTGCCTACGGTTTTATGAAATTGGTAAAAGAGAACATGACTGCACCAAAATGTCATTTTAACACCTGGGAGAGAAATATGTTAGCTTAACTAAAGCAATAAAAACCCAATACAAGAAAACACTACCTGATCAGTTTAACTTATAGACAACTGACAAAATCTCTTGAGTATCAAAATGCACACTCTTTCTAGGCAGAAAAGTACTCGTAGATATCGAGATATTTTGCGTGGAATCAATATTTCCAGCATGGGAAGAAGTTGTAAAGTTATGTTACCGACAAGTACTTCAACCGGGTCAACAGTAGAATAAGGTGGCTGAAGAATATGAAATCCAGTTCATGGAAGGATTATTTTACAGCAAGGGAACGAATTTAAAGTTCATACAGAAGCAAGCATATATAAAAATGTCATCCATGGGCAAATGAGCTTCGATTCCAAGGCGCACGAACTACTTACTACTCATCTCTTATCGTACTAGTATAAACTGCAAAAATGGTTGTTCCTTAACAATACAACTCTTGCTCTAGGCACAATAATGAATCCCACATTTTTCTTTTAAAAGCAGAATATTTCATAGGAAACACCAGCATAAAAGCATCATCATATCAGATCAGATCAATTGATTGCCATGAATCGTTAACAAAAAGGAAGCATCGAGAATGTTCCAAATCTGAACAAAAAGTCCAGAAACGAGCAAAAAGTATACCCTTTTCCTAATCATCACTCTCTCTCTCTCTCTCTCTCTCTCTCTTGAAGAACAGACAGAAACAATCTATTCAAACCAAAAGAAATACTAACAAATATGAATCCGCTATATTCCTCCTTACTGTTTCAAAGTTTCACCTGAGATAATATGGAAAGTCCTCAAAGGAAGTCCCGCTCTCCTTCCCATCAACAACCAATCGAAGAAGCTCCGCCTCTATCTGATCGGCGGAGACGGCTTCCGCCGCCGCGCAGCCGGCATTCCCGGTCCATCTCCCGACGGCCGAACCGGACACCAAGCCCAGCCCCACGCCCACGCCAACACCCACGCTCAATGCCGACCAAATCACGTGCTTCTGTTCCATCACTTCATCACCAACCACAACACACAACAAAAAATGTTTTTGTACGCCACCCGAAAAATCCTTCTTCGTTCGCGCCTTCCGCTCGTAACCCCCGCGGCTCCCGGCAAAGAGATCTGCTGGTAAACTGCGGGGATGCAAGGGAGGGGGCGGATTTACAGTCGATTTGTGTTGATATTTGTGGTTGGTGATGAAGTATTTTGGTTCCTTCGAAAGACGATGAATGTTAGGAGCGTTGATTCTGGTTTTTTGATTTTGATGATGATGGGCAAGTTGAGAGAGAGAGAGAGAGAGAGAGAGAGAGCTGGTAGTGAGGTGGTGGGCGCTGTATATATAGGCGTGCGCAGCGCCAGGAATTTGGAGAGCGAGAAAATGGTGGAGAGAGAGAGAGAGAGAGAGAGAGGGGAAATTAGTTGGAGTTTGGAAAGACTAATTTGACTTGTATTTTTACCAAATACTCCCATCTACATTCTACACTACTATTACTATACCTCTAAATTAAATAAATAGAGAATGTGTATTTTCCATCATGGCCTCCTATTTAACCGTCTCGCTCTAAATGACTCCTTTTATATATACGAGGAACTGTGAATATTTTATTTGTTCAATCTCGTTCTAAGTGACTCGTTTTATATATGAGTCTCTTTGTCTCATTACATCAGTTACATTAAAATATACATTACATGTGAATATCCAATAGAATTAATATAACGGATTATTTCCTCCGTCTCACCCTAAGTGACTCTTTTTATATATGAGGTACTCCCCTTGTCCTATTACGCTAATTCCATTATAATATTTTATATCTCACGTATGAATATCTAATAAGACTAATAAAGCAAAACAGCGAAGTATAGAATCTTATAATACCTCCGTCCACCATTTACTGACACAATTACTATATTGGGACGTCCACCATTTACTGACACTTTCCGTTTTAGGACGTAGACCCCACAATAACTTTAACACTTTATCTATCTACTTTTTATTACTTTAACATTTTAATACTATTAAAAAATTCAAATGGGCCACAATTATTCTACTTTAATGCTTTAACACATTAATTTATTACTACACCATCAAAATGCAAAAAAAAAATTGTGCACAAAAAAGTGGGTCACTAAATCATGGACGGAGAGAATATTAAAAAAGTCATTTAAGATTAGATTTCTCTAGTAAGCTATACCTTACCCTTTAGGGTAATGTCTCACCCCTCACAGGATAAAGAATACCGATTTCTCTGGCTCATCACTAATCTTGAACAATTAAAAAACCTCTAATCTTGTCGTTACAATTAATTATTAACCTCTAACAATTTAGATCTGAGTTCATTGGCTGGCATCTTCATACTACAGTAGTAATTAAACTATTGCTTTTGTCGCTATCACTTTTTCCTTTTCATTTTCATTGTTTAATTATGAGATGGTTTTAGTTTGTAATCACAATTTAATGTGTCAACGGTTAATGTAACAACTTATAATCACGATATATAAAAGGAAATTATATTCTAATAATAAACAATAAGAAAAGTTAAATTCTATTAGAAAAATTAAATCTTAAATTCTTGTATAAGAATTGTCGACATACCACAACTACATTAACCATAACCTCCCATTAATTCGATGTTAGGGAAGTGTTTGTGCTCAAGTTTTTATTTGAGAACGAGTAACATTCAATTCCTTTGTATATTTGAAAATACTTTGTATCAAGAGCGTTTTGATCGAGTTTGATTTGACTAATTATTAATAATACATTATTTGTTTTGTCGCCTAATAAGGTTTGAAAATTCGGTTCGATGTACCAATGAAACAACTAAAATAATAATGCAAAAATATGAAAATGAAACCCATATTCTTAAAGTTTTATTTCGTATTTCCTCCGACTGAAATTCAATTTAATAGATAATTTAATAAATTTATATTTATTATTCAACCAACAAATAGTATTTTGACCAATGTTCTAAAAGTCACTGTCTAGGTCCGCTTAGACGGTGCCTAGGCGCTAATTGGTAATCAGTCACTCGACTAATATATAATGTAATACGCGTAGGCATTAAACTATACTCATTGATTTGACATTGAAGCTTAATCAATAGTATATATGTGTCAATTAATCGACATCTAGGTGAATTATATATGCTACTCGATTTTAGATTTTGGATATATAACCATAAAATTAGACTATCTATTGTATTATTATATGAGTATTTATCATGAATTTGGCAATAATATTATAATACTAAGAATAGTGATAATAAACATCATAGTTCTAATTCGCATAGCCTCTCGCCTAGCTTCCTAGCTACTAGTCACTCCATCACCCGACTAGTGCCTAACAATTTTTAAAACATTGATAGATATATTGACTTTATTAGTATTTATATTACTTTTCTTACTACTATGATCTCATCTACTATATTTTATACATTGACTCGTTACGAATTATCAAACTATTAATCATGAGACGACATTGGTTGGAACATGAAATAATCCAATATCATATGAAATAATTATACTATAATGAATGAATAATTGTATTAGAAACTGAATTGACAAAAATGGCATGTTCTCTAATCAATAATTTAAATAAAGAGTAGTTGTAAAGGTGGTCTTAAAATAATTGCAACTTGCTTGGACAGTCGACAAAATAATTTATAATATGATTAGTCTTTATATGGAGCAAATATCAAAATTAATAAATTATAAAATATAGTATCAATTTTTTTTTTTTTTAAATATAGTATCAATTGCTTTTTGTAAAGTTTTAATTATACACAACATTTATTAGACTTTACGTGGACGGCCCCGAAAGGGACCATCGTACGTTATAATTGGTACAAAATTTTTGAACTTTACACGTAGGTGCCACCTCAATTGCAGCACAAGAAAGAAACCTAGTGGCGGCTAAAGTTATTAAAAAAAGAGTAGTAATAAAAATAACAAGTTATTCGTCGATCGATATGAAAATATTGGCGTGTGTTGGGTACAAATAAACAAGTCTTTCACGTTTGAAAGGTATAAAAAGATATAACTTATATACGAGAAGCACCATAACATTATTGTATGGTGTCTTCTCAGAAAGCTCCTGTAAATAAAACCGTGTGGACTTAGGAGGTGCTTGGTTTGAGGTAATGAAGGTGGGAATGAAATAGCCATTCTTACCTCTATTCCATTACCCCGCTTGGTTCGATTTTTTTGTCGGGAATACACATTCCCAATAGAATGACTATTCCCACATCCATGGGAATATGCATTACTTAGATATTCATGGTTATAGCTATTTTCATCACTTATATTTAAGTGATTTTTATTTTAACAAATATTATTTAATTTATTTATAGACAATTAAATTTATCTCAATATTTTTTTCAAATATATATATAAGTATATTCGTTATCACTTTCTCTCTCTAAAATTTTCCTATCATCATTTTCTCTGTCTAAAATTTTTACATCTCACCATTTTTTCTTTCTTAAAAATTTCTTACCCCGTCACTTTCTCACTCTAAATTTTTTTTCATCACTTTATCTCTCTAAAAAATTTAATTTTCGTCACTTTCTCTCTCTAAAAATTTTAATTTTCGTCACTTTCTCTTTCTCTCTCTAAAATTTTTTTTCCTCTCTAAAAAATTTAATTTTCGTCACTTTCTCTCCCTAAAATTTTTTCTCTCTCTCTAAATTTTTAACTTTCTCTCTCTAAAAATTTTCACTTTCGTCACTTTCTCTCCTAAAATTTTCTTTCCCTCTCTAAAAATTTCATTATCGTTGCTTTCTCTCTATAATTTTTTCTATCATCGTTTTCTCTCTCTAAAAATTATCTTTTATTACTTTCTCTTTCTAGTTTTCTTCTATCTCATCACTATTAAATAGTATAGTTATATGATTTTTTTTAAATACAAAAATATAATTTAATTTATCACATAAAATGTTAAAGAAAAAAATTGATTGCATTACTTTGGTTATTACTTGTGCATACCAAGCAAGGGAATGAATCATTCATTACATTCCTTTCTCATGCCTATTCTTTTCCCACCTCCATTGCTTTCTCACCCCTATTGCATTACCTCATACCAATTAAGCACCTCCTTAGTGCAAAGTGCACAACATCATACTAACATGGCTCGATGATGGTTGTAGTAGTCGCTAACGTGTGTATAAACATGGTTATGTATAGATTTAAAAATATTTTGCATCATAGATACTGAAATTATTTTTATAAAAAACTTTCCACACAGACACATAAAATGATTCATATAGAAATAAATCGTGGCATGAGAAATAAGAATATTCTGAACTATTAATCTTAGTTTGATCTACAACTGTAATTGATTAAGCATGATTACAAGGTATATAACCATATGGCTTGATTTAAGAATGAATTTGTATATAAAAAGCATACAATTGTAAAAACACAAATATACACTGATTTAAGCATGATTTTATATAGTTTTAAGCGTTTTCCGCATATTTACACGCCGTGATATATTTGTACACAAACATTTCCCTATAAATATTGATGCATGTGCATGCTTCAGGTGTCATTCCAATACATATGAACCAATTAGAATGAAACATATATTCTCCCTTGTGCTATATATAGTTGAATAAATTTTCACTAAAATTTAAAGTTTTTTATTCAACTATTTAGAGCATTCACTCAAAGTAGATATGTCACTTTCATGAACAATATAATTAGGTCCATCAACTTGCATATTATTCTATACAAATTAATGTTGCTCCCTCCGTTTCTTATGAAACAATCACTTTCTTTTTGGCACGCGTAATATGAAAATTGAAGTTTATTGTAAAATAGTGATGGTCCATGTACTTAAAATGGAGATTTAGTGTATAAAGTAGTGTATTAAGGGGTTAATGGGGTGTGCACATAGGTTTGTTGAGCCAAAATATGAAACTGACCATTTCGAATAACACATCCCAAAATGGAAACGTGATATTTTAGAAGAAACGGGGAATTACTATATATACATATTATGTGTGCGCATGCAAATTGTTTTTTATTCTTAACTCAAACTTTTTCGCATAACCCATAACTACAATATTTTTACAAAAGGGGTGAAAAGAAAAAAGAAATTAGGTTTCAATCATTTCATTCATTTAATTAATTATTTAAAAGGCCAAAGGTGTGCAAAGGACGGTTGAAATTTGATACAAATGATTCAATCCCCCTCAAGATTTTCAAACTTTAGTAGTACCTTTTTTTCTTATGCAACTTTAAACATAAAGTAATTAATTAATACCCAATTACATATTATTTAATCATACAATTAATAGGACTTCATAGATTGCTTGGAATAGATGTCATTTAACTTCGAGCAAAAAGTAAAGATCATTTTCTAATTGGAACGTACAAGATTAGTTGAATCGAATTAAGTATATCGTGATCCAATTAAACTCGTCTCAATTAATATTGAAGTCGTATGTTACTTATGAAATCGGGTCTCAAATCATGATTTAAATATAAGATTGATTAAAGTGGAATAAGAAAAGAGAGAAAGAAAACAGTTAAAAGGCTTTTATTAAGCTCAATATAATTATAATTTTGGGTCCTGTTATTTATTATTCCTATTATTTTATTGATCGGGAAAAGAAATTTATTTTATTCAAACATTACATCTCACACCAGTGAATCATAAGGGCCCTGTTATTTTTAGGCCCTATTAATTTTGGATCCAATTATTTTCGGGCTCAATATTAGTCTACACCTCTCAAGCCCTAAATCCAAGCTTATTCAGAATGATACTCTCTCTATCTAATCCATCTTGACCCAATTTTACAATTATAAAATGGGTCAAGATGGGTGAGACGGGGAGAGTATATGACTATGAATTGTGTCCGAATGCGCTTGGTTTCACATGAATTGTTGAGTTTGAAACAAACTAGATCGGATCGAACATTGTGTTGGGTGAATTAAATACTACATGCACAGGTTTCTTTTTCTTAGAATACAATATTTGACGGTGCGTGTATATAGCTGATGCGGCAATGTCACGTCAATAATTTTCTATTCAGAGTTTAGTTTATTGAATTAGAGTTAAATTTATTTGTTTTTTGTATTTAATTTCAGAATACATATATATAATAATTTTTTAATTATATCATCGTCAAATTAACTATAAGCATATTAAGTACGTCAACGACTTTCGATACCGAAACATTCCTATAGTTGTATGAATGTGTTGGTTATTGTGATGGGTGAGTGGGGGTCTATGCGTTGCTGGTGTGTTCGTTAGCAATAGCATGTGGATATTTTCTTTATGGAAAAGGATATTTCACTTAACTTTAGACTTTTATGCCTTTTGGTCTTTCCTTAATTGATCACCCTTTGGAAATTATGCTTTTCAACTATCTAACTTTTCATGTCCTCTCCATTTCTTCACCTAAATATGGAATACTTTTTGTATCTTCGTAAAATACTACTCATTCCGTCTCATTCAAGACGACACGTTTCTATCATTTTATACTTACATATATTCAAGAAATGTATCGTCTTGAATGGGACAGAAGATAAAATAAAACTCCTATTAAGTTGTTGCAAGGAAAATTTTCACTTGAAATTAAATGACATGACAAAGAGTCCATGCACGATACTACTTTTTTATTCTGAACCGTATGTATTCTGCTTATAAAGAAAGCGAGCCAGTATGTGTCGGCATAAATTTTGCGTAAATAATTGGTTTTGCAGCATAACGGCACTGTAAAATATCGAAAGGTAGTGCGTAATTGCAACATTTCAAGTCATGAAAATTATCGAATTCTATATATTATAATTTGTATAATGCCATTTCTCTACAATAATTAGGTAAGTATATTTCAATATGATGTCTATAATATTTATCCAATTCCATTTGACCTAATTTCAGTTATGGACTCGTGTCCATGGACTGTGGAGCCAATAGTAAATACTCCAATAATTAAGGAATAAAGCTACTCTTAACTAAACATAAAGTAATGTCAAAAGATTAAGAAAAGGGTTAGTCTCGATTGGAAGAATTATCATGGAATAATAGAGCATATACCTACTCCATATGCAAATGTTCTTTAACAAAAGCTCTTTAGCTAGTTTGGACAAATTAAGAGCATCCGTAACGGCTACGTACACATCTACCCGGAACTTTTGGTGTGGGTGTGCCCCGGTGCTATTCTCTAATACGTTATTATTTCTTATGACGATTAAGGTGTTTTCATTGAAGACCTTGTGATAGAGACTCATCTACACATGAGTTCTAGTTCTATCGAAAAGAGGGAGAATCAATGCAAGGTCGGGGATGATCTAATATGTTGTTGTGACAACAGTCTCCAAATGTATAGAGCAAAAGACAAAGGGAAAAAAGAAATGATACTTCATCTGTTGCCATTTAAGGCTTTTATTGCGTTAGTTGTTGTAGCTCAGTCATTTTAGGACATGATTTATGGAGGATCCATTTCAAGATTTAGGGGGGCTTGTCAATATTGCTCGAACGCGAGTGTAGACATATTTCTGATAAATGTCTTATTCAGTAACATATTTCTCACAAAAATCCCTTTCGATTTTACAATTAAAAAAGGGGAGAATTAAATGAAGTTGGAATGTTAAAATTAAGAATCTTTAAGGGCACAAATATCAAATCAAGAAATTCTTCTTTGATTTTCTCACACTTTGGAGGCAAGTGAATATTAAAAAAAGAAAATAAGGAGAGGGAAATTTGAATAATCGTTATAGTCAAAAGGAAAGAAGGAAAAGAGAAGAGAAAAGAAAAGAAAAGAAAAGAAATAGAAAAAAGGAAAAGGAAAAAAGTGAGGTGGTATGTAAAGTTTTCCACATCAGATTCACTATGATTTGTGGGATTACACGCAAACACCACTTCACTTTGCCCTACTTTCTGACACGTGTCACTCTTCCAACTCACATTCTCAATCCCCAAACATTACAAAACTTGCTATGCACAAAGAGACAATTTATTCCCTCCATCCAAGCTGGTTCCGTCGATATATTTTATACTTTGGGGCGTCTCAACTGATTTAACTCACTTCTAACTCTATTTACAAAGTTCTCGATCAATTTACAAAGGTGTCGATGTGATCCTTGCTAGGAAGCACGGGGACGCTTCTCATGTGACCGTACTCGTCCCAGAGACGTCTCGGAGACGGGGACACCGAAATACTTCGGAAATACGTCCATGACAACGTTTTCTTTTTTTAAGTTACGTTTTCTTATTATTTTTAATTTTACATATACATTTGACCAAATAAAAAATATGTTAACCCCAATGCAAAATTACATCCCTAACCTCTATCACTCACCGTCAAATCCTATTTATTGATTATTGTTATTTGTTTAAGTTTATTATGAATTTATTATTATTTCCACACTTTTATCATGAATTATGGAATATAGTGTATATAAAATATATATTATAAAAAATACAAAACGTATTTTTAACGTATCGTATTTTCATTTTTTAAGAATTGACGTATTTTCGTCTCCGTATCGTACCGTCTCCGTATTTCGTATTCGTCTCCATGCTTCCTAGGATCCTTGTATACAGATTTTAATAAACAAAAATTTTACTGGTTTAGCAACTAAATAAAATATAAGCGAGTTTATGAGGTTCGTCACAGAGAAAGTAGTTATTAATTAAATGACAACTTTGCTTGAGTTCATTATATTCCTTAGGTTACAAGTAAAGCAACTCAATTACTATGAAAATGCTAGCTCTTGATTTTCTTCTCTACATTTGTTTAAAATAGTCAAACATTTTTCACTAATTACACTATTTTCGATGGTTCAAACAACTCAGTAAGCCCCCAAATCTTGTATTTCATTAATTCCATCGCATTTCACTTAACTCTTTTAAAGAAGGAGATTAAATGGTATGAAACCGAGAAATACCAGGTTAATGACTGCAAAATTACGTAAACATGAAAACGAAAATCTTATTACGCAATCCAATCACAAATTGTGAGACAATATCTATATAAAGTGTTACAAATATAATGAATTGAGCAATGAATCTCAATATATCATATTTAATTTCACAAGTGGAGCCATAATGTTTGCTAAAGCTAAAAAAAATGCAATAACCCTCGATTTCCTTCTATTCCTTTTATGATTAGTGAATATTGAATCTATGCTTAAATACATAATTAAATTAATATAAAATATATATGTGGATCTCCATGGATATGACATGAATAGATCCTCCACTACACTACATCCCAATTTCTAAAAAGTAGAACAATAAAAAATAATAATAATAATAATAATAATAATAATAATAATAATAATAATAATAATAATAATAATAATAATAATAATAAAATAATAATAATAATAATAATAATAATAATAATAATAATAATAATAATAATAATAATAAAAATAAAAATAAAAATAGAACCATGTTAAAACAAAATTGTATAATGATATTCCAAATTGCAAGTTGTTTCCCAATTAGTTGTTCCAGACTCCCAGCCGACTTGCCTTACATATACATTCAATATGTAAGTATTAAATTTTAAAACATACAAACGAGTCAAGTGGAGTGAAACGAAGGGAGTGCGTGTCAGTCTATTGTTTGCTTTGTCAAAAATGAACGGAAACAATACAAAATGTCTAAAAATGTCTATATTTTTTTATACAACCTGGTCATGTTTTTTATACGTTAAATCTAACGAGCAATGAAGTTCTCGTAGTCGTAAATAAACTTTATACTCAATTAGCCTATACTAGCAATTTAGCATCGACCATAATTTACTTTTACTTCTTATATATTCGATTTTTGTCAAAACCTTTTATCGCAAGTTCATCCCAACTGCGAGGAAACACAAGTAACTCTCGTTACATCCGTATCTCCAGCTGATCGAGTTATGTGGGTAGCGAGCACACTCTCTTGAACACAAATTTAATTAGGTACAAAGGAATAGTCCATTGAATCAAGTAGGTGAAAAGCTAAGCAAGCATATAAATTAACAAAATATTGGGTTAATTAATTAATGTTTAAGACAGAATAGTGGTCCAAAAATTTATTAGAAAGAACTAAAAAGGTGTAAAGGCCACATGAAAGCCATAGTTTTGCATGAAAATGACAGCCTTTATTTGTTTAATTAAGCTTTTGGGGCAAGCTTTCTTAGTCCTAATTATGCATATTAACTGTGCTAAGTTTGACTAATTAATTATGTGCAAAATGATAAGAAGTTAAGAACTCTTCATGCTTCAAAACTCAATGTCACATCACTGTTTTTGCAAGAGTTAGTTGGGGTTTCTGTTTGGTATTTAAGAAACTTAAGTGACAAGTCTCTCCTAAGTGAGAGGTACTGAAAGGAACTCTCGTTGCCGACATATCGGACGTGGAGTAGTTTCTCACTTTTGTGTCGATTACGAGTTTCACTTATGTGTGGAGTATAAGTTCGTGAGGCTTTTTGAGTAGATATATACTTCATCTTATTCATTTAAGAATATCATGCATCAGATAATTTTTGCGATCGTGCAAAAAATTGAAGAATATTTCATTGGAAAATTTCACATATTTATACTTGGAGAAACTTGGGAAAGTCCTCGTTTTTATCTTTTCCTCAATTGTATAGTTTGGTCAATTCGATTCCTATCGACCAACAACATTTCCAAGTATAATCGTGTGATTATACCTTGTTTGTTTAAACTTTATATACAAAGATGAAAATAATGATGATGGAATAGACAGGATGGACGTCGTTAATGTATCTATTGTTGATGTGACAATTAACGTTGGATGTGCTAAAGAATTAAATGGTATAGATTTATTTTTTTATTTTTTTATTTTTGTTAAACATATGACACAAGTGAAGGAGAGGCCCATACAATTGTGAAATGGACTTTTTCTTGGAATCCATTAGAGCATGGACTTTAATGTTTGAGATTATTTGATCCAAATTCTGCCAAACATGATTATTAAATCTAAATTCTAAATTACAATTTGATCGAAAAATAAATCAAATCGTGTGCATGTGTTAGCTTAGCAGTAGGGATTAAGTGCCAAGTTAATTAAAATATTTCGAGCTCGAGTACTCCGTGACACGACCTTTAAAAATAAAAAAATAAAAAATAAAAAACAATGAGAATCATCATTACTTTATCAGCTATCTAACTAATTAGTTGGCGAAGCCCAATTTGCTTGAACGCACTAATTGGGCTTTATATTTAAGCCCACTTATTGTGATCACAACCACAATAGCAAAAGAAACCATAGGTTATGTGTCTATTAAAATTACATCCCACATCCCATTTAAAATGTCTTGATTTTCCTTTGAGAGACTTCTCATTCAAAATACCGTTTTCTTTTTTCCCGAAGAAGTTGAGCCTTAAGAACGCCGATTTTCTTTTTCTCCACACTCTCTCCTTAATTTCCAAAATAAATAAAAAATCATAAATGAAACTAAGGAAGTAGTTCATTATAGGAAAAGACAAATTTTGATATTAGGAATGAATTAAAGATACAATTGTAAAATAGAGAGATGTCGAAAATGAAATTTAATATCATGATAACTTATTTGTCCGATCTTCGATTTTCGAGTAAAACTTAAGATCTTAATACGAACTTTTATTTAAACTCAATCTGAAATAACTTTTTGAATTTATGATACTCTCTCTATCTTTGAAAAAAAACGAATTATGCATGAATATGTTAGTTATATCGACGGATAGAGTGCATAGTAGTAGATGAGTAGACGAGTCAATTGGTCGCACATAATTGAATTTTCGTACAGAATAAATTCTTTGGTAATAGACCTAAACACTAAATGCCCAAATAATAGTACAAGAAATATTATCCTCAAAAAAAAAAAAAAAATAGTACAAGAAATATCGAAAATATGTGGTGAAGGAGGGCCGAATGTGTACTATAGATTCCAAATTGCGTATGTATTGTACGGACTCACCCCACATTATTATTATTACTATTACTCGTCCACGCGCGATGCGTGACTCCGTAAGTTACGAATATTTAATAAGAGCAGCGAAACGGAACGTAAACATAACACACTAAGAGCAGACAAATATAATGTTAGTGCACTACAACAACACAATATGTTATACATTTCGGAACACTTCCTTATATACAACATTTGTCGTCCCGGCTGATGCGTCAACGTTAGTTACTAAATCAAAAAAACTAAACCCTTAAAAAAAATGAATCCTAAAAAAAACTGAACCCTAAAAAAAGAGACTATTTTGCAAATGTGAAAAAAAAAAAAAAAAACCGTAAAGTCATGTATTGATTTAAGTGGAAACCGTAAATTACAGTTTGTTTATGAAATTTACATATATGAACAATTAGGTTTTTCATGATTTTTTTTAAGTGACTTATAAATATTGTGTCACCCAATGTATGATATATTTATTTTATTTCTGTTCTATTTTCGGGCCCATTAAACTTTGGTCGATATCTTATTGTTTTAGACCACTAAGTTAAATAAAAATTACAGGAAAGGAAACTAGAATAAATAGGAGAGAATTTAACACGTGACATTAAATAAAATAAAAGTATATAATAAATATTTGTTAAAATACAAAATTACAATTGTTTGAAATACAAAATCAAAATATCAAATAATAGAAAATGAGATGCGAAGATTTTTTTTTTTTTTTTTTATTCAAAGTATAGCAATATTGGTGTCTATTTGTAGAGAATTGAAAATCATAATTTATGGTATAAATTTTAATTTTTTTAAATAAATATTTATCTCCATTATTTTGAAAATAAGATTTATTTTGATGTAATTATTTCCACCCATAAATATTTGCCAAGTGGCAAGGAGGAAAGAGAAGAGGGGAGAGAGAGAAGAAAATATGACGGGTGATTTTTTGTGTTCACACTGGACCATAATTTTTAGTTTTAGACCCCTAAATTATACTAGTTTTTAGATTTAGACCCCTGAAATTTTTATTTATTACAAAATTGACCCCGAAATCAATGCAAAATTGAAAACTGCCAAAATTGTAATCTCTTTATATTATTATTATTATTATTATTATTATTATTATTATTATTATTATTATTATTATTATTATCCTTTTATATACTCCCTCCGTCCCTTTCAAGTTGAGTCAAAACTTTTCGGCACGGGAATTAAGGTAGTGGTGTTTAGTTGTTAAAGTAAGTTAATTAATTGAAGAGATGATGAGATTAGGATTAGAGTTTATATTTATAATTTTCAATACTAATAAAATTAATATAATTTTCAAATTAATTTTTTTCCAAATTATGTTTAAATAATTAAATTGATTCTTTTTTCGTAAATATTTTTTTTTTAAAAATTCAAAAAAAAATTCAGTCGTTTTTTTAAAACTTTTTTTTCCTTTAAAATTTTAAAACATTTTAAATTTCTAAAAATTTTAATTCTATTTTTTTAATTTTTAATTTTTTTAAAATTTCTTAATTTTTAAAAATTTTAATTTCATTTTAAAAAATTTAGTTTCGTTTAAAAATTTTTAATTTAAAACTTTTTATAAATTCAAAATTTTAATATTTTAAATATTTCCCAATTTTAATTTTTAAATATTTAAATATATCAAAATTTTATAAATTGAAAATTTTAAAATTTTTAGTTTTTAGATTTTTGAACTTTTTATTATTTTTAATTATTTTTAGTTAGTGTGTTAATTGAAATAAGGGATATAATTAGTTGTGTCTAATTATGTGTTTAAGATCTTAATTTTTGCCAAAATGGGAAATGACTCAACTTGAAAGAGACGGTCCAATCGGGAAAGTGACTCAACTTGAAAGGGACGGAGGGAGTTATATGCCCTCCGTCCCTTTCAAGTTGAGTCACTTTCCCGATTGGGCCGTATCTTTCTATTAAAACAAATAACAGGTGACTTTACATATTTTAATATTCATTTATATTTATTATTTACATTAAAATAACGTTTTAAAGTGATTCCTATCGAATTTCGATATATAAGATTCAAATGCACCTATCATCAAAATATTTCCTTTTAAATATATTTTCTTATAAACATGAGTAACGGGAGACTTTATATTGACATTTTATTTTTATTACAATAAACAACGGGCTATGTAAGACTCTCTTTGAAATTTTATGTTGATTAAAATAAACAACTGACGGTTTGACTTATTTTGATATAACTATTATTTACGTTTTATTACAAACTCTCTTCGACAAGAAGGGTGCATCATTATGATCCTGTGAAATATTGACCCATCAAATGAACTTTGCAATAATATAAGGATGATGGTAACAAAATAATTATAAAAGAACATATTATTTTTAGAGGAGAGTAAATTGCAGGAGGAAGACTACTCTCAAACTTCAATAACTTTGTAAAAGAACATATTATTTTGGTCCGGATTTCTTATATAATTTTCATATTGTTTCATTTACTTTTAGTATTTTGTATTACTTTTAAATATATATATATATATATATATATATATATATATATATATATATATATATATATATATATATATATTTTATATTTCACGAGGAATTTGACTTTGTCGTTTTCGCCTTTCGGCACCAAATTGAGTTATAAGTCTTTAAACATCAAATATTTAAATATAATATGAATCGGCATTGAATTGGTTCTTCATATTTATTATTCTTATTCTTTTTATTGTTTGTAAGTATATAAAAATCGAGAATCATAGTATAAAATATTTTTTAAATAAACTTCACTGATAAAGTATCTAAATGTTAAAAATAATTAGCACCCGTCGATTTTCAACGGGTTGTAAACTAGTGTCTAGTTATTATTAATTGCTGAGCCAGAATTTGAAAATATGTGAGATATAAAATAATATTGTGGGACGAATAGTAAGGATCGAATCGGGAGGGAGTAGTATATTAGTATTATTGAGAAGGTATGCATAGGTTAGTTAGTTCATCGACACGGCTTTACCGGTTTAGATCCTAACTTGATTTCATCACAACCCTTTCCCTTTCTATCAATGGAAATCCATATCACATTACATTTTGGATTTAATTCTTTTAAGCCATGATAATTGTATTATATTATTATTAGGGAGAAACTCATATTTAGCCACTTTCACTATAAGTGTAACTTATATAGCCACAAGTTTAAAAGTGTGAGTTTTATAGCCACTTTTGCATGAAAATACATAAATACCCTTACTTTTTAATTGGGACCCACCTCTTTTATTATTTTCTTTTCTTTTTCTAATTATCAAGAGACACTTTCTCTCTCTCCCCTATTTCTCTCTCTTTCCAACCGTTCAACACGGTTGATTGGCATTTTTTTTTTTTTTCAATTTCAAGAAATGAAATAGTATTTAATTTATTTACCTTTGTAATTTTTAATTAATGTCCTTACCGTGTTCATTAGTTGAACACGGTTGATATTTTGTTTTTTTTTAATTCTATTTTCACAAATATTGTAATTATTTTATAAAAAAAATCAATAACTAAATAGTAATGCATTTAATTTATTTTCAACTACCAAATCTGTTTTTATTCTCTTCATTAATTGAAAAGAGTAGATAACAGTAATAAATGTGTCAAAAATTGTGTTGAATACAACAATAGCAACAACAACATTCATTCATTCGAACATAACAAAAAAATTAGAGAGAGAGAGAGAGAGAATTTTTTTGCAAAAAATTCTATTTTTCGTCTATTAATTTCTGGGAAATCGAGGGACTATTTTCGGCCGTGGAATTGGGAATATTCAAGGTTTTCCAACTAATATAAAGGTACGATCGTAATTTCATTTCGTTTCGCATATTTTCGATTATTTTTTTGCTCAAAAAAATCTAAAATTGAAATTGTTCTTCATGGCACTGTTGAGACCATAGTGACACTGTTGGATCATATTGGCACGGTTGGGCAAACCATGCCCAAAATTAATTTTTTTTTTTTTAAATACGGTAGAGGCACGGTTGGTTTGGGATTTCAACCGTGTGACACGGTTGAAATCCCAAACCAACCGTGCCTTATGTAATTAATTTTTTTTTAAAAATTTTTTAATGATGGCACGGTTAATTTGAGATTTCAACCGTGTCACACGGTTGAAATCTCAAACCAACCGTGCCCCTACCGAAAATCTAACAAAAAAAATCTTGTGTTTTTTCAGGATGTCGTATCAGAGAATCCTCGTGCATCACAGTGGGCATTGGGAGAGGACCTCGTACGTGGGAGGTGATAATTTCCTCGTGCACTTCCCCATATTAGGAATTACACGTGATAAGGTGCTTAGGGAGATCCGTGATCAATTGGGCTCCGAATCGGAGTACATATTGTACTACTTGACGGACCTAACCGATCATGGGAGGATGAAGGTTGTTCTGAAGAACGACGCGGATTTGCTTAGGCTTATCGTCGAGCAGAACGATTTGCCAACCGTGTATGTGATCGAGAAGACACAGAACATCAACTTTCGCACTCCTACGACACAACAATCCACGGTTTTTCAGAACTTGAATATTGGAGGTCCTAGTCATCAAGAATCGGAGTCTTCAGATGAGGAGACGGGGGATGAGGAGGCGAGGGATGAGGAGGCGAGAGATGAGGAGGCGAGGGCTGAGGAGGAGATAAATGAGAGGGCTGAAGAGGCGATTGATGAACAACAGAGGGCCGACTTGTTTGAGTCGTTAACTACAGAGTTTAGAGCATGGATTCAGGAGCCGGGGCGTGTTGATAGGATCATCGGGCACCGAAGCATACATTCAGATAATCAAGACGGAAGATCCGATGATACTCGTGCCACTCACGAAGCCATAAGAAATTGGTTGATTCCGTACGTCGACCTAGATACGGCAGAGCCTCTAGGCTTTATCGAGCCCGATTACAGCCCCTCACTTGGCAAATTGCGTGTGGGTGGCCTCTTCAAGGAGAAAGATGAATTGCAAATAGCCGTGGGCCTCTATCACATGGAGAACCGTCTAGAGTATACCACCGAACGCTCAAACAAAACGCGTTTGAATTTTGTGTGCACCCAGGATGATTGTGCATATTTTCTGCGTGCACGACAAAGGGGCGGGATATGGAAGGTTAGGAAATATGAACCCAACCATACGTGTCAAGTGGTTCTAGACGGAAACAAACCGCGACAGATTTGTGCCAAGGTTTTAGGAGCATTCTTTGCACGTAGACTGGTCGTCGAGGGATCTGTGTTGAAGCCGAATGAGATGATGAATGAGCTACAAACTCAGTACGGCATTCAGATAGGCTACAGCTTTGCACTGCGTGCCAGAAACGTAGCGATCGAGAGCATGTACGGAAGTTACGAAAAGTCGTATCAGAGGCTACCGTCTTACCTCTACCTGCTGAAGGAGAGAAATCCGGAAAGTGTGTACGATATGGTGACATCGCATGCTGACGATCGACTAGTGTACATGTTTCTTGCCCTTGGACAGTCCATCCAAGCCTTTCAAAGTGACTTGCTCCGTCACGTGATTGTTGTTGACGGGACACATCTGAAAGGAAAGAACAAGGGGACCCTCTTTGTAGCTGTGACTAAAGACGGGAATGAGCAGGTGTTTCCTCTTGCAATAGGATTAGGTCCGAAGGAGAACGATGAATCATGGACATGGTTTTTGTCGAAGGTGAAGAGTTGTTTCGGGGCGCCGGACGATCTATTGATCGTTTCTGATCAACACGTGAGTATCATCAATGCCGTGAATGCCGTTTTCCCTAACCAAGCACACGGCCTCTGCTTCTACCACATCACGAAGAATCTGAAATCGTTCGGGCAACATGCCTTGGGAATTTTCAAAGAGGCGGCCTACGCAAATCAAGATTCAACGTTCGATGAAAACTTCGATGCCTTGAGATGCTTCGGCCGTGAAGGGGGCGGAATTTATAGAAGGTTGTGTGATATCGGCCCTCCGAAGTGGGCGAAGTCAAAGTGTCCCGTCCCACGCACGAGTTTCATGACTTCTAATCCGGCCGAGACAATGAATGCACGGCTACTGTGGGCTCGTCGGCTGCCGATATGCTCGATGCTTGAGATGTATCGCACGATCGTAGAAAAGTGGTTTGACCAACACCGTCAAAGTGCCCTTTCTTGGGAGCACGATCTCACTCCGAAGGCGTACGAGAAGATGTCGGCAGCCCATGAATGGGGACGTCGCTATCCGTGTAGGACGACAGCGACTCCCAATTTGTATAGGGTAGAAGGCGAGAACGGCAATTACCTCGTGGACCTTCAAAACTCGACGTGCTCGTGCCGTGAGTTGACTTGGACTTGATGCCTTGTCGACACGCCCACGCGGCTCTAAGGTACGACATATTCTTATGTGAGTTATACATAGACGAAATTGAATGGTACGACTGATTTATTTATTCATGCTCAATCAGGTATTCAGGTGGACGAGCAAGTGATTACGTGAGTCACTATTTCAAACAGTCTACCTTGGTAGCCACCTATACACCAACCATCGAACCCGTCCCTCATCCGGAGTCGTGGGACGTGCCCGACTACGTGACCTCATGCGTTGTGCGTCCACCTCTAGTACCTAAGCAAGCCGGACGACCAAGGGAGTCACGTGCAAGAGCCGTAGGCGAAGAAGGAACGTCAACATCGACGGCTCGACAAAGGTGCACTCGATGCGGACAAGCTGGGCACAACAGGAGAGTGTGTAGAGCTCCAATTCCGATTGGCGGTGTCGACTTGAATGTACCGCCCCAAGATGCGGAGACTGGTAGAAGAAGGAAGAAAAAATGTAGCATATGTCAAAGCCAGGAACACACGAGACCTCGATGCCCCTTGCGAGTGGTAGAATAATTTTTCGATTATTTTTATTTCGATAGATTGAATCTCATGTTTGGATTGAATTGAATGTTTGGATTGAAATGAATTTCAAATGTCGATTGAATGTTGTACTAGGTATGGGAAATAAAATGGGCATGGTTGATTTTTGGACTTAGAAAAAATTTTGCCATTTTTTTCCCCATTGTCATGGTAGAGGCACGGTTGAAATGAAGATTCAACCGTGCCTCACACGGTTAAAATCTCAATTCAACCGTGCCTTGCCCTCTGGACGGTTGACTTTTGAGGCACTGTTGACTTTCTGGTTTGACCGTGTACCCTAACAGTGTACCCTAACCGTGCCTATAGTCAAGGGGCAATTTTCGAAAGTCAACCTTCTAAAAAATTGTTAATTTCGATGTTAGTACGTAAATTAACCGTCAATTACACATTATTTACTAACGATACATCAATTATACGCCGTTAACAACAACAACGAACTCAAACGACACTCGAATCTTTGGATAATGAGGTAGGGGACCATATACATTTTAGGAGTGTTTTATCTTAGGAAGTGCCGATGCATTAGATAGATTAGATTACGCTATTTTAATCATTAAAATCCAATGTTTTCCGCTTTATTTGTTGTTTTTTAATCAACTATGGCATATAATAGTGACGTCACACGCTAATTACGATAAAAAAAATCGAATTTTGTACAATTTGATCAATTAGGCACGGTTGGTGTTCTTAGCGGCACTGTTTGGCACGGTCAAAGGAAAAGTCAACCGTGCCAGACGGAAGTCAACCGTCTACAGTGTGAGGCACGGTTGGCTTCCCGTGTTGACCGTGCCAGACACGGTTGAAACTGCAATTCAACCGTGTCTGTACCGAAGAAAATGGGAAAAAATAGCCCAAAATTTTGCTAAGTCCAAATTTCCTCTAAGTCCTCTTTGCACATTTGATATTTGTTCGATGATTCCACATTCGATAATCTAATACGATAATTGCAAATTGACAACGATTGCACATTCGATAATCTAATACGAGAAATGAATTCCATTAACAAGTTCGATAAATAAGAATCAACAAGGTTTTTTATAAATCTACATCAACCCTCGATAGATCGATCGGACCGTCGATAGGATACAACGAAAGACTAAAGATTCTCCTAGCCAATATCTTTCGTTGCCGCTTGATGAACTTCTCCTCATCAGTATTTCGTAGAGGAGCTGCACTCGAGGCGAGGATACGATCCAAGTACAAGCATGCGTATACGCCGCAGCTCACACCGTCGAGTTGGATGTACTGTTGATCTTCAGGCATGAATTTTATTTCCATAAAGTCGGTCCTCTTCTTCCCTATAGTAACCTGTTGGTTCCAAAAGTCGGTCTGGGCAAGGACTTTAGGGAATAGGCGACTTATGCATAGGAGTTGTATCGTGCGATGATCTCCAGTCTCGCCCTTTTCGAGGCGATACAATATTGAATCGTACACCTCAACCCTCCACTCTGGGACGCAGACGCGAGCGACCACGTAATGATTCGTTGAGACATGGCAAACCATGATAAACTGTAACAAGCTAGCTATAATTAGATGCACACTAAAGTCGGGAAAAGAGAGGAAACCACGTAATGAATCGTACTTACATATTTGGCATGCTTCCAAGGGATGTACGTATTTGTCCCTTCGAAAACCTCCAACAGGTCTTTTTTGGCCTTCCATCTCTGATACGTCTTGCCCGCTTTCAAGCCTAGCTCAGGATCGTTCTTGTGCTCCGCTTCGAGGGCTCGATTCAACGCCTTCTGTATTTCCAACAACAAGTTACAATGTGAGCTAGACTTTGTATGTAATAAGGTAATTCAAAAAACGTTAATTAATAATACAACTTACGTAGTAATCACACCCCGCCAGTATGACATGACCTTGTCCTACTCCGGGAGCTAAGGATTTTCGACGGCATAATCGAGCCCTCCAATACAGGATGTAGAGGTCAATAATCTGAAAATGCACAAACAAAACACAAATTAATGAAATCTCGAATTGTTTTCTAAACACACAAATATAAACGAATTCCATAAACACTTACCGGCGCTTCGATTTGAGTCTTCGGGTCCTCGATTTCATCAAAGAGTTTTTGCCCCATCTCGAATCCATGCTCCTGACAGGTGTACACTTTGGCATCCTGCCCCTCAGCTCTATATGCACGATAAGCTTGTTTCACAGTCCGCATAGAAAGCCGTGAGTCTGTGTTCGCCATATACGGACTCTGGAGGAAGGCAGAAGGCTTGATTTGCCGGCCGGCTTGAGTAGAGATTAGCCTTTGCCCGGCTCTCGGATCAAACTCTAAGTCCGAACCCTCCGATTCGGGTGATTCTCGACCACCACGAACAGGCGAGGGGATATCTCGTTCAAGCCCTCGGATGTAGGATGAGTGAGAGGACGAGGCTTCCCCTCCTCGGACCGGTTCTTGAGTCGGTGTCCGACTCCTCGACCTCCTAACGGCCTCCTCGATCCTCTGACTGCCCCCGCCCACGTGCGAGTGATACGACGCCGGCCTCCTCGATCCTTGGCCCCCGAGAAGGCCCTTAGCACGTTCGACGACGGCCTTGGCGAATCGAGCAACAATGCTGTTCTCGTCTGTATCCCGAACCAGTCGATCACCGAACCTCTCGATGAACCGGTCCATCGCCGCATCATCTCCACGACATCCGAGTCGGCACGGATCCCCGTGGATGCAACAGACGACGTCGCTCGATTCCTCGTGACGAGATGGCTCGGCTCTCGGGCGCTTCGACCGTCCCTCGTCTCTACGGCGCCTCGACTGCGCCTCGTCAAGCGTGTCCCGATCCAGGGCTCCGAGACGGAGAGGACGGGTAGGCAACTGTCCCTCGGAATAAGCACGGGTCGCTCGACGGGGAATCACGACCTGTTCAGGGTCCCGACACATCAACCTCTCTACGACCCTGGCCATATCTCGGGCCGCCTTCGATCTCCTCTGCTCCGGCTCCGCTTTCTTGTGGGCGTGGCGTTTCGGAGCATCGTACTCCAACACCAGAGGGTTCGGGTTCTCAAGACTGAGGAGATAGGGCTGTCGTTGCTCTTCGTCGGATGGGCGGAGCCTCGCGTGTACCTCGAGCTGTATACACGTATTAAATTCATTAGTTAACAACGTACGCATGAAACAACTAAATAAGTAAATAATTTTAATGCAAAGTGAAGTCATTAATTACCTCGGGGTTGTCAAAGAAACCGGCAAAGCTCGAGTACGTCGAATAGGTCTCCCACCTCCTCAGTCGGGGCATCAACTCAGCTCTCTGTGGAGCTTTGTAGCCACAGGCTTGTCCCAAAGCCGGAATGGCCTCGTACGCCCATAAATTGAGCGCCCAAACCGGCCCGTACAAGTGGTATTTTTTGAGCTTGTTTTCGATCTTCGATGGATCTTTCTTCACAACGTCCAACTGGTGGCAAAGGATTTGCCACGACCACGATCCCCACGGGAAATCCCTCCACTGCTCCTCGTTCTCTACTAGCGCCCAAGCCCAATCATCGATGGGCGCATTGTCACGGCTTTGTAGAATCAACAAGTAGACGAGAAGGTTGGCGGCCTTCAAGTATTGCTCGGGCGTGCCTAGCCGACTTTCCCGGGGATGTTTCAAGAAGTCATCCCTCAATTGGTTCGACTTGATCTTCTTCTTCGAGCGTCCGTACTTCGTGTGGTACAGGCTCGACAACGGTATAATATGGTTTCGACCGTAGGGGTCGAAAGCGGAAGGCCCGAACTTTAATCCGGTCACAATGGCCCACTCTCGAGGGCCGCAGATTATTTCACGCCCCCCAATCGAGAACCACCTCTCGTGCTCCGGGATCGACGAGTCTTTCAACTCCCGGGCTAGAAACTCGTGTGTGGCACTGATTGCCACATCTCTCCTGTTGAGCTCCATGATGTAACGGAAGGGGCTCTCCTCTAGAAATCGATCGAGGAGCGGCTGTCCCCCGACTTCTATCAATTGATCGTGGATATCTCGAAGAATGTGGACCCGTGTGTATAGGAGTACTTTGCCGGCATATCCTTGCATTCGAGGTCTCATCCACTCAAACCTAGGCTGAAAATAATACAAACAAAACATATTAGTATAGTTATAACAAAAAAAGATGAAAAACGGATCAAAAAAAATAAAAAACTCACGGTAAGGACACGGTTGAATTGGAATTTCAAGCGTGTCACACGGTTGAATTCCCAATTCAACCGTGTCTGGTCAACAATTGGCCAAAGTCAACGATCAGGCACGGTTGACTTCGATTTTCAACCGTGTTTCACACGGTCGAAATTCAAATTCGACCGTGCCTCTACCGAACAGCGCCCAGTTTTGGTTCGACAATTTTGCTATTTTTCTCAAGATTTTCCATACTAATCCATCATTTACAAACCCTAAACCCTAAAATTTTCCATTTATGGTGTTTAAACTAAACTCTAAACCACAAAATAAACTAATCGAACGAGAAAAATCAAAAAAAATTGAGAAATTTTCCTAAACTCACCGGCGGCGGAGGAGTAGCCCATTCTTGGTCGGAATCGGACCCCGACATATTCTTCTGTGGTGGCGGCGGTGGCGACAGTGGGAGGCCCAAGCGACGGTGGAGGCGACGGAGACGGAGACGGCGACGGCGACTGGTTTTGGGTTTTTTTTTTCTTTTTTCCGTCGAGAGAGAGGAGAGGGAGAGGGTGGTGGTTGGATAATTGAATTGTGTATTAATGGCCCCACAAAATCCAATTTTTTGTTTTTTTCTGAATATTCCTTTCTTTCTTTTATTTAAGTTTGTCAATATGATGACATGGAACACTTTTTGAGGGCAATTATGTATTTTTACCAAAAAGTGGCTATAAAACTTATAGTTTTATAGCTGTGGCTATATAAGTTACACTTTTAGTCAAAGTGGCTATTTTTATACATTGAGACTTATTATGATATACACTACCCATGAAAATTGGGTTCTTTAGGTATTAGGTCATTACTTTAAAGAGCTATTCGGTGCGTTTTTTTGCACCAAACTCCACAATTCAATCACACCCCCACGTCTGTCACGCCCCGACTCCTGAGAGTCGTGACGTGGCAGGGGGTTGGATTAAAGAAGCGGGGAAGAAAGGGGGGTGACTTTAACTCATGAATAGGGATGTCAAACGGGCCAACCCACCGGGTTTCGGGCTAGCCCTATCGGGTTGCGGGCTTTTCGGATCGGATTAATCGGGTTTTTTTTTCTTTCGGGCTATTATTTTTTTACCCTAACCCTAACCCACCGGGTTTCGGGCTAGCCCACCGGGCCATTAAGTTTATAAAAAATAAAATTGATTTCGTATAAATATAAAAATAATTATTATTTTAGCACATACTTGTATTAAAAAAATTAAATAAATTATTAAATATTGTGAATTTAACAAAAATATTTTCGAATGTCAATCTTTATTTTACTTTTCACCGAGCAGCGAAGTAAAAAACGTATAGAATTTAAAATGAAGGTTATATTTTTATTAACACAAATTAAAAATACTCGATAATAATTAAAAACACAACCTAATTTATCAAATTTATAAGTAGAGTAATGAAATATGTCATGATTTCATAATTTATGGTAACCCACCGAGCCAACCCACCAGGCTTTCGGGCCAGCCCTATCGGGCTCGGGCTTTTTTCGGTCCAGCCCTATCGGGCTTTTTTACTTTCGGGTTATTATTTTGTGGCCCTAACCCACTATTTTTTTCGGGCTAATCGGATCGGCCCGTCGGGCTCGGGCTTTTTTGACATCCCTACTCATGAATATAATAATAATTCCTCAAAAATAAAATAAAGTTATAAAGTAAATGGTGGGGTAAACCAGCGTCAAGTCTCCAAGAGGAGTAGAGTAGCTACTACGACAATTGGAAATACCAAGAGTGAGTAGGAAATTCGAGCTTCCAAGTGGGACCATTGCACGGCACTCTCCACCCAACATAATATTTAAAAGACGGGGTAACCGGCTTACAGTAAACTAGAGGAGTCGACACACTGCAGAAAATGGAATTACCATAATCGAGTGGAAGTTCGAGCATCCAAAAGGAACTGATACACGGCACTCTCCGTCTAACAGTAAGTAAAGCAAGATGACGTAGTGCAAGACGGAAAGATAGATTATATAACTAGAGGGTTGGAAGAACACACCCTCGACATTGTACATTATTACAAAACTACTAATTTCTTAATCAGAGTTTTAAGCTAAATAACATAGTGGGACTTATGTAATACTGCAACAACCCCTTCCTCAGCCTTGCTGCTCATCATCTGCTTCCAAACCTGAAAACATGAAAGAGTTTTGGGCTGAGTACTTGATGTACTCAGTGGTCGTACCCCTTTGGCAAGCATTTTGAAAACTAGCAGTTTATCCAAACATAGTATATCAGGAGGCTTGCAGAAAATAACTTCTGAAAATACAAATATCATTTTGGGGTGTGTGGTGTTCATCTTGGACTCAATCGCAGGCTACATTATCACCTTTGGTACTAGACCGGGTTCAGGGCCGTAACCCTAAATAATCCCAGTACTTGCATTAAACCCGAGTCGAAACTCAAGGACTTGTCATGGGTTAACATGCGATGCACCGCATGTAATCGGGGTGTACACAATTCCAAGTAGTATATCTGATACCAACAAGGAATCTCGATCGATCCATGGAGTCATTTCATAGAACATTCACACAAAACATTTTCATGAATAACTGCATTTTTAACATAAAGTAAAAGTAGCATTAAAAATAATGCCTTTTGAAAATATTTTACCCACCTGTAATTTGGAGTGATATAATCACGATAATAACTTTAATCTAGCTGTTATTCCTTCCTCTACAGAGCTAGTAGTAAGACAAACTATAGTTTTTGACCCTTATTGTTATAGTGGCTCGATGTAAAGACATAGGAATTATTATAAAAACTTGAGATGAGAAAACAATGAAGACTAACGTTTGCTATTTATAGAAAAATATAAGCTGCTTAGTCATTTATCATAGCTTAGGTTAGTCACTTCGGTAGCATAGGTTAGTCATTAGATAAATATATTATAAAAAGACAAGTGGAAGAAACATGTTTCCTAATATTTTTACACGTAAATTTATTCATTTTACTGCATGCATGCATATGTATTATGGAGTATAATATTAATATCTCCCATGTATGTTTCTAAACACCTTAATTCATGCATTTAGTCCCCAAATACACACACGTAGACAACATGAGATCAATTATTAAGAGAATTACAATTCTTGTAGTAGTAAAGTAGTAAGCATAATATACGTATATACTTTATATAATCCATGCATAGACTTTTATGTATTTACGTATATATTAGTAATTGTTGGGAATTGTTAAGGACTAAATTGTTAAGGGGGAACTTCATGGGACATTTGATAAATGAAGTCATTTGTTTTGATTAGATCCCAAAACCCCAAGCGTCCTTTTCCCAAGCGACCCATTTTGATGTAGTTAATAGGTTAGAATTTTCTAGGCCTACACTGTTAGGATGGCTCTTTTATTTTGCTTAGATTAGGCTTCAAAAGTTCAAGTGAAGGCCACTCGCTTGAGTGTGTTTTCCAAAGCGAAGCAAGTCAAGCAAGTTGAAGTGAAGCGTGCCGAAGAATAGCGAAGCGAAGCGATCGCTACAGTAGATTCTAAGTGAGTCTGCCAAAGTGAAGCGAAGCGAGCGCTACAGTTCAAAGCAAGCGAAGCGAGTCTACCGAAGCGAAGCGAAGCGAAGCGAAGCGAATGCTGTAAAGTGAAGCGAAGCGAACGCTGCAAAGCGAAGCGAAGCAAGCGCTAAAGCAAAACGAAGCAAACGCTGCAAAGCGAAGCAAAGCGACCCGCTATAATATGATCCTAAAGCGACTCACTTCGGAGCGGCCGCTACAACTTCAAAGCGAAGCGAGCCACTACCTACCAGAAAGCGACAGCACAAATTCCCGCTCCGAATTTGAATTTCAGTCAACTAGAGATCTTTGCATTAATTGCGATATCTCCACGTGTCGAACGAGGAGAGGAGCAGAGGAGTTGACTGCCAGGCCGACAAAGATGCCGCTACAGTACTGGGTCGCTCCAGTTACTGTTAAACTTGGAAGTTAGCCAATTTTGGCAAAATGCCAAAACTGCGCGTCTGCAAAAGCTACTGCCTGCGCAAGTACTGTCGAGAGGAGGAGGGACAAGACCACCAACCAAGCAACGGATCTTAGCCAACCCTCCGCCTATAAATAGTGAAGGATGAAGACGTGAAGATGTAGAACACTACTTGCGCATTCGAGCCTACTGCAAACAAACACTCCCAAGCCTTCGAGCAAATCTTCGAGTCTTTGTTTCAAGTGTTCTCCGAGTTTCCAGTCCATCGGAACTCGTCTTCACAACCTTCACACTTAGATTCTAAGCCCACTTCAAATATCCAAGCTTAGAAGAAGAACTCTACCCATCTTTGCATCTACTGTAAAGAGTTCTTCATTAGTGTGTTCGTCAACCAAAAACCCTAAACTGTTGTCTGTTAGGTTTTTGAGTCGTCGTTAGGTTGTTCAGATCTAAGGCCCTTCTTTCATCGACTGAAGAAGCCTCGATCGTAGAGTTGAGATCCAAGCTTACACTTACATCGTTTGTGTAAAGCTCGATCGAAGCTAGGCTGTAAGGAGAGCCCGTAATCTCCCTGTCTGTCTGACTGAAGCAAGTGAAGCTTCCAGTCTTTGTTAGGTTTGTGTAGTGAACCCGCAATCACTACGTCTGTCGTTTGATCTAGGCAAGTGAAGCCCGATCCCGACCAGGTTTTTGAAGGACCCGTAACCTTCAAGTTCTTGAGTGAAAAGAACAGTTGCCGTCGTGCAACAAAGTGGACGTAGGAGCGTTATCTCCGAACCACTATAAATCTCTGTGTCGTACCTCTCTTACCTTAATCTTTTTACAGTATTCGATTATCCATTGCACGTGCATATAAACAAACTTAACTTGGATTTTCAATTACTTAGGAAAGATTTTAGCTCACCAAATTCCGCACAAAGAGTAAAGTCTCACTCTTGATCAAGCTCTAAGCTTAGGTCAAGAGATTCGTGATTGCTTTCGATCTAGCCCTCGGCTAGGTCTTAGTATTTCCAAAGAGCTCTTTACTTTATACTCTGAGTTAAGGAATTGAAGTTGAAAAACTTCAAAATACGTATTCACCCCCCCCCCCCCCTCTACGTATTTTTCCTATAGCAAACCGGGACCAACAAGTGGTATCAGAGCAGCGGTTCTTTCGAGCCTCTGCTTTGCATATCCGAAGTGAGTCCCCACTCACTTCACGTTGTCTCACTGAACCGGATCCTATTTCCTAAGTGCATCAAAACCTCACCCACGCATATTGCATTTACTGCTGATAGTTTGCTATGTCTACATACAGTGCATCAAATCTTCCACAGTTCTCGATCGAAGGATACGAGATATGGAGTTTTCGAGTCGAGAGCTTCCTATGCTCAATCCACGACCGGATGTGGGAAGTCATTGAAGACGGACCAATCGAAATTAAGAAAGCCATATCTGTGGAGGTTCCAGCCGCTGAAGGTCGTCCAGCCCATGTTCGACAACAGTACGTGGAGAAGGATAAGGACGAGTATACTCCAAATGACTTCAAGGTTGCCAACCTCGACAAGATTGCACGCCACACGATGCAGAGCACCGTGTCGGACGCCTATCTACCACGAATAAGGAAATGTGCAACGGCAAAGGAAATGTGGGAAACCCTAGCCCTCATTTCTCAAGGCACAGACAAGATCAAGGAGAACAAGCTCGCCGTTCAGATGCGGGAGTTTGAAAATTTGGTGATGAAGTCAGGAGAGTCCATCGACGCCTTCGAGCTGAGAGTTACCAACATTACTGCAACTCTCAACTCGCTTGGGAAGGAACTCACAGACAAGGAAGTAAATCTGAAAATAGTCCGTGCTCTCACAAGGAAGTGGCAGACTATGAAGGAGCTATATCTAGCTACCAAGGATCTAACGAAGCTCACGCCAGAAGTGCTGTTCTCCGAGCTCAAAGCTCACGAGTTTGATCTGAATCGAATGAGCCTTGACGACGAGGATGAAGCGCCCACTACGTCAAAAGGAGTAGCATTCAAAGCTGCCGAAGGGCCAAGCGAGCAGTCGCTTGCCAAAATGACAAGGGAAGAGTTGGAAGAACACATTGCGTTCTTATCAAAGAACTTCAACAAGATGAACTCTCGAGTGGGCAAGTATAAAAGATTCTACAAACAGTACAAAGGGAGGAGCACTGATGTTCGAGAAGGAAAAGGAAAGAGAGAAGAGACGACCAAGCCGATCCCGCGCGACATGATGGAAGTGGAGTGTTACCACTGCCACAAAATGGGCCACTACAAATCCGATTGCCCAAAGCTAAGTGCCAAAGAGCGCGAAGAATTGAAGGCCAAGAGGGATGCCCCAAGGCGAGCGCTCGTAGCGAGTGAAATGCCGATCGCTTCAACTGAAGATCTCTCAAGCGACTCAGATGCATTCACAGATCCCAACTCAAGCGAGGGAGAGGATCTGGGACTCATGGCGCTCACCGATGAAGAAACTGGGGAGGTATTCTTCTATCCTTCAATCACTTCAATTACACTAGCACACACTGTCAATGAGGAAGAGCAATCCTCTACATGGAGTGAGTTGTTTGACAAACACCAGAAATTGTCAAGCGACCACGAAGTGGTAAAACAAGCTCTGTCTCGAAGCGAGAAGGAGAACCGAAAGCTAGCCACTGAGCTTGACCAAGTCAAACTTAATCTAAGGGCTATGACTAGTAAGTTCGAGGATCTCTTCGCTAGACATCAAAGCTTGGAGGGAAGGTATGAAACCCAATCCACTCTAGTTGCCAACTTAAATAAAGCATCATACGCTAGACAGGCACTAGAGAGTTCTCTTCTACCTTTTGGTAGAAAGGGAGGACTTGGATATGAGGGTGGACCTCCCAAGCCGACTGTCTTTGTTGGTGCATCACACACTTTACCATCAGTCACTTTGGAATTGCCCACTGCATCCAAAGCGACCACCAACAAGGACAAAGGCAAAATGGCTGAGAACCCTAAGAAGAAGCCTATGAAGATGTCTATATCTTTAAGGGCAGACCCTAAGGGCAAGCAAAGTTCAACAGTCCCTAGCACTCAACCTGCTAAGTCTTACCAATCCAAGGGTAAAGGAAGAACTGTTGAAGCTTCTAAGTCTCAAGCCAAGACACGAGAGACAAAGGATCTACCTCCTAAAAAGAGGAGCAATGTCTATGTGTCACGTTATCCGGACTGGAGATGGTCCAACCGGACTAACGTTGAGGGGGAAAAACTTGAAGCAACCAAGAGGCCGCTTCAAACTTCCAAGGTTACTCAAGCGAGTCGGGGTCAAAACCCTAGTTGGACCGCTTCGAGGAAACCAAGCGAGCCGCTTCAACAGACTAGAAACCCTAAGTCAGTCTCTAAACCCAAAGCTAATCCGAAGCGAGTCGCTTCAGGATATAAACAAAATGGGAAGAGCGTAGGTAGGTCTGAAGCGAGCCGCTACCCCTCTTGCACACACTGTTGCACGTGTGAAGCTGCCTATAGGCAGTACACCAAGTTTTCGAAGGTCGAGAAGCCCAAGACACAAGCTTCATCTCAAAAGAGAGTGAAGCAAGTGTGGGTACCTAAGGGAACTAACCTGCAAGGACCCAAACTGATTTGGGTACCAAAATCTGTCTAATTGCAGGTGAGCGCCGTTGATCCCATGCCAAGTGAGGGTCAACCAGTTTGGTACTTGGACAGTGGATGTTCAAGACACATGACCGGCATGAAAGCTCTACTTCACAACTACATAGAGAAGAAGGGTCCACACGTAACCTTTGGTGACAACTCTCGAGGAAGCACCAGGGGATACGGCGCACTGAAAGTTGGAAAGCTCAAAATTGAAGAAGTTTCCTACGTGGAAGGACTCAAGCACAACCTGTTATCTATTTCACAGTTTTGTGATAAAGGGTACAGGGTGGAGTTCATCTCCAACAAGTGCATTGTGAAGAGCAAACTCACATCCCAGATTGTGCTCACTGGAGTTAGACAAAAGAATGTCTACATAGCACAATGGGACAGCTGCAAGGAGGAAACTTGTCTAGTTGCAAGAAGTGCTACAGAAATTGGATGGCTATGGCACAGACGCTTGAACCACCTCAATTTCAAAGCTATCAATCGCTTAGCTCGAAAAGGTTTGGTGCAAGGCATACCGAATGAAGTCTTCATCAAAGACCATCCATGCTCACCATGCCAACGAGGGAAGCAGACGAAGAAGCACTTCGCCAGTCTCGAAGAAGCCTCATCAAAGCGAGTGCTCGAGCTGCTTCACATGGATCTGTTTGGTCCAGTTACTCCAGTTAGTGTAAATGGAAGAAAGTACACTCTAGTTGTAGTCGACGATTTCTCTCGCTACACTTGGGTTGTATTTCTATTCAGCAAGAAGGAAACACTGACCAAACTGCCACAACTACTCAAGCGATTGGCGGTGGAAAAGAATCAAGCTATCGTGACCATTCGCTCCGACAAAGGCACAGAGTTCCTGAACTCTACAATTGAAGCATACTGCACGGAGCATGGCATAGCACATCAAACCTCTTCAGCACGCACTCCTCAGCAGAATGGAGTTGCTGAAAGAAGGAATCGAATCATCAAAGAAGCCGTTCGCACCATGATTGCTGACTCGAAGCTTCCGATGAAATATTGGGCTGAAGCTGCCAACACGGCGTGCTACACACAGAACCGGACGCTTCTCAACAAACGGCACAACAAAACACCATATGAAATATGGACAGGGAGAATTCCTAACATATCTTATTTCCATATTTTCGGTTGTAGGGTCTTCATTCACAACAATGGGAAGTCACAGTTGAAAGCCTTTGAAAGCAAAGCAGATGAAGGAGTATTCTTAGGATACTCTACATCTAGCAAAGCCTACAGAGTATTCAACTGTAAAACCCTAATTGTGGAGGAATCACCCCATGTCGTATTTGATGAATCTTCTTTAAGTCTTCCACAGGAACAGGCCCAAGCAAATGAAAAGAATCAAAGCAAGGAACCCTCAAATCAACTCACTTGGGACGTGCTTGATGAAGATGATGAGATCAAAGACTCAAGCGAGCAGGATCCCAAAGGAGAAGTCGAAGCTGCCCCCAAGATTCTTGAAGCTAGTGCTGGCCAAGCACCCAATCTTGTCGCTTCGGACGGTGAAGCGAGCGACAAGGAAGCGGATGAAGATGAAGCTGGCGGATCAAAGCGAGCGTGGCTCAAGGATCACTCACCTAGCCAAATCATTGGAGATCCATCCAAGGGTGTAGTGACCAGAAGTCAAGTGTTTGAAGAAAGTGCCATGTTCAGTTGCTTTCTCTCAAACATTGAGCCATCAAGCGTGGAGGAAGCTCTAGCCGATTCTAACTGGGTGATTGCCATGCAAGAAGAGCTGAATCAGTTCACCAGGAACGACGTATGGTACCTCGTGGATCGTCCCAAGTTTCAGCATGTTATTGGCACCAAGTGGGTGTTCAAGAACAAGACGGACGAGGACCACAACGTAGTGAGGAACAAGGCGCGACTAGTTGCCAAAGGCTACTGCCAAGAGGAAGGAATTGACTTTGACGAGACCTTCGCTCCCGTGGCACGTCTTGAAGCGATCCGTTTATTTCTAGCCTATGCAGCGGCCAAGAAATTCAAAGTGTACCAAATGGATGTGAAGAGCGCATTCCTCAACGGTGAACTCAAGGAAGAAGTGTATGTGGAGCAGCCACCGGGTTTCGAGCAGGGAGATAAAGTGTATCGCTTGAAGAAAGCTCTGTATGGGTTGAAGCAAGCTCCCAGAGCTTGGTATGATACATTATCTCAATTCCTAGTGGAAAATGGATTCCAAAAGGGAAAGATAGATCGGACTCTCTTCACCATCAATCATGGAGATGATATGCTATGGGTCCAGATCTACGTGGACGACATCATATTTGGATCACCAAATCAGTCGCTTAGCGAGAAGTTTGGAGAGCTAATGAAGACCAAGTATGAGATGTCGATGATTGGCTTGATGAGCTGCTTTCTAGGTCTTCAAGTGAAGCAGCAGGATAATGGAATTTTCATCAACCAGGCCAAGTACACTCGAGATATGCTTGCGAAGTTTGGTGTTCAACATGCTAAAGCTGTGAAGATTCCTATGAATACCAACTGGAAGATGGAGCCAGACGAAGGAGGAAAATCTGTAGATCCTACAGATTATCGTGCCCTAATTGGGTCACTTCTCTATCTCACTGCAAGCAGGCCAGATATTGCTTTTGCAGTCGGTGTCTGCGCTCGCTTCCAAAGCAATCCCAAACACAGCCATCTTGAAGCTGCCAAAAGGATTCTTCGATATTTGAAGGGCACTGTCAACATGGGGCTGTGGTATCCAGCGGAGGACAATTTGGAGCTCACTGGATATTCCGATGCTGACTATGGAGGTTGCCGAGTTGATAGGAAATCAACGTCGGGCACATGTCAGTTCTTGGGGAGCAAGCTAATCTCGTGGTTCTCAAAGAAGCAAACAAGTGTAGCCACTTCAACAACGGAAGCTGAATATATGGCCGCAGGAAGCTGCTGTTCTCAAATCCTATGGCTTCGTCAACAGTTGAAGGACTACAAAGTTGAAGCGAATGAAATTCCGATCTTCTGCGACAACAACAGTGCCATATGTATCTCGCAGAATCCAGTGCTTCACACCAGATGCAAGCACGTGGAAATTCGACATCACTTCATTCGTGATCATGTCGAGAAGAAGGATATCAAGCTCGAGAAAATTCATACCGATCTCCAGCGAGCAGATATTCTCACCAAGCCTCTAGCTGAGTCTCGATTCAACCAGCTATGCATGGAATTAGGGTTATTAGACCCTGGTGAAGAATGCTAGTTCCAGGATGCACGAAGGAGTGTTCGCTTTTTCTCTTGAGCGTCACTCGCTTCGGATCTTCACCAACTCAAGCGAGCCACTTCAAAACTCTCTCGCTTGAAGAAAATGAAGTTAGGTGGAGAAAGGTGGAGTATTGGAAGGAGTTCCCTACCAACTTATTGGAATTGTTAAGTATATGGTTAAGGGGGAACTAATGCTTCTCTCGGAGCAAGCTACTTCCAAAGCGAGCAAGATTGCGGCAATCTTGAATTCTGCGTTGTTTCAATTTGCCCTAGCTTGGGTCAAAGCGAGCCGACTGCAGATTCATTCTTTAGAATGTAGGAAAGCTTGAAGGTTTACCTTTTTATACAAAAGGTTGCAGGGCTGGTGACATGCTTCTGCGTAAAATACGAGATTGTCTTGTCAGAGCATTCTCATTGTCATCCTGTCCATTTCTGCTCTGAGATAAGGACTTGTACTCATCCCCCATTCGTCGTGAATAAGTACACTTACGTGATGCTCCCTTCGGGTTGTAGTAAGCTTGTGTATTTTATTCATTTTCTCCCCCATTCACTTCGATGGAGGACTCTCTAATTCGTAGAGGAAGATGAATGCCATGAAGATGAATGCCATGAAGATCTAACTCAACGTGTAGCATTCAAAATGTGGTATCTAATTCAAATGAAGTCTTCAATTAGTGGTATCAATCTCCTACGAAGTGAGATTGACTGGTAAGTGTTTCAATTTTAAGTACACTAAGTGAGCCGAAGCGTGCTAGAAACCTTCACTCACTACGTGGAAAATATGAAATGAATCTGACACAAATACAAAGAGGAAAACACTCTTGTTTATCCTCGAAGTATGAAAGTCAGAAACATTTTAAATTAAGCAAAGAAATTCAATTTCTTATTCCAGTCGCTTCAGATGGCCAAGCGAGTGCTTCGTCACTCAAAGCTAGCCATCGCAAGCGAGTGCAGAACAGTCACTCAAGCGAATGCCTCTCAAGCGAGTCAAGGCGTAGCGGCCTAACTCGAAGCGAGCGGGCATGAAGCGAGTATGAGCTGTCTGCACTCGAGTGCAATTTTACTTTCTGCTGTGCATTTAATGCAGGTGCAGGAACGACGGAAATAACGGGCGCGTGTTCACACGCTTGAATTTGAAGCGGGAAAAGGCGGAGAAGATCCAGCCGTCGAATCTCAACAGGCCCCAATCTGGAACCGTTCGATCAACGCCGTATACAACAAGCCAACCATAGAAGGCCACGTGGCGACGCCGAGCAAGTGGCGGTTCACTTTTACTGTGATGACGCCGGACACGTCAGATCCATCACCGCACGTCCGCCGCCTACCTACAGGATTTTCGGCGTTATTACCATTCTACCCCTACCACGTCAGCCATAACCTATTTCTATATATATGGGACGAGGCAGAACTGCAAACCTTTCACAGCCTTCAAAATTTGCCATTCTCGTGCTTAGATCTGCGATTTCTGCAACTCACGAGTCTCAACCCCTTTTCTCTAAAATTCCATTCAAATTTCTTCAAATCTCAACATGGGAAAGAAGAAGAACACCGAGACGATGGAGGAGTTTCTCGAGGAAGTAGACAAATTCATCAATGTCGAGCCTCATCTCGACCCAACAATCATCGAAAGAGAAGGTTTTCTCCGTAGGGCCGTGACCACGGCCGGCCTATGGAAATTTGTAACATTTATGCCGACGAAAATTCTGGCCAAACCAGTCGGAGAGCTTCTGTTGAATCTAAGGAAAGGGCAGAATACGTCATCCTTCTCCGATCCACAGAATGGAGAGCCGGTGGAAGTGGATCTGAGTGATCTAATCGACGAGTTCGATTTGCCAAAGGATGGTGGAGATTCACTGCTAGATTTAGGCTATTCGGCCGGAGTGCAATATGGCCGATTCGCCGTCGACGGGGCCGAGTCAAACTTCAAGAAGGCCAGTATACGCACAAGTTTGAAGGCTCCTTTCAACCTTATTTGCGAGCTCTTTACGAAGAGTATCGCATGCTACGTCGGAAACCTGGAGACCCTCTCCGCGACCAAACTGATTGCTACTGCAATTATTGTTGACAGCCTCACCGGAACCAGCTTCAACTGGCATGGCTGGTTTCTCAAGCAGATCCACGAAGCTGCCGGTGACTTCGCGTTTGTGAAGGGAAGCACCGATCAGATTCTCCGCAAGGGGAAACTGAAATTCTTCTCAAGGCTATCCGTTGCCCTGGAGATGAAATATCCCGGCAAAGTCTGGCCGGAATCCGACGTCATTGCCTACAACAAACAGTCCATCTACTACGACAAGTGGAGAAAGACGAAAAGATTGATGGATCTGGGACTACTTGAGGTAGCAGTACCCGTAGCGAGACCGGTTGCCGAAAGGCAAGCCGAAGTGAGCCAAGCGAGGCAGGTTGCTTCACCCGGGAAGCAAGCCGCGCCAAAGCGAGGCAAGAAGTTGAAGCGAGTCGCTTCACTTGTCCAAGAAAGCGAGGCGTTGGAGAAGCCGCTTGAGGACACTGAAGTGACTCAAACCCAAACCCAAGCTACCCAAACCCAAACCCAGCCTTTAAAAATCCAAACTCCCCAACTTCAAATTCAAACCCTAACCGAAATATCCTCCACTGCTCAGCATCAAACTCATAAATCCCCACACGAAGAAGACACTGGTTCTTCTTTCAAGATCCCAGAAATCCCCCTACTCCATGTCGACCCCATTGAAGCCTACACAACCTTCAAACCACTCCAATCCCTTCAAACACAACCACCACCCACTGAACCCATACAAATATCCGGAACACAAGAAACCTCATCACCCTCTCTGTCCCCCTCTACATCGGCAGCTACAGCCGATACCGCCCAAACTATCGGTGAAGTTTCTATCATTCCAGAATTCATACCACCTGCCCTCTCCGAACATAAACAAGCTATCGATCGCTATGTTCGAGACAGAGAGCAAGCCGCGGAGACAATCAACCTTCGCTACAATCTCAGCTCCGCGAGCGTTGAATGGAGCGACGTGTTCTACACGAATGTAGTTGACTTTCTGACGTACATCACGTACCGAGGAACGGAGTACTACAAAATCTTCAGACTCCTCAAAGCCTTCAAGAAGGAAGAACTGATCGATCTGGAGGCCAAGTTGCTGAACTTCATTGGCGCAAACGGCTTCCATGAATTCCTTGACGGGACCAGCTTTTGGGAGAAGCTGGATGCCAAAGTAAAGGAGGCATATCCACTCGCCGTTGTACCAAAGCGAGTGCCCACTGCTCAAGAAAGGAAGCTCATCAGGGAACATAAGGAGGAGGTGGAAATGAAGGAGGCTGAAATTGCTAGCCTTCACAGTGAAATCACCAAGAAGAGTGAAGAGATGGAAAAGAAGGCTGGAGAGATTGTCAGTCTTCGAGAAGACTTCAACAAGAGGAGGAAGGAGTTGGAGGGAACCGTGGAGAAGAAGGATAGACTGTTGGAAGAGAAGGAGAAGGCGCTGGAGGCGCAGGCGAAGTTAGTGGAAGATCAAACAACATCTATCACCAAACTCAAGGACTCGCTTGATGCAGAACGGAGTCGCTTGAGGGAGGTTAATGTCAAATTGATCGCCGTTGAGAAAGAGAAGAAGGTGTTGGAGAAGGAGGTGAAAAAGCTGAAGGAGGTAGTAGAAAAGAAGGATGAGGAGCTGATCAGGAAGGGGAGTGAACTAATAAGCACGAAAAAGTCTCTCGACTCACTTCAAACTGAAATGAAGCTGCTGAAAGAAGAAAGTGAGTTAGATAAGAAAGAACTGGAGAGCCGGAGGAAAGATGCCCATGACCTTGACTTGAAGCGAGCAGATTTTTCCATATTACTGCAAAAAGTCAAGGAGCTGGGTGAAGCGTACACGGAAAAGATGGCTGCAAGTGCCGAATTCCATCTCTCTCTAAGCCAGAGAGAGAGGAATCTTGAGACGATGCAAGCTGAACTCCTAGCGGCTCAGGAATTCTGGTACTTCAATTTGCAGGAGGAGAAGGCAGATATAAGGAGGGAGATTGAAGCGGAGCTGGAGGCTCGCTTCAGGGAAGTAGAGCCATTGGAGAGGATGATGGCATCAGTTGTGGAGAGAGAGAAACAATGTAAATATCTGCTCGAAGAAATTTCCATCAAAACAGCTGACTTGGTGGCGCCCTCCATAGGAAAAACTGAGAAGATGCTTCAGGCCATCTTCAACAAGGTCAACTCTCTACATCAATCCCTCTCCGGGAAATCAGTAATCCTAACCCCTGGCAGTGATGATGCCAAAAAGGGGGAAGGACAGATGGAGCTAGGAGGAGTAGGAGGTTCAGGGGAAAGAATAATTGGAGTTGAGAGGATGTTGGAAGGAGGTAGTGGTGCCGGTGAAAAGGAGGATGAAGCGTGGGCTCTGGGCGAAGTAAAGGGCAAAACAAAACTCACGGAGGAGGAGTTGTTGAAAGAGCTCGAAGAGCCTAGCAGGCCGCTTCAGGATAAAGTGCTAAGTGCTTCCATTGCACGGCATCCTCCAGTGACCGTGATAACGAAGGAGGAGAAGCTGAGGCAGGTGGAGCAGGATGCTGCCATGGCGTGGGAGTTGGAGCAAGTGTTTAAGCTAACAAAAAATTCTTTTGCTGCAGGTGCTTCATCTAGCTCCCAAGTGGCCGCTACTCCCAAAGTGCCCACTTCAGACGCCGCGCCAACTTCGACAGCCGCACTCACTACGACCACTGCTGCACTCACTTCGTCAGCAGTCGTCCCTCCAAGTGCTGCCAAGAAGGATATGCCACCTCCCCCACCACCGAAGCTGCCCTTGAAGCGAGCTGCACCAGAATCTAAAGTCGATGACTCTACGGCTAAGCGCCAAAAGTCTAAACATGCAGTCGCTTCAAGAACTGAAAAGGAAGAGAAGAGGAGAAAGGAGAGAGAAGGAGGAAGGAGCGAAGCGGAGAGATCGAAGACAGTGAACGCCAGGCGTCTTCAAGTGATTGACGCACGAATCGAGGAGCAGTTCAGCGAAGTACTGCTTATTCAGTCCTCTTTGGTTCGCAGTGCGTTCGTTCCCCTCATGCCTGATGAGTCCGAAGCATGTGAAGCCCAAGCCATAAAAGATGCATGCGACGTGACTACGAAGGAAATGATAGAGTCGGGTCGCTACCCTAAAAAGGAAGAGCAAAACTATATTAGGAAGCGACTCAACGAAAGGCGTCCTCTGTGGAGTGGCGAATCAGGGAAGAGATTCACTGATATAATGACTAAGCTGTCAAGAAGAACAGAGGAGGAATTAGCCAAGAGGAGGAACGAGCATCTTGACGCAAGAGAGATCGAGGACTTCATTCCGAGGGATCTGCTCGAGCAGTGGCTATACTACAAGGACTTGTTCATCAAAGCGTACTATTACTGGGAGGTAGTGCCACTGCAGAATGAATGTTCTCAAATCAGTGCTCTCAGCAATTTTCTTGCTACCTACGACGACAAACTGCGCCGAAAGATTTTTATGATGGCTGAACAAGCTCAACCGAAGCCAATTGTCGTCAAGGTGCCAGAAATAAAGGACTTCCCCATGCCTTATCATCCAGGCACGGATGTTCCTAACAGGGGAGTCACTGATGCTGAAGTAGATGAAGCGTTCAGGCTGGAGAGTGCATGGAGAAGACCAAGCATCCACACAGTAGGCACTATGGAAACAAAAGTCTTATCAGCCTATAGTATTGATGCTACAGATGTAGAAGAGGAGAAGAAGGAGGAGGAGAAAGAGGAGTAGGATGAAGCGGCAGGAAACCATTGAAATTACAAGCTTCATTTTGTGTGAACATCTTGTTCATATATCCTATTTTTAAATTTCTGTCTCTTCTTGTGTCATTTACTCGCTTTGTGAATGACTTTATATTTCTGCTACAAACTCATTAATTTAACCGAAAAAAAAAGGGAAGGAACTTAAAAAAAAAATAAAAAATTTACAAACGAAACTGCAAAGGAAGCAGTCGCTTGGAGTTCCCTTCACGGTTAAATAGACTAGGTTTATTATTTTTATCTAAGTCGTATGGGTTTTGGCATCATCAAAAAGGGGGAAATTGTTGGGAATTGTTAAGGACTAAATTGTTAAGGGGGAACTTCATGGGACATTTGATAAATGAAGTCATTTGTTTTGATTAGATCCCAAAACCCCAAGCGTCCTTTTCCCAAGCGACCCATTTTGATGTAGTTAATAGGTTAGAATTTTCTAGGCCTACACTGTTAGGATGGCTCTTTTATTTTGCTTAGATTAGGCTTCAAAAGTTCAAGTGAAGGCCACTCGCTTGAGTGTGTTTTCCAAAGCGAAGCAAGTCAAGCAAGTTGAAGTGAAGCGTGCCGAAGAATAGCGAAGCGAAGCGATCGCTACAGTAGATTCTAAGTGAGTCTGCCAAAGTGAAGCGAAGCGAGCGCTACAGTTCAAAGCAAGCGAAGCGAGTCTACCGAAGCGAAGCGAAGCGAAGCGAAGCGAAGCGAAGCGAATGCTGTAAAGTGAAGCGAAGCGAACGCTGCAAAGCGAAGCGAAGCAAGCGCTAAAGCAAAACGAAGCAAACGCTGCAAAGCGAAGCAAAGCGACCCGCTATAATATGATCCTAAAGCGACTCACTTCGGAGCGGCCGCTACAACTTCAAAGCGAAGCGAGCCACTACCTACCAGAAAGCGACAGCACAAATTCCCGCTCCGAATTTGAATTTCAGTCAACTAGAGATCTTTGCATTAATTGCGATATCTCCACGTGTCGAACGAGGAGAGGAGCAGAGGAGTTGACTGCCAGGCCGACAAAGACGCCGCTACAGTACTGGGTCGCTCCAGTTACTGTTAAACTTGGAAGTTAGCCAATTTTGGCAAAATGCCAAAACTGCGCGTCTGCAAAAGCTACTGCCTGCGCAAGTACTGTCGAGAGGAGGAGGGACAAGACCACCAACCAAGCAACGGATCTTAGCCAACCCTCCGCCTATAAATAGTGAAGGATGAAGACGTGAAGATGTAGAACACTACTTGCGCATTCGAGCCTACTGCAAACAAACACTCCCAAGCCTTCGAGCAAATCTTCGAGTCTTTGTTTCAAGTGTTCTCCGAGTTTCCAGTCCATCGGAACTCGTCTTCACAACCTTCACACTTAGATTCTAAGCCCACTTCAAATATCCAAGCTTAGAAGAAGAACTCTACCCATCTTTGCATCTACTGTAAAGAGTTCTTCATTAGTGTGTTCGTCAACCAAAAACCCTAAACTGTTGTCTGTTAGGTTTTTGAGTCGTCGTTAGGTTGTTCAGATCTAAGGCCCTTCTTTCATCGACTGAAGAAGCCTCGATCGTAGAGTTGAGATCCAAGCTTACACTTACATCGTTTGTGTAAAGCTCGATCGAAGCTAGGCTGTAAGGAGAGCCCGTAATCTCCCTGTCTGTCTGACTGAAGCAAGTGAAGCTTCCAGTCTTTGTTAGGTTTGTGTAGTGAACCCGCAATCACTACGTCTGTCGTTTGATCTAGGCAAGTGAAGCCCGATCCCGACCAGGTTTTTGAAGGACCCGTAACCTTCAAGTTCTTGAGTGAAAAGAACAGTTGCCGTCGTGCAACAAAGTGGACGTAGGAGCGTTATCTCCGAACCACTATAAATCTCTGTGTCGTACCTCTCTTACCTTAATCTTTTTACAGTATTCGATTATCCATTGCACGTGCATATAAACAAACTTAACTTGGATTTTCAATTACTTAGGAAAGATTTTAGCTCACCAAATTCCGCACAAAGAGTAAAGTCTCACTCTTGATCAAGCTCTAAGCTTAGGTCAAGAGATTCGTGATTGCTTTCGATCTAGCCCTCGGCTAGGTCTTAGTATTTCCAAAGAGCTCTTTACTTTATACTCTGAGTTAAGGAATTGAAGTTGAAAAACTTCAAAATACGTATTCACCCCCCCCCCCCCCCCCCTCTACGTATTTTTCCTATAGCAAACCGGGACCAACAGTAATGAATTAAATTATAATTACTTTAAGGAAAACATAGATCACTCATATGATTTATTTATTATATGCTTGTTATTATTCTCTATATATATTTATATTATTGAAATTTTAGGTACTTATATATTTTTGAGTTGTAAAATACCTTATTATTAATCCTAATAGAATTAATAATTTCTAAAGACTTACATATTATTTTCTTTTTATATAAAAATTTGGGATATTACAACGTCACTTCCCCTTCCTTATTTCATCTAACTTCTCTATCCCTACACCACTTAATTTGCTCTATAGTATTTGATGTCTGGAGCAAAGTTACCAAGTGAACGCCGGTGCACAGAGACACGGACAATGAGCTAGCGGTTCCTATATAAAAGGCTTCAAAGCGAAGGAACTTCGAACGTGAATGATCCTGGACATGCCGGAATTAGAGATATTTCAGGAATATGCAGGTTTAAGACTGCATATTCAAGGAGAGTTTAAAGGATTTGATTGGTGTTACGTACTCATACCACAAAGGTAGAGAATCTTATTCTTCGAAAGTCCACCCATAAGAACTCCAAAGTTAAGTATGCTTGACGATCAACTGTCAGTCCAAAAGTCAGGTCGCTACACGGTGTCTAATCTATGTATTACTCCACATAAAATCTCACACATAATGATAGATTAAAAGGGTGCTAGTTTATACCGATATATATTCAAGAAATGTCTCTCTTCCGGCGAGACGAGGGAGTATTAGTTAGCGTTTAATTGATTGTATGTGAATAGATCAAGATTGTACGGTCCAATTTTATGTGGAGTGATGAGTCAAAGAAAAATGAAAAGAAGAGAAAACAAAATTCCCTTATTGAAGAGATGCATGAGGTGAAATACATACGCTTTATTACTGTATGTATAGTGCCTGGACACTCTTTCTCTCACTTTATTTTATTTTATTATTATTATTATTGATCTCATGCATAATATTATTCTCTTTCAATTTCTTCAACAAATAACTGTGGAATAAAATTTATAGAATTCTATAATAGTTTATGCAGGCAGAGAAAATAAATCACCGATGCTGAATTTATTTTTAGTAATCTAGAAATGAAAATCTAGCTAGGGTATAGTATTTCATTTTACTTTTTTTTTTTTTGTGATTTTTAGTTTAATTTAGGAAAAAATGTGCCGTCAGAAATCATCTCACAAATCTTGCACTATTGGTGGTTCACATAACAGAATTGATGATGTATAATATTTTATAATATCATTAAAAACTTTTCAGCATTGCTGTACTTGTGGGGACGTTATATGATTTGTCTCTATATTGTGGTGAACGAGTTGGGATTTTTGAGCAATAAACGAACGGAATCGTAAAGAAGACATTCGATATACCGCGCGGTTCATCACCACCGAGTTGGTTAGGTCCACAAGTTGGTACACACCGTCCCATTTCAGTAGCCTTGTTTCTTTTCGTCACGAGAAGTGTTAAAAAATGAATAGTAAGGGTTCACACTGAAAATGAAGGATTAATTCTTTTCATTTTAGAAAACAGGACTAGTGAAATGAGACAACTCAAAATAACAAATTAACATGACAAATGAAATAGGACTGAAAGATATATGAATAACGATAAAAGAACACACTCAATGGGCTCAGCTAAATAATCAACTAGACCCCCAACTAGCTTAGTAAATTACGCTTTAATAAACAATATAATACTCCCTCCCTCCAATTACAATTGTCCCAATTTCTTCGAGTTTTTAGGTTCAGTAATGAAAGTATAAAGTACTAAGACCACATTAAAATGCAAAAATTAATTCTTTCTACTCATAAAATAGGACAGTTGAAATGAGACAATCCGATTAGAACGATAAGACGATTGAAATGAGACGGTGTATGTATATTTTTATTTCAATAATCACAAATTATTAAAACTCCATCGTATACCCATAAAAAGCATGCTCGTTTATCATGGACAGAGATGGTAACGACACGAACCACATGAATTGGGAACGTGAGTGGTAATAGTGTGCTTGTTGTATCGACTTGGTTTAAAATTAATTTTATAGTATATAGTTGATGGAGATATAATTGGAGGGAAATGGCGTGACAAATTCTCATGATATTTTAGTAGTAATTATTAGTATTTCCATACAACGTGGATGTGTGTTTTATTCTCGATCACAACACTCCGATTTTCATATTATGGGAAATCTTAATATTTTTCTTGCTTTGGCTGTAGCTTTCATGCAATTTGACAATTTAAATTACCTTAAATAAGTTGACATTTCACCGTTTATTTCGTAATTTAAATGTGGATTTATTTTGTTAGTTGATGTATAAAATATTCAAGCGTATTAAATATGATTTGGAATAATTAATTAACCCTCGTTTTTCACTTGCATGAATTCACATATAATAAATAATTGAGAAAATTGTTTTGGACAAATTGTTTGGTAAAATCGTAGATTATATTTGCTGTCGCAAACCTGTTCTTTGACAATTGGAAAATAAAATAAAAATAAAATAAAATCGTAATTCAATCATTTTATCTCAATAGTAATTGAAGTAGAGTACGGAACATAGTAAGCTTACGAGGGCTTATTAGTGTCTTGATAAGTATGTGTGATAAGATGTGTTGAACTTTTGCTTATCAATGATAACGATGTTTATGATGCTCCCTTCGTCCCAGAATAAGCGTGTCGACTTGTCATTATTTTTGTTCTTGAATATGTTTTTGTTCATGAATTCAATTTAAAGATTATACTGCATACTAAACTATCATACTCTTCATCTTTGTCAATTTAAAGATTATTTTTATTGTGAATTAGGGATAAACTGATGCTCCCTTCATTTTATTGATAAGTGATTCAATTTTCCGAACATATGAATTATGACAATATCGTGCTATAAATGTAAATTTTAAAATTCATTTTTATTCAAATTATAAAATTGTCAATAAATGATCCTTTCTTAGATTTATTTGTTCACCTAATTATAAAAAAATAAATAAATAAATAAATAAAAATAATAATAATAAAAAAAAAAAACACTTTAATTCTTTTTACCTTGATTTTCCCTTTCGGCTTTTTGTTGGATAGGGCTGTCGCGGAAATAATGGAATTTATATAATAAGAAAATATAATGTAGTATAGTCTAGAGTGACGTCAGCAGTTTCCAACAATATTGCTTACTAGATATTTACTTCTATAAATACTTCCCCATTTCTCCTCCCCTTCAATTCACAACAACATATTCTACAAAAAAATATTCTACTCTTAAACTTCAAGAAAGTGAGAACTAGATTGTGATCAAGGTAGCTTAGCAGTAGGGATTAAGTGCCGAGGTAATTAAAATATTTCGAGCTCGAGTACTCCGTGACACGACCTTTAAAGTAAAAAATAAAAAAATAAAAAAATAAAATAAAAATGAGAATCATCATTACTTTATCTAATTAGTTGGCGAAGCTCAATTTTTTTTAACGCACTAATTGGGCTTTATATTTAAGCCCACTTATTGTGATCACAACCACAATAGCAAAAGAAACCATAGGTTATGTGTCTATTAAAATTACATCCCACATCCCATTTAAAATGTCTCGATTTTCCTTTGAGAGACGTCTCATTCAAAATACCGTTTTCTTTTTCCCCAAAGAAGTTGAGCCTTAAGAACGCCGATTTTCTTTTTCTCCACAGTCTCCTTTATTCCCAAAATAAATAAAAAATCATAAATGGAACTAAGGAAGTAGTTCATTATAGGAAAAGACAAATTTTGATAATATGAATGAATTAAAGATATAATTATAAAATAGAGAGATGTCGAAAATGAAATTTAAGATCACCATAACTTATTTGTCCGGTCTTCGATTTTCACGTAAAACTGAAGGTCTTAATACGATCTTTTATTAAAACTCAAGCTGAAGTAACTTTTTGAATTTATGATACTCTATCATTGAAAAAAAAACGAATTATGCATTAAAATGTTAGTTATATGGACGGATAGAGTACATAGTAGTCGATAGTAGATGAGTCAATTGGTCGCACATATCGTACAGAATAAATTCTTTAGTAATAGACCTAAACACTAAATGCCCAAAAATAATAGTACAAATAATATGTGGTGAAGGAAGGAATGTGTACTATAGATTTGAAATTGCGTGTGTACGGACTCACCCCACATTATTATTACTCCCTCCGTCCTCCATTTAGTGACGTTAATACTATATTGGGACGTCCTCCATTTACTGACAATTTCCATTTTTGGACGTAGACCCCACAATCACTTTAACACTTTAACACTCTATACATCTACTTTTTATTATTTTAATACTATTAAACAATTCAAATGGACCCACAATTATTCCACTTTAACATTTTAACATATTAATTTATTATTATACCATAAAATGCGAAAAAACGCATGCCCAAACTCCCTCCGTCACTAAATGGAGGACGGAGGGAGTATTATTATTATGATTATGATTATTATTATTATTCTTATTATTATTAATTGCTGAGCCAGAATTTGAGAATCTGAAAATATGTGAGATATAAAATAATATTGTGGGACGAATAGTAAGGATTGAATTGGGAGGGAGTAATATATTAGTATTATTGAGAAGGTATGCATAGGTTAGTTAGTTCATCGACACGGCTTTACCGGTTTAGATCCTAACTTGATTTCATCACAACCCTTTCCCTTTCTATCAATGGAAATCCATATCACATTACATTTTGGATTTAATTCTTTTAAGCCATGATAATTGTATTATATTATTATTATATACACTACCCATGAAAATTGGGTTCTTTAGGTATTAGGTCATTACTTTAAAGAGCTATTCGGTGCGTTTTTTTGCACCAAACTCCACAATTCAATCGCAACCCCACGTCACTTCCCCTTCCTTATTTCATCTAACTTCTCTATCCCTACACCACTTAATTTGCTCTATAGTATTTGATGTCTGGAGCAAAGTTACGGAGTGAGCGCCAGTGCAAAGAGACACGGACAATGAGCGGTTCCTATAAAGGCTTCAAAGCGAAGGAACACTGAACGTGAATGATCCTGGACATGCTGGAATGAGAGATATTTCAAGAATATGGAAGTTTAAGACTGCACATTCGAGGAGAGTTTAAAGGATTTGGTTGGTGCTACGAACTCATACCACAAAGGCCGTGAATCTTCTTCGAAAGTCCACCCTTAAGAACTCCAAAGTTAAATATGCTTGACGATCAGCTGTCAGTCCAAAAGTCAGGTCGCTACACGGTGTCTAATCAATATATTACTTCACATAAAATCTCACACATAATGATAGATTAAAGGGTGCTGGTTTAATTTATACCGATATATATTCAAGAAATGACTCTCTTCCGGCGAGACGAGGGAGTATTACTTAGCGTTTAATCGATTGTATGTGAACTGATCATCAAGATTGTACGATCCAATTTTATGTGGAGTGATGAGTCATAGAAAATGGAAAGAAGAGAAAACAAAATTCCCTTCGAATTGAATTGAATTGAAGAGATACATGAGGTGAAGTACATACGCTTTATTACTCTATTACAGCTCAACCTCAGTTGTATGTATAGTGCCTGGACACTCTTTCTCTCACTTTATTTTATTTTATTATTATTATTATTGATCTCATGCATAATATTATTCTCTTTCAATTTCTTCAACAAATAACTGTGGAATAAATTTTATAGAATTCTATAATAGTTTATGCAGGCAGAGAAAATAAATCACCGATGCTGAATTTATTTTTAGTAATCTAGAAATGAAAATCTAGCTAGGGTATAGTATTTCATCTTACTTTATTTTTTTGTTTATGATTTTTAGTTTAATTAGGAAAAATTGTGCCGTCATAAATAATCTCAGCACTATTGGTGGTTCACAGAACAGAATTGATGATGTATAATATTTTATAATATCATGAAAAACTTTTCAGCATTGCTGTACTTGTGGGGACGTTATGATTTGTCTCTATTAAGGTGAACGAGTTAGGATTTTTGAGCAATAAACGAATGGAATCGTAAAGAAGACACTGTACATAGGGATATCAAACGGGTCAACTTATCGGGTTTTGAGCTAGCCCTATAGGATTAATCGGATTTTTTTCCTTCCGAGTTAATATTTTTTTGTCATAACCCTAAAAACTCGTATCGAAAGAAATTGAGACAATTGGAATCGGAGGGAGAGTGTATATATATTGTTTATTAATGCGTAATTTTCTAAGCTAGTTGGGGGTCTAGTTGATTATTTAGCTGAGCCCATTCGGTGTGTTCTTTTATCCTTATTTATTCTTCCGTCTCATTTCATCAATCATGTTTGCTATTTTGAGTCATTTCATTTTACTAGTCCTGTTTTTAAAAATGAAAAGAATTAACCTTTCATTTTCAATGTGAACATTTTACTATTCACCTTTAACACTTCGTGCGATAATAAAAGAGACAAGACGACTGAAATGGAACGATGCGAACAACTCTTAAGAGAAATATGTAATCTGTAACCAACTTGTGGACACTAACCAACTCGGTGCTGATGAACCGCGTATATGCAGTTAGGCATGTCAAAAAAACCTGAGTCCGACGGGCCGATCCGAATAGCCCGAAGAAAATAGTTGGTTAGAGCCAAAAAATAGGACAATCAAAATGAGACAATGTAAGTATATATTTTTTTTTAAATAATCACAAATTATCAAAACTCATATACCCATAAAAATCATGCTCGTTTATTAAGGACGGAGATGGTAACGACACGAACCACATGAATTGGGAACGTGAGAGGTAATAGTGTGCTTGTTGTATCGACTTGGCTTAAAATTAATTTTATAGTATATAGTTGATGGAGATATAATTGGAGGGAAATGGCGTGACAAATTCTCATGATATTTTAGAAGTAATTATTAGTATTCCATACAACGTGGATTTGTGTTTTATTCTCGATCACAACACTCCGATTTTCATATTATGGGAAATCTTTATATTTTTGGCCGTAGCTTTCATGCAATTTGACAATTTAAATTACCTTAAATAAGTTGACATTTCACCGTTTATTTCGTAATTAAAATGTGGATTTATTTTATTAGTTGATGTATAAAATATTCAAGCATATTAAATAAGATTTGGAATAATTAATTAACCCTCGTTTTTCACTTGCATGAATTCACATATAATAAATAATTGAGAAAATTGTTTTGGACAAATTGTTTGGTAAAATTGTAGATTATATTTGCTGTCGCAAACCTGTTCTTTGACAATTGGTAAAAATAAAATAAAATCGTAATTCAATCATTTTATCTCAATCGTAATTGAAGTAGAGTACAGAACATAGTAAGCTTACGAGGGCTTATTAGTGTCTTGATAAGTATGTGTGATAAGATGTGTTGAACTTTTGCTTATCAATGATAACGATGTTTATGATGTATTCCCTTCGTCCCAGAATAAGCGTGTCGACTTGTCATTATTTTTGTTCTTGATTCATTTAATTTTAATTTCATCACTTTTAATCACTTTTAACTTTTCATCAACCTTTTTTCGATTAAAATCTTACTATAGTAGTATAAAAGTGTACTCCTATAACAATTAGATATGTTATTTAATTTACTCTTCCTATTTTGCAAAGGGCCTAGTACATTTCTTACTTCACTATTTATATAGTACTATATAATTCATTAAGGAAGTGTCGCTGCTTCACCTAATTAAAAAAAAAAAAAAACAAAAAAACACTTTAATTCTTTTTACCTTGATTTTCCCTTTCGGCTTTTTGTTGGATAGGGCTGTCGCGGAAATAATGGAATTTATATAATAAGAAAATATAATATATAGTCTAGAGTGACGTCAGCAGTTTCCAACAATATTGCTTACTAGATATTTACTTCTATAAATACTTCCCCAATTCACAACAACATATTGAGGCACTAATGGCTGCTATAGAAAGCGCAAAACAGACGGAAGAATGTCACGATTCGCTACCACCGTTGATCAAAGCAATCTCTATATACGAAGTAGCCGGTTTCGGTGGCTTCTCGCCTCATAAGAATGTTGGCATCTCAAAATTCGTAAGTAAAAAATTCAAACGTGCTTTGACATTTTATTTAAGTGTTTTAAAAGAGGCTCACGTGACAACTTTATTGATTTTTTAATCTCAGGGAATCGAGGCAGCAAATGCAGAACCAACCCGTTCAGTCTCCATTAGCATCCCTCCTAAGGAGATGGCAAAGCTTGCCAAATTCCACTCCCAACCCATGCCCAAACTAGGCACCAATCCCGTCCATCACGACAAGAGGTTCGACTCCTTCAAGACGTGGTCGGGGAAGCTCGAGAGGCAGCTATCCAACTTGAAACCGAGCAACGTCCACGAGCAACCGGAGCCCGATCATCAGACCCACCTCGAAGCCATTCCCGTGCACCGCTACTTCGACGCCCTCGAGGGCCCCGAGCTCGACACCCTACGTGTACGTGTCGTAATCTGATTGGTCATAATTTTACTTTATTTTTTTTACTTTAGTTCCAAAAAAAGCTGACGGAGTATTTTTATTGCAGGCATCGGAGGAAATAGTGTTGCCGGAAGACAAGCGGTGGCCGTTCCTCCTCCGGTTCCCGATATCGTCGTTCGGGATCTGCCTCGGCGTCGGCAGCCAGGCCATAATGTGGAAGAATCTGTCTTCTTCTCCGGCGACGGCGTTCCTCCACGTCAGCCCCCACATTAACCTCGTGCTCTGGTGCATCTCCGTTGCTTTGACGGCGATCGTGGCGGCGATCTACGGTCTGAAGGTGGTTTTCTACTTCGAGGCGGTTCGGAGGGAGTATTACCATCCGGTTCGGGTCAACTTCTTCTTCGCGCCATGGATAGCGCTACTGTTCTTAGCCATGGGGGTTCCGGCGGCGGTGGCGGCGGAGCTCCACCAATCTCTCTGGTACGTGTTAATGGCGCCGATTCTGTGCCTTGAGATTAAGATATACGGGCAGTGGATGTCGGGGGGGGAGCGCCGGCTGTCGAGGGTGGCGAACCCGTCGAACCACCTGTCGGTGGTGGGGAACTTCGTCGGGGCTCTGCTGGGGGCGAAGATGGGGCTGAGGGAGGGGCCGATGTTCTTCTTCGCGGTGGGGCTGGCCCACTACACGGTGCTGTTCGTGACGCTCTACCAGCGGCTGCCGACGAACGAGACGCTCCCCAAGGAGCTCCACCCGGTGTTCTTCCTCTTCGTGGCGGCGCCGAGCGTCGCCTCCGTCGCGTGGGCGAAGATGCAGGGGAGCTTCGACTGCGGGTCCCGCGTCGCCTACTTCGTCGCGATCTTCCTCTACGTGTCGCTGGCGGTGAGGGTCAACTTCTTCCGGGGGTTCAGGTTCTCGCTGGCGTGGTGGGCCTACACCTTTCCGATGACCGGCGCCGCCATCGCGACGGTGAGGTACGCCGGAGAGGTGAACTGCTGGGTGACGAGGGCGATGGCGGTGGCGCTTTGCGGGGTGGCGACGGTGGCGGTGGCGGGGCTGCTGGTGACGACGGTGGTGCATGCTGTCGTGCTGGGGGATCTGTTTCCGAATGATATGGCGATCGCGATAAGCGAGCGGCGGAGGCGGCAGAGGAGGGGGAGGAGGTGGTACTCCGATAGTAATATCGAGCAGTATTTAAAGTATTCGGATTCCGAGGGGAGGGAGAGGGACGTTGAGGCTTCTGTTCATTCTTCCTCCACTCCTAGTATTAATCAAGATTAATTCATTCTTGAAATTATAATTTAAAAAATAAAAAAAAAGTTTACCTTTTTTTTTTGGTTGGTGAAATCAATGGAGGAGATTAATCGTTCCGATGATGTTGATTAATTCGTCAGTGTTTTAAAAACTGAACTAAACGATGATCGATTATGATTTACAATTCGTTTTGTCGGATTTTGGACCGTTTAACTGAAAACAATCAGAAATCGGATGTCTCGTCGATTCAACGTCAGGTTTGGTTTTTGAAATATTGGTATTATTGCAAAATTTGTAGTGCGATTTGCAATTGCAGCATTAATTTATGTTTTTTCTTTTATTTTTATTTTCTTTTCATTTTGGTTGATAGTGGTTTGAATATTTATACTCCATGGGCTTGGGAATTTAGGCCCAAGACTAAGGCCCAATTAGTATTTTTGTATTTTGTATTTTGAAGAGTTGTGAATTTATAATGATTTTGAAGAGTTTTGGATACTAAAATAAGCTTATATGTACTGAAATAAGCAAGGAAAATAGAAAATTATAATTCCTACGTTCCAATTATAAAGGGATAAGTTATATTCTCGTTTGTTCCACTTATATAGGGATATTACCTTGAATAGCAAAATTTTAACCTATTAAAAATCATTTGCATTATTTTATCCACCACTATCACTCTCGTTTTAATTTCAAAGCGGGAAAAAGTTATACCTTTACGAGTGGAACGAAGGGAGTAGTATTAACTTAAATTGAGGAGAATTGTTTGATTAAGCGCAATGGGTCTAAGCTATGGAGAAAATGAACACACATTTAAATATCTAATTCCCCACATAAAAATAAGGCACAATACGTGTCTAATTGCTAGGTGATGCATGTGATGCTTTTTCACTTTCAATCTCAGGACTTTATTTTTCTTTCAATCAAATAGTATAAGTGGGCCAATTCAAAGAAATGTAATCGATAATTAGTGTTAGTATATACTTTCTCCGTCACATTTTGTCCCATTTTAATCGAAACGTTTCATTATCTTATACTTAATATATATTCAGCTAATTCGTTAATTAGAATGAGACGGATACACAACCTTGATCATAAGAAAAGGCTAAGGCTAGCTTGATGTATGACATGGCTATATAAATGATTTTTTTTTTTTATTCACAAAGATTGAAGTAAGTATTAAAATATGAGGTACTAAATAAAAAAAGAAAAAGCTTTTGAATAATGATTGCTTGAGAAGGCAATTATCAAAATCTATTATCGAGAAAATAAAGTAATTAAAATGGGATAATATGTGAAGGAGAGTATATTTGGTGTAGCACGCGCCCAAAAATAAAGTTAAAAAAAGATTTAACTTTTTATAGAATTTCTGCCGGGCATGATATTAAAAGGCTGCAGCTTTAGCTCCAATTTCCATGTTTTAATATACATAATAAAATCTTCAATTACAAAAAAATAAAAACAATAAACAATAAATAAACAATAAAACATTTAATAGCTAATTGAGTTTTTAAAATTATAAATAAATTAATTAGCGAGTCAACTGTGGTTAGGATATGAAAAATGTTAGTATTATTTTCAAATTGATATTTTCTTTAAATATCAAAAATTGGAATTTTTAAATATACTAATGCTAGCGTAAACGCTTTCTTGCCAACCGTTAACAATTTTTGATGTGCTCACTGATAATGTAATAGTGTTACGCCTGTAACTTTTTGCTATTAGGATTTACATTTTTTAGATGAATTAAGAGTATACAATATTCAAATATTATTTTACATTGTCTGCTATTTTAGGCTGTTCAGTTTCACGAAACTATTACTTTTACTTTCAACATGTAACTTTTACTTTTAACACTTGTGTATAAAATTTTATACTGAAAAAACAGAACTATTAAAATAAGACGGAGGGAGTAATATTGTAACTTGTCCATTGTCCGTCTGCATATTAAACATGTCTATGTTAAGGCATTAGATCATTTATAATACTATTAGTACTATTTATTTTTTCAATTTTATAAAATAAAAATAAAAAAAAATGAAGGGGTGGGTTGATCAGCTTTGTCTGAATAACATTTTGCGTTCAAAGATGATGACTTTGAAATTATTACAAAACTCAGCCTTAATAAAGTGATGTTATTCTCAAGAAATATACTCAACAATTTAATTATGGCACCCCACATTATTTAATTTTATCGTTTATCATTACGGCTAATAATTTAATTAACGGCCCACCCTCCCATAGACATAAGTAGTAGTGGTATACTTTTACTAACTTCGTCGAAGATCGATTGTCTTATTTCATTTTGATACGACATTTTAAACGTAATGTTAAAAGTGAATAGTAAGTGTTTTACAATAAAATTCAAAGGTTAATTCTTTCATTTTAAAAAATATGACAATTCGTATAATACGACCCGACTAGGAAAGCACGACGATTAAAATGGGACGAGAGTAATGTTTGAAAGAAATACTAAGAAAAATGAAAAAGGACCCAGCACCCTACCTCCTGCACATATCACATGCAAGTTGTTGGAGTTCAATTCAAACATTTTTTTAGTATCCAAATTTATTTGTCGTTTAATTCAACTTAATTCGAGTGTATTTGGGATTTCTTGGAAAATATTTATAATTTTGGAATTTGGAAATTTGGTTTTCAAATAATTAGTGTAACGGTGACTATTTCATTAAATCCACAGACAAAAATGTATATAAATGTCAAACGATGTCTCAATAAGTTATTGAAAACATTAAATTATGAATTAGTATTTGTTTTATTATGTGAGAGATAATATACTATAATGTTTTAAATTAATCACAAAATGTAATCAAATTTAAAATTTTCATTCTAGAGTAGCTGACCTATGTTGTAACTTGTAAATTAAGTACATCTAATCCATTTATAAACATTGTTTATCTACAATTAAATATATAATTAAGAGACTTCATTCTTCATAAAAAAAATTGTAATAAAATAAAAAATATATTCAAGTATTAAAGCATATGTAAATTTTAAAATTCGATTTCTCTGTCTTTCCATTTCATTTGTCTCGTTTTTTGATTATGCAATAGTGCTTACTGCGTAGTAGGTTCCACACTTTACATATGATTTATTATGTCACTTATATTATGCAAACTTACAAATTGTGTGTACCAAATTATGTGCATGGAATATTTTGTAAATAGATATTATAAATTTAGCACCAAATTATGTCCCCTCCTCTTTAAAAAAATCATCATTCAATAAATTAATCAAATGCTATGAAAGCTTGAGTTATACACTTAATTAATTAATTAACTAATGTCACAACTAACAAGTATGCAAATCACTAATCACAACCAACATTGAAAAGTTGGGACACATATTATTCTGCCTAAACTTCTCAAAGAAGAAAACAGATGATAATAATAAATAAAATAAAATAAAAAAAGCAAAACAAAAAAACAAAAAACAAACCAAATTTAATGGAAACACACACACAGTGGAGGTGCAACTGTGTGAAACTCTACTAGTTTCCAATCCTTTGGCAGAAGCTGCCTTCCTCAAAAGACAGATTCTTGCATCATTTTCTGTAATAATAAAATACAAAAAAAAAAAAAAAATGATGAACCACCATTCAAATTTTACTCATGTCTTCTTCTTCTCCATCAACAGCTTCTTCCACTCTCATTTTTTATTTAATTTCCTGAAATTTTCCAAACAATCTGCATATTCATTAACATGAACTCCAAGTAAAGAAAAGTTTATTTTTTCCATTAAAAAAAAAAAAAAAAAAGCAACAAAAAAAAAACAAACAAAAACTCACCCTGAGTTCTTTTGCAGTGGAGCACTGCTTCATAGATTGAGCTCTCAGAATCACAGGATCTTCTCCAGTTATCATCACCGGAATACGCCAGGCTCGTCCGCGGCGACGTGGTCGCGCTCTCGAACTGGTTCGACCGCCGCCTCCTGTAGAAGATTGGCCTCAGCAAGAACTTGAGGTACTTGTGGAAGAATCTCTTTGAGAGTCCATGGCATCTCCTCAGAGAAGCTGCAGAAACAACGCTCCTCCTCGTCGAATGCACCGTCATCTGAGAGGTGGAGGGAGTAGCCATACAGCAGTCCTCAGCACCGAACCTCTCCATCTTCATCTCCCTCACAAAGAGAGGGACAAGAAAGCCATTGGAGATGAGCTCATCAGCATGAACAAGGCCTAGTGGGGAGTCAGAGACCGGGAAGTCGAACCCGAAATCTGATGAGACTCGGATGAACCTCTTCGAGGGGGGCAGCCTCGGATCCATCTCGATGAAGGAGGCTTCATCGTGATCGGAGGAGATCAATGAATCCTCGAAGGACGAGGGCTTTAAGTTGGCTAGCCAGCTGTAGGAGAAGCTCTCAATGGAGGGAGCTTGCAGGGTAGCTTCCATTGAAGTTTTCTTGAAATTTTGAAGTGTTTAAGGTAGTATATAGGAGTACATGAACATGTATATTATCAAGTACACATATTGTGTTTCTCTAACACACTAGTCTATGGTGACAGTTATATTTGTGGTGGTCTGACTTCAGACAAGGGTAATTAATAATTGAAAAGGAAAGAAAATTGGAGAAACGGAATAAAAGTATTTGCCCCACAACTTCTCATCTTTTCATCAAGATTTCTTTATTTAATACCATTAAATACACAATGATATATAAATGCATTCACTACTTTACTAGCCCCTTTTAGTTTACTTACCTACTCTAAGGTTGTTTTTTCACATTGAGCATTCATTATATTTAGGGCTTTCCCCTACTCTAAAGGGACGGAGGGAGTACTAACGAAAGTCTAGTTATGGATCGGATCAGTACTATCCCAAGAATTGCAGATTATCCAAAAAATGTTTAACTAAATCAGAGAATGAGAACAATGATTCAGATAGCAGATAAGATTCAAGTGAAGCCAAAGAGCCAATCAATCAGTCACCCTATGTCACATATTGCCTAGAGCATCAGAAACTTAGAAACAGAGAGAAGCTAAATACTAAAACAGAATCGATAATCGAAACTAGAGCGACTAATACTAAGCAAGCAAAATCAACTTTGTCCGAAATATCTGTCGACCACACATGTAGTAAGAGATCAAGATATTCGAGCAATGATGCCATATTGTTTCATCATGAGATTAGAGCTTCAAATCCGAAAGGCAAAAGAAGGTAAAGCAGGAAATATCAAGACTCGTACTCATGGTAGGGAAGCTCGGGGCCATAGCAACCACCAACAACCTGAGTGGTGGTGAGTTTCTACTCCTTTTCACATAAAAATGAGAAAGGAGAGTTGTCTTCTTTCTCGTTCCGAGTCCAGCTATTACTGTTAGATCGCTTAAAAACAAGTTAGACAAGCAAAAATACCAGACACAGGTCCCCCTTCTTGTCTGAGAAAAGGGCAGACATCAAGGATAGCTATTAGGAAGCAAAAACCACAACTCGAAGTGACTTGAGGTTGGTCCCTGTAATACCCCACACAATTTTAAAATTTTGAATTAATATTTTGAAAAGAAAATTATTATTTAGTTGTTTTTATTTCATCTAGTTGTTAAAATTATTTCCTTATGTGATTCTAACAATTGTTCTTGAGTTGATATTTATATTTGCAGGTTGTTCGAAACTTGAAGCTACGATGCGCCACTAGTAAAAATTAAGAGTTTAATAAGACAAGTTTAGAATACGAAAAAGGTAAATTAAACGTAGGAAGTTTAAGTTCGAATTAGATGAATATTTTGTAGTTCTATTAAATTGTCTAACTTAGATATTAATTATTATCTTAAAAAGAGATTAACTAGTAAATAAAAAGGGATAAGAATAAAAGGAAAGATTAGAAAAAAAGAGAAAGGAGTATTTTCTTCCACCAGTTTCTTCCACCGCCTCACCGCGTCTGCACTTTCTCTCGCCTTTCTCTGTTCTCTCCTAATCCCCATCGCTCTCTCCCTCTTCTGCTATTTCCTTCTCTTCCTCTTCGTAGGCTCTTCCAGAATTGAGGTAAGAAGTTTCACTCTAATAACTTGGTCATCTCTGCGTTTTGGGGGTGAGTATGGGTAGAGAAGAGATTCATGAATTCTTTGGGGGATTGTCAGCCATAGGTTTAAAACCTAATTCAAATCTTCTGTTATATCTATGTGTACTCTTAACCACGATTTTTATGAGTTGAGACTTGGAGTTAATTTGCTCAATTAAAGGTAGTGAACTGATTTTATTTCGTAAACCCCTGTTTTTACAGCAGCAGGGCAGTCTCTTTCAGACCCGATTCTGGGTGTTTACTCCGGTCAAAACCTAACAAAATAGGTACCATTAGAAACCTCTTTTCATTAGCTTTCTAACGGTATCTTCGTATTTCTAATCGAATATCACATGAGATAGTTATGAGCCTCCAAAGTCCTAGTGTATAATCTGTCTGCGGAAACTGTACCTCAACCTTTCTGTTATGATTTTGGGCGTTTCTTCCAGTTTAACCCTTACAAATTAGGTACCATTGGAAACCTCTGTTTGTTAGCTTTCCAAAACTATTTTCGGATTTTCATTTGGAGTTCAAACGAAAGAGTTATAGGCTGTTGAAGTCAGTGTGGCGAATCTGCTCGCTGCTGTGTGAGTGTGGGTTTGAGTCTAAACTTCCCCACCAATTCATTGTTGAATCATATGTTTTCTTTGGGGGATATGTGGTATAAGTCCTTAGAAGTTCACTCTATGTTGTATCCTCAAAATCCGATGAATATATAGGTCGGAATCCATGTCATAAGTTGTTGTCAAAAGAGTTGGAATGTAGAATAAACTGCCTAATCTCTAATTTCAGAATTTAGACTTCTTAGAACTATGTGTATCATATTTACTTTTTAAAGTACTCCTAAAACATTATAGGATCTCAAGCTTCAAGAGTGATGTAATTTCCTTTCCTACTTACTTAAACAACACTTAATTAGTCTAATCGGCTCTATTATTTAAAGATTAAGCTTTTTGTTTCTAAATGTACATTAGAAGGTCTTTAATAGAAGTATTACATGAATCCTTTAAGGAAACCTAGTTGCTCATCATAGTTACGAGATTTGTGACTAGAAAGTTCTTGAACTCAATATACGGTGCTTGAAAGTCAACTTAAGCTTAAATATTCTAAAATGCTAGGAGTGGCGCAGTCGAGGCTCAAGGACGGACAACTTGAAGAGGTTCATTTCAATTGCATCATTTGAGGTGGGGTTTACTATAATGTGGAAAATGAAACGATTCAATTGATATTGATATGATGATGCTTTGCACATACTTGCGAACTAAAGTGGCCCACAAGGGGTTTGATCCCTAAGGGATCTAATAAGTTGATGTACCCACAAGGGGTAGACCCACAAGGGGTCAGGTCCACAAGGGGCCGAGACTAGTCTCACAGAAATCAACGAAGCACAAAGAGTTCGCATGGTTATGATGCAATGCGCTAATGGTTAAATGATACAGTTTACCCCACTGAGTGTGCTTGCATACTCACACCCATTTACAATGTTTTATTTCAGGTTTCGGAGTTGGGACGCGTAGTAGCGGCGAATGAACTACATATTCTCTCGCGCATAATCTATCTATTGTAAATGTTTTGGCTTGTTATATAGTCTATCATTTGGATCTTGCATCGTATCTGTATATCTAGACTAGTTTGGTTATTTGGCTATAGATGGTAATGTAGACAGGTATCACAAATGTCACCTACTTTCTGCTTGATTTTGTGAATGTATATAGATGGTAGAAATCTTTGGGCAGGTGAAGTATATATTCTTTTGATGGCTCATAATTAACAGGGTTCTCTAAATTTTAGTTTGTGTATTGTTTGACTTAGAACACTTATTTAGTATGCTTTAAGGAAAATCAGGAACTAAAATTGAGTTTTCCGTTAAATAGAGTTTTCGTTTTGAACATGACTTCTGCATTTCGTTAATGAAGATATCAAATACGTATTAAAGTAGTAGCATGGAATTAGTATTTTGCTAGCGTTCTTATAAATAGAAATTGAGGGCGTTACAGAGTGGTATCAGAGCAGGTCTACGTTCCTGTAGACTTGCTTTTATTTGAGGTTACATATGATAAGCTGATTAGTAAGGTCTAACCTAATAATTCGAGAGAATATGTTGTTCATCACTGCTGCTCCACGTCGACTCCGAGGTAACATGTATCTATGAATTATATCATTGCTCTTATTAAATTATGGGGTTAAGAATGTTATGCTTATGTTGGGAAGTTTTGAAAGTATGATATTTCCATGATGCATGATGATATAGTAAAGAGACTTCAAAGGGACAGAGCATGAATTTAATGTTCTACTTGAAATGTGTAATTGTTGAGTTTTATGTCATGATCATATTAATTTATTCATGTTCACTTTGAATACATAAATATCATAATGGTTGTTGATCATGAGATCAAAGTATGTGCTTTGATAATAATGTGACGTTTTATTAAAATAGTCCTCGAAGTATAACCTTTAGAAGTTTACTTAGAGATTTACCAGGTTAATTTCGAGGACGAAATTATTTTAAGGGTGGTGGGATGTAATACCCCACACAATTTTAAAATTTTGAATTAATATTTTGAAAAGAAAATTATTATTTAGTTGTTTTTATTTCATCTAGTTGTTAAAATTATTTCCTTATGTGATTCTAACAATTGTTCTTGAGTTGATATTTATATTTGCAGGTTGTTCGAAACTTGAAGCTACGATGCGCCACTAGTAAAAATTAAGAGTTTAATAAGACAAGTTTAGAATACGAAAAAGGTAAATTAAACGTAGGAAGTTTAAGTTCGAATTAGATGAATATTTTGTAGTTCTATTAAATTGTCTAACTTAGATATTAATTATTATCTTAAAAAGAGATTAACTAGTAAATAAAAAGGGATAAGAATAAAAGGAAAGATTAGAAAAAAAGAGAAAGGAGTATTTTCTTCCACCAGTTTCTTCCACCGCCTCACCGCGTCTGCACTTTCTCTCGCCTTTCTCTGTTCTCTCCTAATCCCCATCGCTCTCTCCCTCTTCTGCTATTTCCTTCTCTTCCTCTTCGTAGGCTCTTCCAGAATTGAGGTAAGAAGTTTCACTCTAATAACTTGGTCATCTCTGCGTTTTGGGGGTGAGTATGGGTAGAGAAGAGATTCATGAATTCTTTGGGGGATTGTCAGCCATAGGTTTAAAACCTAATTCAAATCTTCTGTTATATCTATGTGTACTCTTAACCACGATTTTTATGAGTTGAGACTTGGAGTTAATTTGCTCAATTAAAGGTAGTGAACTGATTTTATTTCGTAAACCCCTGTTTTTACAGCAGCAGGGCAGTCTCTTTCAGACCCGATTCTGGGTGTTTACTCCGGTCAAAACCTAACAAAATAGGTACCATTAGAAACCTCTTTTCATTAGCTTTCTAACGGTATCTTCGTATTTCTAATCGAATATCACATGAGATAGTTATGAGCCTCCAAAGTCCTAGTGTATAATCTGTCTGCGGAAACTGTACCTCAACCTTTCTGTTATGATTTTGGGCGTTTCTTCCAGTTTAACCCTTACAAATTAGGTACCATTGGAAACCTCTGTTTGTTAGCTTTCCAAAACTATTTTCGGATTTTCATTTGGAGTTCAAACGAAAGAGTTATAGGCTGTTGAAGTCAGTGTGGCGAATCTGCTCGCTGCTGTGTGAGTGTGGGTTTGAGTCTAAACTTCCCCACCAATTCATTGTTGAATCATATGTTTTCTTTGGGGGATATGTGGTATAAGTCCTTAGAAGTTCACTCTATGTTGTATTCTCAAAATCCGATGAATATATAGGTCGGAATCCATGTCATAAGTTGTTGTCAAAAGAGTTGGAATGTAGAATAAACTGCCTAATCTCTAATTTCAGAATTTAGACTTCTTAGAACTATGTGTATCATATTTACTTTTTAAAGTACTCCTAAAACATTATAGGATCTCAAGCTTCAAGAGTGATGTAATTTCCTTTCCTACTTACTTAAACAACACTTAATTAGTCTAATCGGCTCTATTATTTAAAGATTAAGCTTTTTGTTTCTAAATGTACATTAGAAGGTCTTTAATAGAAGTATTACATGAATCCTTTAAGGAAACCTAGTTGCTCATCATAGTTACGAGATTTGTGACTAGAAAGTTCTTGAACTCAATATACGGTGCTTGAAAGTCAACTTAAGCTTAAATATTCTAAAATGCTAGGAGTGGCGCAGTCGAGGCTCAAGGACGGACAACTTGAAGAGGTTCATTTCAATTGCATCATTTGAGGTGGGGTTTACTATAATGTGGAAAATGAAACGATTCAATTGATATTGATATGATGATGCTTTGCACATACTTGCGAACTAAAGTGGCCCACAAGGGGTTTGATCCCTAAGGGATCTAATAAGTTGATGTACCCACAAGGGGTAGACCCACAAGGGGTCAGGTCCACAAGGGGCCGAGACTAGTCTCACAGAAATCAACGAAGCACAAAGAGTTCGCATGGTTATGATGCAATGCGCTAATGGTTAAATGATACAGTTTACCCCACTGAGTGTGCTTGCATACTCACACCCATTTACAATGTTTTATTTCAGGTTTCGGAGTTGGGACGCGTAGTAGCGGCGAATGAACTACATATTCTCTCGCGCATAATCTATCTATTGTAAATGTTTTGGCTTGTTATATAGTCTATCATTTGGATCTTGCATCGTATCTGTATATCTAGACTAGTTTGGTTATTTGGCTATAGATGGTAATGTAGACAGGTATCACAAATGTCACCTACTTTCTGCTTGATTTTGTGAATGTATATAGATGGTAGAAATCTTTGGGCAGGTGAAGTATATATTCTTTTGATGGCTCATAATTAACAGGGTTCTCTAAATTTTAGTTTGTGTATTGTTTGACTTAGAACACTTATTTAGTATGCTTTAAGGAAAATCAGGAACTAAAATTGAGTTTTCCGTTAAATAGAGTTTTCGTTTTGAACATGACTTCTGCATTTCGTTAATGAAGATATCAAATACGTATTAAAGTAGTAGCATGGAATTAGTATTTTGCTAGCGTTCTTATAAATAGAAATTGAGGGTGTTACAGTCCCCCTCTAATGTTCCTCCCCAAAAATAAAAACTTTTATAAAAATAATAAGAAGAGAAAGTAAAACTTTGAAGAAGAAGAACAACTAGACTAGGCCTAGTGTTGGCCAATGATGTAAGAAGTTTGTGAGGCACAAGTGATCTAACTGCAGGAATCATGTAGATACTCTGCAAATAATGCACAAGTAGTTAAATCGAGAACAGCACGGAGTTCTTCATTCGGAAACATGGATGCCCACGAACAGATTCTTGATTTCGGATACAGAATTATTCATATAGGCCATTTTACAAACACATGGGGGGCATTCATGATTGCAACTTTTCTATCTAACTGCCATACTTACTCTCAAGATTTTGCGAAAGATATTAGCATCAGCGGTAAAAAGTAAAAACAATCTATCATGCATTTGTAGTAATATATAACGAGGGAATCTCAGCAATTTTCGCGCGTAACTATGAAATAAATCTAAGATAATGGAATGATGAGGAGAGATTACATGTGAAAAGAACAAGAATCCTTGTTCGAAACAAATATATGTTCAGGAATCAACTGCAGTAAACTCCCGCCAATAGCCAAAACTAAATAAAAAAAAAAAAACAAAAACAAATAAGGCGATGCAAATATCCCCACAATCAAAAAAAATATTATCGCCCCCATTTTAGCGTGTATAGAGAAAACTACATGTTTAAAAAAAAAAATGTAGGTGAAGAAAAGCAGATGTTAGCAACATATATTATAGGGAAAATAAATTCTAGGATATTAAGAGTAAAATTGTCATTTTGCAAAAAAATCTTCCATTTTAGTTCATGACGCTAATAGAGAAACGTCACAAATCGGAAATATGTCAATTCATACCCTACCAACGTCTCCAAGAATTTGAGTTTGTTACATATGTCTTCTCAATAGTGATTTACCTTATCTTTGTGATTACGTGCTATTGCACAGAGGCAACGGTTTACTCAGTACTGTCCCGAAAATAGTGACTTCGAGTTGTAACAACAAACAACAATAATAGTACGATACATTTTCCTACTTTCAAAAGGGTACATGTGATGGGCCGAGATGTTAAAAATTTACTTGGGCCGATTTATAATGAGTCTGGCCCAAGTTAAGCAAAGTCCACACAAGAATCTTGAAATCTTGATCCCACGCACAATTTTGATATTCTTTCAAAGGAAAACATGATATAATAATACTCCATCCATTTCTTATGAAACATGCACTTTCTTTTCGGCACGCGTATTAAAAAAATTAAGGTTTATTGTATAATAGCGGTGGTCCACATACTCAAAATGAGAGTTTAGTGTATGTATAAAGGTGGTGTATTAAGGGGTTAATGGGGGTGCACATGAGATATTGTTGAGCCAAATTAGAAACTGATCATTTTGAATAAAACGCCTTAAAGTGAAAATATAGTCATTTCAGAAGAAACAGGAAGAGTAACTCGTATTTCAAGGGAATTGCATCCGATACGTGTAGCAAAACGAAATGTAACAATCGTCGGAGTCTCGAAGCATATGAATAAATTCGCCATCTCCGTTGAATTTAAAGCCTTAAAAACTATATAAAATTAATGAGGCTTGTGTAGTGTTAAGTTGTGAAACAGATAGACGATGTAGTCCAAATGGTAACGTCAAGTTTAGACTAATTTTCCACAATCAATCATTGATCTATTACAAAAAACACTAATTATATGATCACATAATAAAAATAATATGTTGGTGAATTTGGCCGAGCGGTAAACGTTAAGTTTTGAGACCAAATACATCGAGCTCGTGCTGAATACCAATAATGTCCATGTACCTTAGTTATTAGTTAAACATATGTTTTACTACTAGACATTAGAGCACAAATATTTCTGAATGTTTAATGAAAAGTGTGTGCTTGTTTTTGCTGAAGCATAGAGTAAATCTGGTAGTGCCAACCAACTTTTCGAAAATAGCAAGTGTGAAAATCTGAAAAAATGAGAAAGGCTTTTATAGTAGTTTGAAAAACCCATGCAAAAGAGAAAGAAATTACACACGTGGCATTTTATCCACAGCCGACCATACTTCGAAATTCAACGTTGTAGCTCACCCACCACTCTCCACGTGTCCACCTCCCCTTCCAATTCCATATTTCCTTCCTTCCCTCCAATTCATCACCCTCCTCATTAATAAATAATGTAAACCCCCATATCAAATGAACCATAATTTTCTCCCACTTAATAATATGGTCCCTTTCTATAATTCTCCTGTGTTATGGGCACTGTTTCCAGTTCTACTCGGATCCCTTGTGTCGGGTCGGGTCGTCCCCGGGTCGAGACTGCTAGCGCGGGATAGTCAGGCGTGGATTTCGGATAACGGGACTTTCGCCTTCGGCTTTGCATCGGTAAACGATCAGTTTCGGTTGGGAATTTGGTTCAATCGACTTCCTACTGATCGGACCTTCGTTTGGACGCCCGAAATGTAAGTTCTTTCTTATCTCATGACCAATTATACAATATAAAATCGAAAATAAGTTGGTCGTCGTATGAAATAATTTAGATTATATAAGTATTATTACGCTATTTTCTTAATCGAATTCTCTTTGCATTTTCGTATTACGTTATATACGATCGTTATGTCTTGAAATATGACGTGATAGTATGCAATATGAAAATTGTAATAGACGATCTGATTCGATTTTGTTGTAACGAATGAAAGGAAACGATTAGATATCCACACCACTAGTCTTTTTACTAAAGCTTTTGCAGGTGAATACCATATTATTTTTTGGTCCAAAACTACCATTCATTTTGTCTGAATAATCTAAATAGAAATTCTCCAGTCACCAAAGATGCCACCTTGGAGTTCCAAACCAACGGCAACCTCGTCCTCAACGACCGCGGCGGCGCCACCGTCTGGACGTCGAACTCCACCGGAGGCGCCGAATCCGCCGTCATGTCGGAAAACGGCAACTTCATCGTCTACGGCCCCGACCAGCTCATCGCATGGCAGAGCTTCTCCCACCCCTCCGACACCCTCCTCCCCGGCCAGCCGCTCACCGTCGATCTCGAGCTGACGTCATCCAGGTCCCCATCGCACGGTGGATATTACACGCTCAAGATGCTGCAGAAAACGACGTCGCTCAGTTTGGCTCTCACGTACAACCTCCCCGACTCGCCCGAGTCGCCGCCCGAGTCGGTGTCCAACATCTCGTACTGGCCGGGGCCGGACGGCCCGGACATATCGAACGTCACCGGAGAGGTGGTGGCGGTGATGGACGACGGCGGCAGCTTCGGGATCGTCTACGGCTCCTCCTCCGACGGCGCCGTCTACGTGCACAAGAACGACAACGACAGCGGGAGCCTGACGTCTGCCGTCAACGGCACGTGGGGCCCGCCGTTAGTCCTCCGCCGGCTGACCCTCGAGACCAACGGCAACCTCCGCCTCTACCGGTGGGACAACGACGTCAACGGCTCCCGGCAGTGGGTGGCGGAGTGGGCCGCCGTGTCGAACCCGTGCGACATCGCCGGAATCTGCGGCAACGGGATCTGCAACCTCGACCGGAGCAAGAAAAACGCCTCCTGCACGTGCCTCCCGGGGACCTCGAACGACGGCGGCGACGGAATCTGCTCCGGTAATCCATCCACGGCGGCGCGGTGCGGCCCCCGCCACGAGAACCTGACGCCCCAGCTGAAGATCTCGGCGCTGCAGAACACGAACTACTACTTCTCCGACTCGTCGGTGATCGCCAACTACAGCGACGTCGAGACGGTGAGCAAGTGCGGCGACGCGTGCTCGTCGGACTGCGACTGCGCCGCCTCTGTCTACGGCCTCGACGAGGAGAAGCCATACTGCTGGCTTCTAAGACGGCTGGAGTTCGGAGGGTACGAGGATCCGGGGTCGACGTTGTTCGTAAAGGTCGATGAGAGCAACGGGAAGGATGGAGGATTGAGCGTCAAAGAGAAGGGGAAGGTTTTAGTTATGCCTATTGTTCTAAGCATGGCTGTGCTAATAGGCCTCCTTGTTTGCTTGCTGTACCTCAACGTTCGCCGGAAAAAGAAGCTAAGACGAGCTCTCGAGAGTTCCCTCATCGTCTCCGGGCAACCGATCAGCTTCAGCTACCGCGATTTACAGCTGAAGACTAGTAACTTTTCCCAAATACTGGGAACTGGTAACGAGCTTACTGAATATTATTATTATTATTTTAATACAAGTGACTTTTATAATAAAAGGGAGGGCGGGAGGGAGTATATTTCTCGATTTTTTTAAAAATAAAATAAATTTATTACAGGCGGATTTGGGAGCGTATATAAAGGAAGCTTAAGTGATGGAACTTTGATTGCAGTGAAGAAACTCGACAGAGTTCTTCCTCATGGGGAGAAGGAGTTTATTACGGAAGTGAACACGATAAGCTCGATGCATCACATGAATTTGGTTCGATTGTGGGGATATTGTTCCGAGGGAAAACAGAGGTTGATTAGTGTTCTTAACTTAAGATCTGTTCTTTGGTTTATTGCTTTGTTGATGCAATGATGGAAGGTTCATTTTGATGTGTGTAGGCTTCTGGTGTACGAGTTTATGAAGAATGGATCGTTGGATAAGTGGATATTTCCATCGTTCAGTAGCGGAGAGAGCTGCAGTAGGATTCTGGATTGGGAGACGAGGTTTGATGTGGCAGTCGGGACGGCGCAGGGGATAGCGTACTTCCACGAGCAATGTCGGGACAGGATAATACACTGCGACATCAAGCCGGAGAACATACTGCTGGATGAGAACTTTTGCCCGAAGGTGTCGGACTTCGGGCTGGCGAAGATGATGGGGAGGGAGGCGTCGCGGGTGGTGACGATGATACGGGGGACGAGGGGGTACCTGGCGCCGGAGTGGGTGAGCAATCGCCCCATCACGGTGAAGGCAGATGTTTATAGCTATGGGATGCTTTTGTTGGAGATAATTGGTGGGAGGAGGAACTTGGATATGAGCTTCGATGCAGAGGATTTCTTCTACCCTGGCTGGGCTTTCAAGGTACATATATTGTTACTTCACTCTGTCTCGTTCAAAGCTTTCACTTTTCTTTCGACAAAGTAATTTAGAAAAATGTGTAAGTGATGAAAAGTGATAAAGATACACAATTTTCAAAAAGTTAATTCTTTTTCAAGAAAAGAAAAACTGAACGTTTTGAATAGAACGACCGGAAAGGGAAAACTGAATTATAGAAAATAATGATAATTTGATAAAATCTTAAGAGCAAAGAGAATATATTAGGTTAGTGCCATTGCTTCTTCATACTTTTTGCGCTCGTTTAAAGTTCAGACCATAAATTATAATTTTCCGGATTTTTTTTAAGGTTAGTGAATTTTATGTTCGATTTCCGAAGGAAATGAAGAACGGAAGGGCGGCCAAGGTCGTGGACAGACGGCTCGAAGGGGCGGTGGAGGAGGAGGAGGTGGTGAGGGCGCTGCAGGTGGCGTTCTGGTGCATACAGGACGAGATCGGGATGAGGCCGACGATGGGGGACGTGGTGAGGATGTTGGAAGGGACGGTGGAGATGAACATGCCGCCGATGCCGGCGGCGGTGCAGGAGTTGATAGAGGAAGGATTGGATAATGTGTACAAGGCCATGAAGAGAGAGTTCAATCACTTTAGTTCCTTCACCGTTACTACTCATCCTTCTTCTCATGCTACTTTTAGCAATTCCTCCATGTCACCTAGATAAAATCAACACTTCAATTTTTTCATTATTTATTTTTCTAGTCTCATTTGCCATTTTTTTAAATGCGAATCGGTTATTTCTCTCGTTCATGGCCTATTTATTTTCAAGAGTTTGGAGTGTGGATTGCGGGGAATTTTGTAGTTGAGATAGAAACAAGACTTTGACGTAGGCCCAACTTCCACTTTTGCAATATACTCTTCCCGTCGTCCTAGTTAAATCGTCACGACACGAGATTTTAGACGCATTGTAAAAAGTGTAAACAGACATATCAACTATTTTTACTTTAAAAAATAATAGTGAATTTGTGATATGCATTTTCCATCCATTTAATTTAGAGATAATAGTTAAAAATACCCACTTTTATAAAAACTAGTACTTCTATACCCACATTATAAGAAGTATAACTTCTATACCCATTTTGCCTTGAAATGTCTTAAATACCCTCCCACTTTTCTAATAAAACAAAATTGTATTGCCAACAACTAAAATTGAGAATTTATGTCGTGGGCCCCACCCGAAAATAAATACAAAATTGAATATTCCATCTACCCCACCCTCCTCTCTCTCTCTCACACACGATCCATTTGTCGTGTAAACTGAATTTACCCCTCCCCTCTCGCCGGAATTTTATTTACCGTCGCCGTCTCCGATGAGTAACCAAGACGAAGCCGGGCCCTCAAACCGAGCCCCACCACGCCGACGAGCCGCCTCCCGTCGTCGCCCGCAGCAGCAACCGCCGCAGCAGCAGCCGGCGGAGGAGCAGCCGGCGGAGCCCCCGGTTTACCGCGACCCCCCACCGCCGGTATGTCCTTGTCCTTTTCCTTATTGAATTACATTGAATGTAAAGATGCATGAAACATATTATGGTTTCGAACACATTGTTAATAATAAGCATGGAGCATGTTATGGTTTGAATCGAATTTTTTTTTTTTTGTAAAATTTTACTGTTATTGTTCATAGGTACACGATTGGATTTGGCATTCAATCGTGTAACACACGACATAAATCAAAGTTCAATCGTGTAAAGTCAAAATTGTTGACTTTTGAAATTGCTGACTTTACACGATTGAATTCAATTTTGACTTTTGATCGTGTGTACCACGACTAAATTGTGTAATTTATCGTGTATTTTGACTTTAATTGCTTGAAATTGTATTTTGAATTTGCCTATACACGATTAATTTCTTAATTTAGGGGTGAAATTCCGAAATTTTTTGTGTAAAGTCAACAATTTTGACTTTTCAGTCAAAATTGTTGACCTTACACGACTGAAATGGAGGCTCAATCGTGTATTACACGACTGAAATGCCAAATATGTCGTGTACTCTGCCGTGAGCAATTGCTGAAAATTAAAAAAAAAAAAATTGATTCGTTTTGTTTCTTCTCGATTTGCAGCCTAGGTTTCAATGGATGAGGGGCCGTATGCAAGGGTTTAGGGGGCAAATTAACCTCTACATACGGGATGACGTGATCCAGTCGATCCCGAGGGTGTTGCGTCGCGTAGGCGGGCGACGCTTGCTCGAACGATTCGAGGAAGGGCCGTTTCGATACCTCCTCGAAATTCGGAGGAGCGGGAGTGCGAACAACGCCCTCCACGAGCTTCTAGCCCGAGAGCTCGAGGATGCCTCGATTCCCGAGATGGAGAGGTGGTTCCACGTCGGGGGCCGGGACATACGCTTCCGTGCCCAAGAGTACGCCATTGTGACGGGGCTGCCTTTCGGGAGGTCGGCATTCAACCCTAATGGCCGGCACGAGCCTCCCACTAGGAGCCTCCTTCACACGAAGTACGGGGGCAAATCCCCTAAGATAAATCAGTTGAAGCATGACTTCAACGACGATACGACTGTACTGGGCACGGAGGACCAGTATCTGAGGGCGGCCAACCTACTCATGTACTATCTCATGTTGGCCGGCCACGACAACCCGACGATCCAGGACTGGGCATGGTACCTAGTGGAGTACGAGGAATCGTGGAATTCATTTCCTTGGGGGGCGTGGTCGTACCAGATCCTCCACTACCAGCTGAGTGTGATGAAGAAGGACCCCGGCCTCATAACGAACCCGCGGGGTGCCTATCACCTGTACGGGCCGGTCTGGGCCCTGAACATTTGGGCGTACGAGGCGATCCCCCGCATGGGGCAAGCATGCGGTCGATGGGATCGTCCGACACTATCCCCCCGCCTCAGGAGATGGGCCACGACCACGTCTTCGTGCGACTTCAGACATTTCCTCGACGATCCTCAGGTAATTGATTTATAGTACGTTTTTTTCTTGTTTAATATATTTCACGTTAAAATTCTGTAAATTTGAATTAGAAGTCAACCCTTTTAAAATCCAACCAATCGTGTAAGTCAACAATTTTGACTTTCACAGTCAAAATCGTTGACTTACACGACCAAATTGGATTTTGATCGTGTACATCACGGAAAAAATTAGAATTATGTCGTGTAAGTCAATGATTTTGACTGTGAAAGTCAAAATTGTTGACTTACACGACCAAATTGTAATATTTTTCGTGATATACACGATCAAATTCCATTATTGTCGTGTAAGTCAACGATTTTGACTGTAAAAGTCAAAATCGTTGACTTTACACGACTGAAATTGAAATCCAATCGTGTTATACACGACTGAATCACAGTTTCAGTCGTGTAGTTGGCCGAGGGTTTAGGGTGAAATTTTTTAATATATATATATATATATTGATTCCTAACACCTCTTGTTTTTTTTTTTTTTTTTTTTCCGTTGTAGCTCGAGGTTCGTACGACACTGGAGGCGGATGATTACGATGTTCTCGAGTATGCATTCCATAGTCTCGACAGCACCGAGCCGTTGGGCGTGGCCTTTGTTCCCTCTAAGCGCCACGAACAAACCAATCTCCCGCCCGAGCAAAGGGTGTCGAAGGCGAAGCGGGAGATGGCGAGGGCCGTGGAGAAGCTCAAATGCAGGGACGCTTCTCAGGCAGTGGCCCCTCGTCGTCGTGCTCCACGAGCTGAGCGAGCTCATTCCGACGGCGGGATCGAGATGCCGAGGCCGAGGGCTGAGAGGAGGCCCGAATCATGGGCCTCGAAGAGGCCTCGGAGCGAGCACGCTGACCCCCGGCCCTCCGGCTTGATCTGCTGCGCACACGGAGATCCGTGCGAGCGCGGTCCCCTCGGTGACGACTTCTTGGACCGTTTCGGGGACCGTTTGGTGTCCCGATGGGAGCAGGATCGCTCAGGGACCGGATTTCTGGGTCGCCTTGCTAGAGCTATTGCCGGGGAGCTGAAGAAGTTCGTGGGGAAGAGTCTGAGCCGCAGCCGTTCTTCCTCCGGGGACGAGGGACAGTCCCGTGTAGGTGAGCAGCCGTTTGCGGGGCTCAGGGATCTCCACGTCGGTGAGCACTCGCTTGGGGGGGGAAGGGATATCCCGATCGAGACGGCTGATGATATTCACACCGTACACCGTGCCGAGAGTCAGAGACGGTCGCACGAACGGCACTCCGTGAGCCGCGCCCCCTCCCAAGGCTCCCATCACTCTCAGTTGAGTGCTTTTGTTGACGAGATAGATCATATGGCAGCGAGCTCAGATGAGGAAGTCACTCGTGCCTCGACGAGGGAGACGACGAGGGAGACACGCCCCTCAAAAGCTCTACGATCTCCCTACGTTGTAGAGCGTCCCAAAAAGCGACCCTCTACCCATTATCAGAGGTTTAGGGAATCGGGACAGTCCCACGTGGAGATGAGCGGGACCGGGTTCTACCTTACACATGAGGTCTTCTCCACGATCGAGGACATTACGCAGTGCCTCTCAGCCCAGGTAATTTTATTACATGTTTCGTTATGTTACTTTTACAGTTGATTTTGTTCTTTGTTCTAATTAGGGTACTAATAAGATTATTTTGAAATGAATACAGGAGATAGACCTGTACACGGTCTACTGGCAACATAGACTCCAACACCGTCTTCTCAGTGGAGTTACCGCCAAGCACCACATAGTTCTGCCCCTTACGTTTTACGTAAGTTCCTTTTCTCGTTTTCCGTTTTCATTTGTTTCAATTTCAATTTGATAAAAAAACTAATAAAAACAATGTTTCAATTTCAAATAAAAAAAGACACAACTCCGAGAAGAGTACTTGAAGTTTCACCAAGACGACCCGACATGGGGGTTGGAAAACGAGTCGTTGAAGTACACGAAATGGGAGATCCCCGACGATTTCATCAACGGCTGGAAGGGGATTAACACGTACCGACCGTGGATCACCGGCCGATATGTAAGTTTTTAATATCCTATATTGATTATATCGAATTTAATTATTAGTATTGCTAAATCGTGTGCTTTTTTTTTAGTTTATCGTCATTTGCCATGTCTCCTCCTCCCATTGGATCACCTGTCGGGTGAACGTTGCTTGTTGGTGTATCGAGGTGTACGACTCGCACTATTACCTGTACGAGGGTGATAAAAACCCGACACTCAGGCAATCACGTATCATCCAATGCTTACCCTTGTCCCGCCTCTTCTCACGCCTCTTGGAGTCAAATCTATTTTACTTCACGCGTATCAACTCAGATGTGCCCAACTTAGGGACACGATTCATGGACATACAGTTCGCCCCTCCGGAGTATCAATTCACTCAAGGAGACTCCGTGAGTTGTGGCGTGTACGCGTGCATGTATTTGGACTTGCTCCTTGGGACCACTCAGCTATACCAGGGCGACGAGAAAATGGTCATGGCAAGATATCGAAAGAAGATGGCGAAGCGCATTTTCATGATTTCGAGGGGATGGAGGGATTGGTGAACAAATGTATATTTTTTTCGAATATTGATTGATATTGAATTCTGATTTAGATTTTGTAAATTGTTGAATTCGAATGACGTTTCTTGTTAATTAGATTTGTTTGAAATTGATTTTGTTCGAACGATGTTGATTTTGGTCGTTACAGGTGATGAATTGAAAAATATCAAATGGGGGAAAAATTGTTTTTTTTGGCCATTTTTTTCTAACCCTTCGGCTGGGTACACGGTTGAATGAGCAATTCAACCGTGTACTCAAGAACCTCAGCCGTGTACCCTAAGTCGTGTACTTAAGAACCCCCTATTTTTTTTTTTTTTTTTTTTTTTTTTTTTTTTGATTTTTCAATTCGTGGGACTCAATTGAGTTGGAATCACTGTTACTTTCATACATTGTGCAATCTTATGATTCGATCACGTTACGTGAATTACAAGTTTGTAAGAACATTACGTTCGTAAGTTAGTTCTAGATCAAACGTAACCTTAGTAGTTAGACTATATAAGTGACACTCACTCTACACTTCATACTTACATAACATATCCTTCAATTCAATTGATTTTTGGCTTAATTATGACATAACTTACGTTATTACACGTTTACAAAACTTAATAGACTCGAGATACACGAGAAAATCAAATGAAACACGAGAATTTTAGGAATTTTGGCTTAATTTTGACTTTTTAGGCTTAATTTTGACTTCTCACGACAAGGGTACACGCTATTTTTCATTTTAAATCGTGTAGAGTCAACATTCGTGTAGAGGGCATTGACTTTTATTTAATTTTGACTTTGTTGACCTTACACGGTTGAATTGGATTTCCAATCGTGTATACACGATTGAAAACATCATTCAATCGTGTAAAGTCAATGACAATTTTGACTTTTTTTTTTTTTTGACTTCACACGATTAATAGGATAATTTGACCGAGTATACATGATTAAATCAAGTATATTGTCGTGTACTTGGCCGAAGGTATCCATTTTATAACACAAAAAAACACAAATTTTCACCAAATGATCAAATCAAACACAATCTGATAAGATTACATCCAATAACATTCTTAAACATCCAAAAACGTTCATTAAGATCCAAAAAACGTCAATTTGTACAAAATAGAAATAAAAATATAATCAAGCATCGGTATCGTACGGACATCGAGGCCTAGTATGCTCCTCGCTCTTGCAAATGCTACATTTTTTCTTACCTCTTGGACGTCGAGGGGGAGCGTTTAGATCAACTCCGCAAATGGGAAGCGAGGCTTGGCAACTCCGTCGCTTGTGCCCGTATTGTCCGCATCTTGAACACCTTTGCCGGTTCGTAGAGGATTCTCCTTCAACGGCTGATCGAGCTCTTGCCATCGATGGTCGCCCGGCTTGCCTAGGTACAAGAGGGGGTAGCACCCTCCATCGTGAAATGAATTCGGGAACACTCCACGTCTCGGGATGAGGAACCGGTTGAATTTGAGGAGAATACGTAGCAACTAACGTGGATTGCCTGAAATAATGGCTCACGTAGTCAGTTGCCCGCCCACCGGAGTGCCTGTAACAACATACAATACAAAAACGTTTAGAAATCCAATTGAAATACGACAAGCATGAAACTAAAATAAAACGAGAAGTAGCCGTACCTTATCGCCGCACAAGCGTGTCGACAAGGGATGCCGTCTAACTCAAACTCACGGCATTCGCAAGTCGAGTTTTGGAGATCGACCAGGTAAGTCTGCTTTTCACCTTCGACTCTCCAAAGGGTGGGCGTAGGCGTTCCTCTGACGGAATAGCGACGGCCCCATTCCGACGATGCCGACATCTTCGTATAGGCCTTCTCGGTGAGTTCATGTTGGCGAGCTAGGGCACTAGTCCGATGTTCGTCGAACCACTTCTCGACGACTATCCGATACACCTCGATCATGGCACAAATCGGGAGTCTCCGAGCCCACAACAACCGAGCATTCATGGTCTCGGCGGGATTCGAAGTCATGAAGCTCGTACGTCGGACGGGACACTTGCACCTCGCCCACCTCGGCAGGCCAATGTCGCTCAACCTCCTGTAGATCCCGCCTCCCTCCCTGCTTAGGTCCCTCAGATTCCCCCAATATTCATCGAATTGGGAATCTCGATAGACATAGGCTGCAGACTCGAATATAGCCCCCGCATGCCTCCCGTACCTAACGAAATTTCTCTGGAGGTGAACGAAGCAGAGGCCGTGAGCAGCGTGCGGAAAGACGGAGTCGATCGCATTTGCGATGCTCACGTGCTGATCGGATACGATCAACAAGTCCGAGGGCGCCCCGAAACTCTCTCGGACTTTGGCCAAGAACCACGTCCAAGATTCGTCGTTCTCTATGGGACCGAATCCAATGGCAAGGGGGAACACTTGCTCGTTCCCATCTTTCGTCACCGCCACAAAGAGCGTCCCCTTATTCTTCCCCTTCAAGTGCGCCCCGTCTACTACGATCACGGGGCGTAGCAAACCATTTCCCCACGCCTCGATGGACGGACCAAAGGCGAGGTAGAAGTAGGTCAGACGGTGGGTGACGTGGGAGGTGTGGATGTCGTACTGGGTGCCCGGATTCATCTCCTTCAAAAGGTAGAGGTAAGAAGGGAGCCTCTGATAAGACTCGTCGAAGGCACCGTACGTCATCTCTATAGCGACGTTCCTCGCACGGAGAGCGAACGGGTAGTCAATCTGAATACCGTACTCACTCTGTAGCTCGTCCACCATCTCCTTTGGCTTCAACACTGCGCCCTCGGTGATCAATCGACGAGCGTAGAATGCTCCTAATACCATGGCCGGCACCTGTCGTTTGTTGTTCGAATTTAAATCAACTAGACACGTGTGATCGGCCACGTACTTGTTGATCTTCCAAATCCCGCCTTTCTGCGTTGCATTCAACTTGAACTCGCAATCCTTCCCCGAAGTGCACCTAAAACCCACACGGCCTTTGTCGGAACGAGGGATACAATACTCCTTCCGGAGATCCATGTGCAGCAATCCGACGGCTATATGCAAGTCATCCTTCTTCTTGAAGTATCCGTGCTTTCGCAACTGACCCAAGGCCGGTACCACGTCGGGATCGATCCATCCTAAAGGGAGCGCGGTGTCTAGATCGACATGCGGTATCAACCAATGTCGACCCGCCTCCTCGTTAGCGCGAGCACGAGCTTCGTCGTCACGGGGCTCTTGGTTTTGTGAGTGCATGCTACGAAGCCCGATAACCCTATCAATATGGCCGGGCTCGCGGATCCATGCTCCGAATTCAGCCGTTAGGCTCTCAAGTAATTGGGATCGTTCCTCCACATTCCTTGCTTCCTCGCCCTCGGACTCGAGAGACTCTTCTTCCGACTCCGGCTCTTCTTCGTCGCGTACTTCGGATTCAAATGCATTCGATCTCGGGATCGACTCCTCTTCGACGGTATAGTTCTGAAAAATCGTCGATCGTTGGGTAGTATGGGCTGCCCGATTTGCTCTACTAATGACGTAGATCGTCGACATCTCCCTTCTCGCGATGCACATTCTAAGCAAATCCCCGGTGCTCTTTAAAACGGCCTTCACCATCTCCCGCTCGTTGAGGTTCGTCAAGTGGAATAGCAAGTGCTCCGATTCATCACCCAAGTAAAGTTGAACGTCTCGCAATACGTTTTCATAGCTCAAACTCGCTATGGGATAAGTGACGAGAAAAGAGTCTCCTCCTACGTACGATATTCCCTCCCAACGACCGCTATGACGGATATGAATTCTCTGATCACCCATCTCCATCTGTACCAAAAAAAAAAAAAAAAATTAATAATCTGAAAATTTTTTGTTCTTCAGTACACGGTTGAAAAGTTAATTCAACCGTGTATACACGGTTAAATTACACAATTTGTCGTGTAAAGTCAACAATTTTGACTTTCAATAGTTGACTTTGTTGACTTTACACGACAAAAACATACAATATACCGTGTATACACGGTTGTTTTGGACACAATATCGTGTACTTAAGAACAATACTTTTTTATAATTTTTTTGGAATATTACTAACAATAAATATACAAAATCATATATTACCTTGGTATTTTGTCTCGAATAAACCACTTGAATCTCTTCCGAAATTTCCAGAAATTCGAGAATGCGTACAAATCTACAAATTTTCACTCTCAATAATTAGGTAGTGTAATGTTGTGATACAATTACGTCTATGCTATTGTTTTGTTCACTTTTTCTGATTTTTAATCAATGCTAACCGCCTACCATATTCTATTTTTACTGAATATGCAGATTTGGTTGTTGTAGTTAATTAATGCAATTTTTTTTTTTTTTTTTTTTTTTTTTTTTTTTTTTATTTCCACGTTAAATTGAATTTTGTTTATGGAATTGGTTCACGACTACAATTGAATCGTGAGAGGGAGAGGGAGAAATCAATCGTGAGAGGGAGGGCCCCGCAATCCAATTGATTTTAATTGATTTTTTGGTTTTATTAGACAAGTGGGACCCAATTACTAAGGGTATTTATGTCTTTTAACTACAAAATGGGTATAGAAGTTATACTTCTTATATGATGGGTATAGAAGTATTAGTTTTTATAAAAGTGAGTATTTTTAAAGTTGACCCTTTAATTTATTACAAAATCAATACTGACTAACCTTAATCATACTTTTACACTGAAATTGAATACAAAAGGTGAGTAAAAATAAAGAAAATTGATTTTTTTAAAATCAAAAAATAGTATATCATGAGAAGACTCAAACTCGAGACTTTATCCTTAAACTTAACATCCAACTAAATTAACACTTGTATAACAAGGGAAATTGATTTTGTTACATAACTAAGAAATCCATATTTTTAATAGATAGTTAAAATCTTGAAAATGAGAAAAGTTTCAAAACCTTTTCCTAAATAAATACCCCTTTTGTTTATTGTGAAATAGTCATATTTCCATTTGGACGCTTGTTATTCAAAATGGTCAGTTTTCTATTTTCGTTTAACAATTCTATGTACGCATCCCATTAACCCTTTAATACACTAACTTTATACGTTAAATCTCCATTTTAAATACGTGGACCACCACTATTGTATAACAAATCTCAATTTTCTTAATACGTGTGTCCAAAACAAAGTGGTCGTTTCAAAAGATACTAAAGGGGTACCAAATAAGTAAATTATTACAAAAATCCAACTACATTTACGCATTATTATGGATTCATTACAATAGTCGTTTGATTTCTTCATTTCCAAATATTTAGCAATAAATAATCACACAGAATTTCCCCAGAAAAAAGAAATTTCCAAAAATCCAAAAAAAAAGGAGCTGAAAATTTTGCATACATAACAAAATCATAGATTCTGCACAAAACTCGATCCAAATTCCCGATTGTAGCGACCTAGAGAGAGAGGGGGGGATGGAGAGGATGAAATACGCGGAGGAATTAGTGCGAGAATTTCTCGTATTCAGAGGCTTCACCAGCACTCTGCAGGCCTTCGAGAAGGAGCTAGCTACTGATATCGGCAGACGATTCGAAGTCGACAAGATTTTAGACCTAATTTTCTCCGTTTACATCCCCAAGTTCGAGGCGGAGAAGTTGATCGGTCTCCTCACCTTTTTCCGAAACTGTTTCTCGTTTGCCGATTCCAATCTCACCGATGTTATTTCCAAATTGAACCAGTCGATTCTGCATTACTACGTCGTTTACGCCTTGAAATGCGGGAGGAAGGACAAGGTGCTGGATTTTTTTGCAGATTTTGGGAATGATTTGATGCGGAGGGATGCGAGCTGGAGTTCCTGGTTCGGTGAGTTCGTGCGAATTTTGATGAAATTTTTGCGAGGAAAAGGAAATGATTTGATTCTATGGATTTTTGGTCGTTTGCAGCGGTCCCGTATTTGCAGAATCCGCATTTGGATCCGCAGTTTCGCGTGTACTTCTCGGAGGAGTGGTTTCGAGCGTTGGACCTTGCTCTTAGGAATTTCTTGAGCGAAATGCTCAATGGTACCCATATCCTTAATGAAGATTCAATGCAGCTTATACTTCATGAGTTTTCAGTAATATTTGAGCTTTATTCTATCCTTTATGAGGAGTAGTTGAAACACGATTCTTGTAATACTTTTCAAGCTGAGAATTGTTGCTTGGGTCACAAATTTCTGATTCATTGGTGAGTTGGATTGGGATAACGAATGTGGCAATGCATTGTTGAACTGAGTTTTCTAGCTTGAAAGTTAAGACGAAATACGAGTTTGGATAGCGATTAAGTTTGTGAAGAACCGGAAGCACTAAGCACAAAGGTCATGTAAAAGGTCTTATAGGTCATATAGTGTGAATAATTGGTTTATATACATGCTGCGAATAATAAATGTACCAGCTTTCCTTCTGTTTCACTGCAATCTGAGGCTCTGAGTAGTTGTCTTTGTCAATGCAAGTTATTTCTTATGTTCCTTTTCTCCTTTCTCTTCTTTTCCTTTTCATCTATTTGAGGAACAAATTATTTAGACTGTTGTTTTTTTACTACCAATGAGTGATGGAAAAACAACTTCCCTGGATTTCCAGAAGATGATATTAGAAAGTTTCCTTAGCTTATTCACGTACCCCTGCCTTACTTAAGATCAGTGCTGAAAGGGAGACCTTGAACCGTCTGAAACAAGAGGTAAAGGAACTTTCTCATAAGTTATCTCAAGCTCAGACGTTGTTGGAGGAAACAGAGGCACAATTACGCGTGTCAAGGAGGTTAGTTATTTATGATTGCCGCAAAATTCTGTATACCTTAGGTAAGGGGAACCTTGTCTTATATGTACCACAAAGTGAAGCTTTCTACTTTGTTTTGTTTTGTCTCGTTCATTTCAGCAATGAAGCAGCTAGAGTTCCACACAGTACAAGTTATGAAACTCATGTGAGTCCTTTGTAACAAACTAAAGTAAAGATGGACATTTCTTATTGGATGAATGCTCAAGCAACTAGAATAATGTTTTCTCAGGCAAGTTTTAAAGATCATGCTGATGACAATAGGAGTGATGATATTGGCCAAGGTTTCAGAGAAGACTCTGTTGAAGGTTGGCCACTACCTGAGTTGTCCGTGATTTTAACTCATAATGTCGCTTCTTTGATCACGTGGGAGGGGATAAAGCAAATATATTTTATACTATATGCATATTATGAGCAAAACATGAGTTTATCTAAACATGGTATGCCCATTAATTCAGATAGTAATATGTTTCCTGTGACAGGCAGTAGTTCTGATGTGCAAAGTGAAGAAGATTTTCCTGAAGTGAAAACAGTGTTTCAGGTTATTTCTATCGACAGTTGAATCACTAGTTGTCATAAATTTTGACCTCTAAATGAACCTTTTGTTTATCTCCATATGGATGTCCTTGTTCTGTAGGATACATTCCTGGGCCACACAAGTCCAATCAGTTGTAGCCGCTTTTCTGCTTCTGGTGACAATATTGCGAGTGCTTCTGTTGATGGAACAGTCAGGTATATTTTTTCAAGTGACAGTGCTATTAACAAAGATGTACAGATCTCTAATAAAACCAATTAATGATAAATTTAATGGCAGAGCGAAAGTGCAGAAAACTGCCACAAGCTGTCGATTGTCTTTCTTTTTTAATTTAGCACCAGGCCTTGTTTAGTATAATAACAGGGCGGTAAAGGATAGTGAAATGCAATTTATTTAACAGAGCAATTAAAAGTTTCCTTGAGAGTGTTTGGTACGGCCTTGGTAATTTTTTGTCATGTTTCAAGGTTTTACAAGCATTTTGTTTATATCTTAAGTCTCCTAACATATTTGTCCTATATCTTCATGTGCCGTGGTAAAGGATATGGACCTATGAGTCATCAGCGTCAACATCTAGAAATGCAACCATTTATTGTGGAGCCGAGATCATGTCTCTTGAGTGGGATTGTAAGTCTGATCGTTTGGTAAGTTGTATGTGGTTTTATATTTTTATTTTAATTGAATTTTCTTTTGCCATAATTAGTGAAATATTTACCATATAATGAAAAGTGGGCATTTGATCTTATTTTATTGTCTGTTTGACTCAAGCTACTGATAGGCACTTCTGATGGAGGCATAAAAGCATGGAATGTAGATGCTAAACGAGTTGTTTGTGATCTAAGCTCTACTGAAACATATCCAAGGTTCACTTCTCTGTCCTTAAGTTCATTTATCTGTAGCCCTGTGGCAGTTATATTTTTTTTGCTTTTTGCCTTTCCTAGCATCATAACGAGAAACAAGATATTTATGCTATTGTACTTTTTTGTCCTTCAGCATTTTGGACCTGAAATGCAGTCCTGTTGAGCCTGTTTTTGTTTCCGCGGCAGCATCGAGGAGGTATTTCTGAACTGACCATAACATTATCTTTAGGTCCTCGACATGCAATCTCTTTCTGAAATATGATAGGTTTTTGCTTCAAAATTGTTACAGAGAAAGAACTAAAAGAATCCGTAAACCATAGCATCCAATACCCTGTAGCACACTCATGAAAATATCTGTAGCCATGGTCACATTGTTTTAGGATGCAATTTATATTTTAACTCCGATAGTTGTCTATCTACTCTTGAAGATGCTTTTACGATGTAAGAACTGTGATCTCCCTGTAATTTTGGGAAAAGTGAAACTGGCTATTTAAGATTCTGTCTCCCTCTCTAAAAAACTGCAGATAAAGTCCATGCCCTTATGATGAATTTGGTCCGCTCTATGAGCAAATATATTTATCATCTTTGCAGGCAAGGTTCTGGTTATTTTGATTGCTTGGGGTTTGCCTCATTGACAGTATGGAATATGAGGACATGGAAAGCTGTGGTATGTAATTTCTCATGAAAATTGTATGTTGATGCTCGTACCTGTCCCTTCTGAATAAAGAATCACGAGTCCTCACTTCTCACAACTTTTCTTGAAGGCAGTCCTTCCTCTAGGAAAAGATCCACCAGCAATCACCTCTTTGAGCTTCAATCACAACGGGAAACTTTTGGCAGCTGCTGCAACTGACGGATTGATTCATATGTTTGGTATCCTTACACCGGATCCTCTTAAAATGCCACTTATTGGCATGTAATAATACGAGTTTATAGCATATTAGCATTTAACAAATGCATACCTTAACTCTGGAAAGATATGGCTGCTGGCCAACAAGTTACTGGATGGCCGGCTCACGATTGTGCAATTAGCTCAATTCTTTTTGGACCCGATGAGACCAGTATATTTAGCTTGGGAACTGATGGAAATGCAAGTACCCATAAATCCATGATTATTGTTTTGTTTCATATTACAACTATTTACTATATTATTGTATGTAGTTCCCTTCAAATGAACAGATAGTGTATTGCTCTACTAAATATTAGGAATCTAACCTAAATATAAGTCATTTCAGATATTCGAGTGGAGCCTGCACAATCAAGGCAAAGTACTTTGGTCAAGAAATTGCAGCAGGTGAAGTGCTATTATTTGTGTTCTTGCGATAGATTTTAGCATCTCTGTTCTTGGGTCACTATTTACTCAAGAAAACAATTTTCAAATTAGTATCATGAATTAGGTTTTGCAACCCTGAAAATTCTTCTCAATGGAGAGGCAAAATGGCTTTAGATGCTGAGGGGAGGAGACTTCTGGTGACATCCAGTTCACAGATAGCACCAATGTATCAGGTAAGCAAGTTAGTAGTCTCCACTTTCCTATCCTCGTCTTAACGATTTTGAGTAACATTAGATATGTGATCTTCGTTTGCTGTGGGCAGGTCCGTGGTCGTAAGACTGGCATGAGAACCCTTGCTCACAGTGAATCAGTCACAACAGTAGATTGGCATCCGCACTTGTCCATCTTCTTGACTGGCTCAGCCGATCACTCTGTCAAGGTCGCATCTATAACATGACACTTGCTATCTTGGTAGCCGTTATTCCTGAACCCACATTCATTTTTTCTTCGTTTTCCCTCTTCTTTGGGTGGGGGGTGTTGTATTTTGGGGCATAAGTAGAGATGTTACTGGTGTTGTACTAGTATCTGAGAATGTTGCGTTAACATAGTTAATTTAGTGATTTTCAAGTAGAGTTGGAGTAGAGGATATCGAAGGTTGCGTAGTGCTTAGTAAAACATCTATATCAATGGAAAACCACATGATTTTTTGTTAGATTTGTTCAATTTTGCTCCTTTGCTAAGCTTTCTAAACCCAAATGTTACATTTTCTGTTTCTTTTATGTGTTTTCCGAAAGATGAAACGTAGTAGAAACTGTGCAGACGACGGATGGAAGTCGAAAGGTAAAATAGCTGCCACAGAGGCATAACCATTTTCTTTCAAAAAAAAAAAAAAAAAAAAAAAAAAAAAAAAAACTGAAAAAGGAGGCTCTTTCCTCGAAACAAAATGGAAAAAGAAAGGCTCTGCATTTCAAGTTCCACCTCTATTACACATTGACATTAGCTATGCACAGTATACAGACAACAGTCCGCTAGAATAGTTATTCCTCATCATCCTCGAAGTCCATCACCATCCTCCGTTGCCTTCTCGATGCACCATCCTCCTGCAAGACGTTTATAGGCTCCGTGTCCTCATCAAAATCTGCTAGCTCATCGTCTAGAAGGTGATCGGAAGTCTCAGCTACCATATCAGACTTTGAATCCAGTATGTTTCCATCTCCAATTGTTTCAGTTTCCATGTCACTTGAATCGTGGGGAGCTTCAACATCAGTTTCGGGGGAACTCGTCTGCTTGGATTGCACCAATTCATCCATGGAACTGAAGAGCATAGCAGGCAAGATTGAAATTTCAGTTAAGGAACTAACAAAAAGAATAATGATCTTGAGCCGATAGGCAAAACAAACGCTTGGTAAAACCAAGACTTGAGCCAGTTCTGTCTAAATACCTTTCTGGAACTTGGGGTTCACTGCCAGCAAATTCAGTTTCGAACAAATTCTTCCCTAACGCATCAGCCAGAACCACATCGTCATCATTATCACTTCTGCGTGACTTTTTCTTTGATTTCCTGTGACATACAGAGTATCTTAGCAATATATAGAGGATAATCAGAACAGAAAGAAGCTCTGCATGGTTATAAGCAGCTTTTCTTTATGGCGACTGTATCAGTATGTGGTTTTGATCTGATTTACAATGAACCAAATGAAGCTATTATATAAGTCAAATTAATTGAAGAGGGAAATACAGCCCTTTCTTAAATACCCCATTGATCTTAGAATGAGCAGAACTATATAAAGCCTGGGAGATAATAACAGGCCACTGCACTGTAATTTAAGCAAGAACGAGAAAGAAACTAGGAGATTTATTATCGTGAAATAAATCGTATCCGTAGATATGCATACCCACAAGTGAACTATGGTAGGAGGAGCAAAAAATATGTTCTTTTGATGGCTTACAAGGAGATCCTGATATATTTCCTTTTCCCAAGCTTGTTATCGTGCCTAATATGGCAAAACTATGCATACTAATGCATCCTATGTATTTATTTTCCTAATGCTACAAATACCACCAATTAACACAAGATAATCCATTGTGTGTGTAGCATCTCTCTGTGTGTGTGTGTGTGTGTGTGTGTGTGAGAGAGAGAGAGAGAGAGAGAGAGAGAGAGAGAAGGATGACATACGCCAGTAAAGAGCTGAGTAAATCATCATCATCAGAGTCAGCTTCACGCAATTTTTGTGCTTTCTTCTTCTTGTTCTTATCAGACTGACTCCCATTTCGCTTCCTAAAAGGCAGAAAACGGAAGGTACTATATATTCTCACACTTGAACAGGTAATTATGACATTTTTCCACGGGAAAGAAAAGTATCCACATGAACATTGTAATCAGTTATTAGGGTGCATGAGATGCGAAATGCTGCAGATGACAGTGCCAGATCAGGCAAACATTAAGAATCTCCATCGCTAACAATGTTAATTATTATGGAAGTTCACTAACATGTAACTAAGTTTGTAGCATAAGGGAGTTGAAATTTTGAAATTTGTTTTCCTCTATTAAATTACCTTGTTTTTTAAAAAAAGCAGATCCCAGTTACTTCATACTTGGCAAATAAACAATTGTTAGTCATTTATGTTTCCTGAACTCTATAACTGTATAGAGATTGAAGAATGTCAACGTTGGAACACCATGTAATAATCCTTCAAATCAAACTGCCAAATTTGAGGCACTTGTTTGAAACGATATTAGATAGTGGCTTTAGGGTTAGAGACATGCACTAATTAACAATAATAGCTTAACGAATGTAGATTCACTTAAGATGCAAGACTTGCAGGGAATTGAAGTTACCTAATTCTCAGAGATGATAATGTTTCACTATCAGAGTTGCCTGCACCTTCTGAAGGAAATTCACTTATAATCTCATTTCTCAAATGCAAGCTGGTCTCAGGCTTCTTCTTTTTTGGCTTAACAAAGCTTAAGCCAAGCTGCTTAAGTTTTCTAGTAACCTGATTAGCAGTAATACTGCCGCCACTATCAAGTGCATTGGCAATCATGTGGCTGCACCTCTTTTGATCTTTGAACCTTCAAAAAGTAACACACATCAACAAAAGATGCTAATTATTTGAATAGAAGTTCATACAAGTAAACTATGATTGACATAGTTTGCAAGCTCTTACTGTTCGAACAAATCTTTAATCTGCTGCTCCTGACTAGGACTAAATGCGTCTACTCTTTTTCTGGATTGCCTGACAAGAAGAAAAAGGGCTATAAATCTACTTGCACGAAGCGAGATAGAGAGAGTTAGCTTGTTATCAAACATCACGTTGCCACAATTCCAAACTATGTGATAAATCAGGCCCGAATTCTGAAGCATGCCAATGAATCTAGCTATAAAGACATAGACCATTCATATTCAAGCCATAGACTTACTGTGTTCTCCTTAAGGGTGAACTTTTCTTTCCAGAATTCAAATCAGAGGCATCAGAGCTCTGCTTCTTTGCTTTAGCTGGTACTCCAAGCTGCCTCAACAACTTGGAAAGTTGTTGTTTAGGCATATTTTCATCTAGATCAAGCTCTAAAGTAATGAGCTTTCTACAGTCTGGGTTGTCCTTATACCTGACATACCAAGATTTTGAGTAAATTATTCCAATTTGGAATGTCAAAGCATTATAACAGTCTCAAAATAGGCAACATAAACAACTAGTGTTCCATAAAATACACTCCATTGATTTTTAAAGCTCTGTCCATAAAATACTAGTTCTCCTAATGGTTTTGTCAAATATAACCAAATTTAGAAAGAACTAACTTCTCAAAGAGACCCTTAAGCTTTTCACTCATTTCATCACTCAGCACAAGGCCATTTCCTCTCCTTGATAGTCCATCAGATTCCTCTTTAGCGCCCTCCCTGAATCAGAGAAGTAACAGATAAAGTGAGGAAAATAACTAAAAAAACAGAAGAGAGCCAATAATGGCCATACCTGTCGGATGTCACACTCTCTTCATTCACGTTGTTCAGACCTGATGAGTCAGTCCCATCATCTTCTGTTGGATTTTGCCTGAACTTCTCTAAGTTGGCTTTAAGAGGATCATCTCCCCTGTACACCATTCAACAAAGAATAATTTTAACATCTTAACAGAAACTCATGCGAGTCGTTATGCATAACATGTACCAATAATCCAAAATAATATATTTTGGAGCTAGCTGTCAGTCTGATCAAAATGACAACCTACTCTAATAAGTTACTGGATCCAATTCGATAGCAGCAAGAAGAAATATGAACTAAAATTGAAGATATCTTACGCTTGGAAGTCGTGGCCGGATGCTTCATAATCATCATCGCCTAGGGCATCAGCTAAACTCCTACGAACCCATTTTTGATCTTTAATGAAGCCATTTCCTCCATTTTTGGTGCTGTTTCTGCCTTCCCCGGCTTGACTTCTTAATCCGTTTAGCTCATTAAGCATAGACCCACAATTTATAATATGACATTCTTTTCGTGTCTTCTGGAATAGAACTTCAACGAGAAGAAGGGGATAGCTCTTCATCTTCCGTAGCATTCTTCGTATCAAACTCGTCAAAAAGTTAACAACATTTTCATATTCTTTGCATGGCCGCAGTTTCTGCTCCTCCAGGATATCATAAAATATTGTGAGGAGTGGTAGCTGTTAAATTAATTGAGCTATTAGAGTGAGACACTTTCATATAAAACTCTCTTCCAAATGAATAGAGGCAAAGATTACAAAAGAATTGCCCAGATAGATACCTGGTATAACATAGGAGATAGTTCAAGATCATCACAAATTCGTCGAAGCACAGTTATGATATAATGGTTCGTCGCAATTGAATTGGTCTTATAGAACTTCAGCAACCAGCATAACTTCTGAATAATACTGTTGGAAGCAAGAGCTGACACCAAAGTAGATACCTTAAAATCAACTTCATCTGCCATTGCTGGCTGCTCATCAGAAGAATCATCAGTGTGATGACCATAATCATCAATATTATTTCTGTCATCCACCTCTACTTTGTTGCTTGTCAGATTGGCAGGATCCAAACCAGGTATATCAACCTTAATGGTATCCCTGATGCTTTCATCAGCCTCAGTGTCAAGCTCCTCATTTGCAAATGTCTCCTTTTCCATCATATTGACATCAATTGGTTCATCAACGCTAATGGTATTTCTAATGCTTTCATCAGCCTCAGGGTCAAGCTCCTCATTTGTTGATGTCTCCTTTTCCATCATATTGGCATCAATTGGTTCTTCACGGGTAGAGCTGCCCATCTGATCCTGGTTATTCGCATTATCCAGATTTGGTACACATTCATTATCTTTCTTGGTCTCTGCCTTCTTTTGTCTCTTTCTCAACTTTTTTGAGACCTTCATTCAAGAAAAGTGATGTCAATTTTGAATCTTAGGGCTTATGGGAAAGCTGGTGACATACTGTGTAAAAAACTAAAAAAGATGAACATTTGACCTTCAAAGGAATAATATGCTTGTTGCTTTCTCCAAACAACTTAGAGAATAGTCACCATATCATATATTTATTTCCAATTCACTTAGCTCAAAGAAGGGGATATAATTATGCTTCCAGAAATGTTTGCTATAGTGAAGACATGCCATAACTTGAAATGCAACATCAAACTGAATTAATACATGTAAGGTATATCATTTTACTCTCTAGATATTTTTTTTTTATTGCTCAATTGACCTTTATACAGAACATAAAATGAATCATTGGATTTAGTCAATGAAGAAAATTCCAGAAATTTACTATGATTTGAATCAAGTGGGGGAATACCTAGACATCAATTAAAAATGTCTAATTAAGATTGGGAAAATCGTTACCAATAAAACCTAACCACCTACAAGAAAGTCTATTCAAATTACTCAGCAGAAGAAAGTCCAGGGAATAAATTAGAAGGCTCGTAGCTGATAGATTCTGAATATTTGGGAATTCAATCAGAGTTTTTAAGGCAACTAATATGTGCAACTTAATGAACTGTAAACATGAAATTCAGTTATAGTAAACAAGTAGCTGAAAAAGATAACAACTTAATTGCAAATTAAATGTACCCTTAGAGTGCCCCGGGCTTGAAGGCTTTCCAGTAGTCGTAGAACCACATGCATAGTTTCCACCAAGTTGGCAAGATCACTAAAAATCATCGAAGCAGGATTAACAAGGAATTAAAGACAAAGTCTAATGTTTGTTCAGGAAGAAGAAAATGAATTGCTGAAGACTATTCATTCCGAGTTAAAGCATCGGCATGTAAAGAATTTATGTTGTGCATCTTATTTCCCTGATTAAATCTAAATCTCTGCCAATAATTGATATTTCACTATTTCAGCCTTGCTTATCAACTGAACCAAGTAATATTTGAACTGAAGAATCAAAGAAATTATACTTGGACTCTTTTACTGTACTTATAATCAATGAAATGGATTTTTAAAGTGAATGACAAAATAAACAGGTCAAACAAAAAAGTGGGAGCAGAAATACACTTGCCTCTAGCGTCAACTAGCAATAAAAAAAGTGTTTAATGAAACAAGAGTCATACCTTTTGGATTGTTTATGAGCGTTAAAGGATTTAATCAGATTCAAGAGAAACCGAGTCATCCCTTCCTCAGTTTGATCGTAGAATAACTTGTAGAGAAGAATGCGAGCTGTCTGAGGTTCCTTTGAATCTTCTCGGGACTGTTTTAATACCAAATCCAGCATGCGTATCTTCAAACGACATAATTGTATATGTCAGAAGCAGCAATAAAGAGCATACTTGTAGAAATGCCCTGTAGAAACTACGGAAAATTCTATAGGGCATAGATACAAGTACTTTCTTGAGGAAAGAATAGAACAGGGAATGGAAATCAGGAAACTAAGGCAGCATGAGAAGGGTATCATCAAAATAAGAAGGTGACTATGCTAAGGCTTAAGCTTGAAGATTAATTACCATAACTTTTGCAAGGGACCCTGCTGCTGAAAGAAACTTGTAGTCATTTGTTTGTTTCAAGCCTTCAAATGCATAACGCCATTTTGAAATGACCATTAGAAACATTGACTCGTTCAATGTTTCAGCAATTGGTCCGCATATACTACCCTTAAACAAAGTGTCATCATCAGGAGAAGTCGTTGAATCCCCATTTTCAACATCAGCAACAGGCTGTCAATGCACAGATTTAAGCTTCCAAACGTGAGGTAAGAACCAGAAATTTTACACAAGGAAAGTATGACACATGAATTTCATGAAATTTGTAAGGAATGTGGACTACTCTTTCTTGGAATCTCCTCATTAAACTGCGAAATGTTCTAATAATAGGTAATCAAATTTGCTTGGTGCATGTTATAAAACGGATTGCAAACTACTTATGATGGTATGTGGTATATCTCTACAAGATCATCCTGTTAAACTCTACACAATTATGACCATATTACCAGGGATTCCATTCAACTCAAGTAGATTAGGGTGAATCTTGGTTAAAGAATAATATATATTGAACACGTACACTATCGATGTGAATGGAATTTAGAGAATATCAGGTTTAGCCAGCTTGACAGGTTACAATGGGGCATTAACAAAGGTTTTTCTCATGATTAACTATCAAAAGCATGTTTTCATAAGTTGCGATGAAATATTCACAAATGTGTGTGTGTGTGTGCATAAACTCCTTTTCTGCAACTGCTTTTATCAGTACCAAATTGAAGCTTTTGACCTCTTAGACAGAATGCTTAGATAAAATATTATTTAAACCACAGAGAGTAAATGTAAACCATGTCGAGATCAGACATATCACTTGTGCTAATTGAATCTTACCTTTGAAGCTATACATTTATGATATTGATAAGTTGTGACAAACTCGGCAACCCTAAAAAACATGATAACATCCGTGCTCTGGATTTCAAGATGTTCTTTCTCAATATCTTCACGGATTGACTGCATTAGAACTGATAGAAGCAGAACATAGACGAGATTATACATCAAACAAAAAATTATAAAAGAAAAACTTGTAAAAATATAAATCTGATAGTACATGAAAAAGGTAGTACCGTTGTATCCTCCCGTCAGGAACTGGCTCATAAAACCATCTAGTAATTGCAGAATTTTATATTTTGTTGATGGCAGTTCTCTATGGTCCCATATCTCTCTTTTGGATGGACCACGGATAACTTTATGAGCTTTTAACAGAGCATCGCCAGAAGGAGAAGGGTTTCCCTTAAGAAGTGCTTTAGAGCCATCCTGTTTTAGATTTAAAGGTAAGCCCGAATAAGTAACATTAATTTGGTCAGAAATGTATAGTACTCATAAACAATTGTGTCATACCAAGGTAACCCGGGAATATGTTCCAGTAAACTGTGAGTAGCAACTTAGATTGTGAAACCTGGTAAGCTTTCTTTTCTCCTGTTCCTCTTTCATGATGGATTGAAGACTGCTAACTAAATGTTCTGAATTGTCTTCCACCTAATCAACATACCATAAGATGTATTTAGTGTCAAGCATGAACAATGAGAAATAAATTTATAATCTCGATAAAAAGAAAGCTTCATATCAACATACAATCTGAGGTTCACAAAGTTATCCTCAAATATTTCACTGTAAATCATTTTGGACTACCATATCTACAAAACTGACAAGCCACGGACCTCAGAGTTCTTCAAGTATGCTTTAGCAATTAACTCTGGATCTTGACCTTTAAATATGTGATAATAAGTTTCCAGCAAAAGCAAGTTATCTTGGCGAAGGTAGCCCTGAGAACCACCAGTGTGTTGCGAAAATACCAAAATCAAGTCCATAACATTCTCCTGGAACAATAGTTCTAAAAACCTGTCTCGAACAAATAGGAACTGAGTGGCTGATCCTGCAGCTTTCTGTTGAATTGATATATCTTGAATAGCAAGGAGATTCCGAAATAAAGTAAGGACCAGCTGAACCAGTTTCCAGTCATCCTCTGAAAAAGATTCACTAGGAAACACGAAGCAATTGTCAGGTTGGATTAGGTGCTGAAATTTAAAAACAGAATTGTCTATATCACGACTATTATGCATCGTAAGGACATAATATACTAGTCATTCTAACTATAACAATTAACAAGCAGTGATATCCTTCATCCTATTTTTAACTAATTTATCACAATCTATCCCTACCTTACACAAAGTACAAGAAACGATTTCACAACCAGTAGACATTTCACAAAAGATTGAAAAATGCATCTGTAAATTGTTCCCCAACCAGTAGAATATAAGCCCTAAACCGTGACAGTCTCCAGGCTCAAAGACACTAAGACTCCCATTTCCATGACAAATAGAAAGAAAAAATAAAATTGGATATTCATAATCTAATCCCCAAATCACCAAAAAGTAAATGAACTGTATAGGCGAGTGAAAACATTCCCATCAATGAGCACCACTAACCTTTCAAGATTTTCCAATGGGCTCTCGAGGAGGGACACTATAACTGGAATAATATCACTGAATGTAATAGATGACTTCAGTCCCCAAAGATACTCAATCTGCTGCAGTATATCAAGGGATGTTGGCTCGACCGGCATAGTAAGGAAAACCAGCACTTTCACTACATAAAAAAGGTAGCGAATCGTCACTATTTAATCAAGCATATGAGCACCTTACGCTCCTAAAATTCGAACTCAATTCATTCTACCTGCATTCAGCACCAAATTACGATCTTCCTGGAAGTACTCAATAATCGGTATCAAATCCTTCCCCACCGTATTCCATTTACAAACTTGCTTGAACACTTCCCTTTTCTCCGGATCATCGCGCCGTAGAAACCTTAACAGATCCTTCAGATTATCTGCCAAACATTTCAAGCAAAAACGAATTGAAAACATCTAAAATAAACACCACAAACGTCTTAATTTCTAATAAAGCAAAAAAGACAAATAAATCAACGAGAGGAAGAGGAAGTGGCGCACCTAAACAATGCTCTCCCTTGGCGTATCCAGTGCGCTTCCCATTGCCATCTTCTTCGACTATTCCTAGCCCAGCGCAGATGGTTGATAATCCATCCATATCCCCTGCTCGAAACCTCAGGTGACTTTTGGGGGAATTGATTTGTGTAAAATGTGTTTGGTGTTGTGAAAATTTCTGGGTTTTAGATTTAGGGATTTGAGTTCTTGACACGGTAGCGAGCGAGTAAAGTTTCCCGCCTTTTTTCTCACAAGAGTGGCGGGAGCGAGAGCTAATATATAAATGATTTTAATTACTTTCCCCCTCTTAATTATACAAATATAGTAGAAATAATTTATATGCATATAACAATGTTCACGTCTCATCTCACTTTATTAGTCACTTATGCTTAGATCGTCCGATTTAATAGTTTTATTTTACAATTACATATAAAATCTTGTGTCGAAATGAAACATGATTAATGAATTGAGACAGAAGAAGTTTCTATTTCGAACTTTTGTACTTGGAAGGCAGCAAACGAAACCAAGAAATAAAATTCTTAAAATTTGTATGAATAAATAATTGAAATACTAATTTAAATATTAATCACGTGCATGAAAATGGAATTTGGCAATGAAAATGGAATTTGGCAGTTGGCAATGGAATTTGCAGTGGAGGAGAGGACTTAGAATTTGCGAAGAAGAATGGGCAGCGAATTTAGCTAGCGAGCTGCGGGGAGTAACATTGTCAATGGATTCTCGTGACTTGTGGGAATGGCGAGGAGGGGGAGGTCGTACTTATTCGGTGAAGGCAGCTTATGCGGAGATATTAAAACGGGACAACTCGCCTAGTCTTAGCAGCGTTTCTACGGACAGATTTGCTGGGGTGTGGCGTGCTCATGCTCCGCTAAAGGCGAAGGTGGCGACGTGGCGATTGTTACGTGATCGTCTACCTACGTTGGAGAATTTGTCAAAGAGGCACGTTGACATCCAAGTGGAGCCGAAGTGTTGTTGTTGCAAGATTGCAGTGGAGTCGGCAAAACATTTCTTCTTGGATTGCCCCGAGGTCTCTAAACTGTGGAATAAGATGGTCGCCTGGACAGGTACGTCTTGGGCTGCTCCGCGGGAAGTGGCCAGTCATCGGAAGGTATTTTCCTTTCTTCTTGGCAAAGGGAAATCACAAAACCGTTTGAGTGGACTGTGGACTTGCGTGATTTGGGTGTTGTGGAAGTGGCGTAACTCGGTCATTTTTTAAGGTAAGGAGTGGGATTTTAGGAAGGTAGAAGTGGAAATTCAATGTCGTTTTTGGAGTTGGAATGTAATTAGAGGAGATGCCGATCATTGGATTTCCTATTCTAGCTGGGCGAGAACTCCACTTTGTCACTTGTGGAGATAGTGTTGAGCTCTTGTATTCTGGTACTTCTTGTACCATAAATTCGGTTGAATAAATTTTTTCGTTTTCTGATCAAAAAAATCACGTGCATGAAAATGAAATGGTGAGTTAGGAAAATTAGGCTTGAATATAAAAAATGTTCATTTTTCGGCTACAAATAAATTTAAAAAAAAATGAGGAAATTTATGATGGGCCCCGGTGGGCCCACATAGATACACAGTGTAAACCCTGAGGCAGAAGAGCCGTTGTCAACTAAGTTTGCTGAACTAATAATAAACAGTACGGACCCCAGCCAGCCTCCATTTCTCTTCTCTTCGATACAACCAAGGCAAGGCAAAGCCAGCACTCCAAATTCACGACGATTTCTCCAACCTCTCCCCCCCATTTATACTCACTCCCCTACTCCAACGCTTCCACCAACTCTCTCTCTCCTCTCCAGTTTGTATCGCCCGCCGCGCTCTACAAGAGGTTGTAATTTATTGCTGCAATGGCGGCGCAGGCGGCGACGGGGTTGATTCACGGCGCGACTCCGGCCTCTGGATCTCAGCGGTTACGCGTGGAAAAGCTGCGGCCAGGTTATGGATTTGAAGCGCAGGTTTTGGGACGGACCGAGAAGAAGAGCTGCCGTGGAGCTAGCGTGCGCGCCGAGCTGCTGATTCCGGTGTCTGCTGAGGACGTGCCCAAGGTATATTTTAGATTGTGTGTTAAATGTGTGTGTGATTTGATACTGGTCGTATGCTTTGGGAGCTAACTCTTATTTTGGGAAGAGTGGGTTGAACGTGTGAAAAAATCCATCTTGCTTGATTTGCTAACTCTTATTCGTGGATTATTTTATTCCTATAAAGTTTTCAATTATGATTTCTGCCTGCTTTTGGGAAAGTGCAGGTGTATCGTTTTCATATAGAAGGATTGTTGAATTGGCATCTGATGCGTAAACGTTTACTTTTTTACTTTCTACTGCAAACAGTCTAATTTATAAGGACTTGGTTCCGAATTGAACCGATCGAGATAAGTATGAAATCATGGTAATATGTGATTCAATAAAAATAAGGCATAGATAGATGTTCATAAGAAGCTGCATCTGAATGTATCCGCTGAAGATTTTTAATTTTATGAGGAGATGAGTCCGTGTGTAACACTCCAACTAATATTAGTTATCTTCAAAAATTTCTGGAACAGGTGGAAGAGAAAACCCAAAATTTACATTTACAAGGGCTTTCACAACTTGGCCGAACATCAGCTGCTACGTTGTCTAAGCCAACTGTCAGCCGAAAGACCAAGATTGTTTGCACGATTGGCCCCTCCACTAACACCAAGGAAATGATATGGAAGCTCGCAGAGGCTGGAATGAACGTTGCACGTCTCAATATGTCCCACGGGGACCATGCATCTCATCAGAAAGTCATTGATTTGGTCAAGGAATATAATGCCCAATCCAAAGACAATGTCATCGCCATCATGCTTGATACCAAGGCAAGTTCTTTTCCTTATTAGGGATTGTGTTTACATAACATATCACAAGAGTGAGCATCACTTGTTTCATGTGCAATCTTGGTTGTAGAAGGTTTTTCTAAAATTACACCATCAGAATTAAGCAATTATAATTATTCGTGTCCAATTAATTTGCTTCTAATGATCTGTGACAGGGTCCTGAGGTTAGAAGTGGGGACTTACCTCAGCCTATCCCACTCGAAACTGGTCAGGAATTCACTTTCACAATTCAAAGAGGAGTTGGCACTACGAATTGCGTCAGTGTCAACTATGACGACTTTGTTAATGATGTTGAAGCGGGGGACATGCTGCTTGTTGATGGTATAGTACTATTAACCTGGTTTAGTTGTCAATAGAAGTACTTAGCCAAAAATCATATTCCAGGAATACTTTTGTTATAGCCTCCTCTTTCTTACTCCTTTATTGGAGTCGTGGGAAAGGAAGGACTCATGCAGTGGATGGTTAGAAAGGAAATTATTTAGGAAATTTGTTGAGCAAGGGTCAATGTTACACAATAGTGGGTTTTTCCAAAATGTATTGGAAAATGAAAACTTTTTGAGCTTCTATGCCTTACAACTAATTTTGCCAATATCTCTCTTTGTACTTCATCTCCTGACAAATAGGCTGTTATCTTCTTTTGTGGGGGCATGCATAACTTTTCCTTCTACCTTTGTAATTCTGTCTTTGTAGATTGGTGGCAGGTGATGCAAATTAATGTTTGTATCAATCGAGTCTCAGAATGTGGAGAACCTTTATAGAAACTTTTGTCTAAATGCTGTGGTTATTCCTCTGTTTAATGTCTTGTGCCTGATGATGCAGGTGGTATGATGTCATTTTTGGTTAAATCGAAGACTAAAGATTCAGTGAAATGTGAAGTTGTCGATGGTGGAGAGCTTAATTCTCGAAGACATCTAAACGTTCGAGGAAAAAGCGCAACACTTCCTTCAATTACTGGTTAGATCAGCAATTTTTCTTTGACATCTACAGTATAATACTTAGAATGATCAGTAAGAATGTTGCTTATGCATACTTACTTAGTAACTCTGTTTGAATGATGAGTATTATTTATTCCGTTTCTAATATACCCCTTTGAATAAAAAAAGATGACTTTGCCGATTCTCTATAACAGAAAAGGACTGGGATGATATCAAATTTGGAGTGGACAATAAAGTTGACTTCTATGCAGTATCCTTTGTTAAGGATGCAGCTGTAGTCCATGAACTGAAGAATTATTTGAAAGGTACAAACAGCATTCATTTCATACTTCAGCTTAGGGTTTTTGTCATAATAAATGCTAAATATCTAACTGAATGTTTATCCCTATAGATGCTGGCGCAGATATCCATGTCATTGTAAAAATTGAGAGTGCAGATTCGATTCCCAATTTGCATTCAATTATAACAGCATCTGATGGGGTGAGATTCGTATCACTCTTTTGGAAAAGGAAATGTTGTTACTTGCACTGAGGACTGAATTTGTATACTATAATTACCTAATGATGTCCTCAATAATCATGGGATTGCTCCTTATTTTGTAATGCATAATTTTTTCTTTAAAAAAAATTATTTGTAAGAATTTGACTTGATAGAGACTAACATATACATTAAAATTGCTTAGCTTTTGTTATGTGATGCACTGGTGTCACTCTCTCAATTTAGAGCAATATTGCGACTGGAGATTTAACTGAAACTTGATTTTTGTTCAGGCTATGGTTGCCAGGGGTGATCTTGGTGCAGAGTTGCCGGTTGAAGAAGTCCCTTTATTGCAGGTGACATTAATAATTCTTAAAATAAAAATTGTAGACATAATGTGTTGTTAAGAGAACACGTGTCTTTGCTATTTGCCTTTGGTGCCAGTGACGTCACTCAAGTCCGTTGATTATATTGCAAGCATAAATTTGCCAATTTATTGCATTTGCAGGAAGAAATTATTGGGATATGTCGTAGTATGGGCAAAGCTGTCATAGTGGCAACAAATATGCTAGAAAGCATGATCGTGCATCCCACTCCTACCCGAGCAGAGGTATCGGATATTGCTATCGCAGTTAGAGAAGGGGCTGATGCAATTATGCTCTCTGGAGAAACTGCTCATGGGAAGTAAGTAAACTTTCCATTGATACTAAACCATATTTTTTCTCCATATATTTTGCATTCTTATTGGTTCAGTTAAATTCCATCTCAGGTTCCCGCTGAAGGCAGTTAATGTCATGCACACCGTGTCCTTGAGGATGGAAGGCGCAATAACTGCACCACAAGTTCCAACGAATCTGGGCCAAGCTTTCAAGGTAGGGCAAGGTAGTCTTTTCTTATCGATAGATTGTTGCATGTTATCTGATATATGACCACTTGTTTTTGTCATTTGCAGAATCATATGAGCGAAATGTTTGCCTACCATGCGGCAAAGATGTCTAATAACCTTGGAACTTCAATTGTTGTCTTCACTAGAAGTGGGTTCATGGCCATTCTACTGAGCCATTACCGACCAAATGGCACAATCTTTGCCTTCACAAATGAGTGAGTTGCCTAAATTGCATTATATCATACTTCACGACTCTTCCTGAAGAGAAATGTCACTATATGATAATACGATGGAAGCTTTCCTTTTACTTGATGTCTTTATTGTCTAATAGTCAGACATGATGAACAATTGGATTTGCAAAACATGAGGAGCTGAGTCGCAAGCAATTCAAATTCTGTCTTCTAGATACTATACGATCTCTCGATTTTTAATAGATTATACCACTTGATTGTATAACAGGAAGAAGATACAGCAAAGATTAGCTCTATACCAAGGTGTTTGCCCCATACACATGGTCTTCTCTGCTGATGCTGAAGAGACATTTAACAATGCTTTGACCCTGTTACAGGTGAACATTTTTTGAACTTATTTATTTTCCAATCAATTGATCTGAAACATATTTACGCAAAAAAAAATGTTATAAACGAGTGTCAGGTTGATGTCCTTGAGTATATATGAATTGTTTTGCTTCACAACTGGTCCTTACTGAGAAACTATTCTTCAAACGAAGATAAAGAATACAATTATCATCCTAATGCTCTCTGCTAACATATAAATCATCTTTCATTTTCGTGATTGCTTTCCGTTTTTCCACCAAGATTAAACAGTTGGGATCTTTTTATCATGCTTGCCACGTTTCTATGTTACTTCACTTAAGTGATGATATAAGATGATATTATCTCATGTCTATTTGTTTCCGAATTTATAGGATCAAGGACTAGTGAAAGAAGGTGAGCATATTGCAGTCGTTCAAAGTGGCAAACAGCCCATCTGGCGTTCTGAATCCACACATAATATCCAACTGAGGAAAGTATAGATGAGAAAAGGGGGGATTGGAGAATCAATTCCCCTGTTCTTATATGCCCTAAATTCGATGCTCGTTGCCTCTTGGATGCTTCTGCCTTTTACTTGGAACAATGTAGCTTTCTTTGCTTGTTGTAGCCTCTCACTATTTGATTTGATTCACCTTTCAGCTTGAGTTGAGTCCATTGGTTAGAATTCTTTTTCCTTCGATCGTCGATATTCGGCCTTGTATTCATATATGTTTTTTCCTTATATCTTCACCTGTAATGACATTCGACTTGAATGAAAGTAACTTGAGAATTATTGAAATGCAATTTTTTTTGAAGAATACGTCGTCGTTTCCCTCTCTTCTCCATCTGTTCAGGTTTTAGTTCTTGACTGCGATTTTTTATTTCGAAATTGAGAAAATTATAGTAAAATTAGAAGGATTAAACTGTCAATTTTTACCCAAAATTTTGTTACCTTATGGAAAATTTGACCAAGAAACTAGGCAAGAGTGAGATTTTGGGACGTTTACTTAGGACTGTATCTTCTGCACCAACTATACTGTACTAATTGTGTATCAAAATCGATTTTGATTTTGATAACGATTGTTAAAATGTATGTGAAAGAGGATTAATGTGTGCTTGTTTTGGTACAAATTCCAAAAGTGGTGTCATTATAAAATAAAGAGGAACAATCTCATATCCACCGTGAGTATTTTTAATATGCTCGGCTCGGGAATGGCATGTCATCAGCAGTGGTCACATTATATAAGAGTTCTCATAGTGGGTAGGGCCGGGGAGCGTTTCTTACAAAATAAAAACGTGATGTCAAAGTGCACAAAATTTTCCATTATTAACCCAATAAGCCACAAGGTATACATAGACTAGCTCTAAACTCATGCAAATCATCAAATACATATATCTAGACATCAACATAACACTGCTTCAACTCAACCACATCAATCGGCAGTGTATCCGCCGGATAAGCGCAGTCCACCTTCTTCTCCGGCAACGAATCGCATGCCGGTGGCGTCACCCTACTCGACACCCCTGACACATCCACGCAGCTCCACGGCAGCTTCTTCGCCTTCTTCTTCGCCTCCGCCATCTCAACCGTGACATTCGAGACACATATGTTCGTAAAGGGATCCCCCTTGATCCCGTTGAGGTCCCCGACGATCGAGACGTTCTTCGCCACGACGTCCCGGAAATTGATGTTGGTGATCTCCGGCAAGGCCTTGGGGTCGAAGCCCTTGTCGGGGTGGGAGCCGTAGTCGCCGTTCATCCAGAAGACGTACTGCATGGTGTGGAGGTGCATGTTCCGGACGTGGATGTCCTTGACGTAGGCGCCGCGGCCGGGGCCGGTCTTGATCCGGACGCCGGACTGGGAGTTGAGGGCGTAGATGCCGTCGGCGCGGACGTCCTGGATGCCGCCGGACATCTCGCTGCCGAGGGCGATGACGGCGCTGTCGGGGGAGATGCAGGTGAAGCGCTTGATGCTGAGGTGCTGAGTGGGCTTGCCGTACTTGATGCCGTACTGGTCCCACCCGCTCTTCACGGCGATGCAGTCGTCGCCGGAGACTACGTACGAGTCACGTATGCGTGTGTTTACGCATGAATCTGCATGCATGCATTAGAATCAATCGTCTCATTTTATATTCACATGAGTCAATTATAATAATAAAATGAAACGATGGATTTGGAACAAAAGGGTATAATAGTAATTGACAGTGGCTATGTACCCTTATTAAAGAACAACACTATATTTCACACTAAATCAATTTTCACCAAAAACATTTAGACACGTTTATTATTTGAATCTGGATCCTCTTTTACATTTGCATTAATGGATGATTGTCACAGTATTAAAAAAATCCAAAATTTGATTTTGAATACATTGTGGCGAATTAATTTCTAAAAAAAAATAATAATCAAAACTCGTACAGATTTTATTGCAATCAACGTAAAAGAATGAGAGAAATGGCATACTAGCTAGTCACCTTACAATGAACACCTAGATGACACCAATCATTGTTTACTCGTTTTAACGGTATTCTATTCTATTTTTGCAATTGCTTCATGTTCAAGTGGGAAAGGGATAGAATACCTGGACTGATGCCGTCAGTATTTGGAGAATCAATAGGAGCAAGAATCGTCAATTTTTCGATTATTACATTGCTGAAATTAATTTTCCAGAAAAAGAAATTGTAAGAATTATAAAAAATTAAAAAAAAAAAAAAAACAATAAAACAATAAAAAATAAAAAAAACCTGCAATAAGTAGGATGAACATTCCATGAAGGAGAGTTGATGAAAGTAAGATTAGAAATCTGCACATTGTCCGAATGCAAAATCTCAATCAAATAAGGCCTCGTGTTCTTGAGCTGCTTTGCCTTGAATTTCTTCCACCATATTTCTCCCTGCCCATCTATCGTTCCATTCCCCCCTTTTGTTTTGTTTTTTTTATAACAAAAAAAATAATAATAAAAACCAGAATTTCAAGAATTTAATCATATAATTGAATCTTTAAAATAAATTAAGTATATAATTTAATACCTGTAATAACAACATCGGTAAGATTAGTGCCAACAATGAGACTGGCAAACCTCTTCCCTGCAGCATCCCTTCCTTGTCCGTACGAAGGCAACGGATCGATCAACGGATAATCCGACTCTTCCTGCCGGATTAGGATTATAGAGCGACAAACAATCAGAAACGTAAAGAAAACACATAATTACGCGGTTCACTAACGATGTGTTGTAGACGGCTAGGTTACTATTTTAACAAAGTTGCTTCCGACCAGCTTCGCTTACCCGAATTAAGAAATAGTACTAATTAATTGTGCAAGAGGTACAACCTGTGATGCGAGGAGTACGGCCTGTTGATGAATGTAGAGTGTGAAATGGCTGGCCAGATGGAACGATCCGGTCAGCCATTTCCCCGGGGGAACGACGAGGAGCGCTCCCCCGTCAGGCGCAACCTTACTCAGGTTAGCAACGGCGGCCTTAAAAGCCGCCGTGTTCGAGGCCTTCCCGTCGCCCTTTGCGCCGAAATCGGTCAAGTACGCGACGTGTTTGCGGCAGTTTATTGCGGAGTATGGGTTTTGTTCTCTGAATGGATTCAAATCCCCGGATTCTGCTGCGTTCAGAAACAGCAGCCCTACAAGAATGCAGGCCAAGAATTTCTTCATAGCCTGCATTTCAGAATTAATTAGATACAAAAAACAGTTTTATTTTTTTTATATTAAAAAAAATACTTATATTGAATCATGAAGTGTGTATGATAATACTAACATGGGAATTTTTGATGGAACTGCACATTTTGATGGACATGAAATTGTGATGAATTAGTGTAATTTATATATGAGTTTGTTATGTGTGTGTGTTTTCTACTCAATGAAAAAATTAAATAAAATTAATGATGTATTGAATTTTCGTATACGATTATAATCCAAGAGAATCTATGAGATCTTGAGCATTTAATTATTTAAGGTATTTTGGTAAAAGTTGACAAAATCTTGACATGGATTGGCAAAAGAAATAGAAAGTTTGAAATTAAAGGAAATATTGATTTCCATGCATATTTTGTTAATATATTAGCCATGATTCTTAATTAAATGGGAGATTGAATTAATTTGAAAGTATAATTCGGTGGTTGAAACGGTAGATTATCTTATTTGATGTTGTTTTTCGAAGCTTTTTTACAACAAAATTTTTAAAGATCATCATGTCACAAAAGATTCGAACTAACTTAACTTGTATCGCTAGGTTAAGACACGCACATTATCCGATCTTGTTATGTTGGAAATTGCAGTAAACTATTTTGATTAAAAATCTACTCTCTTTTTCTTTTTTCTTTCTTTCTTTCTTTCTTTTTTTTCCCCCTCTCTCTCTCTTTGTTATAATTGGGGAAAGAAAATTGATTAGCTTTTTAATAAGTGATGAGGTTAACAGGCTTAAAGGCATTTGATATGATCAAGAAAATTATATGCTATTGTCTACGCTATTATACACAGTTTATGATATTGCGTTATGTTTTATAAAAGATATATTCAAAAGGACAATTCGGAACAATGCAATAGAAAATACAAGACAAAAATGTAATAGAAGAACCGGATGATAGAAAAAGAGAGTTCGATCAAGTAAATTTTGTGCGCGTAAATTTTTTGTTCGAAAATCATTATTGTCACTTTACTAACTATTTGATGATATTATAGCATGATCTAAACTAACTATTCTATGTGAAGGTCGAGATAGTCAAGTCAAAACATTATTGTAGCTTTACACTCTACGTTGCAAGTAACAAACTAACAATGCATGAATATTGTAATAATATAAAAATGATCATGAAATATTCATCAAATCATATTATTAATATCAATTTTGAAAACTTCATAAAGATTGCAGATGTTGAATACGGAGTACATATAAGTATTACATATTTCATACCGATAATTTCCAATCAATTCATACTCCCTCGGAGGGATGTCAATTGAGCCCGAAACCCGTGGGTTGGCCCGAGTAACCCGAGCAAAAGGCGGGTTAGGGTCGAATATTTTTAGCCCGAATTTATTTTTCAACCCGAATGGCCCGAACCGAATAACCCGACACCCGATAGGGTTGGCCCGACAAGTTGGCGGGTTGACCCGATAACCCGAAAAACTTTCATTGCCTAGTTGTTGAAGTTCATCACTTTTGTTTAAATATTATAGTTAATGTCTTAATTTAAATACTTGTGAAAAATATTATAAATTTCTAGCTATGTTGCACACATAATAGAAAAAATGGTTATTACAATCATGAAATGAAAAATATCTTCACATTTATCTCAAGTAATTATTTATTGTATATTATGTAAGTTGGACTCAAATAATACTAGACAAAATTTCTTAGAGCTTATAACATGACTTATTTATTTATTTTAAAATTAAGACCTGTAAAAATATACATTTATTTTTCTATTTTCATCAACCTTTTGGCCCGACGGGCTAGCCCGAGCCCCGGAAGTTTAGGGTTAGGGTCAAGATTTTCTAGCCCGAAAAAAAACCAACCCGATTGAACCCGGACCGATTAACCCGCAGCCCGAAAGGGCCAACCCGAACCCGCTCGGGTTGGCCCGATTGACATCCCTCCGTTCCGTTTGATCTGATTTGGCCTCGTCAATCTCACGAAATGGGCCAAATCAGAGCAAACGGAACGAGTACATTTTTACGAAGATAAATGCAGAACATCATTAACCATCAATATACGACTCATAAACCATCACATTGAAAGACGAAGATAACAGCAGCAGCAGTACTTGGTACTTACAAAATTTATGTCCATAAATCATAACTTGACTACTATCTACTCTAATAATAACATAGCCAACCAACCTAGCTAAAACCGACGCTGTACTAAAACGCTATGTAACCACCATACTTGACCTCAAATCGAACCGCATATACACTATACTAGTAGTAATCTTGAACCACATACCCATTACTGACTTGACTTGACGCAAACATAATACCAGATTAATCGAAACTTCAACAAAGGAAATACTTTACCAGAGTAGTTTGAGGAATTTCGACCCATATGCAGAAGGTTCTCGAATCTCTAATCAGCCACTGCCTTCTTGAGCCATATTAGGTGTTGCTGAGATTGGGCCTCCACCAAGCATTGCCATTAGGCTACCTCCGTGGACCCTGCCTTCTGGAAGAGAGAGATTATCCCAGCAAATATTTCCAGCTATGAAGTTTTGCTCTGCTGCAAATGGCGGGGGCACGAAACCCACTGATGTTGCCCCGAGCTCATTAATGCTTCCGTGGTAGGAAACAGTAATGCCCGGAGTAAAGATGTCGTTCATCTGAGTAGATGTGCTGAAATCGGAACCTTGAGTAGACGAAACAATTGCAAAGTGATCAAGGGTTCCATCTTCTTGCACTAGTGCACCATGGGCAGCACAGAGCCCAGATTTCCCTCTTGCAAACTTATCACACGGAACAGCACCATCACTTCCAAGTCCTGAGCCAAAATGGCCCCAAGAGCATCTTTTTCCTCCACCGTGTGCCTTGCAAAAATCGGTACTTCCTTGTGCACTCTTGGGGCATCCTTCAAATTTGCACCTTTTACCTCCGCCGTGGCGGACACAATAATTTGTTCTTCCCCTAGCACTCTTGGTACAATCTGGCACAGCACACCTCTTACCTCCTCCATGACTAACACAGAACAAAGTACCGCCGTGAACACTTTTAGTGCATCCCTGAGACGTGCATCTTTTCCCACCACCATGGCCTTTACAGAATGGAGTGCTCCCTTCAGCTCCTTTGGTGCACCCCAAATACGTGCACCTTCTCCCTCCACCGTGTGCCTTACAGAACACTGTGCTCCCTTGAGCACCTTTCGTGCACTCGGAGTACTGACAGCGCCTTCCACCACCATGAGATATGCAGAGTCCAGCAACTCCTTCAGCACTCTTCGTGCAGTTCTCAATTCTGCATCTTTTGCCACCTCCGTGTCGGATGCAGAGACCAGACTTGCCTCTTGCTGCCCGGGTGCAGTCCTCGTGACTGCAGCGTTTGCCACCACCGTGGCCGATGCAATAGTCAGTACGGCCTTCAGCACTTTTAGTACACCCAAGATACTGACAGCGTCGACCACCACCATGAGCTTTGCAGAAAACAGTCCTACCTTCAGCTCCCTTCTGACAGCCGGCTTTCTGGCACCTTCTTCCACCTCCATGGGATATACAAAGACCAGAAGCACCTCTAGCACCCCTTGTGCAACCTTCAAACATGCAAGTTTTCACACTTGTTTTCCGTTGTTTATTAACTGGGACAGCAGTTCCAACGGAACTTGGCACGGTAATTGCAGGTGGAGCGAAATTCAGGGCTGCAGCAGTAGGAATAGGAATCTCTTGCTGAGACTTCACTGGAGGCAGAGAAGGGGCGTCATACCTTCGAGCAGATGTTGATCCTTCATCTCTTGGTTGAACTCTTGGGGCTAAGAGTTGTGACTTGCAGTAATTGGGGCAAGGGATGAGCCCTTGGGTGACGGTGGTTACATCAGACTCAGCAGGTTCGGTAGACAGGCTTAACTGAAGGTCAATAACAGGCTTTTTCGCCTTCACTGCATTTGATGTCACATCAGAGCCCTTCTTTATACTTGGTAACCTGTTGGCTCCCATGTTGAGGTTTATGCTTAAACCAAGATCCAGAGACGACTCCTCTTCTGTCTCCTTCCCCGAACATATGGTAGTGCAGGAACTTGATGAAAGTCCCAGCTCCAGAACCAGTGAAGACCCATCTCTGAAGTTAATAGGCTGATTGATGGAACTACATTTTCGTTTGCTTCGCTTGGAAACAAAAGGTCCCAACACATCAGGTGAATGGAAATCTAGATTAGAAATAGCAGAATTGGCAACATTGGCCCAATCTTTGGACGCATAGGCCAAAGTAGTGTCATAGACAAGACTGCCATCCATGCAATAAAATTTTAATTTTATCCAACCTGAGTAAGAGAGAAGGTATATGAACAAGAAAGGAACGGAAAGAATAGAATTTTGTGGACTTCTGAGGTATACAGTAGGAGAGCGCAGAAAGATTCTAATGGCTAAAAATCACGGCAAAGATTCTCATGAAGCAACCCCCACTAACAAATCCTGAGGTATCCTTGCGATCCATTCTAGGAGCTACGTAAGTTGATTGAGCACTTCAAAGTTTGCAAGAAATTAATAGAAGCATTCACGTCCGTAGCTGAATGAAACTCACAACTGGCATCCTGTTTTAAACAACCAAAATTCATTATCAGTTTATGGTTTCAAAATATTAACTGGGAAATATATTCAAAATAAGGTAATCCAAATAACAAAGTGTTTTCCAGCTTTCCGGAAAATAGAAATCTCAAAAATTAAATGAATTGCAATATTGACATGGTCGTCAAGAAAACTACAATAATGACAGCTAAAGCAAGACGGTAGTAACCATGCAAGGTCAGTTGATATATTCCCATGTAAACCTAGAGAAATTCCAGAAGCAATTAATGCACTTAAGAAAGTGTGTAATTTGAACAGGACGTGCATGTCCTCATTCATTCGACAGCCGTACTAAAAAAAGTTGTTAATTGGACAGTTAACTGCAAAAAATATGTCTTCAATGCTTTGCATGTACACTTGATACTCGATAGAGTTACAGATTAGGTGCTCTGCATCAGAGACTATATAAGACACTAGATCATATCAAGGATTGTGTGAGATAAATTTATATATACATCCAGGGCTGCATAACAACACAACTTGCACGATTAAAATCTCATAAGAAATGGTATCTTCTTATTTTTGTATCATTGAAAGATGGCCAGTTATGTCGCTCAATACAACTATTGACACGTGTCTGTAGGCATCACAACAAAAGCTGGAACAAGCATTTGTCGGAAAAACAGACCACGTGTTGGTTTCGGGCATTGTTGTTCCGTAAATAAATTAATGTAGCCGAATGAAGAACGTAACTGCATGTTAAACTGCATGGCCTATTCTACCATACCCAGCACTCCTAAACTATCACTCGGTGACTTACGAGAAGGGGTCTAACTTCTCCAGCTATGAAAGGAATATATCTCTTTTTTCAACAGAAGAGAAATAGTTCTATACTAGTGAAAATAAAGCTATCCACATTCATAAACTAGTGAAAAATATTTTAATACACACTATATATGAAGCCACAATTACAAAAATGTAAAAGAACTAAGTTGATTTAAGCAGTAAGCGTAGCAAAACTGATCGAAACAGGTATATTCATTGAAAAGATGATTCAGATCACATCAAGTTCATACACACAGCTTTTTTCAAAATTCTTGACACAGAAGCATGAAAGATGAATCCATGTTTCATTCAAACGCAAAGGCGATTTTATCGAACACAAAAATCGCAACAACACATAAAAAGATTACTCATATTGAGAAACACCCATAATTCAACAAAACCACCACTTCCGAAACAAAAAATTCATTCTCGTTATAATCTGAAGAAATCAATTGATGCGGTAAAATGATTTCACTGAAAAAAAAAAAAAAAAGAATAAAAAATACCTTCTTCCACCTACAATTCAGCAAACTAATTCAGGAATAACATGAATTCTCATCTCAAATAACAAAACGAAAAACAGCAAAACGGAATCAAATCCAATCAAACACAACACAGATAGATAGCAGCGACGCTAAAAAGTACAGCAAAAATCAAAAGCAAGGAATCAGAAATCACCTAGAGTGAAGGGAATCGGAGCGCAGCTGGGGGCAGGGGTTGCGCCGCCGTGGGGCGAGAGCTAGGGTTTATGAAGATGCCAGCAAAGGATGGAGGAGAGCGTTGGAGTGAGACAAAAAGAGTGGTGAGGAAAACGATAGAAGCAATTTAGTAGTAGTGAGAGAGCTGGAAGGGATTAATAGTGGACACAGGATGCGCACGTTAAGAGGATTGGCGCACGTTAGGTGGGGCATCATCGATCCCCCGCGGCCGTCCGCACCTTTCTTCCCGTGTTCCCTCGCGGGGTCAACCCCCGAATCGACTACGTCAATCTATATAATCATTTGTTTTATGTATTTTCCCATTATTATTATACCTACGTCCTTTTCGTCTCACTTAACTAGTCTTATTTCTTTTCGAGACGAAGAAAGTATATACTTTCCCGTTCCATTTTTCTTAGTTTCCTTTTCTAGTCGGAACGTCCCATTTCAATTGGCTTATTTTCTAAAATGAAAATAATTAACTCTTACTTTTTAATTTGAGAGTATAATAGTAATAAAAAATTTGGTGTCGTTGATTTAATATATCTAGTTCGCTTCAGAAATATAACAGGTACTACGAGTTAGTAATTGTTAAACTATACTCTAAAAATGTATTTTAAAATTTATAATATAAAGTCTTAAAATTACCTAAAAGGATAACATGGTCTAAATATCATGAACGAAATCCAATTTGGCAAGTTAATTTGAAAAAAAAAAAAAAAAAAAAAAAAAAAAAAAAAAAAGAAGTTGTTTTGGATGGGCGTTTTGGTAATTTGGCAAAAGTACACGTGGTGGCACGGAAAGAATAAGCATGCAAGCGCAGCCAAAAAACTGAATGGGAGTGACGTCAGCGATGATGCAAAATTTCGCGGCGAAGGCAGCGGCTCGTAGTCGCTAATAATAATAATAATAAATAAATAATAATATGATTTGCCACCTGTAATTATGAGGTTTTAGGTAAAGATTTTTGGGTCCATTTATTTCCTCAGGCGGCGTCGAGGCGTATAGTCTCTCAAAATTATACTACTATGTACATTTTTTTAATACCAAAATATTTGACACGTGTGCTTTTTTTTTTAATACTTCATATATTTTACTTTTGCAGTGATCAAAATAAAATCATATACTCCCTCCGTCCTCCATTTAGAGACGTTGCTTTCTGGGCACATGTTTTTTTGCATTTTTATGGTATAATAATAAATTAATGTGTTAAAGTGTTAAAGTGAAATAATTGTGGGTCCATTTGAATTGTTTAATAGTATTAAAATGATAAAATAATAAAAAGTAGATATATAAAGTGTCAAAGTGTTAAAGTGATTGTGTGGTCTACGTCCTAAAACGGAAATTGTCAATAAATGGAGGACGTCCCAATATAGTATTAACGTCACTAAATGGAGGACGGAGGGAGTACTAGTATTTGTGTAGACTGTTTAAATTTAGATAAAATCATTTTACATGCATTATTTTTATTAGTATATGGAAAGTGACGCAACATTTTTATTTTAATTTTTGCATTTTATACAGAAATAATTAAGAAATTAAAAAGAACTATGTGGTGGATTCTATAATTAGTTGGATCCAATTGGAAATGAAATAATTGTATGCTTTTCATTTAATAAATTGCATTATTGCGAATGGAAACTGGCCACAACGACTGCTTACCACAATTTGAATCCTAAACAAATGAAATAAAATCTCAAGAGAATAAATTTTCTGATACTATTTTAAATTCACAATGTCTCATTTTAAGGATCATAATGAATTAGACGAAAAGAGTATTAAATTGTTCATAATCTAACAAGAAAAAGAAAGGCTAATCAATACATGATACCCAAATATATTATATATGTTTAGTAATAAAAGGAATACTTTATTGATGGACATACTTGATATATCCTTTCAAAAATATATATTGCAATGTATTCTTTCAGTTCACAGTTTTTAGGGTTTATTTATTTATTTATTTTCATTTATCCACAATTTTTAGGGTCTGTTCATTTTAGGCAGTGGACCTCTACAAAAAAAATTATAGTCATACCCTTTAAACATCACTTTACCACATAGTAATCATCACATTTTTTAACGTATCCTCACAATACATTAAACTTCGTATTAACCCCTCTAACACCGTATATTTTTCTTGTAAAGAGCAAACACACATAATAAAATCCAACTTTAATTGATTAAAAATTCTTAAATTTGAGAATGGGACGTAATATTTAGTGCCAAAATTGGATCCATAGTCGGCCTAAATCGAGGGAGATATTTTAATAATTGAAGTGGTGTTTTTTCCCTTCAAGATTAGTTCACTAGAAAGAACCGTTAATTTGTTAGCGAATAAAGAGGGAATATTACAAGTAATATTCCTCTCCACATTCTAATATATCTAACTCATTCATGAAATATTTTATTCCTTTTTTGGCCTTTTCTACACTTTATTGTGTTGATGAATTTATGTGGCAAAAATTAGTTGCTTCTCTAGTGAAGAAAGCTTTTAGATGGTTTAAAGTGTTTTATTTGATAGTGATAGGTTGAAAAAAAAAACACATTTATATATACTAATAGTACTCAACTTAAAATATACAATCTTAGGTAATGACTTACCCTATCATACCAAATTAAATATTGTTACCTCACTCTCACAAAATTAGTCCTAATTTGACTTGACACAAGAATTAAAAAAAAAGAACGCGTGGTTGAAATTAATTTTGAGGAGAGAAAGTTAATTGTAGTCAAATATTATTTGTCATTTATACAAAGTTGACTAATGTATGAGACGGACAAAAAAAGAATGATGGACTACTTTTGTGAAATGGAGGTAGTAATATTTTTCCCGTTTCATTGAAATAGGAATAATTGATTCTCTTTATAAGATATACTCCCTTCATCCCAGTGGCGGATCCTATAGGGTGCATGGGGATGCGGTTGCACCCCCAAATTTTTTTTAAAATAATGACTATATATATATACACATACTATAGCAACTCATTATTTTTTTTTAATATGTATGTATGTTGGCACAGCCCAACTAAAAAATTATAGCCCCAACTTATTTTACGATAATCCAACTAAAAAATTATAGGCCCAACCAGAATTTTAAAAAAAAAAAAACTAAAATCACAAGTGAAGAGAAGTAGAGAACAGACGTAAAGGCAACATAACATAACATAAAGAAAAAACAGAGCGGCTGCTCCTGCTCGCTGCTGCTGCTCCCGTGCTCCGTCTCTGGCCACCGGCGCCGCCACGCCGCCGGCCCACCGCTGCACCTGTGACCTGTCCGTCCCCATCGGCAGCGTTCATAATTGATTTTTTCACACCCCCGAATTGGAAGTCCGGATCCGCCACTGCTTCATCCCACTTATGAGGATACTTTTTCTTGATACATGAATTAAGATGAGAGTGATAGTGATGAATAAAGTAGTGTAAATGAATTTTAGTGAGGTAAAATTTTATCACTTAAGATAATACTACCTCCATCTCATTAAATTAGCAACATTTGCCATTTTGGTCAATTTCATTTATTAGACACATTTCCTAAAATGGTATAAAATACTTGGTTGTAATTAACTCTCTCCCTCATAGTTAATCATAGCCACACATTATTTTTTACTTGGTACATGTGTCATTTTCAAATGTTGCTTATATGTTGAGATGGAGGTAGTATCTCTATAATAGTGGGACGGACGAAAATAAAACTTATTCCCTTATGTGAATAGACGGGTGGAATAATATGTATGGTTTATCGTAAAGGCAACATATTTAGTACAGTACGTATGGTTTTACGAGAAGTTAGGGGTCCCTTATTTCTTCAAATGAGAAAATCAAATTAATAGAAGATGATGGGCCATTTCTTCTTCTTCTTCTAAATGATATATATAAATGAGTTTGGGCCTCGTTTAACATAAACTAGTGTGTCCCCCGTGCGTTGCACGGCCATTATTTTTATGGTATTTGTAATTGTAATATATTTCATCCGTCTAATCCTAAGTGACCCTTTTTATATTCATATGTAAGGTATATAATAATAAAAGGGGTCACTTAGGAAGAGACAGAAGGAGTAATAAAGTAAGTATGAATCAACCTTAAATGACAACTTAATAATATAAATTTTAATAAACCAAATTTTAATATATCAGTGTTACATTAACGATTTATCTATACAGTTTTGTATTTCAATAGAGTTTAATTAATTTTTTTAGTGAGAACAAATATGTCAAATGAGTACTAATTCTCATGCTTACGATTTTTTAATTTATGTTTACATGAAATGGTTAAATGCATAAACACAAACGAATATATTTTTCCAAAAATAAAAATAAAAATAAATAAAGAGTAACTTAGTAATTCACTGTATACGAAATTAATGATATGAAACGCAAGTTTGAAAAATATATATACAACATATGAAAGGATATTATTAAATTTTTAAGTATGAAACATGCATAAGTAACAATTTGTTGAGAAATGGAGTACGATAATACGGAGTATATATAGTAAGAAATATGAGTACTTGTATAAATCTATAAAATCAACAAACAGATCAATAAATATATGTGTGCATAAAAACAAACTGATGCTCATCTTTGCAACAATAAAGGGTGTAGTAATATATTATTGAAAAATAATATCCTATATAAATATATGCATAAAAAAATAATTAATAATATTGTGTTGCAACATAAAATCACATATAAAATGTCAAACAACCCAATATGTAAAAGTAATTATCATTAAAACTTCGGGGCATGTACAAACTATTCATCTCTCTAACCTTTTAAGTAGAAATTCTAATTTAACAATTTGTCGCCGACCTTCTACTACCTCTCTTTACATTACGACGCTTCTTCAACTCAGACTCCCTCCTTATAAATTAGCGGGGAAAAAAAAAAAAAAAAAAACCCTACAACAAAGGACAATCGAACAGATAATTATTCGCAGGTTTGTGATTTAAAAAGAATGATTGAAAAATAACTCAATTATTGTGAATATCATATGAAATTTGTATATCAGTTGTGTATGAAGAAGTTTGTAAAATAAACATGAAAAGGTTTAAACTTGACATCATACCTACTCTTCTTCTCTCTTTTATTTTCTCTTGTCAAAAAATTAATTTAGGCATAAAAATTTGATACTCAAATCTGCACACATAAAACAAAATATAAAAGAATTTTAGATCCGCAGTTTTAGCAATCTCATATTATGATGTAAATAAAATGGCCAGCAAATTTGAAGAAAAAAATAAAAATTCCCATTTTCTGGGGCATAAATTACATGAAGAAGAAGAATGTTGTGAACTGTTCTTCAAAGCTATGACCCAGATATGTGTATATATATATAGAGAGAGTGAGAATGAGATATAAATTTGGAATTTGAATTTGAAATCAATTTTTTCGTCACCCAATGCCACCAGAATTTGAAGCAACCTTATTGGGAAGTGGGAACTTACCATTAGTCCATGACTTGAGAAGATAAATTAAATAGAAAGGTAATTAATACTTTTGTGAAGATAAATTAAATAAAAAGGTAATTAATTGAATATTCTGGAAACTTAGTTGGGTAAATGGGCGGGAAAAAACTTGTGCAAAATGATTCTGTTATTATATATATAATAGATTCAAAAGAAACAAAACAAAAGTGATAAATGGGAAGGTAGAACAAAAATAATAGTACTATAAAATTTTGAAAATTAATCCATAAAAATTTCTCCAATCTCCTCTAAACCAACCCATTTCATCAAAACAATGAATTAATTGTTTAGAAGAACAATTTCATTAAAACAAATATTTAGAATAATTATTATGTAGTAGTATATATATAACCAAACACGTCTAGTCCAAATCAATTCAGCTTGAAAATGAACAAAAGAAAATATTGAGTAATATAATTTCTGAACATTAACACACATAAAATCAAAATTTTCGAAGTATTTTACCTTCAAAACCAACACATTCCATCAAAATAATGAATTAACTGCAAAACAAATATTTACGGTTACGATTCATACATTTTTTCGTGTTGCTCAATCCTTATAAAACAATGGGAGAGGCTTACGTACAAACACAAAGTTAAAGTTTCTATACAAACTCCCTTCACAGCCATCCACGCGGCATATTTCCCCGCATGACAGTAATACTTAAAATTATTTTTTTCCCCTTCCATTTTTTTTATACAATTTAGTTCAATTAGACCATCCCCATTGCACCCACCCATCAATAGTCCTTATTCTTTTATTTTTAATAATTTAGATCAGGCTAAATAATTTTACTAGTAATTTCGCACATATTCTATATTAAAAGATTAATCAATGAAAATGGATGGTGCACTAATAATTAATGTTATGCCATAATTAAACATAAATTCCACTAATGTGTTTTTTTATTTAATTTTATATTATATTTAAAGTTATTGCAGCCTGAAAACTCTTTATTTGAAGTTTTGATTTACCTAATTTAATTGTAATGCACATACAATATGAAAAATATGAAAACATGTAAAATACTATAATCAATCGAAACAAACTTTTAATTGGAAAGTGTCACCACTCGAACGTAACATTAAATGTTTGATTAGTAGTAATAGATGTTGCAGTAGCCATGACACTCCCAAATTAACAATTATTTATATTCATTACCCTTTTATAATGCATGTGTTAATGTAGAAAACATTAAATTAAATATAAAATTTGAAAGCTAATTAGTCACATTAGAGAGAATTATATTTATTATGGCATATTTTAATTATTAACAAAAATGTATAGATCATTTTTTATCAATTAATCATTAATTACAATTAGTACAAAACTACATACATAATAGAACCTATCAATCAATATATATATAATAACAATATGGATCTTCGTCCTACGTGGCATCACGTATGATTTTTATGAATATTTTCCAATATTCTCATTGATTTGGCTTATTAAAGATTAAAATTTAATTAAATATATCACATACATTAATTGATATACATTACGATTATTCTATATGCCCTCAAATAAATAAGTATATACTCCCTCCGTCCCGCTATTGTTGTCCCATTTGACTTTTTGACTTTTTCGGCACGCTTTTCCACCGAGGCGTAGTACGGGTTTTACGATATAATTTTGAAATATTATTTCTTTTACGGGATACTACGACACTCGTAGTATCCCGTAAAAGAAATAATATTTCAAAATTATATCGTAAAACCCGTACTACGACTCGGTGGAAAAGCGTGCCGGAAAAGTCAAAAAGTCAACTGTGCCATCAATAGCGGGACGGAGGGAGTATATTTTATCTTCAATTTTTATCCGTACAAACAAAAAATTAATATCCATCGATAATTTACTTCAATCCTTTTATATATAATAGCAAAGCGGATTCGGAGCCCCACGTTAATTCACGTGCCTACGTGGCGCTCTCTATGCTCTCCGTTCCTATTTATCTAAAAATTGATTTATTTATACAAATTGCTACATTTATTTATGCAAAATAAATAATATTAATAAATAAAAGTTATATTCATAATAAAATCGTGTTACAATAAATTTAATCTCTATCTATTTAGTTTATATTCTATTGTTTTCATATTTGTACTTTTCTTAACAAATATAAATTCAATATTATTATTTTTTATATGTGTTGCATGATTCGGAAATACATAATAATATCGTCTTATTTATGTAAATCCAATCAAATCAATATTTTTGCGAAACGTATTTTATTTATATTATATTTTTCAACAAAATAAAATAACACAAAAATAATTTTGCTCCACGATTCTTTATTCATGACATTTTTACAACTACAACAAGCTAGCGTTGTCATGCAATCATGCCAAACAATTACGAACACGGGCCGACAATTTTCGACGGGATACGATTACATGATTACTCTTAGTTGGTGGTCAAAATATCATACGGGTCATCAATACAATCGTAGGATTACTCTCTCTTCATTTGTTTGACAACCGAGCTTATAAATAAGGAATCGATTCGTAAGGTACATAAAGAGAGATGAAATATTGTTGCTTATCATCTATATATGTGCTTGCGTCTTTTTGATGTTTAATTTATGGCGGAAGAAGAAAAGTTTTGATCATGAAGGACATTTTCTATATATTGTAAAGCTTATTCGATTTTATATGAATTTTATCATCTAAGTATATGAGTCATATCTATCAGTTTTAAGATAACTCCATATTGTCATTCATTGAAAATTAGCTATGTATTCAAATCGTGTAAAAGGGTTGTCTATATTCAAAGTAGGTATATCATAGTTTTTATGATATATCGTTAAAATTGATTATAACTATGTGGGACTCTCTTTGACATATATTTTTTAAAATTAAAATAAACAACGGGCGCTTCATTTATTTTGATGTAACGACATTTTATTTTTATTACAGTAAACAACGAGCTACCTAAAAATAGTAATTTAAAGTGATTTATATCGAATATTGACTTTAAAATTGATTATAACTATGTGAGACTCTCTTTGACATATTATTTTTTATTAAAATAAACAACTGGTGGCTTGACATATTTTAATATTTTCATTATCATAGTATTTTAGTATATAACTAATATTTACAAATATATGTATTTTAGATAAATAAGAATGACGGATGTAGGAATTGACACATATGTATGTCGATCAACGTGGTGGTTCGAAACAAGCATTTTAACTTATTTTGATATAACAACATTTTCTTTCTATTAAAAATAAATAACGAGTGGCTTGACACAATTTAATATTTTTCATTTATATTTTAATTTAAAATAACGTTATAAAGTGATATGCATCGAAGTTCGATGGGATACAAATGCACCTATCATCAAAATATTTTCTTTTAGACCTATTTTCTCATAAACACGAGTAACGAGAGACTTTATATTGACATTTTATTTTTTATTACAATAAACAACGGGCTACGTGGGACTCTCTTTGACATTTTCTGTTTGATTAAAATAAATAACGGGCGGCTTGACATATTTTGATATAATTGTCATTTTCTTTTTATTACAAACTCTCTTTAACAAGAAGTGCACATCATCATGCTCTTGAGAAACATTAATCCATCGAATGAACTTTGCAATAGCACAAGGATGATGGTAACAAAACTTGGAGACCGTGTGATAGAAGCGAATCCGCTTTCAAAGAAAAAATGACGACAAGAAGTTTCCAATTGCAAGAATGACAATGACTGCATCGGATCTAATTAAGTCACGGTTATGTTTCAGAGGAGGCATATTCCACTTTCTGTTTGCTTTGCTATGACGATAAATAAGAGTCAAGGACAGTCTCTGTCTAACGTAGAGTTGTACCTACCAAAACCGATTTTTAGCCATGGACAGTTTTACGTTGCGATATCGAGAGTCTCTAGAAAAAAAAAAATCTCAAAATTTTGATATATGAAGAACATGGCAATAGCTTCGACACCACGACTAATGTTGTGTATACAGAAGTATTTCAAAAGTTGTGAGGTAATAACCAATTCAAATATTTAACTTTATACATAAAAAAATATTATATTTGGATCTTATTTTCTACGGTTAAATTTTCTTGATTTACAGGAGAGTAAATTGCAGGAGGAAGAACGAAAAGCTCCTACGCTTAGAAGAGGAGCCAAGCTGATTATTTTGGTCCAGTTTTCTTATATAATTTTCATATTGTTTCATTTACTTTTAGTAATTTTTTTATTACTTTTATTATTATTATTTTTTTTTAATTTCACGAGTAACTTGGATTTCGATTTCAGCACCAAGTTGCTTTATAAGTCTGTAAACGTCGAAGATTTAAATATAATATGAATCGTCATTGGATTGGATTTTCGCATTTATTATTCTTATCTTCCTCTTATTGTTTGTAAGTACATAGAAATCGAAGATCATAGTATGAATTATTTTAAAATAAATTTTACTGATAAAATATCTGAACGTTAAACATAATTGGCACCCGTCGATTTTCGACGGGCAGTAAACTAGTTTATATATAAATAATAATACAGTAATAAATAGTAAAAGAATGAGTGAGGTTGGGGGATGTGGTCTCAGTCAAATCGGAAGGGGAAAAGATTGGGCTGGCAATTCGTGCGTGTCGGGTTGTTATCGTGTCGACCTGATAGTGACACGAACCTGATAAGCCCAAACCTGAACACAACCCGTTAAAAATTTTCTAAACCAGAACACGAACACGACTTGAATTAGTCAAACCTGAACACGACTTGAACTTGACACGAACACAATACTGACACGAACCAACCCGAACCCGACACGAATTCGAAATCAAGTTATAAAATAAGGGAGGCGGATAAGTGGAAAGATTGTGAAGTAACCCGAATTAGGAGTAATTTATTAGTAAAAAATAATAAATTAAATAAAGAGATAATATATGTTTTTACCCCTTTTGACTTCGTCAAAACAATATTAGGTATGGAATATAGTTTACAATAAAAACACCCAATTTTTGGTTTGGGTGTACAAAAATAACCCTATCTTTGATATTTTATTATTGCGGTTATTCTTCTCTTCTCTCCTTCCCTTTCTCTCATATACTGTATTCCTCTCTCTCACCGGCGACACTCTCTTCCTCTCTCTCACCGGCGACGGCGGCCAATCTTACCATCAAAACCACATATTCGTAACCCTCTCATCAAGGCGCACACGTTGGTGGTGGTTGTGAAGCCATCCGCCGGCGGACCCAAATTAGGGTTTCGGCGCCGCTCTGCGATTTTCGGCGAATCCGGCCGGCCGATTGCGACCAAACTTCACAGGGGACCTCGCCTTGCATCTGAGAAGGTTCGCTGAAAGTTTCAGCCAAATCCAACCGGTGGATCGACGGCGTCTCTTTTCCCTTCCGGTGACATATTTTCTGATCTAGAATTGGAAGGCGATTTCTGGCAGTCCGTTTTGGCTCAAATTTTTTCTAGAGTTCCCTCATACGTATACGAAGCTACACACAAAGTTTCAATCGATTCCGACGGCCCGTTTGTATTGCGAATTTGTTCAGGTACTTGTTCGTCAAATCTATCAACGCAATTCTATGTAATTAGATCGGAAATCGGAGCTAGGCGAGGCTTCTCAGGAATGTTATCGAAATTTGCATGGGGCTATTTGTAGCGGATTAGCTTATTTCACTGGAATGCAGTTTTCAGTTTCTGGAGTATTCTAGGTTGTTGCTCTTAAGTATGATATGGTGCTGAATCATCAATCATATGAATACACTAATAATTCAATTTGGTAGTGTTCAAGGAAATGGTATTAATTTGGAAAATGCCGGAAAATTGTTATTACTGCAGAATAAAACCATTAATCTTTGATATACTATACGGAAGTCTTAGATGTTGAAGTTGTAATGAGTGATTCTGTCACTCAGACGTATTATTTGTAAAGTAATATGTTGTTTAGGATGATGTTGTTTTGCTGCTGCGAGACCCCTTCTGATTACTCTGTACGTCTTATTTATTGTGTGTGTGTGGCAAATCTCTCTCTCTCTTTCTTGATTTTATTTATTTATTCTTCTAAGAGAGAGACACATGGCTTGCGTTTTAGCTGAAAAATGCTTTGATTTTGTCATTTTCAGCTACTTTGGTAGCATTTCCTTTATTTTTCCCTTCTTTTTTTGTGTTCTTTTCTCTTTTTTCAGCTTATCAAGAATCTTTTCTGTAAGGGCTATGTTTATATGTGCAAAAGTTTTCTCATTTTGGCTGTTAATTTTATTTTTTGCTGCTCTTTGGCTTTCCCTTTATACTTTCTTGTACTACAGCAGAGGAAATAGGGAAATTATTGTGGTTGTTAATGATTATTAGGTTCTTTTATCACATCTGCTTATGGATATTCAAATTTCTTGATCTGTAGACATTAGGGGGTTGGAATATTTCGTCGAAAACTTTGCGATTCGAACTTGGGATGAGATAGTAAGGTGCCTAGCTCGAAGGAGAGGAAACTGTAAGTCTAACACAATGTAATTTAATGTTGGATGCTTGTACTATAGACTATAGTACAATTTGATATTTTTTGCTTACCATTTACCGGTAAACAGTACTAGATGATATAAATGTATTGTGTACTCGATGAGTAATACAATTTTTGATTTTGCTGAATTTTCTATTTGTTTTCTATAATTTGATGCGAGCTACATGTATATAATTCCAACTCAAGGGTTTGATTGCATTTTATGTATGAATATGTGATGGCTTATGTTTATTGGAAGGTGTTGTATCTGCTGATTTCTAGGCTACGTTTCTATGCTGAAGCTGTTATCTAATTTTTTCCTACTGCATTGTATATTAGTCCCTCACGACTTATGAGTACATAGTACTAAAACAACATAAATGTATTTGAGTAATGCAATACAATTTGATATTATTCGTTTACCACTTACCAGTACACATTACTAAAAAAACCTAAATCTACTGTGTACTTGTACTTATCGAAATATACAAAAAACGGTAGAAAATTGAAAAAATTGAAAATTTTAAATTAAAAAAAAAGCTGAAAAAATTTCTGGAAAAAACGAAAAAAATAAATAATAAATAATTTAATAATTACTAATTAATAAATAAATAAATAGATAAAACAGATTAAGAAAAAAAAAAAATGAATGAAGGAAATACGTGTAGGGAGAAGAAAGGGGAGGAGGGAGTGACCATGTGCTAAAAGTAAGGGTATTATTGTCCAACATACCAAAATATGAGTATTTTTATTTCAAACTATATTCCATACCTAAAATTGTTTTTTACAAAGTCAAAATGGGTATTTTCTTTTTTGCCTCTTAAATAAATATTTATATTAACAGGTTACCTGAACCCGACACGAACCCAACCTGAACCCGATACGAAATTTTCAGGTCCTTATTAATCACCTTTTTTTTTTTTTTTTTAATGCAAAGCGTTTGCACCCAAGCATTTCTTCCAAAACAATACACCCTCCGTCCCCTAATAAGTGTCCCGAGCCGCCATTTCGTAAAAACCAAGGAGAAGGGTAAATTTACCATATTAACCCCTAATCATTACATTGAAAGTTGAAAAAGTAAAAAAAGTGTAATGATAATAGGGGTAAAATTGGAAGTTTAGCCAAAATTTTACCTTGAAATATGTGATATGACACTTATTAGGGGACAAAAATTTTGGCGGCTCGGGACACTTATTAGGGGACGGAGGGTGTATACCATAATTATTATATTTATGTTTTAGTAGTATTATTAATTAATGGTTACATAATTGAACCACGCAATATCCCTTTTCCCCCAAATCGGCGCAAGGCTAGAGAGAGGAGGAGAGAAACAAATCCTTAACGCCGGTAATTGTTCGGAAGAAACAAGAAATTCGTTTTAGATTTCGTGCAATTCCGCTCATAATTTTCGACTTGATCCTAATCAATCACAAGGTAAAAGCCTCAATACCTTTCGTTTTCTTTCCATGGAACTTAGCGTGTTATATCCGCAGTTGACCGTGCGATAACCCTCTCCTTCAGCTACGTCGCCGGCTGTAGGGGCGTTAATCTTTCAATTTGAGATCTGTCTTTTATGTTTCCTTATTTTCAAGAATTTTGAATTTCTTTAGCTAGGTATTGTTTCTCTTGATAAGATTCTGATCCTTTTGTTATATACTATTCAAGTTCTTACCGATTGCCTATGTATAATTTAGCTTAATCAAGACTCCTTCGAAGGTTTACTGTTATTAGAGCAAATTATTATTATTATTATTCAGTCCAGTAGATGTAGATGTCAAGATTTCTGTTATATCTCTGGTCTTTGTGCTCTTAATTACATAAATTCTACTATCTGTGGATTGCTAAAGAAAAGTTTAGCTTTCGATTTTATATGCTATTTACTTGTCAAAATATTAAGTCTTGGATTTGATATTTCATTCTGTTGCATTAGTGGGAAGTATCATGTCGGTTTAGTAAAGGTGATTTAATTTTGAAAGTTTGTATCTTTTATCAGAGAAATGGCAGCTTCAGCCGACCCATGGGTTAGGGAATACAATGAAGCAGTTAAAATTGCTGAAGATATCAGTAGCATGATATCTGAAAGAAGTCCAGTGCCTGGTCCGGAAGCACAGCGCCATGCATCTGCCATTCGGAGAAAAATTACAATTTTGGGAACGAGATTGGATAGCTTGCAGAATCTTTTGTCTAAGCTTCACGGAAAGCAAACTTTGTAAGTTGATGAATATGTGTTTCTTAAGAATCTGAGAGTTATCATTTGACTCAAAATTCTGTTAATATCTTCTTTCCTGTTCACTTTTGCATTTGCATCGGTTAAACATGCTTTAGTTACCTTCTCCTATTTCAACCTTGGCTTAATCTCTTGTAATAGTTAGCTTTGCAAGCCCTGAATCATTACCTATAGTTGATCCTTGTTGTTTTTTATTGCATCTTGACCCAAAGTGCAGAAATAGCACTTATAATTTTCAATCAAGACTTGAGAGAATAACATGATAATAATTGGGCTAGCAAACCTAAGGGCTTCCAGTTGTGTACCTTTTCTTTTCATTTCTTTCAGTGTTTGTGGAATCGCAATTTTTTCTCAGTTTCTATTTTTGTTTCAATACATATGACATTTCTCTCGCCAAGTTGTTCTGACACCCTATGTTTGGATTATGCTGACATAAAAGTACTTGGCTCCCTAAATGTGTATTTATCACATTGCCTGACCTTGCTTTTATCTGTATGTAGGACAGAGAAAGAAATGAATCGTCGAAGGGACATGGTATATAATTTGAGATCAAAAGTAACTCAGATGGCTTTGACTCTGAACATGTCAAACTTTGCTAATAGAGACAGCTTACTTGGCCCTGAGATAAAGCCTGCTGATGCGATGAGCAGAATTTCTGGCCTTGACAACCAAGGGGTTGTTGGTCTTCAAAGACAAGTCATGAGAGGCTAGTTGTTCTAGCTATGATCGTCGTCGACTTCATTTGGTTTTTCCCCTCTAATTTTGATTCATATTTTTTCTGACCCCACAGAGCAAGATGAGGGTCTTGAAAAACTGGAGGAGACAGTAATAAGCACCAAACACATCGCACTTGCAGTGAATGAAGAACTTGATCTGCATACAAGACTAATTGTGGGTTTTCTTATGTTCAATTTCTTAATTTATGATCATGATGTGCTCCGAGTGATAATGAATTCATCACTGTTGATTTGTAGGATGATCTTGATCAACATGTTGAGGTTACGGACTCCAGACTACAGGTGACATATTGTATTTCCGCATTTTTGGCTGTAATTTTTTGTTGTTTTTGTAGATTTACCTCTACTATTCAATTGTTTTAACATCATAGTTTGTTGAGAATCCTGCTTTGTCTCAGTTTTAGCTGACGTTAGGTATAACTCGTTCATCTGGACATAATAGAGTTGTTAGAAAATCTATCAAATACTATAAATTAATTATAGGTTTCTTAAAGCTAGTAGCAGGAATTTTGTGATTTTAGAGATAGCAGATTACATTTACCTAAATCTGATGGTCGCTTTAAAAGGAAAAAGTCATGATTCTCGATGTGGAATTGCCATGATGTAAAGGGAAAGGATGAGGCTTCTGTATTTTGAAACCTTGGTGAAGTGAAAATCTGATTGTACATCTGTGTAAATCGTATCGTTTATCTTCTCTCATCTTGATCTTGTCTTCTTAATTTTCTTGGCAAACTATATCATTAACTGTGTTTCGATTATTTGTGAATGGAACAGCGAGTTCAGAAGAAGCTTGCAATATTGAACAAGCGGACTAAGGGTGGATGCTCTTGCATGTGCTTGCTTCTATCCGTTTTAGGGATTGTCGTTTTGGTTGCTGTTATATATATGCTAGTCAAATTTTTGTGATTCAAGAAAAAATATCTGTTTCACTTTCTTGGGTGTTTGTTCTTGTCCTCAAGGATTAAGATTTGTCGGTTAATTTTATGTTAAAGGGGAGTGGAAAGCTTTGTATGTATGTTTCACCTCTATATGATTCCGTGGTTTGTTTGACGGAACCAGAGAGCTTTACGCCGTTGCTGTAAAATCTGTATTCCAAATTTGAACTTTTGATAATTTTCGAGTGTATGGAATGTGTTCTCCTTTCTTTTACGACTAAGTGTTCACTTTTCGAAACTTGTAAGTTCTTCTGACAATTACATTATGATCATGGTTTCTGAATCTAATCTAATTATATACTCTTAATTATGCATCTATTTTGACGCAATACATAAATAGATGTGAGGTATAAAATATGAAATGTCGATACGGAGGGAGTATTAAAACCAAAGAATAAGACATTGTGTGCGTGTCCAAAGGAGTGGATGGATTTATGGAATACTGCCGTAGAAATCATTATATATTTCAAAACTATGTTCATAGCAAAGATGCAAAACCAAAGGACGTGGATAGATTATAGCTCTAGTAATAGCATTGGGTGCGGCGAATGAGTGCAATGAATTGAAACGATAACGAATGACGTTTTGGTCATATCTAACTCGTTTTAAATTAGAAGGGGCCTGATTTTAAAGCCCATGGAAAGCAAGGGAGTTGGTAGGATAAGTCTGTTGCCTGATGATATTATTAATTGTGAACATATTGTCTCGTCTTCTGTTGATGAATGTTGATGGTCTGATTTGTGGAAGTACAATACAGTCCTAATCTGGACTTTGTAAATAATAGCATTGATGATATAAACATACCGATAACCAAGCAGAGGAATCGTGTAGATCGGCTTCTCTTGAGAAGTAGGTATAATATACTGCTTATCATTCATCTTCTTGCAGGTGTTTTCGGTCCCTCTATGATATGAAAGAACGAACAATAATTTTCTGTATATTACAGGCATCTCCTTGTCTACAAGAATTTAGATTAAACTAGCACACATATATGCTTATATTTCTCATTAGTTTGGTTTTTGTTTGATGTACGCAGATTAGTGACATTAGCAGGTATTACTGGGACCGTCCCACCGTGTGGATAAATAGTTATTGTTCCATTACCACCTCAAGTTTATAGTGAAACGAATATTGTACCGATCATATATAAAGACAATCCAACGTAAGAAGAGAAAAATGATCGAATCAACTTTTAACGCTTATCGTTAAGTAACAAGTTTCATTTCAACACTATTAATACAGTAAAAATTGCATTGCAAAGTTCAAATTCAAACACTCTTAACCAATGTTTTAAAAACCGGACCGGACCGGCCGGTTCGACCGGTTCGACCGGGAACCGGCCTGATACCGGTCCGGTTTGGACCATAAAACCGGATGTCTGATCGAACCGGAGTTGAACCGCTCGAACCGGTGGGAACCGGCCAGAACCGGTGAGAACCGGCGAACCGGCGAACCGGCGAACCGGGCGGTTCAACTCCTTTTTTTTTTTTTTTAATAAAAAAAAAAATATTTTGTGTTTAAAGAGATTCGAACCTATGACCTATTGGGTAAAAGACCATCAATTTTACCAACTAAGCTACAATAATCAATTGTACTTAATAAGATAAGTAAATCTATTAATTGCAATTGACATAATAAAGTATTATTTTTATATGAATGTCTATTTTAACTCTTATCTTTTTAATTTCAATAATTTTTCACTTAATTTTCTCCGAAATGACCTACCATAATGTTTTATGATAATAAAAATAATTGTACATATTTTTAATCTTTATATAGTTGTTAGAAATACAAAATTAAATATAACCAATAAGTTTTCATTGTAAAAATATATTTAAAACATGATATCTAAATTTATATTGAGAATAAATTTATTTGTTATAACTTTAATGTATTTTTTGTCATATAACTTATAAATTTATTTATATTTTTATGTATTTCATGTAGTTTTTATAATTAATATTATTTAATAATTAATTTAATTACATAACGGTTCAACCATGGTTCAACCGGTTCAACCAATTGAACCATGACCCGGAAGCATCACCGGTTCGACCTCCGGTTCGGTTTTTAAAACATTGCTCTTAACAATGGCGGTGCTGTAACCGCTCTGATCATCCCAATACTTCGACCACAGCATCACACCGCCGTACTTCTTCGACCTCCGAATCACCGGCAGGATCTCCGCCGTCAGCACATCCGCCGGAATAAAGCCGCTGCCGGCGGCCTGCGGCGCCGCCGGCAGACCTAGAAATATCTTCCCCGCATTAACCGATCTCGTCCACCGCAACCACGAATTTTTCAAATTCTCCGAGTTTCCCGAAGTGTACTGGCATGGAGGATTGTTGTAGAACTGCACCCAGACGTAATCGAAGAGGCTCGTGTTCAGCGCCGCCGCCAGCATCCGATCGGGGAACGGGCACTGCGGCGCGCCGGCGATGTACACTCTCCGCCCAGATCTGCCCAATCGCTTCAGAAATTTAACGAGATCGTCGTAGTACAGAGGCGATCCGAGCTCGACATCGAGGTCGATTCCGTCCAAAACGGCGTCGCCGAGGGGGCGGGAGGCGGATCCGCCGCCGCCGCCGAGGAAATTGTCCCACAGGTACACGGAGAGAGCTCGGGCGTCTTCTCTGGAGGAGAGGGAGTAGTTTCCGACGCCGCCGCCGATGGAGAGCAGGACCTTGATGCCGCGGCTCTGGCAGGCGCGGATGCCGTCGCTGACGACGCGGCAGGAGCCGGTGGCCGGATTGCAGTGGCCGGCGAGGTTGAGTTCGGGGGTTTGACCGCCGCCGAATTTGGTGAGGAAGGCAATGTTGACGTAGGAGAATCTGCCGGTGGCGCAGGTGTCGGCGAGGGTACCTTCGTTGCCGTTCTGGCCCCAGTAGACGGCGATGCCGCCGCTGCCGGCGGAGGCGCGGAGGATAGATTGGAGAAGGAGGAGCAGTAGAGGTACGAATTGGCGCCTGCTTTCCATTACGGTTGATTTTTATATTTTTCCGTATTACAGTTATACAGCTTAACCTATGCTATTTATAGAAATAAGTGGTTGTTTGAATCAAATCCGACCGAATATTGCATTTTCGTATTATACTTCTTCCATTTCGTTCCATTTGAATCGTTTACTGAATACATGAGTGATATATCAAACTTTGGTCATCACGCAGTTTAACTAAAAAATTCTATAAACAAAAACGTTGATTTAAAAAAGAAAATTATCACACGGTAACGATCCATCCTTGCAATATGGGGTACAATGAATATCAAATTGCAATAGGGGAATAGGTTTAAAACTTTATTATTTTACTCTCGAGGTCTTTTTTTTTTTTTTTGTTAATATAGAGATAATCGATTGTCTTTTTATGAACAATTAATTATCTCTACATTAATGGGACGACCGGAGGCGTATGTGAAAGTAAACTCTAATAATTGGATTGGCAATAATTTTGACCGCAAATGGTTGACATTGGAAGTGGAAGGTTTGATGAAGTCAACTAAGCAACATTCTTTTGAAACTTTCAACGATTTGTCGATACACGATGATAATATTTTGTAGGCTATAATATGTTCATATCTAAATTATTCGATTCTGTAGTTAGAAATGATTAAATCCATTATCCATAAAAGTCTTCGATGTGGAAATTAACCGATAAAATACATCACGAAATGAGTAATTCTTTGACTAAAAGAATTTGTATAATGCATTATTCTGGAAAATAGGAAGCTTCAGTTTTACTAAGTCATACATGAAAGAGACAAACACTCAAGATTTCTTACAAGGTGTTAAAAGTATTCGAGTTTGGATTTGATACATCAATTCTAACAGTTAAAAGAAGTGAATACATTATGCTACACTATGCAGGTAAACAAGATATACATCAACGTATCGAAAACAAATGTTTCTTCACCACCTTATTGAGTTAGTTTTGTATAAACTTACCTTAGATTAAACGGAGTCGTCGCCCTCGTCTTGGAACAAAGCCTTGGAGACAGTCGAGCACGGGGGTTGGTTAAGATCGAGGCCTCCGGGTCTGGAACAGGCGCGTTTGTTTCCCGTCATTGGAGTCTCGCACACCACGCTATAGCTAGGAGTTTGCTTGCTCTTCCTCTTTGATTTGCTGGGACGGGGATCGTACTTGCATTTTGTCGCCTTGGGATTCCGTGGGGCCCACACTCTCTGCAGGTCGAGGGCCTTGCTGACGAAAGGAGCGGACCTTCGGGCCCTCTCCCTTCTCTCTCGAGCTTCGTTTAGGCTGCGTGTGTAATCGTCTGCTGCGCTTTCTTGTTGACTGTTGTGGGTACTTGTGAGGGGCTGTGAGGACTCGCCTTCAGTTGAGAGCGAGTGGTTGAGGCTGTTGGCCTCGGCCTTCTCGTTTCTGTCTCTCCATGATTGATTGCTGTCCTCACTGTTGAACAAGAGACTCGGAGCTTCATCCTCTTCACCAAATGGGAGCAAGTCCATTTCTGTGTATATGTCTTTCACGATGTCTTCGAGTTTGTCTGAATACCTGTACAGAATATGGCTGTTAGAACTGCTTTGTATGCTTCAAATCATCCCTTCCTGTTTGTTCATGAATAATATTGATAACCAGGGCCTCACTTTATGTAGAATACTACTCAGGAATCAAGACTTGATGATCAAAAGCTTATCATTAAAATGAAATAAAAAAGACGGACGATTCATATTTCTCGATGTAGGACTTAGTTAGTTATCCGGTAGTCTACAACTGCAAAAAGGGCCTAGCCCAGGTTAACACTGGAAAGGAAACAACCATTGACACTCACAAAACCAACAACATGAGTGACCAAAAGAGCAGAAGATGGATAGAATCGGCATGCATTGCTGCTTTTATCATATTTTTTCTCCGAGTGATTGAATTGAAAATATACTTGTAAGTTTACATGCTTTGATAAATCAAAAGGAAATGTGAAGTACCCAAATAGCTATATGAAGCATTGTTCATCTGATAAGAGTATATACCTTGCTCTGATAGTACGTTCAACATAATCATATAAGCTAACATGACCGTGGATTCCTCCTCCCACGAGAAACTGAATGATCTCTAGTTGGGAACATATTTGCTTCACTAGCTTCCTTTTCCTAGATTCTCCCATCATCTCTGCAGCATCTGATCTGAAAATTTCCAATCGCAGAAAAATCTGCAGCTCGTATCTTGTGCAAATTAAGGGAAGCTTTGGACTAAGAAATTTAAACAATGAATCAGCCACAAAAACAGTTTAGTACAGCAAAATAAATGCACAAAAAGGATACTCTCGAACTATAGTTTCCGATGTTGAAGAGGAGATTGGATCCTGGAATTTCTTCTTTATTTCCTTGGGTGATCTAAGTAGGAGTTTAATTAACTTCTGACCAACATCTTCAACATTAGGATGATCATCTGAGATTCCTACTGATTGCTGCCCTTCGATGGTGATTTCATTCTCACAGTTCTTATGAAGCCAAAGAGTGGAGTATTTGACTAGTCGCTCTGCCAGATTCTGCAAGTCCATACCTGATTCAAGACCATGATGGATTCTTTTGGAGAGAGTGTTCAAAAATGCATCTTCACTCTCAACTTTTGATACAGGCACAACTTCCTCTTCTGCCGCAGAAGACATTGATGGTAATACATTACAGCCAGATGTTTCCTGTGCAGACTTGATTTCTGGCAATGTTTTTACAGAACATTGTTCAACTTTGCTATATTGTTTCATCCAGCATTTTAGGAACTTCAGCTTCTTAAATTTCTCAAAATATCTGGCAGAATAAAGCTCAAACAGATCATAATTAGATCCTTCGGTAGCTGCTTTATGAAAAGAATTCCATGTCATCTCCTTATAGAGATGCCTCTGAATCCTTTTCCTTCTTCCATCTCCATACTGTTTACAGTTACCAGATGTTGAGGCATCTGTTTGGGAGCCTGAACAACCGTTTGAGTCATTCATTTCCTCAATGTAGGTGCCACAGGTTTCTCCATCAAATCCACTTTCAGCTCTTCGAGAATCTGTACCTGAGATGTGGAGGACAGCATAAAGAGCCGTAAAAGGCTTGAGAGTACCCGTTACTGTATCTCCATTGCTATTCGAGAGGGAAATCAAGGCCCAAAAACCATTCATATGAAGAAAACTCAAAAGCATTTGCCATAAAGGTAACTGATTTCTGTAAGCAAATCCACCCATTTCTTCATGCAGCATCTCAAGAACCCTCTCCCCAGGAAAGTCCTCACTACTCTTACTTCTGTTTTTCTCCGACAGCTGGAAGGACTCGCGTACTAAAATGATATCTGATGACCCTCCAGTCTTCTCATGCACATTAGAGCTATGAACGCTCTTAACATGTAGCTTCATTGTTCCTTTCCCAAACCTAGTCCAAAATGCGTCTTGATTGTAAAAAGTAAGTGAATCTCTAGACTCTGAACCATTGAAAAAGTCATCAGTTTCAACAGTAGAAGATGAACTCTTTAGGTTCACAATCTCAAGATCACAGAACTTACATTCTAGAGGCATCCCTTTTACATCTAGTATCTCAAGATTCAATTCTCCATTGCATTTTCTTCCACCAAAATCAACAAAGTCAAAAGGCACACCAATTTTCGGATAGATCAGTCCCAGAGGCAACAAAACCGAGCACAAGACGATTAAATCGCTTGAACAAAAGCCCCATCCAATTTTCCTGATCCCATCCCTCATCGCCATTATTTTTTCCTCACATCCATTTCTATCACCATCAGCCTCAACAATTTCAGATTCATACTTAACATCAACCCAGCAGAAATGAATATCCCTAACAGCAAACGCTTCTCGCACACCGCAAAACACATCACTAAACTCACGCAATTCCAGATAGTCAACCGAAGAATTAACCAACCGACCAATTGGCGAAAACAAAACAACCAAATTCGAAGGAACTCTCACAAAACCTCCATCAGAAAACTTACCCTCACCTAGAAATTTATCCTGCTCAACCTCCCACGCGTAGTCATGGACCAACTGAAGCAGCGAGCTGGCAGCATACGAAGCACGAGGGCAGCAAGCTGAATTCGTCCGATCAGTGAGGCCAGATATGCAATTTAAGGTGGCTGAGAGGGAAGCTAAAGTCTCCGAAGCGAGATTGAAGGAAAGGGAATGGGTAGAGAGATGGCGGGGCAGAGCTGAAGCAGAACGCAGCGGAGAGAGGGAGGAGAAGAACAGCTTGAACGCAGAGAGCGTGGCGGAGAGCGGAGCAAAACCGAGGAGGCGATTCGCGGCGGATAAGACGGCGGAGAAGTAAGGGGAAGGGTTTCGAAACGTGAGAATCGGATCTAGGTCAATTAAGAGGACTAACCGCTGAGTCGTCGAGAAATCGAGTGGCTGTCGATTCGCCGGCGCCATCGTCGGAGCGTTCATTCGGAGGCGGCGAGGCTAACTTGCGCCGGCATCAATGGCGGAAAATGGTGGGAAATCGATTCAGATCGGAAGAGGGGAAGAATGTAAACATTCGCTTCGAGCGGGAAAATCAGTGGAAAAGAGGCGGGCGAATTTTTTCAAAATAGTTTTCTTCGCTTTTCAGGGGTAGATTTGTCATTTCACAAGTAGTCAGAGCGAAACGACGACGTATTCAACCCTATCTTCATCTTCTCCACTCTCTCTGTAAAAATGGAGTCTCGAACTCAACACACTATGTTAGCTTCCTCGCCGCCTGTTTCACTTTCAATTTCATCTCGAAGAAGAAAAAAGGGAGAGAATGCTCTCGATTTCCGCCTTCAAGTTTTCAATTCCCCCAAATTGTTCTCTCTTTAACCCCAGAAGTTTTTCACCAACAATACCTTCGATATGCAGAAGATTCCCTCCTTTCCCGCATTTTCTTGCTTCACCGTCGATTTCCAGAAGAGTTCGTTTTCGGTGCAAGTCGGAGGAAGAAGAGGGGGATGTTGTCCAAGCGGAGGATGAGTGGCTGCAGAAATTGCCGGAGAAGAAGAAGGCTTTGTATTCTCACAGTTTGCCGTGCATCGAAGCGTGGCTGAGAAGTTTAGGGTTTCGCCAGAGCAGGGAGGACAGAGCTGTTTGGTTCGTGGAGAAGGCTGACTGGCACGCGCAGCTTTCGCTTGATGTCACTGATTTGTACATAAGGTTTGTGCTTCTCAAGAATGCATCTCTTTTCTTTTTGAAATTTGTGAGCTAGGTGTTGATTCAAGATTCTTAGGGAGTTGTTTGATTGTCATGTGCGTGGAATATGAGTATTGTGTTTCATTACTTCTGCTGATTAGTTAAGTTAATTTGATGGGAGTGACTGTGAACTTCATGATTGCTTTCTGAAGTTGTCCAGATTTTCTTGTGCAGTTTGAGTTTAGTAGTATTTGTTAGGATCAAATGGAGTATTTGTGTTAATGGATACGATAACAAGTGAAATAAGTGTTTGGTTCGAGTTTTCATTTAGTAATAAGCTTATGGGACGAAGGGGATTCCCTCTGCATACAAACCATAATGATTACTTGATGCCTGTGAAAGGTATATAAAATTAGTATCTAACTATCTATAATAACGATAGATAAGCCTCTAGAGAAGAGATGGAATCCTGTAAGTAGTAAATGAACGACGTCCTACATTTTAGGGAATGAAGAATACTATGGTCAAGTCGAAATCATTTGAACTCGTCTTTGGAGATGTAGCATGCTTTAAGCATCCCAAAGCCAATTTGAATTATCGGTCTGTTAAGAATCATCAATCTAAATAAGTTCAAAGCATGTATAAAATCTCCACTTATTATAGATGGTTCTTCACATCCACTTCCACCATGATGACGAATTGGATTATCCAGCATGCTTTTCTTCATTCTCCTCCTCACATGCTTCAGATGAGAATAGTTTCTACTAGTGAGATCCTTTAAGTAATATCTTAGAGACCTGATAACATTAACATGATTTTGACTTGTGTCAACGACCACCTTCATTCTCTGTTAAAACATTACTTTAATCATCTGCATAAAGAGCAAAAGTAGAAAAAAAATGTATATTCTTCAGTTTCTTGTAAATAAATAGTTGAAAATACGTTATACAAATTTGCATTAGTTGTGTAATTCCTTCTACTTTGTGCTTATTCTCTCGTTATTGTAAGAGAATTTTCTCTTAGAGAAGATGGCTTTCACTAAAGCATGTGCATTGGTTCATTTTCTCTGTTATTTTATCATCAGTTTATTCTCATTATATCTAATAAATATGCTGATTTTTTTAATGTCAAGGTCAAACACACTGTATTAGGCATTTCTGTTCGTGTTAATATGGGTGAAAAGCCTAATGTGATTTGTACAAAAGCAAATGTATGTTAGAATATGGGTGAAAAGCCTAATGTGGTTTTTTGTGCATGTTTCTCTTCAAACAAGTTTCATTGAGAAGAAGGGTTAACTTTTGACTGTGTTTACTTAGAACTCGAGTAATTTGACTATATTAATTCCTGCTGCTCTTATATGGGAAGTCATTTGTAAGGCAAGCTACATAGATTGTCTATTAATAGTACTCAAAAATCCAGTAGCTCGGGTAACACATCAAACCTTTTTAATGATTAATGACTCAGCTGGGGTGTGAGACTTTCTACTGTATAACATCATTTTTAATGTCTGCTCTCCTTTCTAGCCATTTTTAATCATCTCCAAGTTAATTTGCTTGAAATATTTCATGTTTCCATCTTAAGTTGCGTATTTATTGTTAGAGCTACTGCTACATGACAACCCTTTGGAGAATACATTGAGGCAGTCAATGTTATTATGAATCTGTGATTATCACTGAAAATGAGAACATATTTAAGTCAATGCATGAAATAATCAATCAAATGTTTGTTTCTGGATTAGAGAAACTCTAGCTTGCTTCTGCTGTGGTTGTGTTTCGTATTAGATGCTAAAGCTCAGTAAGAATTAATCAGCATGTATTTTGGTACTGTTATTAGTTTTTTCAAATACCATGAGCATTGCATTCAATGCTATATTAAAGCCTTCTTTTGCATCACCTACAATAAGATTAGAAGCTCTCAGAAATTCGACATTTATCAAGCCACTATATGCATTATGCTCTACTTGGAAAAAGCTTCCCATGGCAATCTACATATTTTAAAACTAAGATGTCTGGTGTAGGCTCTCTCGGATGATATACTTTCGTTCATTGACTAAGTTTTCTCTTATTCATAGGAATAAAATCTCGTCGTTCGTTTATCAAGTTTTGGTTTCTCAGTAGCTGCTCTCAGTAGTTGCTTCTGATGTAGTATGTTAGTGATGGTGTTAAGGTAACAATTGCAGGTATCTGAAGAGCGGAGCAGGAAATCTTGAGAAAGAAGTCGAAAGAAGATTCAGCTATGCCCTGAGTAGAGAAGATATCGAAAATGCCATTCTGGGAGGACCATGATCCCTCATAACCAGAACCATTCTTGGGAATCCATATATAAACAGGATGACGATTTTCTGATAATGCTTGCTACCCATCGTCATCACGCATCTGTAAGACTATACTGTACCCATGTTATAAAATACGTCGCTCTTGCCCTTTGTATTTGTAGATATATTCGTCCATTGCGTTTGAATATAAAGTTCGATACCTAATATTCTATAGAGGCATGATCTGCATCATTTACTCAAAGTTATGGTATCAGATGCAAGCAGTCACAAAGGCTCAAGCTATACAGATTCGACTACTTGATTGCACGTTATGATTCAACTTCGATCATTCGATTCATTACCACGAATGATACTAGGCCTGGTGAGGTTGCGGTGCAGGTGTTCGATTCACTGAGATTGTGTAGCAGCCTCACCATGAGACCAATATTCCTTCACGAGCTTAGCGAACAGTGAATCTTCTCGCTGCATCAGCTTCATCGGTTCATCATACTCCACCAATTTACCTGTTTATTGAAGAAAAATTCAGTTATTGCACAGCCTTAATCGTGTCACGAAATCTCAATCTCGTATTTTATAGTAATGAAACGGTGCTATCTTTTAAACTCACCGTCACTAATGGCTAGAACCATAGTAGAATCCATCACCGTAGGGATTCTGTGAGCTACAGTGATGACGGTGCAATCTGAAAACTCCGTCCTGATCGTTTTCTGCAAAATCATGTCCGTTGCATTGTCAATCGATGCAGTCGCTTCGTCTAGAACCAAAACCTTGCTTCGTCTCAATAACGCTCGCCCCAAACAGAACAATTGGCGCTGCCCCATACTCCAGTTTGATCCATCTTCCACAACTGCAAATCACATATTCCTTCAATTTGTCACTCTCATTAATTAAAATTCGTTCCATACATTTCTACATCCCAGTTTTTCGAAGTTTACCAGGTGCGTTTAGTCCGCCTTCTTTCTCCTGAACTACCTCTTTCAGCTGGCACTTTCCGAGAACCTTTACATTTTTACGAAGAAAATGAGAAAAGGAACATCAACACGAAAACTCGGAGCATTAATCTTCGATGATCATAAAATTACTAGTACAAATTATCTTGAAAGATATACCTCCCATATTTCGATGTCACTATGCTGGCCCAACGGATCCAGATTGTATCTCACGGTTCCATTGAAAAGAGTAGGGTCCTGAGGTATAATCCCGAAGTGGGACCTCAGATCATGAAGCCCGATTGTTGAGATGTCGACTCCATCCACCACGATTTTTCCTCCTACGGGCTCCACTAAACGAAAGAGGGCACCGATTAGAGTAGTTTTGCCACTCCCAGTTCGACCAACAATGCCAATCTTATCCCCTCCTTCGAATGTGCAACTAATCCCGCGTAAAACTAGTGGTGCATCTGGTCTGTATCTAATCTGTTTAAATCGAAACAATTTCACTATGTTATATACATTTTACAATAGGCTGAGACTGAGGACTAAGGCAAAGAAAGTTACCTGCAGATCTTGAATCTCTACTCTACCCTCACTTGGCCACGAGGCCGGAGGTCGACTCTCTTCTATCACTTCCGGTGCCTCACTTTGTATGTGCATATATTGGTCGAGTCTTTCTACGGAAATTATGTAGTTCGACAACATGCACTGATTATTAATGGAGAAAACTAGAGACATATTTAGTGAGAGGCCATATGACAAAGCCATTCCAATGAATCCTGCAAATAAAAATCGAAGGTAAGAAACGAAACATGATAATCACAAAACACGGTACTATATCTACATCAATTAGTAGGGTCACGTACCGGAGCTGAAAGTTCCAGTAGGAAGTAGAACCATACAAAGTCCAGCAAAGGAAAGAACGGTTGCACTAATGGCTTCCAGCCTTTGAATCAGCCACTCATTTGCGGAAAAATAGTTGAAGTAAGGACTTCCATTCGTGTCTATCAGTCGAAGATTCTTTGCAAAAAATCGCTCTTCCTCTCCGAAAGCTCTTATAGTAGTAACCCCAGCCACAGATTCAGCAACATGGTTAGCTACAAGAGATTTTGTGGTCCCGTTGATCCTCATAAGCTCTTTCGCGGAGCTGTAGTAGTATTTCTGTAGATACACAAATTCATATCAGATTGATATGTCTACAAGATCTGCACCAATGATACGAAAAGGAATTCATGCAACGCTTACCTGAAGTCGAATAGCTAAAATGATCATGGGTATCGAAACAAACAAAACTTGCCATGTTATAACAGCCAATACCGCAAGGTTAGTATAACAATTTGTAGTCGATCCAACCGTGAATACCAAGTTGAAGGGGACATCAAGATCAACGATACTCAAATCAGCAGAGACCTGTACCAAACAATAAGTACATAATAATAAATATAACATTATTTTACATAATATGTGAAAAAATAAGTTCTGAATCGTAAATTACCCGGCTCAGTATTCGTCCCAAAGGTGTGGAGTCATAAAATGCCATAGGTGCACGAAACAAAGAAATCAGCAGCCGTGAAAATAATGATCTAGACGATCGCATGCCCATTACAACAGTAAGTAGAGTTCTACAAAGCAAAAATAACGTTGACACGACTCCAATGAGCAAGTATACGAGGATTAATCTCAAGTTATCAAAATCCGGATCATCAACCTTTGCAGCCATCCAGGAATTCTGCAGAACCTGACCGATTACAAATACTAAGTGACAGAGAGCAGCGGCACCGAACGTCAAAAATCCTTTATTCTGCTTTAGATATATGATATAAGGCTTGAAACCCGTATCTCCGACTTCCCTCTCTTCTTTCTTTATCAACTGATCAACGCCAGGTGCTTGCACTTTCTGCTCAGTGAAACTTTTATGAATTTCTCTTGAAGAAACTTCACTTTTTCGGGTTTCGGTTATCTCTGAAGGTCTTTCAGAACCAGCAGTCTCCTTGTGTGCATAAATAAGATCCTGAAATTCTTTGCTCGACTCCAGCAATTCAGAATACGGAGCAGCACACAAAATCTCACCATCTGACATCAACTGTCAAAGAAAAATATGATACTTCATTTTCTCATTTAAAGAAAAAACAAACCGGAATACAATAATATGATGAAATAGCTGAGAAAAACTCACCAAGACAGAATCGAAAGCTGGAAGAAAATCAACTTGATGAGTCACTAGTAAAACGGTCTTCCCTGAGAGAGCTCCTACGATGTATTCCTAACCATTTTAAGTCATTTTACGATTCATTAGTCGGAAAATATCTGTAACATCAAAAAAATTAAAAAATTGAAGACAATGCTTACATTAAACAAACTAGTGGCAGTATGTGCATCGACAGCACTAAAGGGATCGTCCAGGAGATATATATCAGCATTCTTGTAGAGAGCTCGAGCAAGTTGAATCCGTTGCTTCTGACCACCACTAAGATTAACTCCTCTCTCTCCTATTTCAGTTTGATCACCATAGGGTAATAGCTCAAGATCCTTCGTAAGCGAACATCTCTCGAGCGTATCTTGATACCTCTTACTGTCCAAGGCAGACCCGAAAAGAATGTTGTCTCGAATACTCCCTGTTTGAATCCATGCCGACTGTGACACATACGCAATGGACCCTTGCACTTGAACCTGACAATTTTGAAAAAAAATTGTGTTAGATTCGAAGGTAGAGAACAGTAATCACTACAAAATGAATGCAGAGAGGTAAGTAACTAACCGTTCCTTGAGTTATTGGAACTTCTCGAAGAACTGCAGCTAGAAGAGTGGACTTTCCGGAACCTACTTCTCCACATATAGCAATCTTTTCACCTTGCTTAACTTCCAAATTGATGTTCTTAAGTGTAGGCTTCAAAGGATCCTCATCCCATGAAAGATTGGCCGAATTAAATGAAACGCTGCAAATTTTACCATCTACTTGCGGCTTTACTCTAGCGTTTGCAGCTTCGAGCTCAGGTGCCTCAAGAAACTTCACTATCCGGGTAAATGCAACTTTAGCTTGAATAAAAACTGCAACAACATCGGGTATCGTTCTGATAGGATCCTGAACTAGGCGCAGAGTTGCTACGAAAGTGAAGACGTTGCTTGAAGACAACGGGACTCCAAGAACATAGCATGCACCAAAAGTAGCTGCAGAGACTAACACGGGAGAAGACCAGAAAAGGAAAGAATTGTACGCTTTACGAAGCTGAACGGATTTGAGACATTTATCTTCAATCATCCTTAAATTTTCGACAACGTGTCTGAAATGAGTCTCCCACGCGTATAATTTCAGCACCTTCATGTTCACAAGAGCTTCGCTCATCGCCTTCAGCCTTGCATCCTGCGCCACCATGAGTTTCGACTGGAACTTGTGTTGTAACTTCGCAAGAGGCATATTACAACATACGGTTAAAACTATGACAATTATCGATGCGATTGTAGCTAAGCCAACAGATTCGAAGAGAATGATGATTGCAAAGCAGAGCTGGAGGCCTGTTGTCCAAATCTGATGGAACCAGAAAGGGAATTCTCCGATTCTGTAAGCATCCACAGTTACATAGCTCATTATCTCACCGCTTGAATGTGTGAGTTTGGCAGCGTTGGATAATTTTAGCTGTTTTTGATAAACAGCTGCAGTAAGTAGCGATCTTACTTTAAGACCAACTAATCTCGACCTAAAGTACCACTGCCTTTGAGCAACGGATTCCGAGACCTTTGTAATGAAAAGGGCCGAGACCAGAAAATATTTCTCATACTCCGAACTTGCATTGCCTTCTGCAACTTTGATGAAGTCTTGGAGTAGCACCGGACCAGCAGAAATCGCTATGACTTTCAAGCATGCGAAGAATCCCGAAACGAGGATCTCTTTCCAATGGCATAAAAGAATGATCTTCAGGATCGAGGGAGGTTTGGAGGGATCGGATTCTTTTTGTTTCTTGTATATCTCCATAAACAGCAAGTAACATGATTCTGCTCGATCATCCTCACGCAGTTTAGGCATATCTTCATCCTCGAGAGTTTTCTCCTTCCCTCTTTTCATCAACGGATTCAACCACCAGAATGTGAATTTACTCAAAAGCCCTGCTTCGGCAAAGGGAGTCACGTTTCCCTCAGATGAAGTCTTACTGCCGCCATTGGCAGTACTAAGCAATGGATCGTGAATTCCGTTTTCATCACCATCATAATCTTGATATATATAGCCTTTGTATGCACATAAGATCAAAAGACATGATCCAACAAAGGATAATACATCGAAGATTATCTTAACCGACATCTCTTTACGATAAACGACAGTAAATACTGATAATCCACATGTGATTCCAGCAAAAAGGAACACAATAATGGATAGCAGCCTCAATGGAGCTCTCGAAAAATGCTGCCCCTTGAGACTTACAGTCAATCCCAGTGGCAACCATACTAATCCGTGAAATACGTATAGCAACCACGAGTGCAGAGGCAAGACAGAACCCGTCTTACGCAACTTCTCCTCCAAATTCCACACCCCAAAAGCCAGATAGGCCAGTCCCAAAAATCCGTTATAAACAGCCGATGCTAGCTGCAGAGTTGAAATACTACGAACAGATGCAGCCACATTCGAAGATTTGAATTTCTTGAAAAATATAGTGAAGAAAAACATGACCAAGAGCAGAACATCGAAAGAAATGATCAAGATATGATTGGTGCAAGAAGAAGGGCGCATTATGGAACTCAAATCTACGCCACAAGAATCCCCAACGCAGTCGGATTCCCCACAGAACACACTCCACAAACTCCCCATCTCTCCCCTTCCAACTCTCTAGTGTACCCTTACACCTGCATTTCACACATAGTAACTAACTGAGAAGTAGACAATCAACATCCCATTAAGTTCAAATTCGTCGTTTTCGCCCAATCATTCGAAAATCCCAGACAGAGAAAGAAAAGGACCAAGACAACTATGATTGACACCAAACACATGAAGAAGAAGAAGAAGAATCAAAGCTCCACATCAACTACCAAAGAAACCAATCATGGACACAAGTTAAAAGAAGAACACTCAAAATCTACTTCTTTCCCACAAAAACACATCACATTTCACAAAACCTCCCAAAAATCAGTTCAAAGTCACTCATCACTCATCAAAACTCACCATACATGAGTTTTTACAGCTCTATCACCTTCCTACATCAAGAAAAATTACAGCAAAGGTTAACAAATTCAATCCTCTTCAAACAACATAACAGCAATCACAGATTCATAAAAGACAACAAAATTCAAAAAAGAAAAGAGAAAAAAACAATACCCTTTAAATATGCATACATGCATATATACATACAGAAAATATAGTTTCCACATTTCAGTTGCACAGCTGTGCCTAATGCTTTAAAAAGGAAAGAATTAGCCGCTGACATAACAGCAATCTGAAACAAACACGGGAACTTAAAAAATTCATAGATTGTTTCTATCGAATTAAAATACTGCCTCCTCAATCAATGCTCGAGATCAAATGCATAATAATACTATAATATTCATCAAGATAATATTTTTTTCACAAAAAATGATAAAAAAGAGAGATAGAAGAAGAGTGATAGATAATAGAGGGGAGGGAGAGAGAGAGAGAGAGAGAGAGAATGGAGTGCAAGAGACTAACCAGAGAAACCCCACCGGCTGGCTATGGAGGCAGTAGTTACTCTCCCCTCCCAAAAAATGAGGAATTTATGTGCAATATAAATGCCGTTTTCTTGAATAAAAAGGGATATTAAATTCAAGAATTATTTGGTGTTAACGGTAGAGATTCTGCCATAGATATGTGTGTGTACTGTAGTGGCGTTGAAGAATAGCGTCATTGCTCACGTTTGTGGGCGATGGACAAGTGTAGCCCCTCTACTAATTTACAAATATATTTCCATTTATTTTAATCATACTACTAAATTTTGTCAATTTTTAGGATGTATTATCATGCTACTAAATTGTTTTCATATCATCTAGACATGACAATTTTGTGTGCGTTGGTGTAGACCTGATAACGACCGAATCCATTGAATTCATACTTTACGATACGATTAGATTAAATCTGAATTCGACTCGAATACGATGCGAAAACGGTTTTATCATTCTCTACATGATACATCGTGACAAAGTAAATGAAACTGATGCATTAATGACATTATTAATAGATTATTTGAACCTGACACAAAATTTTCGTGTAATTATCAAGTCAGAAGAATAGTGGCATGAATTTAGTTAGTATTGTGATTAGCCCATAATTTCGTGTACATTCATAACGGATTATCGTATTGTGTCGAAAATTGATGACGCTGTCGATATAAGTTTATCGTCTTAATTACTACGGGTTAAGTGGAGATGGGATAATTAGGGGGTAAGTATTAATTGAGAAATGGGGTAAATTTGGTGTCACATTTCATTCTTTTCGACATGTGCACAGTAATCAAATTTAGCCACATACTATAATATACATATCGGAAAAATTAAGGATCGCACAAAGGTGGAAAATGCAAAGTTTGCTTCTTTCATCTCAATTTTTTTTTTTACACGTATGTATAATTCGTCTAGTATGAATATTGCTTACTCATAATTGGCAAATATTGGTATCGTTATAATTGATTTATTTTATTTTTTATTTTTTTTTAAAAAACTATGTTTTCCTCTTTTGATAGAGAAATTGGAGCATGCAGGAGTTTTAGTGTGAAGGCTTTCATCACATCAAGATGAAAGCGAGAGAAGCACATCAAATAACGAAATCGGAAGAGTTATGAAGTTCCATGTATCAATTTTCATTATACACAAAACTCTCTCCGTCCAGTTTTACTATGTAAAATGATTAGACCAGATCTACTTCTTAACAGTTCCAGTCCTAACAAGCCAGGTGCCCTAGGCGAAGTAACACAAATGAAACCCTTAAATTTCAACGAAGCACACCCCTACAAATTACTGTTTCGATCGTTAGCTCAGTCGTTATCTGTTTAACCGGCGGAATTTTCAAGTCTTACGTTTGAATTTCCATCGTTAAAACACGCATTTACTGCAATCTGGGATAGTCCGAACATGCAAAATACTTAGTGCTCGTTTGGTTCAAGTTGGGTAACGGAAACGGAATGGAATTAAGTCAAGTAAGGGAATGGAAACAATAAGGATTACTTTTATTAAGTGTTTGGTTTAATGGTAGTAATGGAGTCACTTGTGAGGTGATTCTCTTTCCCCTTGTTTCCTCTCCTTCTTTAGGGGTAACAATCTAAGGGATTGGATTACCCTCAAGTAAGGGTAAGTTAACTTGTTACTCAAACCAAACAAGAAGTAGTAGATTCATTTAATTGTTTCTCTTTCCTTACCAATAAAAGGTGAACCAATCGAGGTATTCAGCTGTAACGTTAAAAAAAATAATTAAAAGAACTCTTAGATTATCGGTAGGGATGTCAAACGAGCCAACCCACCGGGTTTCGGGCTAGCCCTATCGGGTTGCGGGCTTTTTGGATCGGGTTAATCGGGCTTTTTTTTTCTTTCGGGCTATTATTTTTTGACCCTAACCCTAACCCACCGGGTTTCGGGCTAGCCCACCGGGCCATTAAGTTTATAAAAAATAAAATAGATATCATATAAATATAAAAATAATTATTATTTTAGCACATACTTGTATAAAAAAAATTAAATAAATTATTAAATATTGTGAATTTAACAAAAATATTTTTGAATGTCAATCTTTATTTTACTTTTCACCAAGTGCCGAAGTAAAAAACGTATAGAATTTAAAATGAAGGTTATATTTTTATTAAAACAAATTAAAAATACTAAATAATAATTAAAAACACAACCTAATTTATCAAATTTATAAGTAGAGTAATGAAATATGTCATGAATTCATAATTTATGGTAACCCACCGGGCCAACCCACCGGGCTTTCGGGCCAGCCCTATCGGGCTCGGGCTTTTTTCGGTCCAGCCCTATCGGGCTTTTTTCCTTTCGGGCTATCATTATTTGGCCCTAACCCACTATTTTTTTCGGGCTAATCGGATCGGCCCGTTGGGCTCGGGCTTTTTTGACATCCCTAATTATTGGATTTGGTTTTGAACGTGACCAACATACACGTGATAACTGATGGAGATGTCACCACAAATATAAGTGCATTTTAATTTGTAACATTTCATTTTCAGCCAAACTTCTAAAATATCACAAAATCTAATATACAAAAACATTACTATACGCATGCAAATATATGGGGACCAAATATCCACATAATTTAGCACCGAATATTCATCATTTATATTCACATAAATTGGTCCTAAATACTCATTCCGTCGGCCGTTTCTTGAACATGTTGATTTTTTAGCTAATTTTAAAGCTTTGTAATTAATGATGTATTTTAGAATAGATTTTTGGAATATACACGGTAATGTGATCAAAATATCATGTAGAAAAAACTATATTCCAAAATTTTATTTTAAAATCCATCATTATAGAGCTTTGAAATCGACAAAAAATCAACAGGTTCAAAAAATAAAAGACGAAAGGAATATGTATACTATTATTACCACTTTGTTGGTCAGGTTTTTGGGGCCAAAACTTTCGCAGCCAAATCAAGAAACAACAAAACTACCAGATTTACTTTAGTTTTGACTACCAAAAGCTAAGAAATCCACTTACATTTGTCCCACTTTTAATCATGTGTTGCAATAATCACCATATATACCATATATACGTATAATTTACCAAAGCTGCTTCACCTTTTCAAAGATTTGAGTGCATGGTTTTGCAATTGGAAAAAAGTTGAAAGACTCTCAAATAATTAAGCCAGCTAGCTGGTTCCATGTCCCATCTCCTTTTCCAGTTTGTCGATGGACATGAACAGAAGTTATTCTTTCTCCTAACTCGTCCGCGGAGTAAACGACAACGAACGAACTGCAATTCGATCAGTGAGTTAGTGGTATATACTCCCTCCGTCTTTAAATAAGTGTCCCCTCCTCTCTCACGGAGGGGGACACTTATTTAAAGACGGAGGGTGTATGTTTGAGGAATTTTACGATTATGCACCTCTCTCTCTCTCCCCATGGAAAACCAATACTATCTCCATCTCACTAAATAAATAACATTTCAAAATGACACTAGTATCAAGAAATAAATAATGTGTGGCTATAATTAAATATGATGAAAGATAGTTAATTACACCCAAATATTTTATACCACTCCGGTCCTAGACAATTGACTCATTTGCTTTATACACGGGAATTAAGACGAAAATGTTTAGTGTATAAAGTGTATTTTGTAGGGAATGTAATGTAGTTTATGTATTTAGACATAATTTAGAAACAGAGATTCATAGATGCATAAAAACATATTCTTGTTTGATCTTAAATGAAAGATCGTATCAAGACCTTTAATTTGATATAAAAATCATAAAAATCCGATAACAAACGAGCAATTTATAATAATTTAAACTTTCGAAATTTAAATTATATTGAACTACGTGCAGAAAAATGAGTGGATGAGATTTAAGTATGAAATGTTAAGTGTAATAAGGGGTTTACTAATTGTACTAAGTATACTTTAATTATTTCTAAAAAAGGAAATGAGTCAATAGATGTGTGACGTCCCAAAAAGAAAAATGGTTCAACTGGTTGGGACCGGAGTAGTACCATTTTAGGAAATGTGTCTAATAAATGAGATGGACCAAAATGGCAAATGTTGCTAATTTAATGAGATGAAGGTAGTAATAGAGAGAAATTTAGATAAGTATTTCGTATTTGGAAAGGGAAAAAACACAAGTGCGTAATAAATTTTAATATCCTCAAACTTGCATGGGAAAGTGTGCTACAGAAGAACATTAAAAAATATATATATACTCCACCAACTTTAGTACTCCATCTGGCTCAAGATTCGTGATACGTTTCTTTTCAACATTTGTGGCAAGCATTTTCGAGCGTCTTAATGACGAGTTTCAAAATATCTTTTTAAGGAATTTTTTCTTTTATAGGTTACCTTGATACTTGTAGTATCCCGTAAAAGAAAAAATTTCTTAAAAATATATTTTGAAACTCATCATCAAGACGCTCGAAAACGCTTGCCACAAATGCTGAAAAGAAACGTGTCACGAATCTTGAGCCAGATGGAGTATTTAGCTAGAGAGAGTCCTTTTATTAGGTGGTGGGCCAAATATAGTGTTGGGACTGCCTTACGCACTACCGAACTACACTAATTTGATATTGTCCGCTTTGGGCCAAGCCCGCACGGTTTTGCTCTTGGGCTCCTTCCTAAAATGCCTCAAACTAGTGTGGTGGTACTCCCCTTATATACAGGTTATATCTTTTGTATATTTCCGATGTAAGACTTATTGTTTGTACCTAACATATAGCTAGGATGAGCAAATATGCTCGTTCAATTTCGAATTCTTTAAGAATGGTCGAATGAATCTGAAGTTGTTAATCTTGTATATGTGATGTTAAGTCTATTTCTCTAAGGTTTAATCGGTTGATCGGTTGAGAAGTTCATAATGAATCTTGTTTTATTTATAGGCCAACACATGCACACCCTTTTTTTTTTTTTAGAGCGTAGATGCAATAATTTAGATTAGCATCTCGTAATCCTCTTATATATAATAGCAAAGCGGATTCGTAGCCCCACGTTAATTCACGTGCCTATGTGGCGCTTTCTGTGCTCTTCGTTCCTATTTATCTAAAAATTCTATTTATTTACAATAAAAAATAATTATAGAAGATATTAATAAAATATTAAAGTTACATGTGTATATATAATTCTTCTAAGTAATTTAAAACGTATAATCTAATAATTAATTTAATATTTTAACTTCAATATAATCTAATAATATAATAATCTAATAATTCGTATATGTATAATCTTTTTAATAAAATAACTATAACTATTAATAAAATAACAATAACAATTACAATATTCATATACGGGGTAGTCTTTAATAGTTATCTTTAACACTATTCTATTCATACATGAATAGATTTTTATTTATTTATTTATTGCATTACTTTAGAATCACACATATTTATTTAACCTAAAAGTACCAATATAAAGTAACAATATAAAGTGATTCATATCGAATATTGACGTTAAAATTGATTATAACTATGTGAGACTCTCTTTGACATATTTTTTTATTAAAATAAATAACGGGCAACTTGACTTATTTTGATGTAATGATATTTTATTTTTATTACAATAAACAACGGACTACCTAAAAGTAACAATATAAAGTGATTCATAACGAAGGTTAACATTAAAATTGATTATAACTATGTATGACATTTTTTTTCCCCTCCCTCCGTCCCACTGGTATAGGGATAGTTGACTGCAATAAAAATAGAGAATACTTATAATTATATAATTAATACTCTCTAAGCATTTTGTTTTTATTACAATAAACATTGGGCTACGTGAATACTTATATGATAAACATAGATAGTAGTATACAATATAAAACTAAATATAAGATAGATTTTGTGTGAGATTGAAATATATCATAGTAATTTATATAATTAATGTTTACAAATATGTTTATTTTAGATAAATAAGAATGACGGATGTAGGAATTGACACGTATGCATGTCGATCAGCGTGGTGGTTCAAAACGGGAATCTTAACTTATTTTGATATAACGACATTTTCTTTCTATTAAAATAAACAACGGGCGGCTTGACATATTTTAATAATTTTCATTTATATTTTACTAAAAATAACGTTATAAAGTGACTCGTATCGATCGAATTTCGATGGGATACAAATTCACCTATCATAAAAATATTTCCTTTTAAACATATTTTCTTATAAACAAGAGTAATGGGAGACTTTATATTGACGTTTTGTTTTTATTACAATAAACAACGGGCTACGTGAGACTTTAGAATCATACATATTTATTTAACCTAAAAGTACCAATATAAAGTAACAATATAAAGTGATTCATATCGAATATTGACGTTAAAATTGATTATAACTATGTGAGACTCTCTTTGACATATTTTTTTTTTATTAAAATAAATAACGGGCAGCTTGACTTATTTTGTGGAACAATATTTTATTTTTATTACAATAAACAACGGACTACCTAAAAGTAGCAATATAAAATGATTCATATCGAATGTTGACGTTAAAGTTGATTATAACTATGTGAGACTCTTTATGACATTTTTTTTTTATAATTAAAATAAGCAACGGGCGGCTTAACTTATTTTGATGTAACGACATTTTATTTTTAGTACAATAAACAACGGGCTACCTAAAAGTAGCAATATAAAGTGATTCATATTGAATATTGACGTTAAAATGATTTATAACCAGTGTTCTAAAAAAACGCTAGGCGCTAGTCGGGCGGCGAAGGGCCGACTAGCGCCTAGCCGCCTAGGCGGCGCCTAGGCGGATTCGTATTTTATACTTATTTATTATTATTTTCCTAATATTCCCAAATAAAAATATTAAAATTTTCACTATCCAACATATTATCTAATTTCATCTCAACAATGCAAATATATAATTGCAAATTAATATGGTTCAAAATTCATAAATCAATAGTCATTCAATTAAAATGTATAGTCGAAACTTTACCACAAATTTAAACATAAAATCGATAAATTAGTCTATTACATGTAATCTAATCTTCAATTTCGTCATTCTTATAATTTGTAATACACAAGATGGATGAAGGAGAGTTGATTTTTAATTTTTAAATGTAATTGTAAATTTGTAATACACCCTAACTTTTTCACTAACCCGCCTAGACAACCCAACCCGCCTAGCCCGACTTGGGCGCCTAGGCGGCCGCCTAGGCCGTTTTTTAGAACACTGTTTATAACTATGTGAGACTCTTTGTGACATATTTTATTTATTTAAATAACAACGGAGGACTTGACTTATTCTGATGTAACGACAATTTGTTTTTATTACAATAAACATCGGGCTACGTGAATACTTATATGATAAACATCGATAGTATACAATATAAAACTAAATATAAGATAAATATTGTGTGAGATTGAAATATATTATAGTATTTTATATAATTAATATTTACAAATATATTTATTTTAGATAAATAAGAATGACGGATGTATGAATTGACACGTATGCATGTCGATCAGCGTGGTGATTCGAAACGGGGATCTTAACTTATTTTGATATAACGACATTTTCTTTCTATTAAAATAAACAACGAGCGGCTTGACATATTTTAATAATTTTTATTTATATTTTACTCAAAAATAGCGTTATAAAGTGATTCGTATGAATCGTATCGAATTTCAATGAGATACAAATGCACCTATCATAAAAATATTTCATTTTAAACCTATTTTCTTATAAACAAGAGTAACGAGAGACTTTATAGTGATGTTTTGTTTTTATTTCAATAAACAACGGGCTACGTGAAACTCCCTTTTGACATTTTAAGTTTATTAAAATAAACAACGAGCGGCTTGACTTACTTTGATATAACTGTCATTTTGTTTCAAATCCTCTTTCAGAAAAAAATGCTGGCAAGAAGTTTTCAATTGCAAAAATGACGATGATTGCATCATATCTAATTAAGTTTTCGGTTAGATTGCAAATTAAAAGAGACATTTTCCACTGTTTGTTTGTTTCAGCCATGGAGAGTTTTACATCGCAACATCGAGAATCATTAGGAAAAAAGGTCACAAGTTGCAGGAGGAAGACTACGCTCAAACTTCAATAGTTTTGTAGAAGAGGAGCCGATCATATTATTATGGTCCAATTTTGTTATATAATTTTCATATTGTTTTATTTACTTTTAGTATTTTTGTATTACTTTTAAATATTTTTTTAATATTTCACGAGGAACTTGGCTTTGTCGTTTTCGGCACCAAATTGATTTATAAGTCTTTAAACGTCGAAGGTTTAAATATAATATGAATCGGCATTGCATTGGTTCTTCATATTTATTATTCTTAAATTCTTTAATTGTTTGTAAGTATATAACAATCGAGAATCATAGTCTAAAATATTTTTAAATAAATTTTATTGATGAAATATCTAAATGTTAAAAATAATTAGCACCCGTCGATTTTCGACGGATTGTAAACTAGTTTATTAATAATAGTATTTCTTATAATATCCTAAATCGAAAACTTAGATCCTCCTTTATCGGATATTACTATAGAACTTATATTATTTTCCAAAAAAATAAAAAATCTCCCGACAAAGTTTAACTGAGGTGGGCTCACTGGGCTGTCTCTGGTTGGTGGAGATTTATTACTGTATTTATTAGTCGCCAATAATTGCAAATTAATTAAACATTAGCATGTGTTGACTCATGATTAACAATGTGCTATTGCATAAGAAAACATTATGTGATGCATGTACTTGCATATTTATATTAGGTGATGCGGGGCGATTTATGCAACGTTTGGATCATCTGGAAAGTTCGCATAAGTTTTAAATTTGACGAGTTTTCGCAGTTTCAGATTTCGGTCAAATTTCATCGTTTAGAGGGTTAAATTTGCAGTTTTATGTTTTCGGGTTATATCATAATTTTGAACTTTTGTTTGGATTCTTTTTGTTGTTTTTAGTTTTGGGCGAATTAGGGTTCTATTTAAACCCATAAGAGACGATGTTAATAATGATATGGTTCCCATGAGATTGAATGTTTAGGCAGAAAATAAGAATAAATATGGTCCATAGATTTACATAAAATCAGTGTTCCAGATTAATTATCATATTAAATGATACTTGCATTCAATAGATTCATACACTATCATTCTCATGCGTTTCAAACACAGATTATAAACTCTTTAGAAGCTTATTTTTTCAAACACTTTTATGGTGCTTATAAACGATCAAAAGCAGTCGAACACATCTTATAAACTTAGCCAAACACTCGATCCTTTTCCTTAAACCTAAACCTAGATAGGTGAAATACCACGAGTGTGGCATGAATGGTAAGGAATAAAGTTGTGGTTATTATCAATGTTTTAAAAACCGGACCGGACCGGCCGGTTCGACCGGTTCGACCGGGAACCGGCCTGATACCAGTCCGGTTTGGACCATAAAACCGGAGGTCTGATCGAACCGGAGTTGAACCGCTCGAACCGGTGGGAACCGGCCAGAACCGGTGAGAACCGGTGAACCGGCGAACCGGGCGGTTCAACTCCTTTTTTTTTTTTTTTTTTTTTTAATAAAAAAAAAATATTTTGTGTTTAAAGAGATTCAAACCTATGACCTATTGGGTAAAAGACCATCAATTTTACCAACTAAGCTATAATAATCAATTGTACTTAATAAGATAAGTAAATCTATTAATTGCAATTGACATAATAAAGTATTATTTTTATATGAATGTCTATTTTAACTCTATCTTTTTAATTTCAATAATTTTTCACTTAATTTTCTCCGAAATGACCTACCATAATGTTTTATGATAATAAAAATAATTGTACATATTTTTAATCTATATATAGTTGTTAGAAATACAAAATTAAATATAACCAATAAGTTTTCATTGTAAAAATATATTTAAAACATGATATCTAAATTTATATTGAGAATAAATTTATTTGTTATAACTTTAATGTATTTTTTGTCATATAACTTATAAATTTATTTATATTTTTATGTATTTCATGTAGTTTTTATAATTAATATTATTTAATAATTAATTTAATTACATAACGGTTCAACCATGGTTTAACCGGTTCAACCAATTGAACCATGACCCGGAAGCATCACCGGTTCGACCTCCGGTTCGGTTTTTAAAACATTGGTTATTATTAGACGATCGTGGGGCAACAATTGATGCTGATTTCCTAGTAAAAAGACAAAGGCAATAGACGAATGATTGAAGATCCCAAAATTCTAGTCCAAGACAATAATAAGTGAATTGTACTACTACTATAATTTATGTGTCCCACATGTTATAAATTGTAGTAATATACTATTTATGTGCACTCTAAAACAAAGTACCGGTTAAATAAATGAAAATAATCATTGTCCTTTTAATAATAGATGCAAAAGGTACAAATTAGATTGTAGTTTAAATCAATGATTGTTTTAAGTTTTATCATAAACATTGTTAATTATAAGTTGGCTGTTTCCTTTAGTGAGATGTAATGTCCAAGGATCTTGTGTTTCAAACTCGACCAATTATATCACCTTTGAATTTAGGAGAGAATGTTTAATACGTAACAAATAACTCTTTCACTTCGCGAGAAAAAACTATGTAACGTGTATCAGGAACAGGATCGATAGTAAACAAACTAAAATAGAAAAAAAGATAACACATGGTAACACCAATTATGGGATACACTTATGGAATTAATAGGAATACTTCTCTATTCATCAAGGGTCATAACTAATTAAAAAATAATAAAAAATATATAAAGGATAAATACTACCAAATGAAATTAAACTTTATTAACCAAAATCAAACTTTAAAATATATATTTTTTTAATCGATGTGACAATATTACGTTGACTGTAAAAACATTAAATATGTCCATGTTAGGTAGATGACCGATTAATTACGAAATTATTAGATTATTGTTTATATTGGTCCCGAATCTTCGGTTTTCGACACAATATATCAAATGTGTATGTCTATACAAACCAAAAAAAAAAAAAAAAAAATCAATTTTTGGTGCATGAACATTTTGTTAGTAAAATTTTATGGTCTCTAATTTTTGGGCTCCTAGAATTGTGCTTTTTTCTTATTATATTTTAAGAACGACTACTCACTTGCCTATTGAGCCAAAAAGACATGAAGTATATATAGAGCTTAAGTCCATCTAGGCATCAATTCTCAGGCCCAACTGAGACTCGATCGAACCATCCCGGCTCAGTTGACAACTTCGTGCTCCGCTTTCTCCGATAGAGAATCACGAACACCCTATTTTCTTTCACTTATCTACATATACACTCTCTTCACCCACTCAAAGCTGCAACATCACTAACTCCTTCGATAATATTCGTTTCATCCCGATTTAAGTGCCCCCAGTGCTAAATTTTATCTCCAATTATGTACTACTACCTCCATCTCACAAAAGTAGTCTCACTTTCCTTTTTAGTCCATCTCATATATTAGTCCCCTTTCTATAATGGTGAATAACACTTGGCTACAATTAACTCTCTCTCCTTAAAATTAACTACAACCACACATTCTACTTTTTCTTAAATATTGTGCCATTTAGAAGTGGGACTACTTTTGTGAGATGGAGGTAGTATCATACTTCCTCTGGCCCAGGATTTCTTGTGCGTTTCTTTTCGACACGGGAATTATGGCGAAAGTATTTAGTGGTTTAAGTATGTTGTTTATGGATATTATTTTGTTAATTTGTTTTGCAATATATATACTCCCTCCGTCCTCCATTTAGTGACAGAGGGAGTATGGGCACGGGTTTTTTCGCATTTTATGGTATAATAATAAATTAATGTGTTAAAGTGTTAAAGTGGAATAATTGTGGGTCCATTTGAATTGTTTAATAGTATTAAAATGTTAAAATAATAAAAAGTAGATGTATAAAGTGTTAAAGTGTTAAAGTGATTGTGGGGTCTACGTCCAAAAACGAAATATGTCAGTAAATGGAGGACGTCCAAATATAGTATTAACGTCATTAAATGGAGGACGGGGGGAGTATATAAATTAGAATAAATATTAAAAATAATGTAAACATTTTTTTTCTGTTATTTATTAAAATGCATTTCCGATTTATGCACAGTAAATTTTTATTTTTTTTTATTGGTTTTTCTTCACTCCATTCAACTGCCATTTCATTCCATTCATCCATTCTATTTTTCTTCACTCCATTCAACAAAAAAACAGAGCAAATGAACTCCAAACTAGTAAATGAACAAAAAAAAATAAGAACACAATCTGATTTTTCATTCCAACTAACTGCACTCCATATACTGAAATTAAAACAATTGTTTTTCAATTAGTCACATGTGGTCGTCCATTCTCCACTCTCTCACTCTCACTCTTCTTCCCTCTGTCTCAATCTCCATTCTCCACCAATGGCGTCGTCCACCTCCATAAATCTGAGCTAAACTAAACCCACTACTAGAGAAACAAGCTCTCTCTCTCTCTCTCTCTCTCTCTCTCTCTCTCTACTTTCTCTCTCTACTGCAAAAATGGCGGAAAACCGGAGGTACATTACCTCCGACGAGCTCAAAACCCACAACAAGCCAGGAGATCTCTGGATCTCGATCCAGGGCAAAATCTACGACGTCTCCGACTGGATTAAAACCCACCCCGGCGGCGACCTGCCCCTCCGCAACCTCGCCGGCGAGGACGCCACCGACGCGTTCGTCGCCTGCCACCCGAAGCAGGCGTGGTCGCACCTCGAGCGCTTCTCCACCGGCCTCCACCTCCAGGACTATGCCGTGTCGGAGATGTCCAAGGACTACCGCCGCCTCGTCTACGACTTCACCAAGCGCGGCCTCTTCGACACCAACGGCGGGGGGGGGGGGGGGGGGGGGGGGGGGCTGGGAATTTAGGGTTTGTCGATAGTAACGAGAAATGAAGAACAGCAAAGAAGAGGAAGAGAGAGAGTTGTTGTGAGAAGATAATGAATTGGGTGGAATTAATTTGGTGGGTGGGAGATAATTTGTGGTAGGATAATAGAAGTGGATTTTAATTTTTGTGGAAAATTTTTTTATTGTTTTTTCTGAATTTTTTTTTTTTATAAATTATTTGTGAATTATTTTTTATTTATTAGGGTTTTGTTAATTGTAATAAGGAATCACTAATTGTGCACTTAAACTGCTAATTATTTCCCAAAAAGGAAACGCACAAGAAATCTTGGGACGTCCCACAATGGAAAACGCACAAGAAATCGTGGGTCAGAGGAAGTAACATTTTTCTAAACAAAATATACTATAAACTATCATATTTGCCCCTATAATGGCAAACTTGGAACACTTATTCGGAGACGAAGAATGTCATAAAGTAGTCAACTTCAATGTATTCATTTTTTTTAAGCCCACTAAATTTATGTACACAACACCACTTTATATATTCCTTTCATTGCAATTGCCCACATCATTTTATTTTGGGCCTTAATTCAAATAACGGCCCAATAGTTTAAACCTCATAATTTATTTACTGTCCTCTCGGAGAAGTCAAAACTGTAAATTTTGAATCTTTTACAAAATTTACCATGAGCTGTTCTTAATTAAATTAATTAATTAAAAATCTTAGAAAAAATTTAATCACTCACCAACGAAGTTCCAGAAAAAAATTGATCGCTTTTCCCTCAGTTTTGGCACTGAAATCTAGACTCCAGGTTTTTTTGAATCGAATGCTCTCTCTCTCTCTCTGTCTCTACACTTCAATTTCAAAATCATTTCCATCTTTTTTTTTTTTGAATTGGAGTTCCGAATCGAAGGCTAAGTGTTGCTGATTACTAATTTCATCCTCAGAGAAACATTTGGCTCTGGAAAAACTCGGATCGGCTGCATTGAACTCAGTAATCGAAATCGAATTGAGGAGCGAAGCGAATGCAGAGCAAGGGATCGAGTTTGCGATTCACGGGAATGGTGATTCGATCCCGAATTTCGGTCCTCATGTTCTCGATGTTCGCAACTTTTGCTTCTCTATACGTTGCCGGACGGTGAGTTTTGATTGTGTTGATTTTGGGGATTAATTTCTATTTTTTGATTTGTTGCAGTTTTATGGAAATGTACGTATCGGTTTTATTTTTGTCGATTGAATTGAGTTTATTATTTTTGTTGCTGTTGAGGCTTAATCAGTTGACAGTATCGAGTAAGTGGTGGTGAATAAGATTCAGATGCTTTTCGAAGTACTGATGATTTTTGTAACTGGTGAAGTTATGATTAATCACCGGTTTATCTGAGTGTAGTGAAACATGTTTCTATGGCTATTTTTTATAGTTATTGGACGTAAATTAATGTAGAAAAAAAGTTAAGAGAGCTGGTGTTGCGTTATTTCAACTGTAAATATATGAATTGTTTTCATATCTGTAACGAAAGTAGGAACGAAAGGGCAGTAGAAATGTAGTTTAATGTGTTGAATATGGTATGGCAGATTGTGGCAGGACGCGGAGAACAGGGTTTATTTAGCAAAAGAGCTTGATAGAATAACTGGCCAGGTAATGAGAAGTTCGTCATTTTTTCCCTTGAGATTGTTTCTTTGACTTGTTAGAGTAGTTGAGAAACTGTTGATCATTTGTGCTGAACTTGTTGGCATCTGTTTCGATCTTTGGTGCATGCTGCATGTTTTCTTTTGCCTTTGTTCATTCATGTTACTTTGCGTAGTTTAGGTGCTCTTATTTTACTGCATGGTAGTAATGTTTATTTTTCGACAAGTTGCAAAATAAGGCCAAAGAGGCAAAAATCTATTGAGTATGACAATCATGCCGTTGTAAAGGAAACTATATTAGAAACATTTAAGTCGCACATTTATGGCTGAAGTTTCTCATTGATGTCGTTGTCTTTACATATACTATTTCATAGAAGCGCTTCACGTCTTGACCTCGGGGACATCTTATGTTTCTATACCAAAGGAAAAAATTGTTAACACGATTTGAATGGGCATATCAACTTTTTAATATGTGGCTGGAGGCTGCATAATAGGAAAACTGTGCAATGAGTTTCAATACTTGTTCATGATTGGGGATAGTTTCTTATGTCTCTTTTACACTCAGGGAAGATCTGTGGTGTCAGTTGATGAATCGTGGAAAATCATTGAATGCAGGTGACATAAATTTACCTTGCTTTTAATTCTCACAAGTACAGTACTCTTAGGTTAGAACGGTAGTCGTTGCAACTTTAACCGAAGCTCCCAAGTTCCATGCTATCAGGGAACAACACAAGAAATTGTCAGCCTTGGAGGTGGAACTTGCAGCTGCTAAACAGGAAGGTTTTGTTTCAAAGGTTTTATCTAAGAGGAAGCCACGCATAGTGATAGGAATACTTACGGGATTTGGTCGCAAGAGAAACAGAGATGCTATACGGAAGGCATGGATGGGCACTGGTATATAATTAGCTTGAGTGAAATCGCTTATATGAACTTTCAGTTGTCTAATTTTTGGTTTCTTCTGTTCTCAGACAGTCTTTATTTATCCAAAATTTGTCGTTCTTTACATTTATTTGTCAGAATAATCACATTTGATTTATATTTTTGTCCATCACAGGTGCGGCTTTGAAAAGGATGGAGGAGGAGAAGGGCATCATCATCCGTTTTATCATAGGCAGAAGGTATCTTCTTCCTGCTCTCTTCTGTCCATTCCTTCTGGTCCTACATTTAGCAGATTCTTGACTTAGTGTACATCCAATATTGTGGAAATTTTCAGTTCCAATCGAGGAGACAGCTTGGATAGGAGCATTGATAACGAAAACGTACTAGCAAATGATATTTTAACTCTTGTAAGTTATTAGACTTCACACATTACTTATTAGGGGTTGTGTCCTTTGCATACCGTAATAGAATGCAGTTCTGTTCAGACTTGATTTGGGTGTATGCAATATATCATGGTTTTCTTATATTCTTCTAACTACTGCAGTACTGCTCGAAAGATAATCGAATTGTTAATTCTTTGAGATACATGCTGCAAATATATTGTCATTGGAAGTTGTTCTGCAACATGAGCAATGTTTTTATTCTATAGAGCAATCTACTCCAGTCTCCTTTTCCCATGTAATGCTGGTTACAGTCCCTTTCACTCTGATAACTACATCTTTAAATAAATCATACGAATTTCTATCAGGATAATCATGTGGAGGCCCCTGAAGAACTACCAAACAAGACAAAATTATTCTTTGCTCAGGCAGCAGAAAATTGGGATGCAGATTTTTATGCAAAGGTCAATGATGACGTCTATGTAAATATTGGTAGGTCATAAGTACAATTACTTGCAATTGCAAATAGTCCACATGATTGATGGCTGTTAGTATTAGAATCTTTATAATCTTGAATGTGAAAGCCTAGTGCCAGATGAAATGATTGTTATTATATATCTTCACTGCAGATGCCTTTGTCAATACGCTGACTGCTCATTTTGACAAGCCCCGTATGTATATTGGGTGCATGAAGTCCGGAGAAGTTTTTTCTGAAAAGTGAGTAGACCTTAGTGTAGTACTGTAGTGAAGAAAAGCAGCTGTGGTTACATCTTGATGTCATTTATTATGAATTGCTAGTTATATGCTCATCTCATTGTGTAACTTGACAGGGGTAAAAGATGGTATGAACCAGATTGGTGGAAATTCGGAGATGGGAAATTGTAAGCATATTACATTATACTTGCTACTCTTTCATTATGTTATTAGAGCAAATACATGGTTTTATCTCACACACGTATGCTGCTCGTGTAAACAGTTATTTCCGGCATGCTTCAGGCGAGTTGTTTGCGATATCACGGGCTCTTGCTAAGTTCATATCAATTAACAAGTAAGATTTAACTGATTTCGTGATAGGAAAAAAAGAGGTTGTAACTGATCTCACGAGCTCTCCCCTCTTGTATTTATTGGCAGATCTTTTCTCCGCACTTACGCCCATGACGACGTCAGCGTAGGGTCGTGGTTTATTGGTCTAGATGTGAAGCACGTCGATGAAAAGAAGTTTTGCTGCTCCTCTTGGTCCACAGGTCTCTCTCTCTCTTTCCCTCCCTCTCTCCCATAGTGTTATTTGTTTACCTCTCTCTGAATGGTGGTGGTTCTGTTTCATGTTTCAGGAGCCTTATGTTCAGGTGTATGATATTGTTTTGAGATTGAGAGAGAGAGAGAGAGAGAGAGAGGGGTTGATATTATTTGCTGACAAAGCTATTGCACATAGTCTGATTAGAGGAAGGAGGAGAAGGAGAGGAGGCATTCCCTTTTCTTTACCCATTACATGTTCAAATTTCTCACAGATATACAGCCAGAGAGAGATTACTATTAGGAACCACATTGTACTTAACTTTTTCTTCAACTAGTAAATGTGTCATTTTTACATTGAATTTCACTTCCATTCCTAATCACCATTGTTTATAATCATTAATCTGAGTTTTTAACTTGATCATAAATTTTAGAATCATTTGTTTTTTCACACAATAAAATTCTAGAATAAAAAATTAGGAAAAAAAGAAAAAAGAAAAAAAGAAAATCAATTGGGCTATTTCTTTTTATAAGTTTATTTATATAAAATCAAACTTCCGAACATCTAGGGTAATAAATGAATCGCAAATCAATGAACTCAGATTAGTAAATTTGATCCAAATTAAAATTTTTAAGCGGAAATTTATACACCGAAACAGGAAAGGATTCGAACTCGAAACATTTTATAAATCAATAAATTACTAACTTCGTGTGACAGTTTCTTAACCAAGTCATTTACGAAATTGCATCTAAATTTCCTCAATTCCGTTTTTTATTTTCTTCTGAATTTTCTGCTTTTCCTCAAAACTTCATCTCCTTCACTCAACCAGGGAAAGAAAATAGTAGCTTAGTCTTTCGATCGGATCATCCAACGACGCCGTTTGGTTTCCGTGAAGAATGGAGTACGATTTCAGGAAACGAACCGGTCCCCCTTACGATTCTAACGCGCCGCCGTACGGCCGGCCTACCAGCGCCGCCGCGTCGTCGGCCGCCGCCGCCCCTTCTCATCCGCCCTACGGTCAGCAGCTCTATCCGAAGATCGGCGGCTCCGGCCCTCAGTCAGCGTCGCCGCACGTCCGCAACCCCCCGTTTCACAACGCCCCGCCTCCCCCTTCTAACTGTAAGTCGTCCTCCCCCCCTTCCGCCATTTTTGTGCTTGTTCGTTTGATCGCACGCGCCTTTTACGGCTGTGATTGATTTCTGTTGCTGATTTGCAGCTGGGATTGGGATTAGGGTTGCTATCAAACCAGATTATCGAATTACTCCACCGGTATTTCGCCCTTAGTTCGTTTTATTTTTGCTTGAGATTTATAATTTCTGGAATTTAAAATTTTGATTGATTTGAGCTGCGTAGCCCCCGTTGCTGCCGCATCTAGGAGAAATTCCGCGGAGTAATTTCCACTTCGATTTCGAATTCGAGAGGACTGTGTTGACGGAAGCAGTTAAGGAAAACCCTAATTGGGGTAGGCTTGGGATTGACAATACTCCACCAAAGGCAACCGAGCCAACTTCATCTTATGTATGTGTTCGTTCTGTAAATTTGCTCCGAAGTATTCATTTCTTGTGCTTATTTCTGTGTGCTGTGACTGCCTATTCCTTACTACTACTCCCTCCGTCCAACGAACTTAAGTCGTTTCATTGTTTCACAACTCATGTATATTCGAGAAAAGCTTCAAGTTCGTTGGGACGGAGGGAGTATATGAGCTATTTTCGTGTTGTGGGTGCTAATGTGCAGTTTCTCTATTTCATGAACATTCTCTTCTGCTTTTGAATTATGGATTTTTGATTGACGTGAGGTTCGTTATGAATGAAGGGTGCTGCTGCAGATCCAGTGGTGAGCAAGTATATAGCAGCAGGTCTCAACAGAGAGGCTGTGCCTCTTGCAGTTGCAAACTATGGAGACAATCCCTCCAAGGTACTCTCTCTCCCTCTGTGTGTGTGTGTGTGTGTGTGTGTGTATTCTTTTCAAAGTTTTTGATTAACAAAAGCAATCATAAGGAAAGAAATGAAGAAAGTGTAGTATCCGTCTCATTTCGTATGTTTGATCATCGCCATCGTGTTGTATGGCTTGTTGCAGAGAACTAGGATCACTCTCTTGTGTTTGTAAATTGTATGTGCAATGGAGTCAGCTCTGTAACCAAGTATTGACTTACAAAACAGAAATTGACAGCATGTAATGAACCATCGCTCGACTTGTCACAGGTTAAGGAATTCGCAAACGGCTTTACCCTTCTACGAGAGATGGGATTCTCATCAAACAACGTCGCAGAGGCCCTAATCATGTCCGAGAACAATACAGACAAGGCATTGGCTCAACTCATCAATTCACCGTCCTGAACTATACTTAACGGAAGATTGCAAGAATTACCGGTTGCATAACGGATTTGTTTGTCGTTGTAAAGAGTACTGTGAAAAGATACTCTGTTATTGTATAGAAACTCCTTTCTGGCAATGGCCATTTTTCTTTCTTCTTTTGGTTGATTCCAATTTCACTTGTTTACAACTGTTTTTTGTGCTCTGTGCATTTCAAGCTAAGATACAAGAGGTTACAGATTAAATATATGGTCGCTGGTACCAAATATAGAAGTACTAAAGTGCCTTGTATTGAGATCTCCACCATCGAGAGCAGAACCGAAGCGGTCCAGCCACTGGACCGGGCTCGGGTTTTCAGTCTCTTCGACCCATTCCGAGGTCATGTCAATGTCGTCCAGTTGAAGGGAGTCTGCCTCTGAGGAAGTCGATTTCAAGGATTTGTCTAGTTTGAGGTTGTAATAGATGTAAAGTAAGTCGTTCAGTGTCTCCTTATCAATCTTGTTGCGCTTCTCGGAATGAATCTGCTGAAATGTGCTCCACTGCCTCTCGGAGGTCGAAGTGCTGCAGACTTGGCTGAGCACTCGAATCGCCACCTGCTGCAGCGTCGGAGCTGCGTCCCCAAATTGTTCCCACCAAATCCCTGCATATTAACATTGATTTTTTACATAAAGGCTTGATTTTAGGAATTATTAACAAAATGCAGGTGAAGTTTAAGCATTTTAAAGAACCCTCACATATTCCTACATAATTAAACCTACGAGTCGACTCGTGGCAGAAAATCTATATTCGTTTTCATATTATCTTATATGGCAGAACCGGCCTAGGCAGAAGCATGGGGAATATGCAGCTACATGTGAATTCTTGCAAGGACCAGAAAAGCGAAGCAGAAGCTTACCAGGTGAAACGCTATCGATGGCCTCCTTTGCAAGGTTGCAGCCGAACATCCCCTTCCCCCGTGTAAACAGCAGAATTTGGTTGGTCAAATCATGCCGATGATCAGGTGTGGGAAGAAGCTTCTCAAGAACTGTGTAAAAATCTTGCTTAATAGCCGAAAAGAATTTAATCTCTGGATTATACTGGATGCTAGGGTTCAGAAAAGCTGCTGCAGAATGTAGAGGAGAGTGAAGGTTGTTCTGCCAATGCTTATCTACGATATCCAAGAAATTCTTGCACTTGATCTCATCCATGATGTAGTATGTCCTAATCGACTCTTTTGCTCTAGTCATCAACTCGTAAATGAATCCCACTGCAGGTTTCCCTCCCGAAACTTCCCTCATTACTTTCAAGAAAGGCTCGGATACAGCAACACTTTCTTCTGCAGCTCTCCAGAACTCGTTATCATCAAGAATTCCGACACAGGTTGCTGCCTGAGGCTTGTTTGACGAAGCTGAAAATTCTGGACTATTGAACATATGTTTCAGTCTCGACTTCTGCTTCAGCATAGATTGTAAAGAAAGAAAATTGGACACCGACTTAGTAATGCCACTCCTAATGATATCCTGCCCTCCTGTAAAATTTCTCATTAACACGAGCATTGAGGAATTGTTGTATATAAACTTCGAAACAACCTGTGCCTGTAAAATACACCGACTAATCCAATCAACCTTACAGAACTCCTCCAAAATCCCATTCATGCACTGTGAAGCACAAGGGGTGACAAAAATCGAGCCATAGTTCTGAAGGATATGGTTTGCTAGTCCAGGGCAGTTGAGCTCGTCATCTATGATGACTTGAACTACGTTCTCGGGACCAAAATCTTGAATGATGGAGTCGAACAAATCAGAAAGGTACTTTATGTTTTTATAATATGAAGATGCATCGACTGATTTGTGGAAGAAGGTCCTAGAAGGAGACGACACCAGGAAATTGATTAGAGCCCTTGACTTGTTGTCTGTCCATGTTTCTGCAATAATAGTGCATCCGGTCATGGCCCATTCTCTTTCAATATCTTTCGACTGTAAACTTAACTCAGACTTGATATTTTCCAACCATGTTGTCTTCAAAGTATCTGCTGAGGGTCCTGGAAATCCACTGCCACACTTTCTTACTGCATCGATCATCTGCTGATAAGATGAAGAACGAGCTACACTGAAATCCAATCTATTTTCAAAGAAGAAGAGAGCTATGCTTCTCTCTGCATTTTCATGGTCGGTTCTAGAAGAAGAACTCAATGATGTAGTAGAAGTGAAGACTTTTCCAGTCACAGGGACCGCTCCCACAGCCATTAGAGCATTTCCCGAGGAATTGTTTACAGCAATATGAGATTTGATTTCGGGTAAACTTTGCTTCTTAACAGTCGAAGTTTCCCTAATATCCTCCTTCGATGCAATGATTTCCCTGACCTTATCGGTCACATCATCTCTCACTTTCGTGCATGGATTTACACCTTTACTTGGAAGTCTAGATAAATGATGTTTCAACCTGCTAATGCCACCATTGAGAATTCTGTCGCAGAATTTGCATCTTACCTTATTTCCTTCCAGCCTATCAGCGTATTCCCAGCAAACATCCTTCTCTCGAACCATTGACAGAAAACTATTCGACCAACTTCATACTCTACAGAACAGCATAATCATATTTTGAAGCCCCCTTTTCTTCGGTATGACAGGGAATCCTTCACGGCCGTACAGAGTCTGATGAACTACGTAAACTTCAATCAGAATTACAATTTACATATAACAGTGAAGTTAAACACACTTTAATGTCAGTAATCGTGAACATCGTCAATAAATTTTTAAATGTTCTCATTATCGAGCACCTCATTCAGGCAATTGCAACCAAGATAAGTTCAAACTGATAAAAAGGTTTCATTTTGCTATCAGAAACACTTGAGCAAAACTAAAGCTAGCACTACGAGACCATTAAAACTGTCAACGAGCTTCGAAAGAAACCCGAAAAATGCTCAACCATAGTATAAATTGTGATACAAAAACCAAGAATCACTCAGAGGAAGATGGTGAGACATTCATAATTATAAGCAGCAGAATAAAGTTGAAAACTTTATTAAGCAAAATACGCCTCTTCTCTTTCTTCTTACTATACATTCTAATTGTTAGCTCAAACTTTCATCCTTTCTATAATTCTTCTTCTACACACTACATCGATCGAGCTCAAGTGCACAATTAGTACAGAGGGTGGAGGATCGATAAAACAAAACACCCTTAATTCCTCCCCTTTCCCCCTACCCACAGAGAAGAATTCATTGAGTTCCACCATAACAATATGCATAGCTAATCACAAAATAGCTGTTAGCTGCAAAAATTTCATGAATTCCGTAATCACGATTTTCAGCTGCGTAATTTCTCAGAAACAAAAAATTATTTTTTATTTTTTAATTTTTGTAATCCACTATATAAAAGAAGAAAAATGACGATAAAGTGAGAAATCTGAGAGAGGAGATGAAGAAGGAATTACCTAAATTTTTGCAGATCTGGTCTGGAGCAGAGACAGACTCGCCTCATTTCTCGCGATATTTTCATACTTGTATTTTTTCTCTACTCTTTATCTTCTCGTTCTTCGTTGAAGCTTCATTTTCCCTTTTCTCCTTTTTTTTTTTTTCAATTAAAAATTTAAATTTACGCCGATATATCGCGGATTCATCGGGACACGTGGCCCAATCATATCTCGATATCAGCACTTATTTTTAATATTTAGAAGACGAAATGTTGTACTCTATTTTATAAGTATGTTGCTTATATAAAACGAGTAACTCAAGAAGAAGAGACGAAGGTGACAATAATTCGTTGTAAAGTATTTTTACTTAAAGCAGAATATCTTTTCTTAATTTTGAATTCAAGTTTTATAAATTGTACAATTATTTATTTTACTGTATTACTTCACTTGTCCATCCCATTGAAGATGTTATAGGAGTATTTGCTATTTTGGGATGTCCCATTAAAAATGTCTCATTTTCTTATTTAAAAATAATTATCCAAACTCAATTTAGATTAGTAACTCAATTATTTAAGTAAATGGAAAGCATAATAATAAGTAAAGTAAATGTTAAAATTATTATGGAATATGAAAAAAAAAACTGAAAAATAAATAAATAAGGTTATGATGATTACACATTTTATACATTTTATAATAGTGAACGTAATTAACTAGCAAAATATGTCCTGGTCAGTGGTTGAGAAGTTAGAATGTGAATCGATAGTCATGAAGTAACAACCTTGAGTCTTGCCTGATTGAAAAAAAAAATCTTGTGTGATATAAAAAAATTACAAGCAAAATATTTATTATTGTGCCGAGACCAAATGAGACATATTTAATAGGACGTGAGGAGTATTTAATTCAGACTATTATCGATAATAATTTGTTTTTGAGTTTGAGTAGAGTTTATAAATTAATGAGAAACCCATCTATATATGAAAAATATGGGTTAAACAAACCGTACCCAGTTAGTAAAACTGAAAGCTCGTGACGTAGGCCAATCAAGGAAAGAGATTAGCAATAGATATAATATTGTTAGTTAGTAATTAATTAATTAATTAGTTAAGTGCGATTTTTTTGTTTTGTTTTGTTCATTATATTATCTAATCCGTATAATAATTGCAATTTCTACGTATGTACTTTGTGTGACAGCTTTCTTTGCGTGATACATAGCTGGTGATTTGGAAAAAATATTAAAAAATGGATAAAATAATTAATAGGTAGGCTAATACTAGGGGTGGTTCGGTACGGCGTACCATAAAATTTTCGTAATACCGTATACCGTACCGTTAGTTGCGGTATGAGATTTTTCATACCGTTGTCGTACCGTACCTTTCGGCATACCAATATTCGGTATATATCAGAAATTCGGTATGGAAAAAATCCATACCGTTATCGTACTGTCGTTTCGGTATACCGTACCGTACTTCGGTATGGTACGGTATACCGTATACCAAAAACATACGATTATGCATAGAATTAAAAATTCATAAACTAATAAAATCCATACAATAAAATCCATAAGAAATTACAATTCATTGATAAAAAGTCTAATTAATCCATAACCATTTAAAATACATATATATTTCATGAATCAACATTTATACATTTCACTAATATTTTTCGATATATTTACTTTAAAAACTAAAATATTCAGAAATTACGCTAGTATGCCTTAAATTTAAATCAAACTAATATTGAAATAATACTATTTGTAGTATTTTACTAAGATTATATAACTTATATAACATATAAGTTATTTACATTCAATTTTTATTTTTAGCTAGTATGTCTTAAGTTAATTAAACTAGGAACATGAGTTATCATGTTCATACACTTACATACAATCATACTTTTAAAGTTTTAATGCATAGATATTAACATATAGTATATGCTAGTGTATTCATTAATCATTATAAATCCTAAGATAATTTATTGTGACATGCACGTAAATTCGGTACGGTATTTATCGGTATACCGCGGTATTGAATTTTGGATACCGTTGCCGTACCGAAGCTTATCGGTACGGTATGATACCGTACCGAAAAATCGGTATACCGTCTCTTTCGATATTTTTGGTATTTTTTTCGACACGGTATGTTCGGTATTTCGGCGTAACGGTATCCCGACCCACCCCTAGCTAATACTACATGATTATGCTAACCAAGCCGTATAGTGATGATGAAATTGTAGAAAGAAATACTCTTCATTCTCTCCTCTCTTCGATACTCTTGTATTATACCTAAAACATCTTATTCGTAGAATACCTCATTCCATCTTATTTAATTTGTTTTTTTAAAAGAAAATGACACAATAATCATTCTAGTAAAAAAATTGATAGGAAATGACTCATCTTTCTAGTCCCAACAACACCACCTCAGCACAGGTCCAATGGTTCCACCTCGGCCCAACCCATGTTAGGAGGCCCAAAGACAGGTCCAGGGAGTTGAGTCCTAACCAACAAACGTGGAGTGATGGAGGCAAAACGGCCACCACCCACGATCTATCCATAACCCTACGTCCATCACTCCCACGATGGACGTTAAACTACCTATATATACTAGATCAATTCCATTGTAACACACTCATGCTACCTTGAATACAAGCTCTCTTTCTATTCTCCCGTGGACGTAGATCTTCCGATCGAACCACGTTAATTCCCTGTGTTCATTGCTTTTACGCACTCCAATCTCACAAACACTCACTCTCACACCGAACAACGAATTTAGGATTCATAAAAAATAAACTAATAATTAATTTATTACCACTATCCTATCAAATTATGGACTAAAATAGAATTTTATAAAGTACAATTTCTGTTAGTGTTGGAATATCGTGGAAAGGAGTGCCATGTACGTGACTTAACTCCCCATTCCTCCACCGTGCTTCCCACTTTTTTTTTTCCTTTCTATTTTTTTAAATTTTGGGAGTATTAAAAATCTAAAAACCAGCCCCTTTTAAAATTAATAATACTGATAATTAATTAAAAACCAAGTAAAATTATTGGTCATAGCCTAATGCTAATAGGGCTCAATGACGACGATGGCCCCTAAATTAAATAGTCAAGTCAAAAAACACAATTTCTAACAAATAAAAGCATTTTTCCATATTAAAAATATTTCCAACACAAGACAACAATTTCCTACTTCACTCTCCTACCATAATTTACACTCCTGAATCAACTAGAAAATACGACAATTAGGAATGAAACGAAGGGAGCAGATACGTAAGACGTTTCCTTACCATGATTACGTGACATCCTACACTCAGGGACGGAGCCACAATGGGGCCAGGGGGCCATTGGGCCCGGGTAAGATTTTATTTTATTATATTTTTTTTTAATATAGTAATTTTACAATAATTAAGGATTAAATATATATATTCCTATATACTTATATTTGACAAATTATATTATAATCAAATCCTAAAATTATAAATGACCGCATTTCTTTCCTCCAAATTTGATATGTGGCGATACTATTACATGATTCCGACCTCCAATTTCATAACATGCAGATAAAAATTTCTCTCATTTTCAAATATTCACTATTGACTTTTGTTTACGAAATTTTGTCTTTAGATATTCACCATAATGAAAATAGTATTTTGATTGAGTACTACATTAGTACCACTATTTAATTGTTATTTTGTTTTAAAACTCTCATGAACTTCTAAATTAAAATTACTCCCTCTATTTTTCTTGCAACGGCCCTATTATTTTACACTCAAATATATTCTAAAAAAAGCGTAAAAAAGAAGAAGGATGGAGTAACTATTTTGGACCCCCATGAGCAAATGTCTGGCTCCGCTATTCATCAAAAGACTTCCATATTTTTTCAGAGTCTTTCAAAAAATAAAGCAAACGTCAAGATTAATCTAACACATGCTTTTTTGGCCGCCCCAATTTGGAAACTAAAATTCAACCATTTTTCTTTGAATATTTCTCGTGCTTTATTATTAACCTGCAAACTGCAGCAGCTGCTGCATTCTTTACGCTACAGCACGTGCCGATCCCACTCTTCCCGCGCCATTAAAATTCATCCAAGAAAAAAAATTCAAGAAAAAAGGAAGAAGAAACCTTCCATCGATCCCATCTGCTGCTTTGCTTTGCTTTTCGAACCCCACTTTCCAATCATTAATTCTACCAGTGCTGAGTGTTGTTTGTTCCCCTCACATTTCTGCTCCCTCAAGCAAGAAATCTCCCTTTCCATTCATCACCTACCGCTGTGTGTATTTCGATTCTTTCTACTTTTACTCCCATTATAATACTGCATGTTTTGTCTCTGCTTTAATCTCCTTTTTTGAATTTCTGTATTCTTATTTTTTTATAATTTCTTCTTCCTTCAGAATTTCTGGGATTGGAAGTTTCTGATCTCTGCAACACAGGTGAGTCTTCTTGTTTTTTAGTATTTCTTGTTTTCTTGAATGGGAGATGCATGTGTTCTTGAGTTAGAGAAAAAAACCCAGAAATTAAAAATCTTGAATTGGTACTATTTGATTGAAACCAAGAAAAGGGAATGTGTTTTTCAGAGTCAAATTTGGAGAAAAAGGGCTTCTAATTTGGCCGCAAATTTTGTATTTTTGTGTGTTTAAACTATTCGATTTGGTAGTTTACCTAACATTTTTTTACCATATTCTAATAAACGGCCAATCCCTTGATGACTAATCCTTGATTCCTTTGCTTTTTCTTGATTTGTAGAAATGGGAGGTAGAGAGTGTGTATAGTGTTTGAGGGCTTTGAGTTTTCTTGAGTTGAAGCTAAAAGAGGAGAGAGATGGGAATCAGGTTGATTTTTGCAGTAGTTCTAGTTTGTAGTACTCTCTGCTTATTAGCTAATGCAGAGCCAGATGAGGATAAGTACGCGTTGCTCGATTTCGTTCGTTACATTAATCATTCGAGGAGTTTGAACTGGAGTGAGAGGACTTCTGTTTGTAGTAACTGGATTGGGGTCACTTGCAATCATGATCATTCGAGGGTCATAGCTCTTCGGTTGCCAGCCGTTGGATTCAAGGGCAGAGTGCCTACGAACACTCTAGGCCGGTTATCGTTCCTTCAGATCTTGAGTTTGAGATCTAATGGTATGAGTGGTCCTTTTCCTTCTGATCTTTTGAAGCTCAAGAATTTGACTGGTCTTTATCTTGAGTCCAATGATTTCGAGGGTCCATTGCCGTTGGACTTTTCTGTTTGGGAAAATCTTTCTGTGTTGAACCTGTCGAATAACAAGTTTAATGGGGGGATTCCGTCTTCAGTATCGAATCTGACTCATTTGGTAGATTTGGATCTTGCTAATAACTCTCTTTCTGGTGATGTTCCTGATCTGGACATCCCAACTCTGAAAGTTTTAGATTTGTCGAATAATAATCTCACCGGAGATGTGTCCCGGTATCTAGGAAGATTTCCCAATTCTTCGTTTTCGGGCAACAATCTTTCGTTGCAGCAACCTCCTTCCGCTTCTTCACCCAAACCTCAGCACAAGAAGTCTAAATTTAGCAAATCAGCCATTCTGGGCATTGTTATCGGTAGCTGTGTGGCGGCTTTTGTAGCAATTGCCTTGCTCTTGGTTGTTAACAACAGAAAAAAGAAAGATGAAGAGAGCGGAACGTCACTGAAAAAAGAAAAAACGACGAGGAGGATTGGGTCTCAGCATCAAGAAGGGGAAGGAAAAATAGTATTTTTTGAAGGTTATAATCTCATCTTCGATCTTGAGGATTTGTTGAGGGCTTCTGCTGAAGTTCTCGGGAAAGGGACCTTCGGGACTACATATAAGGCAGCTTTAGAAGATGCGACTACAGTCGCAGTTAAGAGATTGAAGGAAGTCGTAGTTGGGAGGAAGGATTTCGAGCAACAAATGGAGGTCGTGGGGAGCATTAGGCACGAAAATGTGGCTCCTTTGAGGGCTTATTTCTATTCCAAGGATGAAAAGCTCATGGTGTATGATTTCTATAATCATGGAAGCGTTTCGATGTTGCTCCACGGTACGTTGATTGCTGCTTATGATAAGTTCATATATATAGTTTTTCGAAATGTTGTGTTGTGTTGTGTGTGATATGTTCTCAGCCCTTTTAGATTTGAGCAGAGTCTCATTCTTCATAGAACAGAGTTTTCAATTATCATTAGTTTGCCACGTTTGCAGCGAAAAGAGGCGAGAACGTTACTCCTCTCGACTGGGAAACACGTCTAAAGATCGGTATAGGCGCGGCACGGGGTCTGGCTCACATCCACTCGCAATGTGGCGGAAAGCTCGTTCACGGAAACATAAAATCGTCGAACATTTTCCTCAACTCCCAAAAGTACGGCTGCGTGTCTGATCTCGGGCTCGCGACACTGATGAGCCCCGCCTCAGCTCCCGTAGTCCGTTCCGGGTACCGTGCCCCGGAGGTGATGGACTCGAGGAAGGCACTTCAATCATCCGACGTATACAGCTACGGAGTCTTCCTCCTCGAGCTCCTCACGGGCAAATCCCCAGTCCACACCTCCACGGGAGGCGAGGAGGTCACCCACCTCGTGAGGTGGGTGAACTCCGTCGTCCGTGAGGAGTGGACGGGTGAAGTGTTCGACGTGGAGCTGCTGAGGTACCCGAACGTGGAGGAGGAGATGGTGTCGATGCTGCAGATCGGGCTGAGCTGCGTGGCGAGGATGCCGGAGCAGAGGCCGAAGATGGAGCACGTGGTGAAGATGGTGGAGGAGATTAGGGTTATCGCCACGGGGAATAATAGCTCGCACGCGGGGACGAGAGCTTCGAGCCCGAACCCGAACGGGGTCGGATCGTCTTCGGGTTTGGGTTAGATTTTTGATCAAGCGATCTAATTTTTCAAGTGCCTTAGTTATGATATTTTTTTTTTTAGATTTTCCTTTTTCATGGTTGTGGTTTTTTTGTATGGCGAGAATTGTTAAATGTTGTTGATTTTTGTTTTGTTTATTAAAAAGTTGTTAAGCTACCAAGCTTAGGGTTCATCTAAAGTCAAAAGTGATATTGGAGTAGTTTGTTTTGTTACTTAATGGAACTCATAACTAATTTGGGATTGAAAATGATAGCAAGCCTTTTAATAAGTCAAATGAAACATCATTTTCTTTATCTACTGCCCCGAATGAGTTCTATTTTCGTATTTCTCATTAATATAAAGATATTATCTTAAATGGTACAACTTTTATCCATTATAATTCATTCACACTATTTGTCACTATCATTCTCGCCTTAATTCCTGTGTCGAGAAAAAAGTTATTCCTATACAAATGGGACGGAGGGAGTATATTTCAATCTATGCTATTTATTTAGGCCTAAATATGAAATGATGCTATTACAAATACCCTTGCAATGTGAGAGTGAAATAACTAGCTAGAAGTTACTATTTTGTATCTCTATAATTAATGTCACGTATATATATGCTGATATCCTTTTATATATAATAGCAAAGCGGATTCAGAGCTCCACGTTAATTCACGTGCCTACGTGGCGCTTCTTATGCTCTCCGTTCCTATTTATCTAAAAATTCAATTTATTTATAATAAAATAACAATTATAATCATATATAATAGAATTCTACATGCACATCTAAGTATTCTATAGTTATCTTTAATACTATTTTATTCATACATAAATAAATAATATTAATAATAAGTTACATTCATAATAATAATCGTCCATTATGATTATCATAACTGAATTTCCATACAATACATACATATTAAATCTAAATAAAAAACATTTTTCGTACAATACTTACACATTAAATTTAAATATATACTATAAAATAGTTGACATCCATCATCATTATCATAATTGGATTTTCATACAATACATACATATTTATAAAATAGTTGACATGTATTTTATTTATAATAAAATAAAATTTACAATTACAATTCTATTATAAAAATATAATAAAATCCTACATGTACTGCTAAGTATTTTATCGCTATTTTTAATACTATTCTATTCTACATGAATAGATTTTCATATTATATTTTATTTAATATTCCATCTCTAATATTATTTATACAAAATTCATATTTTACCTAAAAATAGCAATATAACGTGATTCATATCGAATATTGACGTTAAAATTGATTATAACTAAGTGAGGCTCTCTTTGACATACTACATGCACTGCTAATTATTATATAGTTATCTTTAATACTATTCCATTCATACATGAATACATGTTCATGTTATATTTATTTACTATTCCATCTCTAATATCTTATATACAAAATGCATATTTTACCTGAAAGTAGCAATATAAAGTGATTTTAAATTGATTATAACTATACGAGACTCTCTTTGATTTATTTATTTTAATTAAAATAAACAACGGGCGGCTTGACTTATTTTGATGTAACGATATTTTATTTTTATTACAATAAACAATGGGCTACCTAAAAGTAGCAATTTAAAGTGATTCATATCGAATATTGACGTTAAAATTGATTATAACTATGTGAGACTCGCCCCTTTAACATATTTTATTTATAAAAATTTACAACGGGCAGTTTGACATATTTTAATATTTTTATTTAAATTTTAATTAAAAATAACGTTATAAATTAAGTGATTCGTATCAAATTTCGAGGGGATACAAATGCAACCCACCCATCATCAAATTATTCCCTTTAAACCTATTTTCTTATAAACACGAATAAAGAGATACTTTATATTGACCAATTGTTTTGATTACAATAACCAACGGGCTACGTGAGACTCTCTGTGACATTTTATGTTTATTAAAATAAATAACAAACAACTTGACTTATTTTGATATAACTGTCATTTTCTTTTTATTACAAACTCTCTTTGACAAGAAGGGTGCATCATTATGATCCTTTGAAATATTGACCCATCAAATGAACTTTGCAATGACATAAGGATGATGGTAACAAAACTTGAAGACCGTGTGATAGAAACAAATCTGTTTTTAGGAAAAATAAATGTTGGTAAGAAGTTTCCAATTGCAAGAATGACGATGAGTACTGCATCAGATCAAATGAAGTTATCGGTTACATTGCAAAAGAGGCATTTTCCACTGTCTGTTTGCTTTGCTATGACAATAAATAATACAAATGCACCTATCATCAAAATAGTCCCCTTTAAACCTGTTTTCTTATAAACACGAGTAACGGGAGAATTTATATTGACATTTTTGTTTTATTACAATAAACAACGGGCTACGTGAGACTCTCTTTGACATTTTCTGTTTATTAAAAATAAAAAACGGGCAGCTTGACTTATTCTGATATAACTGTCATTTTCTTTTTATTACAAACTCTCTTTGACAAGAAGGGTGCACCATCATCCTCCTGTGAAATATTGACCCATCGAATGATCTTTGCAATGGCATAAGGATGATGGTAACAAAACTTAAATACCGTGTGATAGAAGCAAATCTGCTTTCATGAAAAAATGTTGGTAAGAAGTTTTCAATTGCAAGAATGACGATAACTGCATCAGATACCGATTAGATTGCAAAATAGGCATTTTCCACTGTGTGTTTGCTTTGCTATGATAATAAATAAGAGTCAAGGACAATATCTCTCTAACGTAGCTAGGGTTATACCTATCAAAACCTGTCTTCAGTCATGGACGGTTTTATGTCGCAATATCGAAAATCACTAGGAAAAAAGGTCTCAAAATTTTTGATGTGTGATGAATATGGCAATAGCTTCAACACCACAACTAATGTTGTGTACATGGAAATATTTCAAAAGTTGTAAGATAATAATCAATACAAATATTAATAAATTTATTATATTTGGATCTTATTTTCTACGATTAAATTTTCTTGATTTACAGGAGAGTAAATTGCAGAAGGAAGACTAGCTCAAGCTGAAGAGCTGAGCATATTATTTTGGTCCGGGTTTCTTATATAATTTTCATATTGTTTCATTTACTTTTAGTATTTTTGTATTACTTTGATTTTTTTTTTTTTAATATTTCACGAGGAACTTGGCTCTGTCGTTTTCGAAACCAAATTGATTTATAAGTCTTTAAACGTCGAAGATTTAAATATAGTATGAATCGGCATCAGATTGGTTTTTCATATTTATTATTCTTAGATTCCTCTTATTGTTTATAAGTAAATAGAAATCGATAATTATAGTATGAATTATTTTAAAATAAATTTCACTGATAAGATATCTAAATGTTAAAATAATTAGCACCCGTCGATTTTCGACGGGCAGTAAACTAGTTCAGATAAAAAGAGAACAACAAACTAAAACGAAATTAAAATGTAAATTTACATATTTTAAAATTAGAGTTCGGTATAGTAAAGGGTTGACTTGTACCTATGCCGCCAGCCACCTCTATTTCCATTTTAATGCGTCAATCATTTACTAAAATAATTTATGTTATTTTATTTTGCGATTCACTTTCGATACAATAAATAACGCAATATAAAAATGTTAATATTTCAATTTATTTTTATGTGCATATATATTATTTGATGATCACAAGTTACGGCTTATCCTCCCACTAATAGGAAACGACTATTACTTACCAAACAGATTTGATTGAAATGAGCTTCTTAGTTAAAACATGTCCTTGATTGATGATTCAGTATCATTCTCTACGTCCACAAAAACAGCCATAACATTTTGGAGGAGTATGCCCATCGACTCCGGCCTAGACGGGCCGACCCACCCGGAATCCGGCGCCGACGACCCGCCTTAACACTTGTTTGTACTATATCTACTCTCACCACATCAAAGACTAATATGCGATAAATAATTGAATTGACTTGGACATATTTTTATGTGAAAGAAAATTGGGTCAACACAAGTGGTTGTTTTAAATTTAATACGGATCGAGTTCTAATAAGCAATTAAAATAGTGGCGCATGCACATGTGCGCAAGCATGCATCGCCGGCATTTTGTTATATCATCACATGCACGTGATATACTCTTTCATCCCATTTTAGTACACATCGTTTTACCTCACTCTCGACCACTTTAATACATTATTATCACCAATGTCTTAATTTTCATACCAAAATAAAAGGTCTCTATGCCAGTGGGCACGAAGAGAGTAGTATTTATTCACTTTTTATAGGTTAAATGAAGTGGGACAAAGATAGTATATTCCAATAACGATGGTGATGAACGACGACCATGACGAAGAATTGATTTTAATAATTAAGATATAAACAACTTGAATTCATTAAGAAAATGTGACCTCTTGAGATTAATAGAGTCAAAGTAAATGTATAAGAGAACTAGCGTAAAACTTTTGTGATAATTACAGTATAAAATATATGATAAGTACTATACAATTATTTAATACAATTTGAGATAGATAATCGCAAGTGCATGAATTATAGAACGTGATTTCCACAAAAGATAGAATTGTAAAAGATGAGCAGAAGTATTAATTAATACTTGAGACTAAAGATATCGAGTTTAAATCTTTCGTGATATGGATATTCTGTTGATTATTTGATTACGAATTACTCTTCAACATATGGAGCTTTAGATGATTTTCGAAAAGCTCCATACCTTGTTTGTTGAGATAAATGAAAGCATCAATGTCACCCCCACTCTCAGCTGCATCCATCAGCAAAACTGCATTCTTTTCGAAGACCGGACCGAGCCTGACCCGAACCGGTCTTCCCCACCCGAAATCGGCTTCGTAGAAAGGAAACCGGCACAGGCTGCTGAAGATGAGGCAATCCAGCTCCTCAACATTGGCTTGACCCTTCATCTCTTCCAAATAGTACCTCTCACTGTTCTTCATCCGTGCCACGTGGCCGCCGTCGACGCCTTTCACGGCTTCCCGCGCTTTCCGCACATACTCAACCCCGCCGTCCCCGGCTGCCGGCCTCACCACCGCCGACGCAACTATGTTACCGAAATGGTCTCCCGACAGCGGCGGGTCGGCCCGGGTCCGTAGGTTGACCACAACCCTCACGGTGGAGAGCTTATCCGGGTCGGATGTCAGACCGGCGGCGGACATGAACCAGGTCCATATAAAAGCCGACAGAGCCTCCACCCGGCCCGCCCGCCGCCCCCCGGAGGCGTACATTTCCCGGAGAGCGGAGATCGTCTCGGCGGAGAATCTGAATACTTTACCCGTTTACCGGTGGTAGTTACATCTTCTTCCTCCACCATACCTCCTCTGTCGAGGTGGGAGTGGGACCCCAAGATATCCAGCGGTGGGAAATATGCGGCGGCGTCGAACTTCGGAAGCAGTCCTCCGCTGCTGGTCGCGCCGTCTCTGACGACGGCTGACCAGGTGTTGACGAACGAGGCGAAAGAGGAAGCGTCGAAGACCTTGTGCGATATCATGACTCCGACGGCGAGGCCGCCGCAGCGGAAATGGGTGGCTTGAACAGCCATCAAGAAATCTAGGGGCTTACCGGTTTTGTAAGGCAGGAAATGTTTCTCCATCCCTTTAGGGTTTGGATCGGAAATAGCTTCGGAGATGTCGCGATCGGCTTCGGCATCGAAAAAGGGTGCGCCGGCATCGTTGCAGTCGACGTAGAGGTTCCCGATGAGGCGGCCGGCGAGGGGGTAGAATGTTGATCGGAGGTCCGATAAGGATTTCTTGAACTGGTTTGATTTTTGGGAGTTTGGGATTTTACGGTTTGAGGGGTAGAAGTAAACGAAGGAGAAGTATGCTTTGCCACTTATTTGATCAAGAAATGAAAGGTGGTGTTTTTGGAGAGATTTTGGAGTTGGAGAAGATGGTTTGATCATTACTCTCGAAAATACCTTCGTTTCCTTCTCCATTGATTCTTCTTAATTAATCACTGCAATCTGCAAATCTCTCTCTTTCTCTCTAACTACGATATATCCCTTGATTATAAACTTGTATATATAGCATAACATTGAAGAAATTGACGTGATGATAACTAATTAAACGCTTTAAAATTTTAATATTAATTAATTGTATAATTTTAAAATTTTAATTTAATATTTATAGTATTAGTATTATATTATGCATAATTGCAAAAATATTACACATTACTTTAATTCTCATGCTTAAAATTACGGGGCGAAGGTAGTATAAAAATATTATCAAAAGAAACATGACAGTATCTTTGAGACGGAGGAATTATATGTTATCTAAGCTATGGGGAGGGGTATAGCTTCCATTAGTTGTCGTAGCTTTATTCTAGGATTATCTTATCTTGAAGTTAGTATTGGCCCTATCTCACAACATCAACTATAACATTAATCTAGCCCAATCTTCTTCATAGTCTTGCCCAATCCTACTAACCAAACGGAGCCCACTATTCCCTCTGTCCCTTTAAATTAGTCTTGTTGAATATGCATATACAAGGTATAAAATATAGTGGAATATAAGGAGTAGTATTATATATATGTTTCATCCACCACAATAATTATAAGGAGATAACTTCTATTTTGGTAATTCCAATTGAGATATTTTCTAAAATAACAATATTAATTAATCCACTAAACCTACTCCATGTGTCCAATTTATAGAGAGGGATAAGTTTTATTTTCATCTGTCCCATTTATATAGGGATATTACTATAAATAGTAAAATTTTAACACTCTAAAACTCATTTACACTACTCTATCCACCACTATCACTCTCGTCTTAATTCTTGTGTTGGGAAAAAGTTATCCCTTTATGAGTGGAACGGAGGGAGTATTTATCTTAATTTAACCAATTACTATTAGAGCATTAGCATTGGCATACACACACTGCCGTGCGCACGCCGTGTAATGGTTGGCGTGGTACTGCCACATTAGCGTGCGCACGGCGGACGCCAATTTAACGTCCGAGTCAGCATATACGGTGTACACGTTCGTGTATGCCTGCACATATGCCGAGAGAGTACCATATACACTGCGTATCGTGCGCTCATTGGCTTTTTTTTTTCGATATCCTTTTTTTTCCAAATTTTTTCTATCTTTTTCCTCTTTTTCTTTCCTCTTTTTTTTTTTTTTTTTTTTTTTTTTTTTTTTTTTTTTTTTTTCATATTAAAAGTTTTCATTTCCTTTTTTATTTTTTCCGATATTTTTCTTTTTTCCTTTCCTTTTTTTCGATTTTTTTTCCTTCTGTTTTTTTTCCTTTCCTTCCATTTTTTGTTTCTTTTCTTTTCATTGACTTCATTTATTATTTTATTTTTTTTACCCGTTTCTTCTTCTTCTTCTTCTTCTTTTTTTCATTTTAATTTATTTCATTTCTTTATTTTTTTCAGTTAATATTTATTGTAATTTTGTAAATATGCAAAATAAATTGATTTATTTAAAATCTCATATTCAAATGACCACAAAAATTGAAACAAAACAATAATTCAATAGCACACTAAATTGTCAAATCAACATAGTCCAATCAACACATAAAATAAACAACATATACATTCTTCTCTAATTCTCTAATGCAACACTTTTCAGCATCCACTGTACTCATTCCTAGTCATCGATCGTACTTTTCATCTAGCATACACTATACTCTCGTACTCTAATGCTGATAATCTCACTTTCGTCTTAATTTCCATACCACTTATTTCTACATGCATGACCGACACAGAAGGAATATACCACTCCGGACCACGCATATTGACTCATTTGCTTTTTGCACGGGAACTAAGACGAAAATGTTTAGTGTATAAAGTGTATTTTGTAGGGAAATGTAATGTGGTTTATGTATTTAGACATATTTTAGAAACAGAGCATCATAGATGCATAAAAACATGTTCTTGTCTGATCTTAAATGAAAGATCGTATCAAGACCTTTAATTTGATATAAAAATCATAAAAATCCGATAACAAACGAGCAAGTTATAATAATTTAAACTTTCAAAATTTAAATTATATTGAACTACGTGCAGAAAAATGAGTGGATGAGATTTAAGTATGGAATGTTAAGTGTAATAAGGGGTTTACTAATTGTACTTATTATACTCTAATTATTTCTAAAAAAGGAAATGAGTCAATATGTGTGGGACGTACCAAAAAGGAATATGAGTCAAGAAGCCTGGACCGGAGTGGTATATAGCTAGGTCTGTGCAAAGAGAGAGCACATATGCATGCAGTCATCAAAGTAATTAAGTTTTATTTATATATTGCTGCAGCTTGTAACTAATTAGCGGCTACTTATAAATTAACATCAGTCTCTAGATGATAGCTAGATGTTAACCAGATTAGTTGACATTTGATTTGATATAACAAATTAAATATGAAAATGGATATTTCTATTCTAATAACAAGACAACGATTGATCTTATATAAATACCAATCAAACCATGGACCTCATGGTGTCTAAATTAAAAATATGTATATATCTATATATTATAGGCCATGCTACCAACACTAATCAATTAAAAACTATATATATATATGGATTAATTCATATGCTAACCATATATATATATATATATATATATATATATATATATATATATAGGGATTGATTCATATGCTAACCATCTTAATAGATTAGTGGTTAGAATTTATTCGTGAAAATTAATTTAAAAAGGCATGTTTTGTTTAGGAAAAGGGTATTAGTGTAATCTTCATTTATTTGTTCCTTGTTTCAAGAGATTAATTCCTCATTTATTTTTCTCTTCTACGTTTAGTCTGCCGTAATCTTCTTCTTCTTCTTCTTCTTCTTCTTCTTCTTCTTCTTCTTATTATTATTATTATTATTATTATTATTATTATTATTATTATTATTATTATTATTATTATTATTATTATTATTATTATTATTATTATTATTATTATTATTACCGTGTAATTTAATTTTCGAGTTGTACTCTCTGTTATTTATTTATTTTTATTTTTATTTTTTTGTAATTTTCATATAAAGGTTATTAAGCATGAATAAATAGGAAGATAGCATATAAACATGATTATTTAAGCATAGAAATATGTCTTAGTTGTATTCGAATATTCATTTATGTTCTTTTATTCTTTTATTATTATTTTTTTTTTTGTAATTTTCATATACAAGTTATTAAAGCATAAATAAATAGGAAGATAGCATATAAATATGATTATTTAAGCATAGAAATAGGTCTTAGTTGCATTCGAATATTCATCAATGTTTTTTATTCTATTTTTTTTTAAAATAATTTTCATATATAAGTTATTAAGCATAAATAATTAGGATGATAGCATATAAATATGCTTATTTAAGCATAGGAATAGGTCTTAGTTGCACTCGAATATTCATCTATGTTTTTTTTTTATTATTCTATTTTTTTGTAATTTTCATATACAAGTTATTAAGCATAAATAATTAGGAAGATAATATATAAATATGATTATTTAAGCATATGAATAGGTCTTAGTTACATTCGAATATTCATTGTCATTCACGATATGTCATCGTCATTCACGATATTTAAACTTGAATTGATATAAAAAATAAAAAATAAAATAAAAAGTATGCAATTTTCATATACAAGTTATTAAGCATAAATAAATAGGAAGATAGCATATAAATATGATTATTTAAGCATTGAAAACAGGTCTTAGTTGCATCGAATATTTATGTTAATTAATAGTATAATTAGTTATAGGAAGTAGCGACAATCTTGGAACGCATAATCTTTTCTTTCTTTTTTTCCAAAACTATCCTTTAAAATTAGAATTAAATCATTAAATAAGTAAAATAGATAATTTGAGATTTAATATGCACCATTAGATTCTATAAAATGAGTGGATATGATTGGTTCCTAGTTCTCAAGATTGATACCATCTCCCATAAGAACCCACCCCTATATATATATATATATATATATATATAATGAGAACTAGGAACCAATCTCAACCATCAGTTTTTATTGATTAATGGTCAAGATTTGTAGTTCAAATTAAATATATATGGCAACTTTTAAATTGAATAAGGATATTTGGGTAATTTGCTTTTTATTGTTCCTAAATTTAAGGTATTATTAATTATTCTCTCTCTTACTCATGTATTACCGTGATTTTGCATATCTTATTTTCTTCATTCTGCGTTTTTTTTCTTCGGCGTTTTAGCAGCACAATTTTCATAAGGTTTATGCTTATTAGGCTGCTTATTTACTATTAATATTTAGCTTATTTAGGTATTCATTTTATAATAAGTATTGATAAAAGGTAATTAAGCAATAAAAACTGTAGGAACATATATGCTTATTAGACTGCTTATTTACCATTAATATTAAGCTTTTTTAGGTGTTCATTTTATAATAAAAATTGATGAAAGCTAATTAAGCAATAAAAATTGTAGGAATATATATATAAAAAAAACGAGGACGCCGGTCTTGTATTAAAAGAGACGGTTAGGAATATTAGTGTGGTGATGATAATTAAGCAGCACAATTTTCATAATTTTTATGCTTATTAGGCTGCTTATTTACCATTAATATTTAGCTTATTTAAGTATTCATTTTATAATAAGAATTGATGAAAGCTAATTAAGCAATAATAATTGTAAGAGTATATATGCTTATTAGGCTGCTTATTTACCATTAATATTTAGCTTATTTAGGTGTTCATTTTATAATAAGAATTGATGAAAGCTAATTAAGCAATAAAAATTGTAGGAATATATTTATAAATTAAAAAAAAAGAGGACGCCAGAATTGTATTAAAAGAGACGTTTAATTCATATAATTTAGGGGAAAATATGGTGTTAAATATTAAGAGAGAATATGAGCGTTAATTCCTTAATTATTGGATTTGGTGGGATCTCCTCCAATCAGAGCTTCCTAAAATGCCCTTATAAGCATCAAAAATTGAAAAGTAGCAGTCTCATTTTATTGTTAAGATTAAATCTCATCCATTAATTAGTTTTGGATGTAAGGTTGTGATTGGTTCCTAGTTCTCATTATTAATACTAGTATCCATAATAACCTTCCCCTATATAGGGAATATATACACCGCCACTAAGTATACATTGTGAAATGATAAAAATATCCAATCAAATGTAGAAGTATAGTCAATGGATCGGACAAGTAATGGATGTAAAATGGACATGATAATCTCCACTATCGTGCCCAAAAACATTTAGGGCACGATAAAAAGATAAAATTACCCTTAGTATGCAAGCTCAACTAAAAAAGTAAACTACAAACTAAAACACTTCATCAAAAATCAAGGAAATGCACTAAAAAAATCCCTTTGATTAGCGACTATATTAACTACGGGTTTGCCTAAGGAATTTTAAATTGCCTACGGATTGACGAGAGAAAGGCTCCATAGCCAAACCTCGCGTCGGGAAATTAGGCGCCCGTAGGCATTCCGTAGTCATTTTTTGCCTACGGATTGGCTACGCATATGTCCGTAGGGAATGTGTTGAGGGTGTGATGTCACATGTGCATACGGATTAACGACGGAATATAATACGTAGGCAATCCGTAGGCATTTTGTAAGCAATCCGTAGAGAAAAACAGGTAATCCAGTTGGGCGTTTGCTGCTATTCCGTAGTTAATCTGTAGGGGGAGGCAGGCACTGGGCATCAGTCCATTTATGCCTCTACATATTAATACAGTTCATCATCCTATACAATATAATCCCAATACAATAAAATTGTTGATAGCTCACATCGATTAATTAAGAGGCAACTCCCAAAGTCAATACTTAATTAATAAGATTCAAAATAATCCAAAGTATATACTTAATCTAACAAATAATCCGAGGAGTTCAAAACAGGGGAAAGACAAAGTATCAAGGCTTATAGTATCCCTAGCTCCTCCAACTACAAAATAAGTATTTTTCTTACAAAATACCATCAACCATGAACTATGGATTGGGCAGATCTTGAGTGAACAATGAAGACAACCTACTGGGCGTTGCATAAATCTGCATATGCTCTTCAAGTGCCGTCTGTATCATGTCCAATCGAGGCACCAACGTCCGCTCAAATCGATCAAGATGACTCTCTAAGTCGGAAACTCGTGGATCAGATACAGATAGTTTAGACAAGATAATATATAAGCCTAGGGTACTCCCTCAGGTGGATGAAGTGGATGATATGGACGAGATGGCCCTAAATAAGTTTCCATTTGACAGCTTTACGTACACAATATTCCATCCGTTCCATATCTCTTGACACTAATATTATATTCAATTTGGACGTTCACAATCTATTGAACCTTTTCATTTAGAAAAAAGACCCCTAATAAAAATAGGGCCAACTTTAAAAATACTCACTTTTATAAGAAGTGGTACTTTTATACCCACATTATAAGAAGTATAACTTCTATACCCATTTTGCTTTGAAATGTCTTAAATACCCTTACTATTGGGTCCCACTTGTCTAATAAAACAAAAAATCAAATAAATATGTAAATCAAACGTGGGGCCCACCCGAAAATTCAATTCAATTTTGTTGTATACGATCTCACTCTCTCTCAATTCACGATTGAACTTTCGTGGATTGAAAATTTTCAATAAATATCTGACGTGGAAATAAAAAAAAAAAGAAACTGAAATTAAAATTGAAGCTCACGAAAAACACATACACGGCACAAACAATTGATCAGATTGGCGTGTAATTGCATTTATTAACTTTCAACCACAAAATCTGCCAAATTGATTAAAAATAGAGGTTGTTAGCATAACATTAATTGAAAAATTAGAAAAAGTGAGAAAACAATAGCAATATCATAGATATAATTAATTTCATCACAACATTAAATTTAAAAAAATCGTTGAGAGAAAATTTGTAGGCATTCTCGAATTTCTGAAAATTTTGGAATCGATTCAAGACGTTTTTAATTTTCGAGACAAATACCAAGGTACTATACGATTTTTTATATTTATTATTTATAATATGCGAAAAAAAAAAACATGTGTGTTCTTAAATACACGACTAAACAGTGAATTTAACTGTGTATACACGGTTGAATATACCAAATTGTCGTGTAAAGTCAACAAAGTCAACGACTAAAAGTCAAAATTGTTGACTTTACACGACATTTTGGTATAAAAAATCGTGTATACACGATTTTTGACATAAAAACACCGTGTACTTAAGAACAATTAATTTCCAGTTTATTATTATTATTATTATTATTATTATTATTATTATTATTATTATTATTATTATTATTATTATTATTATTATTATTATATATGGGTGATCAGAGAATTCTTATCCGTCATAGCGGTCACTGGGAGGGAATATCGTATGTAGGAGGAGACAGTTTTCTCGTGAATTATCCCATATCGGCTTTGAGCTATGAAAACGTAGTACGAGACATCCAGTTTTACTTGGGTTACGAATCGGAGTACTTGCTATTCCATTTGACGAACATTAAAGAGCGGGAGACGGTGAAGGCCATTTTAAAGAGCACCGGGGATTTGCTTAGAATGTGCATCGCGAGAAGGGAGATGTCGACAATCTACGTCATTAGTAGAGCAAATCGGGCAGCCCATACTACCCAACAATCGACGAATTTTCAGAACTATAACGTCGAAGAGGAGCCGATGCCGAGATCAAATGCATTTGAAGCCGAAGTAGGCGACGAAGAAGAGCCGGAGTCGGAAGATGAATCTCTCGAGTCCGAGGGCGAGGAAGCAAGGGATGTGGATGATCGATCCCAATTATTTGAGAGCCTAACGGCTGAATTCGGAGCATGGATCCGCGAGCCCGGCCACATTGATAGGGTTATCGAGCTTCGTAGCATGCACTCACAAAACCAAGAGCCCCGTGACGATGAAGCTCGTGCTCGCGCTAACGAGGAGGCAGTTCGACATTGGTTGATACCGCACGTCGATCTAGACACCGCGCTCCCTTTAGGATGGATCGATCGCGACTTGGCACCGGCCTTGGGTCAGTTGCGAAAGAAGGATACTTAAAGAAAAAGGATGACTTGCATATAGCCATCGGATTGCTTCACATGGATCTCTGGAAGGAGTATTGTATCCCTCGTTCCGACAAAGGCCGTGTGGGTTTTAGGTGCACTTCGGGGAAAGATTGCGCGTTCAAGTTGAATGCAACGCAGAAAGGCGGGATTTGGGTGATCAATAAGTACAAGGCCGATCACACTTGTCTAGTTGATTTAAATTTGAACAACAAACGACAGGTGCCGGCCATGGTATTAGGAGCATTATACGCTCGTAGATTGATCACAGAGTGTGCAATGTTGAAGCCAAAGGAGATGGTGGACGAGCTACGGAGTGAGTACGATATTCAGATTGACTACCCATTCGCTCAACGTGCGAAGAACGTCGTTATAGAGATGACGTACGGTGCCTTCGACGAGTCTTGTCAGAGGCTCCCTTCTTATCTGTACCTTTTGAAGAAGATGAATCCGGGCACCGAGTACGACATCCACACCTCCCACGCCACCGACCGTCTAACCTACTTCTACCTCGCCTTTGGTCCGTCCATCGAGGCATTTCAAAATGGATTGCTACGCCCCATGATCGTAGTGGACGGGGCGCACTTGAAGGGGAAGAATAAGGGAACGCTCTTTGTGGCGGTGACGAAGGACGGGAACGAGCAAGTGTTCCCCCTTGCCATTAGATTCGGTCCCATAGAGAACGACAAATCTTGGACTTGGTTTTTGGCCACAGTGCGAGAGAGTTTCGGGACGCCCTCGGACTTGTTGATCGTATCCGATCAGCACGTGAGCATCCGAAATGCGATTGACTCCGTTTTTCCGCATGCTGCTCACGGTCTCTACTTCGTTCACCTCCAGAGGAAATTCGTTAGGTACGGAAGGCATGCGGGGGCTATATTCGAGTCTGCAGCCTATGCTATCGAGATTCCCAATTCGATGAATATTGGGGGAATCTGAGGGACCTAAGCAGGGAGGGAGGCGGGATCTACAAGAGATTGAGCGATGTTGGCCTGCCGAGGTGGGTGAGGTGCAAGTGTCCCGTCCGACGTACGAGCTTCATGACTTCGAATCCCGCTGAGACCATAAATGCTCGGTTGTTGTGGGCTCGGAGACTCCCGATTTGTGCCATGATCGAGGTGCATCGGATAGTCGTCGAGAAGTGGTTCGACGAACATAGGACTAGTGCCCTAGCTCGCCAACATGAACTCACGGAGAAGACATATACGAAGATGTCGACGTCGTCGGAATGGGGGCGTCGCTACTCCGTTAGAGGAACGCCTACGCCCACCCTTTGGAGAGTCGAAGGTGAAAAGCAGACTTACCTCGTCGACCTCCAAAACTCGACTTGCGAATGCCGTGAGTTTGAGTTAGACGACATCCCTTGCCGACACGCTTGTGCAGTGATAAGGTACGAATAGTTCTCGGTTTATTTTAGTTTCGTGCTTGTCATATTTCAATCGGATTTCTAAACGTTTTTGTATGTTGTTACAGGCATTTCGGTGGGCGGGCAACTGACTACGTGAGCCATTACTTCATGCAATCCACCTTAGTTGCTACGTATTCCCCTCAGATTCAGCCGGTTCCTCTTCCCGAGACGTGGAGTGTTCCCGAATTCATTTCACGATGGGTCGTGCTACCCCCTCTTGTACCTAGGCAAGCTGGACGACCACCGATGGCGAGAGCTCGATCGGCCGTTGAAGGGTCCTCAACGAATCGGCGGCAAAGGTGTTCAAGATGCGGACAAGAAGGGCACAAACGACGGAGTTGCCAAGCCTCGCTTCCCATTTCCGGAGTTGATCTAAATGCTCTCCCTCGACGTCCAAGAGGTAAGAAAAAATGTAGCATTTGCAAGAGCGAGGAGCATACTAGGCCCCGATGTCCGTTCGATACCGATGCTTAATTATATTACGTGAACGCATTTTCTTAAAGAATAGTTATGCTAAACTTTTGTACATCAAACGATAGAATTAAATAAATTATATTCAACTTATAAAATAAATTATAATATTAATAAAATAAAATTTATTTAAAATAATAATATATTTTTATACAATAAAATTATATTAATATAAAAAAAAATGTGATATATTTTTATATATTTTATATTATAATTTTAAATTATAGAGTAATACGTATTAAAATAATTTTAATGTCAAACGATAGAATTTTATATTCGATAGAATTATATTTTATTATAAATAAATTGAATTTTTAGATGTTGGTCCCGGTTTGCTATAGGAAAAATACGTATAGGGGGGGGGGGGGGGGGGGGGGGGTGAATACGTATTTTGAAGTTTTTCAACTTCAATTCCTTAACTCAGAGTATAAAGTAAAGTGCTCTTTGGAAATACTAAGACCTAGCCGAGGGCTAGATCAAAAGCAATTACGAATCTCTTGACCTAAGCTTAGAGCTTGATCAAGAGTGAGACTTTACTCTTTGTGCGGAATTTGGTGAGCTATAATCTTTCCTAAGTAATTGAAAATCCAAGTTAAGTTTGTTTATATGCACGTGCAATGGATAATCGAATACTGTAAAGAGATTAAGGTAAGAGAGATACGACACAGAGATTTATAGTGGTTCGGAGATAACGCTCCTACGTCCACTTTGTTGCACGACGGCAACTGTTCTTTTCACTCAAGAACTTGAAGGTTACGGGTCCTTCAAAAACCTGGTCGGGATCGGGCTTCACTTGCCTAGATCAAACGACAGACGTAGTGATTGCGGGTTCACTACACAAACCTAACAAAGACTGGAAGCTTCACTCGCTTCAGTCAGACAGACAGGGAGATTACGGGCTCTCCTTACAGCCTAGCTTCGATCGAGCTTTACACAAACGATGTAGGTGTAAGCTTGGATCTCAACTCTACGATCGAGGCTTCTTCAATCGATGAAAGAAGGGCCTTGGATCTGGACAACCTAACGACAACACTCAAAACCTAACAGACGAAGTTTAGGGTTTTTGGTTGACGACACACTATGAAGAACTCTTTACAGTGAATGCAAAGATTGGCTAGAGTTCTTCTTCTAAGCTTGGATATTTGAAGTGGGCTTAGAATCTAAGTGTGAAGGTTGTGAAGACGAGTTCCGATGGACTGGAAACTCGGAGAACACTTGAAAACAAAGACTCGAAGATTGCTATGAAAGCTGGGAGTGTTTGTTTGCTGTATGCGCTCGAATTCTCAAGTAGTGTCCTTCTTCTCTTCGTCTTCATCCTTCACTATTTATAGGCGGAGGGTTGGCTAAGATCCGTTGCTTGGTTGGTGGCCTTGTCCCTCCTCCTCTCGACAGTACTTGCGCAGGCAGTAGCTTTTGCAGACGCGCAGATTTGGACTTTTGCCGAAAATGGCTAAGTTCCAAGTTTAACAGTAACTGGAACGAGCCAGTACTGTTGCGGCGCCTTTGTCGGCCTGGCAGTCAACTCCTCTGCTCCTCTCCGCTTTCGACACGTGGAGATCTTGTAATTAATGCGGAGATCTCCTGTTGACTGGAATTCAAATTCGGAGCGGGAATTTGTGCTGTCGCTTTCTGGTAGGTAGTGGCTCGCTTCGCTTTGAAGTTGTAGCGGCGCTCCGAAGTGAGTCGCTTCGCGGTCATATTTGTAGTGAGTCACTTGGGAGTAATTTTCCCGAGAAACTTCTTAAGTAAGTGTTGACACGTGTTGACTCGCTTCGGCTTTTCTTTGTAGCGCACGCTTCGCTTCGCTTTAGTGGGTTCACTTGATTCCACTGTAGCGCTCGCTTCGCTTCGCTTTGCTTTGAACTGTAGCGCTCGCTTCGCTTCACTTTGGCAGACTCCCTTTGAATCTACTGTAGCGATCGCTTCGCTTCGCTGTTCTTCGGCACGCTTCACTTCAGCTTGCTTGACTTGCTTCGCTTTGGAAAACACACTCAAGTGAGTGGCCTTCACTTGAACTTTTGAAGCCTAATCTAAGCAAAATAAAAGAGCCATCCTAACAGTGTAGGCTTAGAAAAATTCTAACCTATTAACTACATCAAAATGGGTCGCTTGGGAAAAGGACGCTTGGGGTTTTGGGATCTAATCAAAACAAATGACTTCATTTATCAAATGTCCCATGAAGTTCCCCCTTAACAATTTAGTCCTTAACAATTCCCAACAATTTCCCCCTTTTTGATGATGCCAAAACCCATTCGACTTAGATAAAAATAAATCTAGTCTATCTAACCGTGAAGGGAACTCCAAGCGACTGCTTCCTTTGCAGTTTCGTTTGTAATTTTCTTTTAAGTTCCTTCTTTTTTTTTTCGGTTAAATTAATGAGTTTGTAGCAGAAATATAAAGTCATTCACAAAGCGAGTAAATGACACGGAAAAGACAGAAATTGAAATTTGGATATATGAACAAGAAGTTCACAAAAAGTATGTAAGGAACTTGAAACTCGGAGGTTTCCTGCAGTTCCTTCCCAGTCATCCTCCTTTCCTTCTCTTGTCACTTCCCTTCTTCTTCAATAGCAGCAGTATCCACGTAGGCTGATAGAACTCTCGATTCCATAGATTCTACTGTGTGGATACTAGGTCTTCTCCATGCACTCTCCAGCCTGAAGGCTTCAGTTACTTCCTCATCGATAATTCCTCTGTTAGGAACGTCCGTGCCTGGATGATAAGGCATGGCGAATTCCTTTAAAGCTGGTACCTTGACAACAATTGGCTTGGGCTCTGCATGTTCAGCCATTGTGAAGATTTTGCGGCGCAATCTGTCGTCATAGGCGGCAAGAAAGTTGTTGAGTGCACTTATTCGAGAACACTCATTCTGCAGCGGCACTACCTCCCAGAAATAATAGGCTTTGATGAATAGGTCTTTGTAGTACAGCCACAGCTCGAGCAGATCTCTCGGAATGAAATCCTCGATTTCCCTTCCGTCCAGGTGTTCATCCCTCTGTTTGGCCAACACCTCTTCTGACCTGCTTGACAGTTGAGCCATAGTCTTTTTGAATTTTGCTCCCGACTCGCTGTTCCACGATGGACGCTTCGCATTGAGTCGTTTGCGGATGTAATCTTGCTCCTCCTTGAGAGGATATCGACCAGACTCAACCATCTCCTTCGTAGTCACGTCACATGCATCAATTATGGCTTGAGCTTCACATGCTTCGGACTCTTCTGGCATGAGAGGGATGAAGGCGCTGCGCACTAATGAAGATTGGATGAGTAACACTTCACTGAAGTGTTCCTCGATCCGTGCGTTGATCACTTGTAGTCGCCTTTCATTACTCCTCTCTTTCCTCTCGCCTTTGCTCCTTCCCTCTTCTCTTTCCTTCCTCTTTCTCTCCTCTCTTCCAGCTTTTGAAGCGACTGCTTGCTTGACCTTTTGGCGCTTGGCCTCGGGGTCATCTTGCTTAGAATGTGGGGCAGCTCGCTTCAATGGCTGCTTCGGTGGTGGGGGAGGTGGCATGTCCTTCTTGGCAGCACTTGGAGGGACGACTGCTGACGAAGTGAGTGCAGCAGTGGTCGTAGTGAGTGCGGCTGTCGAAGTTGGCGCGGCGTCTGAAGTGGGCAGCTTGGGAGTAGCGGCCACTTGGGAGCTAGATGAAGCACCTGCAGCAATAGAATTTTTTGTTAGCTTAAACACTTGCTCCAACTCCCACGCCAAGGCAGCATCCTTCTCCTCCTGCACCCTCTTTTCCTCCTTCGTGATCACAGTGACTGGAGGATGTCGTGCAATAGAAGCACTCAGCACTTTTTCTTGAAGCGGCCTACTGGGCTCTTCAAGTTGTTTCAGTAATTCCTCCTTCGAGAGTTTTTTCTTCCCCTTCCTCGCTTCATCATCCACTCCCTCCTTATCTCCTCCATCTCCACTTCCTCCTTCCAACATTAACTCCACACCGACTCTCCTTCCTCCTGAACCTCCAGCTCCAACTTGCTCTACTAGCCCTTCCCTCATTTGTCCTTCCCCCTTTTTGGCATCATCAAAGCCAGGGGTTAGGATTATAGATTTTCCAGAGAGGGATTGTTGTAGTGAATTGACTGTGTTGAGGACAGTCTGAAGCATCTGCTGGGTTTTGTCCATGGATGGCGCCACAATTTCAGCAGTCTTGATCGATATCTCTTCAAGTAGATATTCGCACTGCCTCTCTCGCTCTACAACAGACGCCATCATGCTTTCTAAAGGCTCCACCTCTCTGAAGCGAGCCTCCAGCTCCGCTTCTATGGCTTTGGTGATCTTCTTGGTTTCTTCTTGAAGTGTGAGATCCAAGTGTTCCTTGGAAGCTTCAAGTTCTGCCTTCATTCCGGCAAGTCTCCTTTCCCTTCGATTGAGAGAGTTGTGAAATTCGGCATCTGCAGTGATCCGTACTGTGAGAGTTTCTTTCAGTCTCTTGACTTTCTGCAGTAGGATTGACAGTTCAGCATTCTTCAAGTCAAGAGCCTGTGCACTGCTCCTCAGACTCTCCAGTTCTCTCTTGTCAACTGCACTCTCATCCTTGACTCCCTTCAACTCAGTTCGAAGTGAGTCAAGAGCCTTTTTGGTGTTGAGGAGTTCGCTTCCCTTCAACACTAGTTCTCCCTCCCTATTCTCCAGCTTCTCCTTCAGCTGCTTCACCTCCTTCTCTAACACCTTCTTTTCTTTGGCAAAAGCGATCAACTTGGCATTGACCTCCCTCAAGCGGCTTCTTTCTGCCTCAAGCAAGCCCTTGAGTTCGGTGATGGTTTTGGTGTTATCATCCACAAGCTTCACCTGCGCCTCCAGCGCCTTTTCTTTCTCCTCCAGAAGCCTTTCCTTCTCCTCCACCTTATCCGCCAATTCCTTCTTCTTCTTGTCAAAGTCTTCTCTAAGACCAATGACCTCCCCTGCCTTCCTCTCCATCTCTTCACTCATCTTTGTGATTTCGCTTTGAAGACTAGCGATCTCAGCATCCTTCATCTCCACCTCCTCCCTATGCTCTCTGATCAGCTTCCTTTCATGAGAGGAGGGTACTCGCTTTGGAACTGTAGTGAGTGGATAAGATTCCTTCACCTTGGCATCCAGCTTCTCCCAGAAGCTGGTCCCTTCAAGGAAGACATGGAAGCCATTTTCGCCGATAAAATTGAGCAGTTTGGCTTCCATCTGGATCAATTCTTCCTCGGTGAAGGCTTTGAGGAGTCTGAAAATCTTGTAGTACTCCGTTCCTCGGTACGTGATGTACGTCAGAAAGTCGACTACATTCGTGTAGAACACGTCGCTCCATTCAACGCTCGCGGAGCTGAGATTGTAGCGAAGGTTGATTGTCTCCGCGGCTTGTTCTCTGTCTCGAACATAGCGTTCGAGAGCCCGCTTGTGATCGGTGAGAACAGGGGTTTTGAATTGAGGGATGATGGGAAGTTCTCCGACAGTTTGGGCGGTATCGGCTGTAGCTGCCGATGTCGAGATGGATTGGGTAGGTGATGAGGTTTCTTGGGTTTCGGAAATCTGGATCGTTTCGGTGGGTGGTGGTTGTATCGGCTGGGATTGAAGTTGGGTGAATGTAGTGTAGGCAGCAGCTTCATCTGTGCTGAGGAATGGCACAGTTGGAATGTGGAAAGAAGATGCTGATTCTTCTTCACGGGGAGAGAAGGGGGTTATCTGTTTTGATGGTTGTTGGGTTGATGAAGATTGGGGTTCTGGTGCTTGGGTGATTTGGAGTTGTGGGGATTGGGCTTTGGTTGGTGAAGGCTGGGTTTGAGTCACTTCGACGTTCTCAAGCGGCTCCTCCACCGCCTCGCTTTCTTGAACGATTGAAGCGACTCGCTTCATCTTTTTGCCTCGCTTCGGCACGGCTCGCTTCCCGGGTGAAGCGACCGGCTTCACTTGGCTCACTTCGGCTTGCCTTTCGGCAACCGGTCTCGCTACGGGCACTTCAATTTCCAGAAGTCCCAAATCCATCAATTGCTTGGACTTCCTCCATTTGTCGTAGTAAATGGATTGCTTGTTGTAGATTGTGACGTCATCTTCCGGCCATGCCTTGCCCGGAAACTTCTTCTCCAAGGCATAGGAAAGCCTTGAGAAGAACTTCAGTTTCCCCTTGCGGAGAATCTGATCGGCGCTCCCCTTCACGAACGCAAAGTCGGCAGCAGCTTCATGGATTTGATTGAGGAACCAGTTATGCCAATTGAAGCTGGTTCCGGTGAGGCTGTCGACGATGACTGCTGTGGCGATCAGCTTTGTCTCGGAGAGAGTATCCAAGGTTCCGATGTAGCATGTGACACTCTTCGAGAAGAGCTCGCAAATGTGGTTGAAGGGGGCCTTCAAACTCGAACGGATACTTGCCTCCTTGAAATTTGGATCGGCTTTGGCGGTTGCAAAACGACCGTACTGAACTCCGGCCGAGAGACCCAAATCCAGTAATGAGTCTCCTCCTTCTCTCGGCAAGTTGAACGTGCCGATAAGTTCATTCATGTCTACCTCCACTGGCCTCCTCGTCTGTGGATCGGTGAAAGATGATATGTTTTGCTCCTTCCTCAAATTTAGCAGGAGCTCTCCGACAGCTTTGGCTAAAATCTTTGACGGGACCGCCGTCACAAACTTCCATAGGCCGGCCTTGGTCACGGCCCTACGGAGAAATCCATTCCTCTCGATGATGGCTGGATCGAGATGAGGCTCGACATTAATGTGTTTGTCGACCTCCACGAGAAACTCCTCCATCGTCTCGGTATTCTTCTTTTTTCCCATGGTGGATTTTGAAAGATCTTGAAGAAGATTTTAACATTGAAGTAGAAAGGGTTGAGACTCGTGAGTTGCAGAGTAATTGCAGATCTAACACGAGAATGGCAAATTTAGAAGGCTGTGAAAGGTTTGCAGTTCTGCCTCGTCCCATATATATAGAATTAGGTTATGGCTGACGTGGCAGGGGTAGGACGGTAATAACACCGAAAATCCTGTAGGTAGGCGGCGGACGTGCGGTGATGGATCTGACGTGTCCGGCGTCATCACAGTAAAAGTGAACCGCCACTTGCTCGGTGTCGCCACGTGGCCTTCTATGGTTGGCTTGTCGTATACGGCGTAGATCGAACGGTTCCAGATTGGGGGCTGTTGAGATTCGACGGCTGGATCTTCTCCGTCTTTTCCCGCTTCAAATTCAAGCGTGTGAACACGCGCCCGTTATTTCCGTCGTTCCTGCACCTGCATTAAATGCACAGCAGAAAGTAAAATTGCACTCGAGTGCAGACAGCTCATACTCGCTTCATGCCCGCTCGCTTCGAGTTGGGCCGCTACGCCTTGACTCGCTTGAGAGGCATTCGCTTGAGTGACTGTTCTGCACTCGCTTGCGATGGCTAGCTTTGAGTGACGAAGCACTCGCTTGGCCATCTAAAGCGACTGGAATAAGAAAATGAATTTCTTTGCTTAATTTAAAATGTTTCTGACTTACATACTTCGAGGATAAACAAGAGTGTTTTCCTCTTTGTATTTGTGTCAGATTCATTTCATATTTTCCACGTGGTGAGTGAAGGTTTCTAGCACGCTTCGGCTCACTTGGTGTACTTAAAATTGAAACACTTACCAGTCAATCTCACTTCGTAGGAGATTGATACCACAAATTGAAGACTTCATTTGAATTAGATACCACCTGTTGAATGCTACACGTTGAGCTAGATCTTCATGGCATTCATCTTTATGGCATTCATCTTCATGGCATTCATCTTCCTCTACGAATTAGAGAGTCCTCCATCGAAGTGAATGAGGGAGAAAATGAATAAAGTACACAAGCTTGCTACAACCCGAAGGGAGCATCACGTAAGTGTACTTATTCACGACGAATGGGGGATGAGTACAAGTCCTTATCTCAGAGCAGAAATGGACAGGATGACAATGAGAATGCTCTGACAAGACAATCTCGTATTTTACGCAGAAGCATGTCACCAGCCCTGCAACCTTTTGTATAAAAAGGTAAACCTTCAAGCTTTCCTACATTCTAAAGAATGAATTTGCAGTTGGTTCGCTTTGACCCAAGCTAGGGCAAATTGAAGCAATGCAGAATTCAAGATTGCAGCATTCTTGCTCGCTTTGGAAGTAGCTTGCTCCGAGAGAAGCATTAGTTCCCCCTTAACCATATACTTAACAATTCCAATAAGTTGGTAGGGAACTTCTTCCAATACTCCACCTTTCTCCACCTAACTTCATTTTCTTCAAGCGAGTGAGTTTTGAAGTGGTTCGCTTGAGTTGGTGAAGATCCGAAGCGAGTGACGCTCATGAGAACAAGCGAACACTCCTTCGTGCATCCTGGAACTAGCATTCTTCACCAGGGTCTAATAACCCTAATTCCATGCATAGCTGGTTGAATCGAGACTCAGCTAGAGGCTTGGTGAGGATATCTGCTCGCTGGAGATCGGTATGGATTTTCTCGAGCTTGATATCCTTCTTCTCGACATGATCACGAATGAAATGATGTCGAATTTCCACATGCTTGCACCTGGTGTGAAGCACTGGATTCTGCGATATACATATGGCACTGTTGTTGTCGCAGAAGATCGGAATTTCATTCGCTTCAACTTTGTAGTCCTTCAATTGTTGACGAAGCCATAGGATTTGAGAACAGCAGCTTCCTGCGGCCATGTACTCAGCTTCAGTTGTTGAAGTGGCTACACTTGTTTGCTTCTTTGAGAACCATGAGATTAGCTTGCTTCCCAAGAACTGACATGTGCCCGACGTTGATTTCCTATCAACTCGGCAACCTCCATAGTCAGCATCGGAATATCCAGTGAGCTCCAAATTGTCTTCTGCTGGATACCACAGACCCATGTTGATAGTGCCCTTCAAATATCGAAGAATCCTTTTGGCAGCTTCAAGATGGCTGTGTTTGGGATTGCTTTGGAAGCGAGCGCAGACTCCGACTGCAAAAGCAATATCTGGCCTACTTGCAGTGAGATAGAGAAGTGACCCGATTAGGGCACGATAATCTGTAGGATCTACAGATTTTCCTCCTTCGTCTGGCTCCATCTTCCAGTTGGTATTCATAGGAATCTTCACAGCTTTAGCATGTTGAACACCAAACTTGGCAAGCATATCTCTAGTGTACTTGGCCTGGTTGATGAAAATTCCATTATCCTGCTGCTTCACTTGAAGACCTAGAAAGCAGCTCATCAAGCCAATCATCGACATTTCATACTTGGTCTTCATTAGCTCTCCAAACTTCTCGCTAAGCGACTGGTTTGGTGACCCAAATATGATGTCGTCCACGTAGATCTGGACCCATAGCATATCATCTCCATGGTTGATGGTGAAGAGAGTGCGATCTATCTTTCCCTTTTGGAATCCATTTTCCACTAGGAATTGAGATAATGTATCGTACCAAGCTCTGGGAGCTTGCTTCAACCCATACAGGGCTTTCTTCAAGCGATACACTTTATCTCCCTGCTCGAAACCCGGTGGCTGCTCCACATACACTTCTTCCTTGAGTTCACCGTTGAGGAATGCGCTCTTCACATCCATTTGATAGACCTTGAATTTCTTGGCCGCTGCATAGGCTAGGAATAAACGGATCGCTTCAAGACGTGCCACTGGAGTGAAGGTCTCGTCAAAGTCGATTCCTTCCTCTTGGCAGTAGCCTTTGGCAACTAGTCGCGCCTTGTTCCTCACTACGTTGTGGTCCTCGTCCGTCTTGTTCTTGAACACCCACTTGGTGCCAATAACATGCTGAAACTTGGGACGATCCACGAGGTACCATACGTCGTTCCTGGTGAACTGATTCAGCTCTTCTTGCATGGCGATCACCCAGTTAGAATCGGCTAGGGCTTCCTCCACGCTTGATGGCTCAATGTTTGAGAGAAAGCAACTGAACATGGCACTTTCTCCAAATACTTGACTTCTGGTCACTACACCCTTGGATGGATCTCCAATGATTTGGCTAGGTGAGTGATCCTTGAGCCACGCTCGCTTTGATCTGCCAGCTTCATCTTCATCCGCTTCCTTGTCGCTCGCTTCACCGTCTGAAGCGACTGGATTGGGTGCTTGGCCTGCACTAGCTTCAGGAATCTTGGGGGGCAGCTTCGACTTCTCCTTTGGGATCCTGCTCGCTTGAGTCCTTGATCTCATCATCTTCATCAAGCACGTCCCAAGTGAGTTGATTTGAGGGTTCCTTGCTTTGATTCTTTTCATTCGCTTGGGCCTGTTCCTGTGGAAGACTTAAAGAAGATTCATCAAATACGACATGGGGTGATTCTTCCACAATTAGGGTTTTACAGTTGAATACTCTGTAGGCTTTGCTAGATGTAGAGTATCCTAAGAATACTCCTTCATCTGCTTTGCTTTCAAAGGCTTTCAACTGTGACTTCCCATTGTTGTGAATGAAGACCCTACAACCAAAAATATGGAAATAAGATATGTTAGGAATTCTCCCTGTCCATATTTCATATGGTGTTTTGTCGTGCCGTTTGTTGAGAAGCGTCCGATTCTGTGTGTAACACGCCGTGTTGGCAGCTTCAGCCCAATACTTCATCGGAAGCTTCGAGTCAGCAATCATGGTGCGAACGGCTTCTTTGATGATTCGATTCCTTCTTTCAGCAACTCCATTCTGCTGAGGAGTGCGTGCTGAAGAAGTTTGATGTGCTATGCCATGCTCCGTGCAGTACGCTTCAATTGTAGAGTTCAGGAACTCTGTGCCTTTGTCGGAGCGAATGGTCACTATAGCTTGATTCTTTTCCACCGCCAATCGCTTGAGCAGTTGTGGCAGTTTGGTCAGTGTCTCCTTCTTGCTGAATAGAAATACAACCCAAGTGTAGCGAGAGAAATCGTCGACTACAACTAGAGTGTACTTTCTTCCATTTACACTAACTGGAGTAACTGGACCAAACAGATCCATGTGAAGCAGCTCGAGCACTCGCTTTGATGAGGCTTCTTCGAGACTGGCGAAGTGCTTCTTCGTCTGCTTCCCTCGTTGGCATGGTGAGCATGGATGGTCTTTGATGAAGACTTCATTCGGTATGCCTTGCACCAAACCTTTTCGAGCTAAGCGATTGATAGCTTTGAAATTGAGGTGGTTCAAGCGTCTGTGCCATAGCCATCCAATTTCTGTAGCACTTCTTGCAACTAGACAAGTTTCCTCCTTGCAGCTGTCCCATTGTGCTATGTAGACATTCCTTTGTCTAACTCCAGTGAGCACAATCTGGGATGTGAGTTTGCTCTTCACAATGCACTTGTTGGAGATGAACTCCACCCTGTACCCTTTATCACAAAATTGTGAAATAGATAACAGGTTGTGCTTGAGTCCTTCCACATAGGAGACTTCTTCAATTGTGAGCTTTCCAATTTTCAGTGCGCCGTATCCCCTGGTGCTTCCTCGAGAGTTGTCACCAAAGGTTACGTGTGGACCCTTCTTCTCTATGTAGTTGTGAAGTAGAGCTTTCATGCCGGTCATGTGTCTTGAACATCCACTGTCCAAGTACCAAACTAGTTGACCCTCACTTGGCATGGGATCCACGGCGCTCACCTGCAATTAGACAGATTTTGGTACCCAAATCAGTTTGGGTCCTTGCAGGTTAGTTCCCTTAGGTACCCACACTTGCTTCACTCTCTTTTGAGATGAAGTTTGTGTCTTGGGCTTCTCGACCTTCGAAAACTTGGTGTACTGCCTTGAAGCAGCTTCACACGTGCAACAGTGTGTGCAAGAGGGGTAGCGGCTCGCTTCAGACTTACCTACGCTCTTCCCATTTTGCTTATATCCTAAAGCGACTCGCTTCGGATTAGCTCTGGGTTTAGAGACTGACTTAGGGTTTCTAGTCTGTCGAAGCGGCTCGCTTGGTTTCCTCGAAGCGGTCCAACTAGGGTTTTGACCCTGACTCGCTTGAGAAACCTTGGGAATTTGAAGCGGCCTCTTTGGTGCTTCGAATTCTTCCCCCTCAACGTTAGTCCGGTTGGACCATCTCCAGTCCGGATAACGTGACACATAGACATTACTCCTCTTTTTAGGAGGTAGATCCTTTGTCTCTCGTGTCTTAGTTTGAGACTTAGAAGCTTCAACAGTTTTCCCTTTACCCTTGGATTGGTAAGACTTAGCATGTTGAGTGCTAGGGACTGTTGAACTTTGCTTGCCCTTCGGATCTGCCCTTAAAGATATAGACATCTTCATTGGCTTCCTTTTAGGGCTCTCAGCCATTTTGCCTTTGTCTTTGTTAGTGGTCGCTTTGGATGCAGTGGGCATTTCCAAAGTGACTGATGGTGTCGTGTTTGAAGCACCAACAAAGACAGTTGGCTTGGAAGGTCCACCCTCATATCCAAGTCCTCCCTTTCTACCAAAAGGTAGAAGAGAACTCTCTAGTGCCTGTCTAGCGTATGATGCTTTATTTAAGTTGGCAACTAGAGTGGACTGGGTTTCATACCTTCCCTCCAAGCTTTGATGTCTAGCGAAGAGATCTTCGAACTTACTAGTCATAGCCCTTAAATTAAGTTTGACTTCATCAAGCTCACGGGCTAGCTTTCGGTTCTCCTTCTCGCTTTGAGACAGAGCTTGTTTTACCACTTCGTGGTCGCTTGACAATTTTTGGTGCTTGTCAAACAACTCACTCCATGTAGAGGATTGTTCTTCCTCATTGACAGTGTGTGCTAGTGTAATTGAAGTGATTGAAGGATAGAAGAATACCTCTCCTGTTTCTTCATCGGTGAGCGCCATAAATCCAAGATCCTCACCATCACTGGAATTTGGATCGGTGAATGCATTTGAGTCGCTTGGTGGATCTTCAGTTGTAGCGACCGGCACTTCACTCGCTACGAGCGCTCGCCTTGGAGCATCCCTCTTGGCCTTCAATTCTTCGCGCTCTTTGGCACTTAGCTTTGGGCAATCGGATTTGTAGTGGCCCATCTTGTGGCAGTGGTAACACTCCACTTCCATCATGTCGCGCGGGATCGGTTTGGTCATCTCTTCTCTCTTTCCTTTTCCTTCTCGAGCATCAGTGCTCCTCCCTTTGTACTGCTTGTAGAATCTTTTGTACTTGCCCACTCGAGAGTTCATTTTGTTGAAGTTCTTGGATAAGAACGCAATGTGTTCTTCCAATTCTTCTCTCGTCATCTTGGCTAGCGACTGCTCGCTTGGCCCTTCGGCAGCTTTGAACGCTACTCCTTTTGACGTAGTGGGCGCTTCATCCTCGTCGTCGAGGCTCATTCGATTCAGATCAAACTCGTGAGCTTTGAGCTCGGAGAACAGCACTTCTGGCGTGAGCTTCGTTAGATCCTTGGTAGCTAGATATAGCTCCTTCATGGTCTGCCACGTCCTTGTGAGAGCACGGACTATTTTCAGATTTACTTCCTTGTCTGTGAGTTCCTTTCCAAGCGAGTTGAGAGTTGCAGTAATGTTGGTAACTCTCAGCTCGAAGGCGTCGATGGATTCTCCGGACTTCATCACCAGATTTTCAAACTCCCGCATCTGAACGGCGAGCTTGTTTTCCTTGATTTTGTCTGTTCCTTGAGAAATGAGAGCTAGAGTTTCCCACATTTCCTTTGCCGTTGCACATTTCCTTATCCGTGGTAGATAGGCGTCCGACACGGTGCTCTGCATCGTGTGACGTGCAATCTTGTCGAGGTTGGCAACTTTGAAGTCATTCGGAGTATACTCATCCTTATCCTTCTCCACGTACTGTTGTCGAACGTGGGCTGGACGACCTTCAGCGGCTGGAACCTCCACAGATATGGCTTTCTTGATTTCGATTGGTCCGTCTTCAATGACTTCCCACATCCGGTCGTGGATTGAGCATAAGAAGCTCTCGACTCGGAAACTCCATATCTCGTATCCTTCGATCGAGAACTGTGGAAGATTTGATGCACTGTATGTAGACATAGCAAACTATCAGCAGTAAATGCAATATGCGTGGGTGAGGTTTTGATGCACTTAGGAAATAGGATCCGGTTCAGTGAGACAACGTGAAGTGAGTGGGGACTCACTTCGGATATGCAAAGCAGAGGCTCGAAAGAACCGCTGCTCTGATACCACTTGTTGGTCCCGGTTTGCTATAGGAAAAATACGTAGAGGGGGGGGGGGGGGGGTGAATACGTATTTTGAAGTTTTTCAACTTCAATTCCTTAACTCAGAGTATAAAGTAAAGTGCTCTTTGGAAATACTAAGACCTAGCCGAGGGCTAGATCAAAAGCAATTACGAATCTCTTGACCTAAGCTTAGAGCTTGATCAAGAGTGAGACTTTACTCTTTGTGCGGAATTTGGTGAGCTATAATCTTTCCTAAGTAATTGAAAATCCAAGTTAAGTTTGTTTATATGCACGTGCAATGGATAATCGAATACTGTAAAGAGATTAAGGTAAGAGAGATACGACACAGAGATTTATAGTGGTTCGGAGATAACGCTCCTACGTCCACTTTGTTGCACGACGGCAACTGTTCTTTTCACTCAAGAACTTGAAGGTTACGGGTCCTTCAAAAACCTGGTCGGGATCGGGCTTCACTTGCCTAGATCAAACGACAGACGTAGTGATTGCGGGTTCACTACACAAACCTAACAAAGACTGGAAGCTTCACTCGCTTCAGTCAGACAGACAGGGAGATTACGGGCTCTCCTTACAGCCTAGCTTCGATCGAGCTTTACACAAACGATGTAGGTGTAAGCTTGGATCTCAACTCTACGATCGAGGCTTCTTCAATCGATGAAAGAAGGGCCTTGGATCTGGACAACCTAACGACAACACTCAAAACCTAACAGACGAAGTTTAGGGTTTTTGGTTGACGACACACTATGAAGAACTCTTTACAGTGAATGCAAAGATTGGCTAGAGTTCTTCTTCTAAGCTTGGATATTTGAAGTGGGCTTAGAATCTAAGTGTGAAGGTTGTGAAGACGAGTTCCGATGGACTGGAAACTCGGAGAACACTTGAAAACAAAGACTCGAAGATTGCTATGAAAGCTGGGAGTGTTTGTTTGCTGTATGCGCTCGAATGCTCAAGTAGTGTTCTTCTTCTCTTCGTCTTCATCCTTCACTATTTATAGGCGGAGGGTTGGCTAAGATCCGTTGCTTGGTTGGTGGCCTTGTCCCTCCTCCTCTCGACAGTACTTGCGCAGGCAGTAGCTTTTGCAGACGCGCAGATTTGGACTTTTGCCGAAAATGGCTAAGTTCCAAGTTTAACAGTAACTGGAACGAGCCAGTACTGTTGCGGCGCCTTTGTCGGCCTGGCAGTCAACTCCTCTGCTCCTCTCCGCTTTCGACACGTGGAGATCTTGTAATTAATGTGGAGATCTCCTGTTGACTGGAATTCAAATTCGGAGCGGGAATTTGTGCTGTCGCTTTCTGGTAGGTAGTGGCTCGCTTCGCTTTGAAGTTGTAGCGGCCGCTCCGAAGTGAGTCGCTTCGCGGTCATATTTGTAGTGAGTCACTTGGGAGTAATTTTCCCGAGAAACTTCTTAAGTAAGTGTTGACACGTGTTGACTCGCTTCGGCTTTTCTTTGTAGCGCACGCTTCGCTTCGCTTTAGTGGGTTCACTTGATTCCACTGTAGCGCTCGCTTCGCTTCGCTTTGCTTTGAACTGTAGCGCTCGCTTCGCTTCACTTTGGCAGACTCACTTTGAATCTACTGTAGCGATCGCTTCGCTTCGCTGTTCTTCGGCACGCTTCACTTCAGCTTGCTTGACTTGCTTCGCTTTGGAAAACACACTCAAGCGAGTGGCCTTCACTTGAACTTTTGAAGCCTAATCTAAGCAAAATAAAAGAGCCATCCTAACAGTGTAGGCTTAGAAAAATTCTAACCTATTAACTACATCAAAATGGGTCGCTTGGGAAAAGGACGCTTGGGGTTTTGGGATCTAATCAAAACAAATGACTTCATTTATCAAATGTCCCATGAAGTTCCCCCTTAACAATTTAGTCCTTAACAATTCCCAACATTAGATAAATAGAAACAGAGAGCATATGATGCGCCCCCACGTAAGCATGCATGTGAATGAACATAGTGCTACGAATTCGCATTGTTATTATATATAGAGGATTTCTTTAATTTTTGTTCTACATCCTAGATGAACTATTTCGGTGGGACGGAAGGAGTACAAGATTATATTAATACCCTTAATTCGATATATAGATTGTAGAAATATATCGAATAACAAACGAAGGAACTTATCACAATTTTAGCTAGATTCATGCCTTTCGGTGGGACGGAACGAATCCTTTCAAATCTAATATACTATGAGTATTTGACTAAAATAACATGAAAAATATAAGTGTTTTTAGACACATCCAAAATTTTATGGCATCTTAGCAGTTTACACGTGAAGGATGTTTGTTTAGTAAGAAACATCAAAAAGAACTATGACAATTACACGAATACCCCCTCCGTTTAGTTTAAGGAGATTTTAGTTCAGGCACGAAAATTAATTAAATTTAATGGTCATTATTTTATGTTCATATTTGTTCTCGTAAGTTACGTTCTTTATGCAAAAATAGATCAAATTATTTTGGAAAAGAGATCAACATTAATTTCGATAATTAAAGGTAATGAAAATGTGAGAAAATTAAAAATGAAGAATAGTGTATTGGAAATTGAAAATTTTATCTAGAAATATAAAAACACTTTATAAAAAAAATCTATATACTAATAGCAACACCGGACTGCCGTATTTAGTAAGTCATATATTCTATAAATAGTAACTTTTGGATTCAATTTCAATTTATAAAATAATTAATTATGAGATAATTTAATTGATACATAGAATTTGACAAAAAAATCAAAATTAATTAAAAAAAATTAGACCAAAAATAACAAAATTATATACTTATTTTGAATTTATAGAATTTTAAAAATTAAAAGTACTATAGTAAAATATACAATTTTCAATTTTAGTAATTTTTATATTAATTTCCTCAATATTTAGTAAAAAAAAATTCGCAATTTTATTTTTATAAATTATCTATAATAAATCTATAATAAATATATAATAGTAGTGTTGAGTTATATATAAAAGGGTAAAGTTCATTATATGCATTCATTTGTATATGTTAAAATATTTTATGTTACAATTCTAAGTATGATTATTCACCAACGCCTATTATTACTAATTATTATTAATATCCCAAGTATTTTATCAATCAAAATTATTAAAATTCACTATCATCATAAAATAATAGCTGATATTAAATGTAATTTTTTACTAATTAAATTGTAATGGTCTTATTAGAATATTATTCAATATTTGAAAAAAATGCAATAGCATATGACATTTGTGAACTCCAATCAAATTTTGACGAAAAAATAAAATTGATCAAACATTTTTTTCCATTCAATATTTAATTATTGTTTGCTGATTTTAAAAACCAAAAAACCGAAATATCTATATCCATGTAATATTTTTCGTTGGTTTTATATGCATTAATAATTTTGAAAAATGATATTTGCGTTGATGATATTCCATAAGTATAAATTAATAATTTTCATTAGCAAATAATAATTAACGTTACAAAAGCTTGATTCATGGCTTATAATTTTACATTTTAATTAGTATAACATTTCTACAAAGTATAGAGATAAATGGTAGATTTCAATTGGGTATTAATAATTTTAATTATGTAAACGTAACAAATGCCATAATTCATGCATGAAATTACTATCTTTCTTAGTTTATCATTTTATTATGCCTATAAATTTTGAAATTTGTCAACCAAAACACTCACAACTCTTTCACAGGATTCTTTTCATTTTTTTGTTTAATAGATGCATGGTTGATACAAGGTTGTAAAGATCCAATAAAGAGGCTAATGTCATCATCATTAGAGTCTCAACACCTCAAGTGCTTAAGGCCGACCGCAAGGTTATATATGAAGATCCAAGACATGAGCTATAGAGAAATCTACAATGCATTCACTAGCATCTCTCAATGTCATTTAGATTTTCTTTGTTTATAAACATTTACATAGATCTGAGTGGATAGTGAAATGTAATAGAATAGATAATAAATAAATTGTAATGATGAGTGGATATAATTTTTGATATTACGCATTCTACTTTCTTTTCATATGATCTATTTCTCAATTTAGTATTGCAATTCAGATCTACGAAATATATGAACGATTGGTTCTTGCTATCTATATTGTCTTGCAAGTGTAGAAAAATTTGCAACGCCTTCTTTTATTTTTTTATTAATTATAAAACTTTTGTCTTATTTTATTTGAAAATATGATCGTTATAAAGTGGATGGATGATAAATAATACTTCCTCCGTCCCAGGATTCTCGCCCCATTTCTTTTCAGCATTTGTGGCAAGCGTTTTCGAGCGTCTTGAAGATGAGTTTCAAAATATCTTTTTAAGGAATTTTTTCTTTTACGGGATACTACAAGTATCAAGGTATCCCGTAAAAGAAAAAATTCCTTAAAAAGATATTTTGAAACTCGTCTTCAAGACGCTCGAAAACGCTTGCCACAAATGCTGAAAAGAAATGGGGCGAGAATCCTGGGACGGAGGAAGTAATTATTATACTTTATTTAGCACACTTTGCATTATCGTATTAATAGTTAACATATTATGATTCTAATATTGATGATTTGGACTAATTTATATTTACAAAATTATATCTTAATATTAAAAATAAAAAATGAAAATAATCTTGAAATATATTAAAATTATTTTGGGCTGTGTAATGTCTAATGTCTTGCTTATCTATAGTGGATCTAGAGATATAAATAATTATAAAGATAATTCTAATCAAAGTTATATTAATAATTAACTCAGTTATTTGGTCATTTTTGTTACTCCCTATATTACATACTACTTCGCAAATGTTTTTTATAAAATGTTAGAAGTGAAATATAAGAGGTTCATAATAAAGTACAAGGGTTAATTATATCTTTTTTATTTTTAAACAAGAAAGGCAGTATGAGATGACTTACAGACCAAGAAATATGAGATTGGGAAAAAAGTATATAATATGTATATGATCTCTCTCTATATATATTTAAGTATTTGTTAATTCCTATTTAAAGAAACATTCAGTATTGTAAATCCAATTACATATCTATGTATGTAATACTCATGATTATTCAGCATCATATAAATTTGTCAGACAAAAAAATTGAGTTATGAAAAATTGACGCATATAATTTGAGAGGTCATTGTAGTTTTTGATGAACTAGCATGTCCCCATGCGATGCACGGGACATTATTTTGTGATATTTGTAATTTAGTATTCCCTTCGTCCCACTTCATTTGGTTTATTTCATTTCGGCATAAGATTTTATGCACATTATTAATAGTAAAAAGTAAGAGGTTTAAAGACATATATTGAAGTACATAAATTTAAAGACATAGTAGTACTTATTTTTCATCTTTCTCGACTTCCTTTCAAATGTTAGACCGGAAATTAATTGACAATGACAATTTGTTTCTCAAATTTGCACATAAGAAAATGAAAAACAAAAGATCATTAGTTTTAATTTAGCAATATAAAAAATTAGGAAGAAAGTAATACGATCATGAAATTGAAGAAACATATTCTCGGATTTGTTCAACAAAATTTTCAAGGAGGGATCGCAAATTTGCAAGATTGTGAGTTTGTGACTGATATATATATAGACATAGTCCCACAATGGGAATTGAATTTGAAATTTGAATTTGAAATTTAGTTTCCCAATATACCACTCATGAAAATTTTATTGACAAATGTGCATGAGAATCTGAAACACTCATGAGAAAATACATTAATTAAGATCAGAAAATTCTAGAAATGAGGGGAGCAAATGGGCGGGAAAAGTTTGTGAAAAATGATTATGTTTTTATATATATAATAGATAATAGATTAATAAGATACATGAATATGAGCAATATTTTTGAATTATAACATTACAATAATACAAATACTCATAAAAATTGAAGTGATAAACAGTTGAAAAGATATTGAATCGGGTTTAGGAGGTCAACACAATAGCGACTGGGATTTCATTCCTATGACGGACAAGATAAGCACTAAAACAAGATGGCAATTAACAAAGTGACATATATGTTCTTGAAGTTGCGGCACCATGCGTTTGACAATAGATTATTGAACGCCGAAATATGACTGCTGAAAAATGGTATTTCATGAAGAAACATAAAATATCATTCTCAAAATATAATAGAATGGAGTGTGTGATGAGAAGAAAAGGTGAGAGGTAGAGAGAGAACCAAGTGATTATGATTTTATTTTATTTTCCAAAACTTGGCGTATAGTAAGACCCATTTTGTCAGATTTTGGTGCGAATTTAAAAAACGAAAAATTTTGGTACAATTTACATTTCATTTTTTTTTTAATTTTGACAAAAGTAAAAAAATATGTACTTTTCTTAAAAAAAAAAAAAAAATTAATATCATTCATTCAAACCAAGTGCATCAACAAATACAAAGTGACGGATCGAGTCAATGCAAGGATTGTTTACATCAATATTTGCCTCTGAATTATGAGCAAGAGAAACAAGACGGTGAGCTAATTTGTTATGATGCCTTCCAATCCATTGGAACTCAATCTTATCAAAAAACTTAGCAAGTTGAAGAATATCTCCAATAACGGTACCCATTACTGTTCTTGGGGTTAAGCCTTTTTGCAGAGTGAAGATTAAGCTTTGGTTATCAGATTCGACGATGAGATCATTGAAGCCTTCGTCTCGTGCCACCTGGATTCCATGAAGACAAGCTAAACATTCGGCAAGTTCCACATCATTGCAATTTGGGCGAAACACTACAAAAGTCTTGATAAGAATCGCATTATGGTTTGCGAAAGGCTCCACCAAGTCCTGCATCTCCTCCTGCTGCAGTGATTGAAGCATCCGAGTTAAATTTAATACGACCTTTTGGGGGAGGAAGCCAACCAGAGGCGAGTGGTGGAACAACGACGGGGAGAGGACGATTACTATTAGCATTGTGGAACTCATCAGAAATCAAATAATTGACCATATGAAAACAGTCAATATGGGAGAGTTGCTTAGATTGGAATTCACGAAGATTCCTAGCTTTCCACACGCTCCAAAGACGGGTAGCAAAATCCTCAACGAACTCAATGGGTTTGTTATGAACACAGATAGCAAGCCAATCACGGAGAACATAAAAAATATGTACTTCATACACATATGAATAAGAAAATGAATATTTCATAGTAAAATATGAAAATAAAGTTGTATCTCGAGGGGTTATATCCAAATAAAGTAGAAAAGTGAAATTATGGATAAAGTTGAGTTTTTTAATTGAATACAATATACTTTTCGTCTATAATGCACAGATTTTTCAAAAAATATCATATTGTAGTATCGGATACGCATAGGATACTCCATGTGAAGAATCCTGCAAGAAAAAAAGAAATAGAAAAAAAGAAAAAGAAAAAGAGAGAGATAAATGTATTGGGTATATCCACCACGAGAATTTAGCGGGGTCTAGGGTGGTGCGTCTACAGTTATTTTGTAATAATAATTTTATTTTTTGGGTCTTTTGTACAATTTTTTTTTTTTTTTGTATACAAGTCCTTGCATATGTACATATATTTAGTATTAGAGCGAGAAACAAAAATGTTTTTTTTGTTGAGTTTGTATGTGTGTTTTGCTTCGGTTAGTTCATCAAAATGTAAAGTATTTGTGCCCAAGATTTATGTTCAACAAATCACAACGGAGGGAGTAATAAACCTTAGTACTCAATTAGTCTAGAAATATGAAATGATCTAGGGGAAGAGAGAGAGAGAGAGAGAGAGAGAGAGAGAGAGAGAGATCACCAGAAGTAATTGTTTAATCTCCTTGAGGCTCAGATTGTATTCACTTCCTCCCATGGAATCAAGAAGGGTGTCCAGAAAATCGTTCGTCGTCCGCGGAGAAGCGGCCGACGACGACCGTGATTCCAATCTTTCATCAATAAGGCCTTGGAGAATAGCTTGCAATTTTCCGATGCAAAACGCCGACTGCTTCTTGATCCCTTGCGGGTCCCACCTCTTGAGAAGCGGAAAGAAGTCGGCAACATTCGGTTTGCCGAAAATACTGGTCACACTCTCAATAGTCTCCTTCAACTCTTGAGAAGCATCGGAGCCGAACTCGATCAGATCTACGGAGAAAAACGTCGCCGTCAGAAGGTTAAGCGCCGTTACGAAGGCCGCCTCGCCCAAGTTCACCGCCCGGCTTTCGACTCTGCATCGGTCCACGTACTCGAACAGTTTCTCCAGCTTCTCCCGCCGGAGCCCCTCGCCGGAGTCGAGCCGGCGGCTCGAGAAAAGCTGCTCCTTGTGCAGTTTGCGTAGCCTCTTCCATTTCTCTCCGACCGGTATCAGCCCCACCGAGATCTCGCTGAAGCCGTCAACCTCCGTAGCCGCCGGTATAAACCGGCCGGAAAAGACTTGGTCATGTTCCTGTAGCACCAGCTTCGCAGCTTCCGGCGATGTCGCCACCACGGTGAATATTCTGCCCAGCTGCAGAGACATGAGAGGGCCGTAGGTTTTCGCGAGTTCGGTTAGTGATTTGTGGGGTTGCCGGCCGAGTTGGTGAATATTTCCGATTATCGGAAACCGGTACGGCCCCGGCGGAAGCTTCTGCCGCCGTAGGCCGTGCCGCCGGAGAAGAAGCCATGATAAGACCACTAGGATTATTGCTATCACGAGAGGCGAATCCATTTCTTAGTTGAGTATAATTGGTTGAGGGAGAAAGCCATGTGCGTTTGTATAAATTAAGTTTTGAATATGAATACGTTAAAATTTTCATGAATTTAACTACTACTACTATTAAACAAATAATACTACTTGTTTGCATTTGTGACAGCTACGTTTTGCTAATTTCAAGCACGCCTTTTAATTTAATAGCGAAGATTACGTGCGTGCTATGTCGTTTTATATAATGTTTAATTTTTAAAGTAGTTAATTAATATTATGAATACTAATTATATGCTTGAAGATAAATATAAAAAAATTATTATCTACTCCCTCCGTCCCGGCCAAGACGATACGTTTGCTTTTCGGCGCGGGAATTAAGGAATGGAGGATTAGTGTGTTAAGTGTATATGTACTTGTAGTGTAGGCACCCATGTGCAATAGAATCTTCACTTTATTTTTGTTTCCTTTTCATTTATTTTAATATTTCGAAAATGCCTCTATTAATAAATCACTCCTATTATTTATAATATGATTTTATTTTTTTTGAAAAATAAGTCTATATTTATAAAAATAATTTGTTAAGCAGTAAAAATTTAAATTAAAACATCAACATTAATTTAAATACAAACATCAACAGTAAGCAAATGTAAAAATGTAGAAGGGAATTAGAAAGTCAATTCCCACCAATTACATTGATAAGTGTGCAAATTCCCACACTTTTCATCTCATCCGCCAATTTTCATGTGTGCTGAAAGTTTCAAATTTCCCACACTTTTCTACAATTCTATAAATACAACAATATTGTCACCACTACATAACAAAATTCATTATACAACTCTAGCAAAATCCTTCAAAAAGACTGCAAAGATGGGGAAGAAAGAGCTCTCCACCTATGAAAGAAATCAAGTAGTCCAATTCATTCATGGAGGTTGCAAGGATGGCAAACCAACTAGAGGCAGATTCCTTGAGGCTCAACAAAAATTCAACCTTGGAAGGATGACAATATACAGCCTGTGGAAATCTGCAAAACAACAAATGGATAGTGGTGAGGTTTTTCATGTCAGAAGTGGTAAGTTAACTTGTGAAAGGCCACCAAAAATCAGACCAAACATCACTACACTTACAGGTATTCATTTTAGTAAGAGAGGCTCTATGAGGAAACTCGCTGCTCCTATGGGTGTTAGCAAAAGTACAATAAGTAGATGGGTTGGTGAAGGGCTCATTAGAGCCCACAGTTCAGCTATAAAACCTTCTCTAACAACTGAAAATAAGCTGCACAGATTAAGGTTCAGCCTTGAATCTTTGAAACTAGGTAGAGAGCTTAACCAACTCGAATTCAAGGGAATGCACAACATACTGCACATTGATGGAAAATGGTTCTACATGAGCCCTAAAAATAGGAAGTTCTATTTAGGTCCGGAAGAGCTTGAGCCATACAGAACATGTAAATCAAAGGGGTTCATTCCAAAGGTTATGTTTATGTGTGCTGTGTGTAGGCCTTTATTTTCAGAGAATGGTGAAGTGTTGTTTGATGGAAAGATAGGGATCTTTCCATTTGTAGAAGAACATGAAGCTATAAGGAAGAGCAAGCATAGAGACAAGGGAACTATAGAGACTAAAGCACTAGACTCTATTACAAAAGCAGTTATCAAAGAATGTATAATCTCAAAGGTATTAACCTCTTAGAGGCTGTTTGTTCTCATAATTTTAGGGAATACACAACATATTTGCTGCTACAATATGCATAACATATTTTCTGTTTTTCTCATCATCTAAGAGACTGTTTTTTCTCATTTAGGGACTGCATTTATTCAAGGGCTGCATTTTAAGGGACTTAATTTTAGGGACTACATTTATGAGCATATTATTCTCATCATCATAGTTTTTTATGTTTATTAATCGACACATTTAATTACCAGATAATTCCAGCCATAATGAGTAAATGGCCAATAACATCAAGCAAGGAGATATACATTCAACAAGACAATGCAAGACCACACATCAAGGATAGTGATGAAGATTTCAGAAAAGCTGCAACAGAAAATGGATTTAATATCCATTTGATTCAACAACCAGCCAACAGCCCGGATTGTAATGTGAATGACTTGGGATGGTTTAGAGCCATCCAAAGCCTCCAATATGAAACAAATTGCACAACTACTTTGGAATTGCTTGCTGCAGTTACCAGCTCATTCAATAGCTTAACCCCTATATCTTTGGATAATGTTTTTCTTAGTTTACAAGGTTGCTTGGTGGAAATTATGAAGCTCAAGGGGGGGAACTCATACAAACTGCCTCATATGGGGAAGGAAGCTTTAAGAAGAGCAGATATTCTCCCATTAAATGTTCAAATCAGTAGAGACTTGGCAGTGGAATGCATAAACTATCTCAAAGAATGGGGCAAGATTGATGGAATTGAAGAACTTGCAAGCTCACTAGGGTTGGATTCTATTGAAGGGCAGTGAGTTTGTACACAACTGCTGCAACATATTTTTTGTTTAGTAAGGGGTGTAATTACCAGATTTTAGTCAAGTTAGCTTCTTTAGCTTTTTGTTTGCACTAAGGGCTCAGTTATAGCCATTCTCTCTGGCTTTTTTGATAGAGTTAGGTGCAATTCTAATGTAAGCATGGACATAACCTTTAACTACTCTATAATGCAATATCAAGTTCATTATCAAAGAATGATAGCAGGGCAATGTTCAATACAAACTTAACAAGGGCAGCTAACTCAAAAATTTGCTTCCATTTTCACCATCTATTTATGTCTTTCCTATCATTTCATCCCCATTTTTTTGAGCATTTACATCACTCATCCCCCTCACCCCTAACACAATAAATACTTCCCCACAGAGAGTTTTGCCCCTAAACAATTCTAACAAGTCAAGGACATCAACTTGTAAAGGAAAATTGAGCAGTGACATATAGGTTGAAGGAATGGCACATAAGTAAAAAAATGAGGGAGAAACGAACCATGTGTCGGCCAATTCTTCTTCAGCCCTAATCTGATCTTCATCAGCCCACTTCTTTTGCAATGCCTTGATCTTTTCTTCAGCCTCAGCAACACATTGGTCCAATGTGTTGCCACACTTATCAAAGGGGGAAAATTCGGTTTTATTTTCAGGTGTGAGAGGCAGGGGGTTATCTTCTTTCACGTCGACTTTCTCGCCGTCGCCGACAGACCCACATACGACTTCTTCGTCGACGATTAAACGCTTCCAGGTTGCCATCATTTCAGCCAATGGCCTAGGGCTTGAAAACGAGCTTGAATTCGAATTACGTACAGCGTGTTTCAAGATCTTTGACGGCGGAGGTGTAGCCTCTAACGGTGAGGGACGCTTCATCTTGACTGACTAAGGATTTTCCTTTGGGAGGATCGAAAGAATTTCTCTCGTGGATGAGTATTGAGAGGAAAGAGAGCGCCGACAAGGATGAAGAAGGTGAAGAAGGTGAATTAATGGTGGAAAAGGAACAGGAGGTGAAAATGGGTAAAGGTCGTGTAAGAGAGAGAGAAAAGAGATAAGAGAGAGAAAATGTCCTTTTTATCCTTTTACTATTGTTAATTAAGTGATAATAAGGGTACCATTAGTTGGATTAATCAATCCCTTATTATGTTTTAAAATGCTAAATACTTACCCAAAAAGGAAACGTATCATCTTGCGAGGGACGTTCTAAAAAGGAAAACGTATCGTCTTGGCCGGGACGGAGGGAGTATTATATACTCCCTCCGTCCTACTAGGATAGTGACCTTTTGTTTTAGCATGAGAATTAAGACGAGTATGATAATAGTGTGTTAAAGTGATGAATAGTGGGTTAAAGTGACGTGTCTGAATTTTATTGCACTACAAAAAACACGGATTTTCAGCTACGGAGTCTTCCTCCTCGAGCTCCTCACGGGCAAATCCCCGGTCCACACCTCCACGGGAGGCGAGGAGGTCACCCACCTCGTGAGGTGGGTGAACTCCGTTGTCCGTGAGGAGTGGACCGGTGAAGTGTTCGACGTGGAGCTGCTGAGGTACCCGAATGTGGAGGAGGAGATGGTGTCAATGCTGCAGATTGGGCTGAGCTGCGTGGCGAGGATGCCGGAGCAGAGGCCGAAGATGGAGCACGTGATGAAGATGGTCGAGGAGATTCGGGTTGTCGCCACGGGGAATAATAGCTCGCACGCGGGGACAAGAGCTTCGAGCCCGAGCCCGGGCCTGAACCCGAACGAGGTCGAATCGTATTCGGGTTTGGATTAGGGTTAGATTCTTGATCAAGCGATCTAATTTTTCAAGTGTCTTGGTTATAATATATTTTTTTTTTTTTAGATTTTTCCTTTTTTCGTGGTTGTGGTTTTTTGTATGGTGAGAATTGTTAAAGTTGTTGATTTTTGTGTTGTTTATTTAAAAGTTGTTAAGCTACCTAGGGTTCATCTAAAGTCAAAAGTAATATTGGAGTAGTTTGTTTTGTTACTTAGTGGAACTCATAACTAATTAAGGATTGAAAATGATAGCAAGCCTTTTAATAAGTCAAATGAAACATCATTTTCTTATCAATTATCCTTCCGTCTCATTCATCTATGTGTACGTTCTATTTTCATATTTCTCACTAATATAGAGATATTATTTTAAATGTACAATTTTTTAATATTAATTAGTTCGGTATAGAGAAATGATATCCTAGTCACCTTCGTGGGCACCTTCGTATTCGACATCATTTTGTTCGATTTTTTCAATTGTAATATATTCCAATACCTTATAAATTAATATTGAAATCACTAGATCCAAAAAAATTATAAAGATCAAAGCTCGATTTATTTATTATACTCTTTTTGAACTTAGAAGAAAAAACGAACAAAACGAGCATTGATATTTATATTTATTTTAGATTTAGTGATTTCAATATTCATTTATAAGGTATTAGAATATATTACAATTGAAAAAATCGAACAAAATGATGTCGAACGCGAAGGTGCCCACGAAGGTGTGTAGCATAAGGTGACTAGCATATCACTTCTCGTTCGGTATATATAGTAGAGGGTTGACTGGTACCTATGCCGCCGTCCACCTCTATTTCTGTTTTAATGTGTCAATCATTTACTAAAATTGTTTTACATTACTTTTTTATTTTTCTCGGTTAACTTTCAATGCAATATAAAAAGGGTCAAGTTTAAAAATACCCACTTTTTTAAGAAAGGGTACTTCTATACCCACATTATAAGAAGTATAACTTCTATACCCATTTTCAATTGAAATGTCTTGAATACCCTTACTATTTGGGCCCACTTGTCTAATAAAACCAAAAATCAACTAAATATATAAATAAAACGTGGGGCCCACCAGAAAATTCAATTCAATTTTTGTTGTACACGATCTCACTCTCAATTCACGATTGAATTTTCGTGGATTGAAAAATTTTCAATCCATATCTGACTTGGAAATAAAAAAAAAAAAAAAAAAAATCAGAAACCAAAATTAAATTAAAAATGGAGCTCACGAAAAACACATACACGATTGATTCAAAATAGGAGATTGGCGTGTAATTTTGTAAAATCTTAAATTGCATTTATTAACTTCCAACAACCAAATCTCCCAAATTGATTCAAAATAGAGGTTGTTAGCACAACATTTATTGAAAAATCAGAAAAAGTGAGAAAACTAGCAATAACATAGACCTAATTAATTTCATCACAACACTAAATTTTAGAAATATCGTTGAGAGAGAAAATTTGTAGGCATTCTCGATTTTCTGGAAAATTTGGAATCGATTCAAGACGTTTTTTCGAGACAAATACCAAGGTAATATTCGATTTTCTCTATTTATTATTTATAATATGCGAAAAAAATAGGAATTTTTTTTTGTTCTTAAATACACGGTTGAAAGGTTAATTCAACCGTGTAAACACGGTAGAAACACAATATTTGTCGTGTAAAGTCAACAAAGTCAACGGGTTGAAAGTCAAAATTGTTGACTTTACACGACATTTTGGTACATTTGGCCGTGTATGCACGGTTAAATCAACACTTTAACCGTGTAATTAAGAACAAATTTTTCAGATTATTAATTTTTTTTTTTTTTTTTTGTACAGATGGAGATGGGTGATCAGAGAATTCTTATCCGTCATAGCGGTCGTTGGGAGGGAATATCGTACGTAGGAGGAGACTCTTTTCTCGTCACTTATCCCATTTCGAGTTTGAGCTATGAAAACGTATTGCGAGACGTTCAACTTTACTTTGCTGATGAATCGGAGTACATGCTATTCCACTTGACGAACCTCAACGAGCGGGAGACGGTGAAGGCCATTTTAAAGAGCACCGGGGATTTGCTTAGAATGTGCATCGCGAGAAGGGAGACGTCGACGATATACGTCATTAGTAGAGCAAATCGGGCAGCCCATACTACCCAACGATCGACGATTTTTCAGAACTATAGCGTCGAAGAGGAGACGATCCCGAGATCGAATGCATTTGAATCCGAAGTACGCGACGAAGAAGAGCCGGAGTCGGAAGAAGAGTCTCTCGAGTCCGAGGGCGAGGAAGCAAGGAATGTGGAGGAACGATCCCAATTACTTGAGAGCCTAACGGCTGAATTCGGAGCATGGATCCACGAGCCCGGCCATATTGATAGGGTTATCGGGCTTCGTAGCATGCACTCACAAAACCAAGAGCCCCGTGACGACGAAGCTCGTGCACGCGCTAACGAGGAGGCGGTTCGACATTGGTTGATACCGCACGTCGATCTAGACTCCGCGCTCCCTTTAGGATGGATCGATCCCGACTTGGCACCGGCCTTGGGTCAGTTGCGAAAGCACGGATTCTTCAAGAAGAAGGATGACTTGCATATAGCCGTCGGTTTGCTTCACATGGATCTCCGGAAGGAGTATTGTATCCCTCGCTCCGACAAAGGCCGTGTGGGTTTTAGGTGCACTTCGGGGAAGGATTGCGAGTTCAAGTTGAATGCCACGCAGCAAGGCGGGATTTGGGTGATCAATAAGTACGAGGCCGATCACACGTGCCTAGTTGATTTAAATTCGAACAACAAACGACAGGTGCCGGCCATGGTATTAGGAGCATTCTACGCTCGTCGATTGATCACCGAGGGCGCAGTGTTGAAGCCAAAGGAGATGGTGGAAGAGCTACGGAGTGAGTACGGTATTCAGATTGACTACCCGTTCGCTCTCCGTGCGAGGAACGTCGCTATAGAGATGACGTACGGTGCCTTCGACGAGTCTTATCAGAGGCTCCCTTCTTACCTCTACCTTTTGAAGGAGATGAATCCGGGCACCGAGTACGACATCCACACCTCCCACGTCACCGACCGTCTGACCTACTTCTACCTCACCTTTGGTCCGTCCATCGAGGCGTGGAGAAATGGTTTGCTACGCCCCGTGATCATAGTAGACGGGGCGCACTTGAAGGGGAAGAACAAGGGGACGCTCTTTGTGGCGGTGACGAAAGACGGGAATGAGCAAGTGTTCCCCCTTGCCATTGGATTCGGTCCCAAGGAGAATGACGAATCTTGGACGTGGTTCTTGTCCAAAGTCCGAGAGAGTTTCGGGGCGCCCTCGGACTTGTTGATCGTATCCGATCAGCATGTGAGCATCGCAAATGCGATCGACTCCGTCTTTCCGCATGCTGCTCACGGTCTCTGCTTCGTTCACCTCCAGAGGAATTTCGTTAGGTACGGGAGGCATGCGGGGGCTATATTCGAGTCTGCAGCCTATGCCTATCGAGATTCCCAATTCGATGAATATTGGGGGAATCTGAGGGACCTAAGCAGGGAGGGAGGCGGGATCTACAGGCGGTTGAGCGACATTGGCCTCCCGAGGTGGGCGAGGTGCAAGTGTCCTGTCCGACGTACGAGCTTCATGACGTCGAATCCCGCCGAGACCATGAATGCTCGGTTGTTGTGGGCTCGGAGACTCCCGATATGTGCCATGATCGAGGTGTATCGGATAGTTGTCGAGAAGTGGTTCGATGAACATCGGACTAGTGCCCTAGCTCGGCAACATGAACTCACGGAGAAGGCATATACGAAGATGTCGGCATCGTCGGAATGGGGCCGTCGCTACTCCGTTAGAGGAACGCCTACGCCCACCCTTTGGAGAGTCGAAGGTGAAAAACAGACTTACCTCGTCGACCTCCAAAACTCGACTTGCGAATGCCGTGACTTTGAGTTAGACGGCATCCCTTGTCGACACGCTTGTGCGGCGATAAGGTACGCCTAGTGATTCCAATTATTTTAGTTTCATGCTTGTGTTATTTCAATTGGATCTCTAAGCGTTTTTGAATGTTGTTACAGGCATTCCGGTGGGCGGGCAACTGACTACGTGAGCCATTATTTCAGGCAATCCACGTTAGTTGCTACGTATTCTCCTCAGATTCAGCCGGTTCCTCATCCCGAGACGTGGAGTGTTCCCGAATTCATTTCACGATGGATCGTGCTACCCCCGCTTGTCGAGAGGCCAGCTGGACGACCACCGATGGCGAGAGCTCGATCGGCTGTTGAAGGATCCTCCTCAACGAATCGTCAAAGGTGTTCAAGATGCGGACAATACGGGCACAAACGACGGAGTTGCCAAGCCCCGCTTCCCATTAGCTGATTTGATCTAAATGCTCCTCCTCGACGTCCTAGAGGTAAGAAAAAATGTAGCATTTGCAAGAGCGAGGAGCATACTAGGCCCCGATGTCCGTACGATACCGATGCTTGATTGTATTTTTAATTTTATTTTAAACAAATTGACGTTTTTGGATGTTAATGAACGTTTTTGGATGTTTAAGAATGTTAGTTGATATAATTTTATCAAATTGTGTTTGATTTGAGCATTTGGTGAAAATTTGAGGTTTTTTGTGTTAAAAAATGGATACCTTCGGCCAAGTACACGACAATATACTTGATTTAAACGTGTATACACGGTTTAATTATCCTATTAATCGTGTAAAGTCAACAAAAAAAGTCAAAATTTAAAATGACTATACACGGTCAAATGTAAATTTGGATCGTGTATACACGGTTGGAAATCTAATTCAACCGTGTAAGGTCAACAAAGTCAAAATTAAATAAAAGTCAATGCCCTCTACACGAATGTTGACTCTACACGATTTAAAATGAAAAATAGCGTGTAACCTTGTCGTGAGAAGTCAAAATTAAGCCTAAAAAGTCAAAATTAAGCCAAAAGTTGCGAAATTCTCGTATTTGCTTTGATTTTCTCGTGTATCTCGAGTGTATTAAGTTTTGTAAACATGTAATAACGCAAGTTATGTCATAATTAAGCCAAAAATCAATTGAAACAAATGATGAAGTATGTAAGTATGAAGTATAGAGTGAGTGTCACTTATATAGTCTAACTACTAAGGTTACGTTTGATCTAGAACTAACTTACGAACGTAATGTTCTTTCAAACGTGTAATTCACGTAACGTGATCGAATCATAAGATTGCACAATGTACGAAAGTAGCAGTGATTCCAACTCAATTGAGTCCCACGAATCGAAAAATCAAAAAAAAAAAAAAAAAAAAAAACCGGGGGTTCTTAAGTACACGACTTAGGGTACACGGTTGGGGTTCTTGAGTACACGGTTGAATTGCTAATTCAACCGTGTAGTATGCCGAAGGGTTTGTGGAAAGTTGGCCAAAATAGGTTACTCCCCACCTATTTTTCAATTATTTGATACATTTTAACAAATTCAATGAAAACAAATTTACATAAACCACTAACAAAACATTAACCATTACTACAACAATACGAATTCATCAAACAATTTAAAACTTAAAAAAATTCAAATTAAAATCAATCACGGTTTAATTAACAAAAAATAAATAAGATTCAAATTCATTACAACAAAACACTACGAGGACTTTGACAATTTGAAAATCCTCTGTGCTATCTTGGCTCGGGCTTGGACCAATACCTCTGTCGTGTCGCCCCTGTACTCCCTCATTCTCCCAAGTATCCTGTCCAAATACATGCACGAGTAGACACCACAACTCACCTCGTCGATTTGGCAAAATTGTTGCGGGATGCCCATGAATGCGAGTGTCATGAATTGAGTGCCGTAGTTATGAAGTCCCGGGTTCACCCTCGTGTAATACTCGGGCTTCTTCGCCAAAATCCTTGTGAAGAGTCGGGTCAATGGCAATAGTTGGACGATGCGTTGCTTTTTTAGAGGTGGGTCTATGTTGTTCTCGTACTTCCAATACAACGAGTCGTACACCTCAACCCTCCACATTGGAACGTTAATCCGGCACACGACCCAGTGGTCGGAGGAGACATGACAAACAACGACAAACTAACCCCAAAAAATAAAATAAAAACAATTAATTAAGCACAATTGAAATTAAATTAATAAACAATTAATTAAGCACAATTGAAATACGAGTTAAGTTACTTACGTAATGGCCGGTTATCCAAGGGCGGTACGTGTTATCCCCGTCCATAGCGGCGAGGAATTCCTGGGGAACCTTCCACTTCGTGTACTTCAGCGTAAGGTTTGTCAAACCCATTGTAGTATCATGGGGCTTGTGAAATTCTTGTACTGCGCCAAAAGTTTTACCTAAAAGTAGAAATTAAACATTTAGGAATAAATAACAACCAAAAAAAAAAAAAATCTATAATTGAAATAACTTACGTAAAACTCCAGAGGCAAAAGTATGGTGTTCTCGTACGTAACTCCGTTGGCCAGTTGACGCCCGAGTCGGAGTCTATTAGCCCAGTACACAGTGTAGAGGTCAATCACCTGTAAAAATTTCAAATTCACCGAATTAGTAGGCTGATTTGAACAAAATCACTACGAGAAACTAAAAATTATATTAGAAATCTACTAAAATTACCGCGGCATCGAAGTCTTTGGTGATGTCCTCGATCCTGCCGAAGAGCTCTCGGGTCAGGTGGAATTCTGTCCCGTACACGGTCACGTAGGGAGATCCTGAGGCTTTCCACCTCTCATACTTGGAGGTATGTGGCTGCTCCACTACGTACGGTGATCGGACAGATGCTGAGGGGCGTATCTCCCTCGAAGACGCCCGAGTCTGACCTCCCGGAGCTGGGTGAGTAGAAGTACTGGGCACTCGGGATACCTCGTCCTCAGAGGAATCCCGCATTTGCTCTAATTCATCAGCAAAGGCACTCAACTGTCCTTCTGACTCTTCCAGATCGACCACGTCTACGGAGTGCGGCCTGTCAAGCTGTCCCTCAGAGTGTCTCGAAGACTCGGGACGGTCTGAGACGTGAGTAGCCGAGCCGCGGCCCGCAGAGTGCCTCCCCTCAGAGCGCATCGGAGACTCGCCATGACCTACGAGGCCATAATCCTCTGCCGGCTCGACTGGGACATCCCTGAGCCCCGCAAACGACTGCTCACCGACACGGGACTGTCCCTCGCCCCCTGAGGAAGAACGGCTCCGGCTCGGACTCTTCGATATGAACTTCTTCAGCTCCCCGGCAAGAGCTCTGGCAAGGCGACCCAAAAATCCGGTCCCTGAGCGATCCTGCTCCCATCGGGACACCAGACGGTCCCCGAATCGGTCCAAGAAGTCGTCACCGAGGGGACCGCGCTCCCACGGATCTCCGTGTGCGCAACAGATCAAGCCGGAGGGCCGGGGGTCAGCGTGCTCGCTCCGAGGCCTCTTCGACGCCCATGTTTCGGGCCTCCTCTCAACCCTCGGCCTCGGCATCTCGACCCCGCCGTCGGAGTGAGCTCGCTCCGCTCGTGGAGCACGACGACGAGGGGCCACTGCCTCAGAAGCGCCCTTGCCCTTGCACTTGAGCTTCTCCACGGCCCTCGCCATGTCGTGCTTCGCCTTCGACTCCCTTCTCTCGGGCGGGAGATTGGTTTGTTCGTGGCGCTTGGAGGGATCGTAGGCCACGCCTATCGGCTCGATGCTCTCGAGACTTTGGAATCCAACTTCGAGAACATCGTAATCATCCGCCTCCAGTGTCGGATGAACCTCGAGCTACAACGAAAAATAAAACAAGAGGTGTTAGGAGTCAAATTTTAATTTTCAATCAAAACACACGGCATAGTACACGACTGAAATGAAATTCAGCCGTGTAGTACACGGCTGAAATTGCAATACAGTCGTGTAAGTCAACAACTTTGACTTTAAAGTCAAAATTGTTGACCTTACACGTCTGTATTGCAATTTCAACCGTGTACTACACAGTTGAAATTGCAATGCAGTCGTGTAAGGTCAACAATTTTGATTTTGTTATCAAAATTGTTGACTTACACGACTGAAATTGGATTTTAAAAAGGTTGACTTTGACTTTTAAAGCAAATTTACAGAAATCGAACGTGAAATAAATTAAACAAGGTAAAAAAACTACTAAATCAATTACCTCGGGATTATCGAAGAATCCCCTGAAGTTGCACGAAGAGGAGGACGTGGCCCATCTTCTGAGGCGGGGGGTCAGTGTCAGACGATTCCGAACCCCGCATGCTTGCCCCATTCGGGGGATCGCCTCGTAGGCCCAAATGTTCAGGGCCCAGACCGGCCCGTACAGGTGATAGGCGGGTCGCACGCCCATTATGAGGGCGGGGTCCCTCTTCATCACGTGCAGCTGGTAGAGCATGATCTGGAACGACCACGCTCCCCACGGAAATGCCCTCCACTGCTCCTCGAACTCCACCAGGTGCCATGCCTAGTCCTCGATCGTCGGGTTATCGTGGCCGAGTAGCATGAGGTAGTACATGAGGAGGTTGGCCGCCTTCAGATACTGGTCGGCGTCTCCCAGTACACTCGTGTCGTCGTTGAAGTCCGCCTTCAACTTATTTATCTTAGGGGATTTGCCCCCGTACTTCGTGTAGAGGAGGCTCCTTTGGGGAGGGTCGTGACGGCCTTTAGGGTTGAAAGGCGACTCCCCGAAAGCCAGGCCCGTCACGAGGGCGTACTTTTGGGCACGGAACCGTATCACCTGCCCACCTACGTGGAACCACCTCTCCATCTCGGGGATCGACTCATCCTCGAGCTCTCGGGCTAGAAGCTCGTGGAGGGCGTTGTTCGCGCTCCCATTCCTCCGAATCTCGAGGAGGTATCCGAACGGGCCTTCCGTAAATCTATCGAGCAAGCGTTGGCCGCCTACTCGACGCAACACGCGGGGAATCGACCGAACCACGTCGTCCCGTATGTAGAGGTTTATTTGCCCTCTAAACCCCTGCATTCGGCCCCGCATCCATTGAAACCTAGGCTGCAAATCGAGAACAAACAAAACGAATCAAAATAAATTTTTTGTAAAATTTCATGCATTGTATTCGGCCAAGTACACGACTGAAATTGAATTTCAGTCGTGTATATACACGACTGAAATTCAATTTCAGTCGTGTAAGGTCAACAATTTTGACTGAAAAGTCAAAATTATTGACTTTACACGACTGAAATTGAATTTCAGTCGTGTACCTATGATCAAAAACAGTAAAATTTTCAATTTTTCACAAAATTCGATTCAAACCATAACATGCTCCATGCTTATTAAACAAAGTGCTCGAAACCATAACATGCTTCATGCTTCTTTACATTGAACGTAAACAAATATAGAAAAGGACATACCGGAGGTGGGGGATCGGGGAAGACGCGGGGCTCAACGGGCTCCTCCAGCGGCTGCTGCTGCAGGCGACGGGAGGCGGGCCGTGGGCGGCGTTGGGCGGCTCTCCTCAATGTTTCGGGTTCATCGTGGTCGGAATGTGTGGAACTCATGTCGGTGACGGCGCCGGCGACGGGAACGGTAAAAATTTTCCGATTTGGGAGAGGGTAAAAATTCGAGTTCACGAGTGTGAATTTTGGGGTGAAAAACACGATTCCAGTCGTGAGGGAGAGGGAGAGGGAGAGGGGAGGGTGGGGTAGTTAGAATATTCAATTTTGTATTTATGTCGGGTGGGGCCCACGACATAAATACCAATTTTGTTTTTATGAATAACAATTTTGTTTTATTTGATAAGTTGGAGGGTATATATGACATTTCAATTGAAAATGAGTATAGAAGTACTACTTCTTATATGATGGGTATAGAAGTACTACTTTTTATAAAAATGGGTATTTTTAACTATTATCTCATATAAAAATGCTAAACAATAGATATTTCAATTTATTTTAATATGCATATATATTATTTGTATTACTTACTACTGTAGTTACTAACAAGAAACGGATTTGATTGAAATGAGCTTAATTCTTAAACATGTCCATGATTCAAATCCATTCTCTACGTCCACAAAAACAGCCATAACCTTTTGGAGGAGTATGCCGATCGACTCCGGCTTAGACGGGTCGGATCCACCCGGTATCCGGTGCCAACGACCCGCCTTAACACTTGTATGTACTATATATACTTTCACCCCATCAAAGACTAATAGGCGATAAATAATTGAATTGACTTGGACATATTTTTATGTGAGAGAAAATTGGGTCAACACAAGTGGTTGTTTAATTTAATACGGATCGAGTACTAAGCAAAATAGTAGCGCATGCACATGTGCGCAAGCATGCTTCGCTGGCATTTTGTTATATCTTCACATGCACGTGACATACTCTTTCGTTCCATTTTAATAGTCTTATATAGTCTGTTGAGACATTTCATTTTAATAGTCCTATTTTAATTTAAAATTGAAAGAATTATTCATTAGATTTTTCTTACTTTTTTTTTAACAGCACATCTAAAATTTCGTATTGAAAAAAAATATGAATGTTGCGACAAGACGGATGGAATATAAAACTGTAATTATATTCCGAAGAAATGTAACTACTTATTAAAAGTGTAACAATTTCATTTAGTGACATTTATAATTCTCATTACTTTTAAATTTTATGTCATTACTATAGCTTTTTATTGTAGTGCAAGCGTCCGTACTCCACTTTCTAGATTCTACTTCTTACTCCTTTCGTTTTACTCCATTTTGACATACTATGTTATTTTATACAGTATCTTATATTTATTCACTCTGTAGGTTAAATAAAGTGGAATACAGATAACATATTCCAATAATGACGGTGCTGACGACGACCATGCCGAAGAATTGATTTTAATAATTAAGATATGATATCATATGAACAACTTGAATTCATTAAGAAAATGTGACCTTTTGAGATTAATAGAGAGTCAAATTAAATGTATAAGAGAAATGGCGTAAAACGTGATTTAAATTGAATATGATTTTTGTTGAGTACAATATTTAATATTTGATATGTACAATTAATTTAATACAAGTTGAGATAGATAATCGCAATTAAGTGCTTGAATTATAGAATGTGATTTACACAAAAGATAGATTTGTAAAAGATGAGAAGAGGTATTAATGCTCGGGATTAAAGATATCGAATTTGAATCTTTCGTGATACGAATATTCTGTCAATTATTTGATTACAAATTACTCTTCAACATATGGAGCTTTAGATGATTTTCGAAAAGCTCCATACGTTGTTTGTTGAGATAAATGAATACACAATGTCACCCCCACTCTCAGCTGCATCCATAAGCAAAACTGCGTTCTTTTCGAAAACCGGACCGAGCCTGACTCGTACCGGTCTTCCCCACCCGAAATCGGCTTCGTAGAAAGGAAACCGGCATAGGCTGCTGAAGATGAGGCAATCCAGCACCTCAACATTGGCTTGACCCTTCATCTCTTCCAAATAGTACTTATCACTGTTCTTCATCCGTGCCACGTGGCCGTCGTCAACGCCTTTCACGGCTTCCCGCACTTTCCGCACGTATTCAACCCCGCCGTCCCCGGCTGCCAGCCTCACCACCGCCGACGCAACTATGTTACCGAAATGGTCTCCCGACAGCGGCGGGTCGGCCCGGGTCCGTAGGTTGACCACTACCCGCACGGTGGAGAGCGGATGTCAGACCGGCGGCGGACATGACCCGGGTCCATATGAAAGCTGACAGCGCTTCCACCCGGCCCGCCCGCCGACCCCCGGAGGCGTACATTTCCCGGAGGGCGGAGATCGTCGCGGCGGAGAATCTGAATACTTTACCGGCCATAACATCTTCTTCCACCACCATACCTCCTCTGTCGAGGATATCCAGCGGTGGGAAATAGGCGGCAGCGTCGAACTTCGGCAGCAGCCCTCTGTAGAGAATGATGGTCGATCGTGTGCACAGAGAGGAAGTGTAGAAGAAGAAGGATGAAGTTATGATGGAAAATGAAGACTTATTTCCAGTTTTTATTCAGTTTTTTGTTGTTTTGGTCTTGCTGGGAATCGATGCTGTGAAGTTTATTGTGAACCGTTGGATCTTACTCAGATCCAACGGACGTTATGTTCTGTTTTGCCACATAGGATAGTCGTGGATTATTTCTTTTCACGCTTTTGTCTAGGTTTAGAAAGCTTTCCATATAAATTGTAACTGAACTGTGCGCAGCAGCTTTTATGAAGAATGAATATTCCTCCCATTTATGCCATTACTGTTGCATTGATTTCACAAACTCAACATGGTATCCCGAGCCAGGTTGCATAAATTTCATACATAAATGGTGAAAATCGTTAATCCTATACCTGCTGTGATGGCTACTGAAGATGATGGAGAGAAATCACCCAAAATTCCAAAGGCGTAGAAGAATCATAAACCAAAACAGAGTGATGATGAAGATCAGGAGATTGATGAGGAATCTAGCCTCACCATTCACCAGATCGAAGAGATTTTGAATCTACCTGTCACTGACCATTCAGGTTTACAACTTATTTCAGCTCAGCTCAATGGAGCTAACTTCCTTAACTGGAGCAAGTCCATCAAGCGAGCGCTGGCAGCTAGGAGCAAACTCGAGCTTCTTGATGGTACTTTCCCAGAACCAGATTCTGAATCTAAATTTTACAAACGATGGTTGAAAGTAGATTATATTGTCTCTACCTGGATTTGCAATTCGATTTCAAAAGAACTTGTTGATGCTTTCTCCCACATAGAAAGTACTTATAAACTGTGGTCTGCACTTAATCAGAGGTTTGGGGGGAGTAATGGACCTAAAATTCTGAAGTTACAAAGGGAGATCTATGCTTTTAGGCAAGGAAATTTATCTGTGTCAATGTATTTTAATCAGTTAAATGCTATGTGGGATGATATGGATATGTTGCTGCCACCTCTTGATTGTGTTTGTCATGCTAAGAATAAATCATTTCAGAGGGAGGAACAGATTAGGCTTGTGGCTTTTCTAGTTGGATTGAATGAGCAGTATGATTCTACTAAGACACAGATAATGCTCCTTAAGCCTTTGCCAAATCTTGATCAAGCTTATTCTATGGTGGTTCAAGTAGAAGATCAAAAGGGGTTGTCAGAACAACAACAAGATGGTAGAAATCTGATGGCCATGAATGTTCAAAAAGGGAATTATAATAACTTACAGCAGTATGGTGGTCAACAACAATACACTGGTAACTCCACACCATATCAGAAACAGGGAGGTGGACCATATAAGAAAAGATTAACCAAAGAGCAGAAAAAGAAGTTGAAGTGTGCTCACTGTCAAGCCAATGGACATGAAATGGATGAATGCTTCAAGTTACATGGTGTTCCTGAGTGGTACAAGAAATTCAAAGAGGGGCAGCCTCCTAACAGGGCAAATTATGCAGATTCTTCTCAAGAAGGGGAAGGATCACATGATAGAGGGACATCAAGGGAGGGATCTGGGCAAGACATGAGCAAGATCATCCAAGCAGAGATTGCAAAGTGTATGGGTCAGTTTCTGCAGCAACAACCGAGTTCATCTACTCATAAACCAGATGCTAGTATGGTGCAGGAATCTGCCAAGAGATCAAATCCTTTTGAAGGGCATTTTGCATTCGCCATCATGCCAAGTATGGTTGAATCAAACTGGATAATTGATTCTGGTGCTAGCACACATATTTGTGCTAACCCAGAATTACTCTATACCACTTATAGACTTGAAAAACCTACTTCCATTTTCCTTCCAGATGGAACAGCCAGGATTGTTGCTTATGCAGGAAAGGCAATGATCAATAAGGATATAGTTCTGGAACATGTTCTATATGTTCCAGGATTCACTAGCAATCTAATATCTGTTGCCAGATTGGTAGAGCATTTGAGTATAAAGTGCACATTCTTTGCTAGTCATTGCATTTTTCAGAAAATCACCACTGATCAGCTGGTTGGGGTAGGAAGAATGCATGATAATCTCTATTTGATGGATACTATCACAGAAAAACACTACATCAACTTCTTCAATCCAAGGGACATGAGTTTAAAGGATTGGCACATATTTATGGGGCATCCTTCAATAGGTGTGATGCAACACATGAATCTACCTAAAGGGAGACAGTTTGATGAAGCTGTGAAGATCATAGAAAACTGTGAAGTCTGTATAAAGGCCAAACAGGCTAGAGAGAGCTTTCCAATATTGAACAGAAGAACCACATAATTATTTGAAATGGTTCATATGGATGTTTGGGGTCCATACACTCAAGCAAATATCTGTCACACCTCTTATATATTGACTTTGGTTGAAGATTTCAGCAGAACCATTTGGACTTTTCTCTTACAGTCAAAGGATCAGGTTCATGAGGTTTTGGCCAACTTCATTCAGTTTACACAGACACAATTTGATGCTAATATCAAAGTTTTCAGGAGTGATCATGGTACAGAGTTTATCAACAAGAGAGTTGCTGAGTTATTCTCTCAGAATGGAATTTTCCATCAAAAGTCTTGTGTCTACACTCCACAACAAAATGGTATTGTGGAGAGGAGGCATAGGCATTTGTTGGCTACGGCCAGAGCCTTAATGTTCCAAAGTGGACTTCCTATTCGTTTTTGGCCTTATGCTATATTGACAGTCACTTGGCTTATTAACAGGCTACCTAGCAGAATTTTGGAATGGAAATCTCCTTATGAATTGCTGTTTGGGAATGCACCAGATTATTCCATGATGAGACCCTTTGGGTGTTTAGCATATGCTGCTAATCTGGTACCTAACAGGGGTAAGTTTGATTCTCGAAGCATAAAATGCATATTTTTGGGTTTTGATATAGCACACAAGGGTTATCTGTTGTTTGATTTGAGTAATGAGAAAATCCTCATCTCCAGAGATGTTAAATTTGTTACAGATGCTTTCCCTTTCCTTTTTGATAATGTCATACCCACTGAGCCTTCCATTTCATTCCCTGCAGTTGGAGATAACCCAGATATTGATATCCCAACCCTAGAGGTTATTGATGATCCTGCTCCTGATCAACAATCTCCCATTGTTGAATTCACTTCTCCAGAAGTCATTGCCCCTCCTCACTCACCTATACCATCATCTACTCCTGAACAAATTCTTGGAAGGGGAGCTAGAATTAAGAAGCCACCCATTTGGCAGATTACACAGGTTCAGTGAAATCCCCACAGCTCTTAACTCATCCCATTACCATTACACCTCCTACATTCCCATATGCCATTAGTCCTTCACTCACTACTTCCTATACAAATTACCTTTTCAACTTGACCATGATAAAGGAACCCTCTTCCTTTAAAGCCATTCAAAATCCTCATTGGATTGATGCTATTAACAAAGAATTGAAAGCCTTGTCTGACAACCAAACTTGGGTTGTGACAGATCTACCTTCTGGTGTTAAACCTATAGGATCTAAATGGATTTTCAAGGTCAAGTTGAATGCTGATGGAACAGTGGAAAGGTATAAAGCAAGGTTGGTTGCAAAGGGTTATACTCAGAAGCTTGGGGTGGATTATCATGATGTATTTTCTCCTGTTGCTAATCATGTGACAGTGAGAATGTTCTTTGCTGTTGCAACCTCACAATCTTGGACTGTTCATCAATTAGATGTCAACAATGCCTTCTTACATGGCCATTTAACTGATGATGTTTATATGTCAATACCTCAAGGACTGACTGGGTACAAGACAGGGCAGGTGTGTAAGTTGCAAAGGAGTTTATATGGGTTAAAGCAAGCCTCTAGGGAATGGAATATTGAGTTCACAAAACTCTTGACTTCACTTGGATTTGCTGCTTCTATTCATGATTCTTGCTTATTTACAAAGGGTACAGGTGATCAATTCATTGCACTGCTTGTATATGTTGATGATGTTCTCATCACTAGTCCATCTATTGATCTCATTGATTCTCTGAAGGCTTCTTTACACTCTGCTTTTACCATCAAAGACCTTGGTGTTGCTAAATTTTTCCTTGGGATGGAGGTTGCAAGGGGACCAGATGGTACTGCCTTGAACCAGAGAAAGTATATTTTAGATATGCTCTCTGATCATGGCCTGCTCTGCTGTAAACCTACTGCCACTCCCCTTCCTCCAGGTCTTACTTTGACACAGGGTGATGAGGATGTTCTTCCAGATCCAGAACGGTATAGAAGATTGGTGGGACAACTCTTATATCTTAATCTCACCAGACCAGATTTGGCCTTTGCCACACAGCAGCTAAGTCAGTTTGTGGCCTCCCCTACTCTGGTCCACTGGCATGCTGCTGTTCATGTTCTCAAATACTTGAAAGGTTCTCCTTCACTAGGTGTGTTCTATCCAGTGAACAATACCTTTGATTTACAGGCTTATTCTGATGCGGATTGGGGAACTTGTACTGATTCCAGGAAGTCTTTGACTGGCTTCTGCATTTTCATGGGAACTAGTCTCATCTCTTGGAAATGCAAGAAGCAGAATACAGTTTCTTCTAGCTCTGCTGAAGCTGAATACGGGGCACTTGCTATTACCACAAGGGAGTTGGTTTGGTTGCATGGCTTACTTGGAGTTTTCCACATTACATCTCCTACTCCCATTCCTCTGTTTTGTGATAACCGTGCTGCAATCCAGATTACTCAAAATCCTGTTTTTCATGAACGAACTAAACACATTGACATTGATTGTCATGTGGTTAGGGAGAAATTTCTTGCAGGTCTTGTCTCTCCTACTGCTGTTTCTTCACTTGATCAGCTTGCTGATTTTTTCACCAAGTCTCTATTTGGTCCTCGTTTTCGTACTTTATTGTGCAAGATGAAGGTTCTTGATCTCCACCACCTCCATCTTGAGGGGGGGTGTAGAGAATGATGGTCGATCGTGTGCACAGAGAGGAAGTGTAGAAGAAGAAGGATGAAGTTATGATGGAAGATGAAGACTTATTTCCAGTTTTTATTCAGTTTTTTGTTGTTTTGGTCTTGCTGGGAATCGATGCTGTGAAGTTTATTGTGAGCCGTTGGATCTTAATCAGATCCAACGGACGTTATGTTCTGTTTTGCCACATAGGATAGTCGTGGATTATTTCTTTTCACGCTTTTGTCTAGGTTTAGAAAGCTTTCCATATAAATTGTAACTGAACTGTGCGCAGCAGCTTTTATGAAGAATGAATATTCCTCCCATTTCTGCCATTACTGTTGCATTGATTTCACAAACTCAACACCCTCCGCTGCTGTCGCGCCGTCTCTGACAACGGCGGACCAGGCGTTGACGAACGAGGCGAAAGAGGGAGCGTCGAAGACCTTGTGCGATATCATGACCCCGACGGCGAGGCCGCCGCAGTGGAAATGGGTGGCTTGGACAGCCATCAAGAAATCTAGGGGCTTACCGGTTTTGTAAGGCAGAAAAATTTTCTCTCTCTCTCTTTAGGGTTTGGATCGGAAGTAGCTTCGGAGATGTCGCAATCTGCTTCGGCGTCGAAAAAGGGTGCGCCGGCGTCGTTGCAGTCGACGTAGAGGTTTCCGATGAGGCGGCCGACAAGGATTTCTTGAGTTGCTTTGATTTCTCGGAGTTCGGGAAACTAGGGTTTGAGGGGTAGAAGTAAACAAAGGAGAAGTATGCTTGGCCACTTATTTGATCAAGAAAAGAAAGGTGGTGTTTTTGGAGGGATTTTGGAGTGGGAGAAGATGGGTTGACTTTGATGATTACTCTCGACAATACCTTCGTTTCCATCTCCATTAGATCTTCTAATTAACCACTGCAATCTGTTTTTATTTTTATTTTTTCTCTCTAGCTCTCTCTATCTAACTGCGATGTATCCCTTGATTATATACTTGTACATATAGCACAACATTGAAGAAATTGACGTGATAACTAATTAAAGACTTTTACATTATAATATATTGTATAATTAACAGCAATCCCTCCCTCTCATCAACCTTGAATTTTTTATTTCATTTGTGTTATAAATCTCAAATTTTATTTTTTTGTTACTACTCTCTCTCCCACTATATTAGTCCTATTTATATATTTTATACTTCACATATAAATATTCAGTGAAACTAATATAATGAGATGGATGAAGTACTATTTTATAGTATTAATTAAATATTCAAATAACATATATAACAGCTCCTAGTAGCTAGACATTTAGAAATTAAAATTAAATTATTTAATAAAATTAAATTATTTAATATTCATATACCCTAGCTAGTTTTAGATTTGCCAACCCCAATATTATTTATTTATTTAGTAAAAGCTAGCCAAATTAAATGCTAAAAATAATTATAAAAATTGGACTAAATTGTTATATATATATATATATATATATATATATATATATATATATATAGGGGGTGGTTCTCATGGATACTACCTAGATCATGAGAACTAGGAACCAATCTCATCCTTTTATTTTCATGAATCTAACGGTCTAGATTATAAGTAAGAGTAATTAATAACTGATTTTTTTTTAATATGTAAGGTTAGTTTTGACCATAATTTGTATCTAATTTGGGAATTCCTATAATTAAGGGATTTGGATCATCAAAAAAAGAAAAAAAAAAACGGCTTTCATGCATGTGGAGATTTTCAACACATATTATTTATATATTTTACAGTGTTTTTGTTAATTAAATAATCTATTGTATTTTGTCAACTAAACTAAAACAATACGTCTTTTATGTAAGCAAATTTCATTTAACTAAAAAGCACAATATATTGAATAAAAAGCATGAAATGATTTATTACAAAGCACGATTTTAATATATTAAAAAACATATTTTTGAATTGTGGTTATGAACTGTAACATTATAATGATGCTTAAATAGTTAAATATGGAATGATTAATTGGTAAAACCTCAAATTCTTAACTTTAATAAATGATTAATTACTTATTTTGTCGGCATTATAGTATATGCTTAATCATAATTAAGCATCAAATAAATCATAATTAAGCATCAAATAAATTATAAAAAGCTAAAAATAATTAAGAAAATACTATCTATAATCTTACAAGCACTGATACGATTCATGCTTAATTAACAATATGTATATGCTTCATATGCAAATAAACTTAATGTGACTTTTTATCGAATAACTGTCATTTTTATATAATTAAAACAACACTGTTCATTTTGACATATAACATTGGCACTATAAGTAATAAGCATCAAAAAATATTTTTATAAGCAATTCCATATCCCTACACCCTATAACCCTAAACCCTAAAACCCCATAAACCTAAACCCTGAACCCTAAAAAATAGTAAGATAAATTTGAATCATAATTAAGCATCAAATAAATTATAAAAAGCTAAAAAGAGTTAATAATTAATATATTATCTATGACTATAACCTTACAAGCACTGATACGACTCATGCTTAATTAACAACAAATATATGCTTCACAAGCAAATAAACTTAATGTGACTTTTTATTGAATAATTCTCATGCCTTTTTATAATCAAAACAACACTGATAATTGAGCATCAAGTAAATTGTAAAAAGCTAAAAAACAGTAACAGAAATATGAATAATAATTGAGCATCAAGTAATTAAATTGTAAAAAGCTAAAAAAATGGTACTTAAATGGTAAAACCATAAATCGTCAACCTTAAAAAAAATTAATAATCAATAAACTATAAGCATTAAGCATTAAGGAAAAGTTAAATAAATATGTTAGGAATATAATTATAATAAACTAACTAACTAAATGAAAATAAAAAATAAAATAAACAAACTAATAGCATAAATCGAAAATGAATTTTGATGTTAAGCATTACGAGAGATATAAATTTGAAATAGGAAAAGGTATATCCGGTTTAAAAAGTTGGATATTAGTGAGAGAAGGTGGTTACCAAAAATTTAGGAAACTAAAAAATTGTGATTACCCATTTGCCCTTATATTGCCGTAATTAACAAATATTATGGGATTTAGAAGTAAAATCTCTACCGTTGATCAACTAAAAATGAGTGGAGTAGATTGGTTCCTAGTTCTCACGAAATGAAAGGTTCCCATATGATCTATTCTCTATATATATATATATATATATGGGTTGGTTCTCATGGAGACTACTTAGATCATGAGAACTAGGAACTAATCTAGGCCCTTCAATTATGACAAATCTATGGTCACGATTAATCTCTAGATTTTATATTGTAGTGATTAAATACTTTTTTCCTAATTATAAAGGGTAGTTTAGTCATGAAGAAACCAATTAAGATTCTGCTTCCTTATTTATCGCCACCACTAATCAATGTAATTCCACTAATTTAGGAATGTTTTAGAGAGTATTTTATTAATCACATTAGTTTGATGTTAAATCGTGCTAGTAGTAGTCTCTATTAATTTAGCAATATTTTTTTTAGTTTATAATTTATTCAATGGTGATTTTATTATCATACGCTTAAACATGACAATTACTTATTTTAAGCATCTATAATGACGTAGATTAAGAGATATTGAAGCACATATTAAAACATAAATAAGCACTTTGGTTCATTTTTCCTGTTTTTGCAGTTTTATATTGTAAATACTTTTAATACTGTTCAATCATACTTCTAATCTTCTATCAATATGAATTGCATTGATTTCATTTAGTATTTATTTTTGACATTTCAGCATAATTTCAATTAAAAAAAAAAGGGCGATATTTATTTTTTAATTAATGTTTTTTTAATTTATAATTTGGTATTTACAGTTTCTATGTAATTATAAATATTACGGGACAATAAAAAATGCATTAATTAATAAACCCTAAGCATTAAGAAAAAGTTAAATACACATTTTAAAGATATAATAAAAGCATCAAAAAATAGTTAATAAAAGCATCAAACAAAAGTTAAATAAGCATTTAAAATATATAAAATAAGTTATTGATAAATATATAGAAAAATAAGTAATACAATAATACGTTCCAAGTATTATAAGAAATATTAATTAAGCAAATTTGTAATATACCCTTGGAAGTAAAAATAAATTTTGAGATTAAAAACTAAAACCTGCCGAAGAAAACTAAACCCTGTTAGGGGAAACTAAACCCTAAGGGAAAAAAGTGAACCTTAGGGTTTAATTTTCCCCCAAAGGGTTCATTTTTTATCCCTTAGGGTTTAGTTTTTCTCGACAGAGTTTAGTTTTCAATCACATGATTAGTTTTTCCCGTGCTTAAATAATTAGTATATGATGCTTAAAATTTTATTATATAGGATGTTTAACTTAATGATACATAAAAGATTTGCTTATATGCTTGTATTATGAGTCCATCGTCTATATGTAAATAGTTAAATTAAGCATTCAACAATATTAAATTAAGCATTTAAACAACATAAAATAAGCTATAAAACAATACATGTCATATCAGGCTATACTTTAATTAGTGATAAAAATAAGAATTGAAATAAAAAGAACATATACTTGAATTGAAATAATATGGGCTCTTCCGGTCCCTTTTTTTTTTTTTTTTAATAATATTGTAATACTTAATTATCACTTACCCATGTATTGCTTTTTATATATATATATACACTTTGTACACAGACATGTGATTTTCTTATTTCTTTTAAGGAGTGATGTTTTTGTCATTGTTAAATCTTGCTTTTACTATATTGTATTTATACTTGTCTAGATTTTTATCAATTTTTCTTTTGGTTTATTGTTAATTAATGGTACTCTTATATGTATAGTTACTCATCTAATGCTTGTTTATATATTGTTTCACGCCTGCTTTTTTCATATTGGCAATTATATGAGTTCTAAATCATAGAGAAAAGTTAATAAAAGCATAGAGAAGAAGGTTTATAAGAACATGAAGGAAATGTTAAATAAGCATTTTAAGGATATAAATAAGCTATTTGTAATTATATAGTTAAATATGCAATACAATAATAACTTCTAAGCATTATGAAAAAAAATTAATTAAGCAAATTTTTAATATACTTTTGGATGTAAAACTAAACTTTGGGATTAAAAACTAACCATGACAGGGAAACTAAACCTTGTCGGGAAAACTAAACCAAGGGGTTCACTTTTTTCCTCCACGGTTTAGTTTTTCTCGACAGGGTATTATTTTCCCTGATAGTATTAAGTTTTTAGTCACAGTATTTGTTTTTTCTGGTGCTTAAACAATTATTTTATGATGCTTGAATATTTATTAATCTTTAATATATTATGGGATGAAAAAACTAAACTCTTTCAAGAAAAACTTAACCTTATTGTGATTGAAAACTAAACCGTGCACTACAAGAAAAAAGGTAAAAGACAACAGCAAAAACCCGTTGTCTATAACAAATTCTTCTGTTGTCTATCTTCTGCTTGTCTATTAGGGGGCGGCGATAGACAACAGGCGAGGACCTGTTGTCTATAAGCATATAGACAACAGGCAAGAACCTGTTGTCTTTCAGCGAACGTTTAATTGTCTATAAGCCTATAGACAACAGGCGAGACCTGTTGTCTTTCAGCGAACGTTTTGATTGTTATAGACAACACATGTTGTTGACCATTGTCTATATTCTTATAGACAACACTAACTTCGACTGTTGTCTATTATGTAATATTATTATTATTATTATTATTATTATTATTATTATTATTATTATTATTATTATTATTATTATTATTATTATTATTATTTTATTTTTTTATATTTTTTTTTTTACCCTGAATTTGTTTTATCAAATTTCTATTCAAACAATAACTAAAAGTAACTATAGATTTAAATCCAAAAAATTTTCATATATTCAACATAAAAAAAAAGTACAATCATCTCACAATGTATATGATCATAACATATATTCTCTAACTAAATACTAGACTTTTCTTCAAAATAATACTACAATATCCAACTAACTAATACCTTCTTTCTTCCATCCACGATCATAATTCGGCAAAAATCCATCGAAGAAGCTTTCATCTATATAGAACAAAAATAATATACAACATATTTAAAAACTCAAACTAATTAAACTTATAAATATTCAAATCCAAAAAGAACTTCGATTGTATCGAACTCACCGTATCATCACTTGGTAAAATTGGATACGAACTCCGCCCATTCTTTACGGACTTCATCGATTTCCTCTTTAGAATAAAAACCTTCAGAAAACTAGCAAATAAACAAATATAAATAAATTATATATCGATAATGATAAATCAAGTAAAGACACATTTAGAACAATTATATTCAATTATATTCAAAATATGAGCTCAATAGACTTTGCCAATTGTTCCCAGAAAATTCGCAAAGTTCATGCAATTTCAAGAACTTTATGTGAAAAACTGCATATGCCATGTGAAACTGACTTCAATTGATAAGTTAGGTTATTCTATTAAACAAAGTTGATTTGTTATGCCTAACCAATAGAAGCTGGCCCCAAAGTAGATCCAAAGAGAGATTTCAAGCACAAAAATGTTCCATTAATTCCTAATTCAACTCAACAACAAAAGTATCAAGCTAGAAAAGAAGAAATGTAGATTTTAAATCCGTAAAAGGAATCCCGACTAACCTTTGCAATGCCCCCACGAGAAGTAACTTCGACCAAGTCCAAGTCCCTGCCCTCTACAATTGGGATCCTGAAAAGAGAAGTCATAATCATACACAAGGAGATGTGAAAAATCTAAGAAATAACTTGCAAGTTGTTCACTACTTAATTGGAAAGGCAGTTTCTGATCTAACTTGAAGTCTACTTTGATGAGGAAAAAGTTTTAGTAAAAAATAATTAGTTATTACAAAGTTTTACTTGGACTGATAAGCTGTCAAATTCTGGGTTGTATATGTAATCAGATTCTTTGCCGATTTTTAAAAAATACTAAATCAATTCAGAAAAATCTGAAAAAAATTCACTACACTCTAAACATACGTAGAAATAACATGTAAAAATATGAGCTCAATATACTTTGCCAATTGTTCCCAGAAAATTCGCAAAGTTCATGCAATTTCAAGAACTTAATGTGAAAAACTGCATATGCCATGTGAAACCGACTTCAATTGATAAGTTAGGTTATTATATTGAACAAAGTTGATTTGTTATGCCCCGACTAACCTTTGCAATGCCCCCCCGAGAAGTAACTTCGACAAAGAGCCGATGCAAGTCTAAGTCCCTGCCCCCTACAATCGGGATCCTGAAAAGAGAAGTCATATTCATACAAAAGGAGAGATGAAAAATCTAAGAAATAACTTGCAATAAGATGCTTTAAACAAAATCAAAATCGTGAGAGAAACCGACAAGAAAAGAAAAGTAATATGTATGCTCAAAGTGTATGTGAAGAGCAGTAACAACAATAGAACCGAATTTCAGTTTATTAAGTAAGTAGGATTAGTTTTTCGAGTTGCACACCTATCCTATATCCGGTGAACAGAATCAGAACATTCTTACACTTACAACCATATCAACAAACAACACAAATCAAAGCATCATGAATTTATAGCAACCAACAATACAGGTCCTAGAAGTAAGTTGCACGTGATATCTTTGATTCCAGACCATCAGAGCTTAATAGGAGCAAGCATATTCAAAATTTTAGAAAAGATATTGCAACAAATTTGAAGAACTATGAACAAGTGATATTGCAACAAGCAAGGAAGGAGCAATTATGGTCGGTTCCACTTCAGATTTCTATTAATTGAAACCTGCAACTTAGTCGATTCTTGCTATATTTGTACGAAAAAAAGAGAATATGTTTACAATTGATGAACCAATTTGAAAAGTCTCAGAAGATCAGCGTATTGGCCATGGATATCCCCTGCGAAAGTAATGACAGGAAAAAAAAAAGTTTAATATCGAAGTTTGGTGGTATTAAATATAACCCTCGGCAAGAAAAACGAAACACACGAAACAGAGAAAAATCATCTCTTCCTACAGCCTACTAAACTTCACCTCCACCTTCTTCTACCTAACTCAACTTAAACCAACGAGTTTTACAATTACTACTAAACTTCACATAATTTAGTCTTACTAATTCAAGCCATTCAAACTCAAATCTACAAACCACTTACTTCTACGTTCCCTGCTTATCACCATCCATAATTCCACTACAAGTTTCTAAGGGAAGGAAACACGCCCATTTTACAAACTGCATGCTTTGCTCATTCACTCACCATCATTCATTCATTCATTCTTCTCTAACTAAACACCCCTCACATACTTGCACTGTTACACCACTACAAACAGCACCACCAATACATAACCAAAGAAGATGATCAAGAAATTTCACTAAATAAGTATAGTAGTAGTAATACGGTAATAAATTTATGCCAACAAATAACAGGATCTCATCTTCCTCGCGCAAAAGAGCATGAGCAATACATGTAGAGATACAAGTCTGTGATGAATGTAGCAACAACTTACCTCAAGGAGCAGGAGCAAATCACAAAATTCAGGTCCAATCCTCCATGGCAATATTGTAACAAGATAATTCTCTCTACATTAAACTTTGCTCCTGCTTAAAAAAAAGGCAAAATCAGAAAATAGGTTTCATTGAGGACTTTTATCGAGCATGTATAGGACATTGTATAATCCCTGAAGTTACTGCAACTCACCCATTACTCAAGAAGAGAAAAAAAATTCAATGATTATGAACCCTAGCATTAGCAAAGAGAATTTGATCGGAATTTGTTCTCGGATCGAATCAAACAGTCGAAAACAAAGAGTGCATTAAAAAAACTACCGGCCGAGGAAGACAAACTCGTCGGCGCCGGCAATGGTGATTCCCGTACGCTTTACCGATTCGAAGAAGGGGCCGAGCAATCGGCGGTAATGGACGGGCCTCGAGAGCTCCTCCGGCACATCGATTCCGACGCGGGAGACGCCGATCTCGTGGAGGCGGACGGCGATCTTGTCGCCGATTCGGGAGGCGGTTTTGGAGTCCCAGAAGATGTTGGGGTGAGGGAAACGATTCAACTTCGATCGGAGTTGGAGCCGCTGCACGTCACCTGCGCGGTGAATTTCCGGCAGGAAAGGACCAGATGGAGGAGGTGGACTGGTGGCTGAACCGCCATTTCCGCCGCCGCGACGGAGGTGCCAATATGTAAATTTGGAAAATTACGAATACAATTGATATAAAGTAAAAAATTTGAATTGTGATTTTCATAAAATAGACAATAGAAAATTTTCTATGTTGTCTATAACCATTCGTGGAAATTAGACAACACGCAAAAATCCATTGTCTATTTAATTAAAAAGGCGGCGATAGACAACAGCTGCAAAACCTGTTGTCTATAACATTTTAGGCGGCGATAGACAATGGACTATACAAGCCGTGGTCTATGTGTCAATAGACAACAGATTTTTCAACTGTTGTGAGATGATACTACACAATTTTGTTTTAAAAGACAACAGTTTGCATATGGGCTGTTGTCATTGTTGTTATACACAATGAAATGGTTAAGGCCCGTTGTCTATTTCCTATTGTCTATTTGCATTTTTCTTGTAGTGGTGTAATGCAAAACTAAACTCTGTGGGAAAAAAACTAAACCCTAGGGGTGAAAAACTAAACCCAAACCCTGGGGCAGAGAGGGACTAAACCCTAAGGGAGAACAGTAAACACTGACAGGAAAAACTAAAGCCTGTCGAGAAAAACTAAACACTTAGATTGAAAGCATTATCCATGTCGAGGAAACAAAACATTGTAGTTTAGGGTTCACTTATATAAGCAAGTTAATGCTTGATTTGTTGGTCAATAGTGCTTGTTAGTAATATTTTAATTGACGATGTTCTACGATATTACTTATTATTATTTTTGCAATTAAATATGGGCTCTAATATAAACATAGTGTTCTATAAGCATTTTGAAAAAGTATTTCGAAAAAATAAATCAAGCATTTAGATATATAAAATAAGGTATAAAAATGCCTCAAATGGAGAATTTTAAACACTAAGAGAAAACTAAAATAGAAGACAATAAAAATAAAATAAGCGTTTAAAAAAACAGTTCTTAATTCCTTTATATTTCTATGTTTATTCTTTTTCTTTGACGTCTTTTTAGGACAAATAATAAAATAGTATTTAAGGACATAAAATAAGCTATTAAGAACTAAATAAGCAATATATTAATAACTTGTAAGCATTTTCCAAAAAATAAATTAAGCATAAAAACAAAGAGGCGCTTCTAGACGAAACTTGAGAACGACTAAAATAAATGGTTATAATTTAACTTAATAATATCAATATAATAAAACATTACAAAAATAAATAAGTAAAAGATAAGGTAAGGATGCCTGTTAGGAGGGGCGAGCGCAAACTTACTCACCATAAGCTGTCGACACGTGTCCGTTTTCATCGGCCGAATTTTTTTTTATCGGCACGGTTTTTTTTTCCACCTACCCGGTTTTTTCTCCTCCGTTAAGTACTGCCGTTTGGCTTCCGTTATTTTGTCCTTTTCTGCTCCTTTTTTTGGCGCCCAAAGTTTACTTCTTTCAATTATTGTTTATTTAATTTTCTTTATTATTTTCTTTTCTACACCCTATGAAATTATGTTTATTTTACACATGTTTATCGAAATAAACATCGTTTTGAATCGTAGTCGGATATTTAAAGTCCTTTTTTCATCTCCGAGTAACGTAACTGTGATGAAAGTGTAGATGTTAATTTTGATAAATTGGAAAAATAATTTGACGGTATAATTTCACTGTAGAAATTAAGGAAAGAGATCTTAAATATTTTGGAAATACAGAATAAGTTCTTAGTGGAGTTTTCATCGAATTAAATATCGTTTCGAATTGATCTCGCATATATCGAACCGTTTATATTTCGCCGTTTTTTGTTCATGGTCGTATCATTTGGATCATAATTTGTAGGATCGGCATTAAAATTATATTGTACTGTACTGAACAATATCTGTGAATTTTAAAGTGCAATTTTGGTAAAAAAAAACTCAAACTTAGAAGTTAATCCTAATTTTTTCACTTGTCAGGGTATGGTTGGTATGGTGCGCAGGTTTCAAGGAAAAAAAACTCTGAAATTACACTTTGGTCCCTGCTTAAACTCCATCTGATTGGACAAGAGATGATGTTGGCCATAAAGCCCTCATTCTTGAGGTCTTACGTATTCTTCTTCATCCCCTGCTGCGGAATCGACGAAGAAGAAACGGCGATCTGCTTCTCGTACGAGCTCGGCCATTCTCCACGCTCCAGACCGGCGAAGTGGCGTTAAAACCTAGCTGTAGCCTAGAGAAAAGGGGGGGCTGTCACCGAAGGTATGTATCTCATATTTTGAAGCGGCGGCTCTCAGATTTTGAAGCATCGGCTCTCGTTTCATCTATTTCGTATTTCACACCGATATTTCCACGTTTCTCTAGTTTAGTTGAACGAGTTACTCTGCCTTAGTGTTTTCTAACAAAAAAATGAAGTGTTTGAGCCTGTTTCCTCTAATAACGGGGCTTGAAATTAGGCGTTTTATGTGTATGAAAGTTGTATGTTGATTTTAATAGCTTAACTCAAGCTTCATGCTGTTTAAATCTGTTCCATCCTCAAGAACTTGTTTTTGTATCTTATATGAGTTCATCTTATTAACCAGACGCTTTAGGTTTCATTGATTCCTTACGAACGATGACAATGTCGAAGAGGGACGTTAGGGTTGCAGTAGAGGATGAAGAATCTCATTCTGGAGGCGGTGAAAACCACGTGAGCGTAAGCAATTGTCATGATTCATTGCAATAAATTAAGCTGTTGTCAACCAATAATGTATATTATTCCACTTCTTTAATGAAGTCCCTTAGTTTTGTCTTCATTAACTGTATGTAGGCACCTAACCACGATGTTATTGAACGCATTGAAGAGATGTTAAGGCTGCATGAACAAGGTATCAGCAAACAGCTCACAACCTTCTTGGCTGAGATGAAGAAGATCATTTCTTCATCATCTCCGAAAGATGCCATGCACACCCCTCCTACCCTTCCCTTGATGCCGACCTTTAAATGCAATCCGAACTTGAATTTTCAGACTGCTCCGCAGAAAAAGGCTGCTCGATTATCTCCTGAAGAGCGATCATTAATTAACGTTCATCATTCAGCCGAGCATGTGAAGGAGAGAAAGTTAGGAGGAGCGAACCTGCATAATGTAAAAAGGAAGTTGATTAACTCACCTGACCCGAACTTCCCTACTTATGATCACTCTTCAGTTATGGCCTTTGAAAAATGGTACAACGGCTCCATTAATGATCACAATAGGAGGTACATATAAAGATTTAACTGCACGCACATTCACATACATTATCTAACTATTTTAATATACTACATGTATATAACTGTTATGCTATATTCTTTAATTAGATACGAAGGCGTAACGGTCGTCAGTAACGGTTCAAGACTAGTCGGTCCCAGCTGGTTTAAGTGCATATGGGAAGATGGCCGTGTCGAAGCCGGGGTTAGTTGTTTAGTCTGTTAATGTTCTAAGACCTTAGTACATTATTCTCTCAACAATAATGTACCATTTTCTAAACTTATTAAATTTCAGCACATCGATGCCCTAGCTACTCTTGTTGCTAATGAGGAGGAAGAAGCTACTGCTGATAGCTCTAGCGGTACCAAGAAATGGACTTGGATACCGGCAAAGACATGGGTACTATTTCTTTTCATAGTCCTCTATCTACACTGATTCCCCTTGAGCGTTGCTTGGACAATGTTTTTGCAACAACCTTGATAAACTGTGGATAAAGTGGATACAAAATGTATTGATCAGTGTGCTCAGCTGACGTGGATTTCAAGTAGGGTTAGTACCGGTGATGTGGACATTGTTTGGTAGTTAGGAATGCCTTTGTGAACTGGCATTTGGTATTAACTGCCTAGATTTCTCCTCAAGCCACTCACATACTTCTGATCTCCACCTATTTTAGTTCTACGATGGAGAGATTTGATCTCATTAGCTAGTATTTATTCATATATGCGAGCTGAGGTTTTGTAGAGGGAGAAAGAAGAGTGTTGTGAGCACGAGGGTTTAGCTAGTTTAGCTCGTTTGCTCTATTCTTGGAGCTTGATATCTTGCTGTAATCTTGTTGATATCTTTTTGATATTGGATTATTCCATCGATGTATTGTATAGGACGTTCTTAGCGGTGATGACTTCACCGATGTTCCGGCTTGTTCATGGTCATTCGTTACTGGATCCGAGCGCAGAGCAGGCTGCAGAGCATGGCGAACGTCCACTAAGGTTATTGGATTCGGCCTTGTTGGGAAGGCATGGATTTGCTACGAGTTATCCTTTCTTCATCAGCGAATCACCATTCATGATTCTTCAAAATCGAACTGGGGTGCAGTTACTTCTGCATTTAAAAACTTGAGCGAGCACATCCCTAGGATGTGCAAGATGGGGAGAATATGGGAGTATCACGGCTTCAAGGATTCCCTCCGTGATGTTTGGGATATAGTACCGTACCCTAAACCTCCGGTGGCTGAAAAACAATCTGACCACGCCATACTTGCACTGAAGGTGATGCAGTTCATTGCCCGTGGCTCCCCCGTTTCGGAGATTATTGTTAGTAGATGCCCCCAGTTCCGAAGACATTTATGCGGTGCGCTGTACTCTAGGGGGAGAAATCTTCAGCAGCGCGCTCCTTAGGTTGGGTCATCGCCTTAGAAAACCGGGTGCATGTATTTGTTAAGTCCGTGTTTTTTTTTTTGATAATTCCATTTTGAAGGGGTGCGACGGTTCCGAAGACATTTATGCGGTGCGCTGTACTCCAGGGGCAGAAATCATCAGCAGCGTGCTCCCTAGGTTGGGTCGTCGCCTTAGAAAACCGGGCGCATGTATTTGTTAAGTCCGTGGTTTTTTTTGATAATTCCATTTTGAAGGGGTGCGACGGTTCCGAACCTATGTATGGCGTGAGCCTTTATACCGTTTTTTTGTATAGTTAAACTCATTTCATCGTATAGTATATATGCAGAATTTGGTTGCTGACATATTCAATGTGTTGTGCATGGTTTATTATGCAAGAGTTGGTTTAGGGAAAAAGCAACACGTACTTTTTTCATAATTGGGCCGTAGTCACTAATTGGGCCCAATTGTTAAAGTTGGCCCATTTTTTCGGCGAATAAGAATGGATCCATGTCGACTGCCGATGAAAAAAAAAATGCTGCCGATAATAAAAAATGTCGGCCGATAAGAATGGTCATGTCTCTACAGCTCAATTTATGACCAGACACGGTTGACTTTCACAAATACCCGAGTAACACGGTTGTAAATACACAGCGACCGTGTCTGTCCAGGGCTAAACTGGGGTTTTGCTCATCTGAAATTGAGCTCAGGCTGCCACGTGGTGGTGTCAATTGAGATCAGCGGTAGAAATTATAAATTGGTGGAAATTGTCATAAATTCAATTTATTGGGGTAAAAGTATCACATCAATATGGTTGGGGCTCGATATGTCACAATGTGAATTTTTTAGGGTAGATTTGTGTATTTTCGCGTTATTTTTGTACGGCAATAATTCATACTACGGATGGAACGGCACAAAATTCGATCAATCGTCGGAACATTTATACGTTTCTCGTAATTATCAGAGATTTGCTTTATCTCTAAATGAGGACATTATCAATTCCTTATCCATTACTATCGAAAATAATACTACAATTTTTAGACTTTTGCAAATACAGGGTTCGAACTCCGATGGCAACATAACCTTATTTCCGATACAAGTAGGTATATATTTATCGGAAAGACGATATGACTGTTTACAATTTATTCGGAATCGGCGCGTGCCGATCTGACAAGGCGCGTTGCAAACAGTTTTGCATGCATTCATGCACGAGTCGAAACGGTGCACCCGTTCGATCCTCTAATTTTCAACTTCTTAAAAATTATATATAACACCTACGATATCTTTTAGCAGTAGTAGTATATCTGCTTTCAACGCCCTATTTCTGTACAACCACTCCAAGTTCCCCATATTTATCTTTTCCAAAATTATCAAATCCCTCCCTCAGTTTACTATGAGTATCCCACCGCAGAACGTGGTCCTCTACACCAATCGCTGCTGGCGGCCTGATGTGGATGCGATCATCATGGATACTGCTTTGGAACACTTTGCCGGACGTACGCCGCTGCCCCACGCTACGCTCGACGATGAGGTGCTGCGCAAGGTCTCTACAAACCTGGAGAACCCTTTCGGCCGTGTCTACACACGGGAAACAATTGCAGAGCGGTTTCAATTTCTACGAGATCGGTTTATTGCGTTCAAAACGCTGGTCCAAACTCGACGCGTGCATTGGATTATGCGGGATAATAGCATAGTTGCCGATGAATACACTTTTCGAAGAATCGTAGAGGTTTGCTCCTGTTGCCTTAAATTCTCTTAATAGTTCATTCAACTTGTGATGTCCTATTGTGTTTGTCTGCAGAGGAATGGTCTTTCGGTGGCCTACTACAGGCTAGGAGACCCGGATATTGTGAAGCTCCGTCTCCTATTTGAGACGGAGGAGTTGAAGCTAAACCCTTATCACGTTCTCCCCTACGTTGATCCCGGTCCCGAGGAGGGATGTAGCGGCAGCCGCCTATCAATTGAGGAAGATGAGTCCGAAAATGAAAACGATTACGACATCGAGACATGGTCTTCGGAGGATGGATCATCGCCGGATGGGAAGCATTAACTACGCTTTATTTCTTAAGCTTGTTGTATGGTTTAGATTATGGCTCTATGTACGTATGACATCACTCCTAATATATGTTATTTTCTTGTTGTTTCACAATTTCATTTATTTTCTTTTGTTGTTGTTTCACAATTTCATTTAATTCTTTTATATTCGGAGCCCCAGTGACACGTACAAATCACATAGCGTTAACGAATTAAAATTTAAAGGTTACGAAATTAAATCGATTAACTGGAATGATTATACGTTGGTCTAAATGGCTCTCTCGGGTATACATCGTGGGCCGGCCGTAACATATTGTGACATGTTTCCCTATAATCTGAACTCCTCTATTCGTAATACTGCCACCTCGACATGAATTGCACAGAAAATATCACATGCATTGATTTAGGGTGGAGTTGACAAGCCATACTGCCGAATTACTGTAAAGCCAATATAAACTGCATAAAGCCGATATATATACTATTTCCGACATGTTTTGTTTACTAGTTGCTTGGAATTGAATTAGTACACAAGTGAGTCATTTCCGATATATCGGGTGTCAATTTCCAAATATGTACAAACAAAATGAGTGGTCAGTTGTGGGGCCCAGGCCGCATACAGCAAGCAATTTGGAATCTAGCTACCCCACCGGCCCTAATTTCCCAATCCCTCTCCCTCTCCCTCGCCGTATCTATGTATCCCTCTCTCATCTGAATGCGTGGCAATACGACAAGACGCTTTTGAAATAAGCGTGCATGCACTCATGCACGCATAGAAACGGTGTCTCCGCTCTGTAATCTAACCGTTTGAATCGCAACGGCGTTTATTCACAGGTGAGAGCATCTCTCTATATTATACGACCTTTCAACGCCCTCCTTCTATACAACGCCTCTAACGTCCACATATCAATCTGATTCTCCAAAGTGACCAGATTCATCCGTTAAGTATGAATCTCCCATCGCAGGATGAGATGCTCTACAACAATCGGCGTTGGCGGCCGGAGGTGGATGAGATAATCATGGATACTGTCCTCGATCACTTTGCCGGCCGTACGCCGCTGCCCAACGCTATTCTCGGTGATGAGGTGCTGCGCAAGATCTCTAGAAACTTGAAGAATGCCTTCGGGCGTTTCTACGCATGGGAATTGCTTGATGACCGGTTTCGATTTCTGCAAAAGCGATTTCTAGCTTTCAAAACATTAGTCGAAACACCCAACGTTTCTTGGGATTTAGGGGATAACATGATCATTGTTGATGAATTTACTTTCAGATCTATTGTGCAGGTTTGCTCTTATTTTCTTATCTTCTCTTAATAGTTCATTTAATTTAGTTCGTCCTCTTCTGTTGGCCTGTAGAGGAATGGTCTCTCGCAGAGCTACTACCGAAAAGCAGACCCGGATATTGATAAGTTGCGGCTGTTGTTCGAGACGGAAGAGCTGAAGCTAAATCCCTTTCAAGTTTTCCCAAAACATGAATCCGGTCCCGATGGATGTAGCACCAACCCCGTTATAATCTCCGAGGATGAGTGGGAATATGAACCCAAAGACGACTATGAGACGGGGTCTTCCGACGATGGGCCATCGGCCGATGGGTCGCACTAATTTTATATTTTGCTTTATTTCTTTATATGGTTGTTGCTTCACGTTCATTATTCCTTGAATAATGACGTAATTTATAATAATCGTCTAGTAGTTTATTGTTTCGTGTCATTTTTTTAAATCGTCTACTATGGCAATATGAATGAACAACAAAATCATGTGGAATAATCTTGGTCGAAATCGTGAAACATACAAAGTTACAATTGAAGATAAAATAAACCTATTGTATACCTTTCCGATATCTATTGTGCATGTGACATCGGAATTGCGATTTCTTCCTTCCCTTGTCCAAAGTTTTTTCGTACATATTTCGTTTAAATGTTAAAGCCTAAAGGCCACTTCGTAAGGCCGGGTTGAGGGTTCGAACCCCGGCGACAACATTATGAATTTCGATCTTATCATTGCCATAATTTTGCCTCCCCTTTCAAATGCTCGCAAGAAATAACGGCCCAGTCATTTTGAAACTGCGGAGTTGCATGGTTCGAAACCCGGCTACTACAATAATTTGATTCCGATATAAAACTAATTTCCAATCAATCGGATTTACGATATTACCGTGGCCTCATCCAAATATAGAAAAAAAAAGGAACATTTTATTGAAACTTCTTCCCATTATCATTACGTTTGCGTTGTAAAAATGAATACTTGAAATAACTGATTAATTGACCATTGAAAAGGTGCAACCCTTTGAAAATATCACTGTACAGTCATAATAGGGTTTTCAATATATTTATATAATGAGAGCTCGTTTACTGGATTTACACCTTACAGCCACCATTCCTATTCCAGATATTTCATCTCCTCACGCTCTTCAATTCTTGATGGATCTCCCTTCCCAGAGTGAATTCCTATACACACGCCTCTGGCGGGCTAATGTTGATACAGTTATCTTGGATACCACTTTGGACCACTTGGGAGAGGCTACGCCACTTCCCGACGCTGCGCTTGATGACGATATGCTCCTCGCCATCCGACGAAGCCTACGGACCGTCTTCTTGTATGCGTTCGGGTCTCAAGAAATTAAAGATCGGTTTCAGTTTCTAAGAGACCGGTTTATTGCTTTCAAAACGATGGTGGAAACGCCGGGAGTTTACTGGTGTGAGGATGCGAAATTAATATTTGCGGACAACATTACTGTTAGATGTGTTGTACAGGTATGGGCTTTCTCTGGATTAATTGTTGTCATAATTTACAGTTTTTTCCAGCTTACTCCGCTCTCCTATGTTATTGCCAAACTTGAATCTATTTGACCGTGGTCCACTGCAGAGGAATCGGCTTTCAGGAGCCTATAGGGACTACGTCGAGCCGAAAATTGCGAAGCTACGCCGCCTATTCGAAACGGATCAGTTGAAACTACGTCCTTTTCGGGTTTTGTTTCCTAGGGACCGCGGTCGGGCTGGATGTAGCACCAACCCCGTTATAATTCGTGATGATGAGTCGGATTAATATTAGGGTTTTTTTCTCCGTTCGTATCAGGCCTGCTTGATGTATGGTTGACGGTTGTTGATTTAGAGGATCAAAAGCAGTTACACAGTATGCTATTTCCTGCTACTTGTTCTTTCAATATTACTATTAAAATTTCCGGTTACTCTACAGCTGTAATACGCTGCATCCCATTTTTATCGATTACATGTAGGGTTCACAATTATCGATATACACCTTTTCAAGAAAATGAAGTATTATATCCAACATTGCACTATATTCGATTGTTTTACATGCAACTTTCACTTTAAAGTTACTTGTTTTCTAGACTCATGCAGTGCATGCAAGAGATCACATGCATTGATTTAGGGTGGAGGTGACAAGTCCACCCTGCGTGTTTGTGAAAAGCCGATTTAAACTGCATAGAGACGATGGGAATTGTCACATCGTCATCGGAATTACGATTTTAACCTTTCCCTTTACCCACAATTCCGAACATAGTCCTTCTAAAAAATTGTTATCTAGTTTTTTGTTTCATGTACTAATATTTTTAAATTTACCGTGGGTTTACGTGGCATTTTCAATTAATAAAAAACACGTGGAATTATGGCGACCAATATCGAGTAATGAACAATGACGGTTGACAAAATAACCAAAATAAGTATCGAACAATTAGAGTCAACGTTGTTTATATTGGTGTTACCTCGATATCGGCCGACTTAATTCCACGATATCCATTAAGAATTGTATATTTGTCTTTGCAATTACGATATTATCATATTTCGTCGAATGTTTCGAACATCTTTTCAACTGTTCAAAAAAGGCCATTTTATATGCCATGTGGAGGGTTCGAACTCCGGTTACAAAGAATGAAAATTTTACAGTACACCGCCTATTAATAAGGAATGAGGTGAAACTACGTCCTTTTAAGGTTTTTATTTCTCCTTGGAGGGACCGCGATCGGGTTGGAAGTAGCACCAATCCCGTTTTAATTCGTGATGCCGAGTCGGATTAATTTTGGGGTTTTTATTTTTTCCCGTAGTATCGGTACTGCCTGATGAATTGATGAAGGTTGTTGATTTTGAGGTTCAAAGTGAGTTATACTATGTGCTATTTCGTACTACTTTTTTTTTGCATACTACTTTTAAAATTTTCGGTTAATCTACACCTTTAATACGCTACATCCGATTTTTATCGATTACGTTTAGGGTTCACAATTATCGATAAACACCTATGCAATAAAATGAAGTATTCAATCCAACCTTAAAATCAACCGTTTTATATCCCACTTCAAAGTTACTTGTTTAATAGACACATGCAATGCATGCAAAAGATCACATGCATTGCTTTAGAGTGGAGTTGACAGGTCACCGTCAGTGCTGGCGAGATACTGTAAAGGCGATGTAAACTGCATACGGGCGATGCCAATGGTCACATCGTCATCGGAATTACGATTTTAACCTCTCCCTTTTCCCACACTTCCGAACATAGCCCTTTTTAATAAATTGTTATTTAGTGTTTGTTCCATGTACAAATATTATTAAATTTACGTTGGGTTTACGAGGCATTTCACTTAAAAACAACACACGCGGAATTATGTCGGGCAATATCGAGTAATCACCAATTTTTTAAAAAATATCCACACTCAACGTTTTGTATGTAGTGGTGATACCGCGTTATCGCCCGACTTAATTCCACGATATCCATTAAGAATGGTATATCTGTCATTGGAAATACGATATTATCATCTTGCGTCGAATGATTCCAACATCTTTGCAACTGTTAAAATTAGGCCATTTTAAAGGCCGTGTCGAGGGTTCGAACTCCGGTAAGAAAGAATGTAATTTTACAGATATATACAATAAAGTTTTCAACGGAATTTCGATATTATCATTTCCCGTAATTAAATTAAATCTGTGCATGCATTGAAAAGGTGCGACCTTTCGGCAATATCGGTGTCTCTTCGCGCAAGGGTTTTCGAGAATTCTATATATCTAGATCCCTTGCAGTCGATTTGTTTACATCGTATTTCTCCCGAACATCCACCCTGTACCTATTCCACACTCTTTAAAGGATTCAAATTCTTTAATTCAGTATGGCTGACCCGGCGCAAGCCCAATTACTCTACGATAGCCGATGGCGGCCGGAGGTTGATAACCTCCTCATTGAAACCGCCATCCTCCACTACCATGGGCGTCTGCCGTTTGTCGAAGCTACGCTTGATGACCCGTTTCTCTTCAAAGTCACTAAATGCATATGGAAAGCCTTCCGGCTTGCTTTTACATTTGTAGAGGTGCAAGCTCGTTTTCAGTTTCTACGTGACCGATTTATTGCTTTCAAGACGATGGTTGAAACACCAAACGTTGTTTGGTATTGGGGTTCAAATCTAATAGTCGCTAATGAATTCACTATTAGGGCTGTTGTACAGGTAACTCTTTGACTAGAAATTCTTCTTATAATAATATAGTTAATCCAATCTTACTCCTTATTTATGCTCATCTCTCCCGTTCTTACTACTCTGTGTGCACGGTAAACGTCAGAGGAATCCGCTGTCGGAAGCCTATAGCACCCATGCAGATCTGGAGATTGTACATCTACGGCGACTCTTTCAAACGGATGACTTGAAACTACAGCCTTTCAAGGTGTGCTTTCCCAGGGACCCGGGTCCGGAGGGATGTAGCACCAACCCCGTTATAATCTCCGCAGATGAATGGGAAGAGTGCGAATCTAAAGACGACGACGAAATGGGGTCTTCCGACGACGGAGCGCCGGATTGTGATGCTGCGTAGGTTTACTTTTTTTTCTTGTTTCGTTTTGTGGATCCTCTTTGATGTACGGTGGATTCTTGTTGATTTGATGAACAATGATCACTGTATTATATGTTATTTCGTTTAAGTTTTTTAACTATATAATTTGTGTATATTTTTCGGTTACCCTGTGAAAATTAATATTTTACAAACTTTGATTATCTAAAAGTTTAGTAGAAAATCTCAAAATTTTAACATTTTGAAGTAATAAGGGGGAATTTTGTAACCACTACTGTCTCAATGTACATTACAAGGCAATTTGACAAACTGCCCAAAAAAAATTGGAGTACACAAAATAGGGAAGCCTTTGAGATTTTGTGTCAATTAATAAAAAATTAATTATTCTGCAAACAAAACGCCCTTTCACCTTCCCGCTCCCGATTCCTCTCCATCCCCTTTCCCTCTCTCTATCCCTCGCCGTCTCCCTCTCCCTCTCTCTCTCTCCCTCTCTCTCTCTCTCCCTATCTCTCTCCCGCCCTCGTATATCTCCCATTAACGACACTCAAACCCCAAAGAATTAGTCGCCGTCGCATGGTGGCCGCGGCCGCCGCCACCGCACTGACCTGATTCGCGAGTAGTAAGTTGCCGCCGCCTCAACCCGAAAGATGTCGAACTCCAAATCGGGCGAAGAAAGGCCCATGCCACCGCCGCCGGTTAGTTTTTAAACGGCTTAATCTCCATTTAATTTTACATTTGTCGATCGACTGCTTGGTTTTCCGGATTAGGGTTTAGGTTGGTCTTGACCGGCGGTGCCTCTTAGGGTTTAATGTTTTTGGCTGTTGATTTAGCTTAGATAATCTGATAATAGTCGCGAGTAGTAAGATGTTGATACCTGTTTCTGTTCATGGTTAGAGTTTAACAATCGACCGTCCGAAATCGGGCGCCCCCTGAAATTCAACAGTGGATAATCGTTGACCGTGTCTAAGTCTGACCAGACACGGTTGTCTTTAACAAGTAACCGTGGGACACGGTTGAAATTAAAAAAATCGCCCGTGTCTGTCCAGTGCTAAACATGTATTATGTAGCTCTGAAAATCATTTTTCCACCAGCATTGCCACTAATTTAGTTGGTTTGTAACACTTTCAGCCTAGGTTTCAGTGGATGAGGCCGCGAATGCAAGGATTTGCAGGCAAAATAACCCTATACACCCGAGATAGGGTTATTCGAGAAATCCCGGCTGTTTTGATCAGAGTCGGTGGACAGCAGCTGTACGACCGATTTCTCCAAGGCCCCTTCCGTTACATTATGGAGCTGAATAGAAGAGATGTTGCAATCGGCGCACTGCACGAGTTACTTGCTCGGGAGTTGAAAGATCCATCGATCTCGGCGTTTGAGCGGATGTTCTCCATAGGGGGCCGCGAAATTGTTTTCGGGCCTCGAGAATGGGCCATTGTGACCGGATTAAGCTTCGGGCCTTCCGCTTTCAACCCATATGGTCGAAAGCATATAATACCATTGACAAGCCTCTACCACACGAAGTATGGGAAGATGAAGGGCAAGGTCAAGTCGGAGCAGTTGAAGGACGACTTCTTCAACGATGACATTGAAAGCCCGCTTGGCACGCCCGACCAATACGTCAAGGCAGCCAACCTTCTCGTGTACTACTTCATTTTAATGTCTCGAGACGACCCACCCATCGAAGATTGGGCTTGGACGTTAGTTGAGGACGAGGAGCAGTGGAGGAGGTTTCCTTGGGGATCGTGGTCATGGCAAATCCTTTGCCACCAGCTGGGCGTTGTGAAGAAAGATCCGGCCGAAATCGACAACAAACAATGCAAGTATCACTTGTACGGGCCGGTATGGGGTTTAAATCTATGGTCGTACGAGGCCATTCCGATGTTGGGACAAGCTTGTGGCTACATTGATCCAGCTAGAGCTGCGCTGGTCCCCCGTTTGAGAAAATGGGAAACATACTCCACGTACACGACCATGGCCGGTTTCTTCGACAACCCCGCGGTACAATCACTTCACTATAAAATTTACTTATTCACCTGAATCATTTGCTTAGTATGTTAACGGATGCCTGTCGCACATACTTGTAGCTCCAGCTACACGAACGGCTCCTTCCGACAGAACAGGAGCTACGTGAGTCCTACCTCCTTGGTCTTGAGGACCATGACCCCCTCGTGTTGCGGTATGAGGCCCCGAAACACCACGCCCAAAAGAAAGTTGAGCCGGAGCAGAGGAAGTCGAAGGCTGCACGAGATATGGCCAAGGTTATGGAAAAGTTGAAGTGCCGGGTGGCAGAGCCGGCCGTGGTTCCCCGTCGGCAAGAGCCTCGACCAACCCGTGCTTATTCAGATGGACTAGTTCCCATCCCTCCTCTCCTTCTCGATTCCGTAGATCGGGCCACGTCTCAAGAGGTGAAGTCGAGGCGACATAGGAAGTCGAAGCGGCCTAGGGCTGAGCCCTCTCGGCTGGAGGATTCAAGCGAGATCGTCTGCTGCATACACGGTGATCCGTGCCGGTTAGCCTGCCGTGGCGACGATGCGGCAATGGACAAGTTCATCGACCGATTCGGTGAACGACTGGTGCACGATACAGGGGAGAACAGTATTATCGCTCGATTCGCCAGAGCCATTGTCGAGCGAGCCAAGGGTATAGTTGGAGATACGGATCGACCGAGTCGCCGAAGGCGATCTCCTTCCAAGTCCTATAACTCACACGTGGGCGAGCGTCAGTCGATGGGGTCCAGCAGTCAGACACCGAGCCACCAGTCGAGGATGGGGGAGGGCTCCAGGAAGTCTAGCAGGCTGACACCGACTCATCAACCGGGACTAGAAGAGCCTCGAAGGCCCCCGTCACCGCTGACATCTACGGGCCAAGCCTCGTCGTCCCACAGTTCCTTCATTCGAGCCCTTGAACAGGACACCCCATCGCCTCCTCCTACCGGTCAAGCATCACCCGAATCAGAGGATTTGGACTTTGAAGCGGGACCCCGAGTCGATCAAGGAACTCAACTTTCTACACAGCCGAGAACTGTTCGCGAAGCTTATAAGAAGTTCAGATCAAGGGGCGGGGACGCGTCCGTGTTCACCCGTCAGGCCAGTCCATTCGAAATAAAACAACGTGTGTTTGATTTGATCGAGAACCCGAACGCGGACATAGACGCCGAGGTCAGTGTTTCTAGATGCGATTTTATTATTGTCCTTATATCATAAACAATGGAAATGGCAGAAATTTGTGTTTGTGTGCTGTCACTTTCAGATTGTTGATTTATACATCCTATACTGGAGATGTCGCCTGCGCCGTCGATGCTGGATAGCCGACAATGTAGGGTACAGTGTCACCATACTACCGGGAGTTGATTACTATGTACGTTTTCGCAGTAGCTTACGGTAGTACATAACTGTAGTAGATGCATCCCATTCCTACTCACCATACATTGGTGGTGTAAATACAGAAATTGTTGAGCAACGCCCTCGCTGATCTCCATCCGGATGATGCCTCGCTAGGATTGAAAAAGCGAATTAAATACGCTTATTGGGAGGTCCCGGCCAACCTAAAATCTGTTTTTCAAGGGACAGATACGTACATTCCCTGGCATCATGGCAAATACGTGAGTATCGGGGATTTATTTATCTTTATTAATTTTCTTTCTTTGTACGACAGCGTTGGTTTATTATTCATAATTATATTGGTCGCAGTTTATCATGGTTTGCCACCTCTCCATGCAACATTGGGCTGTTGTTAGGATATGTATACTGGAGTGGAGGGTTGAGGTATACGATTCCCTATGGCATAGTCTCACCACGGACAAGGAAAGAAAGCAACGCAAAATACAGTTCCTTTGCATTTGTCGCCTATTCCCTCGAGTATTGGCCAAAAGCATGTATTGGGGTCAACAGGTTAATACGACCAAGAGGACCGACTACATGAAGCTGGTGTTCATGCCCACAGAGCAGCAGTTCCTCCAACGCGACGGTGTGAGTTGTGGTGTATATGCTTGCATGTACTTGGATCGTCTCCTCGCTCTTTGGACACCCGATTTACGGCAAGAAGATGAGCTCCAGTTTATCTTAAAGTCCAGAGCTCGCATTGCTAGGAGAATATTTAGCCTTTCAATATTTGATGTGGAAGGTCCGGTCGATCTACGAAATTTGGCTGTAGATGTCTAGCTTTATTTTACAGTGGACGTGATCACTCTTTTGAACTTGATTTAATTTTGATGGCACAATCTTGGCCAGTTATATGGAATATTTGAATTGTATTGAATTTAGGATGTCACTTAGTTGTTGTAATTTCGAATGAAAACCATAAAATTCGAGACAAAAATACATTTCCAGCAAGTTCTTTGCAAATGCCCTGCACAAACCGTGCCTCAAACCCCAATTTGTATTACAATCTGCTATTTACTCGCGATTAAGCAGCGATCTCAATTTCTTTCGCCATGGTTGACAACTGAAACAGCTAAGTAAGGTGAAACGTCTTGTTTGAACGTTTGCAATAGCGTAGTCTACTATAGCTCTCTCAACGGGACTTTTAGATAACAAACTAACCTTACATTGTTTATGGTCCCCTGCCTCATTCTTTGTCGATTTGAGCTTCGTTCCGTTGCATCGTTGTTGTCTCCGGATTATAACGAAGTACTGTTGGTGATTATATTGAAGTGCATGCTTAATTAACATATCAACATCAAAATCACTCTATTAACACGTTGTTGACATTCACTAGTGGATGTTGACTTTGTCCCGGCTAGGTTGCACGGTCAGGGTACACGGTCCAGATATAAGAGTCAACCGTATCGGATGAATTCAACGGTCAAACACTGTTGCCACGGTCAACTAATTATATCAACCGTGTTTAAAACGGTTTGTTGTATACAACAACCGTGTATTTGCAGAAATTATGGCCAAATAATCAGCTTTTCTTATACTATCCGCTACTCAAACCATGCGTTATGCCTCGGACCTTTCTATAACTTTCAATTCACAGGAAAAAAATTATTCGAATGTAGCACCCCGACCTAAATTATATTGCATTTTGCCTTTCCTTGTACTTTCTACGATATTTACTGTCATAATTTGTTCGGAATGCCGATATTATAGAAAAGGGGGGAAAACTGGCAAAATTTCCCCCCTTCTTCCGAGTTTCGATTTCCCGCTCCCAATTTGAATTTCGAAAGGATTTGCAGTGCATAAATACAACGTCCACACTCAAAGTTCACAAATTATTGATATCAGAAGTCGCCATGTCCAGCTCGCATTGCACCGATTCCGCTGAGTCAACTCCACTGCGAGTCAGTTGGGCGCCGGTATGTATACACGGTTTGCCGACGGAAATCCGAACATCGGACGCTCCCGCATACCGAGGCCGGCGGTACTTCAGCTGCCAGAATCGGAAGGTTAGCTGTTTTACTAGTGTGCAGGCATATGTTTACATGACTTTGCTGATCTGATGTTATAAATTTGTAAACTCTCTGTTCAGTGGGACGATTGTGATTTTTTCCAGTGGATCGACGAGCCAGGAGCGACGACGTACTGCGAAAATTATTGCGCGCGTCGTTTGGCATCGGTTGAAGACAGATATCAAAGGATGTTGCAGTCAAAAGCAGTCGACGAGATTCTGCAGGTCGAAGAATTGAAGCTGAAGACGAAGGAGTGTGATCTGTTAAAGTTGAGAGTCGAGAAGCTGGAGATGTGGGTTTTGGTAGCCGTCGTTGTATGTTGTGTACTTGTTCTGGGTTTGCTTAGGATTTAGTTAAAATCGGTTGGATGTAGAGGCATATGTTCCTATGTTTTGCTGACCGTTGTAGAAACTTCATGATATTACCGTTGCTGCTTTCCTAACGTTCACCTATTTTTTGTTTTTAATTACACTTTCCCTGCGCATGTCTTGCTATATAAAGGACTGCTGCGTTTGTGCATAACATTATCGGAAAAGCGATCGCTAAAAAAAAATCAGATAGAATGGGTGGCCGATCGGAGAACAAATACTACGCTATCTTCAGAGGCGGTCGCGTAGGGATATTTTCTAAGTGGGAAGAATGCGCACCCTACGTGCTGGGGTACAGGGGTAGCTATTACATGAGCTTCAGATCGGAGCGTGAAGCGGTAGAGGCATATCACAGGTATTTGCAGACTGTGAATGGAGACCCGTCGGAGATAGAGTTCGCCGGAGATATTGCGATGAATAAACAAGCCCAAGAACTTCCAAACCAGCCAACTATGGCGAGAGGGGTCCAATTAAGGCCGTGTATAATGTGTTGTGTTGTTGGTTTGTGTGTAGGAGCTGTCGTTATGCATTTGTGTATGAATCGTTAAGTGTAGATCGTCGGCTCCGAGAGAGCGGAATCCTAATTTAAAAGGCGTGTTCGTAATTGATATTCAAGTGCAGTGAACGGAGTTTTGTAGGAATTCCGAGAATTCAGTTAAATAAGTGAGGAATTATTTACAGATTAATGGAAAAGGAGTCCTACTGCAGATAGGTGAAAAAGGAAGGTGGTGAAGACGAAGCTAAAAAATGCTTTTGTAGTTTGGGGGATTCGATAACGTTGTCAGCGTAATGAACCTTTTTTGTCTGGACCGTTGATCTGTGATCGAACGGTCCAGACTTTGTATTCTTTACTTATAGAAACGCTATAGCGTTTCTACCTTTCTAGTTTGTTGACTAAGTAGTAATGTAGTTAGACTATTTTAGTTGAATAAGTAGTTAGTTAGTTAGTTAGTTATTTAGTCTACTACTTTCTCTGTCCACTTCTCTCTTTCTTCTTCTCAAGTGAAATGCTTCTGCATTTCTAGATCTTTGTAGGAGGGCTTAAGTTTATAAAATACATGTGCGATCCCAATCATTAATTGCAATGAAGCAGAATCAGGGATCGTGCTTATGCAATCTAAAATGCAGTTCGGCAAAGCTGAGCTCGGGCCTTCAAAATTATCAACAGAAAGATGAAAATTACTTTGGCTCACGCTTTATCTTACGCGGGGCAACGTCAACATTTTTTTGCTTCTTGTTACGGTTTAGGGATGTTGATACAGACTCGCTCCCTTCAGCTGTGTAGCGACACGGCCTGATTGTATCGCTCGATAAGTCAACGACCTCTTCAAATAGAGATTTTAGTTTACCCCAGTTTAATTCTCCTTCCTGCATATACACACACAAATCCGGTCGAAACTAAACCGGATACAGGCCGTTTTTAGTTGGTAAAGTACAGAAATTGCTAACACAAGGTAGGAACGCATATAGTAGTGTGTAATTACCCTCGCAATGTCGCTCCAGACATCAATTCGTGCTTCAACGCTATTGTGGGCTTGGTCATAACTTACGCCTGGCAGTGTAAGCAAGTACTTGAAGTTATGGAATCGAGTATCCCATTCGTAGATCTTGGCTTCTACGGCAACATCATCCAGATCCAGCTCGCACTCTGCACGCAGCTCGTCCTTCAAGCCACAAAAAAACTTGCACAGCTGCCTGTGATTGCCGGGGACGAAACCTGTTTTCCACGCAACGTACTGCAGCTTAGACAACACAACAGATTCATTACCTCGAGTAAACTTATCAGTGTAGAACACATCGAATTGCGAAATCGGGGTTGGCACAGCCATTGTGAGAGTGTAAGCTATGAAACAATGAACATGGATAGAACTTACTCTTACTATCTAATATAAAGGAACGAGGCAGAAAAATGGCAACTCACACCATCTAGTGCATGTCTGACTTGATTCTTCACGAGATGAATGTCTTGCGCATAATGCCAAACACATGTAGTACAAAAAGGAGGGACCCATAACCCTAAAAAGTTCTAAACACAAAAAATATAAAATTGAGATGTCTTATCAAGTCATTGCTCTGGACCCTTGAATGGTACACTTTTATGGCTGCGTATCCGCGAGCGACTGTTGGACCAAGCGTAAGCGAACGTGTATTAGTGGAATCGTTATGTAAGTAGCTTGAAAATGCATGTAAACAAAGCTGTATTAGCACTCAAGTTGTACCTCGACGTAGGCTTCTGAGCTTCCGAAGTCTAAGACAATTTTTTGAGAAGTATTGGGCAGATCGAACTCTCGCCTCCAATCAGTCATAAGAGTTTGGGAAGGTGCAGTCTGTGTATACGTACCCTCATCTCCGGCAACCGTTGGTTGAGGCACATTGAAGTCCTGCCTCCACTGAGTCATCGTACGTTCGCTCGGACAAGGGTGTGTACTAACAGTTTCAAGAGGAGCAGCCGTCCTTTGTCTCTTACTAGCTACACACAGAGATTAATTGATTAACAACATTTTAGCCATCAAGACACAACCCAACGCAAATTGAACAACCAAAAAATGAAACATAGTTCCAACCTGGTTTCTGCTTCTTAGGCAGCTTCTTCTTTTTCCCTCTTCCCTTGTTTGCATCGTTCTTATTTCTCTTGCCCGGTACCCAACCCCCGGTAGGCTTCATCGGATTGCCGAATAATCTATCCCCTTCAGCAGGGTGGTCAGGTTCTTCCTCTTCTAAACCATCGCAATCTTTCTCATGCAGCTCTGTAAAGAGCTCATGAACGCGCTTGCGAAGTAATTCCATCTTTGTAGGGTCCTCGGCATACCGAACATAAAGGGAGTACATGGAGCGCATTCCGCCGTTTATGAACAACATCTTATCAAGGCGTGCATCTAATCCTGAATCTTGAGGAGCTGGTAGTGGGGGTGCAGTCAGCCTCCTTTTGGCATCTTTCCTCCATCTTGGTAGAATATATTTTTCAGTCAAATGGTAAATATTTTTCCATAACAAGATCTTGAACAAATGACGGCAGTAAATCCCCTCTGTCTCCCACTTCTTGCACGAGCAAGACCACTCCTCTTCCCTTTGATTCACTAGCACGCGCCTCTCCTTAGCCACGCACGAGCCCGAGTACACTATGTATTCCAAAGTGTCTGCGTTCGGATCAGTAGGCTCTCTCTTGACGCTTACCAGCATGCTCAGTCCACTTTCTGCCTCAAACAACTTAAATATGGTCTTGCTGTATACTTTCGATGCAGCAATGAGTAGTCGACAACCAGGGACGAACGCCCCTGGAACCCATACAGTCGCCTTCGCATCCAACTCACCCTCCTTTTGTCTCCAAGACTTCTGTACGTCCTCGTAACTGCGCACGAAATCAAATAGTGTTGACGAGTGAGAGCATGCCTGCTTCAGAACCTTGTTGGTCAGCTCACTTCTCGTGGTTGCACGGATGCCACCAGTAAACGTATCTGCAGTGAACACCGAAGCCCATTTGCTCCGGAGTTTGTACATCTTCTTGAACCACTTCACATCAAGGTGTTGCTCGTGCTGCATCATAGAAGCCCAGGTCGTCTCAAAGTCATCAGGAGTCTCACAACCGTTCATGCAGTTGTACCATAGGTCTGTGAAATTGGAATCCTTCTTCATCTTTCCAAAACGTTTTGGAATTATTTGGCATATGTGCCACTAGCAAAGACGATGCGAGGAGGTAGGGAACGCTCTCTCGATACCATTCATTAGAGCCTTGCCCTGATCCGAGAATACGACAGTGGGTTCCTTGCCGTTCATAGACTCCAGGAAAGCGTTGAATAGCCATTCGAAAGTTTCTGTGTTTTCCTCGGACAGGAAGCCAATTCCGAACATTACATTCTGTCTGTGATGATTCAAACCGACGAAGGGGGCACATACGAGATTATACTTATTGGTTTTGTACGTGGTATCAACCAGCAACACATCACCGAAACAGTCGTAATCCTCCCTTGACCGTGCATCCCTGTAAAAGATGTTCATCAGCTTCCCATCATCATCCTTCTGGTAATTCCAATAGAAACAGTGCTCGTCCATAGTTTTTTGGCGCAGAAAATTGAGTAAGGAATCGGCATCTGCATCGAGGATGGATGTTCTCCTCTTAAGCCGTTGCATGTGATTGTATGCATCCCGCTTCGTGAATCCCACATTCTGCACGCCCTTGGCCTCCTTCTCCATAAACGTGAATGCCTTGGCTACGCCTATACCGCTTGAGTGGAATACTTCCATCATACTCCTGTGTGCCACACTGAGATTACGTGATGACTTTAGCAAATAACCATACTCGGGTGGCAGCAGAGCATGGTTGTGCTCTCGGTTGAATATGGAGACAACCCAAGCATCACATTCAGAACTCCTAAGAACTCGTAATCTGGCATTGCATTGGGACCTGAAGGAAGATTTCCGATGTCTTGGTAGCTGGGACGAGGAAGACTCCCCCTGCGGGGGGCCCTCACAAGAGCAATAATAAGCCTTCATCCTGAGAATCATGGAATCCCTAAAATATCCCTGTGTCCCCTTTTTCACATTGAATCCCACAAGTTTTGAGTAATCACAGTACAGAGCATAAACTTGATCAAGATTGTCAAATCTCATTCCTACATCTAGCAGCGACTCAAATGCTTTTAGCTCCTTCCTCATTAGGCCCGAGCCTCCCTCCTCACCCTCCATTCCCGAAACCCCAGAGACTAATGGACTAACCCTACCATCTTCCGTACGACTATCATCATTCAAATCAATTTCCATATCGAGCTTGCCTGCTGTGGCCGGAACGGAGTCCAATTATACGGTGAATGGGTAAAATAATTGACCACAAATATAGAATTTTATTTGGATAAGATGCATACCTTTGTTCGGCAGCAAGACGAACTCAGGGGACGGTACGTGACAACGGCCGATGGATTGCGAGGCGTAATCTGGGACCTAACACCTGTTGAAGCTCCGAAAATAGCGGCCGCTGCAAAGCCGAGCACAAATACTGGAAAATATTACCCTAAACAGATATCAACTGAGAGAAGGCGTATCGGAGAAGCTTAGCACTCTGAAATTTCCCGCTTCTTTTAATTTCCTGATTTTACTGTTCTTTTATTTTTTTTAGAGTTTGTTATCGGCATCGTTAGATTATAGATCGTATAAATACGCGACAATACATCGCCACAAGACCTTAAATGTAGAGATGTCTTTTAAAAACATCGCAAAGATCGAATCAACGGATTAGACTGCCTAGATTGATGGATGTACGCACAGATATTACTGCAAAAACACGGTCGAATAATATGATCGACCGTGTTTGAACGGTTAATTTCATCAATTGACCGTTTCTATAGTGTATGACTGTTGACTGCAGCGGATACGGTCGACTTTACACTTTGGACGTGTACCCTTGCCGTTCAACCTAACCGGGTCAAAGTCAACAGCCACAAGTGAAAGTCAACCATATGGAAATTGAGTGATTTTGATGTTCTTATGTTAATTAAGCATAAACCACACACCACTCACAACCCATACTTCAGTTATAAGCCCCCGAAAACAACGACGCAACGTATCGAAACTCAAATCTCTACACAATGGGGTATGGGACCATATACTTTGTAAGGGTTGTTTGGTATCAAGACAAGAAGACCCGATGAGATAGCTAGAGTAGACTACGCTTTTGTAATCATTCAAAGCCAATGTTTCACCTAAGTTAGTTGTTCTACTAATCAACCATGGCAAAAGAAACTGCCCACGCTGTTTAATCGCGAGTAATTAGCGGAGTATTATACAAATTGGGGTTCGAGGCACGGTTGGTGTTCTTGGAACCACGGTTGGAAACGGTCAAAATTAAAAAATCAACCGTTTACGTGAAAGTCAACGATGACGAAACGGTGCCACGGTTGACTTGTTTGTTCAGTCGTGATTCGCACGGTTGAGTCGCGTATTTAACCGTTTTTTTGCAGGACAATTTGCAGAAATTTAGCTACACATTTGCTCGACATTTCTTCTTGGCTCGGAATTTTGCTAGAGATTACAACATTTAATTGACATTCGAAATTCAATCAAATTCAAATACTCCATGTAACTGTCATAAACTGTGGCATCAAAATTCATTCAACTTCACAAATTAGATCACATCTAGTGTTGGATGGAACAAAATAAAGCACAGTAACAGAAAACACAGACATTCAAATTAAGTTCGTCCACACATCAACAAACACATTAGAGTCTCATTGCTCTCTAGGGGGTTGCTGCCAGCTTCTTTTTTCGGCGGCGAGTTGTTTTTTTATTGGCGTTCTCCAGCGACCACTGGCGGATTTGGAGACAGAGAATCCTCCGAAATACAGGACAGCGGCCTACATCCAGCACATCCAACGAGATATCGTGGACAATGCATTCGAGGATTTTACCCACAAGCATACCGCAGTCGTGCAGGGTGCTTTGTCTAGGGGTATTGGGATTTATAAGGAGCTCAAATTCTTCTCTCACATCCCCGGAGAATTGCATCCACTTAAGTATGCGAGGAATGTTTCTGCATAGATTGCTAAAGTAGCTTCTTATCGTCGACTCCTTATACCCCAATGTATCGTAGACCGTGACCTGTTGACGGGAGAACGAGACAGCGAACAGGACCCAATGGTCCTTTGCCACGTTGCCAGCGCCGTAGAGTTTTGAAATCTCCGACCATGGGCGTCCACCAACACTCGGCCTACAGCCATGAACGTACGGTTCAGCTGCGTTTGTCATGAAATCTTTGGCCACCAGATTGTTCTGTTGTAGGACAAAATAACAAATGAATTCTATAAAATTACTCTTCAAGACTGAGAATATAGGCTACTGTGTGTGATTTAAAATATGCTACAGCCAAAGAAACTAACCACTATAAACATGTCCAGCACCGTCCAGTCTCTACCATGATCCCTCTGCTCGCGGTCGTAGTTGTAGGCCACCATGTTCAGCATGGCATCCATATGCTAATTAATACGGTACATGCAACAACAATCAAAGAGATACACGAATTCATAACTATTTGAACAAAATTGCTAATTTGTACAGAACTGCATAAGAAGTTCGGGTTAACTCACAAAACCATCAAACCATTCTCTTTCGCTGATGAGCTTCTCGAAAAACTTGAGATCAGCCCATTCAAGTGCATCACCGGGAACGGGTACACAAACAGACCGAACAGGCCCCGTACTACAAAAAAAAATACCATTCAATCTTGTAATTTTATAGTGAAGGGACTCATAACAGCAAAAAAATACCTTCTAGAGCTCCGGGAGCTCCGGCGACCCTCATCTAACCATGCCTGTACAGGTTTAAACTCCCCTGCGTCCCAACCTCGATGATTAACGTCGTACGCCAGCTGTGCCGCCCTTCTCCAAGGCATCGCATCACCTATTGTAGCACCTACAACAGCATCCAGATCTGCCGAATTTTGTGGTGAGTTGTAAGGCGAGGTTTGCTCACCTGATCCCGGGGCAGGGTTTGGGGATGAGGGACGCTCTTCTGCCATGACCGTCTCACTCTCCACAATGGCGGTCGGTTGCACGACTAGACCTTGAGGAGGCATTCCCAGCGATTGAAGCACGCGATTGATATAGGTGAAATTTACCTTGTTTTTATAGCCAAAAAGAGTCAATTTTGTGTCTCGATTTTATAGTATTGTCTATGTTTTATATGGTTTTTAGTATATGGGACAATATTATGCTTGTAGGTGTTTTTCTGTGTTTTCAGGCATAAATTGATGATAAATCGATGATAAAACCTCGAGACGAGAAAAGGCGTGAAGATCGAAGCTGAAATCCAAGATTTGAGTTCGAGTGAAGGCCTCTCGATCGACCTCTCGATCGAGAGAGGTATCGAGAGGTGCCTTCTGTTTGAGCTATCGATCGAGAGCAGAATTTATACCCTCTCGATCGACCTCTCGATCGAGAGGTCTGTCGAGAGGTGTCCAGCCGAGGATTTTTCTCCTTATTTTAATTAGACTCCTTTTTGGTTTAGGTTTTCCTTATGTAAATTTCTCCTATATATACTCCTAGTCTAGCATTGTAAACCCTATCTAGCAAACACCATATTTTCTAGCACACTTTTATTTTAGAGTTTTGTATTTTACATTGGAGCTTTTCAAGTTTATTCAAGATTCAAGTTTCGAAGTTCTTCGTGTTCAAGATTCAATTCCAAGTTTTTCTTACTCTTACTTTTTAATTATGTTCTTTCAATCTTTTGTGTTCATGTTTACTTTAATTATGTCTAGCTAAATTCTTTAGTTGATTTTAGGGATTGAATGCCTAATTGAATTTATGTAAGTGTTTTTGTTTACAATTAGCCTTCCAATCTAGATGCATGTTTCATGGTGCTTATTCTCATGCATAGTTAACTGGCCATTAATTGTGTATGCATAATTATGTGTTTATGCCTTAATCGGATAATTGCATAGTCGATCTTATGAAAGCATGATATAATAGTTTGATTCTCTTAATTGATAATTAAATTGTTATATGTTCATATATAATTGATTTGGTGTCGTAGTTGAACCTAGTTGATTATATTATTGGTACTTGTTCTATTTTGCACTTGATTCGATTCTTATAATTCGAGAGAATATTAGGATCTTGTTAGGTGACTACTTGCATTGCTTTAATCGGGGTGTAAGTTATATTTGCATGTATCACATTTAGATTGGATTAAATTGGTTAATTGTATTCATTAATTGCTTGCATAAGTTTGATTAGGTAGGCTTCCCTAGAATCAACACTTTTCCTTATTTGTTCACTTTCTTTATTTACTTAATTGCTTGTGCCTTAAGTTGTTTAATTTTGACTAATTATTTTCCTGCACACTTTGTTTCCTTATTTGATTTAATTGAGTCTTTTTATTATTTGCCTAGTCTATAAATACCACATCCTAAACTCTTAAAAGCCTAGACATCACATTTGTTCTTAAGTAGAGGTATTGTGTGTGTTTTCGACTTGTCAGTCCCTATGGATACGATACTCGTGCTTCATTATATTACACCTATTTTTGTGTGGTAGAAATAGTGCGATCCAGACCGGTACCGACTAATGCAAGCTGTCGATCACCAGTATCCTCTGTGTCCCCACCATCAGACACTGGATGATTCACATCTTCATCATCAAGACCGGCAGCCACCCCTCCATTCCCATCTTTAGGGACAGAATCAGCTGCGTGTGGGCTCTGCTGCGAATCGGGGTCGGCCTCGAAATGACCACCGCGACCAGAATTTCTCTGGCCATCATCCGAAGCCTCCTTTGGGGATGAGTTGTCAGACGGCTGTCCAACAGGCCTGCCCTGTTCTCCACAATCTTTTTCCTTCTGCAGCCCTTTAACCCTGTCTTCCAATTCATCGAGCCTCTTCACCAGCCCGCCGTTCATCGCCTCCACGTACGTCCTCAGTTCAGTAAATCCTTTCATAAGTAATTGCTGCACCAATTGAAGTAACAATAGAGATGAATTTAACATACCGACACATTATTCAGCTCATACATGCATTTTTATGTGACTGTGAAGTACGTTTGTACCTTCATCTCGTCCATGGGGTTTGCCCTTTCCGACCCTTCAGCCTCGTCTTGGGTGTGAAAGGCACCCTTTGAGCGCGGGGACGATCGGGGCACAGGCAACTCCTCAGCAGCCTTTCTCTTCTTCCCTCTCTTCTTCTCTCTCTTACCCCAATCTATCCTGCAAGCTTTAGCAGTCCTCATTTCCGGTGAAACACCGAGAGACTCAAGCATTTCCACCTCGGCCTCGCTCAACACAATATCAACCTGTAATTTGAATTTGATTAGCTTTAGTTTAATAAATTATAGCTCAGCACAAGATGAATAATTTAAAGGGTCTTACCAGCCTGTATTCACACCCGGCAGAGAAGAACGACTCTAAATCGTCGTAGCCTGGCCACTGGTTAGGACTCCAGCGCATCATCCGACAGGGAGATACCACATCTGGGTTCTCCACCTTCTTGGCACAGAAACCTGTCAGCTCGGGGTATACTTCGTACAGCCAAGCTTGCAAGGCAAAGACAAACCCCGGAGCCTCACATGTATTTGACTTACCGGGCTCAACGATGGACTTCCTTCCAGCATGGGTTTTAGCAACGAGAACCTCGTATGCTATCCTCCCCCACGGAAACTGTTTGAAATTTTCTATGTTATCCAGTAGATGCAGGTAGCCAATGGGAACCCTGTTTCCCAATCTACCGTCCATAATAATCACCCCCACAACTAGATACAGATAAGCTAGTTTTAAACAGACTTCGGAGGATCTATTGTCCTCTGATTCTTTCAAGAACCTCTCACGAATCTTACTTAAACTTATATCTCTGGGATCTACATTCCTGAAAACCTCAGATACAAACGTTGAACTGTCTGGGAGCTCAATATTACCCCCGATCTTCAACCCAGTCATAAGGGCGAAATCTGCTGGCCCAAATTCAAGTGAAAAGTCACCTATTTCGTATACTAAGGACTTCTCTTGCAAGGAACTGCTCCTCAGATGCTTGCACATTACAATATATACATGTCCTTGAAATTGGTAATCGTCGTCTTCGAACTGGAATAGATGGCCAAACGGAGAAGCCATCAGATCTGCCAAATGCGCATCTGTTACCCTTTCTCTCACCCAGCGTACCCAATCAATGTGATGCCTTTTAGAGACGAGAAAGCCTGAAAAAACAAGGATGAACGGTTTATCAACTACCAAAAAAATCCATATATCACTATAATCATAAACACTAATTACCCAATTCAAATTGGGATCACAAACCCTAAATCACAATTTCAAATTTGGATCACAGACATGCAAGTAAATTCAACAACAGAAACCAAAATTCCCCAAATCAATTTGGGTCCGGAAACCCAAAATCCCCAATTAAATTACTCTCAGAAGCCCTAATACCCAATTTCATCAATATAAACCCTAATAACTCAAATCAGAGTGCGATAATCCACCAACTACCAAATTTATCAACGAAACAAAACCCTAACACATCCAGTTACGAGGGGGAGCGTAACCCATCAAAAATTCATTCAGTCTGGGGACGGTGTGCCCTAGGCCAATAATCTATCCTATGCGAGATGAAGAACACTGAAATCCACATCTGTTAACGAGGAATAGAAATCAAATGCTACGCATGCACAGTACATTCTCACCTTGTCCACTTCCCTTAGGTCTCGGCATTTTGTCGAAGAGCAACGAACGAGGCAAACAGAGAAAACGAAGCTTCAAAGCAAGACTACCGGACAGATTTCACTCAGGTATCTCACGCTACCTCTTACGCACGGTGACGAACGAGAGCTCTCCTTCTTCAAGGCAAAAGGGGTGGTTTTGATTTTTGGCAGTAAGAGAACAGATCGGTTGTTTTACTCGACGCCGATGATTTGTGAAGATGAAGAAAAAAGTTAACGCCCGTTAATGAAAAAACCGGGTATAGTGTAAAATCCGGTCCGAGGTTAAAATAATATTTTTTCCATTGCCGATAAAAACGGACACGTGTCAGCCTCCTATGGTGAGTGAAGTTTGCGCTCAACTTTCCTAATAATTTTCGGATAAGGTAATATAAATATTTAAAGAATCTCCATCAAAATATCCGTACGTGGACACATATTAGTTAACATAAATAGATTCCATATTAATAGGGATGTGTTGACAAAAGTAACCCTCCATCAATTAATAAAACGGTTACCACTAATTTTACTCATTAATTTGCATCCGCTAGATCTACTTAAATAGATGGACGAGATTAGTTCCTAGTTCTCACAAAAGGAAGGGTTCTCATATGATCCAGTCCCCATATATATATAGGGAGTGGTTCGTGTGCAAATAAATCATTGCGTGCTAAAATGCGAAAGATGCTTAAAACTATACAAAATCATGCTTAAATCAGTATATATTTATGCTTACAACACCATTATGCTTTTTAATGTACAAATTCATGCTTAAACCTAGTCATGCTTATGATACCTTATAATCATGCTTAAATCAATTACAGCCACAGATCAAATCAAGATCAATGGTCCAGATCTATTCCTATTTCTCACACCAGGACTTATTTCTATATGATCCATCCTCTATATATATATATATATATATATATATATATATATATATATATATATATATATATATATATATATATATATTGTACTATGTTATAAGTGATTGTTATGAACTGACTCATATTCTCAACCAATAATCTTTGTGAATTGACACATATTCAAACATGATTACAAACAATGCGTATCATACCAAAACTAGTATTAACAACACTAATATCTTTACAATTTGTACCTATATTTTTACACACTAATATTTGGTATGAAAAATGTAACACTGCATCGCCTACTTTGAAGTAGATTGTGTCAAAGTTTGGAGATGGCTCGACCTCTCGGAATACGATATAGTGGAGCATGTTGATTTTCTTATGCGTCCTACCCTCCATATCGTATTGGGTGTATATCCATTCAACCTAAAATAAAATCATGAAACAAATTACAAGAACTGATCAATTCATATCAAACAAGCAAAGGCCCTTATAATTTTGTTTCCATATTATTCACACTGCACTACAGTTAGTAAGAAAAATGGTACGATTTTCACTAATTTTGTACTAAATTAGCTAGCAGCATGTATGATTTTAACTAATTTACACTAATTTTGTACGAAACTCATAAGCAAAACTATTACTTAGTATGATTTCACTAATTTCGTACCAATAAAACAAAATAATTCAAACCTCAAACACACACAACAATTGGAACACAAACACTAAATTAGTACCCCTCTGTTCCTCGCAAGAGGAGAAGTTTCTTTTTGGACACGAGATATAAAAAAGAGTGGATTTGTGTGTTAAAGTGGAGAGTGTGACTCGACCCTATTTCTGGAGCGTCAATAATACAAATAACCGAACTAGCTAGTAGTCCGGGTCGAACCACAAGGACTGAGTGTGTCGAAAGAGGTGTCAAGTAGCTATCCTAGGTCCATCATGCTATCTAAGCACTCATATGTCATGGTTTGGTTTTCTCAATCAACAAGTAAACAATGCAATAGAAAGCAAGTAAGTAAAGAACAAATAGTAGAAATTCGATTAAAGCAAGCAAGGATTCAAATGATTTCCGGTGTGATTAGGCTAAGGACTAGGCAAGTGATGTATCAAACCATTTTAATTCCTTTGAGTGGCATTATTACATAAATCAAACTATCTCATCCTCCTAAGACTTGATAACTAGTGGATTGAATAACATGCTTACCATTCTAAACATATTACCAACTCCTAAAAGCACAATGCCTATTAATCTAACATCAATTCACATAATTCTTTCTAGGAGCAATGCAAATCAATACTAGATAATATGAGCAAGGATTCATGCCAAGTGCTATGAATGGAAGCTTCCTAGGCATTCCATCAAACACCTTGTATGCACTCATGGATGTCGATCACTCATGCAATTAAATTCAATCAAATCCAAGGGCAACTCAAAGGAAAGGTAGATCCACATCAAAAACCACCAAATCCTAGCCTAAATCACACCATCCATCATTTGAAACCTCTAAGAAAACTAGCCACTCATAGATCTAACAATCAAACCAACAAAAAGAAGGAAATTCATAATAGAAATAACAAGGAAAGTAAAAGGAAATAAAATGCTTCAATAATCTTCAAACTCCAAGCTTAATCATCCAACAAAATTTGAAAATACTAAAGAGGAAAGAGGGAAACTAGGGTTCTAAAAGTTGTTGTGCACAAAAATGAATTACAAGTAAAAACATATGCCAAATGAGGCAAATAAAGGATTATTTATAGTCTTCCCATAAGTTGGGGCTAAATTGCAATTAATAGAAACTTGAGTGAGAAGGTGGGGTAAAATTTGTAATTTCTAGAAAGTTGAGTCAATGTTTGACTTGAGCATTTCGGTTGACTTGTGCATTTCCGCCCACATTTCACAGTTTGCGCTCTCACGGTTTTGGCTCGTTCTCTCTCGTCCGGCATCGGAAAATTAATCCGCAAAGTGCTACGGCTTCCTCTTTCGATCCTCTTCGACATAGGATAAGTCAAACTTGCCCAGAAAATTGCCACAACACCTGAAATCAGCACGGAAACCGAGATAAAATGCAAAGCATGTAGAAAACGCATAAGTTGTAAAACCCCATCATTTCCTATTCATTTAAACACATATCTTAACCAAAACACGCATCGAGACGCACTCTAAAGCATGCTAAATATGTGATTATCAGAGTGCATGTGCAAAAGTGCTTTTCCTTTAGTAATTTTTTGCCAAATAAGGAAACGTATCCTCTTGCTGAGGACGTACCAAAAAGGAAAACGTATCCTCTTGCGAGGGACAGAGAGATTATCATTTAACCAATTACGTACCAATAAAACACAATAATTCGAACCATAAAACACATAACAATTGTAACACAAACACTAAATTAGTATGATTTCCCCAATTTTATACCAATAAAACACAATAATTCGAACCCCTCACTACTAGAAAAATGACCTATTGTTACATTGACACACATGACACTTCAAAAAATGTTATTATAAACTATCTAAAAATGCAAATAGTTAAAGCTGCATTTGCTGAAATGCTATTATGACACTTTATAAGTAAAAAGTGTCATGACAAAATATTTTACGTTACACTACCATTTATTGTTATATTGACATACATTACACTTAAAAAATTTCATTATATATAAAATGTAGCAATAAATATTTTATTATTACGTTTCTGAGTGTCCTCTAAAGACAATTTTCTACTAGTGCCTAAACACACAGCAATTGGAACACAAACAATAACTTAGTATGATTTAAACAATTTTGAACCATAAAACACATAACAATTAGAACACAAACACTAAATTAATACGATTTTACCAATTTCGAACCAATAAAACACAATAATTTGAACCATAAAACGCATAACAATTGGAACACAAGCGCCAAATTAGTATGATTTCACCAATTTCGTACCAATAAACACAATAATTCGAACCCCAAAACACACAACAGTTGGAACACAACTAATAACTTAGTATGATTTCACTAGTAGAAAAATGACCTATTGCTACATTGGTATACATGACACTTCAAAAAATGTCATTAAACACTATCTAAAAATGTAAATAGTTTACGTTGCATTTCGCTAAAACGCTAATAGTATGACATTTCGATTGTGAAAAGTGTCACGACAAAATATTTAATGTTACACTTCCATCTATTGTTACATCAGCATACATGACATTTCAAAAATGTCATTATAAATAATGTGTAACAATAATTATTTTATTGTGACATTTTTAAGTGTCTTTATATGCAAATTTTCTAGTAGCGTTTAACCAATTTCGTACCAATAAAACACAATAATTCCCCTAAAACACACAACAATTGGAACACAAACACTAACTGCTTGGGAAAAAAAAAAAAAAAAAAAAAAAAAAAAAAAAAACTCAAAATAGGCAAAATTTCATACCAAAAAATTAGACATAAACCCCCTTCAAACATGAACCCTAAATCAAATCACAAACCCTAAATGCTTGAACAAACAAACTACCAAAAATTATCCATCTCGTATCAAGTATCGGGTGTATATCCACTGAACCTAAACAAGCAAGCATCATTGAAATGTTATTTTTCATATTTGCTCACAATATGACACTGTTTTATAAGGAAATGGAAATGGAATGATTTCACTAATTTCGTATCAAGTAAACAAACACTGGTACAAAAATCTGATAACCCCATACATATTTTGAGCCATAAAAACCCTAAGCAAAAACAATTACTTAGTATGATTTCACCATTTTCATACCAAAAAAACAAAAATTTTCGAACCATAACACACACAAAAGGGTGAACACAAATAAGCACTAAATCAGTATGATTTCACCATTTTTGTACCAATAAAATATAATTTTTTCGAACTATAACACACACAACAGTTTGAACACAACTATAAATGCTTGAAAACCAAAACCAAAAACCAAAATCAGGCACAATTTCATACTAAATAATCATGTATAAACCCCCCTTCAAACATGAATCCTAAATCAAACCACAAACCCTAAATGCTTGAACACAAATAAACACTAAATCAGTATGATTTCACCATTTTCGTACTAATAAAACACAATTTTTCGAACCATAACACACACAACAGTTTGAACACAACTATAAATTCTTGAAACAAAAAAAAAAAAAACCAAAATCAGTCGCAATTTCATACTAAATAATCAAGTATAAACTTTCAAACATTAACCAAAAATTAAACCACAAACCCTAAATGCTTGAAAACAAATAAACCGCCAAAAATCAGGCACAATTTCATACCAAAGAATCAGACATAAACGCCCTTCAAACATGAACACTAAAATCAATTTCGAACCGACATTAAACATGTAGAATGTCATGGTTACCTCCAGATTTGTGAAGGGGTGTCCTATGGGTAGGTGCGTCGTCCCCTTCGTTGCCTCTTTCCAGCAAGGTATTCGTCGGGGTTGTCGCGGTGGTGGAACGCGATTTTGTTCGGCACCTCTTAGAAGTACCCCTCGGCATGGTTTTGTGCGCCTCGGAAGGAGCTCTCGGCACCTCTTGGTACGTCGGAAGGGTGAGGTGGAAGGACGGCGGTGGCGCAGGAAGAACTGTGGCGGCAGCGGTTTTTTGAAGAGAGGGTTGAGAGGGTCTCATTTTTAGAGAGAGAGAGAGAGGAGAGAGAGGAGAGAGAGAAGAGTGAGAGAGAATCTATGTTGACTTTTGGAGGAGAGATAAAATAAGATTTGTTTTTTTGGAAATCTGAATAGGCTAGAGGGACATTTTTGTCTCACTTTTGAATTAGCGGGTAGTTTTGTGTGCTTTAAAGATAGTGGATACATATTGTGTTTACTATCTCATATTGGGTATTTTATTTTTTGTCTCTATAAGATATATGTCAACTATTTTATATAAATTTAGATTTAATATATATGCATTGTATGAAAATTTAAACTCCATCACATAGTGCTAATGAACATTGTTATACACGAAATATATTACATTTAATTAATATATTACATTTAATTAATTAATATACAGATTTTAGATAAATAGGAATGTAGGATGTAGGAGATATCACGTAGGCATATGAATTAATGTGGTGGCTCGAATTCGCAAAGGAATTATTTTTATATTTATATTTATTTTTTACAATATTTTAATATTTTAATGGTCATGGTCATGGATATTAACAATAAAAATAAATAATTTAATTTATTGCCCGTTTACTTTGCAATATTATTTTTTTATCATGCATTTTAAAATGTTAAGGTAGCATTTAAAGGAATCAAAAATCATACTCACTTTGTCTCCAATGTACGTTAAATTTAAACGACATGAGTTCTAAGAAAAAAAAAAGAAAAATTGATACAATGTTTGTTAGTGTAGGATATGTCACACTTATGTGTGTAAAAATGTTTTTTAACACATACTCCCTCCGTTTCCCAAGTATGTGCTACATAAGATTCGGGACAATTTTTAATTTTGGTAATGACTGTCAATATGAGAATCACTAACGTGTCTAGTTGGGGCGTCATGATTCGACATATAAAAATTAACTATATAAACCAATAATCAGAGCCTCTTTAAAATGTTTTAGATACATTTGCCCTGTCATAAATATACTCTCTCCGTCTCATTGAAGATGTCTCATTTAGTTTGGGCACAATAATTAATATTTTGCTTGTTAAGTATGATCCACTATTATAAGATGTATAATTAGCATAAACTTATTTATTTTTTCAGATTTTTTTAAATATTCCATAATAATTAACACTTACTTATTAGGATTTTCATTTACTTAATTAATTGAATCTATATTGAATTTGGGCTAATTATTTCAAAATAAGGAAATAGGACATCTTCAATGGGACATCCTCTATGGGACATAGAGAGTATAAAATAGTGGTGGTCACATTATATAGGGGTTCATGTTCAAATAATCTTAATCGATTTAAATTTAATGTTTGAAAATTCTAAATTTATTTTTCACACCCATCTGACATTTTCATTTATAGTAATATTTTTATGAGAAACGCTTCCCTACCCACTGTGGGCACTCTTAATGCGTCCACCGCTAATGTGGCAGGGGTAGGGTTTACTTTTTTTAAATAGGTTAGGGTATATATTATGATTTTTTTTTTACTATTAATAGTACGATAGGTCATCCGTCCGTGGGCACATTAAGAATGTCCACGGTGGTTAGGGGATTATTCCTCATATTTTTATATTAACTAAATCACTCAGTACATAAATGGTTTCGTATCACCCCGAATATCAATTAATGCTCACTATTTTGAGTGAATTTGGTGAATTTCACGGGGAGTGATACAATTTTTTGATGATTCAAAAGATATTTGAATTGATTAGCATTTGTAAATTCAATGAGATGATAATAACGCAAATCTTGGTGAAAAAATGGAGAGATGTTGAGGTGGTGTGCCGACGACCGAGATGCAGCGCCAACGGTGGCGCGTGAAATTCTTCGACAGTGAAGGACGCAAGCGAGATTTTCAGAGAAGTTAGAAAAGAAGGTTGCAGGCCCGTCTATGAGGGGGCTGATACGATCAAGAACGGGAGAAGATCTTATTAGTTTACGTATGTTTATTTACTAGTCTTTTAATGTAATAGTCTTTTAATGGTAGTTTTGTATTTGGGCCGATACTAGAAGTCCAACTAGGGGTCTTAGCCCATTAGGGTTTTAGTGTCAAAACTATTTAAGGTTTATTTGTATGTGGCCGTCATAATGGTGAATGAATATTGAACGAACCCTCTGTTGGTTTTCGGCTTCTCTTCGAGAAGATTAGGAGTTTACACGCACTCGAAGCGTGGATTATCGATACGTCCCGATCTCGAGGCGTATCATTGGTGCTTTCATTGTCTTCCTCTCGATCCTCTTCTTCTTTGGAGTTTGGCACACTCGAAGTTGTCTCTGTTTCTCTTCAACCAATTTTATTCAAAATAAAAAAAAAATAAAAAAAAAAATGAGTTCTTCAGAGATCTTAGCAGCCCTCAATGCTCTGCAAACACATGTTGAAGGGCAAATCCACGCCACCAACCAAACACTCCAAGAATTCCGCAAATCGGTGGATTCTCGGTTTGAAGCGCTGCGAGCCAAGCATCTTCCGGCCAGATCTGGATCCCAGCAACACAGTCGATGGGGCGCAAACAACGACATCTCGCCCTTCCTCCCCACCGCCCCATTCCAGCCCCCTGGCTCCGCCGCTCCTCCGCCGTTCCTCTCCTTCGACGTCACCTCCGTTGCGGCCTCCACCTCCATAGCCGCCGCCACCACCTCCGACGACACCACCACCCTCTACCAGACCACCGGCAACGCCGACTGCGTCCCTACCTTCTCCACCGTCCCCATCGCTATCCTGGCGACGCCGACGGCTGCGTCCAGCGTCAATCTGTCGGCGCTGCTCCCTGTCGTGCTCTTCGGTAAGGCTCCATCTCCGGCGCCGGGACCAGCACCTGAATTTACTCCACCCCCAAACTCCCATTTTCGGCCGATGCCTCCAACCCCACCACCGACTGCACCATCGGCATCCCCATCCCCAACCAAAGCAGCCCTAGCCCTGCTCCCGCCGCAAGCCACCTCAATTTCTTTCTCACACTTTCAAGTGCTAGGCAATAGCACAAAAGTGGCCCAAATTTTGAAGTATATTTTATGGCCCAACCCATCAGACATGGAGGCCCAATCAAACTCATTTAACAAATATCAAGATGATGCTGCGGTGGCCTCCCGACGAGGGGTCATTTTTAGCCTCTCTGCACTCGAGGAAGTTTATAAGGATATTTTCGAATCTCCACCTTGAGGACAAGGTGGTTTTGAAGGGGTGAGGAGTTGATACGATCAAGAACGGGAGAAGATCTTATTAGTTTACGTATGTTTATTTACTAGTCTTTTAATGTAATAGTCTTTTAATGGTAGTTTTGTATTTGGGCCGATACTAGAAGTCCAACTAGGGGTCTTAGCCCATTAGGGTTTTAGTGTCAAAACTATTTAAGGTTTATTTGTATGTGGCCGTCATAATGGTGAATGAATATTGAACGAACCCTCTGTTGGTTTTCGGCTTCTCTTCGAGAAGATTAGGAGTTTACACGCACTCGAAGCGTGGATTATCGATACATCCCGATCTCGAGGCGTATCAGGGGCTTATCATGTTCTCAAGAACAGGGCCCCCAATTTTACTAGGGCCCAAAAAAAATAAAAGCCCAACTATTTGAAAGCCCAATTATTTTATTTTATTATTAATATTTTACTCTCAAGGCCATTATTAAAAAAAAAAAAAAAAACCCAATATGAGTTCTTCTTCTTCATAGCGGCGACCGCGCCTTTCCCCCCTTTCTTCTCGACTTCTCCTTTTCTTCCTTCGAAGTGCCTTTTCTCTTATACTCCAATTAATTTCAGTTCCAATTTTCAATTTTCCAACACAAACGTCTCTTACATTAATACTATTTGCTTATTTGTTTAATATTTTTTAAAACATTAAGTATATCGTAATATAATTATCGTTTTTATTTTATATTTTGATTAAATTTAAAGGCCCACTTTATAATTAGAACAGGGCCTCAATATATATTGAGACGGGCCTGGAAGGTTGGGGGCGGCCATGGCAGAAATCGTAAGGGAGAAAGAGAGAGAGAATGGCTGGATGAGGGTGGTGGGTGATCGCGGGCTGGGTAGAAAAAGTTTTCTTTTCTTATTTTTTTATTTAATTTTATTTTGATAATTTTTATTAAGGGTATGATGTCTTTATGCGCACAAAACCGTTAGAATTAGATCACTTATGTAATATCCCGACTTTTAGTAAGTTAAATAGTTGTAAAACTTCATAATTAATTCGTCATTTGCCATGATGTGAGGTGTTTCCGATTAGATAAATAAAGTTAAGTTTTTCAATAATCATTTTTTATTATTATGTCGAATAAGTTAAGTTATTAGATGATGGAATACTCCATCTACCAAGAAAAGTCGAGATGTTATTTCTTATCTATAAATTAATACGAGTTAGTGTTGAATTGAGTTTGTTGATCAATAAGTCGAAAATATTTTTTTTGACGTATATATATATTTCTTTCTATCATTAATTTAATTTACCAAACATGATCTAAGCATGATTTTAGTTCTGCATTAATATACTCTTCTACTAGAGTAAAGTCATTCAACAATTTTTGTTGAATTTATCGGATGGGATCCTCTGTACCCACCTTCATGTACCAATTGTGTACCAATTAACTAATATTATTAGTTTTATAATGTTTTTTATAAAAATAAAAATGAGAATATCAAAATAAAATAAAAAATTATGACAAAAAATCAGAATTTTTTAAAATCATATACTCTAAGTTTCAATTTATCAACCGTATTTTACATAATAAAAATGAAATTAAATCCTAAAATAATTATAAACCATAAAATGGATGGGTGAACCCTAGAAATAATCGTAAAATTATCACGAATCATAATACGTTGAAATTGTAGAAAGAAAATGCATAAAAAAAAAATCGACAATTGGTACATAAAAATGGGGATAGAGGATTCCATTCGTAGATAGATCATAGATGTGGAATAACCGAATAAGTGAACAAAGAATATTTTCATACAATCAAAAGTGAAGAATTAACCTAGAATACAAAACTGAAATCATATATGAGCTTCACTTATATACCTTCTAAATGAGCCTCCTTATGTTGAGAGTGAGATATTTCGAGAGAAAAGAAGAACATTCAATGTAACAGTAAAGGAAAGTTTTCTTCATTCTCAAGCTTCCAAAAACAGAGTACAACAGTATAAATATCTCACTCTACATTTTCCACTAAAAGCCACAAATCCTAGCCATTCGATCTAGTGCAAAATATCCAACGGCTATGAAATAAAGCAGGAAAAATGAAAAACGTAATAGTCTAAGATGAGGCATAAATGCGACTTTAGGGAAATATAAAAAACAGGCAACTGCACAGCAACAGAAATAACTGCAACTCCATTTGATCTTCAATCTTCATTCTTTACAACCCCCCTCAAGATGAAAGTGGTGGAGATCGAGCACCGCCATCTTGGACAGGAGAGTGTGGAACCGAGGCCCAAAGAGAGGTTTGGTAAAGAAATCAACAAGTTGGTCTGCCGAAGAGATAGCAGTAGGCACAACAAAACCATTGTCATGTTGAAAAGATAAGAGGTGTGTGACTGTGAAAGTGAAGGACTAATGGCATAGGGAAAAGTAGGGGGTGTGATAGACACATGAGGGGTAAAAGGTTGAGGGGAGATAACTGAGCCAACATAATCTTGCATCCAAGTAGGTGGATGTCTCTGCCTTGTCCCCCTTCTCTGCACAGGTGGATCAAGATCAGACTGTAGGGGCATTTGAATCAAAGCATCATTATGAGGATCTATCTCTGGACTGATATCTTCTGGGGATTCAAAAGGTAGAACAGGGACATGGTTATCTGTAGCATCAACAGCACCATCATTGACCACTTCCAGAGGAGGTACATTCAAGTGAGGTTGGGTGCTAACTGCAGGATATGAAATAGGGGGTTCAGTGTGAGAAGTGGATGAAGGTGATGATGAATGTTGAAAGGGAAAAGAGTATGTGACAAATTTCACATCTCTAGAAATGAAAATCTTTTGTTTTTCAAGATCAAAAAGCAAGTATCCTTTATGACAGAGATCATATCCAAGGAAAACTGACTTCACACTACGTGTGTCAAACTTACCTCTGTTTGGGATGAGATTAGCAGCATAGGCTAAGCAACCATATGGTCTGAGCATGGTAAAGTCTGGTGGATGCCCAAACAGCAGTTCAAAGGGCGTTTTCCATTCAAGAACCACACTAGGTAGTCTATTTATAAGCCAGGTGGCAGTGAGAATGGAGTAGGGCCAGAATCTGATGGGCATTCCACTTTGATACATGAGAGCTCTTGCAGTGGCCAGCAAATTTCTATGTCTCCTCTCTACAATGCCATTCTGCTGTGGGCTATAAACACATGATTTTTGGTGAAGTATGCCATGATCAGAGAACAATTGATTCACTTTGTGATTGAGGAACTCACTCCCATGGTCTGATCTGAAGACCTTAACCTTTCTATCAAACTGAGTGGAGACCATCTGTAAGTAACCATGAAGAATCTGTGCCACCTGATCTTTAGATTGAAGTAGAAAAGTCCATATGACTCTGCTGAAATCTTCAACTAGAGTCAAGACATATGAAACATTGCAGATGTTATTCTGAGTATAGGGACCCCAGATATCTCCATGTACCATCTCAAATGGGGAAGTAGTCCTTCTATTCAGGATAGAAAAATGATCCCTGACATGTTTAGCTTTGATACATACTTCACAGTTCTCAATCACCTTCACAAGTTCATCAAAGTTCTTGCCCTTAGGTATCTGCATATGCTTTAGAGTGGTGATAGACGGATGGCCCATAAATATGTGCCAATCCAATAGACTCATATCTCTAGGATTAAAAAAGCTGATGAGATGTTGTTCTGTAACAGTTTCCATAACATACAGATTCTTCCTCATCCTTCCCACTCCAACTAGATGATCTGTGTGCATTCTTTGAAAAGTGCAGTGGGTAGGAAAGAAAGTGCACCTGATATTCATGCAGTCCATCAGTCTTGCTACAGAGATTAGGTTGTGTGTAAAACCTGGTGCAACTAAGACATCATCAAGAACAATATCCTTATTGATCTTGGCTTTTCCAGCTTGAGTCACTGTCCTTGAAGTGCCATCAGGGAAGAAAATAAGTGTAGGAGTATCCAATGTATATATGGTATAGAGGAGTTCAGGGTTAGCACAGATATGTGTGCTTGCCCCTGAATCAACTATCCATTCCACCATTTCCATGCTAGGGAGGACAGAGAAAGCATAATGCCCTTCAAAATGACTTGATTTCTGTGCTCCTTGATGCACCATATTAGCATCTCCTTTTGAGTTTCCTGTTGTTTGCTTCTGAATATATTGCCCCATGCATTTAGCAATCTCATTTTGGATCAACTTACTTATATCTTGCCCTACATCTCTTTGCTCTGATCTATCTGGCATGGTAGTCTCCACCTCTGCAGCACTATCAACAAAATTTGCTCTGTTTTGTCCCTGAGCTTCCTTGAGTTTCTTATACCAATCTGGTATTCCATGGAGTTTAAAGTATTCACTAGCATCGTGCCCCATTTCTTGGCAGTGAGAACACTTCAGTTTTCTTTTCTCCTCCTTACTGATCCTTCTCTTGAATGGAACTCCTCCTTGTTTCTGATATTGGGGTTGTTTCTGGTTTTGATAGGCAGGCTTAGACCCATACTGCTGTTGAGTAGACCCATAGTTCACCTTATGAACATTCATTGCCATCAAATCTTTGTTATCTCCACCTTGATCATTCAAACGCTTTTGATCCTCTACCTGAACAACCATGGAGTATGCTTGATCGAGGTTAGGTAGAGGTTTCAGCAACATGATCTGTGTCTTGGTTGATTCATAAACTTCATTCAAACCTACAAGAAAAGCAACAAGCCTGATCTGGTCTTCTCTCTGCATAGACTTTTTCTTAGCACGACAAATACAGTCCAATGGTGGTAGAATCATATCCATTTCCTCCCACATAGCATTCAGCTGGTTAAAATAAGCAGCAACAGACAAATTTCCTTGCCTAAACGCATAAATCTCCCTCTGTAATTTAAGAATTTTTGGTCCATTACTCCCACCAAAACGGTGAGACAGAGCACTCCACAATTTATATGTGCTCTCTATATGAGAATACGCATCAACCAATTCTTTCGAGATAGAGTTACAAATCCAAGTAGATACAATGTAATCGACCTTAAGCCATCGTTTATAATAGGGAGATTCAGCATCGGGTTCAGGAAATGTACCATCTAATAGCTCGAGCTTGCTGTGTGCAGCAAGAGCTCGTTTGATCGATTTGCTCCAGTTTAAGAAATTTCCACCAGTGAGCTGACCCGAGATGAGCTGCATCCCAGAGTGATTTGTGACCGGAAGATTAAGGATCTCCTCGATCTGGGCCTCCGTCAGTCCAATACCTTCGATCTTTCGTCCATTTTTCTTTTCTTCATCATTTGTTTCCTTCTTCGGTGAGTGCTGGCCATCGTGATCATCGTTTCCCATAGTTTCCAGAATTGTAGAATATTGTTTAATTTAGAGTTTTAACAGAAAAACAACGGAACCTTTGCTCTTGATACCATGTTGAGAGTGAGATATTTCGAGAGAAAAGAAGAACATTCAATGTAACAGTAAAGGAAAGTTTTCTTCATTCTCAAGCTTCCAAAAACAGAGTACAAGAGTATAATATCTCACTCTACATTTTCCACTAAAAGCCACAAATCCTAGCCATTCGATCTAGGGCAAAATATCCAACGGCTATGAAATAAAGCAGGAAAAATGAAAAACGTAATAGTCTAAGATGAGGCATAAATGCGACTTTAGGGAAATATAAAAAACAGGCAACTGCACAGCAACAGAAATAACTGCAACTCCATTTGATCTTCAATCTTCATTCTTACACCTTAGTCGGATGAAAACAAATAAAAGAAAGAACCCAGCACTAACTAAGAACATACCTGAATATAACTTATTTGCAAACTAAGCTAAGCATATGGCATTCCATGAAGTTATCAAACACAACACTACTAGAAAAATGACTCGTTGCTACAATACATACATGGCACTTCAAAAAATGTCATTATAAACATTCTAAAAATGCAAATAGTTAACGCTGCATTTCGCCGAAACACTAATATGACACTTCGTTAGTAAAAAGTGTCATGACAAAATATTTTACGTTATACTTTCATCTATTGTTACATTGGCATACATGACACTTAAAAAATATCATTATAAATAAAATGTAACGATAACAATTTTATTACTACATTTCTAGGTGTCCTCTAAAGCCAAATTTCTGTTAGTGCAAGCCTAGCAATTAAGGGGGGTGTATTCAATCCAGATTTTAAAAGATTTTTAAGGATTTTAAAAGTCCATAGGTATTCAATTTAGATTTTAGAAAGTCTTTAAAAATATGGTGGTATTCAATTATGATTTTTAAAAATCCATCAAAATCTAGTGATATTCAAAATTTATAGAATTCTAATATTCCATGGATTTGATAGGATTCTTATACCCAAATATAAATAAAAAGGTCATACGCAAATCTCTCCTTTCCACCAAAGATTTTGAAAAGTCAGCCTCTCCGTCGCCGATTCATGCACCTTCGGTTCTACCACGTAATTCTTTTCTTTTATCCATGTTTTCACTCATGTGCTTTTCTCTCTGCCACAACCACAAATTACACTCTCTCGATGGTTCTTAGCGCCTAGCTTAGCCGCTTCCCTCTCTTCTGCTGCCTTCTTTTCCTCCTCTGTCTCATCGCCAAAGAGATCAAGATCATCATCATCACCACCCAGCAGCCTCCTTAGCAGCAGAAGCAACATCTTCAATAACTTCGCCTCCAATCTTCACTCCCACAGCCTCGTGGAAACAGCAACAGCAGGAAAGCTGGATGCTAGCTTCGTGGAAACAGCCCCATACCACTTGCTGACATTGGGATAAAGATCGGCCTTCGGCTTCTCTGCAATGGAGGCAAAAACTTTAACATCGTCTTTCGTCAATTGGCTCCCAGAGATGTATGACTTGCCGGAGAGGAAAGCGTCGAGGGCCTTGAGGCCGGCTTCTGTGTGCAGATCTGAGAAGGTGACATCCATTATTGAGAGGGAGAGAGAGAGGGACGCAGAGAGAGAGGGCCTGAAGAGAGATTTTGACAGTAAAAGCATCGCACTTTTGCACGGGAGTTTTTTAAAGATTGTAAATAATAATATAATATTTGTAATTTCTTTAATTTTTAACAATCTATAGACTTATAAAGTCTGTGGAAATAGAAATAAATAAATCTAACAGAATCCATTAAGCTCTATAAAGAATTAAAACAATCCATGGAATTGATAGAATCCACGGATTATAAGAAGTCAATTAAAATCTTTTAAAATCCAGATTGAATACACCCCTCTAAGTCAGAAGATAACAAACTGGAACCTAAGCTCTATCGGAAATCAAAAGGAGAGGAGACGGAGGTTAGAATTAGCGAACCTGTGTCCAGGCTGAAGTTGGCCGGAGTAGACAACGGCGACATTCTCACCACTGCCGGAAACCTGCAAATTGGGAGAAATTTTGGTAAGGTCAGAAACAACGAAATAATAATAATGAAAGAAAAGAAATCCAAATGTAGAAGGCGCTGGAGTTCTCCCGGTATTGATGGCGGCGGCAACGACGGTGATGGTGGACTCCCTTCGACGGCGCGGCATGGAGAGCCAGGGCAGACGAGAGAGAGAGAGGAGGGGAGGAGACACCAACGTTGCTTCAGGGCGCGATGTCGACGGCGAGCTCGGCGGTGGTAGCTCGAGGCGACGGCACTGAATCCGGTCGAAGCTGCTAGCTACTGCTCGTCGATGCCGGAAAGAAGTAGAGAGGAGAAGAGAAGGAGCCGGAGCCGGAGCCGGCGAGAGCAGCGGGAGTGAGGGAGGTAAAGTCGAGAAAAAGAGATAGAGGGTTAGGGATTCTGTTACTCCACGGAAACCTACGACCTCATAATAATGCATGTATGGCGTTGTGATAATGCATTTCACATGTATCATAGTAAAGAAAACTAAACCCTAATCAAAAAAAATGATTGAGAAAACTAAATCATAGTCAAGGAAGTATAATATATACATGAAAGTTGGAATATTCCATGGAAACCTATACGGTACTTTGGTTATGCATTTTTTTAATTGTTGCTGCATACATGTTGTTTTAATTATGCATTTTTTGCGATTGGTGGAGATATGGAATTTTTATTATGTATTTTTTCAATCGGTGTTACATATATGATATTTTGGTTAATGCATTTTTTGTCATCCATATTGCATATCTGGTGTATTGATTATGCTTATTTTACAATATTGTATTTGTTTCTTAAATATTTAGCTAAAACCACCCAAAACTCATATTGAACAATTATTATTATTAAAAATGATTAGTAATCATAAATTTTCATAACAAGAAAATCGAACATAATGGGTAATCACTTAATTAAAACTAAATAAGTTAAAAACTATTAATATTGATTAAAATAAAATCATCACGGTGATAATAACTTATAATATACGATGCTTAATTATAAAACAAAGAAAAAAGGTAGAGAAAATTGTATGGAGAGTAATGATGCGTATATAATTTGTACGACAGAGAAATTGATAATCAATATATAACTTGGAGTAAATCAGTAAACAGAAAAGTGCAATCCCATAAAATAAGAAATGAAATTATTTTCGTGAGTTAATGAAAGTGACACAAGGAATTATAATAAATGCTCTAATTGCACGATTGCCTCAATTTAAGGAAAATCAGTTAAAATTAAAAAGGTAAATGATATAACCATCCTTCTTAAATGCTACACATTTAAATACCTATTTAAAAAAATGCAAATTTATCGTAGCCGTTGATTAAATGATATGGTATTAAAAAGTTTTTAGATTTCACTAAATAATAAGTTTTTATATGATCCACTACCTATATATATATAGGGGATGGTTATATGAAAAACAAATCTACTTATGTTAACTAGAAATGAATATATCTGTTGATTTCAAGATTTGTAAGGTGTAGATCGTAAGGATGATTATGTATAGATATCATATTCATTTGGTATCTTTTCTATGCAGGGTATAAAAGGAAATTTGTTATTATTTTCACTCCCCTACATATGCAACGATAATCATGGAGAAATGAAATAAACACCACGTATATAGCTAATATTCTCCAATAATTTAATAAATCTATATACTATATAAAAACAAAATACAAGGGTCATTTTAGTATTTTCACTTCTATTTTTAGGGATATTTTAGTAATTTCCATTTTATTCCTTTGTTTTTTCCGTTCAAATTAAAAAATGGTTAAAAATATGTTTTTAAGAAACTGTAATTTCGGTTTCAGTTTACAACAAAAAAAACGTTATTTAATTATATATATTTTCTTTATTAATTTTAACAAATTAAAATATTAAAAAATTAAATGGTTACAATGTGAATGGACACACCTTTTCACAAATACATATTACAATATCTTTTATTTTATGGGATTGGATATATGTATTAATGTAATTAGGTAGTTTCCCATTCCATTGAAACATCTCCTACAATACAAGTACCGTATCTACCTCATGTAAAATTATGCAGTACAATTATGGAGAACTCTCAATACAATAGACAAGAACCACAACAAGATGGGTACGTCGAAAGGAGTGAAGATGCCAACATTGTATAAACAATTGCCCTCCAATTACAAAATGATAATCAGGTATTAAAGGCAACATATAAATTTTATGATTTTCTCTGAAAAATTGTATTCGGAAAAATTGATACATTCCTCCTAATTGTTTGTTTGTTTAATTGTATTCGGAAAAATTATTATTATTATTATTATTATTATTATTATTATTATTATTATTATTATTATTATTATTATTATTATTATTATTATTATTATTATTATTATTATTATTATTATTATTTTGCAAGGCCAGGAATCTCGCCCACCACTTGCCTTGAGAAATTGAAAAACTTCATGGCAAAAAGCACTATTTCACGTTCAAGTGAAGGAAAGACCATGCATTAGTTTCTAAAGAGCCTACAATGTTACAAAAGTGTCAACAAATTCAGCATCAATTTCATATGTTTGTGTTACTCATAGTTTAAATAGAGTAGTTTTAATAATTATATATAAAAGCTATTTTCCATGCTACTGACCACAATTTTTTTTTTTAATATACATGTATATGGCGTAATTGATGGATGAAAAAAATAATTAAAGTTTAGAAATTTTTGAAAAAGTGGTATTTGGAAATATAAAGGATTTCTAATTCTCCATTTCTATTGAAGGGAAAATTTATAATTAATTATAAAAAAAGAAAATTTTATATATCTTAATTATTGAATTCTAAGTAAAGTAATTACATGAGCATGTAATTTACCTTTAAACATGTTACTAAAATTTTAATGGCAGTATACAGTGTATATATATATGACTTGCAATTACATTTGATAATAAAAATACAATATAATAAATAAATTTTCACCCGTGCATCGCTCGGGTAGGCGTTCTAGTAAGTACTAAAACCTAAAAACATAAATAAAAGAGAATAAAATATGTCCATGCAATATGCAATGATATATATATAAAAACCAACAAAAAAATGATCTAGCATATTCCTAATGCATATATGCAGTAATATTATAACTAAAAAACAATTACTAAGCACAAATATATATTATCCAAGCAATAATTTATGATATAATATGCAATTAAGTGTTAGCCCTAAAACAACAACTAAATGTATTTGCAAATTGCAATCAACCAAACCAAATTAAACTCTTTGTCTATCATTAAAAAAATAATAATAATAATAATAATAATAATAATAGTAGTAGTAGTAGTAGTAGTAGTAGTAGTAGTAGTAGTAGTAGTGGTAGTAGGTAGTAGGTAGTAGCAGCAGCAGCAAGTAGATTAGGATATGATTTTGCAGTATATGTTGTTTCCTAGAGGTGTTCAAAAGAACTGGAACCGGCGGTTAAAACCGTAACCGGAACCGGAACCGGCGGTTCGGAATCGGAAAAGGAACCGGTGGAACCGGCGGTTCGGTTAAGGTTCCTAAGGCTTGGAACCGTAACCGGCGGTTCGGTTCCGGTTCCGGTTCCAAACCGGCGGTTCCAAATTTTGGAACCGTCCAATTTATATAAATTTTATTATTTTTATTTTTTTTAAATATAATTTATAAACTTATTAACATTATTTGTTAAACTTCATAAATAATAACTAAATATATACTCCCTCCGTCCTCCATTTAGTGACGGAGGGAGTATGGGCACGGGATTTTTCGCATTTTATGGTATAATAATAAATTAATGTGTTAAAGTGTTAAAGTGGAATAATTGTGGGTCCATTTGAATTGTTTAATAGTATTAAAATGATAAAATAATAAAAAGTAGATGTATAAAGTGATAAAGTGTTAAAGTGATTGTGGGGTCTACGTCCTAAAACGGAAATTGTCAGTAAATGGATGACGTCCCAATATAGTATTAACGTCACTAAATGGAGGACGGAGGGAGTATATAATTTGGACTTTTTTCAATTACATAAGTGTTACTCTCAAACACTCATTTGTTGTTATTTCTTCATTGTGAGGTATGTTTATTGTTTTTTCCGGTTAGAACCGGAACCGTAACCGGAACCAGCGGTTCCGGAACCGGAACCGGAACCGTGTGTTTGCGGTTCGGTTTCGGTTCCTCCCTCTACGTAACCGGAACCGTGGGCACCTCTATTGTTTCCCCTTCCCTCCCTTACCACCATCTTCATTCACGTCATCTACAGAGACATCTTCATAGTCAAGTTTATCCGACGCTTTTGTTCTTCATTGATCAAAAAGATCTTGTTAATCCTGTATAATTATGAAATAAATCTAAATGTGCAACAAAATTAGATCTAAATGTGCAATCAAATTATGTGTTAATGCATAAGTTCAAAGTATCAATTGCAACATAATTATTTTCGCTTTTTATGAATAACTAGTATTGCTACCCGTGCCAAGCATGAGACTTGATTACATCAATTAATATTATAAGAAAAACAGTAAGCAATAGAATAAAATACAATATAGAGACAAATTTAACAGGTATTCATATATTTTAGGCTTGTAGAGAAGCTTAAAAAAATATGTAAAAACTTAACTACAAATATAAAATCATCGACGCTAAATGAATTATGTGATATTTCAGATTTATTATTAACTAAAATCTGGCCAATACTTCTAATAAATCTAAAATGTTAAATAACTGTAAACTTTAATTGAGTTGGAGAAGGTGTACTTGTAAAATTAAAAGAAATCACAATATGATAAAATTTAAAGGAAGAAAAAAATGAAACAATAATAAATACTACCTCCATCTCATATAAGTAGTCCCATTTGGAATGAGCACAATAGTCAATAAAGGAAGAAATGTGTGGTTGTAATTGATTCTGAAGAGAGAGAGTTAATTATAACCATGTATTCTTTGCCATTTTAGGAAATGAGACTAATAGATGAGACGGACCGAAATGGCAAATGGGACTACTTATATGAGATGGAGGTAGTAGTAGGAGTATATAAAGTTAGGACATGATTGATACATTGGGATAATAGATCCGGCATGAGAATTAGTATCATTGTTAAATTAGTACTCACACAGTCATACTCAACAAAACACTAAGGGCCTCTTTGGTAGCCTAGTTAAGGCCAAGATTGCTTACTAATCTTGCCTTAACTAACCATTTGGTAGCTATGTTAGATAACTCACCGACCCGTGAGAATGACAAGGCCCGGCCATAATTTACTATTCCCCTTCTTCTTATTCAACTCATCCAACCCCTATGATATTATTATCAAAATTGAATAGTATAACCATTTGGAGTATAATTATCTCATAATATTTTGCAAAGTTTATTCGAACACCCGGATTTGATTTAAAATATTATTATTTCAAAAAAAAACATTTTCAAAATTTTGATTTATATATTATAATTTTTAATTATCTTTTTAAATAACATTTATATTGACTGATGGATTAGTTGACGATATAACATTTTTTCGGATATGCGATACACGATTTTCTAGCAATTCAATAAACGAACCCGAATTTCTAGACTAGGTTATGGACTAGTCATCATGGTTTTTAAATAATCTAGTTATTTAAGGCAATTCAAGCTTTTAATCTAGTGAATAAGCATTCCTACCAAATGGCCAAACATTTTATCTTAGATTGTAATCATATGTACCAAATAGCAATCTTCCATAACTATCTTATCAACCTTGTACTACTATCTTACTTTAAATTTAACTTGGTTAATTCTAACTAGTCTACCAAAGAGGGCCTAAACATACAAGAAAAAGAAGATACTAACAAAATATTAACATATTGATAATAATATTTAACAAAATATAACAAATTAGTACTTAAAAAAAAAAAAAAAAAAAAACGTATATATATTTGAAAACATGTCTAACTAAACCACATCATCAGGATAAAAAAGTAATGCTAAAGAAAAATACATATAAGCATTAATGTGAATCGAGTCTATTTAATTTAGCCCAAATTATTTTACATCATTTAACCCACACCAGTAGAAAATCAGCTTTTTAATACACTTAAGGGTCATTACAATCGATGTAACGATAACTAAAATGTAACAAAAAATAGTTTATTGATTCACTTGTTGCCGGTGTAACTAAATGTGGAAATATCAAATCTATACAATATAGTTTTTTCTCAACAAAAAAGAAAAGAATAAACAATCTATAATACTCCCTCTGTCTCTTCCTAAGTGACTCATTTCCTTTTTGACTTTTTCGGCACGCATTTCCACCGAGACGTAGTACGGGTTTTACGATATAATTTTGAAATATTATTTCTTTTACGGGATACTACGACAATTGTAGTATCCCGTAAAAGAAATAATATTTCAAAATTATATCGTAAAACCCGTACTACGTCTCGGTGGAAATGCGTGCCGAAAAAGTCAAAAAGGAAATGAGTCACTTAGGAAGAGACGGAGGGAGTATATACAATTCTATACACGAGTAATAATATATTAACTACAATTTGCCGGCCAAGCTATCCAATCCAATCGCAAAACATCATAAAGATGAATGACCACCATTCTTATTTCTGTTTAGCACACCTTAGCTTGCAAGGAGAAACTAATAACATGAGCTTTGCTTTGTCATACATACCCGTCTCTAGCACAAATTGTTTAACAAAGAATTCTTTTGGCCTGAAATTGTTATCCTCAAGGATGATCTAAAATTAGTCCGAAAAGAAAAGGCTAGTGCCTACAAACCTAAAAATCAAATGGAAAAAAAGAAAAGAAAACAAAATAAAATTATCAAACCCTACTTGATTTGGTGTAGTGTGAGACTTGTGCAAAAAGAGTTGAATATTTTATGGCAATACATGATAGTAAATCAAAAGGAAAAAAAGCTAGGCCCAGGCATATACCTTCCTCCAACGTTTTTATGGCAATACATGATAGTTGCAGCATGCATACTCAAACTTTTTCCAGTTATATATCCAATATTAGATTAAGGATAACAAAATCAATAGCATAAAACAGAAAACCGTCCAGAGATTAACGGGAATTGAAACCATTCGTCTCATTAAATAAATAGAGCAACCATAAAGATTAACAGGAATTGAAACCTTGCAGTTCTGAGAGACATCTTGTGCTGCAAGCACATCAGCATAGAGAGATGATTCATCCGTGTCAGCCTTCACTTTAATACCACCTAAAATGAAGGCATAGGAATTGATAATCAGAATCAAACGAAGACCTAAAGTTGATCTTTCCAATCCAAGAAGTCTATAGCTCCTTCAATGTCTGGATATAGAAAGCTAAATGTGGAGAACTAAAAACAGGGAAGCATCCAAGGTCATGTATATGAAACGAAAACTTCTATCGAATACCATGAAACATAAATATTCGTATGTTTTTTCACACTAAGTATCGTATCAAGGACAATTTTCTCAATTAGTAAAGGCAGTGGCAACAAGTAACAAACCAGCAGCAACGCCTACAGCCATGGCCGCATTTCGATCTAATCGAAGCCGTGCTTAGTAAAACACACTGATTTCTTTGCCATCAACACTTATCCCAAAATTTCAGGGGGCAAAAATAGCACTAAATCAAGCAAACACTCACATGAATCTTGATTAAACAAAAAGGCAAGAAAAATCACAGTATAACAGTATAATGTAGACTCCAGTACTCAAAAACTGAACACAAAACAAAAAATAAAGGTTATAACTTGAACATTGATATGCAATGCAATCACAAAAGAAAGAAACATGGAGCATAGAGTTCAATATCAAATCTCACCCTCCTCTCAGCACATTGATATGCAATGCAATCTCATCTTGAATTTTAATCTACTTTGCAAAAGGTAAACCTGCTAAATGAAACCAAGATATAAATTCACCTTTATCCCACTTTGATGGAAAGTTTCCTATTCCACCATGTCGTAAATTAAGACACCCAAGATATAAATTCACATAAGTCATTGAAACAAAAAGAAAAAAACCCACAAGTGTTCACAAAATAGAAGAGCTAGATGCACACAAATCAACGGGCATTCTAAGTGAATTTGATAACTTTAATGTAGCATACTTCAATTTTCAAAACTCATGAAAAAGAGAGCCAACAAATGAAACCCAAAAATATACAAAATTACCATTTTCTACTGCAATTAGATATCGGAGCAGGCAGTGGAAGAGAGAACGACGACTTCTTCCTCGGCGAAAGTGCGTACAGGACTAGGCGGCGTCGGCTACGGCGAACGGCAGACGGGGAACGACGCTCTCCATGAAAGCCCTAAACCGTAGACAAAAAAAAAAAAAGAATACTAAAATGGGGGAAATTTGGGAAACGGGGGAAATGGAAATGGAAATGGAAATGGAAATGGGTGGAAATTGTATGGTCTCACCTTTCTAGAATTCAAAATTTAGAGAATTGGAAAGTAAGGATAGTTTGGTCCAAAAATGGAGTACCTTTTAGTGTAACTAGTATAACATGCACGGAGTCTACATTCCAATTAGTATCGGAAAAAAGTAAACAATAAAATAAAACATGGATATACTACCTCCATCTCATGATATAAGCCCCAAACCATTTGGGCACAAAAACCAAGGAAAAAAAATCAGGGCTTTTTAATTACAAGTTTAAGCTGAAATTAACATATTCGGGTACTGTTCATATAAATCACTGTAGCGGGTTTACTGTACATTCATTTAACTGTTCACAGATAAAAAAAGAATAAAAAAAAAATAAGTGGAAAACAGATACAGCAAGATCAGAGTATGATCATCTCTAAGGGGGGAAATTTGACATTTAAATTTCCCCCCATTTCACTAGATACACTCTATAAATCCATCAGCATTCACATCATTTGGATTGAATGAGAAAACAGAAGAAGAAGGAGAAAACAGAAGAAGAAGGAGAAAGCAGAAGAAGAAGAAGGAGAAAACAGAAGAAGAAGAAAGAGAAAGCAGAAGAAGAAGAAGAAGACCGGTTTTAGAAGATGGGGAAGATGGCAGACGTTCCAGCAGAGAGGAGGACTCAAATTATGCAGTTCTTGCTGCAGAAGCATAAGAATGGGAAGCTGGGCAAAGGGAGCATCAATGAAGCTGCAATCTTGTTTCAGATTTCCAGATGGAGTGTCCAAAGAATATGCAAATCCGCAAAACAACAAAGAGAAAGAGGTGAGGCCATGAATGTTGCTGCAAACAGAGTTGGCAGAAGCAGAATCAAGAAGCACACAATCGATTATGCAGTTATTGAGGCTATACACCCCACTAAAAGAGGTACAGTTTCCTCACTTAGTGATGCATTAGGTTCTCACATTTCAAGAGCAACAGTGGGAAGATGGGCTAAGTTACTGCTCAGACACCATAGTAATGCTATTAGGCCCCTATTGACAGCTCCTAACATGTTATGGAGGTTAGGGTTTAGTCTACGAGCCTTACACTTCGATTTTACTAGGAACACTCCAACATTCAAGCCCATGGAAAACACCATTCACATAGATGAGAAGTGGTTCTACTTACAACAGAAAAACAGCAGATACTACTTGACCCCAATAGAGGCAGACCCCCTAAGAGTTACACAGTCTAAGAATTTCATCCCAAAGGTAATGTTTATTTGTGCAGTTAGTAGACCAGTTTATAGGGGGGATGGGACTGTTCTCTTTGATGGAAAGATTGGTATATGGCCATTCATAGAGGAGTACACAGCAAAAAGAAACAGCATCAAGAGACCAGCAGGCACAGTGGAGTTAAAACCCATTCAAAGCATCACAAAGGGTGTTGTGAAGGATTGCATATTAAAAGAGGTAAGTCAGCATTTTTTTAATCTCCATCAGTTTCCATCATTTGAGAACACTCATATTAAAACCCTAACACTTTGCTCAATAACAGATTCTGCCTGCCATCAAACAAAAATGGCCAGTTAGTATGAGCAAGACAATACAGATACAGCAAGACAACTGCAGAACACACATCAACAACACTGATGCAGATTTCCAACAACAAGCCAATGCAGATGGCTTCAACATACAGCTAGTGCAACAACCATCAAACAGCCCAGATTGTAATGCAAATGACTTAGGACTATTCACAGCAATTCAAAGCCTACAGCAGAGGATACAGTGCAAAAATCCAGAAGATCTCATAAAGGCAGTGCAGGAAAGCTTCCAAATAATGGAGCCACAGACATTAAACAAGGTTTTTTTATCATTACAATGTGTATTAGTTGAGATCATGAAATGCAAAGGGAGGAACAACTTCAAATTGCCCCACATGTCCAAGGATTCACTGTTAAGGCAAGGTTTACTACCTCAAAACCTTGATGTACCAGAATATCTAGTGAGGGATTGCATTGATCATTTGATATCAGAAGAAAGAACTGAAGGATTAGACATTTTGATGGAAGAATTAGGCATCAATGTCCCACAAGGTTTAGGTGAAATGTTTCATTTGAATGCATAGAGTGAAGACAGAAATGGGAAACTAAACATGAAGCTTTTGAAGACTGAATGAAGAACAGCAGCAGATGGCAGTAGGTTAAGGTGTTCATAAAGTGTATGTTTAACTTTCCATTTACAGTACCTTTTGAAAAGTTTCATTTGAATGCACATCATTGAATATCATGTATTCTCAGTTTTTAGTTAATGTAAAATCACATAAAGTGTAGGCACAGACAACCAAAACCATGTAACAGAGGTTGAAACCACTTCAATAGAGGCCAAAGCTAAATATATAGTCAAACATGTCATCACTGCAGGTAATGAGGAGCCCTAAATCCCACAGTTGCCCAAGAACAGACCATGATGCAAATCTCAGATAACATAAATAAAATTCCCCCATTAACAGAAAGTAAAAACCAAGAACAGAGCATCATTTGACCATTTGTATGCAATCAGCAGAACACACAGCAAGAACAGAGCAGGTAACACACATCAAGAGCAGAGCATCATTTGAGCATACAATGGCATCAGCAGCTAACACACATCAAGAACAGAGCATCATTTGAGCATACAATGGCATCAGCAGGTAACACACATCAAGAACAGAGCATCATTTGCCCATTGTATGTCATCAGCAGAACATAACGAACTCACAGAAGACCTAGACCAACTATCACATAAACAGAGGGAAGGATACAACCCATATACATATCCATCAGCGAGGCCATCGAATGGTTCCTCCACAGCCCATCAAATGGTTCCTCCACAGTCGCATATCCAGTTCAGCCAAACTGCATATACAACAACAACAAGAGCAGAGCATCAAATCATCTATCAATCTTTTTAGAACCCTCAACGCTAAAATGTTACAATAGAACAGCAAGAGGAAAAGAGGAGCAGATATGAAGGATTAAACACTTCTGTGCTGAGGGTTCATAAAAAGATTGATAGATGGGATGGCCCAGTGTTAGTGCTCAAGTCACCCCATCTCCATCGTCAGTGGACGGCGCCGCCTCGGAGCTCCCAGCCGCTTCAACTCCGCCGCCGACGGTGGCCCACGATGGGAGAATCCGGTACCGGTAGAAGTAATCTGGGAGCCGCCTCCATTTGTTGGGGTCAGATCTGTCCGGAGATGGAGGAGCAGCTGGGACGGGCAACGCCGGCGGCTCCGGTGAGGGGAGCCGCAGATCTAGGGTTTGCCGAGGCGGGGGGGAGGAAGGCGGAGAGTCTGGACACTCGTCCAGTTTCGCCTCCCTTTCCCGGCGAGGCGTACGGCGGCGATTCCGACCCAGGGGGTCATATCTGGGAGGAGGGATGGGGCGAGAACGCCTCCGCCGGCGAGAATGGAGATTTCCCGCGGGGGGAGACGGCGGCGAGGGAGGGGTAGGGTTTTGGGGGCTCCCTTCTTCATCCGAAGGGATGGAAAGCTTCGCTCCAACCATCGACGGAGATGGAGGAGAGATGGAGAGCGACAGATGGGGAGAGGGAGAGGGAGAGGTGTGGTTTCACAGAGAAGAGAGAGGCGGAGAGCTCGAGAGAAAATGGTGAAAAATGAGAAGAGGGAGGCGGAGAAGATTCGAGAGAGGAGGCGGAGAGGTCGAGAGAAAATGGTGAAAAATGAGAGAAGTGGGAGGCGCTCGAGTGAGGGGTAGGGTTTTGACCCCTCACAGTTTGGGCTGCTGGATTTGGGCTAACAAAATTAGGGGCCCAATTACACTAATTAAGTGTAATTATGGCCCCTTATTATGTTTTGATGGGATGGCCCATTAGGCCTAATTATTTGCCAAAAACGGAAATGGGGCTATTATACGAGACGGACTAAAATGGCATTCGGGGCTAATTTAGCGAGATGGAGGTAGTATTCAATATATTCCAACATCTATTGTGTAAATGGTAAATTTAAAAATAATTGAATAACAAAATTATCATTACAACCATACTATTTTTCATTAGATATATGATAAAACCTTACAGATATATTGTTAGTATTTTCGCTAAATAAAATAGAGGATACGCAATATATTAGAGTTATATCGAGTTCAAGATGAAATGAAATAAATACTGATCATATATAAAATTATCATTCAAACACATAATTTTGTACTCATGGTTCATATATAAAAATGTAAAGTAAGTAGCAAAAATGACAATATAATTCATTGTAATAGATTTATTTATTGAACGTAAATATATGTCTACCATACATGAAAGAATGTTGTATTAACAAAAACAATAGATTAAATAACCTATATCTTCAAATAAACATAAATTTAGCGAGTAGTACAACTTACAGCTATTACTAATAACTTTAAGTAAATATCACAATTTCATCGCCTCTACTTTCATTATCATGCTCAAATTTTAATTGTGTCTATTTAATTAGATCAACATAGGTAGATATAATTTTCTCAATGCTTCATTAGTATTGTACATAGTTAATCAAGTTAATTCTGTTGGATTATGTTAAATTGGTGTGAAATCAAAGTTTGAGCTCTAAGTTTGTGCTTTTGAATTAGATTATCTATACTTGGTAGATGATGAACAATGAATAATCTATTGGACAAAAAATTTGTTTGAAGAAATAAATCTATTGGACAATGGATTGTGTCTTTTGGGGGGAAATGACATGTTTGTAATTTTTCACAACTATTTAGCTTTTATATATAGTAATAGATTTTGATAAAATTTAAGTACTTTTATAAAGTTGACATAATTTATGTTTTGTTATTCTAGATGGATATTTAAAAAAGTTCATCTTTAAAAAATGTACTACCAAAGAAGAAATAATCGAATTGAAATTATTTGACATTTCAAATTACGCAGCCATGCGTACTTTTTACTCTTAAGAAGTTGTTTTTATTGGATTACATCAATGCCAGAGATCACTTTCTGCTTCAAAGTTCTTCTCGAAATCCTTCCTAAAAAAATGTCAAAGAAAAATAAATTGAAAAAAAAAAAAGAAAAGAAAAGAAAAAAAAAAAGGAGAGAAGAAGAAGAAGAAGAAAGACTTTGATGACACAATTGTGCTTGGTCCCAAAGGACTTAATTTTATATGTTTATGGAGGCAACTGCTTGATTCCCAAGTAGTTTATGACGTTATTTACCTCAACTACTCATTTTCTCTTTGTACAATGCATCGTATTTTTTCATTACGTTGGATTATTTACATTTAAATACACAAATTTTAGATTGTTTTTGCTTTTCTATTAATGAACCTTCAAAATTGTTAATTAATGCATGACCTTAGTTGTCGGTGGGATTTTTTCAATGAAATCTAATTCTAGCCTAATTAAATTTTACATGGCAAAATTAATTTGATATGGAAAAAACAAATCCAAACATAGCAAAATCAAATCCAACATGGCATTGAAGTGTTGCTCTTTTCACTAAAACGAGTCGTTTTACCCAAAATTAAGATTAAAAAAAAAAAACAATTACATTTGGCAAAAATGCATATAAATACACAAACTTTGCCTGACATCCCATTTAAATCACGAACTTTCAATTTTTCTGTAAATACACAAACTTTGGCTTGTGTTCAATTTTCCCATAATTTGCAATTTCCCCCGAATTGAAAGTGACGTGGCATCTACGTGGCACCCGAAATTATACACATATGCACACCATCAACGTCGTATGCAAAATTAATTTTTAATTCTAAATATATACAGTATTATTATTGTAATTTTTAATTCTAAATATATACAGTATTATTATTTCCCTACATGGACTTTAAGTTGCATATGTGGATTTTATTTTAAAGGAGTTGCTAATGTGGATTTATAAAAAAAATTGTTAAATTTTTTATTTGACACGCCAATCATATGTGTATAATTTCGGGTGCCACGTCACTTTCAATTTGGGGGAAATTGCGAATTATGGGAAAATTGAACACAAGCCAAAGTTTGTGTATTTACAGAAAAAATTGAAAGTTCGTGATTTAAACGGGATGTCAGACAAAGTTATGTATTTATATGATTTTTACCCTTACATTTTTATTCATTTTTAAAATCAACAACTAATTCCTTCATTCTTCTCCATATCCAGAGAGGGAGAGAGTGAACTGGTAGTGATGAATGCCGGTGACTCAAAGCTTTGAGCAGCGAACTTTCCACTAAGAAACAGGGAATGGGTTGTTAATTACTCCCTCCGTCCCCTAATAAGTGTCTCCAGCCGCCAAAATTCAATAACCAATAAAGTCTCTAATTTTACCATATTAACCCATAATCATTACATAAAAAATTGAAAAAGTAAAAAAAGTGTAATAATAATAGGAGTAAAATGAGTAGTTTAGCCAAATTTTTACATTGAAATATGTGATAGGACACTTAATAGGGGACAAAAATTTTAGTTCCTCGGGACACTTAATTGAGGACAGAGGGAGTAGAAATCCAGCGACGTAATCGAACTCCAATTTCCCATCGAAGTATAGAGATAGGTGTGGAGACGAAGAACTTAAATGATACTGCAATGTAATAACCGTAGTTTTTACGAATTAAAAATTTTACATTATTATTATTATTTGTGAGATGTTAGAATTTATCAACGAGTTAGAACGGGCCACAAGCGTAAGATAGTAACTTTTAATTTTTAGATTGGGCCAAGGCCCAATGCGCGAGGAGTGTAAATGGGCCAAGTCGAGTGTGTCGGTCATTTAATTGCAACGTAGCTCGATAACTTAGTGGCCCAAGGGCCCAATAACCAAAGGCCCAATCCTCAAGGGCTCAACAGTATATTAAAGGGCCCAACATTGTTATTATTATTATTAAAAAAAAAAAAAAAAAAAAAGCAGGGAAAAGAGTTTAAAGCTGCAGTGGGCGTTCCCTCTTCCTCCCCTCTTTACAATTAATCTGCTGGTTAAGCAAAAAATTAAAACCCCTAAGAGAGTTTAAAATATACATTAATTACAATTAGGGGGAGGGGTCGACAGCATTAATACAAACCAGCCCATCATTACTTTGCATGGGAAATCCACAAAATGAAGCATGCAGCCGCCTCTCCTCCCTCTTTGCCTCCTCCATTACTCCAAACCTGCAGCCTCCATAAACTCCCCAATCCACAGCCTTCTTTCTCTCCCTCTTGTAATGATGAGAACCAAGCTCCACCTATATACAAGTATCATACCTGTACAAAACACACACACACAACACTCAAACAATCAAAACACTTAGAAAGCAGGTAGAGAGAGAGAGAGCCAGCAGAAGAACAAGAGGGAGAGAAAGAAATCACATCTTTCTCATCTAGGTAACAACTCTAATTCTTCATCTTCTAAGAACCAAACACATGCACCATCTAGCAAGAGCTCTAAACTACTACCTCTAGGTTTCGAGCTCCCCAACAACAAGGAGGAAGATCGAGAGAGAAGGAGGCAAACTAGGGATAGCAAGAGAGGGGACAGCCACCATTACAGCCCAAGAACTCAGTTTTTCGACCTCTTCGAACCAAGTAAGACATCTCTACACCCCTCTCTAAGCTCTAGGAAGCAACAAGCATGTTTTTCCCCTCTCTAAAGACCTTAAAAACTGGAAATAAAAACTGCCCTAGTCACTTAAGACTTGCCTCTATGCATAAATGATAGGATTTACAAGTTGAGCCTAAACTATAAGCACGCTAGTTAATTGTTGTCTAGGTTAGGGGTGAGCATTCGGGTAGTTCGGGTCTAACCTGAACCAACCCGAAAAACCCATTACCCAAATTTTGTATTTTCTATAACCCGAACCAAACCAAACTAACATCGAACCCAAACCATATTTTACGGTTCGTGTTCGGTTTGGTTCGGTTCTGACCCGAATTTATACATGATTTTTTTATTTTTATTTTTTGAGCAAATAAATGAAAATTTCTACTTTAACACAAACTTTTTCTTATGTTTATCTACGTCTAAACAACATAATAACATCTAGTCAACTCAAAATACATCCATAATACTACACAAATCCATTCTCTAATCATACCACACAAAGTCAATTAAGAATTCAACAAAAGCATATAAACAATATTATATCATAATTCAAATCCACAAAAGACGAAGCATCCTCTTGTATTTTCTTCAATGCACTCATATCTGTAAAGTGTTCTCATTCACTTCACTTGTACCAACATGCTTTATATATATATTATATTATATTATTTTTATATAATATATAAATTCGGGTTTCGGGTTAGACCCAAATTATTTATGCAAACCCATACCCAAACCATAATATTTTTGGGTTTCAAATTTCAACCCGAACCAAACCAAAGGGATATAAAACCCGGACCAACCCGCCTAATTCGGTTTGGTTCGGTTCGGGTTTTCGGGTTGGACCATATTTTGCTCACCCCTAGTCTAGGTGATGAACAAAAGCATGTTGATACTAATATTTATCGAAAACAAGACTAAGACGATACACCAAAACAGAAAATTCAGATTTATCTATTGAAGCTCAGCCCCAACAACCACATATAGCATCTAGAACGAGTTTCATAACTCGATAAGACAAGAACGAACTAAAACTCCTCAAAGCCTCTAACACATAATCTAAGCTTCAAAACATTATAAGAAGCACAATGCCACCGCATAATTTACAGTACTTGGATATATATATATATATATATATATATATATATATATCAACGAGAGGGGTGTGAGTGAAGAATTGAACCTCGTCGAAGTAATACTCCGACGGCGACGAAGGGTCTGCCCAGGAGTCGAAACGGAAGCCCGGGCCGGCTCCGGGCGACGCCGGAGTCTCGGCAGCCTTCTCCTCGGCTCCGGAGGCCGCGCCACGGCAACAGCTACTCTCACGAGTCCGCCCCGAGCCACCGCTCCTGAGACCTGCAAGAGAGAAAACGAGAGAGTGAGAAAGAGTTGAAGAGAGGAGAGAGGAGCCGTCGACGGCGTCACCGTCACCGCCGGAAGCCGACGGCAGAAGAGAGAAGAGAGGCGAAGCAGCGCGCGGCGGAGAGAGAGTGTAGAGAGAGAGACGGCCGAGAGAAGCTAGAGGGAGGAAGAGAAATCGCGAGAGATGGACGCGTACAGAGAGAGAGAGGAGGGTTAAGTCCATTATTTTAAAACCGGGCCGGGTTTCGGGCCGGGCGGGCCGGTCTGGAACCCGGGTCGGGTCGAGATTCGGTCAGAATGATAGTTGGGATTTAATTTAGTTGGGCCGAAACTTGCTAGAATCAGTGGGCCGACTTTATTCAAAATACTGGGCCATAAGTTAAATCATATTGAGTCATATTTTATTAATCAGTGGACTGGGCTTCTTACATCTCTTGGGCCACTTAAAATAAAATACTTGGACCAGAAAATACATCAAGGGATGGACCACACAATTAAATTCTCCTACGATTTCTATCGAGGACAAAATTCCGTAAATCATAAGAATTGATTGAGATGATCAATTAAAGACGAAAGCCGAGGAGACTCTCGATTTAAAGAATATCCATAATGGTAATGCCATTAAAATGAAACCTTAAGAATTTAAATAAGAAACGTATCTCCGCATAGATCGATAGAATTATCGAGTAATTCGAGTCTCTCATTCCGCGTTCTTTAAACAAGGTTAGGCGGAGGAGGAAGCCGAAGTTGAGGAAGCATTATCGGCTTGCACAAGGAAAGCTACTGAGGTGGGCTTTCATTACAAAAACTCAGTATTTATTAGTGGTGTAGTTCTTGTCAAAGAATTGTCATGTCATAAATTATTTTGTTTTGTATGAAGTCTATCTGTGATTGGCTTGCCCAGGCTTTGCCAAAGTTATTTATACGAATTCGGGCTCATCGAGATTAGCTATCTCGATGGGTTTAGCGTGCACGTAGGGACCGTGAGTCATCGAGCGGGTTGGCCGGTCCAGGTATCCGGGGAAGGTGGCCACCCTCACCAGATACACCTCTAGCTCAGATATGACGGATTACATCAAAATTTAGCTTGCGCAAGCGCTTTTAGTATCTCAAATTCTTTTAGTAAGCCTTTTCTCAAAAACCCTATGTCTTACTCGAATGACTGACAATAAAATAAAATGTTTTGGCAAAGTGTCCACTGAGTACCCTCGTACTCAGCCCTGTACATATTTCCCATGTGCAGGTTGAGCGGGATGAGATGAAGTCGCCGGAGGAGCTTTTGTCGAGCAGTGAATGGTCGAAGACTCTTGGTGGTGCATGTCTTCATACATGCATCTAGTTACTCTTCCGTTGCGTTCTATCATCCCTTCAAGACTCATTTTCGATTTGGTTGTAACTTAAGCCACATGGTGGCGTTACTGAGACATCACATCTCATTTCTATTCGCTAGACTCTAACTCTTTTGAAACCGTTAATGATGGCCATCAAGCACAAGTTATCGTTTCGTGTCACTTCTCTAATTAAATTTTATTCCTTTTCAAGTCACGACTACACTTAGCTAGATTAGCAAGGTGCGGTCGTGACATGCGAAGAAGGGGATGTGCTGGAGCCCGATGCTTTGGATCTAGAGGAAGTCCATGGCTTGTTTGTTTGATTCAGTAAAACCCGATGAACTCATTGCCTTCGATGATGCAAATATTTGGGGAGTTATCAATACTAGCATTGAATCCTTTGCTGCAAATGCTGACATGGTGGGCATTTCATTTATTCGAGATGTCCATGATATTGTTGTCTTGCGTCAAGAACTTTCGAAAAGTAAAATTTCGAAGCTAGGGATTGTGCTGAAGATTGAGACCCAGGGTGGATTCGAGAAGTTGCCTATGTTATTACTTGAAGCCATAGAATCACCAAATCCTCTAAGAGTGATGGTCGCTAGAGGTGATCTTGCAGTCAAACGTGGATGGGAAAAGCTTGCAGATATACAGGAAGAAATCATGTCCATCTGCAGTGCTGCCCATCTACCAGTAATCTTAGCAACATAGGTTCTCGAATCGCTTGTAATAACCGGGGTGCCTTCTAGAGCAGAGATTACAGATTCCGCCAACGGAAGGAGGTAAGCATTAATTTGAATATTGTTCCCAACAATCATCTCTATGTTCCATAAATTTAGAGATTAATTTCATTGCACTATTGCTCTATTGTTATTGAGATATCTTCTGCTAGGTCTAAATTTATATTAGGTTTAGCTAAATAATTGTTGCTATTTGTATCTCAGGGCCAGCATGCTGAACAAAGGTCAACATATTGACACCATTTTAAACAGTCAATGCACAAAAGCTAAGGCAGAACTGAAGCCTCTGATGCTATCATCCCAAGTTAGTTAATCCCCTAGCTTTGATGCTTCAACTCTTCCTTTTTAGCCCCCTTTTCTTTGTGTATGTACAGAGTAAAGTTTGTAGAATACTCGCTCTTTGTTGAGATAAAACATCTTGATGCAAAAGTAATTACTCTTCCGATATGCTTGAAAAAATTACGACAAATTTAATCTGTTGTAATTTTTTTTACAATGTCGAAAATAAAGAGCATTGTCAAAAAAGATACAACTATACAAGTAAAAATTACGAAAATTTATAATTATTGTATTCTGATACTTATAATCTATTGTATTCTCGACCAGTTGTCTCCGTCATGTCCTAGTGTTGATTGGACTGCGGATGCGGTCCAGTTTGATCCCCAGCCACGACGATCACAGCAAGAGTCAGAGCTCAAACAGAAAATTCACAGATGCAATTGGCTTCTCAATATTTGGTACTTGATCAAGGCTCAGACGAGCTTTTCTCTGTGGCCCGCTACCTGAATCCTCGACTGAGCTCCGACGGCTCATATGTTAAGGACATCTTCTTCTCTGATTTCTGCAGCAGCGATGTGTACCTCTCGGATCCTGCCTCTCCGGCAAAACAAAAATGTCGAGCAATGTTGACATTTTGCCAGGCAGATGGACTGGCTTTCTGCGTTTCCGGCCGCTCTCTGAGGTATCCTTTTTTCTCTTCCATTAGTAATAAGAATTCTGCCTGTTGGAAACATTTATAACAAGAGTACTTCGTTAATCACGCTCTTTGGAAATACTTTGCAAAACTCATAATCGATCGTGGTGTTTAAATTTCATGTTATAATTGTTCTAAACTTGTATATTTCAAACATCGTTCCTTGTGCTAGTATTAAATTTTTACACACATACTATCGAGATGCCTTCATCTATGCAAACAAAGAGTTAGCAATAGGAAGGAATAAGAAAATTCAATTAGGTGGCTGCAATTAATCAACAAGCACCCTAATTAAATGTTTGTTTTATTACTAGATTCAAGAATGATAATTTATATTAAATTTTTGTCAATTGTTTCTCTCGCAATCGACAGTCAGATTGTGTCTTATGCTGGTAAAAAAGAAGAAGATCGGGAATGCATCACAGTCAAAGAAAAATGGGGAAAGCCGCTGCCTGGCCGGATCAAAATCAATGTGGATGCATCGCTGGTTACCGATTCAAACTTGTTCCCAAATGTCGACTCCACCTCAGCCGGAGATTGGTACACCGTTTCAGCAATAGCTCGTGATCACATTGGTGACCCAATCTGCGCGGTCACCATGTTCGTTAGAGCCGTTTCGATTGATTGCGCAGAGCTCCGAGCCATTGAGCTCGGAGCAGATCTTGCTATTGAACTGAAGTATTTGAATGTTATTCTCGAGTCCGACAGTTTGAATGCGATCCGCCGAGTGGATCCGATAACGGCGGAGAGTTCCTTGTGTTAAAAGTCTTCCTGAGGCGGTTAGGCAAAGCGGATCCGGTTGATGATAACAGCGGTGCAACATGAGATTATCATCGACATTTGAGATCTTCACAAAATGGCCGATTGGCGTCTCAAATAATATCCAATGTCTGATTGAATCAAAATTAATACGGATGCGTGGGTTTTTACAAGTCCAGACCTTTTTCATCAAAATTAATACGGACGCATGGCTTGTTACAAGTCCATTCCTTTTTCCCGGATGAGATCACCAAACGTTTGGGATCTTCACAAAATGGTCGATGAGCTTCTCAATAATATCCAATGTCTAATTGAATCAAAATTAATACGAACACATGGCTTGTTACAAGTCCAGACCTTTTTCCCGGTTGAGATCACCGCATGACTTGTTACAAGTCCAGACATTTTTCATCAAAATTCATACGGACGCATGGCTTGTTACAAGTCCAGACCTTTTTCCCGTATGAGATCACCAAACGTTTGGGATCTTCACAAAATGGTCGATGGGCTTCTCAAATAATATCTGATGTCTGATTGAATCAAAATTAATATGGACGGATGGCTTGTTACAAGTGCAGACCTTTTTCCCGTATGAGATCACCAAATGTTTGGGATCTTCACAAAATGGTCGATGGGCTTCTCAAATAATATTTGATGTCTGATTGAATCAAAACTAATGTGGACGCATGGCTTGTTACAAGTCTAGACCTTTTTCCCGGATGAGATCACCAAGGTGAGGGAGCTTCACTACTACGATTCATCGACGTTTGGGATCTTATCAAAATGGCCGATTGGCTTCTCAAATAATATCTGATGTCTGATTGAATCAAAATTAATACGGATGCATGGCTTGTTATAAGTCCAAACCTTTTTCCCAATATCGACTCCGCCTCGATCGCAAATTGGTATATTATCTTAGCCGTAGCTAGAGTTCACATTGGTGAACCGACGCATGGCTTGTTACAAGTCCAGACCTTTTTCCCAATGTTGACTCCGCCTCGACCGGAAATTGGTATATTATCTTAGTCGTAGCTAGAGTTCACATTGGTGAACCGATCTGCGCACGGTCAACATGATTGTTAGAGTCGTTTTGATCGATTGCACAGAGCTCTGAGCCATTGAGCTCGGAGAGATCTTGACTTTGAACTGAATTGAAATGTTATAAAATTATACTTGAGTCTAACAATCCAAATTCGGTTCGGAGATTGGATCCCATAAAAGTCCCTTGATGGAGTTGAATTCAGTTATGTGGATGAGAAATTAAATAGGTGTGCCTGTCTTGCCTAACCCAAAAGACGATATAAGACACAAGATACTCGCCTAAGAGATTGTGGGCAGATGTCTATCACATTTTAAAGTGGAAGAAAGATTACCTAACTTACAACGTCAAGATGTTAAAAAGAGAATAGACGTTTTTTTTTTTCTAATTTCTAACTCTTGAGAAATTAAACATTGGCTGTAGATGTTGCCAACTTGATTTGTATAAATATATTTAGCTTAAATTGTTGTTATTTTCATTAGAAAATATTCTCTCGTCATAATATATTGCTATTTTGATTCCTTCTTTAGCTTAGATTGTTACCTTTTCATTTTGAAAAAGTTTTCCAGTGAGCTAGTCTTATTCCAAATGAAGGGTAGGTTAGTCCCATCTACAAGCTCTTCTCCGGAAATTGATTAAGGACGAAGTTGTTCAAACATTCAGGTTTTCAAAACTTGTTGCTTTCAAGTTAAGGTAGCTAATAGACTTTTGAAGATCATTCCCCAAAATGATGGAGAAAAAGAAAGTGGAATGTGGATATTGCTGTTAAAATCAAACTTCAATATGTTTGTATGAATCTATGATGCTCTAATTTGAAAATATGCCTAAAATATATAAACCACATTATAACTCTATATACAGTACACTTTAAACACTAAAGATTCTCGTCTTAAATCCCGTGCCGAGAAAAAGGGGTCATGTTTTTTGAGCCGAAGGGAGTATTATTTTATTTACTCCCGTCGTTCCACTCCACTTAGCTTACTATATTATTTTATATCTCACATATATTCACTCTATAGGCCAAATGGAGTGGAACATAGTTAGTATTTAGTTATGTTTTTTTTTTTTTTTTTTTACTTTTTAAAAAGAGGATCAATAATGGTTCCCCATTTCCCCCCTTAATGTGTCTCGAACCCCCAACCTATTGGTTTGGAGGCGGAGCGTCTTACCACTAGACTGCGCTTCGTTGACTTAGTATTTAGTTATGTTGTTGGCTTGAATCATTTTATTAATTGTTGGGCTCTTATTTATCAAGCATCTATTATAATGTTATAATTTACTGCAACGTAATTAGGCCCAATAAATATAACTAAAATTGTTTAATGTTAGCCCATTAACTATTGAGAGATTAATTAATCATCATATAATTAATCAATTTAGTTTATAATAAGTTATTATAATCAGAGTATAAAAGGAAGCTCACTTTCTTAGTACTCCCCCCGTCCCATTTATGTTGTCTCACTTTATTATTATAATAGACTCATTTGAATATAAAGTGAGACAACATAAATGGGACGGAGGAGTACGTGATATAAGATCACATGATATAATTAATCATATATTTATATTTTTGTAGGTAATTTGCAACAAAATGCAATCTCACATAAATACGAATAATGGTTCTATTTATTCGGCCAACAGTAAAGCGATAGATGGTTATAATTTATGAGACTCGGGTACACTAATTCCGAGTATTGTTATTAGGGGTGTTCATAGTTTGGTTTAAATTGTAAACCAAACCGGATCAAACCGTATTTTGCGGTTTGGTTTATTTATGGTTTGAAAAATATGGTTTGGTTTTTTATTTTCACAAATTATGGTTTACGGTTTAGGTTTGGTTTTTGAAAATATATAAACCAAACCAAACCGTAAACCGTAAAACCGCAATTTATTAATAAAAACATAGTATTATTTATTAATGTTGGCATAACTTACTTTCAATTTTAATACATCGTCATTGAGAGTTGAAAAATAATAATAGAAGATAAGTAACTAATATAGAGTACAATTTAATATAATTCTTTTTATATAAAATATTACGTATATCCAACTCTAAAGAGATTCTTTTTACGCTATCAACTATATTTCTTACTCAATATTTATTGAAATTTTAAATTATTTTCTTTGGAATGTATCCATAATTTCTGTTATCTTATGAACTTTTTTTTCGTAAACAATTTAGATTTTATAAAAGATTATTTTTACTATTTATACTTAAATACAAACATATAGTACTAAAACCGTAAACCGAACCGCACCCAACCGCATTAATATGCTTTGATTCGGTTCGGTTTTAGTATTAATGTAGTTCGGTTCGGTTTTGAAATTTTAACAAACCGTATTATGTGGTTTGGTTTGGTTTTTACGTTAAACCGCACCAAACCAAACCGTGTACACTCCTAATTGTTGTTTTATTTTTAGATTAAACAACAAAAAAGAATATTTTTAATATTTTAATTTTGGTATTTTAGGCATAACTGTAAGGAATCTATTTATCATTTGATTCGAAATAAAATTTGGAGGAATCACGTGTTATCCCAGAAAGAGTTAATTGGTATATAGGGGGAATATACCAATAGCTAACTGTTTTTCGTTTTTAAAACAAACTGCCTTGGAACGACTGGTCAAGGTCGTTCTTACAGAGTAACAAGTTGATCTATCAAGCGCGTTGTTAGAACAAGCTTGATTTATCAAACTATGCTAGTGCGGAATATGGTGGGAGGTTGTTAACTCTTATAAAAATCTTTTCTTAGCCTTTGAAGGCAATCTCGTTGTATGTGTAAACACAAATTTTATTGTATTTAATAAAATAAATACAATAAATGTACAAATAGAAATTTAAAGAATTTGAGTAGAGTGTGGGTTGCGATCCCTATGATTCCTCTGATTCTCTCTCCAATTTGATGCAGGATTTGGGCGGCTTGACGAGATGTTCGAAGAATTTGGCTCTTCTTGATCTCCTCGATTTTGATATGTGGATTTAGCAATAATCCGAAGGTCTTTTGACTTGTTTCCGGATTAAATGCTGATTTGGGATGATTCTGGCGAAGAACGCGGAGATTCGGAGGACGTCCGGATCTAGCGTAGATTTGAACAGACTTTGGCGAAGAACGCAGAGATTTGGAGGACGTCCGAATCTAGCGTAGATTTGAGCAGACTTTGGCGAAGAACGCGGTAGTTCGGAGGACATCCGGATCAAGCATAGATTTGAGCAGACTTTGGCGAAGAACGCGATGAATCCACGAAGAATGCTTAGAATATATTAAAGAATTCGTAGAGAATTTTGTACCCTTCTCTAGAAATCTTCAAAATATTGTAAAGAATTTGTATGCTTCTAGATGACGACCACTTTGAATATTATAGAGAAATGGTGGAGAATTTGTATTTTTCTCTTTAGAACTCTCTAACTAATTCTTGTGTCTAAGCACCCTTATTTATAGGTGTAAAGAATTTCAATTTAAGCAGCTTAGGTTGGACATTTAAGGGCCTAGGGCAGAGATGACGCAATTTGATTGGCTCCTTCAAATTTATTCCTTTACTGCACATATTTAACACATGATAATTTCTCATTAGCTAGAAATTTCACATATTTAAATACCAAATATATATCTATTTAATTTTGGAATTATATTTAATTTAATCACAACAATATAAATAGAAAATATAATTAAATATTTAATTTCTTTTCCTTGAATTTTGCGTGCCTACAGTATAATATACAAGTATGAGTTTGCTAGTTAGGCAGATATATAATATGGAATTGAGAGCGAGATAAGAGGGAGAGAGACAGTGACACCATAAATTTTACGTGGTTCGGAGATAACCCTCCTACGTCCGCGGCAGATCAAGCTCGATCTACGAATCCCTTTAACCTTTGGATTCTACTTCTCTTTTATTTATACTGACCGAGTATTAGTTTTATACGAATCCCTTTAACCTTTGGATTCTACTTCTCTTTTATTTATACTGACCGAGTATTAGTATTCAAGACTATCCCTTGTACACGAATTAGAGACGACTTTTCCTTATATAATTAGTTTTACTTTGTTCGGATCCGGATTCGTTGTTCGTTGCAATTTAATTCAAGACTTCTTCGTTTAATTCAAGTTCTTCGTTCTTCGTCTTAATTTCGTAAGTTATTTTATTGCTTTCGTTTAATTGCTTTAATTACTTGCTTTCGTTTTAGATTCGATTTCTCAATTGCTTCGTTTAATTTCCTTAGATTTAATTTCGTTCTTTCGATTTTCAAGTTCTAGTTTAGATTCGTTTTTCTAGTTTCGATTCTCTAGTTTTTCAAAGCTTTCAAAGTTAGATTTATTTTTCCTTTTAATTTCCAGATTTCATTCATCATGTCTAGATTAGTTATTGCTTTCTTTGTTGCTTTCTTTATTGCTTTCTTTTCGATTTTTGCCTAGGTAGATTTATTGCTTTCTTCTAGTTTAATTTTCTAAGTTTATTTAGTTCGATTTATTTCCAGCTTTTAGATTAGATTTAATTGCTTTGATTTATTTTTTTGCCTAGGATTTAAAAAAAAAACTCCCAAAATCTTATTTACTTGCATTCCTAGATTTAGGCTAAATTAGGTTTTTACTACATAATTGATTGCCCTGTTAAGTTTTCCTTGAGATTCGATACTTAGGTTTTACTTGCTAGTGCTATGATAGATTTCGTCTATTGCGAACACTTTTTAGTGAAACATTTATCGTAATTAACAATTAAATGAGACAAATTGAATTGGAAACGATAAAAGTTTAAGGGGTATAAGAGTCATTTGATAGTAGTGCAACTTGAAAGCAAGTGATTAGCTGTTAACTCTGACCGCATGTGCCGATTAGTTGGCATTTAACATTAAATACCAATTTACTATGGAACTCAACTCAAGGCGTGTAAATTAATCAGTGAGCCTCCATGCTGCCAACGCTGTTTAATTCAGGTGCAACGACGAAGCGTAGTTTAATTAGTTGTAAAATGATTCATCTCCAATTAAAAAGTCGAAAGTTCGAGTCATATCTCAGAAAAGGAGAACACAAATTAAGAAGACAATGTGAACTAAAAAAGGAAATATAGTAGCAAGAGAGATGAAGTTAATTAGTTGAAATGAGGTTCTCAAAAATGAGCATTTGTTGGTTGGGTAGACAAACCCATGCCTCAATTCCATCCCCACTCTCCGCATCAACCAAAACAACCACATCCTTCTGTTGGCTTGAACCCACAGACCGGTCTGCCCCACCCGAAATCCGCTTTGTACACCGGAAACCTGCACATGCTGCTGATGTAGAACCCGACCGCTTCTTCGCCGGCCGCCATCTCCCTCAAATGCTCCTCGCTCCTCTTCAGCCTACCCACGTACCCACCGTCCACCGCATTCACGGCCTCCCTCATCTTCCGCACAAACTCGGCGCCGCCGTCCCCGCCCGCCGCCCTCGTCACCGCAGCCCAACCGAATTGCTCCGCCGGCAGCGCGGGTCGGCCCTGGTCCGCAGGTTGACAATGGACCAAACCGCGCAGATCTTCTCCGGTTCGGATGCCAGACCGGCCGCGGACGCGAACCGGGTCCATATGAAAGCCGACAGCGCCTCCACCCGGCCCGGACGAAGCCCGCCGGCGGTGTAAGTTTCCTGGAGATCGGAGATCGCCGCGGCGGAGAATCTGAACAACCTGGAGGTGCGGACGTCTTCTTCCACCACCGTGCTCGCAGGCGGGTGGGAGGCCAGGACATCCAGTGGCGGGAAATGGGCGGCGCTGTCGAACTTTGGAGGCGGCGCTCCGCCTCCACCGCCGCCGTAGCTGACGGATGCGGCCCAGGCGTTGGCGAACGAGAAGAAAGTCACCCCGTCGGCGAGCTTGTGCGAGAGGAGGATTCCGACGGCGAGGCCGCCGCAGCGGAAGCGGGTGGCTTGGACGGCCATGCAGAAATCTTGAAGCTCGCTCGTTTTGTAAGGTAGGAACCTGTCCATGTACTCAGGGTTAGGGTTGGAGATGGCGTCGGAAAGATCACAGTCGGCTTCGGCATCGAGGAACGGTATGCCGCCGTCGTTGCAGTCGACGTAGCAGTTTCCGACGAGGCGGCCGGCGAGGGGGTAGAATGTGGAGAGGAGGTCCGGTAAGGATCTCTTGAGCTGCTCAGATTTTTCATGATTGGAGATTGAAGGGGTTGATGTGTAGAAGTAAACGAAGGAAACGTAGATTGGTGGTAATAATTGATCAAGAAATGAAAGATGGTGTTTTTGGAGAGAGTTTGGAGTTGGAGAAGATGGTTTGATGCTTACTCTCGACATTACCTTCGTTTCCATTTCCATTACTGCACAAACAAACAAACTTATAATTGCTTAGTTCATCTTTTATTTTGTTACCCTCTCTCAGCTTTTAAACAAGACGAGACTCCTTAACATCCGTATATGGAGGAATGCTCTCGTATTCACTGTGGGCATCCTTAATGTATTTACAGATGACGTGATATAAATATGTACCCTAATTTATCTAAACAATATAAATTTTAATACTGCTAATGTGCAAACGGTGGGCAGCCGTTTCTGTACCATCAAAACATATTAAACTTCGTGTCCTGAACTTTTGTTTAAAAATTGATGGGCGAAGGGAGAACTATTTTAAAATTACCTATCCTCACAAAATATGACTTTTTTTTTTAAAATTATAAAAGATGATCAATAATGGTTTCTCATTCCCCCTTTAATGTGTTTCGAACCCCCAACCTCTTAATTTGGAGGTGAAGCGTCTTACCACTAGACTGTGCTCCGTTGACCACAAAATATGATTGACTTAATTTGTCCTTATTGAATACTTAAGGGTAGTGATGTAATTATGTTTTACCATTAAAATTTTTTGTTACGTGCATCGGTGCATGCACATGTTCAACTTTTTACTAGTATGTGTGTGTTGGGGATTCGACAACATAACTAAATCACATTAGTATGATATTGTCTACTTTGAATCGAGTATTTTCAAGGTTTTATTTTTTGGGCTCATTCATACATGGGCTCAAACTAATGAATTTAAGGTCTATCAACCTTATATTTTTCTACAATCGATAAATATTTTTTATGAATATATGCAAAGATCGTTACATAGAAAATAATAATAGAAAAGAGATAAGAAAAATAAGGACAGCACTAATGGCTGTTTGAATGTCGTTATCATATTAATTAAACAAAATGGGAGCAAGCATACATGGCTTATTATTATATCAATTTGGGCCATTAAACTTATATATTATCGCTTAGGGCTTTGAGGGGAGAAAGCACGTGCTTTTCTTGAATTGTGGCCACGATCGATGTTTACGGGGTTAAAAATAAATTGTATATACTCTTGCACATGCATTTCTTGAATTGTGGCTACGATCGATGTTTACGTGATTAAAAATAAGTTACAAATACTCTCGTCCTTCCGAAATCACTTGTCATATATGTAGGTTTCAACGTGTTATTATAAATACTAGTAAAGGTAACGTGTGTTCCACGTTAAACAATCTCTTTTTTCATGATACTAGTGGACAACACGTGCGATACACGTGGTCACTAAGCATTTTACTTATTTTTGTTAAAAAATTAGTTTATATTATTTTATGTTTACTCTCGACATTACCTTCGTTTGATGCTTACTCTCAATACATCAACTCTTATTTTTAGGGAGAAAATCAATCTATGTACTACATAGGACTCGGCTTACAAAATTCAAGGGAAGTACGCTTTGTTACAACGACCAATTCGGTGGACATAGACAATAAAGGGAACTTGAGCCTTATAGCTCATGCAATCCAAAGGATAGAAGCCACAATTGAAGAAGAGGTCAAGAAAAGTCCAAGCAAAAACGTCAAGTCGAGGAAAGCCTCTAAGAAAAAATCAAGCGTGGAGTTGGAACTTCGTGAACATCAAGAGAAGGGGAAAAGGAAAATATTTCGAAAGAAGTTTGAAGATTGAGTCGACATGTCCAGTGGTGACGATGATGATACCTTGGAAAATTTTATCTCCAAAAGCAAAAGGAAGATAAGTTCGATGCGCGTCAAAGTAAAGAAAGAAAAGGATTGACTGTGATATTAATTTTAATTTTTAAATGTTATAGCTTAGATTAATTACTTCCTTTTTAGCTATACTTCACTTTTTTTAGTTTAATTATTTTGTTTTTATCGTTTACTAATTATTCGTCTTTTCTATTTTAACGCTTTATTTTAAGATTTAATTAATCGTTATTAGTTTATATTATAAATATAAATAATATAAACTAATTTTTTTATTGAAATAAGTAAAACGCTTAGTGACCAGGTGCATCGCACGTGTTGTCCGCTAGTATGTTTTAAAATAATAATATAGTCCGTATTTTGGAATTTCTTAGAAAGAGAGCACAAGTGGGAATAAAGGGGCAACGGACGCGTTGGTTGACCAGGGGAGGTCCACAACTTCAACTTATATGAGATGAGGGTAATGGTTTTGCACATTATATTGGAGGCTTTTAATTTGCTCTCCACACTTATAAACCATATTAATATATTATCATCAACACTTTACATATATCAATCACAACTAATCGTTCTAGTCTCACATGTTGATATTCTCTGATTAAAGCTCATTCTCCAATCATCTTTTACTACGCATTTTAATAAAATTTAAAATTTAAAAGTATAAATTACGATAAGTGTTGTTCGTTTGTTCTCCAATTTTTATGAGTTTTTTATTAAATCAAAAGTTTTGATTCGATTTTTCATTTAAGATTATACATCAATATTTCTTAACAAAAAATCACTTTTATCTTTAACATTACATTTATCTTTAACTCACACCACATATTAACTTTTTTTATTATATTTCTTAAATATCGTGCCGAAAATAAACAGGGCGTCTGAAAGAAAACGGAGGGAGTACTATTTTTTCAAAATTACACTTATGCCCTTAAATTTTTGTTTATAATAAGGATAAAATAGGTAACTCAAATTTTGTCACACAAGACATTTTTATAATAGGTATATATATACATATATATATATATTAATTCATTATAGAAGATGGAGGGAGTGTATTTTTTGTTTCTAATCCTGAAAATTCGTGGGATAAACAAAATGAATCGAAAGTTCACTTTTTCTTAATATATTTTTTTGTTTATTATTTTATTTTATTTATTTTTTTCTGCAAAAAACCAAATATATATTTAAAATAATACTATAGTTCGTTTTTAGGAATTTCTTAGAAGGAGAGCAGAAGGGGGGAATATAGGGGCAACGGACGCGTTGGTTGACCAGAGGAGGTCCACAGTTTCAACTTATATTAGGGTAATGGTTTTGGATATTGGAGGCTTAAATTTGCTCTCCACGCGTATAAACCATATTATCATCAACACATTTCATATATCAATCACAATTAATCGTTCAAGTCTCACATATGGATATTCTTTGATTAAATATCATTCTCCAATCATCTCTTAGCACGCATTTCAATATAATTTACATTTTTATATCAAATTAAAAGTTGTTCGTTTGTTCTCCAATTTTTACGAGTTTTATATCAAATTAAAAGTTTTGATTCGATTTTTCGTTCAAGATTATACATCAATATGTTTTAAATTTTTAATGCATCTATGACCTTCTAGTTTGAAAATATGCCTAAAATACACAAATCACATTATATTTTTATATATTTCCTCCATCCTATTGCAGTACACCTGTGTTTTTCTTTTTTGCACGAGATTTCATTTGCAAGTGTTAAAAGTGAAAAGTAAGAGGTTCCACGATGAAAATGAAGGGTTAATTATTTTTATTTTGGAAACGAGACTAGTGAAGTGAGATGACCCAAAATAATAAATAAGACTAATGAAATAAGACAAAAGGAGGGTAATATAATACATACACTTTAAATATTAAACATCCCGTCTTAATTTTTGTACCGAAAAAAAATATATATATATCATAAACGATAAAGGAGGAATTATTGAAGTCAATGGACAAATAGCAGTAGGTACAAAACGTAGTAACGGAACCTTCCCAATAGTTTCTTTGATAATATTTAATGCCAACCATAGTTGATTAAGTCACTCTTTATTCACAGAACAACTTGAAAGTTGAAAAAGTATTTGTGTGCAAATTTATTCTCTTCCTCTTGCACGATAAGTCACGAAATCATCTGTAGAATTCTGTTGAGGAGAAGTGAAGATCGATGTCTCGTAACTACGACAGCTGGGAGAGGCTGGTGGCGGCGGTGTTGAAGAAGGAGCAGATTTGGCAACTCTGCCATCAAGACTCCGTCTCCACCATCTACTCCGACTACTCATCATCACGTCTCGATTTCACCCTCCCGATTTCTCTTGGGAGCTCTGACATAGCTGATACTTTCGACTTCATTCGACATCTCGAGAAGGGCATGGCCGGTAGTGGTAGTACATATCTGGTTAAACTAGTGCAGGATGTCGCAGTGTGGGACCAAATATATGTCGGTAAGGGAACCCAAGCCGTGGTTAAGTCACTGGCTGGTTCAAACATAACAGAAGATGAATTCGTGCAGTACATGGCCGTGATCGGAAGGCACGAAAATGTAGGAACACCGTGGGCGTACTGCTTCTCTCAGGGGACAAAGCTCATCATGTATGATTACTATAGCCAGGGAAGTGTGTCTGATATGTTGAGAGGTAATTTATATATTTTATTCAAATTTTATCTCTTAAAGGACCTTTGCAGAATCGAAGCACTGCTCAGTTGGTAAGATGTATTGTATTGGAATGGGATTGAAGTCATAACCCTTGTATATGCAACAGGAAGCCGCAAAAATTCGCCTCAACGGCCTAATTGGGAGAGCCGTCTAAGGATTGCAATAGGTGCAGCTCGAGGCGTTGCCTACATCCATGAACAGTGGGGAGGGGAGATGGCTCATGGAAACATAAAGTCCTCCAATGTTTATCTCAACAAAGACGGGTACGGGTGTGTAACGGTTTTTGGCTTGGTAGGCATTCTCAAAAGGGGCATCGCTGGTGCCTTAGCATCCCAGAAGAGCGACGTGTACAGCTTTGGGTTGGTGTTGTTTGAAATATTTACTCGGGCATCGCCTATGCAAGAGATGTGAAAGTGCTAGTTTGTGCAAAAACTAAAAATGATCTTAATTCTGTTCTTAGATGCAATAACAGAAAGCAGTAAAGAACACAAGAACTTTGGTAACCCAGTTCGGTGATAACGCACCTACGTCTGGGGGACAATATCCGAGAGATTCAATCCACTATAAGTAGTAGAGAGACTTACAGGACTTTACACCAAGGACTCCACCTTATGTCACCTATTCGTCTCGATTACAACTCCCTTACAATGAGATCGAATACAACCACGAGATAAACTCGCAAAGTGATAAACACTAATATGGTTCTAAGCAACACGCCTAGACAAAACTGAACAAAGCCAGGGAAGCTTGTTCAGAACACACGCTCGCTCAACAAACAAAGCTTGCAAAACACACGTTGCAAGAACACCAAAACTCACACACAATAATCTCCAAGAGCGGCAGAGCGTGTCTAGGGTTTTCCTTAATATATATACTCAGCACAGGAAACCCTAGAAGATCTTCAAGCTGATCTTCTGTGCATGGAAACTTTCCATGCAGGATAATCTTCCTTCTTCGAATAATAATATATAATATATATATATATCTTTAAATACTTGATTCATGCATTTATCCAGTCAGCAAACGCAGCAGAAGACTTAAGAAGAAAATCGCCAATACAAATCTGAGATGCATGCACACATGCACTAACAATCTCCCCCTTTGGCATTTTCGAACATAGCATGAATTGCATGAATCAACTCACAGCAGAAGATCAGCAACAACAGGAGCAGATAGAAGTACTCACACAGCAGACAGTACTTCATAAAAACATCAGACCAGAAAACATGCTCCCCCTCAAACCAAAATTCATATCTTGAAAAGAACAGTGGCAAGGAGCTCACCCACACTACCAAACTGTTCACAAGATACATACACAGATTTTGAAACATGGTGGCACGGAGCTCACCCACACTACCAAACCATATTCAAAATCACATAATCAACTGCAAACAAAAAAGATCACATATAGCAGCAACCACTCCATATTCCATATCAGAACATCAACAGAGCAAACCAGCAGAAACAGAACCAAACAGCAGGAACCATCTTCCTACCATTACTATTACAGGCCAGCAATCCAGAATTCCACCAACACAGATTCAAGAAGACCAGAAATCCAGAATACCATAGTACCAATCTGTTTACTATTACACACCAGCAAATAAAATCAAAACCAGAAAATGAAGAGAGAGCAAAACAATCTTCTGCCTGTTACTCCCCCTCAATTCATGCCAGATGCCAAAGAATTACTGAGTTGGTTTGCTGGAAATCTCCTCACCAGCATCAGCACCACCATTCACTTCCTCAGTGCGCTCCAACTCCACAGTGCGCTCAGCCTCCTCATTAGCAGACAGAAATTCAGAATTTTCAGGAACAGACTCAGCAGCAACAACTTTGTCTGCAGCAGGCTCCACTTCACCACCAGTCTGCACAGCTGGTTCCTCATCATCAATATGGATGGATTCATCCACTTCCTCACTCACATCCTCAACAACAGGAGGAGGAGCATCAGCGGCCTTTTCTGCAGGAGTCAGACCAGATGGACCTGCAACATCAACAGCAGGAACAGGAGTGGGAAGAGTATCTTCTTCAACTTCTGGTAGTGCATCAAGCATAGACTGCACAAGCTGCCTTTGGAGACTGATGTGTTTCATCATTTTGTGAAGGGACACCAATTGAGCTTTCAGTCCCTCTCTCTGCTTTTTAACAGTAGCAGCATCAAACACAGCAGCAGGCTTCTTGGAGGATTTTGCAGGGCCTTTCTTAGAAGACTTAGCTGAACTCTTCTTGGTGGATTTTGAGGCAGCTTTCTTAGAAGATTTCCTAGAGTACTTCTTCGAGAACTGAGCTGCAGGCCTGCCTTCATCACAAAACAGATCCTCATCACCAGCAGAAAGGCTAACATTTGCAGATGACACTTCAGCATCACTCTCATCTGCCATATCATCATCCAGGTTCACACCATGAATAGGCTTGAGGAGCTTAGAGCTGAATCTCATAGCCTTGAGCTTCACAGGTTTAGAGTCTGTCCTCCTAGAAGGCACTCCCTGTGATTTCAAAATCCTACCAATCAGCCCTGGGAAATACATCCTCTTCATCTGGCCAATGTATTTGATAAAAGAGCATATTTTCTTAAAAATTAACTGCCCCATATCAATGTCCATGCCCTTGCCGATGGCATAAAGAAGAGTCCCCTCTCTTCTACTGACTGAGTCCCTATGGCAGGTTGGTGTCCAGTTTCTCACAGATAAACTATGAAGATTTGCATATTTGGACTCCAACAGGATGGCATGGTTCAAATGCTGATCATTAGGCCACTTCACAATCTGACCTTGAGTCAATTCAGCAGCAACTTCATTAAAGTCCAAGTCCCACAAAGCATCTTCAATGACAGGCTCTCTCCCTAGAGCCCTTTCAATCACATCAGGACTGAAATCAACCATTCTCCCCCTCACAAAGACCTTGTGGTAATCAGGAGATCTCTCATCAGTCAACCCTTCACTCAGGTTGGCATAAAATTCTCTAACTTGCTCAGGAATGTAGGTGTGACCCCTTAACACAGCATCAAGCAAATTTGCTTGCTCCAACCATTCATAAATTTCTCCTCTGTGGAGATAGTGTTCTGTGACAAATCTGTCATCCAAGAAACCTCTATTCTGAAAGTACTCCCATCTCATATACTCATAGATGGTTCTATGAGTGTTTGGATCAAACTTTCCAACCATATCTACTTGAAAAGGTTCGAAAGAGTCAGAGGGGGTAGGAATATCATACTCATCTGCACGATAATTGCGCAGGGCTTCCTTTTGAGCAGCAGTGAGTCTTGTGCGAGCAGCAGGGGCTTTCATTCTTCCTTTGCCCTTTGAAACTTTGGCAGCAGCTTCTTCTGTAGCACGAGGAGCCTTCGCAGCCTTGATGGCGTCGTCCAGCAGCTTCTGAACAGCCGCCCTAGTGCGAGCACGAGAGGGAACATCAGCCACCTTCCCTTTTCCTTTAGCGGCTCTCTTAGCCATCTGCTCCTCACCTTCCTCAAGATCCACAATGGGCTCTTCAGGCTGAGCCCCACGATTTTCAGCACCTTTCTTCTTACTGTCCTTCACAACAGCTTTCTTCTTCCTCTCAACATTTTTCGCTGAGGAAGCTTTCTTAGGGTTCCCAGATTTGGACACAACCCTAGGTGCAAGCTGGATAGGAGGATCAGCAATGAGGACACGCTTGCTGCGAACGCGACGACCTCCTCTGTTTCCACTATCTCCATCATCAGAGAACTCACCTAGTTCGGGGTCCATCTCCCGAATCTTATCCTCAGCCGTGGTAGCACCACGCTTTCTCTTTGAAGAACCAACCCCCTTCCTTTTACTCGAAGCAAACAATGGGCAGTGCTCCTCGCCCAGAGGGTTCATGGAAGACTCCCTAGAGGAGTTGTTGAGAGACATTTTTGCAGTAGCACAAAGATTGAAAACACACAGAGAAACAGAGAGCACGCTAGGGCTACAAGGTTGAAGAGGAATGAGAGAAATAAACTCCCTCCTCACAATATTTGAATATATAACTGTCAGATTCCACTTATTTTCTGACAGTTGTAACTGTTCAATACGCCATGCTTCAGTAGCCCATTCAGGATCCAAAAACAAGAGCAGATGCTCTTTGTGCACTAGATCACCACCAATAACCAAAGTATAATACCTCCAAATGTAGTATAACCAGAAAACCAAGATGAAGATATCATCATCCACAATCTCCCAGATAAGCACCAAATCATCAACCTTCATCAGCAAACAAGAAATCCAAGAAAACCAGAAAATAAAAATAAGGTACATATATACACTAACCTTCCAAGCCTCAAGAACGGTTAGTCATAAGATGCAGAGCCCAAGAGAGGCTCTCAAAAGCTCGAATCTAGCAGTATCAAGAGCTTTAGTGAAGATATCAGCCAGCTGATGTTCAGTGTGAACATGCTCAATCTTCAAAGTACCTTCCTCCACCAATTCTCTCAAGTAATGGTATCTTACATCAATATGCTTAGTCTTGGAGAACTGAACTGGATTCTTAGCTATATTGATGGCACTCTCATTGTCACATAGAATATAAATGACATCTTGCTTATAGCCATAGTCTGCCAGCATCTTCTTCATCCACACAAGCTGAGTGCAGCAACTACTGGCTGCAATATATTCTGCCTCTGCAGTAGACAATGAAACTCCAACTTGTTTCTTGTTGTACCACGAAATGAGATTGCTTCCAAGATAGAAGCATCCACCAGAGGTGCTTTTCCTATCCACCAAGGAACCAGCATAATCTGCATCACAGTAACCATGCAGCTGAATAGATGTATTGATAGAGAACCAAAGACCAATATCAGCTGTCCCTTTGATGTATTTGATAATATTCTTGACAGCAATCAAGTGACTCTCCTTTGGATCTGCCTGAAACCTAGCACAAACGCCAACACTGTAACAGATATCAGGTCTGCTGGAGGTGAGATACAGCAGACTCCCTATCATACTCCTATAGAGGGTATGATCAACAGAAGCACCTTCTGGGTCCTTGTGCAGTTTCACAGTAGTACTCATGGGAGTTCTTTTGGGCTTAGCATTCTCCAGCCCAAACCTCTTAACTAGATTTCTGGCATAGGTACTTTGAGTAACAAAGAACCCTTCCTTTGATTGCTTAACCTGAAGACCAAGGAACAGATTCACATCACCAAACATACTCATGTCGAACTCTTCCTTCATTAGCTTCACAAATTCATTCACCAGCTTCTCTGATTTAGACCCAAATAGAAGATCATCAACATAGATCTGCACTAGAAGCACATCAGAATTCTCCTTCTTCACAAATAGAGTTTTATCTGCACTGCCTATCTTGTAGCCTTTCAGTAGCAGATATTCAGACAACCTATCATACCAAGCACGGGGTGCTTGCTTCAGACCATACAGAGCCCTTTGCAGTCTGTACACATGGTTTGGAAATTCAGGATTTTCAAATCCTTTTGGCTGCCTGACATACACCTCCTCCTTGAGAATGCCATTCAAGAAGGCACTCTTAACATCCATCTGGTACAGCTTGAAGTTCAGATGGCAAGCAATTCCAAGCAACAGTCTAACAGACTCCATCCTTGCCACAGGGGCAAAAGTCTCATCAAAATCCACTCCTTCAACTTGTGTATATCCCTGAGCCACCAGCCTTGCCTAGTTTCTGACAATATTGCCATTCTCATCAGTCTTGTTGCGATACACCCATTTAGTACCAATAATATTGGCATTGGCTGGTTCTGGACACAAGTACCATACTTTGCATCTATCAAACTGCATGAGTTCCTCCTGCATGGCAGCAATCCAATTCTCATCAGTAAGAGCCTGTTTGATGTTCTTTGGCTCTATCTTGGAGGTAAAACAAACATGAGCCACATTTGACAGCATTTTGGCATAATCCTGTTTCTTCCCTCTTGTTCTCATACCATCATTCAGACTTCCAATGACATCATCTGCTAAATGATTCTTGTGGACTTGAGTCACTTTTGCTTTTCCAGGCTCATTCACATTAGCATCTTCTTTACTGTCCTGCTCCTCTGCAGATTCTGGCACATCTTCAGAATCAGACCTGGAAACATTCTCAGAAAGACCAGCTGCAATATTTTCAGCATCACCAACCATGGATATATCAAATCCTCTCTCATCATCAAACCTCACATTTACAGATTCAATGACTGTTTCAGTTTTGCTACTGAACACTCTGAAGGCTCTACTGTTCACAGAGTATCCTAGAAAGATTCCTTTAACACCACGATCATCCAGCTTCTTGCTTTGATCTCTGTCATTCAGCACATAACATGTACTCCCAAAGATGTGAAAGTGCTTCACATTCGGCTTCCTTCCTCTCCAAATTTCATATGGAGTGACAGTCATCTTTGGTCTGACATAGATCTTGTTTGAGATATAGCATGCTGTACTCATTGCCTCAGCCCAGAATTTTGCTGGAACCTTCTTAGCCTTCATCATGGTCCTTACCATACCTTGGAGAACTCTGTTTTCCCTCTCCACAACGCCATTCTGCTCAGGAGTGATGGGGGCAGAAAACTGGTGATTAATGCCTTCTAGAGCACAAAATCCTTCAAACAAGACATTGTCAAATTCTCTTCCATGATCACTTCTAATGCTCTTAACATGCTTATCTTTCTCTCTAGTAACTCTTTTATGCAGCCTTTTGAAAGCTTCAAAGGCTTCTGACTTATCTCTCAAGAAGTCCACCCAAGCATACCTGGAAAAATCATCCACAACAATCAGGATATATTTTTTCCTTCCAAGACTCTCAATCTGTATAGGCCCCATCAGGTCCATATGGAGAAGATCAAGAATGCTGCTTGTAGTAACAATAGATACTGCCTTGTGAGTGGCATGAACTTGCTTCCCACTCATGCATGGACCACATTGGCCTTCATGATCCAAGCTCAGCTTTGGAAGACCAACAATAACATCATTGTTCATCAAAGTCTTCATATGCCATATCTGAAATTCACTCATCTTGGCACTGAAATTCTTGAGATTGCCCTCAACCTGATAGCAACTGTCAGCAGATCTCCTGCCAATCAAGAACACCTTCTGATTCTCATACACAGTGCATGTGCCTTTATCAAATCTGACATCCATTCCTTGATCACAAAGCTGACTTATACTCACCAGATTTGCCTTAAGCTGATCCACCAAACACATTCTTAAGCTTGGGCATCCCAGGAATAGCCAAATCTCCAACTCCAAGCACTGGAACTTTAACACCATCAGCGAAGGTAACTGTTTGACCATTAACAGGCTTGATGTTTGTCAAACTACCTCTCTTTCCAGTCATATGTTTGGAGCAGCCACTGTCAAAATACCATGTGTCTTCAGTCTCAGCTAGAAGAGCAGTATGAGCTGCATATCCTCTGTAAGGCCCTCTGTAAGGGCCTCTTCCTCCATAGACTCCAGGAGCATTTCCATAAATTCCTGGCACTCTGTGATAAGAATTGTACCCAGGATGATTAGAAAAAGGTCTTCTAGCCATATTGAACTCATCTGCTTGCAGCTTCTTGCAGTGGGGCTTGATATGCCCAGGAATCCAGCAATAATGACATATTTGAGAACTGACTTGCTGAGAAGATCTTGTATCTGCTCCCCAACCTCCATGCTGATATCCTTGAGGAACAGAAGGATAGGCTTTAGCTCGAGTTCGAGGCTGCTTCTGTTTGCCTTTGCCTCCATCAAAACCAAGACCAGACTTATCCTTGCTGGATTTTCCACCAATTTTGAGAATCTCATCGAGCTTGGCAGATCCAGCAGTCATCATTTTCATCAACTTGGCCAAATGATCCATGTCACTTGGTTGTTCAGTTTCTTCCACTTGAGTTGAAACTGCTTGCTTCTCTAGCTGTTCAAGCCTCAAGACCAGTTTATCTCTTTCTTCCTTTACTTGCAGCAGCTCATCACTGAGGGATTGATTCATCTCAGCAACTAGAAGGCACTTGTCATACATTTCTTTGTATGCTTCCTCAATCTGAACTTCAGCATTACCCTCTGTGCCTTCTTCTTCATCTCCACCAAACAGATTATCAACATTCTCATCAGATTGATTACCATCAACTTTGGCAACATAGGCTTTGCTGGGACCCTCAGGAAACACATTGTCTTCAACTCCCGAGTCATCACACTCTTCATTGTCACTATGTGTGGCAGCATAAGATTTCCCAGCTTTCTTCTTCAAATTTGCACATTCTGGCTTGATGTGCCCCTTTCCACCACACTCATAGCAGATAATAGGTGCCTTGTTTCCACTTCCAGCAGCACTGTCTCCACCTCCAGCAATGCTCTCCCCTTGACTCTTTTTTCCTCTGAACCTTTTCATAGCTTTGTTAAACTTCCTTGTAAGAAGAGCATATGACTCTAGAAGTTCTGCCTCATCACTAACACCCTTCTGAGAGCCTTGATCAGCAGCAGCAACAAAAGCTATCTCCTTCTTCTTAGGAGCATCTTCATCACGCATTCCCATTTCAAACGTTCGGAGAGAACCAATCAACTCATCAAGAGTCATAGAGGAAAGATCTCTGGCTTCCTCAATAGCAGCAACTTTGAAGTCAAACCTTCTTGGGAGAGATCTCAAAACCTTAGCACACAGCTTCTCCTGTGACATCTTCTCACCAAGCATAAAGCACTCATTTGAGATGTTCTTCAGTTTTGCATGAAACTCAGATATAGTCTCATCTTCTCCCATCCTCAACGCCTCAAACTTAGAGATCAGTTGCTGGAGTCTTTGAGCCTTCACTCTGATGTTCCCTTCATAAGCATTCTGCAGAGTATCCCAAGCTTCCTTAGCTGAAGTACATGTAGAAATCAAGTTGAAGTTTTCCATATCAACTGATGCCAGAATAGCATTTAGGGCATTCTGATTCAATCCAGACAAAAGGACATCACTTTCATCCCACTTCTCTCTGGGCTTCTTGTCACCTTCATCATTTACAGGTTCAGTCCAGCCACTTAGCACAGTACCCCATGCCTTCTCATCAACAGATCGGATGTACGAGGTGACTCTGACTTTCCAGTAGCTGTAATTTTTGCCATCTAACACGGGGGGTCTGTTCACAGAGCCTCCATCCTTCAGAAGGTCCATCTTAGTTTGCACAGCTTTAGCACACGAATCCCAGGATCTCCACTAATCCAAAACCTGCTCTGGTGCCAATTGAAAGTGCTAGTTTGTGCAAAAACTAAAAACGATCTTAATTCTGTTCTTAGATGCAATAACAGAAAGCAGTAAAGAACACAGAACACAAGAACTTTGGTAACCCAGTTCGGTGATAACGCACCTACGTCTGGGGGACAATATCCGAGAGATTCAATCCACTATAAGTAGTAGAGAGACTTACAGGACTTTACACCAAGGACTCCACCTTATGTCACCTATTCGTCTCGATTACAACTCCCTTACAATGAGATCGAATACAACCACGAGATAAACTCGCAAAGTGATAAACACTAATATGGTTCTAAGCAACACGCCTAGACAAAACTGAACAAAGCCAGGGAAGCTTGTTCAGAACACACGCTCGCTCAACAAACAAAGCTTGCAAAACACACGTTGCAAGAACACCAAAACTCACACACAATAATCTCCAAGAGCGGCAGAGCGTGTCTAGGGTTTTCCTTAATATATATACTCAGCACAGGAAACCCTAGAAGATCTTCAAGCTGATCTTCTGTGCATGGAAACTTTCCATGCAGGATAATATTCCTTCTTCGAATAATAATATATATAATATATATACTCCCTCCGTCCTCCATTTAGTGACGGAGGGAGTTTGGGCACGCGTTTTTTCGCATTTTATGGTATAATAATAAATTAATGTGTTAAAGTGTTAAAGTGGAATAATTGTGGGTCCATTTGAATTGTTTAATAGTATTAAAATGTTAAAATAATAAAAAGTAGATGTATAAAATGTTAAAGTGTTAAAGTGATTGTGGGGTCTACGTCCAAAAATGGAAATTGTCAGTAAATGGAGGACGTCCCAATATAGTATTAACGTCACTAAATGGAGGACGGAGGGAGTATATATATATCTATATATCTTTAAATACTTGATTCATGCATATCCAGTCAGCAAACGCAGCAGAAGACTTAAGAAGAAAATCGCCAATACAAATCTGAGATGCATGCACACATGCACTAACAAGATGGATATAAATGATCACATTCGTTCCTTCGAACCATACGAGTGCGATTTGAGGAGGTTTAATCCGGGAATGTTGCTCGTAGACGAAATAGATATGTGGGAGGAGAGGACGAGACTGTATGTTGATGGAGAGGTGCTGTTATCAGTGAAAGAAATGGAGTTTCGAAGAATGATGGATATTGCAAAGAGGTGCTTGGCATTGCTGCCAGGAGACAGGCCGACTATGGCCCAGGTGGTGTCGGAGCTTGAGAAATGGTGGCGATGATTCCTCAAGACTCGAACAAATCTGGGGACAAGAAGCGAGCTTGGAATAGATTTCTCCGATTTGGAGCATGAGCATTTACGTACATAAACAAAGCATCCAAGTTTTTCCTAACTCACTCAGTGGTGCTAGCCAGAGGGGCTTGGCTTTGTAAAAGTACGTGGATTTTATTTTATTTTTTTAATTTTTATTATTTAAAAAAAAAAAAAAAAACCCTTGAATGTTCGCTCGTGCTATGTACGAAATTAAGTATCAACTAGCTTGTAGCCCGTCGAAAATCGACGGCATTTAGTATATTTTTGAAGTATTATATATTTTTTTCATGATAAATACATAACTATTTAGAGTAATTATTGCAAACCGCCTGTTAATTGGGATAGTAAAGAAATAGGTTAATAACAATAATAATAATATTTTTTCCTTTATCAGTAAAATTTATTTTAAAATAATTCATACTATGATCATAGATTTATATGTACTTACAAATAATAAGATGAAGCCGAGAATAATAAATGTGAAGAACCAATCTAGCTAATGCAAATTCATACTATTACATTTAAATTTTCGAGTTTAAAGTCTTATAAAGCAACTTGGTGCCGAAATCGACAAAGCCAAGTTCCTCGTGAAATCTAAAAAAAAAATATTTAAAAGTAATACAAATCTACTAAAGTAAATGAAACAATATGAAAATTATATAAGAAAACCGAACAAAATAATCAGCTAATTGACTCCTCTTCTAAGCATAGTAGCTTTTTGTTCTTCCTCCTGCAATTTACACTCCTGTAAATCAAGTAAATTTAACCGTAGAAAATAAGATCCGAATATAATAATTTTACGTATAAAGTATAGATATTTGAATTTATACCTCACAACTTTGAAATAATTTCCGTGTACACAACATTAGTCGTGGTGTTGAAGCTATTGCTATCTTCGTTACATATCAAAATTTTGAGACATTTTTTCCTAGTGACTCTCGATATTGCAACGTAAAATTGCCTATGACTGAAGACCGATTTTGGTAGGTACAACCCTATATTAGAGAGGGATTGCCCTTAACTCTTATTTATTATCATAGCAAAAACAGACAGTGAAAAATGTCTCCTTTGAAACATAATCGGTTCGGGTAAAGAGAAGAAATTAGGTGCACTAAGATATTTACTTTACAAAAGTACTTAAAACACATCGATTCATTACTTTTTCAACGAAGTTGTTTAGTTTTTTTGAATAAAACATTAAAAACTTCGAGTCTCAAAAGTAGGCCTAATTGGGAGCGCCGGCTAAGGATTGCAGTAGGCGCAGCGCGAGGAATTGCACACATCCACGCACAGTGTGGAGGGGAGCTAGCTGATCCATGGGAACATCAAGTCCTCCAATATCTTTATAAACTCACAAAAATACGGTTGTGTGTCCGATTTTGGTTTGGCGGGCATCCCCGGAATAATGGCAACCAAGTGGTGGGACGCTCTAGAGAACCACTCCTCGGAGCACGAATACAAGAACCGACCCTCTCAGGGGAGTGATGTGTACAACTTTGGACTCGTTTTACTCGAACTCCTTACCGGCAGATCACCGGCACAGGTGCCGTACGTTGCAAACCAACTTCGTAGATCCGAATCAGATACTTTAGACATGATAGTATATAAGCCTAGGGTACTCCCTCAGGTGGATGAAGTGGATTATATGGACGAGATGGCAATAGATAATTAAGTTTCCATATGTTGATGAAAGGCTCGGAGATTCAGCGGTGCACGAGGAGTTAAGGAAGATGTTGTTTGTGGCGAAGAGGTGCTTGGATGAGTTACCGGATCAGAGGCCTACCATGTCTCAAGTTGTGTTTGAGCTTGAGAACATAGCAGATTTGAGTGACCAGCACGTCGAGAACAAGAAGCGTTCGTGGCTCGGATTATTTCCTTTTGGAAGACGATGATGAGAATTGAAGCTACGGGTGGGTGTCCTCGACATTCCGGCATTCTTTCTGTATCCGTCCCGGTATGCGAAAACAACGAAAAAGTAGCATACCAAGGCAATGTTATGTAGCAAGTGTAAGGAAAGCTTCCAATATCTGGGTGCTAAGTTTTTCACGTTATATAAAGTATCTTTCGAATAGGTACCTAGCAAATGGCATCTGTTCATTTTCATAGATCAAGAGATGTTTATTTACGATAAATATTAGGGGCACACTCCTGTCAGCCCGGCCTCACCGTGAGGCCGAATTAAGATTGACACTTTTGTTTATAAAGATTGGCACTTTGAAACATTGGCACTTTTGTTTACAAAGATTGACACTTTTGAAACATTGACACTTTTATTCATAATAATTGACACTTTTACGAAAAATACGTTAATAATGAATATTAATTTCATGTTATGGAAATAAATAATATGTATATATATATATATATATATATATATATATAATAATATAAATCATAATATCAAAACATTATAATAACAAGTCGATAAAAAAAAAATCGATATAAAATAGATTGACACTTTTATTCATACATACAAATTACGTATAAATTTTTATTTATAAGATTGACACTTTTATTCATAAAGATTAGCACTTTTATTAACAAATATTGACACTTTACCTAAACGGGTCGAGTCAACACGGACCGGGTCGGGTTGACCCGAACCGAAATCGGGTCAACCGGGTCGGGTTGACCCAAGTCAAACCGGGTCATGCCGGGTCAACGTGTCGGGTCGGGTCAGGTGGGTCCAGCCGCATGGTGCGGCTGGCCGCACCCAAGTCTTTGCCTAAATATTAATTTTCCATAATATAGATTTCACAGTATGTTTCTTATCTACTACATTTCCTATACAATCCTTGTACAATCCTTCTACTACATTTCTGTCGTTATCCCATGCTACTGCGCCTATTGGCCTCCTTTGTTTTTCTGACACATATTACCTTCGTCGAGACTTAATTGTAGTCATTTATTCTTTATCATTTAAGATCGATGTTAGGAAATTAAACACAAAATATGAAAACACACGAGAATTTGTTGACCCAGTTCGTCAAGATGACTACATCTGGGGTACTACCAAGCCAGGAGTATGCACTATATTTTCGAATACAGAATACAATGATCAGAAAGCGGCTATATATAGGTGAAACCGAAACCCTAAACCTTACAGGCCACGAATTGGGCCAAAAAGCGTGGCCCAAAAACGTCCCAAAAATTCGGGGTGGAAGAGATGGACAAAATAATAATACACACAGCTATGTATAGTTGGATCGGCGTGTAGGGCTTTTGATATACAGTCTCTACACCTAACAATCGAAACGTTCATAATAAATGAGATGGACAAAAATGACAAATGTTCATAATAAATGGGATGAAGCCTTTTAACCATTCATTTGGGATTAAGCCTTTTAATCTAGTTTAACCCTATAAGATTTTGATAAAAATTATTATAATATTTTGAGTTAAGCATATTAAAGGATTAAGAATATGCATGAAAGCTTAAGATTATTGAATAGAAGGTCCTTGAACTTGAGATATGGTGCTTGAAACCAACTTAAGTTTAAATATTTTTAAAATGTTAGGAGTGGCGCAATCGAGGCTCAAGGACGGACAACTTGAAGAGGTTCATTTCAATTGTATCATTTGAGGTGGGGTTTACTTTAATGTGGGAAAATAAAATGATTTAATTGATATTAATATGATGATGCCTTGCACATACTTGCGAACTAAAGTGGCCCACAAGGGGTTTGATCCCCAAGGGATCTAATAAGTTGATGTACCCACAAGGGGTTAGGTCCACAAGGGGCCGAGACTAGTCTCACAGAAATCAACGAAGCACAAAGAGTTCGCATGGTTATGATGCAATGCGCTAATGGTTAAAAATGATATAGTTTGCCCCACTGAGTGTGCTTGCATACTCACACCCATTTACAATGTTTTATTTCAGGTTTCGGAGTCGGGACGTGTGGAAGTGGCGAATGAACTACATATTCTCTCACCATAATCTATTTACTGTAAACGTTTAGGCTTAGTATATAGTCTATCTTATGGATCTTGCATTGTATCAATATCTAGACTAGTTTGGTTATTTGGCTATAGATGGTAATGTAGACAAGTATCATAAACGTCACCTGCTTTTTGCTTGATTTTGTGTTTGTATATAGACGGTAGTAATCATTGGGCAGGTGAAGTATATGTTCTTTTGATAGCTCATAACTAACAGGATTCTCTGAATTTTGTTTTGTACATTGTTTTGTCTTAGAACACTTATCTAATATTGCTTTAAGAAAATATTTAGGGACAAAGATCTTATTTCCATTAATTAGGATTTCCCTCTTGATCATGACTTCCGCATTAATTTAATGAAAACATCAAATACGTATTAAAATAGTAGCATAAAATTAGTATTTTGATAGCGTTCTTATAAGAAGAGATTGAGGGCTTTACAGAGTCTATTGTCATTGATTCCATATTACTAAAACACGCTAAATTCAGTGTCCAAAATTTTGAATCACTAAATCATAGAGGACGGAGTGAGTGTGGTTTGTAGCTAATGTTGAAAATTCATGTGATAAACAAAATGAACCGAAAGTTCACGTTTTTATATATATATATATATATATATATATATATATATATATATATATATATATTTCTTTTTTTTTGCTAAGATATCTATGTATATATATGTTTTAAAATAATACTAGTAATATAGTCCATATTTTGGAATTTCTTAGAAAGAGAGCACAAGTGGGAATAAAGGGGCAACGGACGCGTTGGTTGACCAGAGGAGGTCCACAACTTCAACTTATATGAGATGAGGGTAATGGTTTTGCACATTATATTGGAGGCTTTTAATTTGCTCTCCACACTTATAAACCATATTAATATATTATCATCAACACTTTACATATATCAATCACAATTAATCGTTCTAGTCTTACATGTTGATATTCTCTGATTAAATCTCATTCTCCAATCATCTTTTACTGCGCATTTTAATACTTCCTCCGTCCCGCGATTGTTGACACATTTCTTTTCGGCGCGAGAATTAGACGGTAGTAATTAGTGTTTTAAGTGGATGGGTTAGGGATTGAGTGTAGTTTAATGTATTTATGTTTAGGGTATTTATTCCAATATTTAATCGGTAAATAAATTTTATTTTTTCCATAAATTATTTTTAAATTATTTACTGCTGCATTTAATTAAATAATTTTTTTTTTCAAACCAGTTAGACAAATTATTATTTTCAATTATTATTAAAATTTTTTAATAAATGAAATTTAATTATTATTGTTAATTGTAATAAGGGAAGTAACTAATTGCACCATTAACACCCTAATTATTTCCTAAAAAGGAAACGTGTCAAGAATCCTGGGACGTCTCAAAATGGAAAACGTGTCAACAATCGCGGGACAGAGGAAGTATAATTTAAATTTTAAAAGTATAAATTACGATAAGTTGTTCGTTTGTTCTCCAATTTTTATGAGTTTTACATAAAATTAAAAGTTTTGATTCTATTTTTCATTTAAAACTAGAACATCCTCCCGTGCAATGCACGCCTGCACGGCTAAAAATTTATTTATTTTATTGTAAGTTTATTAATATTAAATGTTTATATTAGTTAATGCAATATTAACTATAATTTATTATTTGTATTTGAAATGACTTTTGAGAATTCATTATGATAATAATAGTCAATTTATTTTTAGCATTGTATTTAAACATAAATTGCATTCACATATGTTTTGTAAGGAGCTACTCTCTCCGTCCCATTTCATCTGGTTTTCTTTCCTTTTCAATGTGGACACTCTTTACTTTTCATTTCTAGTATTGTACCGAAAATCTCGTGTCGTAATGAAACAAGACATTAAAAAAATATGAACCCTCTAATGATATGTAAACAATTGATCATGAAAAAATTATTTTTGTTTCATATACGCATTTTAAGAAGTTAATTCAACTTGCGGATCTAGCAAAGTAACTTTTGTTATTAATAAAAATTGCTATAATTTATTTTTACATTCGTGCCGGTTATTTATTCGTCAAGTTTAGTTCTCATAAAAAATCCTCTCAACTTTTGCTGGGTGAACATAGTGATTTTTCTTTAATAGATCAAAAATAAATACCATTTTTTATTTATCAATTATTATATTAATTTTTTTTATATTTGTTTTGGAATTGTGAATTAGAGATAAAAAAAAAATATGCCCAAAAGATATACTCCGTACAAAAAAAAATTTGTAACAAATAAATCACAAAATATAAGTATTATCAATTCCATACCAAGATAATTAAACAAAACTCTATCACATAATTGCATGTATTACTAAAGTAAGAAATTCCTATAAAATGCACCGGTAATTAATTCTGAATGTACTGGTCACAACATAAGTGAAATTTTGTTTCTAAACTTGCGTTTGAGTCTCAATGTTTCCTACATGTTGAAGATGGCCAAGATGGTTGTATAAAAAAAGATACTTTTCTTTGAACTATAAGTAGGATTCCATACCACAAACAAACAAATGCAAATGAGAACTAAAAAAATAACAAAATGAAAAATTGGAGATTAATAATCCTTACCAAACTTTACAAATTCAGCAAATATCTAGATTCTTTTAAAATTAAAAAAGGTTCGCAAATATACAAACATTCAACTCATTTACGCTGCGCGATATCGTAAGAGCCTGCCTATTCACATATGATTCTTTAGTTTTTTCACTAATTTTTTTTTTTTTTTTTTTTCTTTTCCCTTTCTTATTTATGCTCTTTTAACACACCAGATTCTTTTAATTCTATACCTAAATCTTTTTTCCCCTTCTATTCTCCTTCCTGACTTCCAAGATTTACGCCTCCTTCCTTCTGAAATGCGCGCAAACACTCTTCTTCTCCAACCTTATAATTCCTTGTCAAAAGGGTTCTTACGGCGATCTCGAAGGGAAAATATTTGGTGATAATTAAGGCAAAAAGTTAACAAATTGAATAAAAATAATTCGATCGAGAGGTTGGACAGATAAAATACAAAACATACATTACTCAATTAATTAAGAATAATTGTCCTACGATTACACTATCCTCGGAGAATAATTGGAGAATGATGTTTCATTGATGGAAGTGTACGTTGCCAACAAAAACCTAAAAAAGAAAAAAATTAATAAAACACACTTATAAGAACATCTAACATCTGACGAATGCCTCAAAACCAAAAGAAAAATAAAAAGGCATCAAGTTTCATGTGTATCAGGGTATGCACAAATTTATGTGCAAATATAGATTGATGGTGGAGTTTGAAAAACATTTGATATAGAGGATAAGTAGATGATGATACCTGCACTGACGATTGACTTCATTTGCAATCGTCAAAATCAATCCGCCATTATTTTTTCTGCCTGGATGTGGTGATTAAAGATTTAATAGAATTTCTAGTGACTATCAAACCAATAGACGTGTGAATACGAAACTCATTTTGTATCTAAAAACTGATTTAAAATATATATATATCCACTACCGGTTCTGAAAGATTGCGTCCATTGAAAATTACGGGAAAAAAAAGAAAAAAATAGTAATAATAATGAAACTAACTCTTTCTCCTAGCCCTTTTGATCGAATAACACCGATTGGAAAAAAATAAATATAAATATTAGGAAAAGAAATAAAAGTGAAAATACAAATATACCCTTAAAAATAGAAGTGAAAGTACAAAAATACCCCTTGTTTTTTGTTTTTATATAGTATATAGATTATACATCAATATGCTTTTATGCATCTATGACCTTCTAGTTTGAAAATATGTCTAAAATACACAAACCACATTATATTTTTATATACTCCATCCGTCCTATTTCAATAGTCTTATTTTTTCCTGTACGAGATTTCATGTGCTAGTGTTAAAGTGAAAAGTAAGGGGTTCACGTTGAAAATGAAGAGTTAATTATTTTCATTTTGGGAAATGAGAGTAGTGAAGTGAGATGGCCCAAAATAATGTATTCCACAAGACTAATGAAATAAGACAGAGGGAATGCAATACACTTTAAGTGTAACGGAAACGGAAACGGAAACGAAATGGAATCAAGTCAAGTAAGGGAATGAAAACAATAATGGTTACTTTTATTACTCCCTCCGGTCTTTTCAAGTTGTTACACTTTTTTTCAGCATTTGTCCCAAGAGTTTTCGAGCGTCTTGATGATGAGTTTTAAAATATTTTTTTACGCTCGAAAACGCTTGGGACAAATGCTGAAAAAAAGTGTAACAACTTGAAAAGACCAGAGGGAGTATAAATGTTTGGTTTAATGGTAGTAAGGGAGTCACTTGTGAGGGAAGTCCATTTCCCCTTGTTTCCCCTCCTTCTTGAGGGGTAACAATCTAAGAGAATGGGTTGCCCTCAAGTAAGGGTAATAGTTAACTTGCTGCTCAAACCAAACAATAACTAATGGATTCACTTAATTGTTTCCCTTTCCTTACCAAAAAAAGGTGAACCAAACGAGGGCTTAATATTAAACATTCCATCTTAATTTCCGTACATGAAAAAAAATTCTTTAACAATAAAGGAGGAATTATTGTAGTCAATGGACAAATAGCACTACGTAGTCAATCGACAAATAATTAACTTTACAAAACGTAGTAACGGAACCTTCCCAATAGTTTCTTTGATAATATTTAATGCTAACCATAGTTGCTTAAGTTACTCTTTATTCAGAGCAAATTTTGAGCAAAGTTATTCTCTTCCTCTTGCACGATAATAAGTCACAAAATCAATCTGTAGACTTCATTTAAGGAGCAGTGAAGATGTCTCGGAACTACGACAACTGGGAGAGGCTGGTGGACGTGGTGTTGAAGAAGGAGCTGATTTGGCAACTCTGCCATCAAGACTCCGTCTCTACCATCTACTCAGACTACTCATCATCACGTCTCGATTTCACCCTGCCGTATATTCTAGGGAGCATTGATGTTTTCGAGATAGTTGCACAGCTCCAACACCGCAAGTTTAGACAAACAGATCTGGTCCGGCTAGTGCAGGACGTGCAAGTTTCGGACCAACTATACCTTCCTACAGGAACAAAAGTCGTCGTTAAGTCGCTTAATCTTTCCAAGATTACACAAGACGAATTCGAGGGGCATATGACTGTCCTGGGAAATTGCCGGCATGAAAACGTGGGAACACCGTGGGCTTGCCACTTCTCTGAGACGACAAAGCTCATTTTCTATGATTACCACTGCGATGGAAGTGTGTTTGATATGTTGCACGGTAATACTCTCTCTGTGTTTGTTACATTTTTTTTTTTCGTCAAATCAAATGCGTAAAATAAAGGTTAATATTTTCCATTTTAAAATAAGATAATTGAAGTGGGATGGAAGGAGTAATTTATAATACTACTACTTAACATATGCGCGATTGCGATCATTGATTTGATATATTCCTTAACTGATCCTTTGGTGTGTGCGGGTTCAGGCAACAGATCCAGTAGGCCGGATTGGAAAAGCCGTGTGAGGCTTGCAGTAGGCGCTGCGCGTGGAATCGCACACGTCCACGCGCAGTGTGGAGGGAATCTGGCCCATGGAAACATAAAGTCCTCCAGCATTTTTGTCAACCCCGAAGGCTATGGCTCCGTGTCTGATTTTGACATGGGTGGCGGGGAAAAGCCAACTCAGGAGAGCGACGTGTACAACTTCGGACTGCTGCTGGTCGAGCTCGTTACTCGTAAGATGCCTATGGAGGCACCCACCAATCTGGATCGCATTCGATCGCTCAAACCGGTCCAATGGTATTTAGACTTTTTCGAAATGCAGGGGACTCGCGGGATCTGGGTGGATGAACTAGATATGTTGAGGGACGAGACGACTGTATATGTGGATCCAGAGCTCGTGGGTATAGATAAGTCGAGTGTATATGATTATGAGGATCGAGAGCTCATGGGTACTTTAGCTGTGGCGCAGGAGATGCGGAGGATGTTGGAGGTTGCAAAGTGGTGCTTAAGTCTGCTAGCAGACATGTCTCAAGTGGTGTTAGAGCTTGAGAGTATGGAGAGGCCTCCCATGTCTGTGGTGTCAAAGCATTGGCAGGTCTCTGGTAGGGTAAAAAAGGCAACTGCCTGGCATAATAGATTTCTCCGCTTTCGAAGATGAAGATGAAAAACCGTGGTTTTATCACTGTCTTGCCTCTGTCTACTAAATTAATACTCTCTCCTTCTAAATCTTTAAGCCGGCTGAGGATGCAGTAGGCACAGCGCGAGGAATTGCACAAATCCACGCACAGTGTCGAGGGGAGCTAGCTGATCCATGGGAACATCAAGTTCTCCAATATCTTTATAAACTCACAAATTGGTGTGTGTCCGATTTTGGTTTGGCGGGCATCCCCGGAATAATGGCACCCAAGTGGTGGGGCGCTCTAGAGTACTATTCATTGGAGCACAAATACAAGAATCTACCCTCTCAGGGGAGTGACGTGTACAACTTCGGACTAGTTTTGCTAGCTCGAACTCCTTACTGGCAAATCACCGGTGCAGGTGCCGTACATTGCAAACCACCTTCGTAGATCCGAATCAGATACTTTAGACATGAGTGTACATAAGCCTAGGGTACTCCCTCAGGTGGATGAAGTGGATTATATGGACGAAATGGCCCCAGATGAGTTTCCATATGTTGATGAAAGGCTTGGAGAATCAGTGGCGCACGAGGAGTTAAGGAAGATGTTGCTTGTGGCGAAGGAGGTGCTTGGATGAGTTACCGGATCAGAGGCCTATCATGTCTCAAGTAGCGTTCGAGCTTGAGAGCATCGCAGCTTTGAGTCATGAACGGGACGTAGTTGAGAATATGGCAGCTTTGAGTGACCAGCACGTCGAGAACAAGAAGTGCTCATGGCTCAGATTATTTCCTTTTGGAAGATGATGATGAGAAGCTACGGGTGTCCTTGACCTTCCGGCATTCTTTCTGCATCCGCCCCGGCATGCGAAAACAATGAAAAAGTAGTCTAGCAAGGCAATGGTATGCAGCAAATGTAAGGAAAGCTTCCAATAAACTTAGATACCTAGCAAGTAGCATCTGTTCATTTTCATAGATCAAGTAATGCTTATCAAGGATTAATCTTTTCCATTATGTGTAGATTTCACAGTAAGTTTGTCTTATATACTAAGTCTATGGTTACAATAAATAAATTAGGGGATTTTCTGTGATGTAGCAAGCACATATAAATTCAAATGTAAATTATCTTTTTAGTTACAAATAAAAAAGCAAATCACAATTACTTACAATGCCAAAGTAAACAAGCTACAAATTACCTCTGGTGCAGGGACTACTAAGGTTATGCAGATGATACAACGACGTGTTTGGGCAGATTCTCAGTCTTCAGACGTGGGCAGCCATGGATCTGGAGTTGTTTGAGGACCGGCATTCCACCTTCGTCGATGTCAATGAGTATCAGATTATGCATCTTCCGGAGGGCGAGGGCTTCGAGGCAGGGGAACCCTTCACCAAACACTCTCATAGTCCCACCTTCATACGATATCTCAACTAACGTCAGGTACTGTAAGTTTGGTAGCTTACCCAGCTCCTGCATCGGATCACCATTAAGGTTTGATGCCTCCAATGTGAGGTGAGAAAGATTGGGAAGGAACGGCATGCTCGCGGAAGGTCCACTTCTGAGCATCCCACCACTCACTTCAAGTACAGAGAGACTGTCGAGAGGGGGGATGATTTCGTCCATAGAGAACCACACAACTGATTCTAGGTGTAGTTCGACAAGACCCGTCATCTTTCCTAGTAACGCTCTTGCCTCACGTAGCTCGATGTCTCCTTCCCTTCCGTTCATATGTATGCCCAGCTCACGAAGGCGACAGCCAGCCATGAGTATCGAGCTGCATTCCACCCAATCGTCTACCCTGATGCCTTTCAAGCTCTCAATGTTTTTCCAGTTCTCTATTTTCATGGCTCTTCCGGTGACACTGTATGCTTGGAAGTAACGCAGATTCTCCATTTTCAGTGCAACATCTGGGAACATTACATATTGATTCTCCATACAAAGAACCTCGAGGTTTTTTAGGCTATCCAACCAACTTGGGAGCTCCAGTTTGTCAAAAAAGCTAATCTCGGATTTATGTATTCTCAGGCTCTTCAATCCAGTCAATATACGGAAAGAGTCGGGAAATCTTTGAAGCTCGAAACTGTCAAGATCGAGCATCTTGAGGAGTTGAAAGCTCTTCCAGTAATTACTAGGACTACTCAGGGAAAGAGTACCATCACCCTTCACATTATTGAGTAGGAAAAGAGAGCGGATGTGTCTATTCTGATCCAACGAGGAAGTCTCGAGACTTTTACCATAAACAACACGATGTCGAGGTTTATACCTGGATTCTAACGAAACCCCCTCCTCCCCCTTTACAATCTCCAGACCTATTTCCTCCTCTGCTTTTCTCAAGCATATCTCGCGAAGAAGATCATGGAGGCGGCAACTCTTCACCCGATCATCGATGATTTGATCCTCAATTTGAACCATGCTTCGATTGATCAGCTCATTCATATAACCTCTTGCTATCTCATCTACTTTTGTGCTTCCTTCCTGTTGGATCAAGCCTTGTGCAACCCATATATTCACTAGCCTTGTTGCTGGGATAGTATAGTCTTCCTTGAAAAAAGCCATGCACAAAAAGCACGATTTCAGTTGAGGGGACAAATTCTGATAACTCAACTCCAAAATCGATGAGACACTGCTTTCAGCTCTTCCCAAATAAGAGTTGATCTGGTTAAGTACTTCTTTCCACTTGCTCCGAGAGTGTGATTCCATCAACAAGCCCCCCACTACACTAATTGCTAATGGTAGACCGTCGCATCTATCCACGATTTGCCTCCCTATGCCCTCCAGTTTGTCCGGAAATTTGCCATTGGGGCTACCAACATTCGCCTTCTTCAACAGCAATTCCCAGCCCTTTTCCGGACTCAAGAGCCTCATGTTGTGCACATATTGATCATACTCCGAGATAATCTTGTTGCGACTTGTAACCAATACTCTGCCCCGTTTATCTGTTAGATTAAAGAGTACGAACTAGTTCAAAAAACACAGATATTGCAGCTACACGTTACTACATTGCTCAACACATAACAACATGCTTAAAAATGGATTCAAGAAGTTCATAAGCTGTCTACCTCGACCAGTTCGTCCGAAAACAGAGAGAGCTTAGGTTAAAATGGAAATTCTCAATCCCAAAAAAACAGTCAGTTCTATTCCAATTACAGCAAGTGTACCTTGTTGATTTGGGAAAGCAGTAATGAGAGATTTCAAATGCTCCGACTCCCACACATCGTCGAGAACTATGAGGTATGATTTGCCCTCCAATTGCTTATGAAGCATTTCTGCAAGCTTTTCATGGAGGTATAGCTCGTCTTTGGTCGACTCCTCCAATTCACGCAGCTTTTGTTTCTCTTGCTTAGATCTGGGGAGTTGAATGATGAGCTGTTTGATGGTCTCCGGCGGCGTAAATTCACTCGAAACGACAACCCAACCACGGCAATCGAATCGATCGCCCACGACTTCGATATGATTGTATACTTTTCGAGCAAGTGTCGACTTCCCAATCCCGCCCATGCCCTTTACAACAGCAACCGAGAGCCCTCTCTTCTCCTCGTTTAAGATGGAGAGCTGCAGCAGCTTCTCCACATCGTCCTCCACGCCCACCAGGTGGTCGTCGTTTTGCCAAGCCGAAACCCGCCGCCGCGATTCGACTTGCGACCTCCGCGCCGGCTCCGGCACCTCCCCGAGGTCCTTAATCCCGTAGGTCTCGCGGCTTCTGTTGATGGATTCCAATTTCGCCTGGATCGACTGGATCTGCTTGCCGACAGCATCGATGTAGCGCGTGCGCTTTGGGAGGGATGAAAAGCGGCGCAGCTTCCCTTTGCTCTCCGCCGCCTTGACGTTGACGACGAACATCTCGATGGCATCTTCTGCATCTTGAGCCAGCTCACGGATTTCGGCGATCCAATTGCGCACCCTGTCGTCTTCAGCTTGCTTCTTGTTGGCGTCTCTCAAGAAGCATCGCATCCTCGTCAGCTCGTCTCTCAGCAACTCCACCTGCCCCCTAACGCCGCGAAGGAATTTCACCTTCTCGATTAGCAGATTGCCCAGCAGCTCCACCACAGATGAGATAGCCGCCTCCGCTGCCATTCCCCTGATTCTCACTGCTCCTTCTAGCCCTAGGTACGGCTGAGAATTGCGTTATTATTTAGTCTTATTACTGAAGATACGGTAAGTACTACAGAAAACAGTTTGAAATTAGTAAGAGGTCTGTGATAAAGAGTAGGCTAAATTACTCCATTTTACAAAAACTACTACTCCCTCCGGGTCTTTTACAGTTGAGTCACTTTCCCGATTGAGCCGGTCTCTCCTAGTTGAGTCGTTTCCTTTTTAGTTAAACATTCAACTAATTGTACCCCTTATTTTACTTAATTAACATACTAATTACGCCACAATTTCTTAATTTCTCCATTATCGCCACTGTGGTCTCTCTCGAAATAATTTTAAATTAATTTAAAATAAATCCAGAAAAGTTTTAATTTTATAAAAAAAAAAATCTAGAAAATTTTTTTATTTTAATTTTAAACATCAACAATAATTTTATAAAAAAAAAATTCCAGAAAATTTTAAATTAATTAAAAATAAATCCAGAAAAGTTTTAATTTTATAAAAAAAATCTAGAAAAGTTTTTTATTTTAATTTTAAACATCAACAATAATTTTATAAAAAAAAAATTCCAGAAAATTTTAAATTAATTTAAAATAAATCCAGAAAATTTTTAATTTTATAAAAAAAAAATCCAAAAAAGTTTTTTATTTTAATTTTAAACATCAACAATAATTTTATAAAAAAAATAATCCAGAAAATTTTAAATTAATTTAAAATAAACAGAAAAACAAAAAAAAAAATTTAATTAATAAAAAACATTTTTTATATTAATTAAAACAACTATTCTCAATTATAAACATAATCTCATCCTCTTCTCAATTACCAAACATACTTAAAATACTAAACAACTCTTCTTAATTCCCGTGTCGAAAAGTTTCGACTCAACTGTAAAAGACCGGAGGGAGTATTATTTGTCTGTACCACTTAAATAGTCTCTTTAAAATATTATACCTCACATATGAATATTCAATGAGACTAATTAAGTGGAACGGATGAAGTAATAATTAGTGTGAGAAATTAGTGAGACACATGGACTACTAATTCGAAACAGAGAGTGTAAATTAGTCCAATGTGGGTGATTTAGCTGTAGGAGTAGAGTAGTATTTCCATTGCACGCAGGTTACTGCTCTCCAACGGCTCGGCGACAGCCCTTTTCTAGTCGAAAAGGGAGATTGGGATTTGGGGAAGATAAGGTAGAGATTGGTGTAAGGTAACAACGATTGTTTTGACTACACAAATGCCATGTCGGATATAATTTTGCAATATAGGATTCTTGGGGGAAAATTAAACTCCGTGAAAGTATTATAACAAAATAAAAGTTGGTGTATTTTCTCACCATACTTGAAAGATCATAGAAAAAAAATCAAAAAACCTCAAAATTTGTACTATTCCCTCTGTCCTACTGATATAGGGCCCTTTTCCTTTTCAGAACGTCTCACTGCTATAGGGACCTTTCCCGAAATAGAAATTTTTAACCCAATAAAATTCTGACGCATCACTTTAACTCACTACCTTTCACTTTAACCCACTATCATCACTCTCGTCTTAATTCTCGCGCCGAAAAAAGGTCGCTATCCCAGTGGGACGGAGAGAGTATATTTTAATGTCATGACCCTTTATTTATTTTAAAATTTAGGCCTTAATACAGTATTTTTGGTGGTTCTACAAATGACTCCAATGCATGGTATAGTAAACACTCCATTCCGTCTCCCAACTAACGGTGATCAAGCCAAGAAACAACAATTACAACTAATTGCTAAGAAGATAAAGGAATATTGCCCAGAAAACAAAAAACAAAATATTATGCAATATCACGACGTTAGTATAATTTGCTAGGAGTTAAAAGGATGGGAAATAAAACTACCTTTTGAAGAATAGATTGTTCATACAGTGGGAAGAGAAATGGAGAGCTTAAATGCATAGCCATCTTCAACTCCTGTCTTTTCCTTTGCCTCTTGAATTTTCTTTGCAGATGGGACTGCAAATGTACATGCATGCAATTCCAAGAGTTGGAGGGTAGCTACTTCAGCCAGCAGAATTGGGATTTCCAGAAGGTTCTCACAGTTCTTGAGCACGAGGCTTCGAAGTCTAGGGAAATCGCGGAACGAAGCCTCCCAAACAATTAAATCCGTCTCTTCAATGTGCAAGAATTCGAGACGCTGAAAACCTCCGCCTAATACTTTCCAAGTATTCCCCATAAAAGCCTTATGTTTCAACTTGAGCACCTCCAGGTTCCCCAAAGATCCAAGGATAGACATAAATTCCCAGTCGAGGAAAGTAGCAACAAGCGTGAGGCTCCTGAGTCTGGGTGGGAATTGACAAGGTTGAGGCAGGCCACGCAGTTGGCCTTTCGAGGCTAGATTATTTGGATGCACATCGTTTACTAGTTTCAGCTTTTCAAGATACTTCATTTTCCTCAAACTATCAAAGGACCCAACCTTTCCTTCTAGAAGCAAGGCTAGTCGCCCACGAATACCCAGTTTCTTCAAATTACAAGCCCGTGCCACCAGTTCAGCTGTGCAACTCTCTGCTGAAATCGTGCCGAGTGTTTGAAGCTGCGCGCCATCTTTGCTATCCTTGCATGGCTTGGGCAAGGTAGCTGATGCATTTGTCTTGAAATGCCTCAGCTTCCATATATTTGCTTTGACTTTAAGGGTGGGAGATGAGGTATCGATTACGAGAGTTTGCAAGTTCCAAAGCTTGCTGAACTTGGAAGGAAGGATAGACAAATCTAGCGACATCGCAATGTACGTTGCATGAATCAATCGGTACATGTCATTGCCAACATCGGCAAATCTGATGGATTTGACATCCAAAACTCTGAGCAGTCTGAAAGCTAAGGCGATGTCCGACATATTCTCTGCTGACAAGCTGAGTTCGTCTTCAGAATAATAAACAAACGTGCGAACATAAGGACCCCTAGGTCTGCAAGTGATAAACTCCAGAAAATCGGAATGAACAAAGAGAGGACGATATCTAGATAGCCTATCTATTACCGAAGATCCAAAAAGATCATTGCTAGACTTGATTTCATGGAATCCCATGTCAAATACATTTTCAGCTTCAGCTCTGCAGAAATCACGCAAGGCATCATGAATCCGACATGCCCTGACCTTACCATTGGGCTTAAACTTGTGAGCTGTGACTAAGTTTATGTTTATGAGATGTTCCAAACACATCTCTCCAGATTCTTCTAGGCTGTAGTCATTGTGTTGTTGTATATATCCTTCTGCAATCCACATGCGTATCAAGCTCGAAACCGGTATTTCATATCCCTCGGGAAATGTCCCCAAATAGATAAAGCATGCACGCAATTGGTTGGGTAATCTATCAAAGCTCAAAGATGTATATCTTTCTACCAGGTTTCTACCATCAGTACTGTTGGCCTCCGTGAAGAAGCACAATTTATCCCACACATTCCTCATCGCACTTATATTCGATGCAGAGAATTCGGAGGCAAGGGTTCCACCAATGACTGCTATTGCAAGTGGAAGTCCACCACAATGGCGTGCGATTAGATTCCCGACATTTTCTAGCTCTGGAGGGCAATCCAGCTTGCGGAGCGCCTCCAGACGAAGAAGCTCCCAGCTTTCCTTTTCAGTAAAGAAACGCAAGTTGATGGGAAGTCTTGGATTGCTAGCGTAGTTGCCAACTTCCTCAAGACGACTCGTGATCATAACTTTACTACCTCTTTTATATCCGTCCTCGGGCAGGGCAACACGGAGCCTGTCCCAGTCACCCAGGCCCCGGACATCATCAAAGACTACTAGAAAATTACTGGCCCTCTCAAGAAAGGACATAGCAAGTTGGGCCAATTCTTTGTCATTCTTTTCACATAGTATGTCATTGGTCGTTGTGGTGAACTGTTTGAGAATAGCTAAAGAGATTTTCCTAGCTGAGGTCGAGTCTTGACAAGTAGTATTAGAAAGCCATATACGAATAGGGAAGTTGGAGAGGATGGCTGGATCATTGAAAATCTTACTAGCCAACATGGTCTTTCCTAGCCCAGACGGACCAATTAGAGAAACGACGTCAAAATAGTCTGTCTCTTTCGTCAAGCGGTGTATTAGTTCTTCAACCACATCTTCGAACCCTATCACATCTTTCGGACTTGGCCGTCGGTACTATAAAATTATCGCAAATCATAATGCAGTAAAATATGGACAGATAGAGCGACAAGAGACATAACATAATTGAAATTCGAGAATAAAAAATTAAAGGTAACCTCAGGTTTAGCATATGTGTCTTGATCATCGACTTGGATGTTGGCGTAGTCCGACCTGATCCTGCTCGCGGCAAGGTCCAACCTATCGGCAACGGGGCGGAGATCCACCGTAGGAGTAGCCATGACACGGCGGAGGATACCCATTGACTTTCTCAAAATAACATAGGTGTCAAGTACATCTTGTGCATGATAAACCGCGTCTCGGATCTGATTGACCAGCTGGCGCACAAGCTCATCCTGTCTCTGCTTCTTCGCAGAGTCCTTTAGAAACTTTTTGAAGAGGCGGAGATCCATCTCCATCCTCTCGATATTCTCCTTGGTCTTGGTGTCGGTGATGAGGTGGGAGTGGTAGAGCTTCAGATCCTTGATGTTGTTTAGCAGGGCCTCCACCGCAACATCAGCCATCTCTCTCTCTCTCGTTCAGTCAATAGAAGGTATGGATGATTCAGATTTCATTAACAATAAGAAGATAAATTACCTGCAATTATTGGTGAGCAGAGGTGTAACTTTACTGGTTGAGCTGTATCCTCATTTCTCACTGTCTTTTCCTAAGAACAACAACAAAACAAGAACTGCTGTACTCTTTTCCCTTCAAAATTTAAGTGAAATATCCTAAAATCGACTTCGCATAGGCATACTGGGGAATGGAAGAAGGATGGTGGAGGGCTTGTGAAGTGGAAGGGAAAGGGAAAATTAGGTTATGTGCTGGATTTGGGCGAATATGTGGAGAGAAGAGGAAAGTGGAAGCAGGAGAGCATTTCATCTGGGCCGTACGTGTTAAGCTGATGGCTAAATTTCGACCGTTAGTTTCGTTGATTTTTTTTTTTTTTTTCTCCTATAACTTAGAAACCCATAGTTCATAAAATCTACAAACAAAACTATTCTATAATCTCAATTTCTTCATTATTCCCCTTAAAATTTTCATAACAAATATGTCTTCATCATCAACCACGACGTGACAATATTCTACCAACTGCAACAAGGGAATAGACAATAGCAAAAAAGAAGAAAAAGGAAGCCCAACAGCTGAAGCGACGACAACAATCTCATCACAAACAATATATTGATTGAGGTCGATTCGGCGGTGCTCTCCGTTTATTCACAGGCTACTTCACCAAAAAACCGACATGCGGAGAGGCCACATTTTGTCGTCGTTTTCACATGTTGAGGCGCATATTCATGCGAATCGTAAAAGTCCTTGAATCTCATGACTCATATTTCCAGCAACGATAAGATGCTCTCAGAAAAGACGGTTTCACCACCATCCAGAAGTGCACCGTCGTTTTGCGTCCACTCGGCCAAGGCGGTTCGGGGAGACCATTACGACGAGTACTTGCGCATGGTGTAGTCAACAAGCATAAAAACGTTGCAACGTTTTTGTAAGGCCATCTCTTTAGTATCGAAATTTATCAAATTATATAATCCTCCAAAACAACAATTGTATACTTTTTAAGAAAGTCCGATTAATGTATTTCATATCTAAACAATACAGTACTTTTTTTTGTTCAAAATTTATATTTCAGTTTTGTAATTATCCCTCAAGCTTTAAAAAATGTGGTAGTAATTTAACCATAAAAAATTGAAATGAAAGTTACATGTTCGAATTTTATAAGATTGATGATATTCACAAAAAAAATTAATTTTCAAGCCAACTCATATAATCCCTCCGTCCCATTTCAGTAGTCCTCAATACGATTTTCGTCCGTCCCACTTCAGTAGTCCTCTTTCCTTAAAAGGCAAAAATTAACCCTTACTTTTGATGTGGACCCCATACTTTTTCAAATTTAACACTACGCATAAAATCCCGTGCCCAAAAAAAAGAGGACTACTGAAATGGGACGGAGGGAGTAGTAAACAATTTTTTAGTACTACTGGATGACCATAAATTTGGATGTCTTCTAAAATAATATTATAATTGTTCGAAGAAAAATTAAAGAGTACTGATGAATCCTAAATTCGTTGGTAATCGATGAAGTGAAGAATTAGAGTGCAGGAAAGTAAAATATGCAAAAAGAGTTTAACATGGTTCGATCGAATGATCTATGTCCATGGAGAAGAAAAGCAAGAGATTGTATATTAAGAGAGTATTCTGTGTGTTACAATATATTTTTTTCCTCCCTTATATCTAATCCTCATTAACTGACGTTCATCATGGCTGATGAACGTGGGGTTCGGTTCTGATCGTGGGTGGCCGTTTTTTCCTCCATGATCCCACGTTGTAACTAGGGCTCAACTCCTTAGGTCCGAGTTGAACTTCTTGTCATGGACTGGGCCGAGCTACATGTATTAGGCCTGGAGAGATGGCCCGTATCCTATCAAGTATGTATTAGGGGGGATGAGGGCGGTGGAAATGATGACTTTGAGTTTTACTAATTTCTATCATTTTGTGTTCAAGGTTCTTTAAGATAATCCGTACAAATATCTGATTATTATAAAAGATTTTGGAGAGTGGATTCTCTTTAAATACCTACATATTCCCTCCGGTCTTTCGAAGTTGTTACACTTCTTTTCGGCACGGGAATTAAGGTAGGAGTGTTTAGTGTTTAAGTGGGTTTGATATTTCTAAAGTTTAATGAATTAGCATTAGTAATTAATTATTTTAATTTATTAACGATAAAAAAACTGAAATTTTAAATTATTTTTTTTCGATTTAGGATCTAGTTAATTAATTATTTATTAAATTAATTTTTTTTTTTGCAAATTAATGGATTCTTCATTTTCGAAATTCATTAATTAATTATTTTTTGATTTTAATATTATTTTTTTTCAATTTTAATATTATTTTTTAATATTATTTTTTGATTTTAATATTAGTTTAATATTATTTTTTTCGATTTTAAATTATTTTTTTTTGCAAATTAATTAATTATTTATTAATTTAATTTAATTATTTTTAATGGCCCTAATTTTTGTTAATACTTACCATTTTAGGAAAGGTAACAACTTGAAAAGACCGGCCCAAAAAGGAAAGTGTAACAACTTGAAAAGACCGGAGGGAGTATTTTTTTTTTTTTAGATTTTTTAAATCTACATCGAATACCTAAGATTTTAAAAGGCTTTTAAATTTTTACTTTAATTGGATTGAATACTCCCAAATTTCTGTAGGGCAAAAAAAAAGTCATCAGAATCTCAATTGAATATACCCCTCTAAAATAGCGACGAAATGTTTATGCTTACCAAAATACAGCAAGCGAGTAACTTGTTTCTTTAATTTTTATTTTAAAAAAAATATACATACTGGAGTACCTCCATCCCATTTAAGTAGACTCATTTTTAAATGGCACAAAAGCCAAGGGAAATGGGATAAAAGGGTGATGTGATGGAGATGTGATGGTAAATTAGAGTTTAATTTAATTTAAATTATTAGTACTACTCACATCCATTTTTAATTAGAATTAATTTAGGCTAATTAAGTGTGATGTAGATGGTATTGTGATGTTAAATTATTTTCTTTTATGAAAACGGGCCTAATAAATGAGATGTTCCGAAATGGAATACGAGTCTACTTAAACGGGATGGAGGTAGTATTTTATATTTACCTAAACTTACACAATCTAGGAAAGTGATAATTGTGTAAAATGTCATTCCACAATAGCAAAAATTAATATATGTCAGAATTATAAAAACACACAAATTTTGTCAAAAATAATATTTTTGGACCAAAATACCCTTACTAAGTTGAATTTTTGACCTACTTTTTTCACTTCCCCACAGCTGTTTCCCCCTCTTTTCCACCTCCCCAAGCTCAATTTTTGGGACTCCCTCTCTCTTCAATACTTCAATTTTTGGGACTCCCTCTCAATCTCTTATCTTTTTCTCTCTCTCTAAATAACCCGACGGAAAATTCATGTTCACCGGAATTTATGCCCTTCCCCAACTCATTTTTTTTTTCTTTTACACAATCTTTCTCATTTTAATTTTCTTACTAATTAATTTTGCCACTGTCAACCAAAATTTCATCCATCAATCGTAATCTAAAATCCCAATTACTCTTGCGAATTCGAAAATTCGAAGAGTGAAAAATTGTCACTGATTTTGAGCTTCTTTGATAGTCACCGCCGCTGCGTTTTCAACCCGCTCTACCGCCGATGCAAACCTCCCCTCCTCTGCCCGGAAACCACCGCGCTGGCCAACACCCGTACCGACTGGAAGGAGACGCCGGATACCCACGTGTTCAAGGTAGATGTTCATGGGCTAAGAAAGAAGAAGTGAGGGTCGAGATTGAGGATGACAACATCCTTCAGATTAGTGGAGAGAAAAGCAAGGAGCAGGAGGAGGAGAACGACAAGTGGCACCGCGTCGAGAGGAGCAGCGGCAAGTTCCTCCCTCTGCCGATTCAGGTTGCCGGAGAACGCCATGCTGGAACAGCCATGGCGAACGACGTGTTGACTGCGACGGTGACGAGACTGGAGGTGAAGGCAATCGATATCCCCGATTAAGCAAATAATTTGAATAATTGTGAGTTTTATGAGATTTATTGTAGTTAACTAATGAGTAATTAGTTGGTGATTAATAAAGTATAGTGTGCTTGCTCTCTCTGCAAAGATTAATCTAGGTAGTAGCACTTTAAGACACATTGCTTTCTTCTTCATTTAGGTAGTATTACGCTTTCATGAAAAGAAAATAAATTGCAATTGCGTTAAAATCAAATTTTGGAGTTGTTTTGTTGATCGTATTGCTTGAATTGCTTTAAAATCAAATTTTGTGAATTTGAATCTAAATAAAACCTGGGTAAGCACTATTGGTACTACTGGTCCTAGTAGTAACAATAGTTCTTTTGAAGGCACTTTGACTAGTTCTTGTAGTAAGTTAGTAACAATAGTTCATGTGAATTTGAGATTCTACCTATGGTTCTAGTAGTAATAATAGTAACTCATTTTTATCAATAGCTCTTTTGAAGGCACTTTGACTAGTTCTTGTATTGTCACTAATAGAACCATTAGTACCTCATTTGAGATTTCAGATGTTGTTCTAGTAGTATTTGTAACTCATTTTTATATACAATTCTTTGAAGGCATTCTAATAGTTCTTGTATTGTCACTATTGTCACTAATAGAACCAATAGTACCTCGTTTGAGATTCCGGATGTTGTCCGAGTAGTACCAATAGTAACTCATTTTTATAAATATATGGAGGTCTTTTATTATATCAGTATATGAGTGTGATTTTGTTCTTCTTCTTGAAAAGTATGTAAAAGGAATGGGAAGAGATGCTTTCTGTAGTAGGAATATGTAATATCCAATATAAGGAAAGAATGAAGTACAAGGAAACTATATCCAGAACTTCTTATCAAATGAAAATTGAGAATAATAAGAACATATCAAGAAATAAACTCCTAGCCTCTCAAGTTGATGAGGTTGGAAACACAAGAAATGGGGACGAAAGGATAACAATGCTTAATTCGACTTCCAAGTCGGGATAAACAAAGAAATGAGAACTCTATTCTCAAAATCTTTTCTCAAATTATCAATATACTCAAATCTCTCCTTATTATGTTCCTAACACAAGGTATTTATAAGATCCAAACATAAACAAACTCATAAATGAAGGACTCTTAAACTAGAAACATTAAAGAAAGACTCTTCAACTTTGGTGCCGACTGAAACGCCCATAGCTCTTTTATTACTTGGAATCTGAAGCTGCAAAACATATTGATGGAAAGATAATTGAACTGGCTTTCCAATGCCACCGGCCGTTCGTTATTTGGAGTAGAAATGAAGAAATTATGACCGATACATTGAAGGGTGGTCAAGCTGGCAGATTCTACGAATTTGGCACACATCACAAGTTCATCGATTCAAGATCAGAACCCAGCCAAAATATAGACGAAAAAAACATAGCTACAACTAGAACACTGCGAGCTGCACTTTCCAGCCGCCGTAGGGGGGAAATTACGCAATCACTAAATGTTTAGAAGCACTTCCTGTGCACAATAGACGGACCAGACTCATCGTATTCAGCCTTTGCAATCCACATCTGCACCAAATCACAAATGAAAAACAGTTTAGAAACATTTGCTTCGACTTTTCATGATCAGAAATACATTGATTCAAGAAGTGGCGGTAAGGAATAACCTGTTGGAAAGTGCTGAGAGAAGCCAAGATGGATCCTCCAATCCAGACACTGTATTTCCTCTCAGGAGGAGCAACGACCTTGATCTTCATGCTGCTTGGAGCAAGGGCCGTGATTTCCTTGCTCATTCTGTCAGCAATTCCAGTGAACATAGTTGTTCCACCACTGAGTACAATGTTACCATAGAGATCCTTCCTAATATCCACATCGCACTTCATGATGGAGTTATATGTGGTCTCGTGGACTCCAGCAGCTTCCATACCGATCATCGAGGGCTGGAAGAGGACCTCAGGGCACCTGAAACGCTCATTACTAATGGTAATCACCTGCCCATCAAGCAACTCGTAGCTCTTCTCCACAGCAGAGCTGGTTTTTGCAGTCTCGAGCTCCTGCTCGTAGTCGAAGGCGATGTACGACAGCTTCTCCTTCATGTCTCAGACGAGTGGCTGGATGTCCTCAAAACACATTCAACTATACTACTATCTTCTCCCACCTGTAACCATCATTTCCATCATAACAGTGTGGATAAGAGCTGCACTAAGATTGCCAAATCAAAACAAGATTGACTCACTAGTCAGCACAAAGTCATACAGCCAAAAGCCAAACGTAACACAAATTCAAATGTTCGTAACCATCTTCGTATCACAAAACAGAACACGAAAAGAGACGAGGATCACACACCTTGTAGAAGACACCAACACCATCATTTTTAAGCATGTTCACGGTAACCTCGTCAGCTGATCCCTGGCCGAGCTATATTCTCACCTGAAATGAAGAACAAAGCCTCACAGATCAATATCATTACCCTCATCTAATACAAATCACATACTATTAAGTCCAATTTCACTCCCAATTCCCAAATCAGTGATTCCCACACACATAGTAAATCAATTGAACACTAGATCTAAAAACTCCGCCGTAAAGGATTCTATCGCACGCAATTATTTCAGATTCAGAAAAAGTTAACCCAGTTTATGTAAGATCCATAAACATGTAGCAAGCATACCAGATGACGAAGCCGCCGTTGCCGGGGAAGACGGTGGAGAGCTCCGACGTGATGAGGGCCTCCGGGATGCTTCAGATTAAGGGGAAGATGGTGAAACCGAGGATGGCGAAGAAGGGGCGGTCGGCTTGGACGGCGGGCTCCTCGCCGTAGGGCCCACCGGCGACCTCGAAGTAGATGGGGGGGATGAGGGTTAGCTTCTTGGACTTTGACATGGCCGGGACGGTGTCGGCGGTGGTGGTGGGGAGCTCGTCCATGGATGTCATGCCAGTTGGTGGTGTGCCGACGGTGGTGGTTGAGTGGCCATGGGCGACGCCGACGGCCATGAGCGGAGCCTTGAGGGCCCTCTGGCAGTTGGATCCGTTCCTGTCGTGGAACCAGAGGGAGAAGCCGACCGCCGGCTCCACAGTAGATACGTAAATCTGCTTCGCAAACTAAAATGGAGAAATTTGGAAAATGGGGGAAATGAAAATGAAAAGGTGGGAGAGGCGGGTGAATTTGTATGGTCTCATTTTTCTAGAATTCAAATTTTCGAGAATAAAAAAGCAAAGGACATTTTGGTCCTAAAAAATGCTTTTTAGAGGATAGTTGACAAAATTTGTGTGTTTTTATATTTCTGACATATATTAATTTCAATTCTAGAATGACATCTCATTTTTCCCCCCGAAAGCATCTAGGAAATACAGTATTCTAATTTCCTACTACAATCTAGTTTCTTACCAAAAAACATAAAAACAAAACAAAAATGAAAAATGAAAAATGAAAAAGAAAAAGAGGTGTGGCCGCGATAGGAGTATAGAAAACCCTTTTTCATTCCCCTCCACACCGCCGCTCTGCTCCTCTATACCCAACTCCATCTTTTCTTCCGCCGCCGCTACCGATACTCAGGAATCTAATTTCGCTAAATCCTTAGGTCTCCGGCGATCTAGGATTTACGGAATTGTAAAAGGTGAATACTCTCCATAAATCTCAATCAATTCCTTCTTTTTTTTTTTTTCTTTTTTTTTTCCCCATAATTTCTTGGTGGATTCGACGATATAGTTGTTCTTGCAGATCGTGAGTTTTGGTATTGATTTGTATTTAATCAAAACTGAATTGGATCTTGTGAATCGGGGGGTTTCCGCCCAGATTTTTCAATTTGATTTGATTGTATAGATTTAGGGTTCATTAATTTCGAATTTAGCTCATAAGGTTGCTCGATTCAAACTAGCTTCATTATTTATATGAACTGTACCTTGCTCGTGTTTCTTTCCCCTCTTTCAGTGTGACTAATTCTTAACTAATTCAGCTTGTTTGATAGTTTTGGATTAATCCATTATCTCAATGGGTAAGAAGAAATCAGATGATGCTGCAAAGTCGAAGCAGGGTGGTAAAGAGAAGGTCTCAGTCTCTGAATTACTTGCGAGTATGGATGCTAAACCCGATAAGCCGAAGAAAGCAACCTCTAGTAAACCTAAGGCGAAAGCTGCTCCTAAAGCCTCGTCTTATATCGATGGTATTGATCTTCCTTCGTCCGATGAAGAGGACGAGGGTTTGGGCTCTGAGGAAGAGCGGTTGCAGAATGAGATTAATAGCAGAAGAAACATTGCAAAGCCTATCGAGACGGGTCTAAGTGAGAAAGAGTTAAAGAAGCGAGGAAAGAAGGATGTGCTTGTAGCTCAGGCTGCAGAGGTGGCTAAGCACGAGGCGCTTAAGGATGATCGGGATGCTTTTACTGTTGTTATTGGTGCCCGGGCTTCTGTTCTTGAAGGAGAAAATGATGCTGATGCAAATGTTAAGGATATAACAATCGAAAACTTCTCTGTTGCTGCTAGGGGTAAAGAGCTCTTGAAGAATACCTCGATTAAGATATCTCATGGTAAGAGATATGGGCTTGTGGGACCTAATGGGATGGGTAAATCGACGCTATTAAAGCTGCTTGCATGGAGAAAGGTACCTGTGCCCAAAAACATTGATGTGCTTCTGGTTGAGCAAGAAGTCGTCGGCGATGACAAAACAGCTCTTGAAGCAGTTGTTTCGGCCAATGAAGAACTCGTCAAGCTCCGACAAGAGGCTGCCGCTTTGCAAGATGCATCGGCTAATTCGATTGAGGGTGAGGAAGAAGATGATGAAGGGAATGATGTGGGAGAGAAGCTGTCAGAGTTGTACGAACAGTTGCAGTTAATGGGATCTGATGCTGCTGAGTCTCAAGCGTCTAAAATTCTTGCTGGGTTGGGTTTTACTAAAGATATGCAGGCTCGTGCGACGCGATCCTTCAGTGGTGGTTGGAGGATGAGAATTTCTTTAGCCAGAGCGCTTTTCGTACAGCCTACTTTGTTGCTATTGGATGAACCTACGAATCATCTCGACCTCAGGGCTGTTCTATGGCTGGAAGAATACTTATGCAGGTGGAAGAAGACACTCATCGTTGTCTCTCACGATAGGGATTTTCTAAATACTGTTTGCAGTGAGATTATTCATCTCCATGACTTGAAACTCCACCTCTACCGTGGAAATTTCGATGATTTTGAAGTTGGATACGAGCAGCGCCGCAAGGAGGCGAATAAGAAGAGCGAGACTTATGAGAAGCAGCTGAAGAATGCAAAGAGATCCGGCAGTAGAACTCAGCAGGAGAAGGTCAAGGATCGAGCCAAATTCAATGCGGCCAAGGAAGCCAAGGGCAAGGGTAAAAGCAAGGTAGTTGATGAGGATGAGGTCGTACCCGAGGCACCACGGAAATGGAGAGATTACACAGTGGAGTTCCATTTCCCTGAGCCCACTGAGTTAACACCGCCACTTTTGCAGCTACTCGAAGTTAGCTTTAGCTATCCCAATCGTGAGGATTTTAGGCTCTCTGATGTGGATGTGGGTATTGATATGGGAACTCGTGTAGCAATTGTCGGGCCCAATGGAGCTGGAAAATCAACGCTTCTCAATCTTCTTGCTGGCGATTTGGTTCCAAGTCAGGGTGAGGTGAGGAGAAGTCAGAAACTGAGGATAGGTAGATACTCGCAGCACTTTGTGGATCTTCTAACCATGGACGAAACACCGGTCCAGTACCTTCTTCGATTACATCCGGATCAAGAAGGGCTCAGCAAACAAGAGGCTGTTCGTGCAAAATTAGGCAAGTTCGGACTCCCCAGCCACAACCACTTAACTCCCATCGCCAAACTATCCGGTGGGCAGAAAGCGCGTGTGGTCTTCACTTCCATATCCATGTCTAAGCCTCACATTCTCCTGTTGGACGAGCCCACCAATCATTTAGACATGCAAAGTATCGATGCATTGGCAGATGCGCTCGACGAGTTCACCGGAGGAGTTGTTCTGGTCAGTCACGACTCGAGGCTCATATCCCGTGTCTGTGAGGATGAAGAAAAGAGCCAGATATGGGTGGTGGAGAATGGAACAGTCGAGGCTTTCCCCGGTACGTTTGAAGAATACAAGGACGAGCTTGTCCGAGAGATCAGGGCTGAGGTCGACGATTGATTTGGAGCCGCTGAGAAATAAAGAAGGTGATGATTTGCGATGTTATGGTAAGTATTAGCTGAGTGTATTTTTACTGCTAGTATAGTTGGAGCATAATCACTACTTCTTTTTGCTTGTATTACTATTTTGAGAATTTTTGGGTCGTTTTATTCTTTTTATTATTATTATACACAGATGAAGCTATTATTGGAACTGCTTGATACTATGATTCTCAGTTATGTATTACACAATTTTTGTTGTTTGTGAATCTCAGAACTGAGGGATATTATTGTTTCTGTTTTTAATGCAATATGCTGAATCTTGAGTTTAATAGAGAAAATCAGTTTTTGCGTTTGCTTTCGTTTAGTAGATACTCCCTCTGGTCCATTGATACGGGGAAAACTATATTTTTGTGGTTACACTGATATAGAAATATTATTTAAAATGATAAAATTTTACCTCATTAAACACATTTACACTACTTTATTTATTACTATGACTCAGTATTAGATGTCATTTACAAATCTCCTTAGTAAAGGTAAATCTTCACGTAGGCTGAGTGGTTTGTGGTCGTGCGCCGCTTGGGTGGTTTGGAAGTGGAGGAACGCGGTCTTATTTGAAGGAAAGGAGTGGGATTTTAGGAGATTAGAAGTATAGATCAAATGTTGGTTTTAGAGTTGGTGCTCGGTGAGGGGTGAGGCTGACCCGAAGATGGAATTCTCAAGGTGGGATAGTAGTAGATTATGCGATATTTGGGGGGCTTTTTGATTCTGTTTGCTTCTTGCTTGTAACGGTACGGCTTGTACATTTTCTTTGAATAAAATTCTTACCCGTTAAAAAAAAAAATCTATTAATATCATTCTTGTCTTAATTCTCGTGTCGGGAAAAAAGATATCTCCATATTAATGAGACGAAGGCAATATATTGGAATTGGTATATAGCTTGATTGCATTTTGTTTGGGATGACTATTGGTATCTGATTAGAGAAAGTGATGTTTAGCACTCCTTATGTCCCGTTTAAAATGATACATTTTTATTTTTATTTTATTTTATATTTACATGTATTCAAAAAATGTGTTGTTTTTAATGAGATGGGGAGAGTGGGAGTGGGACGATGAGAGTATTTATAGTAAGTGTCGGCGAAGCTCTCCAGCTTGCACGCATAAGGGCAGAAATTTCAACGAAATTAAGGTGGGAGCTGACCACTATCACCTACTAGTGTTATTATACCTATATATGTAACGATCAAGCAGTTATGTATTAATATTGGTAGAATGCCTAAAGTGTATGATGATTGGGAGAGGTTGGTCGGAGCTGTGCTGCGAAAACAAGAGCTCTGGGAGTTGTTTCACGACCACTCAAGAACTCCCAGCGGCGGCTCAGCCACTTCCACCGCCACTCCTCCGGCTTCTCCTCTTCACGGGCTTTCGCCTTTGAATCGCAAGGCTGAGGCGCTTCCGAGTAGCTCCACTGCACGGGTTTCGCCTATGAATTCCGCAACAAGGTTCAAGAGCGGAGCTGAGACTCCGAGTGTGGAGAAGGAGACGATGAGGAGGGATAAATCGAGGATGCGTCTCGATCGTTGGATCCTGACTCGATGGCTTTCTAAGACTTTTCAATCCACTTCTCCTTAGTGAATGTCTCATCTTCCTTTCTATGCAACTTTAGGAAATTGGAGGAAAATGATTGCTGGAGAAAAATAAGTTAATTTCTGAAGAAAACTGTAAATTCAAAGCGTTTAATTTTGTGTCAATTCAGCTCAGTAACTCTTGTTGTAATTCTCTTAATAGTTAATACTACTAGGTTCTTATTTTGGATTTTTATGCGATATTATTGTTGCAGCTCTATTACGTGTTTTAAAAATATAAATCGAAGAAGACGTGCGTTTCGTTTGGGAACAAATTTTCTCATGATAGTAAAAATAGAAAAGAGCATTTTATTCTACTGCTGGGCTCTGTAGTAGAGAGCTAAAACTAAAACCCCAATAAAGCCCTACCCTCTCTCTCTCTCCCCTCGATAGTCGGCGCCTGAGATTCGCACCGCTGCAATTCTGCATTCTGTTCATGGCCTCCTTCGCCGCCAGGTCGGTATTGCGCTCGGCCGCTAATTCCGCCCGAAGCTCCGCCGCTAGAATCTCCGTCGGCGTCAAGCCTAGGGCTTCCGCCTCTCCGTTCCGCGTCTCGTCGCAGAGTCCTCTGTCCGCTCGCATTCTCAGGTAATTTATGTCGATTGAATTCGAATTCCTGCTTAATCTAATCCGGAAGGAGTGGTTTTCACTTGCGGTGATTTGGTGTTTAAAAAATTGCGCATTGCATCAGATCGCCGGTGGAAATGAGCAGTGCTTTGGTTTCGATGTTGCCGTACCATACTGCGACTGCCTCAGCGCTACTTAATTCGATGCTTTCCGTTGCTCCTCGTTCCACCGCTTGGACTATCGATGGTAAATTCCTCGTTTTCCTCAACGCACCTTTCTTTGGAAATATTTACGTTTCTCTGTTGTAAGTCAGAATTTTACTATCGCGAGTTGCTATTTCATCCATCCAGATGTGGTCTGATATTTGCTTGATTCGTCGTACAATTTGTTCTTTGCTGATTTATATTGAACTCTTTCGTCTACGAAGCATATAGCCTTGTGCTTTCTATGTGTGCTTATGTTTCTCAATTAGGATTGTCGAATTGATTGATTTAGCGGCTGATTTGGCATTAATGCTAGGTTGCAATTCTATTTTCTAGTGTTTGTTGCCACTCATTGAACTTTGGAGATTAATAGTGTTTTCTTTTCTTGCTCAATAATAAGTAGTCTTAGGAATTTCGACTACACTACACGGTTTATTAGGTTTTGAGCACATTACTCTCATATAAGCATGCATTCCTTTATTTTCATGAACGAGGTGTCTTCTTATGGCCTTGTAAGACAATAAAGTACTAGATGAAGGGCATTAAGAGTAGGTGAAGTGATATTATTCTTTATTCTGGTGAAATAATGTAGCACTGTCACCTTTGCTGATTGATAAATGAGGTACTCAACCCCATGTTAGTATAACATATCCTTGATTATATCTATGGATATCTATGAATGCCCCATCTATGTAGATTTTTCAGTTGGGCTTGTGGAGATGGGGTACAAGGTAAAGAGAAACAAAACTTTCACATTAATCTTAGTTTGCAGACTTGGAGACTGTTTTCATTAGTTGGACTTGACCATCGTTGGTTACGATTGATTAGTTGTTTTCTGAATTAGACTTCTCTTCACCATGAAGTATTCTGATTATGTATTAAACAAGGTGCAAATCATTTCATTTCAATTCCCAAAAAAACTGTTTACCAACTCATCATTTCCTCAATGCCATGAACTTAGAATCTCATACACCAATCCTTATGGTATGTTTGAGAGAGAGTTAAGACTAGAGAATTAGAAATGTTTCCTTAAGTTCCAAATGTTTATTTTACTTAGTTTTAGGTCCTTAAGGTAAAGTTCTTCATTTTCCCTCACTGCATCCCTTCATTGATGGTTTCTGTCGTAACTCAGATGATAGTATTTTTTTGAGTTGGTATTCTAAGCACCAAGATGTGATGTTTATGCTATTTGTTTCACATCTCCAGCTTCCAATTGAATAGGACCGGCTATGTATGATGTGTTATGTGCTGGTATAGGTTTAATTATATAGCCTTGTACTTTCTGTGGGTGTTCATGTTTCTTCAAAAGGTTTGTTGATAACTTAGGGCTATTAAGGCTAGGGTTTAAAATATACTTTTCTTGTTACAGTGACCCCCTCGTTTGACTTCCGAGATAAGTATTCTAGGTCAATAATTGATAGCCGTAGGAACCTTTGTATAGCATAAGCCTCTTATTTTTATAGTTCATTCGTTCTTTTATTTGAGGCGGAGAGCTAAGCTGTCAAAATAAAAGAGGTGCATTCTTTTCGTCTTGTAGGGCTAAAAAGGACTAGATGAAGGTCTTGGAAAGGAGGTGAAGTTATTTGATTCCTTATTCTGCTGAAAATTATGTTGCATATCAAGCTTAGATGAGGTAGTTAATCCTATATCTCTATAAAATAACCTTAGTTATAGTATTGATAACTATGAAAGATGCCATTTATGTAGATGTTTCGGTTAGGCTTAGGGGGCAGGGATAGAATGAAAAAGAGAAAATAAACTTTGAGTAAACCTTACTCTGCAGTTTGCAAGGACAGAGACTGTTTCCACGAGTCAGGCCTGTGGCTCAGTGAAATTCAAGTTACATGTCTGTTTTACCAATATGTGTCACTTAATATTTAGTCTACAGAGTGGCAAATTTCACTGTTTATGTTTGAGTCACAAAGCTAATCTTGTATGTGTGATTTCTTTGCAATTAGAGAAAAAATATGCAAGAAGCTGCTAGTGATTAGTCACTCACATCATTTCTAGAAGAGCTTTCATTAAATGGGCATTAGCAGATATTTAAGTATGTGATTTCCCCCAATTATCTTGGCATTGCATGAAATGGGAGTGAGAATCTTAAGTTGCGACAATCACTCCGTTTTAAGACATAATTTCTGGTCTTAATGGTTCTCCATAATTTCTTTGTTTGACGTGCATCTTATGTTATATAACTGATATATAATGCACAATGAGTAAATCATGAAACATGTGACCTTCCTTACATCTAGAAGAACTGATATTCGACACATCAACCGCACTCTACAATTTATTGCTTTAATCTATTAAGCTTCAGTTTTGCATAAACATTGTAGCTTCACTCAATTATTGGAAACTACCATCAGATTCGACAGATTCACATCTAGAAAATACATCTTGGAGGTTTACGAATTTTGGCTAAAGTATTGCTTATTAAGCCGTATAACGAGCTAATAAAATCTTGTATTTATCAGCTTGCAACGAGGGGGTATGATGACTGTTGGATGATCCAAATGCCTGATAAATAGAGTCATGAATGGGCTCAGCACAAGAAATCACCTGTTTTTGTGTGGATTCCTCTGTGTTTTACTACATTCAATAAGAAGATTAAAGCAGCTTGAATTTGTATTGCCAGGAGTTATCATGTAAAATTGTTGCTTGTATTCTTTGAGAATCCTCGTTATGTTAATCATATAGCTTGAATTATGCAACCTGATTGTGTGTTTCCTTAAGTCTTCGGCTTCAGCCTGTGATTAGCCATACAGTAGATATATCACGATAAATGTGCATCACTTGCTCTATGTTTTTTCATGACCGTTTGACTTGGGCTTCTTTTTCTTTTTAGGATTGTGATAAGTGCTCATCGGCTGATATTCGGATGGAAGATATACATCAAAATTGTGTCATTTAGTTTATGTTGAAGTTGTATTATTTGGTACGACTGGATAATTTACAAGCAACTTGGGATTATAATTGCGTCATGTAGTGAAAATGCTTCTTCATTTCGACTACCGGCTATATGAAACTTTTCTTTTTCTTCTCTATTGTAGATGGATGATTGTTAGAATGTGGGCGTGATTGTTCTGTTGCTGCCGGTTGAGTGCACATACGATAGCATCCGCAGAGACAATTTTTTTCAGCTTTATTCCGATTGGACTCTAAACGATCAGCCGTTGTCTGATATTAGCTCCTTTTGAAATAGTTTTTTTTGTGTTTAAATGACGGATCAATTCCTGAAATTCGTTTTCTCAAAGCTCATTCTGTTTGGGGAAGAAGATGGCTTCTGCCTGTGATGGATTTGTAGAGTAATTCGTACCTGTGCAAAGTTAATTCATGCAAACATAGAATCAATAATACAGCAAATTCAAGCTTTGAACAACACTTTTAATTGTGTGTGTGTTTCCCTTTAATGTTTATCACTGCTTATCAGAAATAACTTCCAAAAAGGCTCAACACAACGGTAGAGGCGAAAGATTAATCTATCGGTAGACGAAAAACTAACGATGAGACAATGCTATAAACCAAGGGCGATCTTTTTACATATCAACCATTAAATCGAAGCTAAATTCGTCGTACATGATAATTGCCTCCGAAAGTGATCTCAATGTAAGTGAGTGAGACGGGGGAGTATTAATTTGCAAATAATTGCAAAAAAAAAAGAAGAAATTTTAACCGGCGCCATGGATTTAATTTCATCATGTAAAAGTAAAAGCAAGCGAATCTAAAACCGGTTTTAATATTTTGAAAGCCGACGGTTTCTCTCAACGTTACATGAATTTGCTAATTGAACTATATATAATATATGCATGTAGTTTAATATGTGTTTTATCGAATATTATATTTAAAAAAATAATTTTTAAATATATAATTCCAATGGAATAACCTCCCTATAGTAATAATTTTTACAGTCCCAATAATATATAGAGGTTTTATTGTACTATTGTTTAGGATTTAGGAAATTATTTTTAAATGATAAGTAATAAATTTACCCTGTTACACGTATATCCATATAATTTGAATTTTAAGATTTTAAATTATAACAATTTGCTCGTTTGTTTTTATTTTTTTTTTACAATTTTTATATCAAATCTAAAGTTTGTATATCACCTTTCATTTAAAATCAATCATCATATTATGTTTTATAAGTTTATAATGCTCTATTTTATTACAAAAAAAAAAAAAAAAAAAAGAAGTAATATACGCACTATAATATTTAACTATTTACCTCATTTTTAATCAAGTCCGTCTTAATTTACATAGTATATTTTCTCGAAATAATAAAAATCATTATAAACTCCAGCAAGGTTCCAGCAAGAAACCAGCTCCCCCACTTGAATGAGCGCATTGCAATAATAAAATTAAATAAAATAAACAAATATACTTTGTATTTATTCTTTTATATAAAGATCTGCTAAAAAAAAAAAAAAACTATAATTTGCATTTTACTCAAAGGCCTAAGGTATTAAAGACAAAACTCACCATTAGCCGCCCAAGTTGCTCAATCCAAATCCAAGAATCAACTTATTCCACTTTTATATATACTTATCCAAAAAACGCTTTCTTACCAACAATGGGCATGCTTAACGTGTTCATCGTAGATTCCTTTTTTAAGGGAGTTAGAGTACATATGTTAATCAATAGAATGTCATATTATCCATATACACATTAAGCATGCTCACGTTGGGTAGGGGAGCATTCCTCGTACTTATCCCCACCTTTTATATTTTTAAACTTGCATCAAAAGTGAACTTTATAAACCACTAATTTTATGAGAGAGAGAAGGATCTAACTAATTAAAAATGGTAAGATAAATCAATCCACTAGATTGCATTGCATTGTAAAAAGGATGTCACATGACAAGTGGGAATCACCCACTTTCAACATTATGAAATTCAGTGAAGTAAATGTTTAAACACTAACAATTTTCTTTTTTAAAAAATAAAGAAACATGTACATGTACATGTACATGTACATGTACATGTACATTACCATCTATCCATAATCTTATACCAAAATCAAATTACTTTAATTTTACTTCACTACCTATATTTTTTTCTTCCTTATGAAAGGAGGGTCAATAACGTTTTCCATTTCTTCTGTGACGACTCAAACCCTCGATCTTTGAGTTGAAATGGAAGGCTTACCAACTGAGTTGTCATTCGTCGTCTTCTTCGATATCTATTTTCACAATAATTGATTGGGTTTTTGCCAATTCAATTAGTGTTTATTTAGTTTCAATTTTAGTGTTATTGGCATATAATAGGACTAGTAAAGTGGGCTAATGACATGGGACAAATGGAGTAATATTAAAATACTACAGTACTTGTTAAAATGATAAGGTAATATGTGTATTGTGATGCTACGTCCCAAAACAAAAACATTTAAAAAATTATGGAAGTCTCAGTATAATATTAGTGTTAAAAAATTGTAAACACGCATAGTAATATATTAAAATATAGTACTAACATTTTATTGAAATAGAGGGAATAAATAAATAAATAAAACAACAGAATTAGTACAAAATAGTTGAAATTGAAATAGAGGATATGATCTAATAATAACTAATCAATAAATCAATAAAATAGTACTACCTTTTATCTGTTTATAAAATGATAAATTCTATTTTCATTTGTTCTATTCATATATGAATATTACCTTAAATATCAAAATTTTAACTCACTAAAACTCATTTACTCTAATTTATTCATTACTATCCTCTCGTCTTAACTTTCGTATCGGAAAAAATTATCTGGAGAGAGAAAATGATAAACAAATGAGTAATTAACGATCGATGAGTTCCTTCCTTCCCCCTATAAAAATCCATTCCACATTATGCAAACATTTCTTCCTCTGCAAATTGAGAATCGTCGTCCACATTTTGTTCTGAACAAACTAATAAAACTTTCCCCCTTAATTACGCAGGCAGGAGGATCCAATCTTTCTCTCAGGTACCAAACCAAACAATTTCAACCTCAAATTCCTATTTTTAATTCAATTTTGTTAGATCTGGTTTTGTGTTTTTTGGTGGATCATAGGAATCGCTTATGGCTTCAAAGCGGATCTTGAAGGAGCTCAAGGATCTCCAAAAGGATCCTCCTACCTCTTGCAGTGCTGGTATTTCATGAAGATTTTGAATTAGAATTCCGTGAATTAATTGTTTTTTGCTTTCTGTACGTAAATCCGTTGTTTTTTGGTAGCTCATTATCGGTTCTGCTAAATTGCTTAAGTTTTGGTGTTTCAATTTCTTAGATGAGAATTTGAGTGGTTGTTTTTTTTTTTTTTTTTTTCTGATTTTGATCACTGTAGATTTTTGGTAGTTTTTGGATTGGCTAAAAAATTCTATGTTTTAGAGTGCTGAATGTTAGTCTTGTTGCTGGAAATCACCATTGCTTAGGGGGTTTACCTCAATAGAAGGTTGGGGCGTTTTGGCTTTTTCGATTTTTTATGTAAAACTTCGATGGCCTGCCAAAATGTATGTGGATATACCATTATCTCTTCTTTCACTGCTGGAATATCTAAAATGTGAAGGGTAAAAACTCCCAGCTCTTCGAAATTCTGTGTGTAAACAATGTAGTGATATGTGATATGGTTATGTATACCACTTCCGATTATCCTTGCCACATGTCTTAGGCCTATGACGTTTCAAGTTTTTCTGATGGTTACGCTGTAGCCAGCACCTGTTTGTGGATGCTATCATATAATCTAGAATCTGGTGTGGATTGTATAATGTGGCTAAATCATGAATTAACAGTGCAGAAGACGTGGAATTTTTTTGCTAAATCTGTTCTTCGTGTAACCTTGCCTTATTGCTGAGTACATTTATTCTCCATTGCTATTTGTTCGAGCAAAGAAATGTCTTCTTCTGGGTCAGTTATATCTGGAAAGGGTGAAATGGTTCAAAGGGGGGACCAGAATTCGGTAGATGCCCTTTTGTTGATCGGCCACTGAACCAACTATCTGTTCTAGCATTCTATGCAACTCCCCTGTTCTTTTCACTTCTTAACCTTCCGATAATTCATCTTTTATTAACTGTCTTGATCAATTGCTTTTAGCCTCTAGCTTAAATATCAAATCCAACGTCAAATTGTTCATGCATCCTTATCGTTTGTGTTCCTTTCTGTGTATCTATCAGGTCCTGTTGCTGAGGACATGTTTCATTGGCAAGCTACGATCATGGGTCCTCCAGATAGTCCGTATGCAGGAGGGGTTTTCTTAGTTACCATTCATTTCCCTCCCGACTATCCTTTCAAGCCTCCTAAGGTATTTATCTTCCTAATTTAATTTGTTTCTGCTATTTTACATTCATTCATGTCCTTATTTGTAGTCCAAATCTGCACGTGAATAATAATTTCACACATTCTGCTCGATTAATTTTGCAGGTTGCTTTCAGGACAAAGGTCTTCCACCCGAATATTAACAGCAACGGGAGCATATGTCTCGACATCTTGAAGGAGCAGTGGAGCCCAGCTCTTACTATCTCTAAGGTTTATTTCTAATCCACACAAGTCATAAATTTTATCAATTGTATAATCCTACTCTATTCAATAATATTTATTTAGATTCAAATTGCTGAAAACGTTATTTTTTGGTTCAGGTGTTGCTTTCCATATGCTCATTGCTAACAGACCCGAACCCGGATGATCCATTGGTGCCCGAGATTGCCCATATGTATAAAACCGACAGGTCCAAGTACGAAACCACTGCAAGGAGCTGGACTCAGAAATACGCCATGGGCTAACCGTGATTTTCTGTGGACGATTGGTTGCCCCTTTACCCTTCGAACATTTTGCTTTCTACTTTTTATGTATCAAAATAGCAGTCGAAACCGTCAAAGTCCTAACTTTGGACTAGTAGAGGTCCAAGACTTGCCTTAGAGAAACAAGGAAAAAAAAAAAAAAAAAAAGGTCAGACACATTGCTTTTAAACCGTTTGTATTTGTAGTAAATCTTTCTAATGCTTTTATATAATGCTTTTTATCTCAACTGCTTAGCTCTTATTTATACACTCACTGCGACCCAGCTTTAGATTTCGTACAGCATTCCGACTTGCAGTGTTGCTTCGGACGGAGTTCGAACCGATGAAACTGCAGGTTTGCTGTTCTTCTGTAGAAACCTGTACACATATTCTATGGTGAATCTTGCAATCATCCCACTCTTCTTGCTTGCCTTGAGAATCGTTCTCCCCATAACAAATGTGATACCTCTCTGTATCGCGCTTCGGACCTTTTGCTTCTCATTTGTGTCATCGATCATCTCAATGAGTTTTTCAGCGATGGAGTCGACATATCCGACTCCGCTCATCTCCTCATCATCCTTATATCCGAACTGAATCAAACACATGTAAACCCCCTCGCCTCCTAGTTTCCCCACATGGAGGCGTTCCTCAGGTGCAACGGTTTACCATAAGAGTCTTGACGGTGACGAGGACCATGATCTCACGTGCAGAGTTTGTGTGGTGGATGTAATGGCGCACGATGGGTGGGATGCCGTAGACGAGATCTGTGAAGAAGAAGCAGACTCCCGGCGTTCGGGTGATGCTGGTGGAGGAGAGGGCGTCGTCCAGCTCCTGTATGCTCAACTTGTTCCTATCGTCGTACGTCGTCTTCTTGCTCCTACCGTAGGTCCACGACAGCATCACTGTCATGAAGAAGACGGAGATGGCGAAGGGCACCCATCCCCCCTGTGGGATTTTCTTGAGCAAGGATGACATGAACGCGCCCTCGATCATTACGTAGGGGAACAAGAACCCTAGTACGAGGACGATGTTTGTGTCCCAAATCACCAGCATCACAAAACTTATGAGAAATGTGGTTATGATCATAACCCATATCACCACAACACCTGCAAAAATTCTCCAATCACATCATGTTTTGTTTGTGTTTCTTCACTTTTGGCCAATCTAGTGAACGTGAAAAACATGGTCCATATGTAACATGGACTGTTTCATCAATCATGTCATCTAGTCAGGCAGTCACATGTGAAACTTAGGGGACGGGGGTAGTACCGTATGCGTTAGCTAGCTCGACACCGCCTCTGAATCCGACGACGAGGGCAACGGTGAGAATCAAGAGAATGTAATTGATCTGAGGGGAGTAGACTTGGCCCTGGTGCTTGGAGGACGTATGGACAACGTCGACCCTCGGGAAGCACCCGAGGGCGAGTGACTGCTTGACGATGGAGAAGCAAGCCGCGATCATCGACTGGCTCGCAACGACCGCAGCTAGCGTGGAAATAACAAACATCGGCCAGTAAACTTTATCCGGAACCGAACTGTAGTAGGCATCGGTTATGTTTTCGGGGTGTTTCACTAGCTATGTTGCTCGGACTCGGGTACGGTTGTCGGACTCGGGTGCGGGGATGCGATCCGGACTCTTTATATTTTCAAAATGAGGATACGGGGACTCGGCTGTAAAGGGTCCGAATTTAGGACACGGGTACGGGGACACGTTTGAACAATATATATTCTAATAATTTTCTATATAATAATAATAGAATTAAAATAAAATTATAATACCTAATGCACAAAAAAAAGGAAAAGAAAAGAAAATAAAAAAGAACCGCCTAAAAATTAAAAAACCGTAACTTCTCTAGAAAGTATTCCACTGCAGCCGACCCACTTCTTCTTCTTACGCGGCTAGCGCTTCCTCTCTTCTTCTTCCGCGCATTGTTTCTTCATTGAGAATCTGCCAATCTCTTCATGCGCCGGCCGCCAGCCACGCGGAGTTGCTTCTTCTTCCTCGCGGCTGCTATCTTCTTCTCAATACCGAAACTTTTCTTCACCGCCGGATTCTTCGCCGTCGATTGCCGAGTCCGCCGGATATATGGAGGATCCAACTCGTATCCCGTGTCCGGATCCGTGTCACGGGTACTCTCTCTATTTTGAAGAGTCCGAGCAGTGGCGTAACCAGGCCCCGACAGCTTGGGGGGGCAAAATATTAAGAACAATTAAACTAAACTTTATAATACGATATTACGAACAACTAAACTAAACCTTATAATACGATAAAGTATTATTACAATAATCCTCTACGCTCAACCATGTTTTGAAAACGATGTAATATCAATTCTTTATCAACCGTGTCAAAAAGATCATTCTCAATATATGTAACTAAACAGTCATTCATCCAATGATCTCCTATCCGATTCCGGAGCCGACTTTTCATAATCTTCATAGCAGAAAAGGCTCTTTCCACAGTTGCAGTTGCCACTGGTAAAACAAGCGCCAATTTTATAAGCTTATACACCAATGGATACACAATATCTCTTTTTGTCTTCACCAATTCTCTTGCAAGACTTCCTATTCCGTTCAAACATGCAAATCCTTCACTAGAATGCACATCAGTGAAATAATTCTGAAGTTGGTTATCAAGGCCCATTATCTCAACTGAAGAAAAATCAGTTGGATAAAACTTTGCAAAACACAACAACTTCTCCTTATTGAAATTTGAGAAATTGTTATTTGGACTAAGACATTCCATACTAAGAAGTAACTCACTGTTTGCTTCTGTGAATCGACCATTGAGCTCTTGAAGTTGCATGTCCAAAACTTCACAAAATATACTTACCTTGTAGTAGTGTAAATTGGTAACGTCTGGAGCTTTACGTTTTGGCCTACCCTTGAGAACACGAACATCATCCATAATTGGAATTTCAATATCATGACGATTACAAAACGTCATCACTTCATCCAATAAACTGTCCCATCCACCGTCTCTCATCAGCTGTAGCCTTTCTTTTGAAACCTTAACTTGTACCATTGCATTGACTATATCTTGAGTTTTCCATTGCAAAATCTGGGAGAACTCATTTGTTATACCCAATATATTCTTCATCAAGTGCATAGTGAAAGCAAAATCAAATGTTACTAAAGAAGTTATAAGACCATCAGCTTCAGCCTTTTGTTCTGGATGAGTACCCTCTTCTGCTACATACTCAAAACATCAATAATGGTAGAAAAACTAGCAATCAAACTCATCAACGTGCCATAATGAGAACCCCAACGAGTATCCCCAGCTTTTTTGAGCCTAGATTCTTGATTTAAACCACGACCGCTCATAATTTCCCCATTTCCAAGTGCTTTTCTAACTTCAGGGTCGGAAGGGAGATCATTCAAATCAGTTTCAACTCGAGATTTCTTTGAAGAGACATGCACTTGTTCTTGATTAGTATTCTGTCTTTGGCTTGTCTCTTCACTTGTCATTGATGATTTTCTAATAACAAATTTATCCATTCCTTCCTGTTTGATAGAAATATTTGATTAAAATTCTAGCTTTACAACAAATCAAGTTAGCTACAAAGCATATAATTAAGTGCTTCATCATCTTTTAACACAAAAAATCGAAAAATAATTTCCTTTGACAATACTGGGGATTCATCACTAAACTAATTAATTAATTTATGCATTTTTTTATTAAATCTTCTACCTTTCTATAAAATGTATGCAGTATGCATTCATATTTCATAACAAGATATCAAACAAACAATGTGAATAAAATAAATGCAAACATCAAACTAGTAAAATAAGGGCATCTTCAATTTCACATTTTTCTACATTCAATACAAGATATATTGAATAATTGAAATATGAGCATTAAAAAAACTAACTAGCAAAATAAGCTTAATAAATGGAATGGAAGTAATAAATATACCTCAGAGCTTGAGCATGGAAAACTGAAGAATAATGGCGGAAGAATAAGGAGTAGGAACAAGGAAGCACAAATTGTTCAATTGTGCAAAATTGAAGAAAATGGCGGAAGAAAAGAAAAGGGAAGAAGAAAGTTACTGTTTTTTTTTTAGATAAAGAAGAAGAAAGTTAGTGAAGTGTATTGAAGAAGCAATATAAATATGTGGTTGATAATTAATTGGGAATTTCTGATGTGGCATTTTTCTTTTTCTTTTTTTAATCAGCATTTGGAATGGCTCCTGCACTTTTGCCCCTAATTTCTAAAACTTTTGGTGGGGCAATATTTATATAAAATGGTAATTTTGTATATATATAAGGTAAAAATGTATAGAGTTGAGGTGGGGCAATTGCCTCACCACTCATAGGCGTGGCTCCGCCACTGAGTCCGAGCATCACAGTTCACTAGATATGCCGTTTCTCCGGCGTAGGTGAGGATGAGTGAAGGATAGACAACAAAAGAGAACCCCAACTTCAAGAAACAAAAACAAATAATTAGATATCAAGAATTTCAAATGTAAGTGTAATAATGAAATACCTGAATAGCCCTTTTGTTGAAGTGCCCTAAATCAGCAAACATAGCCTCAGCTCCTATATAAATTATAGTACTAGTATTAATAAATTTAATACAATCCATCATTTCGTGAAATATTATAGGGTTTTACATTATGTAATGTAACACACACGTGCCGGAAGAAATTCGATACTGCATTTCAGTATGATATCTCCTATATATTATATCAATGGACGATTGACATGTGTTAGAAACATTACTAAAACCAACAAATATCACAAAATTCCATAAACAAAAATGCTTGTTTTGGAATGTCGCATCTGGCACATGTCAATCGTCCACTGGTATAATATATAGGAGATGTCATACTGAAATGCAATACTGAATCTGAGTACATCTGCACGCGCGCGCACACACGTATATATATACTCCCTCCGTCCTCCATTTAGTGACGTTAATACTATATTGGGACGTCCTCCATTTACTGACAATTTCCGTTTTAGGACGTAGACCCCACAATCACTTTAACACTTTAACACTTTATACATCTACTTTTTATTATTTTATCATTTTAATACTATTAAACAATTCAAATGGACCCACAATTATTCCACTTTAACACTTTAACACATTAATTTATTATTATACCATAAAATGCGAAAAAACCCGTGCCCATATTCCCTCCGTCAATAAATAGAGGACGGAGGGAGTACCTGTTATGCTTAAGAAGACAGCTCCGAGTAGATTCCAAGCGGTTTTGCCGTTGGCGACGAAGAATTTGATTATGTAATGTGGAGATACAGCTTTGAGAATGGATGGTTTATACTTGAAAAAGTTGTATACACCAATCGATACGTTTGTAGCAAACCACAGCAGCATTATTGGAGAGAATAAGAAGCTGACTTTGCTTGTCCCACACCGTTGGAACATAAACAGTACTACAAGTAGAACCACTGATATCCAAACCATGGTCTGAAATAAAACAAATAGTACTGAGTGATCAGGGTGGATTGATTAGCTTGTCCAACTTTTATTATATTTCTTCCGTCCTATATATATTGTTTTTTTTTTTCTTTTTTTTTCCTGGGGGGGGGGATGAGTGTAAAACGTAAAAAACTATTAAGTCCACACTTTAAATTATTCAAGAAAGTGTGCGTATGTTGACCTAATGGTACGGATTTAGTTTGGACCAAAAGTCTTGAGTTCGAGTCTTCCGTTTCCTGTTAACTGTTTAAAAAAAAAAAAAAATCTTCGAGAAAAGATAAGGCAATACGTATGAGCCAACCTAATTGGAAAAGCTGGATGCTAGACACTAGCTAGCTAGCTATGGAGATCCATCCCAGGAAAGCATGACATTAGCTAGCTAGTTATGGAGATTAGTAGAACGAAGTAAAGTATATCAAAGTAAACGAGGTATTAAGTGATAAATAATTCATCCCAGGAAAACACGATATTAGCTAGCTAGCTATGGAAATTCACCCCGGAAAAGGCAGAATGCTAGCTAGCTATGGAGGTATAAAGTGATAAATAATTCATCCCAAACCTTGTGTTATCTCGGAAGAGAGTGACTGAATCCCTTGCACGGCTGAAAGAACTGTTCCAATAAAATCACAACAAAATTATACATCAAATAAAAAAAAACAACAAATTTAATTATGTGTTTATAGTAATCGGTTAATTACCACAAGTAGCAGGGGTAAGAGCTCCATCTCCAATAACCATGCAAGTCCCCAACAGAACCAATATAGTAAGAAAATTCTGAGCACGAGTGCTCCCCTCCAGAAATTCCTTACTCCTCCTCGAAATAGGGCTCCGTACTCCACCGTAGTTCTCCATGGTCGAATCGGATTCCGGCCTCGTGTTCTGAACAGTGAATCTGCTCTTGAAGTTGACGTGCCGGCAGATGTAGGAGTAGAGAGCGAAGGTCCCACCTTCGCCATGATCGTTTGCATGCAGCACGATGAATACATATTTGATCAAAACAAGAATCGTTAGAGTCCAAATAATAAGGCTTAGGGTTCCCAAAAGATCGTCTTCGGTGAGATTCGTCAAGTTCGTAGCCGAGAAAACGTTCACCGGAGAAGTTCCCAAGTCTCCGTAAACCACTCCAAGTGACTGATAAGCCAAAAGCACAGTCTTCCATTTCAAATAACCCTAACAAAAATATAAAATACTACTGTATATATTAATTCTCAGGTTAGAATAAACTAGTAAGGAAATAACATATATATATATGAACCTTTTTAGTTGGCTGAGGATTCATGCTTCTATTTGCATCAGCTTCTCTTTCTTCCATCTTCCCGCCGGAGAGATCGATGACGCAGCCGTCGTCGCCGTTTTCGGGGTCGGGTTTAAGGATGAAGTCGGTTGCTGAATTGCCATCCATTTGTTCGTTCTTACGCTTCTATGGACTCTTGAAGTTGAGAACCAGCTTCAGTGTCTTATATAGAAAAATGCTTGACGTCAACTACGTGACTTGTTTCAATAATTATATGTCCACACAAATTGGTCACTCATTTTTAACAAAGGAGTACTTGCTTGCTTTGTCCCAAACGAATAATATTCCACTTTCATTATTTAATATCTCACATGTATTTAATAAATTGGACTATTGATTTCGGATGAAGTGAGTATTAATATAAATTTTTTATCCTTATTATCCACTAATATTCATGGCCACAACATTCACTTATAACTCTCTAATTCTAAAACCCTATCACATCCTAAATCTAAATTTTTTTATCATCATTATACACCAATTATTTTTCTAAATCTAAAACCCTATCGCATCCTATGTATTTATTTACAAGAATATAGCTAGAACTCTCTATCCCGGTAAATTAAAGTTGTTTCATTATTATATATGTCTCGTTGGGTTGGAAGGAGTACATGGTTGATGATTTTGTTATTTTTCAACTCCCTCCGTCCCATGTTAATGTTCATATTTTTTTATTAGAATGTCCCATTTAATTGTTTACTTACTTAAAGTGGAAATTTTTTACTCTTAGCTCTTACAACCTTGGTTACCGTGTCATTTTTTTGTGGATAATTAGCATGAGAATGAGGGAGTATTTTTTTTCTATTTATTATGAATAAAAAAAATACACTGCTTTAATATGTACTCCCTCCGTCCTTAAATAAGTGTCCCGAGCCGCCATTTTGTGCAAACCAAGGAGAAGGGTAAATTGACACTTATGCCCTTAAAATCCTTGATTATTTATTTATTTATTTTTGTCTTTATCCCACTTTTAGATTTTCAAGAAAGGGTAGTTTTGGTAGTTTTGTGTAATTTTTACTTGGAAAAATGTGATAGGACACTTATTTAGGGACAAAATTTTTGGCGGCTCGGGACACTTATTTAAGGACGGAGGGAGTAACGTACAATCCCTGAAAATCAATATGGTAGCTACTAGCTTGACTCTTTTTAGTTTTTTAAATATCTAATGAATGTTTTTGATGTTTTATTTAATTTTTTAATGCAATCAATTAAATAACATTAAAAAAAAAAATCAAGGTACGAGTTCAAATCCCCTAACAACCACTCCAGGTCTCGTCTAATCTATATATATATATATATATATATATATATATATATATATATATATGAGGTGTGATATGCTGGGCGACTCATTTCAGCGCCTATAATAGGCGACGTTATATTTTTCAATTTCTTCAAGCAACGATTTTTTCCTAATTTCAAGGAATTTCACTTCTTTTAAGATACATTTTCTCTTTCACACACATTAATTTTTTATACATACATTTTCCGTAAAATATCATCAAAAGAAAAATATAATATGATATTGTAAAATTAGTATAGGCAATATTTAATAAAATTCTACCAAATAAAATAAATAAACCCTAATTGGGAATCTATAAACCCTAAGTGCAGGTGTATAAACCCTATTTGAGAATCTATAAACCCTAATGAAATATTTATAAACCCTGATGAAATATTTATAAACCCTAATTAAAAAATTATATGCTCTAATTAAAAAATAAGTTAATAAATTAAACGTATTAATAAATAGTATAAAAACTAGATTAGAAAAAAAAAGAAGAAAAAGAGAGATTGGATGCGTGATAATTAATGCATATTAATTAAAAAGAAATGAAATAGAAGGATTCTATGTAATCGCTCACAACGGGCGCTGAAATGAGTCGCCTAGCTTATCAATATGCATTAATTATCACGCATCCAATCTCTCTTTTTCTTCTTTTTTTTTTTTTTTCTAATCTAGTTTTTATACTATTTATTAATACGTTTAATTTATTAACTTATTTTTTAATTAGAGCATATAATTTTTTAATTAGGGTTTATAAATATTTCATCAGGGTTTATAAATATTTCATTAGGGTTTATAGATTCTCAAATAGGGTTTATACACCTGCACTTAGGGTTTATAGATTCCCAATTAGGGTTTATTTATTTTATTTGGTAGAATTTTATTAAATATTGCCTATACTAATTTTACAATATCATATTATATTTTTCTTTTGATGATATTTTACGGAAAATGTATGTATAAAAAATTAATGTGTGTGAAAGAGAAAATGTATCTTAAAAGAAGTGAAATTCCTTGAAATTAGGAAAAAATCGTTGCTTGAAGAAATTGAAAAATATAACGTCGCCTATTATAGGCGCTGAAATGAGTCGCCCAGCATATCACACCTCTATATATATATATATATAGAGGATGGATCATATAGAAATAAGTCCTGGTGTGAGAAATAGGAATGGATCTGAACCATTGATCTTGATTTGATCTATGGCTGTAATTGATTTAAGCATGATTATAAGGTATTATAAGCATGACTAGGTTTAAGCATGAATTTGTACATTAAAAAGCATAATGGTGTTGTAAGCATAAATATATACTGACTTAAGCATGATTTTGTATAGTTTTAAGCATCTTTCTCATTTTCTCACGCAAGGATTTATTTGCACACGAACCACTCCCTATATATATATATATATACTAAAGTAAAATACTTTCCCTCCAATTTTCTTGGTATTTGAGCTTTATTATTAATTTAATTAGGTAATTTATATTCTAAAATTTATTATATCATTTTCCATACAATACTTTAATATATTTATTATTATAAAAGTTCTCATTTTTTGATACATTCAACTTTCAAGATCTAACACATTTATTAATATACAAGTATTAATGTCAATTTGATTAATTAATATTCTCAATTTACATTTTACATTAACTAGAATTCCACAATTCGAAAAAGTTATATGGAATACATGTACAATAATTCCGATCTTCAAGAATGCTTATGCATAATTGCAATTACAATTTTAAAAAAAAGAGCAAATGTTATAGGCACGGCCGCACGGGCAATGCATGTTGTAAAAAACAAAATTTTACTAAATTATTAATTGAATTTTCATAATTAGAATGTTAATGGATTAAAAAAATAGGACGCATACCTAAAAATACGGAGTATATTCTATCGATGGTGAATATGTTTGAATAAGTATAATTAATTTATGAAACAACAACATTTATATATTTGTATTTGTTGTATATACAGTTAATGAAGTTTTTCCCGGATCCCGGCAACGCGGGAGTACAATTCTAGTTAAAAAAAAAATAAAAATAAAAAAATCCATCAATACGCACATTGTAAAAAACATCACATTTTTTCCGAGAGACATTAATTAATTTGAAATGTACATGTCCCTAACGCCTGAAAGTGAAAATAATTAAATTCTTACGTTAACAATTTGGTGATGGCCTCACCTGTCTGCTAATTAATAATACAAAGATTGTTTTCTTTTTTTTTGGTTGAAAAAGAAAATTGAAATGAGTGGTATTAGCATCGTCCTCGCAGATAACCACAGGTTACCTACTGCTATACCTTGACCGTAAGCGAAAGGTGGCGCGATTTGATTGGCTGATCCCGAGTATACTCTTATCGTAAATATTCCCTCGTACTTGATATATGTGTCAAATTTTTATCGGCACGAGTATTTTTTAAATAAAGGTGTTATTAATGGAAGGTGAGTCTTCGTATGTTTTTTTTAAAGCAATTAATAGAAATTTTAAAGGTCGCGCTTTCATATGTCTTTTAGTATTTAATACAATTCAAGTAGTTGAAAATAAAACTAAAAAACTAATTACATACCATAATTTGATTGATAACGTAAAATAATTAAATCATACAAAGAATCGACTTAATTTAGTGTATCTTTGATAAGTTGAGACATATGATTGCTTCTGGCATGACTTTGCATGAGATCCTCTATTACCTATCGATATAACATCATGTATTGTATGCGTTCGTAGATAACTGACGTGAATGATAAATTTTAGGATTTAGAAATTTAAAATAGTTATGGTATATATTTCCTTATTTAAATCTTAAATTTCAAATAATTAATTATATCACGTTAATTATATTTTAAAACAAGAGAGGATGTTATCCACCGACAGAAAATTAATAGAGAAGTCTAACTGGCTTCGCATGTGTCGGCACAATAAATTAAAAATCAGAGGGAAAAAAGAAGAAAAAAAGATCATAAAATTTGCCATGCAATCCTCAGAGATTAATTTATTCCACTTTTAACTGAAAATTAATTCAGCTTCAGATTTCATACATCATTCCAACTTGCAGCGTCGCTTCCGACGGAGTTCGGAACGACGAAACCGCCGGTCTACTGTTCTTCTGCAGAAACCTATACACATAATCTATGGTGAACCTCCCAATCATCCCACTCTTCCCATTCGCCTTCAGTATCGTCCTCCCCGTCACAAACGTCACCCCTTTCTCCACCGCGCTCCGAATCCGCCGCCTCTCCGCGGCGTCGTCGGTCGCCTCGACGATCTTCTCGACTATCGAGCCGACGTACTCTTCTCCATCCACCGCCTCGTCGTCCTTGTACCCGAACTGGATCAAGCACCGGTAAACCCCCTCGGTCCCCAACTTCCCGACAAGGAGGCGATCCTCGGGCGCGACGGCCTTCACGGGTAGCGTCCGGACGGTGACGACGACGACGACCTCGCGCACGGAGCTCGTGTGGCGGATGTAGCGGCGGACTATTGGGGGTATGCCGTAGACGAGGTCGGTGAAGAAGAAGCAGATGCCCGGGGTCCGGGAGATGGCGGGGCCGGAGAGGGCGTCGTCGAGCTCTCGTAGGCTCATCTTGTTTTCGGCCTCGTATGTCGATTTCTTGCTCCGGCCGTAGGTCCAGGAGAGCATGACGGTGATGAAGAAGGCGGAGATGGCGAAGGGCACCCACCCGCCCTGAGGGATTTTCTGGAGGAGGGAGGACATGAATGCGCCTTCGATGAAGACGTAGGGTAGCAAGAACCCTAGCACGAGGAAGATGTTTGTCTTCCAAATTACAAGCATTACTAGGCTTATGAGGAATGTGGTTATGATCATCACCCATATCACCACCACACCTGCAACACTTTGATCTCTCAGTTCGGATCATGTTATATTTTCGTGTGACATCTCGTATTGGATCAATGATTGATCATTGTCACATGCATTGTAGAAACGTAACGTTCATATTGGCGGTTTCAATATCAAGAGAGTGCGTATACGAAAATGCAATAGCGGATCTGGTTAAAACCTGGGTTCAATAATTGGTTTAATTCATTTTAGAATATATGTATGCATACTTTTCCAGTTGGTTATGTATGTTTGTTTAGAGAAAATAGGGGGTGGAAATCGTACCGTAAGCGTTAGCTAGCTCGACCCCGCCTCTGAATCCGACGACGAGGGCAACGGTGAGAATCAAGAGAATGTAATTGATCTGAGGGGAGTAGACTTGGCCCTGGTGCTTGGAGGATGTATGGACAATATCAACCCTCGGGAAGCACCCGAGGGCGAGCGACTGCTTGACGATGGAGAAGCAAGCCGAGATCATCGACTGGCTCGCAACGACTGCAGCTAGCGTGGAGATAACGAACATCGGCCAGTAAACTTTATCCGGAACCGAACTGTAGTAGGCATCGGTTATGTTTTCGGGATGTTTCACTAGATATGCCGTTTCTCCGGCGTAGGTGAGGATGAGTGAAGGATAGACAACAAAAGAGAACCCCAACTTCAAGAAACAAAAAAACAAATTAGATATCAAGAATTTCAAATATAAGTGTAAGAATTAATGAAATTAAATTGTATCAAAACCTGAATAGCCCTTTTGTTGAAGTGCCCTAAATCAGCAAACATAGCCTCAGCTCCTATATTATTAGCATACTAGTATTAATAAATTCATTACAACCCATCATTTCTTGAAATATTTTAGGGTTTTACACTATATATAATGTTAACAACACATTAACAACACACAGGATGAGATCATTTGTTATATTTCGGGGTGACATTTTCTATTGCACTAATGAATGATTGACACGTGTCAAAGACATATATTATACCGAAACCAACAAAGAATATAAAAAAATTTCCATATATAAACAAAAATGTGGTTTCAAAGTGCAGTTTCTGACACTTTTATATCATCCATTGGTGCAATAGAAGATATCACACTAAAATACAGTATAGCATTATATCTGCACGCGCGCGCACACACACATATATACCTGTTATGCTTAAGAAAACGGCTCCGAGTAGATTCCAAGCGGTTTTGCCATTGGCCATGAAGAATTTGATAATGTAATGTGGAGATACAGCTTTGAGAATCGATGGTTTATACTTGAAAATGTTGTATACACCGATTGATACGTTTGTAGCAAACCACAGCAGCATTACTGGGGAGAATAAGAAGCTAACTTTGCTTGTCCCACACCGTTGGAACATAAACAGTGCTACAAGTAGAACCCCTGATATCCAAACCACATGATCTGTAATGGAGTAAGAATCAATTTCGATCGATCGGATTTCGGATGGGTAGTCGGTGCACCGGACCCCGGCCCGGCCCCTCGACATCTTGAAAAAAATAAATATCTATATTTACGTTGAAGTACCTAATTGAGTTCACGTCGACTTTGTGATGAACATGTCTCTCACATCTAAGGTGGATTAGATTGGTTCTTTCTTACTCCAACCATGTCGGTTATGGATAATTGTATGATTTAATTAACAATATTTAAATGTTAAAAATTTCACTATTAAGCTGTTTGGTGGAGCCCTTTCTTACGCTATAACCTAATGCATATATAGTTGGATAATTCAATATTTAAATGCTAATTTTTCACTATTAAACTGGTGGAGTGGTTACGTTAGGAATTATTTATGTTTCTTTAATGAGACATATCTAAAATATATTTTGTATTTAAAAATAATAATAAGAAAAATGTCATTGGACAGTAATATTGCATGTTTCAACAATGAATACTTTTCTAAACGTTATAATGTAACTTAAAACAACAATTGTAAACCATATAATTCGATCTTTTTTTTTTTTAACTTTGTTTATTTAAAATTATTTTTTTAATACAAATCTTAAAAAAAAATTCTTAGGCAAAAATGTTGAAACTGCACATACCTTGTGTTATCTTGGAAGAGCGAGACTGAATTCCTTGAAGGGCTGAAAGAACTTTTCCAACAAAAAAAAAAAAAAAAACATCATAAGCAAAAACGAATTAATCATTTAATTAATCATATAATCACTTTAATTATCAACCACGGATTCAATTAAAAGTATACAATTATTTACATACTTCCTCCGCCCATTTTAATAGAACTAATTTTAATGAGTTCGAGTGTATTATAATACTCTGATCACCATCCGATCATTGCCTAACGATTTTCTTTATCATGTCTAGACCATCAGAATATGCTTATTTACCTTTTCAATACTACTAGATTTTGCACCCGTGCGATGCACGGTTTTGAGTTTGGTTTAAGCAAAAATCAAATCGAATCAGTTCAATTGCTATCGAAAATTTTAAATTGAAGACATAATTAGCAATAACGCCCTAAGCACATAATACTCCCAAAAAAGAATTTGAACATAATCCCCATATTCCTGAAAACTCCTTATATAATTCCGTTTTAGGTCGTCTCCCAAAATTATTTACTTTCTATTTTCGGACATATTACTACATCATTTTAACATAACATATTTACCTATATATCACGTTACACTAAAGCGGTGAGACTCAATCTAGACTTCCAATAACTAATAGTATAAGTCAGTTACATCATTTTAAAATATGTGCAATAAAGAGTTTTAAAGGACATACTGGGTATAAATAAAGTTGTATATATGGTATATATATATTAAAAGAAACAATACGTTTGTCACCTTTTATGATATCGATCAAATCAAATCAAATAAATTTTATTTTTCCTTTCTTATATTTTCATTAATTTTTATTATAACATTTGAAAAACTATAATAACATTATAAAGTTCACAAATCACATAAAAAAACAAATATAGTATCGTTTTTTTTTTTTTTTTTTTTGAATTTTGAATAAAACAAATTAAAATAAAAAATAAAGTTTTATTTTTTGCATAATTTGTGATAAATTATCTAAAGTTTTGATGAGTTGTCCAACTAAAATGAAAGTCTCACATATAAGAGAAATAGATTTATTCTTTTAATTAGATGTTAAATTAAATCTAATTTTTTAAATTTAAAATCGTGCATGGTATGGGAAGTAGTTAGTTAATTATTTTGAAAATATAATGGTTAGTTATTTAAAACCTTCAAATTGAATAAAATTACAAAATTGCCATTTTAAAATCAATTTGAAATTGAAGATTCCTGTTTTATATATATATATATATATATATATATATATATATATATATATATATATATATATAGAGTAGAGATCATATAAAAAAGAGCATTTTGATAAAAAATAAGAAACAATCTACACCATCCAAATTGAATGATCTGTGGTCTATATTCACTTTTGGAATTTAATTAAAACGTTACCTTTTAAAAATGTTAGAAGGTTAATTTAGTACATTGCATTAATAATGCACAATTATGCTTTATTAAAAGGGAGTAGTTACCGTTTCTTTGTGATATTATCTCCTACTTCTTTCTTTCTTTTTCTTCGTGTATATATATTTTTTTATTTAAATCTTTAGATACATTTACCAACTGTTTGTCTACCAAATTCAAAGTCACGTAATGTTGTGTAACAAATGCATTATTAAAAAAAAAAATGCATTATAGTTTACGTATGCATGCATTACTAATGTTTAATGATGATGTGTTGTTTATTCCAATTTTTCTAATAATTTATTTTATTTTTTAATAGTACATAAGAAAAACAAAATGCATAATACAAGTATGTCATAATGCATCTAATTTATTTTTATAAAATTTAAATTGTTCTTTAACTAAGGAAATTGCATAATAAATTGTACGATAATGCATTATAATGTAAAACAAAATGCATTGTGAAAATGACTTATTTTTTTGAGAAAAAATTTAAAATTAAACCATGATAAAGCCTTTGGGAGAATAATGCATAATGCAACATGCCGTAATGCACCTAATTTCTTTTATTAAAGATTAAATTGTTCTTGAACTAATGCATTATAAATTATTTTATTGTGCATTACAATACAAAAATAAATGCATTGTAAAAATAATTTTTTAGTGAAAAAATTTAACAATGATAAAACAAAAAATATTCGCTATTTTTTAAATTTTAATATTTGATAATTACATAACCTTATTTGATTATTTATTATCCTCGTAATTTGTAAATATATTACTTTAAATCTCAACAAGTGATTTGCAATTTTCGTTTCCTAAAATCTCTCAGATCCCGTATTTGTTGCTTTTCCATTTCTCTAATTTACCCTCATAGTGGATAAAAAGTAATGCATTGAAATAAAACTAATCCACCGTGTCTTGTAAAAGAATTGATTTGGATCGTACATTTTGCAAAATTTAAGGGATGAGATTATTTCTTATTTCCTACACTAATTCTATTTTGTATGTGATCTCATCCATTTCTCTAATTTACCCTCATAGTGGATAAAAAGTAATGCATTGAAATAAAACTAATCCACCGTGTCTTGTAAAAGAATTGATTTGGATCGTACATTTTGCAAAATTTAAGGGATGAGATTATTTCTTATTTCCTACACTAATTCTATTTTGTATGTGATCTCATCCCTATATATATATATATATATACCCCACCACATCCAGTTTATCGTTACACTCAATCGCCTTAACTTTGTTACTATACAATCACATAACCGATCATTTTATTAAATTCGAGTATTTAGATAACTTTTATTAGAATAAGACGGATGAAGAAGTACTATACTGTATTAAAAATTACCACAAGTAGCAGGGGTAAGAGCTCCATCTCCAATAACCATGCAAGTCCCCAACAGAACCAATATAGTAAGAAAATTCTGAGCACAAGAACTCCCCTCCAGAAATTCCTTACTCCTCCTCGAAATCGGGCTCCGCCCTCCATCGTAGTTCGCCATGGTCGTATCGGATTCCAGCCTCGTGTTCTGAATAGTGAACTTGCTCCTGAAATTTACGTGCCGGCAGATGTAGGAGTAGAGAGCGAAGGTACCACCCTCGCCGTGATCGTTTGCATGCACTACGATGAATACATATTTCACCAAAACAAGAATCGTTAGAGTCCAAATAATGAGGCTTAGGGTTCCCAAAAGATCATCTTCGGTGAGATTCGTCAAGTTCGTAGCCGAGAAAACGTTCACCGGCGAAGTTCCCAAGTCTCCATACACTACTCCAAGTGACTGATAAGCCAAAACCACAGTCTCCCAATTCGAATAGTCCTAAACAAAAAAATTATTCTAATATAAATATTACTATATGTTACTACTATTATGTAAATTAGATAAACCCTAGATATATAGGTACCTTTTCTGTTCGTTGACATGGTTGATAAGTTTTGGTGAAACTAAAGCTTCTTTCGACATCATGAGTTTCTTTCTCTATCGGCATCGTATACCTCAAGCTCCCGTCTCCGTCTCCGTCTCCTCCGCCGGTTTCGGGGTCTGATTTGAGGGCAAAGCTGTTTGCTGCATTGTCCATCTATGCGTTTGTTAAGTGACTCTTCTTCTTTTCTTTTTTCTTGCTTTATTAATAGGATAGGATGAATTATTTAATTTAAATTTATGCATGCTTACCACACCACACTCCTTAATAAATCCAGAGCAGGTAAAATGAGTCGACCGAAAGCATTACCTGAATAGGAATTATGCGATAAGCACTAATTTGTCTGCGATACATGTTATGTTCTTATATTCCTTCATAATCCAACTTCCAATTCAGTGACGTGTAGTGTGATGTAGCAAAATTTAAATATAATTAGCGTGCAAAGAAAGATTAAATTAATTCACGTTAATTTGCCCCCTGGAAAAATAAATTACTACTCCCTCCGTCCCACTTATAAATGATAACTTTTTACCGGCACGAGAATTAAGACGACGGCGATAGTGATGGATAAAGAAGTGTGATTAAAATTTTGCTATTTGATGTAATATCCCTATATGAGTGGGATAGACAAAAATAAGACTTATCCCTTAATGAACTGCACGGAGGGAGTACTATATTTTTTCAATTTCCTGCCTCTCTTCAGTACTTATAAAAAGAAATGGGATAAAATGCAAATACATCTATAACGTTTAAACTCAAATGTAAAAAATCCCTTGTACGGAGTACTCATTATTTCTTTTTTGGACAATTAGCATTTCGACCATCGAAGAATTTAATTTATACATGTTCAAAGCTCTAAAACAATTTTCAACTACTTCCCCTCCTCTATTCTAGTTCATATTATTATTAAAAAAATTTGTGTGTATCAACCATATAATACCAAATAATTTTTGGAGTAATATTTTTCATATATAACCATCTACACACTTGTTATGAATTCATTAACCATATATTAACTAATAAAAACATAATCAAGCGCTAAAAAGTATTGAACACCCTAATTTAAAAACATTAGGTACTATATATTAGCCCCAAATCAAAAACCTTGAGATGTTATTTGCCCGAAAGTATAATATAAAGGCCGTTTTTTGCATTTTGATGTAAACTTCAAGGGAGTTGATACGTTAATTATTTAGATTTAATTATTTGTTGGGCTTGGCCCGTGTTTTTATTTTATCGAGTCGAGCGTTATGAGCCCCGTTCCGGGTTTTCTTGTTGGTTCTTTCCCGGGCCGTAAGTCGAACCAACCCTAGGGTTTAGGTCTATATAAGGTGTTGGGGTGTATTGCCGTGAGTTATCAATCAATCAATAAACCCTAATATTCTAGTCTTTTATTTGTGTATTTTCTCTTCCCGTTCCGGTGTGTACGTCGAGAGTCGCTCTCGCGTCTACCATTGTATCTTGTCTTTATTTTCATTCATCTTGATAGAGGAAATCGCCCCATCCTCTATCAATTGGTGCTTTCATTGAGAGCTTCCGAAGTGGAGTCTCTTTGAGGGGGCGAGATATCGGTTCTTGAATCAACGGCGCAAGAAGTCAACGAGCCGCGGCAATCCATCTCTATCAATTGGCGCTATTCTTTGAGTGGAGATTGAATAATTGGAGTTATCCAATTCTACGAGGGTTTTATTGAGCCATGTCCTCCTATTGGGGATTTAATAGTTGTGATTTCACGGAGAGGATGATGGAGTCCCCAATCAATCCCCAGCCGAGGTGGATTGAGACAACAGCGTGGAGCACACAGCCGCTCCCTCCGCCGAGTCCACCGGCGGCATCCACGGCGCTACCGTTGTCCTCATCGGCCCCAGCTTCAATGGAAGCCATTCTAGCAAGGATTGCTCGTTTGGAGGCTCGACTCGAGACGACGGAACGACGTTGTGCCCCGGCGTTTCCTCCATCGCGAGCGGAAGCCGAGCCGCCGTTCGGCCTGCCCGATTGGCGCCTTCCGTCGTGGGATCCCGGCAGCCACCCGAGCCCCCAATCGTGGCGACCGCCGCTTCCCCCACAAGCACCATGGGACTCTCCATGGTTGCGCTCCAATCACGAGCCGCCACGCCCGGACCCGGATCCGCTCTACGGCATGCCTACAACGTGGCGATTATCGACGTGGGAGACTCAATCGACGGGGTTATACCAGCCTACGTTCGCGCCCTCTGACGTGGTGCAACCTCCGCTAGGTTTCCGGCAGCCTAGCCCCGCGCCCCAGCCATCGTTGGCGGATCCCCACGTCCCGTGGGAATTTCCATGGCAGCCGAGCCACGCCCCACCTTCTCTCACGGAATCTGTACCGTGCCCCGTGGCAGAAGAGGCGACAGACTCCAAAGGGCTTGGGGCCACCGAGAACCAAGACCCTAGCTTCGTCCATGCGACGAGTGGCTCCGGCATCGGTGACGGCGATGCCAACAAAGCCGCTCAAAGCTCCGCCGCCGATACCAACGACAATGAGTTCGAGAAGACATTGGAAGGCACCGACGCGTTGATGGTTCGAGGCTCGAAAGTGGCGAAGGAGCGCGATTACCGTGAAGCCATTGAACGCTATCGCCGTGCCCTGGAAATTGAGGAAGTTAAAGGTGCTTTCATGGCGCCTGCTTGTGTTTATGAGTGTGCCTCTGCACATTACAAATTGGGATGGGCCTTGCTGTACCAAGCCCAAGAGGAGGTTGATCCATTTGGTTTTATACCAAATAAAAAAAGTGAAGGCTTGGGAAAAGAAAGGCTGAAGTCACGAGAAGTTTCCCGACGATCGGTTGTTTTTGGCTTCTATGCGCTTGAGGAAGTCTATAAGGATCTATCGAATTTTCACCTTGAGGACAAGGTGATTCTCAAGGGTGGGGGAGTTGATACGTTAATTATTTAGATTTAATTATTTGTTGGGCTTGGCCCGTGTTTTTATTTTATCGAGTCGAGCGTTATGAGCCCCGTTCCGGGTTTTCTTGTTGGTTCTTTCCCGGGCCGTAAGTCGAACCAACCCTAGGGTTTAGGTCTATATAAGGTGTTGGGGTGTATTGCCGTGAGTTATCAATCAATCAATAAACCCTAATATTCTAGTCTTTTATTTGTGTATTTTCTCTTCCCGTTCCGGTGTGTACGTCGAGAGTCGCTCTCGCGTCTACCATTGTATCTTATCGTTATTTTCGTTCATCTTGATAGAGAAAATCGCCCCATCCTCTATCAGGGTGTATTATTTAATTGCACCTTATCCTAAAAAAATTAGCTCCTATTAGTTAATTGAGTATATTATCAGGGTATTGTTTATAACAGAGCAGGTCACATTTTTGTGGCATAGAAGAAATTGCTACATCAACTTGGACATTATAATATATGTAAAACAATATATATATTCGCCAATTATAAATCAGTGCAAAACGTAAGCAATAATTGAGTAAACGTTTGGAGCATGCTAATTAAATCAAGTTGCATAATCATCAATTTTAAATAACAATCATCTGTTCACAAAGTGATGTTTGTATCCAATTGTATTAGTAATATAATATAAATTATTTATTTTGATAATTAAGAAATCGACAATTAGTAATAGAGTGATACAGTGATAATTTTGTTTACTGTGTAAGAAATTGATGAATAAAATACGAAATGCATTGCTTTTAAAAAATAAAAATAAAATGGGAAATGGTATGTGAGTGAGACGAAGTCATTTTACAAGGGGAATAGGAAATGGAATGTCCATGTCATTCACCAATCGAGCCCACCTTATTGTTAATTTCTGGCTCCGTAACTGAGTAAACGGTGCCCTAATGGTATGGTACAGATGGGCAAATATGCAGGGTTTTTTTTAATTAAAGAAAGTTTATTGCTTTTATTTATAAAATATGAGACGATTTTTTGTAATTTAATTCTATTTCATTATCCAAAATTGACTACATTAGGCCCATCGCTCAATTGTCGCCTGGGTGGTTGGTCCAATGAAATATGGACTTATATGTTTATAGCCCACTAATATTAGAAGTGAACAACTTTTTTTTGTTAGAGATTGAAAAAGCAAACAAACAAACAAGCGTACACCTTTTATTCATAATCTTTAAAGTGATATTATTTTTTTTGTCATCAACAATTTTTAGAGTAACGGAGTCTCACACAAAAAATTAAAATCAAACCCTTTGAATATTTACTCTAACCAGTTACTATCAACTATCGCACATTTCAACACATTATAACAACTCATTAAACTTCGTATCAATCCCTCCATACCCTAAAAATCACGTGAGAGGGAGTGACATTTTTTTGTTTAATTCGTATCATTAAACTCATTAAACTTCGTATCAATCCCTCAATACACTAAAACTTACTCTATAACATACAACGTAAAATATACAACAATGCTAGTAGATGTCAAATATAATGAAACTAATGTGAAAACCACAAATTCAACCCTTTTTTTTTTTTTAATCACGGGTGGTGGAATCAAAATCAACTTAAATAAGTAAACATTAATTCCAATTTTAACGCAGACATAAGTTTATAGAAAACACAATATATTTAACTAAAAAAAAATGGATGTGATGGGACATTGGCCAACGTAAAGTCGCGATGGCGTTCTCATTAATTTGCCGAAAGCTCAACTTTAAATATCTTTATTTCAACAAACACGAATCAATGTGATTATTTCATCATTATCTCAAACCCATTCTTGTTACATTTGACCTTCATGTTGACTCTACTTAAAAAAAAAAATTAACACAAAATTATTGTTCCGTTCACGATTTCTTACCACTAATACTATATCGGAAGGCTGATGGTTCATTCATCTCTTCTATTCCGAAATGTAGGCCTAGCAAAAATACCATATTTTAGTACTTTATGATTTTAATGACGATGAAATGCATCACATTTTATAAGAGATGTTTACCCTCCAACTAATGAGGTTGGGGTTCAAGTCACCTCGGATGTTTAACTTATTAATGCTTCGTCAGCTCAAAATTGAACAACATGCCCAGAATTTAAATCTAGAAATTTATGGAGGAAGATAGTACAGTATTATGCATAAGAGAAATTAGAACATGTTTAAATTCGGATGCACTTACCTTTTCTTTTGATATTTTAGAAAATACAATAGCCTTTTTAAAAAAAAAAAAATCTTTCAATCTTAATTACTTGGTATTTTAAAATGCAAAGGCACGTAGTATAGACAAAATAAAAAGAGAAAAACCTTATGTTGAGCCTCAATTTTTGTACGACGACAAACTAAAGTTTCAACTATAAATTGTCGAGCTATTATTGTAAAAGTATTAGTATTAATCATTTGTTAGTGGTTCATAACGTTAAGAAGTTGACAAAAAATCGAACAATTTCAGCAAAAAGAATGTTTGGAAAAGCCTAATTAATAAAGTCACAAACTCCTCTCATCCCTAGCGGCGGAACCCTAGGGTTTTGTGAGAGCGCAGCCTTCCTCGCTAGTTCGAGAGTCGCTTTCAACAAGACGATTCGAGTTTTACTCCTTGTTCTTGTTGTCCTTTTTTGTCTGTTTCGATGGATCCAGATGAGATAACTTGCCTAGTCAACAAACTAAAGTTATCTCCTGAAACGGATGCTGCGGCAGTGGACGTTACAAACACTCTATCATTGGCCAAATCGGGTAAGTTACAACACTATCTTGTGGGTAAGATACTCTCCATTAGAGTTGTTAATAGAGAAGCGCTGAGAACTAACTTACCGCGCATTCTGCAACTTCGACGAGATGTGGAGATCGAAATCGTCGGAGACAATATTTTCGTGGCTGTATTCAAATCTACAGATGACAAAATGCACGTGTTGAAGGATGGCCCTTGGCATTACTTTGACAGCCTTATGGTATTTAAAGAGACAACAGGATGGCAGAATCCATCTGATCTTGTCTTTGAGGATTTTACAACATGGATTCAGTTGCATAATCTCCCGATTGCTTGTATGAATCAAATGGCAGTAACTAAAATCGCGGAGCAGGTGGGAGTTGTGGAAGAAGTAGATATTGGACAGGGAGGAAGCTGTATCGGGCAGTTTGCAAGGGTTAGAGTTACAAGGCCTATATCTAAACCCCTGCAAAGATGTGTGAGGATCTCCCAAGAGCAATCTAAGGAGGAGTGGATAGTTTTAATCTTGTACGAAAAACTACCAGAGTTCTGCTTTCAATGTGGACGTGTAGGGCACGTGATGAGGCATTGCCAAGAAGAACATACTAATGGGATCTCACAAAATTATGGTTCGTGGCTCAGGGCCAAACGCGTTGCTGATACAAGGCGTAAAAAGGTGACTGAACAAGTAGAATTCTTAAAGCAAAAGGAATCCCCGAAGAAGGTGGAGATATCTACACCAGATATGGGCAAACAAATACAATGCACTCAAAACCAAGGAATATCGGAGGGTAACTCGGCAGAAGAGGGGGGAGACGAGGTTACGCACATGGCCATTGAGATAGCTAGGCAAGTAACACAGCAAAAGGAAAGCGATCTACAACTGAACGAAGCTAAAGTGACAACGAAATCTTCTGATTCTATTGTATCAAGGAGCCCAAAGCTAAATACTTGGAAAAGAAGAGCCAGAGCTGCCCATAAGGATTCAAACACAACCAGACCCACAGACAGAAACGGGAACGGAAAGAAGAGACCCATCGAGAATTCTGAAGCTGAGATGGTTGATACAACTTTTAATGAAGATAAGGAGCAGGGAGGTTTGGAAGGGATGCATGAAGAAGCAGACATTGGAAGAGCTTCTAAGAAGAAGAAGAAGTCTGTTGGAGGTGATGCTTTTGAAGAGACAATTGTACCTGATCTATCGGCGGCGGCTGCTGTGCAGCCCCGCCGAACACCATGAATTGCATAGTTTGGAACGCGCGAGGTCTGGGGAGTCCTGGCGCGTTCCACGAACTCCGGCGTTTAATCGCCACACACTCCCCGGACATTATTTTTATTTCTGAAAGCAAGCTGACTTCGTCAAAATGTAGTAGGTGGAAATATCATCTTGGTTTCTATGGCCAATTCGTGGTGGATGCTAAAGGGAAAAGCGGAGGTCTTTTTCTTTTATGGAAAGACACAATTGAAGTGCTGGTTTCTTCCTATTCTAAAGGTCACATTGATTGTCTTCTTTCTTGGGAGGGTCGACATTGGCGATTCACGGGTTTCTACGGACATCCTGACAGGAACTCAAGAAGCTGGTCGTGGAAGCTACTGAACCGACTGCACCAAGATCTTTCCAAGCAGAGTATACCTTGGCTGGTTGGCGGAGACTTCAATGAAATTTTGTTTCACTCTGATAAAATTGGAGGGAATCCACGTGACTCTAAAGCTATGGAGGAGTTTGCTGAAGCTCTTATGCGTTGTGGTTTAAAAGATTTGCAAGAGAGAGGTGCCCCACCAACATGGTTTAACAAACAGGTAAAGGAAAGAGCTATTTTTGAAAAACTGGACAGATTTGTTGCCAATCCAAATTGGAGAGATATGTTTGTCAATGTCGAAATCCAGACTTTGGACTTTTATGGCTCTGACCATCGACCCTTACTTCTGAAAATTCATAGAGCGAAGCAATTGTCAATGCGGGGAGAAAAGGGCCGGTTCTATTTTGAAGGGAAATGGATGCTGGAGAAGAACTTTTTGCCGGACTTCCTTCATGAATGGAAACACTCTTCCGTTGAGAGCTCTCTCCCTGAAAGATTACTGAATACTCAAGCGTTCCTTACCTCCTGGGCTGGAACACGCTTTGACTCCCTTGCGAAGGATATTAAAGAGCTACGGAAAGAACGCGAGGATTTGCTGAAGAATGTAATCTCTCATACGACCCCTGACAAAATTAAAGAGATTGACGCGAGATTGGAAGATCTTCTCTCAAAAGAAGAGTTCCATTGGAAACAACGAGGAAGGGTTAACTGGCTTAGGTACGGGGACAGAAACACTTCACTCTTTCATGCTCATGCTAATCACAGAAGAAAGAAAAATTGGATCAAGGGAATCTACAACAGTCATAAGGTGTGGATTGAAGAGGAGGATGATATCGCCAAAGAAATTATGCATTGCTACTCCATGTTGTTTAAATCTACATCACCTGCAGTGAGAGATATAGATTACCTTAAATCTTTAATCTCTCAAAAATTATCTGAGGACATGAAGAACACAGTGGGAGCCCCTTTTACAGATCTTGAAGTTAAAAGAGCGATATTTGATATGCATCCCACCAAAGCTCCTGGACCGGATGGCTATCCCGCTTTCTTCTTTCATAAGCTATGGCCTGTCATTGGTGACGACGTTACAAAGGCGGTGTTGAACATTCTTAATGGTGACGGTGACTTGAGAAATTGGAATAAAACGCTGGTCGTGCTCATTCCAAAAGTTCAATCACCAAAATTGATTCAAGAATATAGGCCCATAAGCTTGTGTAATACCATTTACAAGATTGTTGCTAAAGCCATTGTTCACAGATTGCGGAGAGTGCTGGATACTGTTATTGATCAAACCCAGAGCGCTTTTGTTCCGGGCAGATTAATCTCTGATAACATTCTCGTTGGGTTTGAGTGCATGCACTGGTTAAGAAACCTGAAGAAGAGAAAACATGGATTTTGTGCATTTAAGCTCGACATGAGCAAAGCTTATGATAGAGTGGAATGGTCGTTCCTGGAAGGTATTCTCGATGCTATGAATTTTCCTGAAGCTCTTGTTAAGCTTATCATGAAATGCGTGAGGACCGTTTCCTACACCTTCACATTTAACAATAAAAGGTACGGAGAACTGATTCCAGAGAGAGGTCTTCGTCAAGGAGACCCACTATCACCTTTTCTATTTGTGATCTGCGCGCAGGGCCTCTCAGCTTTACTACACAAATTGGAAGATCAAGCTTTGTTTTCTGGGATTCGTTTCCCTAACATGAACAGGTCTATTTCGCATTTATTCTTTGCTGATGATAGCCTAATCTTCTGCAAAGCAGATATTCATAACTGCTATAACATCAAAGAAGGCTTGAAGTTGTATGCTAGAGCGTCGGGGCAGGTGGTGAACTTTGAAAAATCTGCTGTAACGTTCAGCCCCAATATTGATGATCAGAAGGCAAGACAAATCGCTGAGATGATGGAAATCCGAGTTGTAAAGGGACACGAGCTATATTTGGGATTACCTACTTTCAGTCTCCGGAAAAAAATACAACAGTTCGGCTTCCTGTGTGATAAGGTTAGTCGAAAACTCGAGTCTTGGTCTTCAAAAATTCTCTCTGCTGCAGGAAAAGAAGTTTTGTTGAAATCGATTATTCAAGCCATCCCTACCTACACGATGTCGTGCTTTCGTATCCCTGCTTCAATTATTAATGACATCGAAAGAAAGTGCGCGCAATTTTGGTGGTCTTCTTCAGAAGGAAAGCGAGGAATTCACTGGGCAAATTGGAAAATGCTATGTCGTCCTAAGGAGGATGGAGGAATGGGCTTCAGGAATCTTGAATGTTTTAACAAAGCGCTTCTTGCTAAGCAGGTATGGAGAATTATCAATCGACCTCTTTCTCTTATGGCGGAGGTTTTTAATTGCAGATATCTTAAAGGGGTAGATATCATGGACTACACAATTAAGGGCAACGTTTCTTACATTTGGCGATCGATTTGTTGGAGTCGTGACCTGATAGATTCTGGAATCCGATGGAAATTGGGAAATGGCCAAAAAATACGAATGTGTAAGGACGCTTGGGTCCGGGGCTTATGGAGTGGTCGTTGTGTCCAGCGACAAGATCTTGCTTCAATAGGTAATGCAAAGGTGGCGCGTTTCTTAAGAGAAGATGGATCATGGAATTCAGACATGATCAGAAGCTTTTTCCAACCTTGGGAGGCTGATGCTATTCTCGCTTCCGCACCAGATGTTGAACGTGAGGACAAAAGGATCTGGATCTTTGATGGCAAAGGTACATTTAACGTTCGATCAGGCTATAATGCAGGTATGGGCAGTCATCCAACCTTGCAGAGTTGTTCAGCCAAAGATAAAGATGTGTGGGCAAAATTAGTTTGGAAGAATAATATCCCCCCCAAAGTGAAGGTTTTCCTCTGGAAACTATTCCATGATATTATCCCAGTGGACTATAATTTACATATCCACCATGTCCCAACTGACGGTATTTGTTCTTCTTGCTCTAAGGTGTGGGGCACCTCTACTCATACTCTATTTTTTTGTGATAATGTCAAGCCTTTCTGGAAAAAGAGCCGATTCTGGACCTTCTTGAAAAGATGCAAATTAGCATCGATTTTTGATATTGGTTGTTTCCTCAGACACCATTTAAAGATTGAAGAGTATGAAGCGTGGGTGATGATGACTTGGGATTTATGGGGATTTATTTGCCGTAAAAAACACGAGGAGAAGAAAGGTACCGCACCTTTCGACATGGACAGAAGCCTGATCCTTTTAAAAGCATTTCAAGAAGCTTCCTCCCAATTTGAAGGTATGTCATTTCTTAAAAGCTTGGCAGGTGAAAGAAGATGGCAGCCCACCGTTGATAACAGCTACAGAGTGGATGTTGACGCTGCTTTTGACCCGAATAAAAGCCGTTTTGGTGTTGGTATCGTTGTCCGAGACAACAAAGGAAATCTGATCGCTGCTTGGGCTAGAAAAATCTCCCCACCGCGTACTGCATTTGAGGCTGAAACTCGTGCTTTAGTTGATGGGGTGAACCTCTGTGTGGTGGAGAATATTATGCCAATCAGGTTGTTTTCAGACTCGCTCTTGGCTGTTCTCCGTCTTACAGAACCGGAGATGCGCGACGATACAACCAATGGGGATCTCAACGACATTTATACTTTTATTCAGAATGGTTTCATTCTAAGCGTGTCGCATATGTACCGGAGTGCTAATTCTGCTGCCCATGCCTTAGCTCAGTTTGCAGCTTCCTCTCCCTCTTCCTCTAGATGGAAATCTGATTTTCCTGAATGGCTCTTAGCCATTGTATCGTTGGATTTTTCGAAGGAGTAATAATAGCCTTTCTTCCTCAAAAAAAAAAAAAAATAAATAAAAATAAAGTCGCTCGTTTCCACAACTTTTTGAATACTACACCTATGCATGTCTATCGAGAGGCACACTTGTTAACTATATATACAAATTAAAGCAAATTAATAATACATACTCCCTCTATCCCACTTCAATCGGTTAGTTTCGTTTTGGCTCATGATTTCAGACGCAATGTGAAAAATAAGGGGTCTACATTAAAAAAATAAGAGTTATTTCTTTTCCTTTTAGAAAACTAGCCAATTGAAGTGAGACATGTTCCAATTAAAAAAAAAAAAAAAAAAGGTCAAGTGAAGTGGGACGAAATAAATATTAAATTATTATTATTATTACTATTATTGTTGTTGTCGTTATTCAAAGGTCGCGTTATGGAGGATGCGAATTCGAGACCTTTAGCCCGAAACTTAACTCCCACCATTAGATCAATACATGCATAATGTTGTTTTGTTATTGTTACTTGTGGAACGTCTCTTTTGATTCATAATCCTCTTTTAAAAGCAGAAATAATTCTACGTTTACAAATAGGCATGCATATTTGTTAATTAGAAACAAAACATTCCTATATTGGCGGCTGCCTTTTTGTCTTCTCTTTTCTCTTTTTTCCTCCACAAATTATCTTTTCCATTAGGCTTAATTTTCTAAATTAATTTTTATGTTCGCACCTTATTTTATAATACATGAATTTTACAACGCAGATTACCATTACCTTCATAGCTTTATTCACTTCTTTTTATACTTGAATATTTAATATATTATCCAATTTCTCTCCCCATAGAGTAACATTAATCTAGATTATATCTAGAATAATAATATAAGTCAATAGATTCCACCCTTTTATATAAGTTAAATCATTAAAATAAGACGAAATTATATGATGTTATCAAAACCTTAATCTGCCCAACACCGAGGTACTGTTCTAATCCCGGGATTGCCCAAGTATCGTGTTCTCCTCTAGCTCTAACATAGCAATTACTTCATTTTAAGTAGCAATTATTCCATAACGATCATAAGGAAAGTGACATTTCTTTAGGTTATTAATAAATAACAATATAAGGGTTGATGCGAAAGAAAAGAAGAGAAAAGAAAAGAGAATGACCCTTTAAATTCCCCACCATTTTTCACCTTTTATCAATGAAGAATAAGTTTTACTCCATAAATTGAAGAAAATATTTATAATTCCACATTGGTGAGATAATATTTTCTATCCATTGTAGTGCAAGTGAAGGGGGGAAAGACCAAATGTGAGAAAATGCGAGAAATAAGTAAGATTTAAAGGGTGAAATTCCCCCTTTCTTTTGTATCAAAGAGTGTGCACCCTAAAATACAGGTTCGACTTTCAATTTTACCCGAGATCACATTATTTTTATATTGTTCCAAGAAAGTTGTTTTTGAACTCTCATGGCAAAATGTACTATATGATTAATAAAAATCGTGGCAAAAACTAAGAAGAACACATAAATGAAGATTAGACCCCTCTTCAAAACTTGATACCAAAGAATTAATAATTATTATCTTTAAAAAAAAAAAAGGGGGGGCTTTTTTAAATAAAAAGAAAATAAAAATCCATGCCATGAGCAAAGAGAAGGTGGCCCCGTGCACATGTTAAAATTGAAGAGGGTGCTTTTAAAAGTTTAATAATTAATCATAATGGAATTGACTGAATAAGGAACGTGAAAGCGTGTGAATTGAAACCTTGTGTTTGATATTTATTTGTAATCATAATCCTAAAATCACTACCAAAAATCATACTTTCTCACGTGCATGGTTTTAGGTCATTACACTTAGAAGTGGTTGAGCTATACTCCTCCGTTCGTTCGCTATAATTATGCACCTTTGTTGTAATGTGAGTGAAGAATAGAACTTATTTTGTGATCGGAGAAAAATAGTTTCTCACATTTATGTTCTTACAATGATGTTACATTTTCTATCTTAAGAATCCACGACTGCTATCTTTGACTTACGTACAATAAATCCCTACACTCGAAAAACTCGAATTTTTTTTTTAACATAAAATGTGCGGTGAAGAGTAAGATTAGGGCATGGTGAGTAGGTGACAATGATAGAACATTCATAAATATAATAGGTGAGTAAATAAATAAATGTCCAACCCAGGCCAACTCCATCTCCATGTAGGTGTAACGCATTTTAATTTGTACTATAATTTCAACTACTTATGTCCCTCACAAATCTATCAGAAACCGACGTTAGATTCTTAATCACTCGGTGTGCCTACATGTGTGTGTGTTCGAGGGGGACCAAGTGTGTGTGTCTCTCTCTAGAGAGAGAGAGAGAGAGTCTAGCTAGATATTTTTCTTTATTTAATTTTTCTTTAGTGATGGTTAGTTTCATTATTAAAATGCTTCGTTAATCTGCAAAAATGTTGGTTTGATCTCTCCTTTTCGTTTATGTTGTTGTTTGGGTGTTTGTAGGTAAAGTCGATGTTACACAACTCTATAAGAATTCTAATATAAATATATTGAGAGAGAATGTAATTGATGTCGACCTAGCATTGACAAAACTGGCGTGTGCATGGGAGGCCAGGCCAATACACTTGATTGCACCGTTCTCTATAACGATGAAAAAAAAAAAACTTATTTAGGACTAAATTATTGTTTGATTTATTATCATAATTATTGTTGGCTCGGAAATGACCGATTCCATCGACTCATGTCACATGATAAATTATTACTATGTCAAGAGTATATCAATCAATACATTTTGAATTACAAGAAATTTATTAGGGTTTAATTATCATATATGATAGTGGTGGAGCTAGGATTTCAAAACTAAAAGGGCATGATTAAATTTGAACGGACGAGATCAAATTTTGGCCAGTCGAACGATCGCCGGGGTCACCCCGGGTGCCGGACCCGCCCCCTGTACATGGGAGAAGGGCAATTTGGGTATTCAAGAGCACTATGAAGTGTGCCCTCCGGTTTCGAGTGCAGGGGTTGCAGAGTGTACAATATATACGTATATATATATATATATATACGGTCCAAAGGAATGTAGAGAGTAATCACAAGCCTGGACCAATGTAGATGATACTGTTTTTTTATTTTATCTTTTCTATTTCCATTTCTTTTACTTCCTCCTCCGTCCACCCTGGCTCTCGAATATTTAGACTTTTTAACTGATTTTAAGACTTAATAATGATCGATTTTAAAATAATTTTTTAATAATTTTGTTTAAAGGTATTGCAAAACTCATAAACTCTTAAAAAGAACTTGTATAGTAAAAATCCATTTTAATATATCATTACGAAGCTTTAAAATAAAATTAAAATGTTATAAAAATTGGTAAACGGAGCGAGTATAACTCAATCAATGAGGTTTTTCTACTCATTTATTTATTGGAGGGGACAAAGGCATTAAGCATTTAACTCTTGAATGCAATAGGGCCAAATACCATATGCATTCATGTCCACTAATTAACTATAAATTGCCAAAATGTAAAGTATTGAGAAATTGTCTTGACTATATATGAATAGTATTCATTTTAAATATTTATTTCTTATCTATAGCCTATGTTACATTTGAACATGAGATATATGTGTCGAAATTAATTAGCAAGCATGCATATATACAAATTGCCCATTTTAACATTCTTGTTTCGTTTTAGCACGCGATTTCAGATGCAATGTTAAAAGTGAAAAATAAGAGGAAAATATAAGGATTAATTCTTTCCATTTTAGAAAATGTGAACTTATCAAAGCTAACTTGTCAACATATAGATTTTGATTTGCAACACAATAAATTGTCATGATGTGGTTATCGTTCTTCGGTTTTTACAATTTCATAGCATATTAAAGGTTGCGATACGATCTTTCGTTCAAATACGCACGCTTGAGATAGGGGTATTAAAAAAACACTGAAAAATCACTCAACATTATCTAGAATCGACCATACTCAATGGCAAGCATATATAATATCTTTCTTTCTATATGTAAAAGGGGGCAACATCTCACGTGATGAAGAGCATCATAACCTAACCACGAGTAAATGATACTGGGCATTTGGTTGAATTATTTACTCTTGAAAATACAACTACACAAAACACTATAATAGAAGTATAACTTAAATAAATCCCTAATTTAGAACAAATCAAATCATTACTTGATCATTTTACACGACCCTACTGTCTGCATCAACCTCATCATTCGACAGGTGGAAAAAATCTAGTGAGTTCTCTGTACACTGTTTTATAGACCCTTTTTTAAAATCCTTTTTAATTAATATATACTCGATCCGTCCTGTAGAAAGAGATGTGTTTCTTGAATAGTATATGCGAAATATTACTTTCATCCCGTTTTAATTGTCCTGCTTTTCTAATTAATCCTCGTTCAGACACATAAATTGTCATGTTTTCTAAAAAATAAAAAGTTAACCCTTACATTTTAATGTGGACCTCTTAATTTTTACTTTTAACATTGCACATAAAATATTGTGCCAGAATAAAATATGACAATCGATTTGGGACGGAGTGAGTATACTAGAAATGTCTCTCTTTCGATGAGACAGAGGGAGTAGTTCTAGTATTAGTAGTATTTGTTTTCTCTCTTTCTTTCTTATGGAAAGGTTTGAATTTTATCAAGAAGTCTGCTCCCTCCAGCTTCTGGAGGTTATGATTTTGTCTGAAATTTACTCAATACTCAACGGTTTATTTAATTTTTTTTTTTTCCTATAACGCTCCGTCACTGTTCTTCTTTCTGCAAATTTCCCTTGTTGATAAACTATATAAATAGATAATTAATGTGCTACTAAAGGAATAGACCAGAACTTATTTAACAAAATAATATATATATATATACTACTAGGTAGTATTTTGATCTTATTTCTAAATATAGACTGCACAGGTGAAAAGAGTTCTTAGCAAAAAGAATAATACAGAATAAACACTGATGTCTTTTAAGGCATAGATTTCATTAGTTGAATTATATACGTGGTATTTATTATTAGGATACGTTTTCTTTGATACAAAATAATTATATGAATACGAGCAGAAAAAACCAATTACCTTTTAAAATTTCTTTATTTCTCACATTTTTTTCATAATGTTATTATGTATGATGAAGAACTTTACTCTTTCTCTGCCTTTATTTTCACTTCTATGGAGATTAGAAAACATTATCCCACCAATAGGAAATGAAAATATTTTTCTTCAATTTAACGAGTAAAATTCTTCATTGTAAATAAAATGTGAGAAAATGTAAAAAAAAAAAAATTCAGGGGATTGTTTTCTTTTATCTCATTTTCTCATGATTATTTTACATTAAGGTTGTGTTCTTTTTTATGCGAAAAAAAAAAAGGAGAGAAAAGAGAAAATCACTCTATAAATTCCACCCTTTTTTCTCACATTTTATATTTTTTTCCCCCTTCATTTGCACTACAATGGAGAGAAAATATTATCTCTCCAATTTGGTGTTGTAAATATTTTCTCCAATTTAAAGAGTAAAATCCCCCCTCGTCCCTCATTGATAAAAAGTGAAAAGGGGAGAAATGAGGTGAAATTTATAGTGTAATTTTTTCTTTTCACTCTTTTTCTTTCGCATCAAAGAGAACGCAACCTAAATTAAAGAGAACACACCCATAGGAAATACTAATGTTTACAAACTATTTTAAATAACAGCTCTCGTTAATTTTCTATCATGACATCTCAAACTTAGACATTTTACTTAAAAGAGAAATATCTTATCACCTGAGCTGCGTTACGCTCTGACAATAAAAGGATTACTTATAATGGAAGGATTAAGGTATATCACAATCGATACACATCCATTTTGATTGAATAAAAATGAAAGTAGAGAGGGGTTTCGTATCGCTAGGCGAGGAATGAGCCACGGCAGCGGCGGTTGTGACAAAGAACAGAGATTCGGCTGCGACTGCACCAACCTTTAATTTGTACAAAATATAATGATTTTTTTGTATTTGTCTTTTCTTCTCTACTACCACTATACTTTCATTTCTTTTGGATAAGATTTTTTTTTTTTTCCCAAAATTTGAAATTGATAATCCTTGAATTTCGAAATATCAACTGGAAATATCTCTGTGGTCCTACAATATTGGAACATTTGCATGTGTGTGCATTTCTATTTCTTTTGAGGAGAAATTCATATATAAATGTTTCCGGCGGCTGCGATACGCGAAAGTATTATCTTTGTCCCAACCTATTCAAATCGTTACAATGTTTATTAGTAACTCGTGTATATTTACTTAACAACTGAATATGGTCGTTACGAAAAGAGTTGTGATTGAATACTATATATCACATTATTGATTTTCTTTTAAACTTTCTTTTTAGATGCAAGGCAAGCTAACTTTCTAATTATAATAAATTAAGTGCTACTTAGTAAGTTTTATTTTTAATTAAAGAGTACATTTTAATCTCATAATCCTATGTAATGTAGTAGTAGACCATACTACTAAATCAATAAGTTTGCAATGAAGAATAGTAAATGCAAGTTTGAAAAGAAAAAGGGAAAAAAAAAAAAAAAACAAGCAAAAATACCAATGTATTAAAAAGCAAACTGGAGGTCGAACCGGCGAGACCTACGGTTCTCAGTTTTTTTTAGTTGGACTGTGGTTGAACCGGCTAAAATCGGAAAAAATTGACAAAAACCGGTTACAGAAAAATGATCGATTCATAGTCCAACCGGTTGAACTAGTGCTTCGATCTGATTTTTAAGACACTTAAATATAATATATCAAATTAAACGCGATTAGGTTAGAAATTAACATACACATGCATGGCCAACTTTTTACGGCCCTACTTTATGAATTGTGTAAATTTTTTGGCCACAAATTCTACCTTTTGGAATTAGAGGTACTAAAATTATGTTGATAATTAATTCCATGCTATTATAAAGGCATTAAATTGTATCATAGCCACATTATTACAATTTAATCATTCGATATTTTGATTACAAAGTAACTTTCTAACAATGGCATCTTATTTTATGTATTTTCTAGAACACGAAAAGAGAAATCAAATTTACGATACCAATTTTTTTTAATCGGGAAAGAAAATTGTATAAATAGGAAAAGGAGTCGTAGTCGAGATGGCAGAAGGAGTACCAACTTCATACAGTCTAAACTACATTCCAATTATAAGCTAACGAATTCGACGCTCAATTTGAAAAAAACTAACAAGCGAGTCGGCCTTGTCAGGGGCCACACACCAACTCCAGCAACGACAGATAAATTCAATCTCGATTCTCTTAAATCCCAGGTCACCCCTTGGAACGTAACAGTGTTCTGCCATTTTCACAAGACATAGATGATACAAATCCAAATACCGTTTAATCTATGTTTCAACCTTTCTTTTACCAATCAAAAATTTCTAACCTAATACATTTGACAATTAAGAGAGAGATTAGCGCTCCATGATTAATGTAGGTTAATTTTCCCGCGTCTCTTCGAATTATGAGAGTATATATTGCATAAAATGTGAATTTTCTTTTATTTTTAGTATAATAATTTATGTGTGTGAATAATGTGGAGGCCTTTGCCTCTTTACAACTCATTACTCATGTCATATTCCACTTGCAACATAATAAAAATTGACCATATGCTTATTTTCTCCCTCTATTTCTTGGACAAGATCCCACAAATGGACCCACCCCCACCAAAGAAAATAGTTAATTAAATAGAAGTCTAAGAAGAAAAATAAAAAAGTTTCCAAGAAATGTCACCTCCCTTTCATCGATCCAAAATTCCAAGTTTTCCACACGCCTTCATTATTTTTATTTCAAATATTTCCGATGAAATTACCTGGTGATACCGACCGCTAACTCTTCTGTCTCATTTTACTCGACACGATTATATTATTTTATACACAGATGCGAGAAATCAACTCTCTACATGTAAGTGGAACTCATGCATGTATAAAAAAGGTGGATTAGCAGCACCCAGTGGCAGAGCAAACAATTTCGAATGGGGGTGGGCTCGATCAACTACTAACATGGACGAGATGAGATTCACACTATGTCCCTCACTATTAGCATGGCTTACGATAAAAAATTTCGACAAAAATCAAAAATATAAAAGCTAAAGAAAGTAACTAGGGTTGGCTCTGCCACTAACTACACCACATATCAGATATGTTGGTAGTGTGAATTGAACTCGAAACCTCTTACTAAGAAGATATTCGGATGTCTTCACCTTGCCAGTAGACCCATTGTTAATGTCTCATTGGTCAAAACAATAAATTCTTTAATCTAATTGCATTTAAATTGTTTAATATTTCTTCACTATTACGTTACTTAATCTTCTCAGAAATAATACATGCATTTAAATTTAATTGATGATTAAACAAAAGGAAAGACGTACATCAATTTCTCTTTTTTCTCCTTTTAAATAATAAAATGAAAATGCATGTAAAAATCGGTAGGGTTGAAAAAAACGAAAACGTCAACGCCTCTTTAGAAATAGTACTAGTAGAATATATATACAGTTATTTAACGAACCGAACAGTGAGGAAATAAATGGGTTCAGACAAAATCATTTGAGTAGAAACGTTTGTAGCTTTCACTGCACGTGATACGTACTCCCTCCGTCTTTAAATAAGTGTCCCGAGCTGCCAATTTGAAAAAACCAAGGAGAATGCTAAAATGACACTTATGCCCTTAAAATCCTTGATTATTTATTTATTTATTTATTTTTGTCTTTCTCCCACTTTTAGATTTTCAAGAAGGGTAGTTTTGGTACTTTTGTGTAATTTTTGCTTGGAAAAATGTGATAGGACACTTATTTAGGGACAAAATTTTTTGCGGCTCGGGACACTTATTTAAAGACGGAGGGAGTACTTGTTTTTTCTCCCTCAATCTAGTACTTGTACTAAAACAAATCCTCAATTTCTCCTAAATTTTATTTTATTTAATTCATAATTCAATAATTAGGGTTCCCTAACTATAATTACATAAAATCCCCTATTTGAGTGAAATGCAAGTTACTAGTGGGTGTACCTGGTCCATCTTCATTATTTTTCCCCACATTACTTTTGGCCCACACAATATTATCAACCCTACTTAAATCATTTAATTTCCACCTTTTCTTTTTCTTCCTTATACATTTTTTTTTTTACTCTTTTCATCAACTTACAATTTATGATTTTTTTAAATATTTTTCATCAGTTTTAATATTGCCGACACGGTATACTAAATATAAGATAAATGCAAACAGCAATAAGGGTAAAATTGAATGCTTTACAGTAGTAAATATACCAAACTACTCCCTAGTATTTTTTTTTAATGTACCAGATTTATCACGAAATTACATTTATTAAATTTATATTTTAACCTTATTTATAATTTTTAATTTTGAGTAGCAATGTATACATAACATTAATCAATTATAGATTTTTTTAAAATTTCTTTTTTGAATTATTTATCGTGATAGCATTTGCGCTTTCCATACAAAAGTTTTAGTTTTAGTTCAAATATCACTGCAAAAATCTTGCACAAAAGAAATAAAAAGATTTGGTAGTTCGGCTTTTACACTTGCCACTTGCTAAAAATCATGTTGACCGGTCAAAGCTAATCTTTGCTACATACTAATTAATTTAATTAATTCCCATTTGAAATTTGAATAATCCAAAATTTAAAATGGGATGGAAAAAAAAATCAACAAAAAGAATATTTCAAAAAAAAAAACTCAGCATAAAATTGACAAAAAAAAAAGCACACGTGAATCTCAAAAAACAAATATTACTCCAATTTATTCATCAAATATTATACCACCGGAAATAAACATAACTCACTCAATCTCCATTTTTAATTTGTTGAATGGAGATACTAATACAAAATAATAATATATTATATTGTTACTAACTATACTTAATTAAAATAAATAAAATACTAGCCGATTAGCCGGAGATAACAAAATTTGCCATTAATCGGCAACTCCGGCTACATTGTCACATACTACTATAGTTTTCTTGAATGATTATATTGCTAAGAGGCCATCAACGCTACCGAAACCATTGATGTCTTGAAAGTAGTCGTCGACGTCGACATCGAGCGAGCCGAGCTCGTTAAACGAGTCCTTGATGTTGAGGGACGGGAAATCGTCGACTTTCATTAGGAAATCGTCGAATAGACTCGTTTCGTTGCCGAAGAGTTGTTCCTCTTGAGGTTGGAAGTTGAAGAAGTTGTCCAGGAACGGGATGTCTAGAGGCAAATAGTCGTTTGAGTAATCGGGTACGGTACTTGTTTCCCCTTGGCATTCCTCCAACTCCGAACCGATGAGAACCGGACCGGTCTCGAAACCGGCCTGGCTCAGATCATCGACCGGGGTCATGAACTCGTGAACCGACCCGGACCCGCAAGATTTCTCTTCCTTCACCATGCTGCGAACTGTGGCGGAGTGACCCGGTTCGGTGTAGTCACTCGACTGACTACTCAGACCGGCCGGTTCGGTGTCTTCACTACTCAAGTGACTGCTCCTGAACCGGAGAACGGAGATTGGAGAAGCAAGGTTGTGCGATTCATCACCGGAATCATAGCCGGAAACCGAAGCCACGTTGCTCTCCGGCATCGCCTCCTTCGGAGGCGGATTCGAAAAGTTGGTTTGAGCGTCGGGCCCGCGGATCTTCAAGGCGGCGTTGTCGTAGACCATCGCCGCCTCTTCCGCCGTGTCGTAGGTGCCCAACCAAAGCCTAACCCTCTTACAAGGGTCTCTTATCTCCGCCGCCCACTTCCCCCACGGCCGCTGCCGCACGCCTCTGAACTTCCTCCCGCCGCCACCGCCACCGCCACGTCCCGCCGCCATCGCCGGAGCCTCCTTCTGCAGCTTCACTGGCCTCGGCCTAGACTGGAGAGCTTCCGCCGCCCTGCTCCGGCCGTTGGCGGCGGCAGCATTGACGGCTGTCTCCATTCTGATTTCAGTGATGAACTTCTTCACGCGCCTCCGGCGGAAGACATCGTCGTCCCCCTCATCGTCGGAGGAGTCGGTTGCGTTAGGATCGGTTACGGAAATCCGGACGGTTCTCGGGCCGTTGAAATCTCGAGATTTTCTTACATCGGAGCTCGGTTTCCGGTGGTGGTGTTTGGGCGGTTTGATGGTTTTAGTGGTGGATTTTCTGTGCTCGGTGTACTTCACTGGGTATAACACGCTTTGATCCATGGCGAAACGGCGTCGTATAGAAACATACAAAAGGTGAAAAAACAGAAAGGAAGAGAGGAAACGGGAAGGAGTAAAGGGGAGCTGCTTTGAGCCGGTAATTATAGAGTGATGAAACGACGCCGTGAAAGAGAAGCTTCAAGAAAAATAAAATGAAATCCGCAGAGAGAGAATCAAACCCACGCTCACAAAAAATCTGACAAATAAAAAGATTGATTCAAAGCAAAAAACAAAGTGAAGAGAGATGCAAAAGAGTTCTTTGCACCAAAGGCTGGAGATTGTAGAGAGAGAGAGAGAGAGAGAGAGAGAGTTGAAATTTTTTGGTCGGAGAGAAATAAGTTCCACTGAAATGGCTGTCTTATAGAAATGGTGAATTCGGTAACGCCAATAATTGCGCGGACCAATTTGGTTAATTCATAATTTAAGAAATATTATTATATTCACATCTGTAAAAAGCAAAGTATTATGATGGGGCAAATTAAATTAAATTAAAAATCATAAATGAAATTCCTAAAATATCTCAGTACCCAAACGGAAAGTCCTTAGCCAGTAGAGGCGCTGGGGCCGCCGTGCCGGAGGAAAAGATTCCGGCCAGCCGCAACGCCCGAGAGCGCCGAGTGGACACGTGGCGGGGTGGGCCCCGGCGCGTGGTGGTCCAATGAGCGAGCGCGGAATGGATGCTGAGTCAGTTGTAGTCTGGGTGTTTTTTAACCTCGAAGTACGTGTGGCCGGTCACGTGACGCCGAGGGTGCCCCCGCCAGTTTATAAAATCGTCGGTCAAATTAAAGTAAAAGACTAATATTTTTATTTTTGGAAAAGGTGCGGTAAATTTTCTATTTACCACCTGGTGATTAGCTGTACTACTGGCGCGGTAATATTTTTTCCTTTTTTTTTTTTAACGGTTATAGCATGTTCGTTATTTATGTTTTTTAACTGGGGGTGGTGGGGTGAAGTTATGTTTTTTTTTTTTTAACTTTTTTTTTTTTTTTTTTTAAAACTTAAGTGCAGTTAAAATGGAGGATTTACAGCTAGAAGTAACGTGGCGGGCAACCTAGGATTCGCCGCCATTTATAATTCGGTTTTGTACGGCTCCCTGGCTTAACCCCCGCGTGTTTCTCACGCTACTTTATTTACCCTCTGTGAAATCATACTCGGAATTTACTCTCACAAGGCATACTTGATGGAGTATTTTACAAGTCTTTGTTTTTCAAATGTCTCGTTTTGTTTTTATTTTTCTATTTTATTTACAAAGTATTTTATCACAAATTTTGATAGTAAAGTAGCAAAAAATTATACCATTTTATTGCTATGTTGATATGTTAAGTGATAATATAAATGGTATATATAATTTGATGATGTAAAATACTTGTAACGAAAATAAATATAATGGTGTAATTTATTGAATACTAGTGAAGTACTTCCTTGAATTTGAATACATTCGGATGTAAGGAAACAATGTAAAAGATAAATTTCGTACCATGCTTTCTTGAAGTTTAACTTCTTCTTTTTTTAATAGAACAACATGGTATTTTGAGGGGTAATATGATAGAGAGAGTAGTAATCAATTGCACATTCTAGATATTATGACGTGTCACTTATTATATTTAAAATTCGGTCATAAACCGGAAGGTTTTTGTTTAGGAAATATGAAAATAAAAAATTACTTATTTAGTCGATATATAGAATGATTACAGTTAAAAAGTAGGCGAGAAACATGTATTGTTAAGCCTAAACGTGATACGTTAATGCATCACGGATTATGCGTCGATTCATAAAAATGAGCCTAATCAAAAGTGTAATTACTGTGTCAAAATTGGCAAGTAATCATTATGATTCAGTTGATTTACAAATCAGACGTGACAAAAGTGCATTCGAAACAAGTAATTTGGTGAGCATTAAATGTGATATGGCCAGTGTACAGATAAGATTTTTAGAAAAACTTTATGAAGTGATAATTTTCATGATTGGCGTGAAAATCATATCTGTACCACCCTAAGTGTGATTATTTTTTCACGAGAAGCAACCCCCGGTGACATGATAAACATTGTTTAATACACCATTATTTCGGTCGGTGAATAATAGTGTTGGACAACTCGAATTAATGTCCACAATTCCAAAAGTATTTGTGCATATATTCAACGGTCAGCATGTCATGTACAGTCTTGTCAGCATATATGCAAAGAAAATGCTCTAACTTCCTCCGTATCAACAATTCAAAACAAACGTTACACCTTTAGCATGATACGTTACACAACGTTACACCTAATTTAGCATTTACCTTTTCACAAGTCAGGTGAATTTCCATTCAAGCTCACACGAGTTTGTTCTAGGATAATTGTGTCGAACGATATTTCGAAACCATTTACTTTTATAAGGTTTACAACATTATAGTAAGACATACAAGGATTAATATTAATATGATACTCCCTCTGTCCCACTGATATAGGGACCTTTTCCTTTTCGGGACGTCCCACTGATATAAGGACATTTCATAAAATGGAAAATTCTTTTTTTTTGATCAGAAAACGAAAAAATTTATTCAACCGAATTTATGGTACAAGAAGTACCAGAATACAAGAGCTCAACACTATCTCCACAAGTGACAAAGTGGAGTTCTCGCCCAGCTAGAATAGGAAATCCAATGATCGGCATCTCCTCTAATTACATTCCAACTCCAAAAACGACATTGAATTTCCACTTCTACCTTCCTAAAATCCCACTCCTTACCTTCAAAAATGACCGAGTTACGCCACTTCCACAACACCCAAATCACGCAAGTCCACAGTCCACTCAAACGGTTTTGTGATTTCCCTTTGCCAAGAAGAAAGGAAAATACCTTCCGATGACTGGCCACTTCCCGCGGAGCAGCCCAAGACGTACCTGTCCAGGCGACCATCTTATTCCACAGTTTAGAGACCTCGGGGCAATCCAAGAAGAAATGTTTTGCCGACTCCACTGCAATCTTGCAACAACAACACTTCGGCTCCACTTGGATGTCAACGTGCCTCTTTGACAAATTCTCCAACGTAGGTAGACGATCACGTAACAATCGCCACGTCGCCACCTTCGCCTTTAGCGGAGCATGAGCACGCCACACCCCAGCAAATCTGTCCGTAGAAACGCTGCTAAGACTAGGCGAGTTGTCCCGTTTTAATATCTCCGCATAAGCTGCCTTCACCGAATAAGTACGACCTCCCCCTCCTCGCCATTCCCACAAGTCACGAGAATCCATTGACAATGTTACTCCCCGCAGCTCGCTAGCTAAATTCGCTGCCCATTCTTCTTCGCAAATTCTAAGTCCTCTCCTCCACTGCAAATTCCATTGCCAACTGCCATTCTCCCCAGAACCCATGTCAGCCACCATTCCCTCCTTATGCGAACTAAGATGGAAAATTCTAATCCAATAAAATTCTGACACATCACTTTAACCCACTATCTTTCACTTTATCCCACTATCATCATTCTCGTCTTAATTCTCGTGCCGGAAAAAAAGTCCCTATCCCAATAGGATGGAGGGAGTATTATTTTACCTAAGTCCATTAATACAAAACAATATCAATATCGTAGCTAACTTTACCCACTTTAAACTTTTTAAATTTTGCTTTTAAAATTGAAAGTGGAAAATATTGGTAGAGACTAGAGAGGGTGAAGTTTGGCACGTGAAGTAGAGCGCGTGTGGGAAAAGTTAAAAAAAAAAAAAAAAAGAAAAGGGCAGCACCAATCTTTAACCGCACATTGTAACTGTACAGAGACCTCATGAGTTGGTCTCTTTTACTAGAGTATTTTACTACTATCCTCATCTCACAAAAGTAGTCTCATTTGCATAGTAATTTTTTCGGCATGCATTTCTATCGAAACTTAGTACGGGTTTAACGATATAATATTAAAATATTATTTCTTTTACGGGATACTACGAGTGTCGGACTATCCCGTAAAAGAAATAATATTTTAAAATTATATCGTAAAACTCATACTTCCTCCGTCCCGTGGCATTAGTCTCATTTGGATATGACACAGTAACCAAGACATGCAGAGATAAAGGAGTTTTAAAAGGTGTTTTTATGTGTTAAATTATTTCCTTTTAAGGAAATAAGACTAATAAATGGGACAGACAAAAAAGGAAAGTGTGACTAATACCACAGGACAGAGGGAGTACTAGGTTTCGGTGGAGATGCGTGTCTGTCATGTCAATAAAGAAATAAGACTACTTTTATGAGACGGATGTAGTAGTATTTTACTATTCACCACTAGCAGTATTGATTCGTGGTGGAAAAGTTTCGTGACCAATTAGTGCGGCTGCTTCATCGCACGTGACTACCCCATAATTTTTATTTTTATTTTTATTTTTATTTAATGAAAGGTGCCGTACGGCCTTCATTACTAGCCCATTCATTATTTACTTGTAATTTTCACTTACAGACATTTTGTTCGATAACATCCACATTGTAAAACTAGGGGCATTTCTCTAGTTATCAATGTTTTAACATTAATTTACAAATTTATTTTAAAAAATCTATTCAAAAAAGAACTTTTTGATTGCAAAATTGACATGAATATTGATCGTGGAAGCGATCTCATAACTCGTAATGAAACTCAAAGATGCAAAGTAGATGTAGAAGTGGTGCTTGACGATTTGTCCAGATGAGATTAAAATACAATTTCACGTAAAGAATGTCCCGATAATCACTGAAGTCGAGTAAGAAAATAATGTCTAAGTAGTATACATATGGGCTCAAATTCAATAAACTCTATAACAACTTGGGTTAGTCATGCATGTTGTCAAAGCACGAAGTGTTACTAATTTAATTACTGACGGGCTCATTAGGCCATCCAAACGTAACTGTCTAACACCGTACCATTGACTTTTAGTCAACAATTTTCACTAATGGGCTATTGCCACTAGCTACATGACTCAACGTTAGCTATATGACTCGACGTTTGAGCCAATTTTATAATTTTGGCTGCGCTCTTTTCGATGCGGAAGAAAAGAGATATTTACTCTTTAAAATTTTCTTATTTCTCACATGTTTTCACATTTGTTCTTTTTTCCCCTTCATTTGCACTACAATGCTGTGAAAATATTATATCACCAATATGGTGTTGTAAATATTTTCTTTAATTTAATTTAATGAGTAAAATTCTTCCTCATTCATAAAAGATGATAAAATTTGAGAAAATTATGGAATTTAAATGGTAATTTTCTCTTTTTTCACATTTTATTTCGTATAAAAGAAAGCGCACCCTTAAGTGTTAATGCTACAAAGTTACTACTATATTGGAACTGAAGTTTATGATAATTTTATAAATTCTTCTAGAGCTGAGAACATAAAACAAACATATGAGGGTCAAAATTCTCATAATGTACATAACCTTGAATATTGTAAGTAGCAGAATTACAGTTCACTAAAATTTAGACTTGTAGTAATAATCTTCCACACCGCCCATCTTTTGGCAGCGGATTACCCGCCACCTCCTTAATTTACAACTCTTGCATGCCATCAAAGTCGGTACTCGACGGAAAGCATAGTCTGATGGTAAGACGCTCCCCTTTCGACTGAGTTATATTTGTCTGATCAAAATAAAATCATCATAAGTCATACAAATATTATTATATAAAAGGGGTATTGATTTTAATTTAAAAAATTGAATACAATGAGTAGTAATAAAACATAACGCGCGGGAAGAAAAGGAAACTAATTTTGGATAATCGTTCCCAATCACATAACGGATCCCACGGTTTAGAAAAAGGAGAATTTATTTGGATTTGGGTTATTAACGATTTTACCAAAAATTAAATTTCCAAATAATAGCTTTTAATAAATAAAACTCTTGGGGTTTGGTCTCTCACACATTGAGCCAAGTGAGGACCTTAAAAACAAAGGACATAAATACGTAGAGCTCGACAAAAAAATTCTACAACTTGTGTATACGTTCAAGGTCGTTATTTATATTAAATTTAATTAATTAATTAACAATATTATATACATATTTAATGTTTTTGTAAAACCCATGCATGTATATAGTATAGTATATATGTGCATGAAATATCTTGTACTATTCATGTGAAGATTTTCCATCATGAGTACACTACATATAAGCTTGAGAGATAAGTCAATTAATGAGCATCAACCCCAAGGATTTTTCTTTAAAAAAAATGATTATTAGTTTAATTAATTAGTTAATTAGGTACGTAATAATTAGATGTGTAATTTGTTTAATTTTCATCAAACCCTAGATGACCTTGGTTCAAGAGAGAAATCAGCTGGTTATACTCGTCTTGTTTTTGCATTTTGAAGCTTATGTTATGTGGATTTAAATGAATTAATCTATATACATAAATATAAATATATACTAGTTGTTGAAGAGAGACTAGTGCCACTTGGTGATTGAAAAATCGGGTTTTCCGTAATGTCTTACAAGACATATTTAGTACTCTTTTCGTCCTATTTCATTTGTTTGGTTTCTTAAATATATGTAAATTAAATTTCCTTTTGCATTTATTTGTCCAAGTTTATTGTAACAAGTTGTTCACCTACCTTCTTCCAATAGAACTTTGAAGTATAATTTATGTCGATAGTAACCAGGTGACTTAGCGCACCTGGCCACCGGACTCCTCCCTTGAAGGAGTGACCCGGGTTCGATCCCTGGTGGGAGCGAATTGGGGAGATATAAGGTGGCTTGGAGATTTTATTGGAGTGTTTGGGAGCTAGGCATACTAACATCTAATCTAACATCTAACATTTGCCAGATCAAACAAATAAAATAAAATAAATTAGGTCGATAGTTTGTGTAAACTTATTACAATGTTAGAACAGCAGAACTTATAGTTACTTACATCTCTCCAGCTAGATTGTGTTCAGAAGTTATCAATTAAGAGAATCTAACCTTAGTTATAAATAATTCTCGAGTTTAGGTTATATTTCGAATGAATATCAAATTAATTGACTATGGGAGATGAATAAAAGCTGGAAAGAGTACTCAATACTCCCTTCGTCTTGGATGGGACGGAGCTAGGTAGTATTTGCTTGTGTATAGGAGATTAGGAGCCCAAGGAGCGCAAGAACTTCACAAATTGGATGAGTCGAGATCGAGTGTACCTTGAGAGCTAGGATCTTATAATGAAACTATCAAGAACCGAAACTCGACCGATTTTGTACATAAATGATTTATTCGTTTTAAAAAAATGATAAATTATATGAGCAATTATAATGCACGATATATAAAACTAAAACTATTAGTATGCATGGTGTCATTTGTGGCCAAACGATTAATTGTATTTGTGGTACGTCTCGTACCTTGTTATTGCTGATTTAATAAATTTACCTTTTCCCAAAAAAAAAAAAAAAAAAAAGTATGCATGGTGTCATAATGCATTTGCACTAAAATTATAATATTTCGATTAATCAGAACTATGAGACTGCATAGAGAAACAATCCAGATTATTTCTTATTTTTACAAAAAATCCATTTACTTATTAATCTTTGGCGCACACACAAGCTATTTGATGGGAACAAGTTGAAGAAAATTGTGTACGCATGCGTAAGTTAGCTTAACGGTTAGAGCTTAGTTATTGCAATTTTAGTTTTATATTAATTTGAGTCATCTATGGCGCGGTCGTTAAATTTCCTATAAATCTGTATAAGTATTAAAGAAATTAAAACCATTTTGTGAACCATTAAATGTGTCATGATATTCAACGATAAGTCATAAGTGTATAGTTAGGCGTCTTGTTTAAGTAAGAGATGTTGGTCTCTCTCTCTCTCCCCCCCCCCAAAAAAAAAAAATCACCCTAATCAAAATCACTCACAATAGTACAGAGGAATGACAAAACAGCTAAAACTAACAACTTCGCAGGAAAATGAATTTAAAATCTAATACTCCCTCCGTCCTCCATTTAGTGACGGAGGGAGTTTGGGCACGCGTTTTTTCGCATTTTATGGTATAATAATAAATTAATGTGTTAAAGTGTTAAAGTGAAATAATTGTGGGTCCATTTGAATTGTTTAATAGTATTAAAATGTTAAAATAATAAAAAGTAGATGTATAAAGTGTTAAAGTGTTAAAGTGATTGTGGGGTCTACGTCCAAAAATGGAAATTGTCAGTAAATGGAGGACGTCCAAATATAGTATTAACGTCACTAAATGGAGGACGGAGGGAGTACAAACATTTAATCAAACCCATATATAACAACTTGCGGAAAATAATGGGAAGTTTACTACAATGGAAAAGGAGAAAGGGGGGAAAACAAAAGGAATTTCTTCAATTTATTCATTTATTTATCACAAAAGAAATAGAGAAAAGTATAGTAATTTAATAATTTTAGTGGGATGCATCTTTTGGAAAAACAAAAACATAAGAAAAAATAAAGGGGAGAAATTAAAGGAGAGAAAAGGGGGTGGTGACCTCGAGATTCCGCCTGACATCTCTCTCTCTCTCTATAACCCTTTCCCAGCCACCGTTTCACCGGCGCCCTCCACGCCGTCCGGCCTCACCTCTTCCCGCCACGTGTCCCGCTGCACGTGGTGCTGACGTGGATTATCCCCCCTATACTTGTATTTTTATCACAAAAATTATTAATTTGGTGCAATTCTACTCAATGTTCTAAAAAGCGCTAGGCGCTAGTCGGACGGTGGGGGGTGACTAGCGCCTAGGCGAATTCGAACTATAATGTTTATTTTTACTATTCTTACAATGCTGTTTTCAAATTTATAATAAATACACATACTATGACAATTGATAGGTTAGTTTCATAATTATAAATCCAAAATCATACATAATAGCATAGTTTGTCTAAACATAGATTAATTAACACATATAGACTATTGATTAAGCTTCAAGAGCGGCTCGTTGGGTATCGCATAGAGCCTAGGCAGATTACATATTAGTCGGACGGCAAGGTACTGACTAACGCTTAGGCACACCTAGCTGGCATCTTTTAGAACATTGATTCTAGTACAATATCATGCCAGTTTAGAAAGGAAAAAAAAAAAAAGAAAGAATCTAAGCATACCAGCACGGTTCGAATTACTTAGATATGTACTTCTAACATAAACCCTTTTGTTCAATAAGATTTTTTCATTTAAGTTGTGTTCTTCTTGATATGAAAGAAAAGAAAATATCACCCTTTAAATCTTATTCTTTTTATCAATAAAGAAGAATTTACTCTTTAAATTGAAGAAAATTTTTTACAACACCATATTGGCGAGATAATATATTTTCTCCATTATAATGCAAATGAAGGGGGAAAAGGAGCAGATGTGAGAAATAAGGTGATTTAAAGGATAAATATCATTTTATTTCATATCGAAGACAACACACTCTAAATGTTGATATGTGCTATAACTACGACGGATAAATCTATATATATACTACTATAAGAAGTGTCTTGTTTACAAAATTTGATTTGCCTATTTTGCCCTTATAATTAAAAATCATTATAACATTAATATTATCATTAAAAAATTAATTCCGGATATATTTCAATTTATATTCAACTTATATAATTTTTTTAATTTATCTTCAAGTGTATTAATATTTATGATAAACTAATAACATTAAAAAATAAATATTATATGTGTAACAAGATTATACGTGCATCGTACGTAATCTCCGCTAGTATAATAACATTCTACTGAGTAATTTTTCTTTTTCTTTTCTTTATCTTTTTCTTTTTTTGACTTTGATGAGGATATTATAATACTAATCAAATTGAAATACTATCAAATATGGGGCCAAATTAAATACCTTATCTTGGAGGGTACTTGTGCATTTCTCTGAGTCTTTATAGAAATGGTGGGAGACTAACGGTGAGAAATTTGGTACTGCTTTCAGTAGCATGGTATAGTGGAACCTTTATCTGTGATTTCATGTGCTTGGAAATGCTAATACTTTTTTTTAATTACATTAGTGCCATAAATTGGGGACGAAAAAGTAATTTTCTCAACTGGATTTAATTTGTTTGGTCTTCATCTGTATTTTGTTTTTTGGACTCTAATATTTGTTTCATTCAGTGGTCTCGGTACTAGTTATTGTGCCCTAATTTTTGGATCAAAAGCCCTAAATATTGTAACTTTGAATTCCGATTAATAAAGAACCCTCGAATCACAATATTCATCGTAAGAGAGTAATGTTACATGTCACATGAATATATGTGAAGTAAGAAATTAAAAATAAAAATAAAAATAGATCAATTGAAACAGGACACCCAGAAATGTAACATTTTGAAGTTGCAACGTTCGAAAATTTGATAGCCATTAAACAACTTGGACTCTACGCTGTTATGATTTTTCTTATTGCATCATCAACACATAATCGTTACGTGTCTACAATATTTTTCGTAGATCTCGATTGCAACTGCAAATTCTTTTACTAACGTGACGAAGAGAGTAGTGAAATTCGTGGACCTTTCTTATACTAGTACATTATTGTACTGCATGCCCTCCTTCTTGATTAACTAAATTAAAATCTCCTAATCTCCATTTCGAGGCCATTATACAGTGAATTAGCAATATTTTAATTTAGGGTTCAAATCAGAATCCATGTACCATATCTGGCATTAATGAAGGACTTCTTCATTCGTAAATAGCATGTTTATTTGTGTTAAAATCAAAGTAAATCACATTCTTAAAAAATAGTTGAAGAACAGTTTACTGCAGGCAATTAATTAATTAATTAACCATGCATTATAATCATAATCTAATAGTTATTCACTACAATTAATCCTTAATTTTGTGATGAATTTGAACATTAGACAGTGACCCTTGATTTTGTTGAATAGGCACTCTAGTTTGATGCAATCAATGCGGTAGATAAAATTTTATTTGACTTTCTTGCCATTTTTCAGGCTTTAATTCTTTTATTGTGTTTTTTCTTTTCTTTTTTAAACATCAAATTGTTTGAGCATATTGACTGAATACAATTTTTTACAATTATTTAAATTTATTAGCCAGCCCTATCATCGAATCAGATCCTCTATACGTAGCGATTATCTCTCATTCCGATAGAAGATGCAAAATGAAAATGTGATTGATGATCGATCATATCAGATTCGTTATGACCATCCACCATCTTCATTCTTTTTAAATACTTAACATGAAATTGAATGAACCGCACCACTGAGAACTTGATCAACCCGAGACATTTGATCTCAAGTTAGTACGAACTAATCTCCTATCGTCTGACCAAACACATACATATTATAGGCATTTTTATTTCAATTACTATCATCTTAGATGTATATTCCTAGAATGACATAGATAGAGTATAAAAAAACTCGAGGCTTGTATGTTGGTTTAATAATATTGTAGGGGTTTAAGTTTCAGGGCCAAATGTCCTGAATTCGACTCCTATATAGCAAAACGATATACAGGTTGGACAGAAAAATCTCATGCAAGTAAAGATATTTAAACTCAAAAAAAGGGAAAGAAAAAGCATAATAAATAAGGGCAATGTCAGTAGGTGGATAGTGACTGAACATTAATAAATAGAAGCAGGGGTGGGAATTCGGTTCCAAATATTCGGTTATAACCGAACCGGACCGGTAACCGATCGGTTATCGGTTAACCGATAACCGAAAATCGGTTATCGGTTCGGTTATCGGTTATAAGTTTTCAAGAATTTCGGTTATCGGTTATAACCGATAACCGATCGGTTATAACCGATAACCGATATTTAATTAAATTATTTTAAAATTATTAATTTTTAAATTTCCTAATTTAATTATAATTCTAAAATTTTAATTTTCTAATTTCTAATCCATTTGTCCGGCTCGCTCGCATCGCATTTCCTAATTACAATCTTCAATGATTAGCACATTTATATTCGTATTTTTTTTAATTAGTGTATGTTGAGTGAGTAGAAAGATGTATTGGATATATCTTCAATATTTAAGAGACAAAATTCCTTTCTCTAAACTACAATCTACAATTTTAATTTTTAAGAAAATTGTAGCACAAGAACCGATTTTGCTTATCTTAAGTATTAAATACCGCAAAAAATAAATTATACAGAATATTTAAAAATTAGATGAAAAATCGGTTATTTTCGGTTAACCGCTAACCGAACCGAAAAAAAGAGTTCGGTTAGCGGTTAACCGAACTTGAGTTCGGTTCGGTTATCGGTTAGGGGTTTAGTCGGATTTTCGGTTCGGTTAACCGAACTTGTCGGTTCGGTTAACCGAACCGAACCGTATTCCCAGCCCTAAATAGAAGATGATAGGTAGGTTTATGTTGGTATAATAAATGACCATCCAACTTTAGGTATAATGCATTTTGTGCTATTCCAAACGACTTTCATGCAATCCATCAGAAGTTGACACAAAATGTGGCAAAGATTCATAATCAAACTTGGTCCTGCTCCTGCTTGTTTGAGCTAGGGGACCAAATTTAACAAGATCTAGAGAGAGAGAGAGAGAGAGAGAGAGAGAGAGAGAGAGTTTTGTTGTTATTGTTAATTTCATGAAATATATAGAGTTAAAAATTTTCTGTGAGGAAAAGTCGGCTCTGATGAAATTAGGAAGTGATCACTCCTTTTCTCTACTGCTGTACATTTTCTTCCTCTTAAAGAATCTGACAGTATCCAATACAGATTTCTAAATTTTATTTGCAGGAGTAGATGATTTTGATTTAATTCTCCTTCACCAAAAATGTACATTGTACGTATTTTTTTACTATTTATGTGCATGCATGTTAAAGTTTAGGTCTTTCTGCATGAACGTACGTGTACGTGGTTGGTTTTTCATAATTTTCTACGCAGAGTTTGAGTAATTAGCAAGACTTTTGGGGTTGAACACATGGAATTTATAAATGGTCCCGTGTTTGGTTTGAAAATAAAGAAAAATTCTCTTTTGTGCTAATTCAAAGGGATTGTCCTTATCAAAAGGGATATTTGCTTTTTCTCTTTGTTCATTCTCTTAAACAAAAGCTAGCACACGAGAGACGTTTCCTAAATATATGTATGTGAGGTATAAAGTCTTTCTTTCGATGGGACTGAGGGAGTATGATAGAGGATGGGGCGATTTCCTCTACCAAGATGAACGAAAATAACGAAAAGATACAAGGCAGACGCGAGAACTTTGCTCGTCGTACACACCGGAACGGGAAGAGAAAATACGCGAATAAAAGACTAGAATATTAGGGTTTATTGATTGATAACTCACGGCAATACACCCCAACACCTTATATAGACCTAAACCCTAGGGTTGGTTCGACTTACGGCCCGGGAAAGAACCAACAAGAAAACCCGGAACGGGGCTCATAAAGCTCGACTCGATAAAATAAAAACACGGGCCAAGCCCAACAAATAATTAAATCTAAATAATTAACGTATCAACTCCCCCACCCTTGAGAATCACCTTGTCCTCAAGGTGGAGATACAAATTCCTTATAAACTTCCGCAAGCTCGTAGAGACCGAAAATAACCAATCGTCGCCAAACTTCAAGGAATACATTTTCCCCTTCCATCCCCCTCAAGAGGACGACGTGGTGGTGGTAAGTATTGTATAATATTTTGAAATGAAAATCACCCAGTAATAACGGCTTCTTGGGCATCAACCTACCAACTTTGAATTTAATATCCAAAGCTCTATCAAGCTTATTCTGGGCAGCCGCGGGAAACTTAACTACGGTGGAGAAGCAGTGACCGGGATTTGCGATGGCGACGAACGCCTTGGAAGAGGCGAGGAAGGAGTCGCGGGAGGCGGAGATCTCGGAGTCAGTGGAGAGCTGGGATCGCTTATCCTTCTCCACCCGGCGCACGATAGTCTTCGACAGCGTCTCCGCCTCGATAATGGGATTCTCCGTCACCTCTGTATCTTTATTCTCCTCCTCAACCATCTCTCTCACTCCTCTCTCTCTCTCTCTCTCTCTATCGAGGTGGTGAATTGGACATCGATGAGAGTGGTTAGAGAGCATGGCGAATCCCGTGGATGCGGAGGTGGAGTGTACGGCGGCGGAGCCAACACGTAGCCACCGTCTGGCTGCTGAGGTTGAGGGCGCGACGGTGGATTCGGCTGAGGAGCCGGCACATAGCAGTTTTCCTGCGGAGGAGGAGGAGGCGGCGCATAAGAGTTACGCTCGTTTGCATAACCACCACCGGAATATCCTCCATCGTAGTGTGGATACGGCGCGTAGCCTTCACCTCCATAGCTCTCGATACGAGGCCTTGGAAGATCCCACGAAGTGAGTGGTCGGCTGAAGGGCGGATTGAATGAGTATGTGGCGGGATTCCCTCGCGGAGCTGACTGTTCCCATTCCGATCGTTGATCGTGGTGGAAGAAATTCATCATGTGCGACGGTGGATCCCATGATGATGGAATTGTGGACGTCATTGATTGCATGGATGGCCCAAAAGAACCCCCATGCTGCCCTTTCCCCGCGAATTCCAAATGCCTTTGTTGGTGGGGTATCGCCGGCTGAGAAATCAACGGAGGGATGGTTGCTGCTACTGACTGCGTCGAGGTTCCCCGTGGAGCCGATGGTTCCCAATACGAACGCGGGGCGTGAAATTCTCCAACTCTCGTTGTTGGACGATCCCACGACGTCGGAGGTGGTTCCTCGTACGGCTGAAAACCCGTACCCCCCTGCTGCTGGAACGGACGATCCCATGACGTGGAAGGATAAACGTCCGCCAGCCGCGAAATACAGCCGGTATTCGGCACGGCAGCACCGCGGCTACGAGACTCCGGTTGCGGCCACCCATTCGTCGACGTGAGCGGCTGCGATGGGAGCGTCACCGCCGTACCAGACATCAGAATCCCCTCCGGTGCCCAAGACGGGGATTGCCACTCCCAAGGCATCCCATAAATCGGGTCCGGATCCGGTTGAGGAGGGGGTCGTGGGGGAAAAGCATGCCGATCAGCTGCATCCAGTTTGGTCTCCAAACGCTGCAGCACCGTAAGTAGTGTATCCATGGGAATTGAAGTGAAAGTCAACGCCTGTGGTGAGGGCCGCACTCCCAAAAAAACAAACAACGACGTCGACGCACCGCCAAAACTAGGGCTTCCAGAATGATTTGAAATCACCCACCCAAAGCACTTGTAGCCAATTGATTCAAACCACGAACCTCAACCAAATCAAAGCCGCGGACAGAATCAATTCACTACTCCGAATAATATCTCGCCCCCTTCAAAGAGACTCCACTTTGGAAGCTCTCAATGAAAGCACCAATTGATAGAGGATGGGGCGATTTCCTCTACCAAGATGAACGAAAATAACGAAAAGATACAAGGCAGACGCGAGAACTTTGCTCGTCGTACACACCGGAACGGGAAGAGAAAATACGCGAATAAAAGACTAGAATATTAGGGTTTATTGATTGATAACTCACGGCAATACACCCCAACACCTTATATAGACCTAAACCCTAGGGTTGGTTCGACTTACGGCCCGGGGAAGAACCAACAAGAAAACCCGGAACGGGGCTCATAAAGCTCGACTCGATAAAATAAAAACACGGGCCAAGCCCAACAAATAATTAAATCTAAATAATTAACGTATCAGAGTACATACATATTATTTATTTAAACAAATTGTACCAATTGCTAGGCCGATGTTTAATGGTCACATACATTAATATACTTCGTTCGTCCTACTCTATTTGAGTCTGTTAACTTAGTTGATTTTAGGGTTTTGTAACGGTGGATTTTAAAACAAATTCTGTTGATATAGTTTCTATACGCTACTATGACACTCATAGTACTTAATTTATTGGAAAAAATAATTATATTCTAGAAACCTATTTTAAAATTCGTCACTATAAAGTCTTTAAAATATGGTGACTTAAATAGAGTAGGATGAAAGGAGTATACGGTAAATAAAAAGGTAAAAATCTTGGGGAATTAGAAAAAAACATCTCACGTGAAGAAGGGCATCGTAACCGAACAGGTAGCAAGTAAATTTAATCTTGAGAATAAAATAAATTAACTAAGGTTGTGTTTACTTTTGAAGTAAAATAAAGCAAAAAGTGAATATAAAAGTATATTTAACACATTATTGTATCGTTACTTTGATGTGGGAAAGAATTTTTAGTAACTCTGAATTTATTTTACCAAATAAGGTACATTTTTTTTTCGAGTTTACAAGCTTTTAAACTAACGATTAAAAACACATTTTTACCAAACGATCGATTTAGGGGGAAAGGACCATAGACATAATCATTTGATTGGAAGGTTCTCTCGTCTACACACAAGTCAGTTACTTCCTCGATCCAATTTCATTAGTCATGTTTTTATTCGATCTACACGAATTTTTTTACGAAAGTGTTGAAAATAAAATATAAGGGGTCCATTGAAAAGTAAAAGTTAATCATCCATTTTAGAAAATATAAATACTAGTGAAATAGACCGACCCATAATAACAAAAGGAACTAATGAAATGGAACGAACGAAGTACGTATTTGAGAAAAATGCAATTTATTGGTAAACATATGGTCCCTTCTTCATTATTTTGCACAAAAACAATCTCACCCACAAAGCCATCAACACCAAAATGAATGAACTTTTTTTCCCTTTAAAAAAAAAAAAAAACAATCAATTTAATTTTATTTATGAGTTATAGTCTTACTCTATACTTGCCGTTCATGTCTTCTATTGCATTTATACGTAACATCTTTTGTTGTATTTATGAATAATTTGCATAACATAATCAATGAAATATGATTTAAGATTTATATACTAAAACATAGATACCCTAACATTTGTAATTTCCAAACCCTAACATTTGCCACATATCATTAATCTATTTATACAATAATATATGCTACAAATTTTAACTTTCGGTGAAATGGAAGATAGGGTATATTGCCAAAAATAAAAAATTTACTTTCGAAAGACAAAGAAAATACTCCCTCCGTCCTCCATTTAGTGACGGAGGGAGTTTGGGCACGCGTTTTTTCGCATTTTATGGTATAATAATAAATTAATGTGTTAAAGTGTTAAAGTGGAATAATTGTGGGTCCATTTGAATTGTTTAATAGTATTAAAATATTAAAATAATAAAAAGTAGATGTATAAAGTGTTAAAGTGTTAAAGTGATTGTGGGGTCTACGTCCAAAAATGGAAATTGTCAGTAAATGGAGGACGTCCCAATATAGTATTAACGTCACTAAATGGAGGACGGAGGGAGTATCAAAATGTATACATTTTAGACCCGGACCCAACTAGACCCGACCCGGCACAAGATTTGCCGACGTCCATTAATTTACGTTGGGTTAATTATCACTTATGGCCTGACCTTTGTTACTGTAGTGACTTTATGGCCTGACCTTTCAAAAAATACAATTATGTCCTGAACTTTGCTCCTTTACTACACTTATAGCCCGAGAACAATTTTCAGGCAACTGAGTGTTGACTAGGATCGCCGGAATCCTACGTGGATAATATCCTTGCCACGTCATTTAAAAAAAAAAAAAAATAAAAAAAAAAATAGTTTCACTCGTTGAGAGTTCCATGCTACATTCCGCTTCCAAAGAGTTTTCAATATTATGCTGTTTAGTCATCAACTTGGACCTAATTGCTTCTAGCATCTGTAATATGGGCTTGTCTCTTGCTTCAAGGATAAAGGCATTAAAAGACTCACAAACATTGTTGTCAAGCATATCTGTTTTTGTGTACGATGAGATCAAGGACTTACAAAAGCTTCTTGGATTTCTTGAACAAAAATCGTCCCAAGCCTCCACAGATTCAGCTCTCAAGTTGGCCAGTTTTTTTTCAAATTGCCGTGGAGTATTTGCTCGTACACATTCCCAAAATAGTTCCTTGTATTTTGGACCATGCCATTTTTTCTTGAAATTTTCATATATGTGCCTAACACAATGTTTGTGCTCGGCATTAGGAGCCACCTCTTGAATTGCATTTATTAGACCCTAATAAAAATAAAGATTATTAGTATCGAAAGGTGAAACAAAAATAATAGCATCTTTACACTCTTTTCCATCCTTGAACTTTACTCCAACATCCCATTCCATCCCTTTGAGATTGCTATTTGGTGCATAAAAGACAGGACTCATTTTCCTTTTAACAAGAATTTCTTCCTCATCATTATGATCTGAATCATAATTTGAATTATCGGTTTCCTCCTCACATGTTTCGCTATGAACCATCTTATCTTTCAACCTTCTCAATCTTAGAATCTTTCTAGCTTCTATAACCTCTTCGTCATCATCAGAATGATCTGAGAATACATGCTCTGATTCTGAATCTGAACTCTCCAAATCATATGCACTTTCAGCTATCTCATCTTCATCAATTATCTCATCTTCATCAATATCAGCCATGAAAACATCTCCAACCTCAAGTTCAAGATCAAATCTATTTTCCTACAGATGCAAAATGAGACATGCAACAAAGCATAATAATCAAAATGAGGATGCAACCAGTTTAATATTAACTCTAAAGCATTATAAATGAAGAAAAGAACAATATATATTCCATAATAATATAAATGACTCATTTGATAGAATTTTATTATATTTCTCTAATGAATCTTTGATTGCAATATTGTGTTATGGTTGGCACATGGAGATGTCTCCTAAAACTTTGCAAATTATAATATTAATTAAAAAAAAATCCATCATTTTTCTTCTTCTTCTTTTTTTTTTTTAATTTGCTTCTCCATTTCATTAGAAACAAAACCATATACGTCAACAATCAACCACACCATGACCAAGAGAGAGACAAAAAAATTAATTTTATATTCTCCCTAAACCTTAAATATTGACCAAATATTCTCACAAAAATCATATGAACCATACCTCCATTCGGTAAAATTAAAGTGGCCTTCTGATACGTGGTTCTCTAATACGTGGTTCCGGAAGTTCTCTGCGGAGAAGAATATAATATACTGTAAGAAATTTGTGAGAACAAGAAAGAGGTGATGAAGATATGTTGGGAAAAATTTTCTGGATGCTTCATTCATGTATAAGCTTGAAGGATTTTGCAGGGGTTGGATTGCGGCAGAACATCGTAAATTTAGGGTAAATGGATTTGGGGTAAAACTGAAGGAGAGGGACGATTTCATAGGTTTAGGTTTAAAATTGTTTTTTTTAATGACGTGGCAAAAATATTATCCACGTAGGATTCCGGTGATCCTAGTCAACATTCAGTTGCCTGAAAATTGTTCTCAGGCTATAAGTGTAGTAAAGGAGCAAAGTTCAGGACATAATTATATTTTTTGAAAGGTCAGGCCATAAAGTCACTATAGTAACAAAGGTCAGGCCATAAGTGATAATTAACCCATTTACGTTGGTCTCTTAGGTATTCAACGACAATATTTGTGTGAAATTAGAAACTCCAATTACTAAATGCGAAATAAATGCAAAAACCAGAAAAAGTTAAAAACCATACCCAACTAGATTTTCAACCTTAAATGCATAATATTGGCCGGGTATTGAATTATTTGGCCTTATTCTGTACATAATTTATTATACAAATTAATTTAATTAATAATATCTCTGCAAAAATCTTGAATAAATGAAAGGAAAAAGATAGAGGCCAAAATCCAACCGGTCAAAATAAATGGGCAATCCTTTCAAGATCTTTTAATTATTAACTTTTATAAACAACACGTGAAAAAAATATCAAATTCCAAAAACCAAATTGTTGGAAATTATGGGGAAAAAAAAAAAGAAAAGAAGATTAGTGATATTTCCTCTGTTGCTTAATGAAAGATGTTTTTAAAGGGATACGAGATACGTATATAAAAAAGAAACATCTCTTCTAACGGAATGGAGAGTGCAAGATATCAAGTGATTAATAACTCCAATTTATTGCTTAAAATTAGTAGTACTATATTACCACTTAATCTCCATTTTTACATTTTTAGATAGAGATAAGAGTTACAACTAAATTAGCTAGCTACTAACTATATTTAATTAAAATAAATAAAATACAAGGCTATAGTCGAAAAAGAAACAAAATTTGCCCTAAAATCGGCAACTTCGACTATGATTAACATTGATTATATTGCTAAGAGTGTATCAAAACCGTTGATGTCTTGAAAATAGTCGTCGACGTCGAGGGAGTCGAATTCCATGTATGGATCCTTAATATCTTCGAAGTAGTTCACTCGTTGGACGGGGGCATCGAGAGACGAAAAATAGTCGAAGAAAGCCGGTTCGTCGCTGAATAACGGCTCATCTTGCGGTTGGAAGTTGAAGAAGTTGTCTAAGAGAGGAATGTCCATCGGCAAATAGCCGTTTGAGTAATCGGGTACCATACTTGTTTCTCCTTCATGCTCGTCCAACTCGAAGCTGAGCTTTGTACGAACCGGACCGGCTTCATAAGTGGACCGGTTCTCATCGATGAATAGACCCTCGACCGACGAATCCGGTTGCTCTTCCTTCACACTTTCGAGAACCGAAGATGACGAGGCCGGTTCGCTGTACTCACTCGACCGGGTCATTGAACCGGTCGGTTCGGTATATTCACTCGAGCGGCTACTCCTGAACCGGAGTACGGAAACCGGAGAAGAAGCAATATGCTGCGACTCATCAACAGAATCGTAACCCGAAGCCGACGCCGCATTACTCTCCGGCGACGCCACCTTCTCCGGCGGCGTGGTGAAGTTGGTCTGAGCCCCCGGCCCGCGGAGCTTGATGGCGGCGTTGTCGTAGACCATCGCCGCCTCCTCCGCCGTGTTATAAGTACCCAACCAAAGCCTAACCCTCCTACAAGGGTCTCTTATCTCCGCAGCCCACTTCCCCCACGGCCTCTGCCGCACGCCTCTGAACTTCCTCGCCCCGCCGCCGCCGCGCGCCGCCTCCTTCATGAGCTTGGGCTTGGGCTGCAGAGCCTCAACGGGAGTACTCATCCTCCTCCTACTCCCGCCGCCGCTGCTGCTGACGTCACCGAGAACAGCTGCCTTGACTTTGATTTCTCTTATGTACTTCTTGACACGCTGGCGGCGGAAGAGATCGCCGTCGTCGTCATCGTCGCCGGAAGAATCGGTGGCGTCGGGATCGGTAACTGAGATTCGTACGGTTCTTTGGAGATTGAGAAGAGCGTTGTTTTCTTTTTGGGGTTTCATTCTGGGAATTTGGGTTGATGGTTTGATGAATTTGGTGGTGGTTTTGGTGTGCTCGCTGTACTTCACTGGGTAGGGGTAAGCAACGCTTCCTTCATCCATGGCTGCAAATTAAGCTTTGATAGGTTCTTCTAGCATACGAGAGAGAGAGAGAGAGAGAGAGAGGGGTGGTATGATGAATGAATGAGGCCGGGAGAGAAAGAAGTGAAATGAAATGAAGGCACGCTCGAGAAGAGAAAAATCTGACAAAGAAGAAAAAGACAGGGATGGTCTTAAAAGGAGGGAAGACAACAAAGTGAAAAAACAGTAAGTCTCTACCTTCTTCTATTGCAAAGTGAAGCCTACGCTAGCTGACCTGACCTGCTACAAAAGAAGAGAATTCGTGCACAAGCTAAGCTAGTATGGAGAGAGAGAGAGAGAGAGATTGGTCTCTTACAGGATCGGTGAACACGGTGACGCAGAAAAACGAGGAGACCAACTTAATAAATATATTTGAATTTCAAAATATTATAGACTTGTTTGAGTGGCAAGTGTTTTGACACTGAGCACTTCGTCCATCCCAATTATGTTGTCTCCTCTCTTTTTATCATTCTACTTGTATCACTTTAATTGACTTGATTTATTTTGTCAAGAAATTTTAGGTCCGTTTAGTGTCAAAAGTGAAAATAAGGAGTCTACATTGAAACGTAATGGTTTATTCCTTCAATTGTAGAAACAAGTCAATTGAAATGAGATGTCCCGATTAGAAAAATAAGTCAAGTAATATGATATGGGAGGAGTATTATATATAATAGACTCGTTTGAATATGCAATGAGAGGAAATTTGAAATACAAGGAGTATGAATTTGGCGTTTATTTTGCCGGAAATTGGAACGTCGGTTACAAAAAACGGCCTTTAGTTGAGAATCGGAAGGGAGGTGATGACAGAGGTTTATTCATAGTACAGACTAATTATGTGTATATATATTATATATATAGGGAGTGGTTCGTGTGCAAATAAATCCTTGCGTGCTAAAATGCGAAAGATGCTTAGAACTATACAAAATCATACTTAAATCAGTATATATTTATGATTACAACACCATTATGCTTTTTATGTACAAATTCATGCTTAAACCTAGTCATGCTTGTGATACCTTATAATCATGCTTAAATCAATTACAACCACAGATCAAATTAAGATCAATGGTTCATATTTATTCCTATTTCTCACACCAAGACTTATTTCTATATGACCATCCTATATATATATATATATATATATATATATATATATATATATATATATATATATATATATATATACTTAATTAAGGGAGCTTATAAATTATGTATATAGTATTATTGGAAGTAATTTAAAATTATGCTACAATGGAGTAGGTTATATATATTTTTTCCCTCACAAAAGGAATTCTTGATAGATATTCATCTATAAACAGAAATATTCTCCGATCCATCGTTAGGATTGCCGATCATCACTCGGATTTTCGAGCTAGTTTTGTTGGACAAAATATTCGGTTCGAGTCAAATTGGACTAAACTTTTGCGGACTAAAAGTTTTAAACTAAACCCAAATCTTTGATTTCAATGCTAGCTTCTTGTGCAACAAAAGTTGATGAAAAGAAACAAGTTTATATTAACTGTTATGTTATACATATCTTCGTAACAAATAGAAAAGGATCATATTCTCTCGCTTAAGATCGTGGATGAGATAAAAGGTTGATTATTGAATAGGTGTGTGACGATGAATATTATAATCTCTTGTAATTACATATCTCATTTAATTAGACCACACTTTAATTTTCTTCGTCACCGTTGATGTAGATGTAGTCAGGTACTTTGCATACTGAACTGCGAATAAAACCACTATTGCTCATATATAGATGATACGACAATAATATTCAAATTATTCTTTCCTACATAAATGATGCCGTCAATTGAAATCGAAATTTATGTTTTAGTTATGAATATGAAATATGAAATGCTCTCGATTATTTTATCTGCCTTGCATATTGCATATACGAAAACACTGCTTATATAAACTGCTAACAAAATGAAATATAAGTATTTTTAATCAATTCCATAAGACAAGAAAACATAAAATCATATATTATTTTTTAAAAGAAATTAAGTGTACACTCACACAAGTTTAATTAATCAATTCTTAATAAAATTTTGGAACTCCCAAACAAGTTTATTAATATTTTTTAAATATAAAATGAAACATTAGTAGTATTTGAGTAGTAATGAAGTATGCATACATAATGATTGAGATCATAACAGAAAACGAAATCCCATAATGGGCAAAGTCCCTATGCTTCTTCTTCTCTTTCTCCCTTGTTAATTCACTATTAACTACAATTAATTAATCATTAATAAAATTCAAACATATATATAGTATACTACCATACTATACTATAATTAGAATAAAGAGCTAGATCTGTCGTGAAAAGAAGGGCCACCACGTTACGTTATTGTTGAATCTTTGCTTTATTAAGTAGTATTATTGGGGGGGCTTTGGTATTAGTGTGAGAACAAGTATTAATCAAATGTTAAAAAGGTTGGGATTTTGATGCAAACAAGTTGAACACAACCCTTTCAAACCAAACATTAAATGTTAATTTCTCTCCCACGATAAGCGTGTCATAAGGTGTCTTCTTGAAGTAAGAGATGTTGGTCTCTCTCTCTCTCTCTCTCTCTCTCTCTCTCTCTCTCTCTCTCTCTCCCCCATTTAATTTTGTAATTTTCACTTATGCAATATATGTTCAAGATTCAAAATGGAAAAAATTACTCCGTCCAGTCAAAATTTGTAAGTTTCTAATACAGTAGTAATAACGATAATAGTATGCAACGTCTTAATTATCCAGGGTTGACGTGATAGTACCATATCAAAATTTTCAAATGTAACTTTTTAGTAGTATAATTAATAATGCGAAGTCGACGACAGTGGATATTGGAGCATTTTTTTCGACGTAGCGCGTGTAGCTAAAATGAGAACTGGTCGGATGCAGATGATCGATGATCCTAAAACCCTAATCACATCCGAGTGGAATATTAATTTGGATTAATTTTGTATACGATACTAAAAATGGATTGGGTTAATTAAATGGTGATATTCGAAGTTGCTATATAAGTTGAAACTGATAAAAAGGACTATATTCTTAGTTATCGACTGGAACCAATATTATATATATATAAGCCGAATATGTATTCAGAAAAAAAGGGCACTTCACCCATTCGTGGCTTTCAGTTGCCTTCAAAGTTGTCTTCAGACAATACAAAAGGCACTATTTTTCATTTATATTTATATACCAATTGTAATGCATTGCAAATCTCTCTCTCCCTCTCTAGAGATTATGAGATTTGAAGTGTATCTCTCACATTTATTTGAAGGATATATATAGATCAAGATATTTTTTTATTAGTACGCCAAATTTCCAATAACTCCAAGAGAATCTCCAAGCCAACCTTATATCTCCCACACAATTCATTTCGCTCTAATAAGAGATCAAATCCGGGTCACTCCTTTAAGGGAGGAGCCCGGTGGCCAGGTGCGCTAAGTCACCTGGTTATATATAGATCAAGATATGGTTGAAACCCAGTAAAAATATGGGAAAGCTATATAATTTTTTTGTTCTTACATATTTTGAGTATTTTTCGCGAAATAAGGGACTTTGCTTCTCAATTTTTGTGTGGATTTGTATTGCGTGCGTGTGCGTGATGTGGAAATGGATAGACAAAGTGGTGTTCGATAATGATCAAAGGAACAAAGAAAATGTTACTGGCAAAACCAAAGCCAGACTTTGAAGCTGGTGTTGGATATAAGTTTTTATTACTAGAAACGTTTCTCCTAGAGATTAATTTTTGAACCCATAATACCATTTTATGTAATCTCTTATAATTTTCCTATATATTTTGAGCGGTACTTCCCGTCGTGTTTCCATTAACTAAGAAAAAAATAAAATAAAAATTACTCTTTATTTGTTGAAGAAAAGAAAACATAAAGGAGGGAGCCGTTATCTATTTTACATTTGACCCAAAAAAAAAAAAAGAGCATCTCTTGGAAAACAAAAAGGAAATGAAAAAGAAGAATTAAAAGAAAGAAAAAAAGAGTAGCTAAGCCTTGAGACTCCGCGAAAGTGGGGCCCCATACTTTCTCAGGAAACCTTTCTCTTTCCCGAGCCACCGTTTCACCGGCGACCTCCACGCCCCACCGGTGCTCCACCCGATGCCACGTGTCCCTTTTACACGTGGCAGTGACGTGGCTGATTACTCGACCGACCGATCATATATTTAATGTCAATATAGTTATTTAAACTATTTTCTCCAAATTTGTGACAAGTTCCACTGTAGTTATCGTGTGATATAGAGATGCCAATGATAAGTCCGACTTTGGAATAAGGTGTATATCACAAAATTACAGTCTTAATCCTTCGTCCCATACATAACGTCAGGGGCGGAACCAGGATTAAATTACCATGGGGCTGTAATGCATGGATTCTCCTAAAAACTCCATATTGCAGTATCGGATACGCCTAGGGTGCGGGTGCGCGTCGGATTCGCGTGGGATACGCACCCGATACGCCACCTGGCGTATCCTGAAGAGAAAAAAAAAAAAAAAAAAAAAAAAAAGGATACGCGAATCGGGTGCGTCGGATACGCGAATCGGGTGCGTCCACCTCGAGAATCCGGTGCGTTTAGGGTTATTTTTGTAATAATTTTTTTTTTTGGGTTTTTTTTAATTATTTTTATATACAATGCCTAAAATTTAAACAATTAATAGAATTATTGTAATATTTAAATTATGGGGTTTAATCGAAGATTTCATTTTAAGGGATATTTACAATATACTTTTCTATTTATACTTTTTATTTTTATAAATAAGTGTCATATATATTATAAAATATAAATATATACACGTATCCTTCACGAATCGTATCCTAACTTTTTTTAAAATCCGTATCCCCGTATCCGAATCGTATCGCCCCCGCACCCATATCCCCGCACCCATGCAACATAGCCATGGGGGCTAATCTATAAAATTCAACAAAATATACACTGAAACGTAATACGAATAAAAAAAATTGAAAAAAAATACACTGAAACGTAAAGATTCCGACGACGACCGTGGGGGCTTCAGCCTACGCTAGCCCCCACCTAGTTCCGCCACTGGATAACGTCTTGTTTATTTAATTAGGTTGTCCTTCGATCATATTATGTTTTTATTTTTGAAAAATCGCTAACTCTTCCAAAGATGAAGATCCTTTTTTTATCGGGAAAAGAGATTTTATTGAGATTAATTAATGAAAAAGGTACAAGGCGTACCCCAATTACAATAAGTCGTTCGTCCTAAGATGTAGATCCTACTATACCTCTTTTTAAATGTTAGTAGTACATATTTTACTTAATTTTCATGTCCGAAAAAAACAAGGCCCTAAATGTTGAAACGGAGGGAATGTTAAAATATGATAAAATAGTACTCCCTATCACATTTCAATTGACTTGTTTCATTTCAGTACGAAATTTTATACGCAGTGTTAAATGAGCCAAATAAAATTAGAACATCCCGATTAGAAAAGGAAGCCAAATGAAGTGGGAGACAGAGGGAGTATATTTATTCATTATACAAAAATATGATAATGTAAGATTCATATAGCTTCAAAGACTATCGAGATAACTTGTATTGACTAATATCTCTATATATACATGTCGAGGCTAGTTCGTGATTCATTATTTCTAATCTTCTAACTCTTAAAAAATTACTGACTTTCTTTTTTCTTTTTCTTTTTTTTTAAGTTACTGACCGAATTAATAAAATATAGGGGGCAGTTTCAGATTTTATTATGGTCAAATAAGTTGTATACAACTTTTGTTTTTTTTACAAATTGCTTTATTTTTATGCGGGTTGTAAAAAAATATTAATGCAATGAAAAAATATTAATTGACTAATCATCTATCCTTAATTAATTAAAACTTACACGAAAGATCATACTATATTTTGCTACTAGCTAGTTAAGATGGTAAAATAATTTATGGTTCTTAAAATAATAATTTCATTTAGGGTGTATTCAATTAATTATAAATTTTGGGTGTATTCAATAGAGTACATATATAGCTTTAAATCTATATATATATATATACTAAAACAAAATACTCATTCTAAGTTTTCCCTCCAAATTTCTTGATATGTGTGCTTCATTAATTTTATTTTATAAATTAATTATTTAGCTTATATTTTTCAAAGTCATATAGTATAACAACTTAGCCTATTAATTTCAGTCAAATATATTTCATTAATACCACTATAAAATGAATTTTCATCTTATATTTATAATCATACTACTACTCATTTATACAAGGCAACTGAAAATACGAGAAATATGGTGGTGTTAAAGATTTATTTTACGATAAATGATGTATTTTTATAAATAAATGATAGTAGTGATGTCAAAGTATAAAATATAATGGTGAAGTAGTGTATAAAAATAGACATGCAGAGACCAATAATTGTCCAAAACAAGAAAAAGTACATAGATTAAATAATTGATAGGAGTTTTTGCTACACTCTTTCTCGATCGAGTAAACCCCTGCATCGCGGGGGTACAATTCTAGTTTAATTAAAAAATGATGCACAAATTAAAGAATGGAATTTGGTATATGTAGTGGGATTTCTGTCTGGAATTTCAAAGTGCTTGGAAAATGAGGGAGTCGAAATTAATAATTTAAGATAAATAATTGTACCTTAATTATTATTTCATTAATTAATTTAGTGCCTTAAAATAGGGAGGGAAAAGGGAACCTTTTTTCTTTTCTTTTTTAATTTTGTTGGTCCGCCATTTAATTTGTATTAATTCTTTTTGGCGTCTAATATTTGTCTCATTGGTTGTGGTCTTGGTACTCATTAATTAATTAATTAATTAATTAAGTAATTATAGTACTAGATATTAGTAGTTTCTTTGTTTTGAAAATAATGGTAGTAAATATTTATCAACCCATGCTCACTTTCTCTAATATATTCCGTCGTCAATCAATCGTGACCCGACGGAATTGTGATCAGTATAGAATGGCGTCGTTGTTCTGTCGTTAAACGACGGCTGAACTAGTTTTTGTCTCTCTACCATTTTGTAGTGTAAATCTTTGATAATAGTGAATTTCAAATCTGAAGCTAAAAATTCAAATGGTAAATTAATTGTGGTTTATAATTCCTCATAAATTAAACCATTCCTCGTTTCATCACACTAAATACGCCTTTCGTGTACCGAAGAAATGTCATCATGTCAAACGGAGGGATTATGGAATTCTATTTGATATAAATCGGAATATATTCAAAATTATAACCCGGAGTTGGATAAATCGATTATCTTGTTATACTCCCTATATGTCAAATAGAGTGGAACGGATGCAGTAATTAATTTCAGCTAAATGACGCTAAAATTCATCGTTCAAAACGATTTACTTTTCATTTATCATCTATTCATCCCTCTATACGAAACAGTTACAAAATTAGGGTTATTATAATTGTATGTCGAGAAGTTAGAATCTTAATTAATTTTTTTTAAAAAAAGGTCTAAAATTTAAAAAAATAAATAAAATTAAAATTAAGTATATCGCATCACCGTACGTACGAGAAAAACATACTCTGTATATATCATATTTTAAAATTTAAAAAGAAAATCTGTAAAGTATGAAAATACATAAGTTGATGCCCTATCTCTTGTATTCCGACATGCAGTACAGTATTCGGCCAAACAACAATGTGCCTCCCAACATTAAATGTTTTCACCATTATTATAAACTCAATAAAGGACTCCCTATTATTGCTAAATTATTGATCAAAACCCCTTCTTCCACCTTTCCGCCGCCTCTCTCCGGCGGCTGCGTGGCAGCTCAACCACCCCTCCACTCACCACCACCACCACCACCACCACCAAAGTGGGTGTCAACTTGCCATTCTAATATCCTGTCCCCAGTCAAAGACAAATCCAAGTACAATTGTGAAATTAAAAAATTAGGGTTAGGTTAAAAATTAAAATGAAGCAGATTTTCAGGGTCCATGCCTCCACTCGTGGGCACGACCCTTTTGCCCTATATATATTTTTTTAAATATAACTAGTGCAGTACCCGTCGAAATTCGACGGGTTTCAAATTATTTTGTAATTACAAATAAAAGTTTTAATAAAAATTAAATAATTTTTTATATTAAATTATTTCAAGTAGCCCGTTACTCGTAGTAAATATGAAAATGGGTTAAGAAATTAACATTTTTACGATAGATATGTTTTATATTTTATCCCGTCAAATTCTAACATGAAAATGTTATTTTAAAACAAAATTTATAATAAAATAAAAATATATTATGCCTCCCGTTGTTTATTTTATCTAAACACCCTTCAGATGGATCTTTTTTTAAGGAATAAAAAGGGTTAACATTTCTTAAAGAACTATACGATTTAAGTCACGTCAAAATTCGATTTGAATCACTTAATAGGAATGTCCATAGTAAATATCAATTTTCGACGGGATTTAATTTATTTTGCAATCGTGCATAAAATTTTTAATCTAATGTTAGCCCGTTATTCGACATAACGTTAGCATGAATAGTGCAAATCTGCCCGTTAATTTCGTTAGCCCGTTCGATATAACGTTAGCATCTATATTTAATTATTGCAATCCGCCCGTTACTTGTAACAATAAAAAAATACGCTAAAGCGTAATATTATCATATCCTGTTAGCCCGTTGTTCAGCATAACGTTAACATAATTAGTGCAAATCTACCTGTTAATTTACGTTAACATAATTAGTGCAAATCTACCTGTTAATTTTTTCGTTAGCCCGTTCGAGGCTTTTTAGAATTTTTCATTTGAGATTTCTACATTAATATAATGTAGTTCCTCAAATCAAGTATGATTTTGATTAACACATATAATCTTTTTATATATGTACTTTATCACTAAGTTCTTGTGAAAATTTGATGTGGGACGGAAATCCTTATTATAATATAAATGAAGTAAATTATCGATGAATATTGATTTTTTGTTTGTAGGGATAAAAATTGAAGATAAAATATATATATTTTTATTTATTTGAGGGCATATAGAATAATCGTAATATATATCAATTATGTGATATATTTAATTAAATTTTAATCTTTAATAAGTTAAATCAATGAGAATATTGGAGAATATTCATAAAAATCATACGTGATGCCACGTGGGACGAATAGTTTCTCAAATAAAACATGGATTTTGATGGAGATACATGATCTATTTATATAGGAATTTTGTTGCTAAGCTCTTTTTAAAATTCGACGTGGGACGAAAATCCTAATTATAATGATTTTAATCTTTAATAAGCCAAATCAATGAGAATATTGGAAAATATTCATAAAAATGCCACGTAGGACGAATAGTTTCTCAAATAAAATATGGATATAGATGGAGATACATGATCTATTTATATAGGAATTTTGTTGCTAAGTTCTTTTCGATGTGGGACGAAAATCCTAATTATAATGATTTTAATCTTTAATAAGCCAAATCAATGAGAATATTGGAAAATATTCATAAAAATCACACGCGATGCCACGTAGGACGAAGATCCGTAACGGTATTATATATATATTGATAATAATAATATCTCACTTATATATATATATATATATACTCCCTCCGTTCCACTTTACTTGTCCTCAATACTATTTTTGTCCGTCCCACTTCACTTGTCCTCTTTCCTTAAATGGAAAGAATTAACCCTTACTTTTTGATATGGACCCCTTACTTTTTCAATTTAACACTACGCATAAAATCTCGTACCAAAAAAGAAGAGGACAAGTGAAGTGGGACGGAGGGAGTACTACTTTCCCATCAGATTCTTCCATAGATATGGAGTGGACACGTGTACTTTATTTTGTATAATAATATTATATTTATAATATTACTAATACTATATGTTATAAATAAATAAATAAATAATGCTACAAATATACGACATGGGTCATCACGTAGTATACTGTCCATTTAACGGCAGTAGGGGCAAAAGGGGGAATTCAATACATTTATAGGGAACACAACTTTGTTAATTAATTACTTAAACACTTTCTTTCTCAGAAAATTTATAGTTAATTAAGGATTTCTTAATTATATTCTTAACGAAGGATAATCATTAAGTAGTTCATGAGTCGTTAGTGCATTTCGAAATGTATAGTAGCAATTTTACTATTTGATTTTCTTTTGTGCGTATGTTAGACTTCAGGGATACTTCGCGTACGCCCATTTCCTCGTTTTTTCAATATGATATTCGATTTTATGAAAAAACGATAGTGGAAATTCGTGGACATTTCTCAAGCGTAAGAGAATCTAGATTCTCTTAATATAAGAAAGCATAGTGTCGATTTCGAGGGCATAACACCGCATTTCACCAATACATTTACTATTTGATGGTACAAATTAAAACATAACACCTGACATAAATGAGGGATTAATTGTTTAGTATATGTGAACAGTGTTGATTATGAGAAAATCTAAGTAAATCACATGCTTTAGAAGGAGATTTCAAGGCAATTAGGGTTTAATTAATTGTTTTTTAATCACAATTAGGAATTGTGACAGTGGCCCTTGATTTTGTTGAATGGCTGTGATGAATTTAATGCGGTTGGATCAATTGACTTTGTCTCTAAGCAGTAGTATATTAGTACCCTCTCCGTCTCATTCATTTAGAGATAATTCTTAACACGGAAATAATGAGAGCGATAGTGGTGGATGAAGTAGTTTGGATGAGTCTCAGTGGGTGATATTTCTATCATTTAGGGTAATATCACTATATGAGTGGGACGAAACGAAAATATTGGAACTTATAATGAATGAGACGGAGGGAGTATTATGTATAATTGATTTAATTTGAAGTATGTAAACAATTGGTAAACACATGCATGCATGCAAGTTGCTCTTAGTTCGTGATCCCATGTTATAAGTTCAAGATTTTTTTCCATCCTTTTTGGCCCAAATTACATTAAATACCAATGATTTTTCAGAGTGGAGCATGAAGGTTCATTTATTTAGTGGTGACAACGAAACGAAGCTAATTTAGTTTGATTAGGCTCCACTTTTGAATCAAAATGTCGAAGATTCGAATTATCTATGACACATATATATGTGTCGGTGTGTGTTTGTTAATTAAAAAGGGAGAATTCCTAACAGTGTGATAAATGTATTACTCTCTCCATTCGGTTTCATTTTGACTCGCTTATTGAATGTATATATATAACGTATAAAATGATGGAACGAGCAAACTGGGCCTGCAGGTTTACAAAGTTTGAATAGTTTGAGAAGTTAAAAATAAAATTTGCTTTATTGGGCCAAGTCCTTAAATGTAATGATAGGCCCAAGTCCATACTATTGGGAAATAGAATGTTTATTCTTTGGCTCATTAAATAATTAGTTAACCATACAAATCTGATAATGGAAGAAGTAGAAAATAGAGATGAAGAACGCAGGAGAAAGGCGAGATATATATAGACAAAAGGCCTTAATAAGTAATGTTTATGATAAATAAATATTTATAACAGCCTAATAACTAATTCAAAATCTAAAGTTAAACATGAATAAATTTGGCTATGATGAAAAAAAAGAAAAAATAAATAAATTTAGAAACACTCATAATTTCAAAAACCTCAAATATCCATAAATTGGATACAAATAATTATAGTTTCTACACATCTAATCAATGGTGAAGAATAAGTAAACAATATTCACATATTCTACAAAACCACCACTAATCCTCACTATACTAACATAGAATTAATACATTACAAGGTGAAAATGCTCACCAAAACAAAAACTAACCTAAAAATTTAATAGTAAGAGAAAAAGACAAAAACTTTTAACAAGTTTCTCTCTCTCTCTCTCTCTCTCCATATTCTTAATCATCAAATAATTTTGTAAGTGCAATTAATTAATTTTGTGAAATTAATTAGAAGTAAAAATCTAATGAATTATATAAGTGAGCACCAAAGCAAGGAACATTAGAACGTATGCGACGCCTTGATCTACTGTTGTACCTACAAATTAAATAATAATATGACTAATTAATAATAGTGAAAAATAAATAAATAAAATAATAGCTAGCTGGTTTTTATATATAGTCATTAATTAGGATTTTAAAAAAATAAATTCTCCACAATAATAATAGTGAAAATGAGCAAAGTTTCCTCAATAAAACACAGCTTGAAATATATGTTTCTAGATTAAACACAGCTTGAAAATCATCAAAATTTTCTTTTATACGTAAAACTCCGTCCATGATTTTTAGGGCCTCAAGAGATTTGATACGGAATTTAATGTACTTTATTGATGTGTTTGAAATGATGCTTAAAGAATATAATTATAATTTGTTTTGTGAAGATCGATCTACTGCCTAAAATGGAAAGACCCTAAAGATTGTGGACGGAGAGAGTGCTATATAAAGTATACCGTCGCTGGTTGGGGAAGGGGCCGACGCATATATGGGTTCGGCATTGGCAGCCGCGGCAACCACCATCATCGTAATAACAACCACCAACAATTTGCAGCTCATCCTCTCCATCATTCCTCTCTCTCTCTCCCTCTCTCTCTAAAATATTCGGAAACGGGAAGATGATCGGAATGAGAAGGGTATCTTCTCCCCCTCTATGGTAGGCGGAGGAAGATGGCCGAATGGAGCCGCAGAGAGAGAACGACGACAAAAGTACGTTCAATTTCTTCTCTCTTCCTTTCTGCGGAGACACTAAATTTCAACAATTCTCTTTGATATTATCCTTTTATAGGTCGAAACTTGTTCTATATACGTGTGTGAATATAATGCAGCAGTGAAGAAATTGTGCCACAGTTAATGGATATTATGGTATATGTTCCTAGATTTAATCTAGGCCTCTTTCTTTTTATGTGGTTGAGAGAGAGAGAGAGAGTAATAAAATGAAATGATCCAAACATATAATAAAAGCACAAAAAACCCTTAAAAGCAAGAAAAAATGGAAAACTTTAGTGAGGCCAAAGGAAAGCTCCCATGGCAAACTCCCTCTTCTGATCATCCGTGCCGACTATCGGAAGCCCGTACTCGAAGAGGAGGCGGTCGAGCTTCCATTCTGGCATCGACTTATAATCCTCCTCCGTGTATTTTGGATAGTGCAGAGGCATCTTAAACCACCCACTGTTCCTATGAAGCTCGGGCCTTATTGAACAATTCATATCTCTCAGCTTCTGTTTCAAACCTTGCTCGACTAAATATCCGATGCTACCTTCTTATATGCGCAACATTTTGCGTACAGAAATGCGATTTCTTGAATATTATTTATCTAGATTAATTAGTCAAACAAAAATGGTTGAAGTGTACATAAAAAAAATCCTCAGATAATATTCTTAAGGGACACAATCCGGTATTAGGTGGGATTACACAGCTAAATCTCGACACCTCTACGACGATTGCAACTAATTAAACAATTAAAAATCATTGAACGTGAGATAGCATGACGCATGGTTGCTCCTAAAACTAAGTTGAACTATCTACGATAGAAGTAAGAAATATCAATAAGTTCTTGCAAACCAAATTAAAATCGAATTCTACATGTGGCGGGAAGGTCATTTTCGACAACATGATCCAGGATATCGGTTTCAAGCATTATATTAGTCAAAAAGTCAGAACCTACATTTGCAGAAACAGAAGTGGCCTAGCAAAATACTTCATTCTAAAACAGTAAAACATAATAAATAATCCTACGGGGCAATGGCGTGGCAAACACTTAACCAACGGACTAATTTAGCAACGTAGATAATCAAAAACATTGAAGGAGACATATCTACATAATTAGAACTATTTACATGAAAAACCTGAGTTTCCATAGAGTTTGATGCAACCGCTTCGTACACTTCATGCAAGCCAGTCTGGGTATCAAGGATGAAAGAAGGGATCCTCTTCATTCTTGTAGATTTCAAATAACTGTTTCGAGTAGTGGGTTGCCAATTTACGGCACTGCTCAACACCCTTGGGATTGAACTTTTGCAGCTGGTCCACAGTTTTAGTCGTGTCAGTGTGAGGATCGCCATCAGTGAGAAATTCAGCCAAGGCACTGCCACTGTGATGGTAATAAGTAAAACAGTTACTTATAGGGCTCGTAGCTTTTCACCAATAGAACACAATAATAGCAAAAGATGATCTTGATTTGGATGCCAAATACAATATGGTATTAACTATGATTTTTTTAAAATGCTAACAGAGACATTATCATGCAATAATACACTGGATCGCGTCCCAATGTTCCGTCTGCAGAATAGAACCACTAATGCAAGTAAGAAACATAAGCCAGATAGTAAGTACTACCACATCCATTATATTACCCGAATATTAATATCTATTTCCATGAAGAATATAGTACTGCCAAAAGTAACTTATAAGCGGATAAGCCAGATAGTAACTACAAAAAACATGGAACAGACAGCAAGGCCTTACCTATATGCATGAGTCTGGTTGAACCCACGTCCATTGCGATGTAATGCTGCTTTATGTGATTTCTCCTCAGATGTTTGCTGGCGATAGAGAGCACATATTGCCTTCATACATAGTTCAGCTGACTTGCCAAAATCAGCAAGCATATCCGATTCATACTCCCACTTCAGTTTGTCTTTTCTCTCTCTCCGGAGACCAGACATGATTTTATCATATCTTATACTTTCTGATGAACTCTCAGATTCATCTGAACAATCACCAGATAATGAGCCACCATGCTCTGACTTGTCATTGCAGTTGGACACTGAGTCACCATCAGATACATCTGAGCTATCAACAATAAAACCACCCAAACTTTCACCTTCAGAACTTGAATCATCCCCTTCGATTTCATCTTCAAGTAGAGTGTCATTCATATTCTCTGATGCTCCCAGATTCATTTTCTCTGACACACTATTACCTTCAATGTCTCCTACCTTCCTCAAGCGTCTTCTACGAGTAAGTTTTTTGGGATTGTCCCCAGAACAAGAATCATTAACAGATCTCCTCATCAACTCAGTATCAAGACTACGTTTTAACTGATTCGTTCTCCTTAGTCTAGATATCGGGATATCATCATCACTTTCACTGCTAACTATTTGAGAAACTCCCCTACCAACTTTCCTCCTCTTAGGAGTCCGACGTGGTTGGCTAGTTTCCTCTTCATCACTCTCATGCTCAACTACTGGCTCGTGCTTAGCTTTTGAAGGTGGCTCCTCTGTATCAACCTTCCTATGTTCCTTACAATCAAAATCAGGTGAAGGTACGTTGACAGTGTCAAGATCATCGTCACTGTCACCGATGTAAATAGGTTCAGAAGGAGGCCTACTACTAGGGTTCGAAGGAGTCCGAGGAAAACTCTTTTCCATAGAAAAGTCTAGGCACTTTCTAGCTCTTGATTTGATGCCAAATTCCTGGTCTCCATTGATAGCATCGGTATCTGCACAATGCTGAGACGGGGTGCTGATGGGAGGTGTGCCTGCCAAAGAGGAGCAACCATGACAACCGATAAAATATAACTAAATCATAAAAAGAACACCAACTTTGATAAGTTAGTCCAGCATTATATCTCAGCCATAATAAGAAGATACAATCCAAGTTATAATGATCAATTTCCTATCCATCTAATGTCTTGACATGAATTTTCACTTTCCGTACATCAAAATCACATGCAAAAAGTTGGATAAAACATTTTCATAATATGTATGAAAGCCTGAGGCTTACCGGTATATATCTCATTCAAATCTAGATCTGCCTTCGTTGTTCCAACAGCAAGCCTCTTCTCCAACTCTGTTACCTCTTCCTCCAATTCTTTACATTTCGACTTCCAGAATTCAACATCGCCTTCAGCTTTCTTCTTCTCACAATTCAAGACTTCATTCTCAATCATCAACGCTGTAAACTTTTCAGGATCCTCCTCACTATCTTCAATCCTCTTTTCAAGCTCCTTATTCCTCTGCCTCAACTTTGCAACCTCATCCGTGAATTCGAGCTTTTCCAGTTCCAGAAAGCCGACCTTTCTCTCTAAACATTCAATCGCAGATTCTTTCTTTCCGATATCTAATTCCAGAAATGCACATTTTTCGTTGGCCTTCTTAACTTGACCTCGCAAATCAATACAACCAACGCAATCGCCATATTCTTCCTCCACTTTCACTCCACTGCTAATACAGTTGACCATTTCCTTCTCCTCCAATTTTACCCCCTTATCGACTTCCATACCCGCATCTAAACCCTAAAAAACCTAATTTCAAACAACACGGCATTACAAAAACAGAAAAAGGGAAGATCAGAACATCATAATTCAAAAAAGACACGCGAAAATCACTGAAACGGAACAACAAAGCCCCAAATTAAAGAAAGTTTTCCAAAAAAATAAAATGTTGAGAGTGTTCGAACAAAGTTGAGCGAAAATTCAGAATCTAACGAAAAGCAAAATCTAAGTATAAACAAAAGATTTCAAGATCGTCGCCGAATCAAACTTACAGGAAGCGGCGAGTTTGAAGGACGCCGGTGAACTGCCGTTTACGCCGCTCCTTTCGATTTTCCGATACGAGGAGAAGGAGTTGCGATTTGTTACGGTTGCAGTCTTGCTGAGAACGTTTCTGTTTACATAATCAGAATTTTAAAATTAATTCATAAGTATTACTATTAATAATTAAACATAGTACTAAATAAAATAAAATAAAATTAAAGAACTGTACGTAAATCTCTCTTTTTACCATTTGGATTAGAGTAAAAATAATTATCTTATTAAAATAAAAGGTTTTAGAGATTCTGAGTCGAAGTGATACTATTAAGTATCATATGCTTCAATCGATTCAGCTAAGTATAGACGTTTGATTTGGCTTGAGTTTGCATAAAAGTAAGGTGAATGTGATGTTAGTTGAGATAGAGGTCCACTTTAATATAATAATAAAAGTGTGATAAATACGGTATTTTATAAATACATAGAAATACCAATGTTAAATCATTATAAAAAAAATGAAAAAAAATATTAATGCATAAAATTTGAAATGGTTTAATTTCAAAGGGATTGTTGGTCCACACAAATTATTTAGGAATATATGTTGGTTTAATTAATGGTCCCTTCAAATCTTCAGGGTGATTGAGATATATACTAACTCCCCCATAATCAAATTCAAGTGACAATCTCATAAACATATAATATTGAGAGACATTCGCAAAAGTACGATATAAATGACGTTCACGCGTGCAATAATATTAAAATACACTTTTATTATACACGATAAGTTATATCAAAATAAACAAAATGTGACTATAAGATTGACCCAACCTACATCTGTATTCAACATAAACATGACGCCTTCAGATTAATGTCCTTATTTTCTCGACATGATAACGATAGGAACATACCGAACACGATAAAATGTTAATATTGTGCATTTATGCAGATTAACGTATCGTGTCAAAATTTATCAACAGTGTTTCAAGTTATGAGCTTCTTCACAAACTAAGGAGATTTTTTATTCACATACATAGATTGATTGAGTTCCATTGCATTCATTAAGTTGTGACCTACACAAGAATCCAATCATTTAATGCCAAGCCCAATCCAACTAACTATTTAAGATTCAAAACTAAGTTTTTAAATTTGTTCTAGAATTACATATACTATTGTATGGGGTTATACTCATATTTGGTAGGCACACGAAATAATACAGATGGCTCTGTATTAGACAATGTCCGTTACTAAAATTACTATTTCGTCAACACTAATAATAGTATAATACCACCAACTTTCTAATATTAAACTCATATAAGAATTTTTCATTCTCATTATACCCTCATAAATTTTAGTGCATCATACCAAACACATATTAATATTGATATAGGTTTTTATACTATCATCCCAAACACAATATTAATGTTATTTATAATGTTTATCTCATTGATACATATTATTTTATTTTGAGATTATTAATACGGGTTTTTATATAGAATCGTACCAAACGAAACCCTACGGGTAAAATTAGTGCTAATACATCAAGGAAATTAAGATTCTTTTCCAAGCTTAGCTTAAGAGTGAAAAGCATATGTGTATAGTTTTCTTTTTTGCTATGTACTCTCCGTCCCCCTTATTAACATGAAAATAGAAACGACACATTTTTCATGTAAATAATCACACCAATATATATGATGTTCTAAATGGATAATAGCAATAAAATAATATAGGGACGTTCCAAACCAACACTAATATGGACACGTTTCAAATGTAAAATTAACACTAATATGGGTGACGAAAAGAGTAAGGTTGCGTTCTCGTTGATATGAAAGAAAATGAGAGAAAAAAAAAAATTATTCACAAAATCTTTCTTATTTCTCACATTTTCTATTTGTTCTCCTACATCTGCACTACAATGGAGAAATAAAAAATATCTCTCTAATTTGGTGTTGTAAATATTTTCTCCAATTTAAAGAGTAAAATCCCCTCTCATTAATAAAAGGTGAGAAAATGTGACGAAAATATGAAAATTATATGGTGTTTTTCGCTTTTCTCTTCTTACTTTCGAATCAAAGAGAACGCAATCGAAAAAATTGAATCAAGAAACCTTGTAGCGAGGTAGAGTATGGTAATTAATTGGCCAAATGTAGTGCAATAGTAATTCATGCACTTTGCACGTGACTTTTCCCCTTGAAATAAAAGGCCCAATTAAGTCTAAATAATGGAGTGGGCCCATCATCTCTTAAATTTGGGCATCAGATAATTAGTTCTGCAAAAAAAAAAAAAAAAAAAGTCAATAATTGTTTGTCCTATTCCAACAATTTAAATGCAAACAAAACGAACATTTAGCAATTAATCAATTAAAACTAGGGTAAGTACATCCAAAAATGCAGAACAATTTGCCACCTTTTAATTTTAATAATAATATTATTTATTTATGTAGAAGTATTATTATTTGTGTGTAGTGTTGCTTTCGATGGGCCTATATACTGCATTTGGTGGTTGCGACAATTAAACGATGAGGCATTTAAGATTGGGTTTGAATTTGTTTACTTTGATTTTGTACTTGAAAATTATAATGAAAATCAAATGGAAATGGTATAGTTAAACAATCAAGTGAGCTCGGATATGACTAATCGTGCGCGTCTGTTGGCCTGATGTTAAAGGGTTAACATTTAAAATCAAAGATCCCAAATTCGATTATTTTGTGACAGGATTTTTAAACTGATCGGAAGTTAATCATGATTTTGTGCATGCTTTATTGTGTGATGGTGGTGGCTCATACTTTAAATGAGGGTTTAGTGCATGAAGATATGAGTTCACATGGGATTGTTGAGCTAAAATAGAAAGTGACAATTTCGAATAATACACTCAAAATAGAAATGTGGACATTTTGAAATAAATAAACAGAGTGAGTATAAGATATAGGAGTAGACTTTGGGCAATCTACGGTTGTTATCAACGTACGTAAACATATAAAATGCACAATAAACATGAAAATACTTTTAAATATAAAATTTCATTAATAATCACACATGCTAGTAAAATAAGGATGATTCAAACATTTATGCGCTCATTTCTCACATCATAACTTATTTATACATAAACTCATCCATATATACTGAAACACTACAATGTCAAGCGATTCCCGTCGAACTTCGACGGAGCAGATAACAATGAAATTAACGAAGCAAAGGGGTCGGCTCTTCGAGCTAGTGTTGGGGTTAGATGTGGACGTTTCTCCAACACTCAAAGCAGGAAATAAATTCGTCTCTCTCTCTCTCTCTCTCTCTCTCTCTCTCTCTCTCTCTCTCTCTCTCTCTCTCTCTCCCCTTCATATATTTCCGGTCCGCCCATTGGATCAGTTCGTGTTACACATTCACGCACACATTTACTGGCTCTATACTTATGCTATAAAACAAATTAAATTATAGTAGTATAGTGTTACAGAGTGCAAAATTAATGAAGTTAGGGGAAAGAAAGGAGAGATGCCTTGTAATCCAGTGCGCATGCAATTTTAATATCTTTGTTTCAAACCCAATCATAGAGTAGTGGGGCTGATTCAATTTAATGAATTTTTTTACGGCGACTGACAAAAATAGTGAACATTTTTAATTGCTTCAGTATGTGTGAACTCATCATGTTAGGTTATAGTAGTAATTATTGGAGTCCCAAGTATTTACTTTGTTCAGAAATGAACTGCACCACACAAATAATATAACATGGTCCAATCCACATTTCCTCTTATAAGTATCGTCGTTTATGTCACGAATCGACAAGCAAGAAGAAGGACATATAAATTGTAAGGAACTCACTGGTATACGTGAAAACCCTAAACGGGAGAAAACCATATGCAGAAGGAGGAGTGGCTATCGGGATTGAGCCTGATGGACTAATAATCCCTCAAGCTCGATCCAAAGTTCATGTCACTAATGACAACTATTTATGTCACTACTATTATATATTAATAAAAAGAAGAGTTTGAAGTGAGGAAGAAATTAGGTGCAGCACAATGCATGTAGTAGTAATAGTGGTGAGGATCCCAAGAGTATTTATGTTGTTGAATTGAAGATGGGAAATTCATACTCATAATTTAATGCCATTTCTCATGTGTCCGTTTTCAAGTTTATTTTTGAATCTTTCTATGTCAGGGTTTGCTCTTTCATCGAACACACATTTATATTTATACATATATAGTTGTTACATCTACCTTAATTTCAAAATCTTGTAATATATTGTTTGAGGCCAAATAATTGTCAATCTTATTGTATTTTGGCAATACTAGTATACACCAATACATTTCATCACCTCTCTCTCTCTTCAAGTTCGAATTTTTAGACGAGACGAAATTTCATCATGGTATCGGAGCATTTGGCTGATGTCGATGCCCTAATGTCTAGTGTTCCAATATCGCTGCTAGAAACTTCACTCGTAATAAAAGTGTACACTTGTTGAACCTCCTATTCAGATGGTAAAACTGGTAAATCGAGCCTACAATTGAATGATATTGAGAATAGTAATATAAACTAATAAATTTCACTCTGCAAATTCTCTACCAGTTCGAGCTTATGAAATTCTATCACTTTGCTTAGTGTACCATACATTGTGTTAAATCTACAATGATTCTTATAAAAAATAATGTGTTAGAATCCCTTCTTTAATTTATTTTTATATTACTACTATATACGTAGTATAGTAATTGATGTGTCTTGTTTATATTATATTTATGTGGTTATTTGTATAGTTTTATTAGGTATGTTTTGCAATTTATGTGTGCTTTTTGTGTAGGAATGTGGAAGTGTCGAAGAAGGATGAGCTTGGAGAGAAGTCATGGATTACTTGGGGATAATTTTGCAAATACGAGAAGAATCGAGGAGTCGAGAATCAAGCATGGCATTATTTATATTAGGATTAATATAATTAGTATTATTAGTATTATTATTTGTATTTAGTTTTTATTCTCCTGGGCGGTAAAACAATTTTAAAAACTTAAAAACCGCACAGGAGTTAGTCAGTTTTCTGTGGGGAGTTTTCTTCTTCTTTTGGTAGCTGCTGGACGCGAAAAAGAAAAAAACAGAACAGGAGGGAGGAGGAGACAGCCGTGCTGTAGTATTGGAAATATATTGCATTAGTAATTGAAGTTGTTTTGCTGTTTACGTTGGAATTCTTGTATATCTTCATTATTGTGCTTTTAGATTTAGAATTAGATTTCCTTTATATTAATCTGCTTTCGTTTATTTTATGAGTATGAGTAGCTAGATTTTTATTCGGCAGGAATAACGAATCGCTATGCTAAAGCTCTGTGAGACCGAATCGTTTTATAATTGATTTATGTGGGTTCCGAGTTATTCCTTGTTCGCAGTGTTTATTTCCGATTTGTTTAAGCCTGATCAACTTAGATTTAATCGGGATACAGTCAATTAGTTCCCCCAATCCGTAATTGTTGGAATAGGGCTAATTAGTGGCAAAACTATCGTAGGAGTAGTAGGAATAATTTGGCAGACGAGTTGCTACTTGCGTTCTTGGGTAATTTGTCTGATTTCGGGTTCCTTCTTGTTTAATGCTATCAAAACACTAAATCTAGAACTGGCGTTACCAACTAGGTTGTGTTTTGATAAGGGAAATAGCTAGTTCAGCGTCTCTTGCTAGTTATCGAAGAAGTACGTAGGAATTGGGGTACGTCCGTTGCATTCACGGTATCCTATAACCGATTGATCCATATGAGTTGATTTATCTTTGCGTCGATGATCAGAGCCATTAGACTAGTGAGAAGTTATTCTATGCCGAGTTGTTTTTATATTGATTTATAATCCTCTGTGCTTTAGTTAATTCTGTGCTTTCGTAGTTGTTAATTCCAAACTCTCACTTTAAGGCGTGGTGGCTACACCGAAATCGATCCTTAGGAAAATTAAGTTGATTACTCCGTTCTCTGTGGTTCGACCCTGCTTATCGCTTTACTAATTGTAGTTCTTAGCAGGTTGCAGGAATTATTTGGTGAAAACGACGTTCACCAGTAATAAATACTTACATTATACTTTTATGAAAAATTCACTACTAAAATTTACTAATGATGATCACACAATGATAGAATTCGAAGGTGGGGCCGGGTTAGTAAATTCCTAGGATAGGGTTTTATCGTAAATTTGGGAAATTCCATCCTATTTTTCTAGTTAGATTCATACATCTAAATATTCTCATAACTTTCTACAATTGTTCCCCCAATTTAATTTAAACATAATTATAAAGTGATGAAATAATGAAACATGCATCGTACAATTTTTGATACCAAACTTCGTATATTAATTTTTTTTACCGTTAGAAAGAAAAGACGTTACGTTCGAATAAGTACATGGGAGCATAAATTTTATAGTACACTTAGCAATTTATTTAAAACAAGAATTTCACAGTGGAATAATCCTTTTCTAGCAGGGATTAAACTCACAGTCATTCCCAACATTTACGGTACACTCTCATTTATAACCATACATAAGTACCCTCTCTCTCCCTCTCCCTCTCTAGAAAAACCCTTACTTGATATCTCTCTCTTTGAGGAACAATCTCCAAAGCCTCCCTCTCTCTCCCTCTCTCTCTCTCTCTCTCTCTCTCTCTCTCTCAAAGTCCCAAAAACCCCCATCTGAATTCTGAAATTGTTATTGATGGTGATAGTTTAGTCCCTTTCAAATCCGCTCAAACAATTAACAAATTTCCCTCTGGGTCCATTGTAATCGATTAGCACTGATCCATTCTTTTCTTGGCCTTTTCTTCAACCTCTTTTGCAGCATTCCTTTATTAGGGTTTGTTTTCCTCTCTTTCAAAAACCAAAAAAGAAAAGAAAAAATGGGGAACGAGAACTTGTCGGAGTTTCTCAAAGAATCCGAGCTGACGGATGACATATTCAGCGTTCTCGAAGCTTTCGACAACCCTACGCGGTCGAGGTTCGGAGAGTTGTCGAACGACGAGAGCTTCGAGTTCCATAACTCCGCCTACAACTCTCCGTTGAGTGCTTTTCTTGAGTCGGAGGTGGAGGCTGAAGCCGCATCCCCCAAGCCCAAGAGGCAGAAGCCGAGCGCTGCCGCCTCCGCCTCCGCCGTCGAAGAAGGGCAAGGAAGGACGTCGGCTCACATTACGGTGGAGAGGAACCGAAGAAAGCAAATGAACGACCATATTTCCGTTCTTCGTTCCTTGATGCCTTGCTTCTATGTGAAAAGAGTATGTGTTCCTTCTTCATCTCTAATTCTAACTAATTAATTAATTAATTGCCTTATATTAAAAAATAAGTGTCTAATTAATTTGATTTATCTAGGAAAAATGTACTTGAAATTTAAAGAATAATTTTTTATTTTTTTTTTGGTATGTGCCCCACAAATGGAATAATTCAAGAACACCATGCAAGGACATAAGTACATAACATAAACTTTCATATGTTTTATTGATTTTTCATCAATTCCTTCACTCTTAATTAGAAATTATAATCCTCTTGAAGCTTTAACAACAGAAATTTATAGAACGGACCATGGAGGTCTCAGAGTTAGGGTATTTGGCTCGAAACTTAACCGCATATTGTTAGGTCAACACACATGTGTATACTTATAGTCCTGAATAGTGATTGAATAGTGATTGACTAAATCTTGTAAATCATTTCTTAAGTAAATGTCGTTGATATTTATCATTAAACATTTAATTAGTGATTTTTCTTTTTTCTTTTTAATATAAAAAGGGTGACCAAGCATCCATAATTGGTGGAGTAGTGAACTACATCAAAGAGCTACAACAAATTCTCCAATCAATGGAAGCAAAGAAGCAAAGGAAAGCCTACGCCGACGTCCTAAGCCCGAGGCCCGCCCCGTTGAGCCCGATGAAGCCTCCGTTGAGCCCGATACTTAGTCTACCTATAAGCCCGCGTACACCCCAGTCGAGCAGCCCGTACAAGCCTCGGCTGCATGCGGGCTTCCTCAACTCCCCTTCGCTTCCGAGCCCGGCCGACCTCTCCCCTTGCAACTCCTCCACCTCCTCCATCAACGATAGCGTGAACGAGCTCGTGGCAAGCTCGAGATCGGCCATGGCGGAAGTGGAGGTGAAATTCTGCGGCCCGAACCTGCTGCTCAAAACGGTGTCGCATCGGATACCGGGCCAGGTTTCGAAGATCGTCTCGGCTATAGAAGAGCTTGCTCTTGAGATTCTTCAAGTGAACGTCAACAAACTTGATGAGAGAATGCTCAATTGCTTCACTATTAAGGTATGTTACTCCAATTGTTTTTCATGCAATTTTAATCACTTTATTTAAACTAATTGAAATTTTATATTTTGATATACAATTGGTTAATTTATAACAAAACAAGCCATATTCTTTTTTTGAATTAATTTTGTACTTGATCGGAGTATTTATTTTCATCTTTTCTTTTCTTTTCTTTTTGAACTGATACTTTCTCCGTTCACCAAGAGCGTGCAACATTTGTTCGGAAATAAACGAATATTGCACACTATTGATGGACGGAGAAGAAACTAGGAGAGCATGCTATTTTGAAAAGGATACAACTATTTTTTCACCAATATATAGTAAATATTTCCTATATATATTTTTATGTTTAGTGGTAAAATGTTGTGCATGTAGTATAATATTTGACCCATTGTTTTTTTGGCTTTGTTTTGTGTATAGATTGGAATAGAGTGCCAGCTTAGTGCACAAGAATTGGCTCAGCATATTCAACAAACATTCTGCTAATAAAAAAGCTTAATTGCTTCTTCTTCGTCTTCTCCTTCGAAACCCTAATTCTTTGAGCCTCTTCATGGATGGAAATGCCACTTTCCTCTTTAACATATGACCGCACGCGTGTGCTGATTATCTTCATGTAATTGTTGTGACCTTTAATGCTTAATTCGAACCTTAACTTGACATACTGAATCTTTAATTCGATGCAAAAATGTGTTTAATTCGATGCAAAAATAATTAAGGTAGCTCTATATTTACGTACGTTCGCCCTTTCGTTCATGATCGATAAGCAATTTAATTGATTGATTAATTAGTATGATTCGTGGTTTCATTTTCTTGGTTCCTGATAAGATTTCTTTCCCTACTTTGGGGTAAATTAATCACGATTGAGTGAAATAGTTCGCTCTACTTTTCATGAACATCGACATATAGTGTGGTTTGGGTGAAGGTATCAATTTTCGCTCTACTATTTCCTATCTTGCGTGCATTAAAACGTACGATTGAAAAGAGGAAAATCTTTTTTCCAAAGAGGGAAAAGAAGACAGAGAAAAACTGGTGTATAAAAGAAGGAAAACAAAATCCTAATCGAAATCCAAACCCTAGATTGCATGGGCAAAACATGGAAATAACGACGTTTCATTTCTCACGAAAACTAATTAATTGAATTCTGAATTTTAGTTCATATAATGTGCTTTTTCCCATGCATGGTGCGTTTTATTATTTAATTATATCTCAAATACTCTATATATATATATATATATGGGGAATGGTTCGTGCATGTGTAAATAAATTCTGACGTGCTAAAATGCGAAAGATGCTTAAAACTATATAAAATCATGCTTAAATCAGTATATATTTATGCTTACAACACCATTATGCTTTTTAATGTACAAATTCATGCTTAAACCTAGTCATGCTTATAATACCTTATAATCATGCTTAAATCAATTACAGTCATGGATCAATGGTTCAAATCTATTCCTATTTCTCACACCATGACTTATTTCTATATATATATATATATATATATATATAGAGGAATGATATGCTAGTCACCTTCGTGTTCGACATTATTTTAATCGATTTTTTCAATTATAATATATTCTAATATCTTACAAATTAATATTGAAATCATTATATATATAAAAAAAAAATACAAATATCAAAGCTTGATTTATTTTATTATACATTTTTTGCATTAGGTCGAGTGAAATGGGAGAAGGGATATCTTTTAAGAAAGAAAATTTGGATCCAAAAGTTAATCTCTAAACAAATAATTAGAATGCAAGATTGATTTCGACGAATACTACTTATACCAACTCTATGATTACCCTCTATCACTCTTTCGGCAATTTTATCTACATTGCAACTCTCCTTCGAAAAATTACCGTAGGTTTCTATTTGCACAAGTTAAAAAAATCCGATGATATTATGTACTCCTTTCGTCTCATCTAAAGTAAGGCGGTGCACTTTCGTACATCGATAAAGGGGGAGTATTAAGTAAGTTGCTTTCAATGGGCCAATACCTAGCTAACTTCTATTACTGTCTGTATTTGGTTGTTACAAAAGTTAACAATGCATTTAAGTTGCCTTTCTTTCTTTCGTTTTGTTTGATAAGTCGTTTTCTAATTTTCTTTTCATCTTTACTTCAAGAAATTAAAAGAATAATTCCAAATTCATTTTGTAATTTCCTATATTTCCTTCACTTTTTTAATCCTATGTTATATATAATGTGAAAACATGGGCTTATAAATGAAAAAATATTATATAGCACTTCAAATAGCACTTCAAATACGTACCCCCTAGTAAAGAGAAAAAATTTAACGTGACAATTTTGTATCGACTGTGAACACATTGAATATGCTTACGGTGGATATATAGAAGAGCGTTTTGATATAAAAAGGGTAATAGTAGTTGTGTTAATTCAACGACATGCAATATTCTATATATAGAAAGTTTAGATTTCTATTCCAAATAATACTTGTTGAAAAAGTTTGTATTACTAAGTTATATTATGTATTAGTAATTCATATAACATGGACAATGGTTTGAAATTAAAATCGAAAAAATAAATGTAGGTGCAAGCAACATTAATGCAGCTTACAACTTTGAATGGTGTGTGGATATTAATGGATTCCATACTCATTAATATGTCATCTCTCACATTATAATTAATCTGTTTTCGAGTTTTTTTTTTTGAATATTTGAATGTGATCAGAACTCACTCTGTCACCATATAGTATTCGTCATTCGAAGAACAAGATATGTATATGGAGAGAGAGAGAGAGAGAGTAAATGTTGGGAGATGAAGAAAGAAGGAAAAGTTGGAGTCCTATATAAGAGAAGTTGATGTCATGATGTAGTAGTAACATTTATATATGATCAGAACGCACTCACATGTAGCATTTAATTACTTTTACAATTACTACTTAATTATTACCCACAACAACCAATTCTACTTACTACTCTCTCTCTCTCTCTCTCTCTCTCTCTGCATAATGAAATGAAAACGTACTCTGAGGTATACAGAGTGCAAGATGTTAGCACATTAAAAACGAATGAATTGCAGTAGTATTTTGACAATCATTTCTAAATCATAATTAAAATAATACTAGTATTTATACACATAGACATAGTAGTAAGTAGTTGGCACGGAGAAGGCGTGTGTAGTGCATGCATGCATTAAAATCCATAACAATCTTCTTCAAAGCTTCCCATTTCTCACTCCCCCCATCGTCATCCTCATTTACTTCCCCTGCATGTATTTCCGTGCCCCCCCTCTCTCTCTACATATGTAGTAGTAGTACATTCTATCATTTCAGTCATATTGTCTGTCATCTATAGTACGTATATCATTTTTTGGGGAACCGAAGATTATACAAACGTTCGATCATGACTTTTTCATTTGTATTTTATTTTACTCATTTAACTTTAATACACTTGGAGAGCCACAATTAGAAGTTTGTATTACAAACGTTTGTAACATCTCCTTTTGATTTTTGTATAATCTTCTGTTTAGGAATTGAGCGTCTCTGGGAAAGATTTCAAGATAAAGAAAATTAGTATATACGGTGTACATTTTAATTATACCCTAACTAAAATAAGTTAGTACTATTAAAATACTTAGGTAGGCTACGAAGGCATGCAGTGAATTAATTAATAGTAAGTCTGAAAAAAAGAAAGCAAACAAAAACTGACTTCTATTTGTAGCCATGTCCCTTATTTTAGACCTCAAAATCACAAAAGGCTACTATCTCATTAATTGTTTAGTTATGTTATAAATTATGCGTAAAATACAAGATTTTAATTCCATATATATATTTCATATATTTAAGACTGTTTCAATTTATTACTGACATAGGATTAATGTGTTACACATTGGCCTAGCTAACGGCATTAGGTTAAATTTCGAGGCAAAATTTCGAGTTTGAGTCCTCCGTGACGTGACCTTTAAATTTTCCGATATAAGGGCCCAGACGAAGTGGGTTTCTTCATATGTATACTTTTAGTACTTGGATTCATATATGTAAAACATAAAAAAGCTTTCAAGAAACTCAAACAAATATATTAACTTTAACACTAACAAAACTTTGAAATTACATTCAAGTACTCAAACTCTAGCTCTAACTCTTTGGCTGCCTAAGATAGCTAAAGCATTATTTTCCTCTTACTAAAATACAAATGGAAAAGATTAATTTATCACTATGGATAATGGCCCGAGCCACCGAAGCCGAAACCCGACCCGAACCCGGATGGCCCAAACGGGAAGTCCGGATCAACATTAGCGGAATTGGTCGTAGAAGTCATGGCTGCGACAATTGGGCTGAGTTCGGAGCCCGAATGGTGCAAGTTAGGGATTAAATCTCCATAATTATTGTTCAGATCATCGGTCGAGACCGGGTAATAGTTTCTCAAAAAATCATTGCTATTTGAGAAAATGTCACTATTTAGGGGATTAATGGTTGATAGTGATGAAGGAAAATCGAATGGGTTTGCATTAGTGCCTGAATGTGGGGCTATAGGGCTTGTTTGAATAGTCAAGGGCGGGTCGTTTAGCGGGTCTCGGGTTGTCGGGTTTGGATCTCCGCTATGTGGGTCGGGTACGGGTACGGGCAAGGTATCAGTGGCACGTGCGAGGTTGCACGTGTGCTTTCGTCGGTAGGTGATTTCGAAAACCGTGGGATCTTCGTCGGATCTTTGAACTTGCTTTGTAGCTAAACAGCCGTGGGCATGTCTATACGTGCACCTATAGTATCCTCTGCATAAACAAACAAATAAATTATGATTAAATTAAATTATAAGTATTTTATTTTTGCAAGAAATTAAATTAAAAAAAAAAAAAAAAACACCATTTTATCATTTCTTTCAACAATTTAGCACTAGTAATACTAAATACTATTTCACTCTTAACAATTCTATCATTAAGTATCAACTACTTTAATTATCAGCTTTTCGTTACCCGTGTGATTCGAAATTTAACATACGTTTACGGGACGGAGTGAGGGTCAAATATGTCCATGTATAGACAGTCAGATTTGACAAGTTCAATGGAAGATTGAATTGATAAGTCAACCCTAGCTAGCTAAAATCGATATACAAGAATATTTGAATTTGTGGCAATTATCGGGTTTACCTATTCAATTTACTGTTTCATTAACACGCTTCAAGAAAAATTCAAAACGAGTAAATATTCAGTAAGAAAAAAAAAACATAAAATATATTTTGGACCTTAATATTACGTTAGACCAAGTGAACCTTGATACGTCAATTTGATGACATACTATGATATTGATATTATATGTCCCGATTTCGGTATACCGTATACCAAACGTGTTTAAAATTTAAATATATAATGTTTGATGGTTTTTCTTCTTCTTTGATTTCAAGAACTTATATAAGATGTAGTCTAATTTTGTAGTTATTAACTAGCCCAGATTCATAATTAATTAGGTTTATAATTATTTGTAATTGGATCAATAATTTCAAATCTTATGTAAGTAAATTTTCTAAATTTTAATTATCCTAAACTAGTTATACAGTTTAATTATATAATCCTAATTTATTTATTTTTGGGTGAAAATATTATAAAAATAATGATGAGTAATTTAAAATACGATCAGAACACAAAAATTAAGGGCGAAGATCTCGTTTCGTTTCGTTGATAATATATACCTGGGATGCTTAGCTCCTAGAATATCTTTCTGGCCATACTTCCTCCAACCATACCCATCATCGAGTTGTCCTTCGATTCCTGCCTCTGCCCTCACTTTCACCTTTTCACTCCACCTTATTCCCTTGCTCTTTCTGCATATTTTTGCATAATATACAGTTAAAAAAATAATAATAATAATAATAATTACTAGCTAGTAGTTAATTCAAAATTAATTAAGCTCAAATATATAAATTCTAAGCACTTTCCCCCCATTATCTACTTTAATTGTGACAAGAAATAATAGGGATACAAAATAATCTAAATTATTTACCACATGCAGCATGTACAAATAAATATATAAAGGAATGATTCAATATCTACTGTGATCAGCATGCTTATCAACGAACGACGTACAAATAATATTAATAATGAGTATAATGTTTAAATCTATAATAGGAAAGTTGTAGATGTGACACTACTATATCAACGATGGACATATGATAGTGTCCACAATGGTCAGGAGAACGTTTCTGTACTAAATAATCAACATATTTTACCAAGTCATTATTTAAAAAAATGGACATAAATACAAACACATACTTAATTACTAGTGGAATTTTAAAAAATGCAACTTGAACAAAAACTGACCTTTTCTTAGAAGCCTGATCCGTGAGATCCTGATCGGACTCGTCACTTTGAGGGCTTCCGGCGGCTAACCAAGGAGTCTCCGACGTCGGCAGTGGTGGTGGAGGCGGTGCCGCTTCCTTGCCTCCGCCGCCACCTCCACCGAGCATGGAGAGCGCCTGATCGTAGGAATACATAATCCTCCGAAGCAAAACGTCGCGATTCTCGAGCGAAGAAGACGAAGACGGTTGCAAGTTGAGGTGGTTTTGGAGCTGCTTAGCCAGCTCCTTCCCTTGAGAAAGCTCTCTCACCAGATTCTTTAGGTCGGAGTCCGATGGAAAATTCTCCATTTCGACAACGGAGAACGGAAATGATCGACGATTTTCGGTTTCTCGATTTCGGGGAGATTTAGTGATTTGAGCTGATGAAATCATGCAAGTGATGAATTACGATTTGATTTTTTTTTTTCATGCATGAGTAAATGTATGTTTATGCATGAGAGAAGTGGAAGGAGATGAGCAAGTTATGTTTTAACTTTCTCTCTCTCTCTAACATATATATAGATTGGGAGGAAGAATGATAGTAGGAACGGGGAAGTGTAGGGTTGCAACGTGTAACGAAGAAGAAGAAGAAGAATAGTAGAAGTTTTGACTCGAGAATTCTTATTTTATTTATTTTTGTAAATTGTAATTAATTAGTAAGAAAGAGGGAGTGATTGTAATTTGGGTAGAAAAGGCTGGTCAACGGTCATACCAAATTGTATTTCAACACACAATCCAAGTCAACGCTCTTGACCAATTCAAACCCTTCAATTCTTACACTTCCCCACTCACACTTCAACATCTTACAATTACATTAATAATCATGATTAGTATAATATAATTATGATTATGTTTATGATTATTACTAAAATAACCCGAGACGATAATGAAGTGAGTTAGGAAAAACGATAAAAGTTTGTTAAGAACATACCAAAGTTACATATAAGTTTTTTTCTGAGACGTAATAACCTATTACCTGAACATGACACGATAACATAAGTTCTTACTCAAACAAAAACTTACACGTTCTAGCATATAATAATACAAATGAACAAAAAAATATATATGTTCGACGCTACACGATAAGTGACTATTTGAAATCTTAATATACTAATACTTTGTTGTAATATGTTATGTGAATTAAGTATTGAGCTTCATGTATAAAGTTAACAAAGCATTTCATATTTTTTGCATAAATAAATAAGTAAATTAATTATGTAAAGGTTTAAGTCAATGTCAAGGGACCAATACTGTACACTTCGTTGTATATAATATATACTTGTGAAATCTTGAAGTGAATGATTCTATAAACTCATTTTTAGTCAAGAAATAATGTTGACCGAAACGCGAAAAAAGTGATATGCATCCCCATCGTCAGCCATATACGTATGCCTATTTATACCCTTTATTTATTAATAAAAAAATAATTTCTAATTAATAAAGCTAGTCGGAAATTGGTATGCCTACAAATGGTAACCGTAGATAGGCATACGTGATACATGTACGATGAAAAACGGAGATGCTCGTTTTTAGGGTTGCATCTTCTTCTTAGTAGAGAGGGAGAGAAAGAGAGTTGCGAAAGTCATATACATCAAAACCAAAATCAAAGAAACGATTATTCTATTTGAATAACGAAGGAATCTTCAAACCTCGTTACGCGTCGCAAACTCCTCACCGTACGCCATATCTTTCTATTAAAATACATACAATCAATTACTATTATTTTAAATTTGAGATGCATGAATGAGTGCATTCTTAGTGCTGTCAATTCGTGCGTGTTGGGTTGTTATCGTGTCGATCTGATAGTAGCACGAACCTGTTAAGCCCAAAACTGAACACGACTCGTTAAAGATTTTCTAAACTTGAACACGAACACGACTTGAATTAGCCAAACTTGAACACGACACGAACTCAACACGAACACAATACTGACACGAACCAACCTGAACCCGACACGAAATCAAGTTATAAAATAAGGGAGGCGGGTAAGTGGAAAGATTGTGAAGTAACCCGAATAAGGAGTAATTTATTAGTCAAAAATAATAAATTAATTAAATATTTATATTAGCAGGTTACCTGAACCCGACACGAACCCAACCCGAACCCGACATGAAATTTTCAGGTCCTTATTGTGTCGACCTGTTAGTGACACGAACTCAATAAACCTCAACACAAACCCATTAATTTCATGCGTGTTCGTGTCGGATTATCGTATCGTGTCAAAAATTGCCAGCCCTATGCATTCTATATGTATGAAAGTTTGATCATAATATTTAAATTACAAAAGTAGGCACATCACACTCAATAATTAAGCGAGTGTAATGTGAATGGGGTTTTGATAATAATTAATTATTTATTAGGTTTTTAAGTGGACAAATTTATTATTAATATAATATTGACCAAATCTACAAGGAATTGGGAGTGTTCCTAATATTAAAGTTAGGACAATATATTGGATTTTGGAACTATAGGTCTATATATTGTTCGAAAAATTAAAGAATTGCTAATTAATAATACCCAATTTGATGTGTGCGCATGTTGGCCTAGCGGTAGAGATTTAAGTTTCGGAACCAAGGATTTCGAGTTAGAGTCTTCGTAGCATGACCTTTAAATTTTTTACTAATTGTTTAAAAAAAATAATACCTAGCTCAATGGGTATGTTCTTTTAAATCAAGCTAGTAAGCCGTGATTAATTAGTTATATCATGTATACCTAGCTCGATAGGTATGTTCTTTTAAATCAAGCTAGTAAGTCGTGATTAATTAGTTATATCATGTATTCTTTCTGCCAATAAACTTATTTATATTAGAATGACGTTATAATATTCAACGAAAAGCTCAAATAATTCAAATTAACAAAAGTCCATCCGTTATGTTTTTCTCTTATACGTAGTATAGTTTTAGAAATCTATTCTATAATCTGTAACTCAACCGCCTAATAATATCTGTTCTCCTTTTCTGCCGGTAGACGCAGCCAAATAGCGTCAGTAAACCACGTAATTCCGTGTCATCTTTGTTTGTTTATCGCCCTTAATCCGAAATCCGTCACAACACAAATACATCACAATTTCACATCCATGGAGCTGCAAACATTTGATCTTTGAGCAGTGCCATTCTTTTATTTCTTTTTTCTTTCCTTTTTTCTTTCCTTTTTAATGTTGATTATTTTACTCCAGAAGTAAAACTAAATAAACATAAGTAATATTCAAAAGTAAGCCTAAATGGAACTACTACTTAAAAACTTTATAAAATTTTCTTTAAAAAATAAAATTTTACAAAATTTTTAACATCACAAAATTAACTCAAAATAAATACGTAACGAAATACTCCTACTTTTAAATGGCTGTAATCGAGCAACGTTTGGGTTCTCAAGCCATTAGAAGCCGACGTGGGACCCACCAGCTTCAATGCAATGCATCGCAACACGTGTCCCCCGCAATATCCACAAACACTTGGAAAATAAATAATATCTCGTCGCCACGTCAGCTCCCGTCCCCTGCTGCGGCGTCGGCCACGTCACCGCAAGCGTTCTCTCGGCCGTCGATGATTCCACCCTCCGTTTACAGCCGTAGATATTTATAGGCGGAAAAGGTTGTGGACGCCAAAATTCGACGGAGTATTTATTACTTTTTTTTAAATATTCAACTCTCGCTGCCTCCGAAATTCGAGATTCTACAACTTTCCCACCATTTTTCGCCGGAATATACGAATTTTTCGCCGTGATTTCACCGTCGTCGGAATTTTCGCATCGGTCGCTCAGGTACTGCTGCGCATTTCGTTTCTTCAGCTTTCGATTGACTTAGAGAAGCTTTTTTGTTTGTGCGTGTTGGTATGAACTCGACATTCAATCGAATCGCAGTATCATCTGATTTAAGCGATTTTTATGTGTTTATTTTACGACGTTTGATCGGAATTTTAGTTTGTGTTACTGTGTTTGATTTTTGTTAGTAGTTAGTAATTTGGGGGAAATCGCTGTATGCTGCAGTTCATGAAATTCGATAGCGAATTGAATAGCTGGTGTTGATTGGAGCTTATGATCCCTATCAATTTCTCAATTTCTCAGTAGTTTGAAGTGTTGATGAGTGTATGAGTGTTTAGTAGTTGGAATTTGGGGATTGATGCATTGTTGTTTGGTCTGAATCAGAATTTGGAGAATTGAGGGCTTTTGTGTTTCATTTCGATCGCACAGCTTTGGCATGGGAGTTGTGACTGTTTCTAGTTCTGCAGCACGAACTCCGTTGGGATTGAGAGCAAGGAATTCGAACCGTGCTTCCTCCTCGAAGAGACTAGTAGTTGTCTCTTTCAAGTCCAATGAGAGTAAACCTGCAGCTTTGGTTGCTAAACGAGAATCTTTGGCCTTACCGTTGGAGAAGAGTAAAGAAAATCGAAAGACGTCAAGGAAGGTGAAGAAGAGACCTGAACGAGTAAAAGCTGTCTTCACTGATGAAGTCTCTCCGACTACAATAGACTTGGATTATGGTGAAGCTGCTGCGAAGCTTGAAAAATTATATGAACGAAGTCCTGGTACAGATGTTTCCGATGATGAGGTCAAGACGCATAGGAGGGTGAAGAGAAGGCAGCCTCAGAGGAAGAAGGGTGGAGAAATGGAGGAGGCAGAGAAGGAAAAGGTGGTGCGAAGTCAGAGAAAGGGAAGAAGATTGAATCTCGATAAGAGAATCTCTATGAGAGCGAAGAAGGAAGGTGAACTTGTTGCTTTAACCCAACATAAGAAACACAGAAACAAGGACGAAGATACGAAGATTGATAGGCTTGTAAGGGAGTATACATCTTCAACGGATTTGGTCAGCTTAGATTGGAAGAAAATGAAGATTCCGCCTGTTCTTCCTTCATCTGAGCATTCTTGGCTTTTCAAGCTTATGCAACCTATGAAGGTGAGAACATTAGCTTTCAATGGAAAGAGTGCATAATTTGTGTAGGCATATGTAAATAAAAGAAAGGAGAACCTGTTTACTTCTATTGTTATGGTTTTTGCTTTCTAATTTTGGATTTCCGTCTTTCAGGAAATCCTCAAAGTTAAGGAAACCTTGAATAGTGATTTAGGAAGAGAGTTAACAGATGATGAGTTAGCAGTGTCAGTAAATATGGATGCCGTTCAGCTGCGGAAACAGTTGGAAGTTGGTCGAGCTGCCAGAAACAAGTTGATCAAGGTAATTTGTTCTCTTTTTCAAATTAGTTCATCGGGTATTGTTCTATTGGTGAGTTACGTATCGAGGTTGCAGCCTCTATTAGTTAAGATCGTAGTAAGTTTGCAACTGGATTTTCGGAAGGTAGCTGTTAGAGAGGTTTCAATAAGTTGCAATTATGATCAACCAACAACTTGGAATGTATTATGATTAGACTTTCATGATGAAACTATAATAGTTCGGAGTTGTCTCCTCGTGGCCTTGGTCCTAGGCTTTCGTGGGTTCTCGGATGAATTCTGATTAAGTATATACATTATAGCTTCTTATGCTCCCAATTCTATGCCCGGAGTGAATTTAGATTCAAAAAATGTTTGATGGCTATAAAAATGTGACTGAATCCCCTGTTATACATTGGTTGCAGCACAACCTGAGGCTTGTTCTATTTGTCATGAATAAATATTTTCAAGACTTCGCTAATGGCCCCAGATTCCAAGATCTCTGTCAAGCTGGGGTGAAGGGTCTCATGACGGCTATTGATCGCTTTGAACCAAGAAGAAAGTTCCGGCTCTCGACATATGGCCTCTTCTGGATCAGGCACACCATTGTTCGTTCGATGACTTTGTCAAGCTTCACGAAGGTCTCCTTTGGACTTGAATCGGTAAGTCTCTCTACATGTACTGCCATGTGATGATCAGTGAGCACTCACATTTAAAATGCTTCTGTAGAATAATATAGTTATTACAAATCATAAACTGACCTGTTTTCTGATGTAGGTAAGAGGAGAAATTCAGAGGGCCAAGCAGGAGCTTCAATTCAAGCTTCAGAGGATCCCAACCGTTGACGAGATTATACAACGAATCGGAATCTCCCCTGAGAGATACCATGAAGTGATGAGGGCTTCAAAGCCTATTGGTTCTCTCCATGGACGTCATGCGGTAACTCAGGAGGAGTTCATTAATGCCGTAACTGATGTCGAAGGAGATAGTAGACGACAGCCAGCACTTCTCAGACTCGCTCTTGACGACGTGGTAACTTCTCTAGCCTTAATATCTGCAACTAACTTGGAATTATTCTCATTTCACTTGAGAGAATCCTTATTGTTAAGAGCTAGCTACTTTTGCTTAATCGTGTTTTAGGCTTCGTAATATGAATTTCCCGGTGAGTAATGTAGGTTTAACTTCTGGATTTTTCGTATCTCTGTCACCTTGCGTCGAAGTATAGGGTTTTCTTTATCGGAATAAGATGCATAAGAACATACTGTCCCTGTCAAACATGGATGCTGATTCTCTCCTCGTAATAGCCCTTTGATTCTTGGTTTATTAATATATAGCCTCACACTATTATTCTTTCCAACTTGCTTTCCACTTAGTCTTTCAAATTTCAAGAGATAGGAGAGTTGAATTTATCTCCAGTTGACGCGTTTGTTGAATATATGTTAGGTATAAAATAATGAAACGTGTCAACTGTAGGACGGAGAGAGTATATACTAATTCGTTAATATGATTGTTGTTGTGGGCTCAATTATTGACATGTACGATCAAGAAAGGGCTAGAAACTCATTCTGCATTTGGACACTTTTTTGACAGCTCGATTCGCTGCAGCCGAAGGAGAGTGTGGTGATTAGACAGAGGTACGGGCTAGACGGTAAAGGAGATAGAACGCTCGGAGAAATAGCTGGGAATTTGAATATATCGAGGGAAATGGTTCGTAAGTATGAAGTGAAGGCTCTGATGAAGCTCAAGCATCCAGCTCGAGTCGATTACCTTCGCCATTACATTTACAAATGAACTGGAAACTCTCCCAGCCCTGCAATAATGTGAATGCTGTGACCTCTATATTGGAAGGTATACAGAATCAGATGTATTATACTTGGGAAATTACACACAGTGATGTATAGTCATTATTCTTGCTAATATATACTACCTCCATCTCCTCTAATTAGCCCCAAAGGAATAATAACTTTTTGGGCACGCATTTCCACCGAAACCTAGTACGGATTTAACGATATAATATTAAAATATTATTTCTTTTACGGGATACTACGAGTGTCGGACTATCCCGTAAAAGAAATAATATTTCAAAATTATATCGTAAAACTCATATTAGGTTTCGGTGGAGATGCGTGCATGTCACATCAATAAAGTTTTGGGGCTAATTAGATGAGATAGAGGTAGTATATATATTATATATACGTTTTACAGCATTTTGTTGTAGGTTTTCTTAATGTAGATAGTTGGGAGAGATATGAAGTAGGCATATTATATTTGCATATACCTCACAAGTTGAACTTTCTATTTTGTACGAATAATAATAATTAAGCAAGGTTTGCATATTGACACGTCAGATTGGAAAGAATTGACGCTTATTTTTCAATGTGGACCTTTTACTGTTCACTTTCAACACTTGCACATAAAATCTGGTGCCGAAAAGAAACAAGACTAGTGAAGTGCAAATGCAACCAATTTAAATAGTGACGATATCACTTGAAAGAAGATGGCAACCATTTTCATATGGGATAAACCCCCCTTGTAATAATCGAACTACTTTATGTATGTATGTTGCAATAATTAGTTACCTATAGTTTTAAACTGCGGAAAGTGTATCAAGTTCGGCAGGACGGAACGAGTATTAAAACGAAATGTGGATATGCACAACAAAACATGATGCGGATAACTACCTGAAATCCACATAAATCGTATCCTCCCTACGATTTCATCACCAAATTTGGAAGTATTTAAGGTTTTTTAGACAAACGGCAGACTCCACTAATCAGTGGCTAATTTAGTATTGTCAAAATAATTCACAGCCAAACACCCATTTTGCCAAAGATAATGTTGGAATGGATATCACACTTGGATTACCAATCTTTTGTTAAACGTCATATAATCTTGTCAATTAACAGGATGTGGTTCAGAATTTGTCAGTCTCCACTAAATTAAACATATTCCGTCCGTCCCAACGAAGTTGTTACGTTTCTTGAATATAAAATATGAAACGTAACAACTTCTTTGGGGCAGAGTAAGTATCTAATAGTAAAAATCCCCATTACTTTCCCTTGCCTGGACGAAAAAATGATATATGGAAAAGGGAGAAGAATAAACCTGAGACGTGAATATTTGATCTCCTCTTCGGTCCATAGCCTGAAAAACAGTACGAACAAATTGCGAAGATAGTAGTTTAGTTGAATATAACATCTTATGCGAGATAAGCATATTCTAAAGAATGATTACACAGTTATGGTATTTCATACTGAACACCAGTAACAATAATGCTTAAACATAGACAACGTGCACATTTCCCCATGAGCATCGGAATATATCCAACATTTTTTGGCAAATACTCTTCCCACTCCCGTAAATCGCAAATCTGATCACATACAGAAAACATTTTTAACAAAACATCTGACAACTTCACCTCACAACCATGCATTCGAGGTCGAGAATATTTTGTGCACAAGAAATCTTTGTACCTTCGAACTATTGCATTCAATGCAGATGGGGCACGGGAATTTGGTTCCGTTTACGAAATTCAAAGACAATCTGATCAGTGAGGTTCAATCTTATGATTATGTAGTACCATCAAAAGATTTGTAACAAGGCGTACAGCCAATAGATGTTATGATACCCTCACATGCAAGCATCATGGGAAATAAGTTTATAAGGAAATTATGGAATTAAGGTGGAAATAATAACAATCAAGCATATAAGTGTATAGAATAAAAGCATTAAGTTCCATTATGGCAGAGTATAAAGAATTTTATTAGATAGTTGAGCTGGAGGTCAGAAGAAAAACGGATGATAACAGAAAGAAATGTGAGATCACCATCATAAAAGTGGTGTTTTTACATCAGGAGCTGCTTTTTCCAAATGCTCGAAAAGAATTTCTCAGTGGACAAGTTCACGCATCAGAGATTTGACTGGCCGTCATTTCTCGAATTTTTTATTTTTATACCCGAGCAGATGCCAAGAGTTTCGCAAGTTTACCCATACAAAGATCAGGAGAAGACTTAAACTTCAAAGTCAGACCAGCAAATCAACTATTGTGTTAGATTCTAGGTTTGGTTTTTCTTTTCAAGTATTTGGATGAAGTATCAAAATGAATCGAATGTTTGTAGGTTAAAGTTTTCCGTTCATTGAAACTGGCCATGTTCTACGATATTCTCATCTAGTTTTGGTTGAGACATGCAACGTTTAATTCTGCAAGGGATCAGGCGAGGATAAATTCTCTGTTCGTGCCTATTGTAATTTGATTATTTCAATATTGAGATATGAAAAATCTCGACATAATTTATAGAACGTAAAGCATTAGTTTTATTTGATTTATCAAACAAACTAATCAAAGCCATGAAGCAGTCTTCTTGGACATGAAGCCATGTGTTTACTAAATACTAATCTACCCGAAACGATTCTTAGTGGTTACTTTAATCATCATGCATATTCAATTATGTGGTTACTAAATACTCCAAACCAACATCGGAGTTTCATGCAGAAGGTTAAAATCAATGTTTTTACCTTAAAGAGTGGCGAGGTAGTAACACATGCACTTACATTGATAATGAACAGAAAATCTTCAAATTTAGATGTAAACTTTTGATGCCAAATGCTCCACGAAGCTGTTACTATTGGTTTATGGACATAAAGCAGACAATATTCACCATTAAGAGAAAGATATGGAAACTAAAATTTAAAATATTACCTCAATTTTTATAAGTGGATGTCTTCGAGCATCATCCACTTGCAACAGAACCAGATTGGCAACTTATTCTTTAATGTCTTTCTGGTTGAGTCTCTTTCCTGTCTTATTACCATTAAGAGAACCATAAACTATTTTAAAACATCTAATTTAAAAAATAACGAAAATCAATTATTTAATCATGCAAGCACCTTGAAATTTTCTTTTCTTTTTCCATCACTTTTTGTGTTGATTATTTGCTCCACAAGTTCACTAGGAAGCAGACTGCGTGCTCTTATTCTTCAAATTGTCAGCCTGTTATTCTCCTTCCCACCATTCTGTGCACTATATATACCTCCCTAGGAGGAATAAACAGTTGAAGAACAACAACTATCAGCAGAAGCAGTACGTACATTAGTATTCAACCTCAAAGATATGGATGAGAAACTTCGTATAGCAGTAGGAATTCTGGGTAAGCATTTCTTCCCAATGCTCTTCAACCTACTCATTATATATTTGAACTTTTGTTGTTAGCATTGATATTTTATAAATTTTTATGTGTATTGCAGGGAATGCCGCCTCTATGCTACTTTATGCTGCCCCAGTGTAACTATAAACTCCAAACTCTACTTCGTTTCACAAAACTCATGTTGATCTGAAATATTTTCCTAACTCATCCAGTTGATGTTACTACTGAACAATAAAGTTTTCATGCATGAACTTAATAGATGCAATATTATTATGTTCGGATCTTGACATACATCCAATATTTCCAGATTTACTTTCTCAAGGGTGCTAAAGAAAAAGAGTACTGAAAAGTATTCATGCGTACCATATATTATGGCCCTGTTCAACTGTGTACTCTACACTTGGTACGGCTTGCCAGTAGTAAGTTACAAGTGGGAAAACTTTCCTGTCGTCACCATTAACGGATTAGGAATTCTTCTCGAGCTATCTTTCATAATGATATATTTCTACTATGCTCCAGCCGATGGAAAGGCAAGTTCTCGTACACAAATCATAAGCATTTCACATCCTATATTATCTGTACTATGTATTCAGAAAATGTGAACCGTACCAAGCATGCCAGTTTGCACATTGAGTTCCTTTTTTCATGTTTCTTACTGCCAAGTTATTTACTACAACTACTTAACAAGTATTCATGTGCAAGTGCAAGCGAAAATTTACACTAAACTTATAATATGGACTAAGTTCAACTTAGTGGAATATCTAATACATGGCAGAGTAATGGAAGGACGGGCACTATTAACAAATAGCTTGAATTGCAGAAAAAGGTGGCAATGATGACTCTACCTGTTCTCCTGGTGTCCTCTTCCGTTATATTGATATCAGCATTTGCATTCCATGATCACAATCATCGAAAAGCATTAGTTGGAAGTGTTGGACTGGTGGCATCTGTGGCAATGTATGGTTCACCACTGGTGGTTATGGTGAGTAGTTTTGTCAAATTTAATACAGTACTACTATAATTGATTAACAGAAAAAAGGGGAAAGTTCTAAGTCTTCTTCAGGTATATTATTAATTCTTGTTTCTCAAATTTATTTCATATATTGTTGTTCTATTTATGTCAGAGAAAAGTGATACAAACCAAGAGCGTGGAATTTATGCCGTTCTACTTGTCATTGTTCTCATTTCTGGCAAGTTCTCTTTGGATGGCTTATGGACTGTTAAGCCACGATCTATTTCTTGCGGTTAGTGTGATTATAAGGTCTATTTATAAAGGGAAAAAGGCTAATGTAAATAAAAAAGCATTTTCTGACGACGCACCATGTTTTGCAGTCTCCAAATCTGGTTGGTTGTCCACTAGGCATCCTGCAGCTTGTCCTGTACTGCATATACAGGAAAAGGGGAAGCGTCGAACTGCCTCAAAAATGGGATCTCGAAAGCCACTCCGAGAAACCAGAACAACATCTACAGGTCAAAGAGGGAAACGCAGATAAACAAAATCAGTTTCTAACAATGAATGACGAAAAAGATGATGAGAAAGCAAATCAGCAGATGCAACTGGTCGTTTCTGATGCAACAAATGGGAAAAACTGAAGGACAAGCAGAGTGAGTTTTATCACATAACCAACAGATAATTAATCTTTTTCCCATATCAGATAATCAATAGTTAAAGCAATCGAACAATCCTCTTTGCTGAAAGAAATCGGAACTAAATGCCTCACACAACTGAAAAGTAGCACACCATGTCAATTCAAGCAAGCATTCAAAAGCTTACATGTTAATTTCGTGGAGATACATGCAAGTTTCTGACTCTCTCATTCTTTTTTGACAGGAGAAAAAATGTTGATTAGAATAATTGCCACAAAGCTGAGGAAGAATCAGATAAGAAAGTTTAGTCATTGTTCCTCGCCTCATAAAGATGAATGAGGAAAAAGTCGTGGCATGTTAGAGACACTACTATAAGTATAGCTAAAACTAAAGCTTATTAGAGCGTGTATCCAAAAGTTTATAAGATTCAAAAGAAGTTATTCATCATTCTGTATTAGACGTTCATCGTTTTCATCCCCATGAGCATCACCACACTGTAAGCGTGAACTTGACCTGAAACACGAGGAAACACTGAACCAACTGATTTCATGTTATCATGAATGATGAAGCTGAACCAAAAGCCATTCTGACTAAAGTATACAATCTAGACATTTGGATAAACTATACCAGCTTATATAGCTCATACATTCGCAATATCCAGACGGAAAATATATAATCTGCAATGTTCTCCGGCCAAAATCCAGCACAAAACAAATCTATAAAACAATTCGAGAATCACCCAGTCCATCTCCACAATCATGTGGCCTAATAAGTGGAACGAAAGACGAAAAGCTCAGAATCATTAATCAGCAGAAAGCATCAGCATCAACTACTATCAAATTCCGAAGCCCAAGCAAACGAATTAAGTTTCAAATTACCATAGCGTTACTCATTCATATCAGAGCCCGCTTCATAAGCACAAAAAATCCAGTAAATTCAGCATTGATCTGCATATTAATACTAATTACATCATAATCCGTACAATCAAACGATCAGAAATCATGTATTCTGCCTCTACATTTGTAAAAATCCCGGGAAATTCATTGGAGCATTTCATCAAATAGGTGGAACACGTAAACTCACAGTTTCTTATAACGATAATCTCTCTCCACCTCGCCGGAGACGATGACGACGGCGGCAACTGCCGCTTCCCTTTTCACTGAATATAAAGCGTACTCGATAAATCAACAAACTCTTTGATTTTTACCAACCCACTTTCACAACGCTTCACACACATCCATGGAAAAAGTAAAAAATTACTACTTTTTACAGAGAGAGAGAGAGAGAGAGAGAGAGTTAGTTCTGCGATCAAGATTTACTACTACTTTTTACAGAGAGAGAGAGAGAGTTCTACGATCAAGATTTACTACTCCATATTAATTACGCCTTCACCCAATCAGCTAGTGCGAAAGAAACACGTGTCGCTCTCAGAACTGAACACTAACCGCCGATACTCATGCACACAGCCACGTTAACCTATAAACTCCCTTCCCTCCTCCCCTGCATTTCCCACACTGACTGATTCCCTCTCTCTCTCTCTCTCTCCCCTCTATCTCAACACAGTCGAAGAAAGAGGAAAAATGGTGAAGCTGGCGTCGGCCCGAGAAACACGCACGTACGGGTCGAGGGTGTCCCGGGACCGGGCCGAGTACATGAATGCGGGCCTCTACGCCTTCGCCACGATCCTGCTCGTCGGAGGCTTCGTCGCCCAGTACTCGAGCGAGCCCAGATCCGGGCTCGTGCTACTCATGCTAGGATTCTTCGCCATTATAATAGTGAATGTGCACGATCTCTTCGCCCATCTCGCCGCCATTGATTACCGGCTGTCGTTGATGGAGTACGATCTGCAGCTGGCCATCGTCGAGTTCGCCGTTCCCTTCGTTTACACCGTCGGAACGATTCTCCTGTTCTTGGCCACGCTCTTCCTTTTCATACAGGTGTGTTTGCTTCATTGCTTGTTATTTCATCAGTCCTTTGGCAGTAGTGTGGATGAATTTGTTGGGATGGTGTTGTTTTTGATGAAATTCATGCTGGTGGAAATCGTAGACTGATGATGAATTGATGATATTCGTGATTTTATCGAACATTTTGTGCGTCGTTTCCTTTCGATCTTGATTTCCTGCTCGAGGGTTTTGCTCATTAATTGGATAATGCTTTCAAGAATTTGAGGAAGGGGGGGATTTTGAGTGTGTACAAGAGTAGGGTTTTAGGCAGAAAAGGGGAAATTTTAGCATGCATTCATATTGTATGGAGCAAATGAATTAAGAATGCTAAGTGTTTTTGTACTCGATGTTTTAGTGCTGGTAAGTTCTCGTGGAGTATTTGATTTCGAATGCACTATCTACATCTCCGGTGATTCAACATAAGATCGATTCTGCAGAGAATTCAAATCCCGTCTTCGATTTAGAAGAGACTGTTGTTGAATTTAGTTTTTATATGATGCCATAATATTTTCTTAATTAGCCTGCAAGAGGGATGTGATTAGTGAGTGTGAGTAGTTTGTTACAACTTGTTATCTAGGTTGATATATCGATGTTTCTGCCTATTGAAATGGTGATTTTGCCTCTATTAGCCTGATCTTAACTTAGAATGTTGGTCTATATTTTTCGATTTGATAGTGTGATCTACTGTATGCTGGCACGAATGAGGCTTTTACGAATTAACCTTGAGGGATTCTTAATGAATGTTTGCACTGCAGGCAGAAAAAGGATATGGATTCTTTTTATTGGAAGATCATGCTTTAAGAATGTTTATTGCGGGTCCTGTCCTATGGCTGGTTGGGTCGATCCATAACTCGTGTCAGATATACGAGAGATCAGATGCACATATTCAAATATTGCAGCAGGCTGTCCTCGTTCCTTTCTTGATGACAAGCTTGTTGTTTCTAGTTGGGGCAATCATCAATAGTCAAGAACATGATGGTAACATTCACCACGGATTGGAATTGCTGGTAAAGTGCAAATTCACTCCTCTCTTCTACCTCCTATTGCTTACAATTGCCGTTCTATCAGTTTGTCTAAATTAACCTTAATTCATGATAGTCATCTCTTGATGAATAAGGAGAATTTAATACATGAGATATTTAACAGGGATATTTATATAGGGGATTCATTGAAACAATATTTCCACTTAACGACATTTTGAGTTTCATCAAATTAAAAGGACAGGAGGGAGTATGATTTTGATTAGCATGCCAAGTTAGTCTCGATGCGTTAATTACTTGTTATATACAGAGGTAGTTAGAAACCTGCATGTGGTTGGAAGCATATTTATTAGTATTCTGATGCAATATTTTGTTAAACGGACTAGAGTTGTTTTCTTTTTAGTTGAAACGGAATATAGAAACCCCATCATGGGCTTGTATGATGATATTAGTTCAAAGTTTCCTTCCTTTTCGAACGAGAAGGATTGTTGATCAAACGACCTATATCTTAATTTTCAGGGCGAGACGTGCATATGGCTGTGTATTTTTGGAAGTTCGGTACTTTTTGTTGGGGCAGTAGCAAACATAGTGAAGGTTTTCAAGATGCAACAAAATGACGGGCTGAGACTAGAGAAGCTGCGAGGTGGAGCGCAAGAGAGGCTTACTGAATTAAGAGAAGGGCATATGCCACTCATCGCAGAAGATCCTAGAAGACGAAGGCTGGAAGATTCTAGAAAAGCCATACCGGGGGACGTGGAGAAGGGTCAAGAAACGAAAAAAATGCCGACGCCTTACAAAGATGTTCTTGTTTCTCAAAAAAAGTGAGGACACCATTATTCTCTGTCCTTTTGGGAAAGACTTGCATGATTTTGAAATTGATTTTGTTTCACTTTTGCACTAAGTTTTATCCTTCAATATATGTGTAGATTGATTTTGTCTTGAAATGTATATTATGAAAGAGGAGAGGTATATAGTACGTGAACGTAGAAACCATGCATGCATGTCTAAGATTAACTAGTACTCCTCCGTCCCATTTATAATGTCTCATTTGCTTTTTGACTTTTTCTGACACGCATTTCCACAGAAACCTAGTACGGGTTTTACGATATAATATTGAAATATTTTTTATTTTACGGGATACTACGAGTGTCGGGATATCCCGTAAAAGAAATAATATTTCAAAATTATATCGTAAAATCCGTACTAGGTTTCGGTGGAAACGCGTGTCGAAAAAAGTCTAAAAGCAAATGAGACATTATAAATGGGACGGAGGGAGTACTTAATTATAAGTTTTAATCGAGGGTTGAAAATATATTTTGCAGACTGAAATCTATTACACAATTATAACATACTCTACTCATATACATGGGCAATTTTAAGTGCACATTGGTGGGATTACTCTCTCTCTCTCTCCTCAAAGGATCAATAATTATTCCCGATTTTTCACGTGGTGACTCGAACCTCTGACCATTTTGGTTGGAAGGGAAGGGTCTTACCTACATCATAATTCACACAAACAGAGTGGATATTTTTCGATCTTTTTTGAAATCACAAACATAATCAATACTGACGGACTAGAGAATGGCAAGAGAGGCGAACTGTTCGGGACAGATTCAAATTTACAAGAAAACTTTAAATTGAACGATCTCAAATTATGCCTTTTGTAACTTTTTTAAAGCATTGACAAAAAATTTTAAGAATCTGCTACCGAGGACTCGAACTCGGAACTTTTGGTTCCGAAACTTAACCCTTAACGCTACACTCTTATGCAGTATTAATTATTTTAACTAATGGGAAATATAATGAAGAATTGATATAAGTTATTAGCAATTACGAATTTAAGATCTTCACGAGCATTTAAGAGTTGATATTGTTACCTTACCCTAGTGCTGTCCACGGGTTCCGATTTCGGTTAAAAAACTGTCGGTTTCGATTTCGGTTTCAATTTTAACCGTCGGTTCCGATTCTTTGAACACCCCGACCTTATCCTGTATCCTAGAGGATATATGTGACTTATTGACATACCATCATCAATTGAATTGGGATATATATTAGATCATGAAAAGTGAAAATTACCCAAAAAAAAATAAAACTACTTTTTTTTTTTTTTTTCCCTTTTCAAATTATCAATTATAACGAAGCTAGAAAATCCAACTTTTTTGTATATTATATAGATTTCCATGATATAAAATAGTATGCTGTTTTTAGTTTTGTTGTTGGAATTTGGATTTTGATTTAGTTTAGTCTCTTCAAATCTAGAGTATGTTATTTTTAGTTTTGTTGTTCGATTTTGGTTTAGTTTAGTCTCTTCAAATCTGGATCCGAGATGATTTTTTAAGACTTTTATACTAATATTTGGATTATTTAATAGCAATTTTAATTATTTAGTTTGTACAAGCTTGAGCTTGATGATACATGGGAATCCAATTATCACATCGAACCTTCCTTTCATTCGGAATCTTTTTTTTCCGGTAAATGTTACCGTCTTTCTCCCACTTCAGAATGAATCCGGCATCTACCCACAACTTCTTCGATGAGTACCTTGTCAATCTCTTGTCATCTTTTGGGTCATAAGTTTGATTCCTTGCACGTTTAGCAGCAGCATCTATTAGCAGCCCGATTCAACTCTCGGTTAACCTAACTGAATTCAACACTATCAGGAGGCTTAAGTTTTTTTTTTTAAAATATTGTCCGAGCAATGCTTTCCTCCTCTTCAATGAATTTTTGCGGTTTCCCCCACTTCATCGGATCCACTCGGCGGATCGCATTCTTACTGTCAGATTCAAGAATAATATTCAAATACCCCAAGGTCTGCTCTGAGCTCAATGGCTCAGAGCTCTGCGCAATCAATTGGACTAGCTTTAATGAACATCGTGACCGCGCAAATCGGGTCACCGATGTGATCACGAGCTATAGCTGATATTACGTACCAATCTCCGGCTAAGGTTGATTCAACATTTGGAAAAAAGTTTCATTCGGTAACCAGCGATGCATCGATATTGATTTTGATCTGACCAGGATTCGAGTTCCCTATTTTTGTCTGATCCTGATGTACTTTTTTTGAAGCTCCTCCTTTTTTACCAGCATAACAAACAATTTGACTGTAGATAAAATTTTAATATAAATTATCATTCTTGTATCTAGCAATAAAAAAAACATTTCATTAGGGTGCTTGTTGATTAATTTCAACCACCTAATTGAATTTTCTTATTCCTTCCTATTTCTAAATCTTTGTTTGCATAAATGAAGACATCTCGATAGTGTGTGTAAAAAGTTAATCCTAGCACAAGGAACGATGTTTGAAATATACAAGTTGAGAACCATTATAACATGAAATTTAAACACCAAGAACATCATGGGGGTGGATTATGGCTCTGTCATCTTCCGGCCCAAAAGCTATTTCTGGTATGGGCAGACCCTTTTGCATTCTTAAGTTTCGTGTCTCTCATGCATATGCAATTATCTTGCAGATGCCTTTCGGCTCCTATTGGAATCTCCTGCGACGGGACCCTCATATATCATTTTGATGACTCCTTTAGGTCCACCAGCATCTTCGGCATCTAGTGCCTTGTCACTGTCCTCTTTGCGTCTTTTGTTATGTCATGACTCCTTTCGGACGTATTCCAAAAGCTCTCTTTCCTGAATTAGCTTTTCAATGGCTATCTTCAAGTTCCTACAATCATCGGTAGTATGACCGATTATGAGTCTTTGAATGCATAAGATAAGTCCAAAGGAATCTTGAGTGATCATCAACTATAGTGAGAAAGTATCTAAAACCGTGTGTTGCAAGGATAAAAAGCGCACACATCACAACGAGATAGAAGAGCAACTTTCATCCCGTCGAATATTAATTTGGCTATAGTTCTATTTGTGTTTGGGGATTTTGTATTGTTCTTAATGATATTTCAACCTGTTGTGTTACATATTTGATTTGAAATGCATTTGGTTTCCTTTTGCTATTTTTGGCATTGTTGTTAAATCTGAACCAGGCCGGTTGGTTTGACCGGTTTAACTGCAAAATCAGTCTCATTATCAATTTGTTTACATGACGATAGATTTAATACAATAGCCCGCATAGTGAATTTGTTAGAATATGTCAAATCCGATGAAAAACAATCTAGAATCGACAAACCGGTTTAATATTAAAAAAATCCAACTTTTTTGTATATTAGATTTCCATGATATTAAACAATATGTTGTTTTTAGTTTTGTTGTTGGATTTTGATTTAGTTTAGTCTCTTCAAATCTGGAGTATGTAGTTTTTAGTTTTGCTGTTGGATTTTGGTTTCGTTTAGTCTCTTCTAATCTGGATCCGAGATGATTTTGGTTTTTAGCAGCCCGATTCAACTCTCGACTAACCCAACTGAATTCAACAATCTCAAGAGACTTAAGTTTTTCTAATATTGCATGAGCAATGCTTTCCTCCTCTTCAATGGATTTTTGCGACTCCCCCACTTCATCGGATCCACTCGGCGGATCGCGTTCTTGCTGTCGAACTCGAGAATAACATTCAAATACCCCTATTCGAGAGCAAGGTCTGCTCCGAGCTCAATGGCTCGGAGCACTACGCAATCAATGGAAACAACTCTAACGATAATGGTTTCGTTCAATTGCGCCGAATTCCAAGCCTTCGAAATTGTTAATGTTTCAAGACTGAACCAGTTGATTCAACCAAGTTAACCATAAACCGACCTCATGATAAGTGCAGTTATACTAAAGAGTATGACAATCGATTTGATCCAATGATCATTAGTGAATCAACTAGAACCAATCAAATTCGATTAAAACAGGTTAAGAACCGTCGAACCGGTTATTAAAAAAAATGAACTCAACAAGACTTGATCCTAAACCCTTTTAGAACTTTCAGGGCTAAAGGTCCCGAGAATGACTCCTTCATAGAGCGGCCTTTAAAATTTTTGTTGTTAAAAGCTTTAAAAATAATAATAAATTGTAAAAAAAAAATTAAAAAAAAAAATACGTTTGAGATGAAGACTCATGCAATAACCACCTACTCTACCACACAATCACTAACATAAATGTATAATTAATTAATATAACCATGGTTAATGAAATCAAAAAGTATTTATATTTAGTAAATATTTTTATAAATTATTTTTTTATTAATTTTGTGCCCGTCGAAATTCGACAGGTAATTTTATTTTGCAATTTTCAAGTAAAAGCATAAAGCTATAATAAAATTATTTAATAGTTACGCAATTACTCATTAAAAAGTATAAACTATAATAGCATTTAATTATTGTATTATAAAAATGATTAACATAACATTTATCGTTTAGAAAATTATTCTAATATACTCCCTCATTCTAAGTCTATGTTCTTTAGGGTGCGGAAGGGTTCACCTCTAACTAATTTAAAGTTATATACAGACTTTAAAGTCATTACACATTACCTAATTTAGTAATGTACATCAATGTTTCAAAATCGAACCGAAGGTCAAACGGACAAGGCCTTTGATTCATAGTTTTTTGACCGATTCATCGTTAAATCGTCCGAAACCAAATAAAATTGCTAAACGAAATCATAAATAATTCATAATTTAACCGATTTAATTGTGGGTTCGTTCCATTTTTTAAAACACTGATCTACGTCAATCTCCTTTATTTGTTTATAGAAAGATTCCATTTAAGTCATTCATTTCCACATATGTAATCTTGTACTTTTAATCAAACTAATACAAATAAAATTTCCAGAAAAACAAATACTACCTCCATCTCATCTAATTAGCTACATTTGCATAGTAACATTTTTGGCACGCTTTTCCACCGAAACCTAGTACGGGTTTAACGATATAATATTAAAATATTATTTCTTTTACGGGATACTACGAGTGTCGGACTATCCCGTAAAAGAAATAATATTTCAAAATTATATCGTAAAACTCATACTAGGTTTCGGTGGAGATGCGTGCACGTCACATCAATAAAGAAGTGTAGCTAATTTAGTGAGATGGGGGTAGTAAAAAGGAAAAGGGAAGGGGAAGGGTAAAAAAAAAAAAAAAGAATAAAAAGGAAAAGTGGGATATTATATTAATTTCCATTTTCGGAGGCACATCGAAGATGATGATGAGGCCGCACACACCTTAGTATTCACACTACTTCCCCAAAGCTCGAAAATGGCTGTGCCGAGTCCGTACGGATCTCGCTGAGTCAACTCGCCGATCGCGCGATCGGAGGTGGTATTTTCCTGCGGAAGGATGAGAACATGATGAAGATCAAAGGTTTGAGCGGTGTTGAAAGAGAATATATACTGAAGCATCACAGGCACGAGATTACGGATAATCAATGCAGCTCTTTTCTCATCAAGCATGTTAAAGCGCCCGTTCATCTTGTAATATTACGGTTTTTTGCTCTCTTTCTTTCTATTTTCATTAATTGATTGTTATGGCGACTGTATTTGATTTGTGTGTGGGGATTTTGTGTTGTTGTTAACGATATTTCAATTGGTTGTGATGAAATTGTTTGATTTGAAGTGTGGATTCTGTTTCCGTTTGATCCGATTAGTTTTAAATTGACTGGATTCTTTAATGATAGATATCATAGATTCATTACTTCTTAGAACATGAAAAGAAATTGTGCTGCTCTTCTTTATTTCAATTGTAATTAGCTAGTTTTATCTTTCTCGATTATGTAGGTGGATAATTTCTTCCGATCATTTTCGGTATTAGAGAATTTCGGATTCTCTGATCTTTTTTGATAGAAATGCCATTTGTAGTAGATGATCTCTTGTAGCTGAACTTCTGATGTTGAGCAGGAATATATTCTAATTAAGCGATAACTTTAATGTTTCCGTTTTCTTGGCTATCTATGCAAGAAATGTTTGAATTGTTGGTTTGAAAGTAAGGAGGGAAAAACCGAATGAGAAGGTCTAGATTGAATACATTTGATGATAGTGCGCGACTAGCATTGATGTTTTCAGGAAGGTTGATTTTTTAGATGTTTTGTTATGCCGCAGATCAAGTGATGATTGTTGGTTATGCAGTTCGGCATTGTTTATAGCTTAATGTATGTAGACTCGTGGTAGCTAATACTTTTGCTTTCTGCCAGGTTTGGTCTCTGGTCAGAAGGTTTGATCAACCACAGCAGTACAAACCTTTTGTGAGCCGTTGCATTGTACAGGGGAATCTTGAAATTGGGAGCCTGAGGGAAGTTGATGTGAAGTCCGGTCTCCCTGCCACTACCAGCACGGAGAGATTGGAGCTTCTTGATGATAATGAACACATACTTAGCGTACGGATTATTGGTGGAGACCACAGACTCAGAGTACGATAAAACTTCCCTTCTCCCTTTCTCACTCGATGGGTTTTCTAATTTGTTATAGATATTTCGTGTTTTTCTGTGAGGAATTGAATCATTATCAATATTTGTGCTCTGCATACATGTTTGTCGGGATTTTATCTCCAAATTTATGTTAAATGCAGGTATGAGTATGACTGTCCCGATTGGCCTCTTCCATTTAGTTTTGTTATCATGTCTTTAGGCAAAGTTGTGGTGAAGTTGGTTTGGGCTAGTGAACTTTTACTATCTACAAACGGGCCTTGTAGTTAGTGTTGTATCTTTAACGAATTAGATTTTAAATGAAAGATTTTAGTTGGATTGTCTTTCGCTTATGGGGGGATTCATTGTTGACTTCATTCATCATGAGCCTTGAACTTCATATTATCGTTTATAAGTTGAATTTACAAGGAAAGGTCTTTGTTTGTAGTCTTTGTGATAATCTTTATTAAGGCTGTGTTTCGATTATCTTTGTTTGGAGCATGAGATGCAATTCAATATCAATGAGCATCACTGCATCACCCTGATAATGAGAGGGCTAGAACCAAATTAGGAAAAAAAATATGAAAAACTTGTAATTCCTACTGAGGTGCAATCCAGATTACAAGAGGTTCAAAGGTGTTTCTGATCCGCATGTGTTGTGTGTGTTCGTGTGTTTCTCTGGCCACACAACTCTAGTCCTCTTCTTAGTTTTATATCTTGTCAGGGTGAACTAGTCGTATCAATTCATTAGATCTCTCCGGATTGCTCTTCTTCTCTCTTTGCGCATTATAGTAACTGGGAATCGAAAATTGCTATACCTTTGATGCAGAACTATTCTTCAATTGTGTCTGTTCATCCTGAGGTGATTGAAGGGAGACCTGGGACAATGGTGATCGAATCATTCATGGTGGATGTGCCAGAAGGGAACACAAAGGACGAGACTTGCTACTTTGTCGAAGCACTGATCAGATGTAACCTGAAATCACTGGCTGATGTTTCAGAGAGGCTTGCTGTGCAAGACAGGACTGAACCCATCGACCGTGCCTAAAACTGTGAATTCCCACTTCTTTTAGATGCTATTTTCACCAAGGATGAAGTTCTGGTCAAGGCTTTGGAGGCGGAATAGCCATTCTTCTGAGTTCGTCCCACTTTACTACCGTCTTCTGCATTTTGTCGTGTACGCTTGTTGTTTGTCAATTGTAACATGTTCTCAAAGTCTTTTTTCTGGACCTCTTGCTCGTGAACCACAGTTTATACAGACGTCTGACTGTAAGCAGACGGAATGTGCATAGCGGAACCTAGAAATGGAAATGCTAAATATCGGGGTTCTGCACTAACGGAAGCCCTTCTGCTCCTTTACCGATGTTGTAAATGTGGATGATAGTTCTTATATAGGTGATGTAACTGCTGTCTTTTTGCATTTTGTGTTACAGATTACCTTGGGAGGACGGGATGTCGAGTAGAAACTCGTAAGATTGTCTTATCCAAGTCCGTTTTTCATTATTCTTGAACTGTGTAAGATAATAGACGGGATGCATTTTGTACGTAGATATGGAGTACAAGTAAGCTTGTGATGACCTGTTTTGTGTTCAAACCGAGTCTGTTACAATAATAAAAAGTGTCGAGACGAGACGGATTGAGAGATCACAACAAAAGTGTGAGCGGAGGTTAATACAATATCAATGAACGTACTCTGCGGCACAAATCCAGCACCAATGCGTAGACTCTTCATCATTAATAAACTTATTTAAGCTAACAGAAGTGAATGCTGCTATCTTTGAAGATGGCAACATCACTACTCCCAGCAGCCTCAAGGCTGATATGCAGCCTCTCCACCGGAAAACTAACGAAAAACGACAAAGTAAAAGAGCGTTTATCCCATCACCATAGCATTCCCAGGGTCCATTCTACTTGCTCTAGCTCTTTAGGTCCAGGAAATGAGGAGGCGATGCCGAAGCACGTAGGTGTGATCCTGGATGGGAACGGGCGGTGGGCGAAGAAGAGAGGCCTCGCTGTGGAAGACGGCCATCGAGTTGGCTTCGCTTCAATCAAGAACCTGGTTTCTTACTCCTCTGACTTTGGAATTAAGGTGCTCACTGTCTTCGCCTTCTCTGTCGAGAACTGGAAGCGATCTCAGGTAAACTTTTACCTATTTTACGTCTACTTCTTTAACCGTTGCTGCTTCCGACTATGTACGGTCGATGCGTGAAATCGAGTACATCATTTCAAGCAGAGTTACTAAAACTTATGAATACGAATCAAATTTGCACCAATATATCAGTATATATCAATCATTATTGGATTGAAACATTTATGAAATATGATTTCAGAGGGAAGTTGAGTTCTTGATGAAGTACATTGAGAACTTCATACAATCAGATGTGATGGAACTAATTCAGCAGTAAGTCTTGTTACTTCAAATTTATGTTTATATGTATAAATCCAGAGACGGAGCTAGGAATTTAGAACCATGATTGGGTAATGTATAAGTTTAACGAGACAAAACTATATATCTATTTAAAAAAATAAAATTAACATACAATATATATAGTGTAAAAAAAAAAGCCTGGCTGCTGAGTCTAGCCCGACCCTTGGCTCCGTCTCTGTATATATTCATCAATTATCATTTATTTATATATACACACATAAACTGATTTATTATTATTATTATTATTTTTTTTAAATGTAGAGATAATATCAAATTCTCTGTAATTGGGAATAGATCAAAACTTCCCCAATCTCTACAATCCACCATATCTTCCGCAGAGGAGGCCGGCCATGCAAATAAAGGAATGCATTTCGTGATTGCCATCAACTACGGTGGTCGGAACGAGATAGCTAGTGCGTGCAAGAAAATCGCATTGCTAGTCGAACAAGGGCTTCTAGAAGCAAAAGAAGTCGATGAAAACCTGGTGGAACGGAACATGATGACGAGTAGCCTCGAGTACCCCGACCTCGACCTGCTTATAAGAACGAGCGGCGAGCTGAGGGTGAGCAACTTCATGCTGTGGCAGTTGGCCTACTCGGAGATGTATTTTGCTAACAAAATGTTTCCTGATTTTGAGAAGGATGATTTCATGGAGGCCCTTGCCTCTTTTAAACAGAGGCAGAGGCGTTACGGTCAGCGCAACACTTAGAATGTGTCTTGTATTTTCTTATTGTTTATGTATACTCATCCGTCTCATTCTACTTAACGCGTAAAAGATATAGGAACAATAGCATACGAAGGCAAACATTTAATCGAGCTTGCTTTGTTTAGCTCCCTTTTCGTGAGAATTCATGCACCTTTTACGTCTCAAATTCACCCATCACGTGTTTAATTTTTTTTATAAAAAAACAAACAAGTAAAGTAGGTGACAGTGGAAAAGTTAAAAAAAAAAAAAAAAAAAAAAAAAAGTACGTAAAAGTATTGTAAATATTAATGCAAAATCAATATATATATATATATATATATATATATATATATATATATATATATATATATATATAATACCGATATGGATCCCGATCATACGTAGCATCGCGTATGATTTTCTTCAATATTTTCGAATATTCTCATTGATTTGGCTTATTTTATATTTATTCACAATTTCTGTCCCACATCGATTTTTTACAAGAACTCAACAATGGATTACCTATATAAATAGATCCATATATTTCCACCAAAATTCAACTTTAATCTGTGAAACTACATAATTAATGTAAATATCTCAAAAAAAAAAAAAAAAAATCAAACGATTTTTATTTGTTTAAAATTTCACTCTTCATTTTATTTCTTTAATTTGAGAAACCATATAATTAATGTAAAAATCTCAAAAAAAAAAAAAAAAATCAAACGATTTTTATTTGTTTAAAATTTCACTCTTCATTTTATTGTGAGTTGATTATTATTATTATTATTATTTTTTTACTAATTCATTTTATTGTTTAACTATCTTCATCAAAATTCATATTTGATGTCTCTTTTTTCTATTAACAAGCATTAAAAAATACTCCCTACATCCTATTTTACTTAGCATGAATTAAATCTATTAACGATAATGTTTAAAGTAAAATTCATATTTCATTCACGTTGATATGGATCTCAATCATACGTGGCATCGCGTATGATTTTCTTCTATATTTTCGAATATTCTCATTGATTTGACTTATTTTATATTTATTAACAATTAATTGTTTTTATATGTCAAATTTAATTTAGCTTATTTTATAGAGATAATATATGTTTTTACCCCTTTTAACTTTGTCAAAACAATATTAGGTATAAAATATAGTTTACAATAAAAACATCCATTTTTAATTTGGGTGGACAAAAATACCCCAATATTTATTATTGCCCGCACGATCGGTCTTCTCTTCTCTCCTCTCCCTTTCTCTCACATACCCAAAATTAGGGGTTTCCATTTCAGCAGATTCTGCATTCTCGCGGCGGCGGAGGTGGGAGAGGGAGGTCGTGAGGGAGAAGAATCGAGCGGAGGTGGTGATGAGAGTGTAGATCGGGAGGGAGAGGGCGGCGGCGAGGTGGCTGAGGACGGGGAGGTCGGTGAAGGTAATCGTAGTTATCCACTGCACCGCGCTAACTAATACGGTGAAATTTCATTTCCTTAGCGAAGAAGAAGCAGCAGAGTTGGTTCGAAGCGTTTGATCGGCAATTAATCGATGAGGAAGGAAAATACGGTTAAGTTGATCAACGTCGAGGGTTTCGAATTCGTCATTGACAAGAAGGCGGCGATAGTTTCTCAGACGATCCGCAACATGCTCACTTCCCCAGGTTCTCTGCTGCTTCTCGATTTCTCAATTGATTGTTGGAGATTTGGAGAATTCGTGATGTTCGGCTCCGTAATCATTGCCTTTCGATGTGTTTGTGTTGTGTTTCTTTGAGGATTTTTGGTGATGCGAGGGTGAGTGATTGTAATTGAGTTTGATTTTGCGTTTTGTGTTGAATGAGTATAGAGATTTTGAGCTGTAGGTTGAAATTGAAAGAAATTTGTGAGTTCCATGGATAATTTGTGTCTCTCTTCGTTTTCTCCCACATTTCAATGGTATGTTAATCTCCCTCCTTTCCCCCTTGTTTGTTCGCGCCTCAAATGGTTGTTTGTCGATCTCTTATTTCGATCTATTTACACTGGACTGGACTAAGTATTTCTCAATTTATGTTGCAATTACTTCGTACTTTCCCCGTGTTTCGCACCTGTCTCTCGCATTTTGGTTTTTTTGCTTGTTGTTTTCCGCAATTGCTTGTAGTATATGTTAGTCACTGATTTTAGTTAGGATTGTAATATTACACAAAATTTGGAGTTAATTCTTTTGCTGTTGTAGTTACTGATATCTAGTTAGTGATATGCTATGTGGTCAGCTGAACTTCATTCACATCTTGTTGGCATTATTAATGCAAACTTCCTAGACTTTGAACCGAGAAGACAAAAGATTTGAAAACATCATTCATATGGTATTATATCTGCAAATGTATGGATAACTATTTCCTTTTATATGCGTTAAAGTATATCAGATAGTATCACTCATAATAACATGACTTATAGTGTGCCAGGAAGCAGATTTAGTCTACCAACTACAGACCAGTCTGAATGATTAAAAACAAATCTAGTCTGATTGCTATTTTTGTGATTGGTTTTTATTTTGTTCTATGAAGGTAAACTTTTTTGTTATTTGATAGTATATTATTTTGTTTCTTAAGTTGTTGCTAAATGTGAACTGACCTTTCAGATTAAATTGTTTCCGTCCGCTCAATTGCTGTGACCAAGCTGGGAGCAGTACCTCTGCATTGGCACAGACATCTAACTCTAATGAGGAACTTGGGTAGGTATGTATATTTTGTTATTGATCTTCTATGGAATTTCATCTTCTCTTTCAACGATCTGGTAAGTAACGGTGTGCATAAATGTCCCAATGTATATTACCTACATTTTGCTATTTGTGTGAGATTTGATTTTGCTTCATTTTTAACTTGTTCTCCTCAGCTGTGGAGTATATCATCTATATAATATACCTTGATTTTCCTTATTAGTAGCAAACTCACAGCAATCCACTCACTTCGAGTATGATGTGCTCAATATGTATACCTTGATTACAGGAAAGGTAAGAGTAAAGCCTCCCCTCTTCCTTGCGTTTGTATGCTTGGTGTAGTGTTAGTGTTAGGTGCATGTCCTTTTCTTGCCAAAAGTGGGGAAATTCTGTGGAATTGGAGTGTTGTGGTGGTTGGAGATGATAACTAAACCATGGTGATACTCGATTATAGGTAGCATCATCTTATCCATAATCGAGATATGTATAGTTCCGAGATACTCGATGAGTACTATAGTACAATTTGATATTTTTTGCTTACCATTTACCGGTAAACAGTACTATATGATATTGTGTACTTGATGAGTAATACAATTTTGATTTTGCTGAATTTTCTGTTTGTTTTTTATGATTTGATGCGAGCTACATGTATATAATTCCAACTCAAAGGTTTGATTGCATTTTATGTATGAATATGTGATGGCTTATGTCTATTGGAAGGTGTTGTATCTGCTAATTTCTAGGCTACGTTTCTATGCTGAAGCTGTTATCTAATTTTTTCCTGCTGCATGTATATTAGTCCCTCACGACTTATGAGTACACAATACTAAAACAACATAAATGTATTTGTGTAATGCAGTACAATTTGATATTATTCGTTTACCACTTACCAGTACACATTACTAAAAGAACCTAAATTTATTGTGTACTTGTACTTATCAAAATATACAAAACGAAAGGGGATTTTTTTTTGGAAAAAACGAAATAAATAAATAAATAATTAATTTAATAATTATTTAATAAATAATAGAAAAAATAGAAAAAAAAAAATGAATGAGAGAAACACGTGTAGGGAGAAGAAAGGGGAGGAGGGAGTGGTCATGTACTAAAAGTAAGGGTATTATTGTCCACCATACCAAAATATGGGTATTTTTATTGCAAACTATATTCCATACCTAAAATTGTTTTTACAAAGTCAAAATGGGTATTTTCTTTTTTCCTCTATTTTATATTCTACACGAATTAATTATCCATCATCAATATATATATATATTATTTTATAGTTCTCTCCTGAAATTATAATTAGAATCCTACACAAATTAACAATACCCATCAATCAATATATATTTATTCACAATTAATTATTTTTGTATGTCAAATTTAATTTATATTGTATATTTTGATTTGGCTTATTATATATATTTAATCCAATTATATCACATTAATGAATTCTGTCCCACATCGATTTTTTACAAAAACTTAACAATTGATTACCTATATAAATATATCCATATATTTCCACCAAAATCCATCTTTAATTTGAGAAACTACATAATTAATGTAAAAATCTCAAAACAAAAATCAAACGATTTTTATATGTGAAAAATTACCCTAATTTTTTAATTACCATGTAATAATCATTAAATCTATTCACTATCAATTGTCCCACGTTGATTATATATGATTTTTACAAGAAATTAGTGATAAAGTACATATATAAATAGATCATGTATCTTCATCAAAATTCATATTTGATGTGAGGAAATGCATTACTAATTCATGCTAACGTTATATCGAACAACGGACTAACGAAAAATTTAACGGGCAGATCTGCACTATTCATGCTAACGTTATATCGAACAACGGGCTAACAGAAAAATTAACGGAAAATTTAACGGGCAGATCTGCACTATTCATGCTAACGTTATATCGAACAACGGGCTAACAGAAAAATTAACGAGCAAATTTGCACTATTCATGCTAACGTGATATCGAGCTATGAGCTAATCGAAAAATTGTGATATTACGTCTTAACCTTTTTTTTAATGTCATAAGTAACGGGCAAATTAAAATAATTTATAAGAATTTGTAATAATTTATTTCTCTAAGTTTATATATTTTGAGGAGAATAATTGTTATAATAAATAACAGGAGGTTTGACATTCATACCACGTATAATTACTTATAATTACTTGAAAAATGTTAGCCTTTATCGACATATTTTTATTTCAATATACATGTTCGACGGGTGCTTTAAATATAAAATAAATACAACTTTCTATCAGTTTCATCGAAATAAACAACGGGTGACTTGATATATTTTGATATTTTCCTTTTATATTTTGCTTAAAATTAACAATATAGTGTCAAATTTTGGCGTGACTTAGTAAAACTATATAGTTATTTCAGAAATGTTCACCCTAACTATCCCTTTTTATTTGGTCAAAAAGATTCATCTGAAAGGTGCTTTAGTTAAAATAAAAACGGGGAGGCTTAATATATTTTTATTTAATTTTATATTTTGATTAATATAACATTATAAAGTGGTATATGTCAAATTTTGACGAGATGAAATAATCGTAAAAATATTAATTTACTAACTCATTTCATATTACCACGAGTAATGAGCTGCTTGAAATAATTAATTAATATACAAAATTATGTATTTTTCATTAAAATTTTATGTAAAATCAAGAAAATAAATTGAATCACGTCGAATTTCGACGGACATTGCACTAGTTTTAAGAATACGAAAGTAAATTTGATAAAAGGATTATTTCCATTTTGATAATTTACACTAATTTGGGAGACACATACGTCTAAAAAAATAAATAATAATCATACTAATATAAACAGCGAGGAAATTATATAATTGCATCCATAAAAAATACTCCCTCTGTCCATCTTATCATGACACTTTACTATTCATTCTGTATCTACTTTATGAAAAAAAAGTGCCATGATAAAATGGACGGAGGGAGTAGTACAGTATATGAATACATTATACATGTACATCTTAAAATTAGTTCTCATGTATTCATCCTCTATATATATGCTACATTTTCATTTTTGTCTAAAATCATCGAAATTTCAAGACCGGGCCTGGCTACAACGCAAGATTGAAAAATCGCATGCAGGCTGTTAATAATGGCCTCATTAGCGATTTCCTTGATTTTAATTAAACCCGATTCTTAGTTACATATAATTAGACTCGATACATATACAAAATCGTGAAAAATATTATATTGGAATGTTATATACCTTCACATATGAACATCCAACAAATCTAATAAAATGGGACGGAGAGAGTACTATCAAAATAGAAGCTAAATTAATTTTATTTTGATTTATTTTAATTTTGTACCCTAAATGCATCTTCTTAAGTTTGTCATCTTCGATGTAGAAGGGAAGGACATCGTAGAGTTTGGAAACCCTAATGTTTCAAGAAGATAAACCTTAAATAAATAAACAAACATAAATTTATGAAAATTCAAAATGTGAGAAACACACCTGAAGAGGAGAAAATTTAGTATAAGTTGGGTTCTCTTTGATGCGAAAGAATATGAGAGAAAAGAGAAAATCACCCTTAAAATCTTCCTTATTTCTCACATTTTTTCACATTTTCTATATTTTCCCCTTCATTTGCACTACAATGGAGAGAAAATATTATCTCTCCAATTTGGTGTTGTAAATATTTTCTCCAATTTAAAAAGTAAAATTCCCCCTCAATGATAAAAGGTGAGAAAATGTGACGAAAATGGTAGAATTTATAAGGCGATTTTCTCTCTTTTTTTCTCATCTTCTTTCGTACAAAAGAGAACGCAACCTAAGTAAAAAATTTTTGTCAAACTACATAAACTTATAGACTAGGTGCATTTCTTATGTAAAATATGAAATACATGTAACATGGTGCTCATTTTAATTTAAACCGAATCTGTTATAATAATAAAAATGTGTCGAGACGAGATGGGCTAAGAGTTTAAACAATCTCAAAGAATGTGCATCACACTGCATGTGTCTCCAGCACAGATCAAGGCTCGAGCACCCATTTGTCAACGCCTCTTCATCATTAATAATTTAACCAAGCAACTAAATTAATTAGCTTAATCAATTCTCTGCCTATCAAGAATTGCATCAAACTCTGCCTATCAAGATTTGCATCGAAAATGCTGCAATCTTTGAAGAGGGCAACCTCACTACTCCCTGCAGCCTCAAGGCTGATATGTAGCCTCTCCATCGATTCCCACATCGAAAAAATACCAAAAATCGACATAACAAAAGAGCGTCCATCCCATCGTCTTATTATTCCCAGGATCTATTCTACTTGCTCTCCTTCTTCAGATGCAGGTAATGAGGAGGCGATGCCGAAGCACGTGGGAGTGATCTTGGATGGGAACGGGCGGTGGGCGAAGAAGCGGGGGCTCGCCGTGGAAGATGGCCATCGAGCTGGCATTGCAGCACTCAAGAATCTAGTTTCTTACTCCTCTGATCTCGGAATTAAGGTGCTCACTGTCTTCGCTTTCTCCGTTGAAAACTGGAAGCGATCTCAGGTAAACTTTTACCTATTTTACGTCTACTTCTTTAACCGTTGCTGCTTCCGACTATGTAAGGTCGATGCGTGCAATCGAGTGCATCATTTCAAGTAGAGTTACTAAAACTAATTACGAATGCTAATCAAATTTATGAATTATGATTTCAGAGGGAAGTAGAGTTCTTGATGAAGTACATTGAGAACTTCATACAATCAGATGTGATGGAACTAATTCAGCAGTAAGTCTTGCTACTTCAAATTTATGAATATATGTATATATTCAGAGACGGAGCTAGGAATTTAGAACTAACAGGTAAAGATTGGGGATGTATAAGTTTAACCGGAGAAAACAATATATTTTTTTTTTTTTTTAATATAAAATTAACATACAAAATACAACATATAAAATAAAAAAAAGTTGCCTGGGTGGCTGTTGAGTCTAGCCCGACCCTTGGCTCCGTCTCTATATTTATTCATCACTTTATCATTTATATGTATAAAAAGAAACTGATTTATTCTTTTTTTTGTTACTGCCATAATAATTTTTTTTTTTTTTTAAATGTAGGGATAATATCAAATTCTCTGTAATTGGGAATAAATCAAAACTTCCCCAATCTTTACAATCCACCATATCTTCTGCAGAGGAGGCTGGCCGTACAAATGAAGGAATGCATTTCGTGATGGCCATCAACTACGGTGGTCGGGACGAGATAGCTAGTGCGTGCAAGAAAATCGCAATGCTAGTCGAACAAGGGCTTCTAGAAGCTAAAGAAGTCGACGAAAGGGTGGTGGAACGGAACTTGATGACGAGTAGCCTCGAGTGCTCCGACCTCGACCTGCTCATAAGAACGAGCGGCGAGCTGAGGGTGAGCAACTTCATGCTGTGGCAGTTGGCCTACTCGGAGATGTATTTTGCTAACAAAATGTCTCCTGATTTCGAGAAGGATGATTTTGTGGAGGCCCTTGCCTCTTTTAAACAGAGGCAGAGGCGTTACGGTCAGCGCAACACTTAGGCCATGCAGCCTTGTGTTTTCATACTATTATTTATACATTCCGTATCATTCTATTTTATTAATCTACTTTTACGAGGGAGTCAATCCACAAAGTTTCATCCACATAAATACATGACGAAGTTTTCATTTTATTCGGTATAGCAGTGGATCATTCACTCTTTAATAAGGCTTATCCAAATTATATGTTAGAATTGTGATCTCTACAAAGCCAATGTAAAATAAATGAGAGACTTCGACAAGTTGTTATAAAAAATATTTGTTCCGTTTTTTAAACATATACATAGAGTGAACAATGTATGGGCCCAACTCGGGCCATGCTCATGAATGAATCCGAAATCATTGATCTCGAACATTACTTTGCTATTGTTTGGCCAAACACACGAGCACACGGTAAATTTAAGGTATTAATTGAACAATGTAGCGTTTACAATTCGGAATGTATTCATTTCATTGGGGTTATATTTAAAATGGCCCAAATTGTATATGAAGTCCATATGAATGATTAATCAATACTTTTATGCACTAAGTTCTTGTTTAAAACACTTGGGCCATTATTTAACACACTATTTTTAAAACTTATGTTCAAAAGAAAGTGATCGTTTCAATATAATGATCATAGGAAGTATTTAATGAATTGTATGTGGTTGCCACAATTAATTTGGCCATCCTCACTAATATACATGATTATTAAATAGAGTGATGCTATTCGGCCATAATGTGGCCGGCCATAATTTAACTTGTTTTATTTTTTATAATATCAAATAATTTATATATTTATGCCAAACTTTTTTAGATTATAAAATACTCAAAAAGTGATACTCCGTATTTTTTACGTATTTTTTAAAATTAATCCTTTAATTATTTGATAATTTTTACTATTTAAAGTATTTTTTTACCTTTTTTTACCTAAAAAATGAAAAAAATATGTAATTTTTGGGGAAAAATATTTTTAAATTAAAATATGAAATTAATAAATTATTGTTATCATTTACAATTTTTAAAATTATAAAAAATATGAAAAATATTGTTGTGTGGCCGGCCACATTATGACCAAATAGCATTATTGTATTAAATAAAGTGGGACCAGGGAATATGATTCATCACAATATCTGATACTTCCTCTGGCTCGCGATTATTGAGACGTTTCCCATTTTGGGCTGTCTCACGATTATTGAGACGTTTCCATTTTGGAAAATAATTAACATTTTAATTGCATAATTAGTTCTCCCTTATTACAATTAACAAAACCCTAATAAATAAAATTTAATTCACAATTCATTTATTAAATAAAAAAATCACAAAAACAATTAAAAAAAAATTTCCATAAAAAAAAAAAAACCAATAATTATCCAACAACCAAATTAATTCCCACCCACCTAAATCTACCCCCATTTTCTTATCTTCTCACACACAACTCTATCTCTTCCTCTTCTTTGCTGTTCTTGCTCGTTTCTATCGAAAACCCTAATTCTCCCAGCCCCGCCGTCGCCATGGATCCACCCCCATCCGCCCCGTCGGAATGGATATCAACCCGCAACCGACCCGTCGCCGTGAATCCCCGCGGCGGCGAGCTCACAGGCTGCGACGTGCGTCGCCGCCGTGTTAGCCGCCGTTGGGCTTCCACCTCCGACGAGAGGCCAAGCCCTCCTCCACCTCCTCCTCGAATTAAACTGCCCATTTCACCCGGGCGATACGGCACCCTCCGCTCACCACCGACAGTGCGCAGCCGTCCAACTTGGACCGGGTCGCCGCCTCCTCGCGAGGAATATGTGTATGTCCCTCGATTCCAGGAACTTACGTCGTCGCCGCCTCGCGAGGATGGGAGTGTTTGTCCCCCCTTCCGTTGGGCAACCCCTCACCAAGCGACGGAGAGGCCGGCGCGGCGGTTGCCGTTTTCAGCCGCCCCAAGCGTCGAAGACTCCCCCCAATTTGCTGAGCAGCCTCCGCCGTCGCCGCCACCGTCCGCTGTTGAGGAGGAAGGCCTCACGGACAGTGATCCATTGTCCAAAAGGCATGTGTATTACTATAGGGATGGATTTCCAGTCTACTTTCCATTCCATCCCACCACAGAGGAGTGGGCTTTTTGTGATGGAGAAGCTGATCGAAAAGCAGATGAATAATGTATAGGGATGGATTTCCATTCCGGCCGGCCGCCCTTCTCGGTTCCTGCGACCTGAATCCCCTTTACAGACTTCGTCTGTAAAGGGGATTCGGGTCAGGAGGAGGTTGAATAATCTATGGTTTATGTGCAATGTGTTGTTGTTTACCCACTGACTGCCCATTTTTTCACCACTTGTGTTCCTTGATGTTGCTGTGTGTGGGGATATGGATGAATCTCTCATTAGTATTAATGGTTATTGATGGAATATGTTGCTGTGTTCCTTGCTATTGGCAGTATATGCTTTGACTAATCTCTGTTCCCCTATCCCTCTGATCTGTTGTTGATATGCCACTGTTCCATCATGTTTGTTTGAATTAATCCCTGATCATGCTATGTGGATATGAAATAATCTCTCTGTCTCTGTTTCCATCATGTTGTTTCACTGGTTTGGTTGTTGATGGGGTTTCTGTTCTGGCAGTGTATGTTTAGTTGATATGTTATGTGATTTCTGCTCTATGCTGCATGTTTTGATTCTCATTGCTCAAAGTTTTTGATCAATTTGAAAATGGGACAATGATAGAACAAAAGAAGCATTTTCCATTTCAAAAGATGATAAGTACAAAAGTCTTTTGAAATCCCAAATGCTAACATTTCATGCCTAAGTAATTAAATGCATATACAAAAGCTATGATCAGTCTATATGCCTCTGCAAAAAAGTGCTTGTTAAATGTGATGAAACCTAACTAATTGCAATCATTGCCAACTGTGATTCAATCCCTGTTAGCTGCTGCATTCCCAATCTTTGAATCAAATGCTCAATTCCTCTGATATGTCCATTCTCTACTAGATAATCTATGCTCTGCCTTGCTAATTCCATGGGAATTGTTAGACTAATTGCCAATCTCCCTTCTCTAATCAGCCTGTCCTTTCCCATGTGTGGTATCTTGTAATTGTTGTGGCCTTTGACCTTCATTATCTCTGTTAGGCAGTCTTGCAGTGTGAGAAATACTTTGTTCAATGTCATTGGTGGTAAATCATGAAATGCACTTTGCACTGCCATCACTAGATCATCAACTGTTCTACATACTTTCCTATGCTGCAGTGATTGAATAGCATTGAAGAATCCCAAGTCATTTATGTTTGTGTCTGGGGAATTTGGTGGCTGTTGAAATAATCTGATGTTGAATCCATCAACACTTGATGCTAATCTGAACTCTGGATCAGAATCAAGTATATGAGGCTTTGCATTATCTTGTTGGATGAAGATGTTCTTATCTGCAGTTGCTGGCCACTTGTTTCTTATTGCAGGGATAACCTAGTTTCACATGTTATCAAAAAGCAATTCTATGAGTAACATACTAGTGCTATGATTATGTTATGAGCATAAGTATTGCATTTAAAAACATGTAGGACATGAGATTGCTGGTACCTCATACAAAAGACAGGTTTTCATCACTTCTCTTGTGATGGAGTCAACTGCTTTGGTATAGGGTGTGCCCTTTTTTCTGTGCTTGCTGTTTTTTATTGCTTTATGTTGAGTGGTGAATGGGAAGCATCCTATCTTGCCATCAAATAGGACTGTGCCATCATCTCTTAGTATTGGCCTACTCACTGCACACAAGAACATTATCTTGCCAATAAACCTCTTTGATTTGCATGCTCTGTATGGTTCATCTTCCCCTGGTGCAAGGTAATACCTGTAATATGTTAAGTAAAAGGTAAGTGTAGCTGTTGTTGTTGACCAATGATGTATTTTGCACAAAACTGAGGTCAATCCCTCCATGTACCTGTTTTTTCCTTTGGTGATGAAGAACCACTTCTCATCAATATGCACTATATTGTGCATAGATGAGTACTTCAGTGTGTTCAATACTCTGTCCAATTCCAGCATTTCCAAACTGAACCTCAACCTGAGGAATTTGTTATCTGCTGTTAATGAAGCTTTGATGTAGCTTGAACATATCTTTAAAAGGCCAGCCTTCCCCCATCTCTGTAATGTAGCTCTGCTCACTCCCATCTTCGCCACCATTGATCTATAACTACCTCTCTCACTAACATCCATTGCCCTAAGAACAATATAGTTGGGCTTCATCACATGGTTTCTTTTTCTCCCTTTTTCTTATTGATTAACTGTATTGCTAACCCTCTTGTTTGCTGTTCTCTTGCAGTTTTCCAGAGCCTAGAAACAGTGGCACGAGAGATGTTGAATTGTTGTTGGGCTTCAAGAAGCCTACCTCGTTTTGCCTTCCCGTTTGAAGAACCTTGAAGGATGAACTGCACAACCAGATTCAGCTCATCATTTGTCAGGTTTTTGGGCCTTGTCACCATTTCTTCTTCTTCTTCTTCTTCTTCTTCTTCTTCTTCTTCTTCTTCTCTCTTCTGGAATCTGACTCTTCTCTCCTCTCTTCTCTTTTTTTTTTTTTGGGCAGATGAAAGAAAGACATGGATGAAAGAGGGGGATATGCTAATGTTGTAGATTAGGCCATCCCTCATCAAATTTGAAATGAGCGCCATTTCCATTTCCCACTTCAAAGTTTATTGATTTTTTTATTGGGAGATCATACCCATGTGACTTATTAGAAAAACAATTGTTTAATGTTGATGAATGGATTGCAGTGTGAGAAATGAAATGGCAGTTTGTTTTCTTTTTTTTGGTGTTCATTTGCACATTATTTCCCTAAATTTAGTGTGTAGTTTGATTTATGTTGCATGGAATGAAATGAAATGAAATGGCAGTGTCTTTTTTACAACCACCACCAAAAAAAAAAAATAATAATAAATAAAATAAAAAAACTAAAAAAATACTGCTCATAAATCGGAAATACATTTTATTAATTAACAGAAAAAAAAATATTCCATTTTTTTTATTTATTCTAAATTATATATATAATGCAAATCAAATAAACAAAATACCATCACTAAACAACATACTTAAAACACTAAACACTCTCGCCATAAAAACCGTGCCGAAAAGAAAACGTCTCAATAATCGCGAGCCAGAGGAAGTAGTACAAATGCATATGAATTTGACAATTTCAGAGGGAAGTTGAGAAAGTGATGGAGTATATTGAGACTTCCATACAATCACATGTGATGGAACTAATTCAGAAGTAAGTCTTCAAATATAAATCAATTTAATCATTTATATAACGTCAGAAACTAAATTATTCTTTTTTGTTATTAATTACTTTTTTTTTTTAAATGCAGGAATAATATCAGGTTCTCTGTAATTGGGAATGGAACACAACTCCCCCAATCTCTACAGTCCACCATATCTTCGGTAGAGGAGGCTGGGCGTGCAAATAAAGGACTGCATTACGTGATGGCCATCAACTACAGTGGTCGGAACGAGATGGCTAGTGCGTGCAAGAGAATCGCAATGCTAGTCGAGCAAGGGCTTCTAGAAGCTAAAGAAGTCGACGAAAGGGTGGTGGAACGGAACTTGATGACGAGTAACCTCGAGTTCCCCGACATCGACCTGCTCATAAGAACGAGCGGTGAGCTGAGGGTGAGCAACTTCATGCTGTGGCAGTTGGCCTACTCGGAGATGTATTTTGCTAACAAAATGTTTCCTGATTTCGGAAGGGATGATTTCTTGGAGGCCCTTGCCTCTTTTAAACAGAGGCAGAGGCGTTACGGTGAGCGAAACACTTAGGCTATGCAGCCTTGTGTTTTCGTACTATTATTTTATACACTCGGTCTCACTTAATTTTATTAATTTATTTTTACGAGGGAGTGAATCCACAAGGTCTCATCCACATTAATACATGACTAATTTTTCATTTTAGTCGTGGATCGTTCACTCTTTAGAAAGGCCTTATCTAAATTATATGCTAGAATCGTGATCTTTAGAAAATTGATGTGAGATAAATGAGAGACTTCGACAAGTTTTTATGAAAAATATTTGTTCTGTTTTTTGAACATATACATAAAGTAACCAATTGGTCTTTGCCCAAGCCTGTATTGCTCTAATAAGGTATGGGCCCAACTCAGGCCCATGCTCATGAGTGAATCCGAAATCATTGGTCTCGAGAATATATTCAAACACTTAACTCTGTATGCATCTTAATATAATTTGAATTATAAAACTTAAAATTATCATAGTTTGTTCGTTTGCTGTTCAATTTTTATGTCAAATTAAACGTCTTGAAACATACTTTTATTTAGAACCAGACATCAATATATTTTCAAAGTTTAAACATAGATTAAACAAGATATAAAATATACACACTTGAATTTCTAAACACTCCTTAACTTCTATGTCGAAAAGAAAATGTATCGTCTTGAACGAGTAATACAATGAAAGTGTGTGCGGGGAGATTATACAATCTCAAACCACGTGCGTCGCACCAACTCTGCAGCACAGATCCAGCACCCTTATATTGACTCTTCAACCTTCACAAATTCATTACCTTAATCAAATTTCTGCCTATCAAGATTTGCATCGAAATGCTGCAATCTTTGAAGAGGGCGACATCCCTACTCCCAGCAGCCTCAAGGCTGATATGTGGCCTCTCCGCTGAATCCCACATCGAAAAAATACTAAAAAACGACATAAGAAAAGAGTGTTCATACCATCATCTTAGTATTCCCAGGATCTATTCTACTTGCTCTACTTCTTCAGATGCAGGAAATGAGGAGGCGATGCCGAAGCACGTGGGAGTGATCTTGGATGGGAACGGGCGGTGGGCGAAGAAGCGGGGGCTCGCCGTGGAAGACGGCCATCGAGCTGGCATTGCTGCACTCAGGAATCTAATTTCTTACTCCTCTGATCTCGGAATTAAGGTGCTCACTGTTTTCGCTTTCTCCGTTGAAAACTGGAAGCGATCTCAGGTAATTAAACTCTTACCTCAATTTACTTCTTTCATACTCCCTCTGTCCTGGTGTAATAATAAAGGAACATTTTTATTTTTGAACGGAAATTAAGATGGGAGGTGTAATGATCTATTAAAGTGATGTGTCTCAATTTTATTAAACTAGTTTGTCCACGCACGGGTTAGTATAGCTGCCAAAAAAAGCCCGGCCCGTCGGGCCAGGGTTTGTGGTTGGGCTGGAACGGCCCGTCCATATAGCCCGCCGGGCTGATCGGGCTTTCGGGCTAAAAAGCCCATGGTTTCCGGGCTAAAAAAATCCGTCAATATCTTTGATTTTATGTAATTATTTTTAATTAATTACTCTCATATTTTAATTAATTTGAATACTTAGTTGCACATATACAATTTTATTAGCATACCTTTAAAAATACTTGATTTGCAAAACTACAAAATAATTATATTAGAAGCCTCATTGTGTTCTTTAAATAAACTCAAGTATTCATCCACATAATTCTCCCATAAAGTGCAATACAACGTTCTTTCACTCTTTCACATTCCCGTGCAACACCATTTATTAGTTAGGTGAAAATTTTAATGCCTAGGATTATTACAGTGATTAAGAAGAGTGGAAATTGCAGAGGTTATGTCATAGTGATTTTATTATTATTATTATTATTATTATTATTATTATTATTATTATTATTATTATTATTATTATTATTATTATTTAAAATATTTGTTTGTGTTTGAGGTTGAATTAATAATTTGGAGAGAATATGTGCTAGTACAGAGTAAAGAATGTAAAATTGCTTTGAATAAATATTACCCCATATCATTTATTTTTGTATATATTAAATGTTTTGGTTTCTTATTTACTATATGGGATTGGACGCTACATTCCATAAAATAGTGGCAAATTACATTTTTTAAAAGTAAAGAATGTACACGATTATCTGGGAAAGAAAGCATGCCAGTGCATTTAATTTATTTGGTGGGGCAAATGAAAGGTCAAAAACATTTATAAACAAATGCATGCAATTTAGGCGAGAAGTAGGGACATTTGGGCGGGAAATTGCATGCATAAGTGATTTGGCTTTAATATATATATATATATATTAAAATCTTTCACCTTAGAAAATGTCCAAATACGGCCTAAAATAGAAAATGTACATATACGTATTTGACGGCCTAAAATGGAAAATATCCCTTATATACACCGATCAGTATATATTAGTGGAGTAAAATGTTTATGAAATGCTAGTATTTAAATTGGAAAAATCTTCACATATTTGCAATTGTGCTTCATGTTATACTCCCTCCGTCCCTTCAGCAGTATTGCTTTTTTTCGGCACGGTGTTTTATACATAGTGTTCAAAGTTAAAAGTAAGAATATGTAAGAGTTAATTTTTTTCATTTTAGAAAATGAGACTATTGAAACAGGACATCCCAATATAGTAATAGGACGATAATAATGAGATGAACTAATATGATTCACCACTATATCTAATGCATATGAAATTGACAATTTTCAGAGGGAAGTTGAGATAGTGATGGAGTATATTGAGACTTCCATACAATCACATGTGATGGAACTAATTCAGCAGTAAGTCTTTTTATATATAAATCAATTTAATCATTTATATAATTCAGAAAACTGATTTATTCAATTTCTCTTATTATTACTTTTAAAAAAATGCAGGGATAATATCAGATTTTCTGTAATTGGGAATAGATCACAACTTCCCCAATCTCTACAATCCACCATATCTTCCGTAGAGGAGGCTGGCCGTGCAAATAAAGGACTGCATTTCGTGATGGCCATCAACTACAGCGGTCGGAACGAGATAGCTACCGCGTGCAAGAAAATCGCAATGCTAGTCGAGGAAGGGCTTCTAGAAGCTAAAGAAGTCGACGAAAGGGTGGTGGAACAGAACTTGATGACGAGTAGCCTCGAGTTCCCCGACCTCGACCTGCTCATAAGAACGAGCGGCGAGCTGAGGGTGAGCAACTTCATGCTGTGGCAGTTGGCCTACTCGGAGATGTATTTTGCTAACAAAATGTTTCCTGATTTTGGAAAGGATGATTTCGTGGAGGCCCTTGCCTCTTTTAAACGGAGGCAGAGGCGGTACGGTGAGCGCAACACTTAGGCTAGTTATGCTTTGTATTTTCATATTATTTACGTATATATATTCCGTCTCATTCTATTGAAATATTATTATTGTATTTCTTTATATCGGACGTAGTTTAAAACTTTAATATCATGATATAATTTCATTTTATATAAATGTTCGAACTCCTAAACTCATAAGAAGGCTGAAATTTATTCATTTATATTATGTATCCTGATGATAGTAAAATTTATTCATTTATATTATATTATATTTGATGAAATTTGGAATTAGCCAATCTTTTGATTAATTAATTTGTTGCAATGGGATCCCAAAATATTTTAAGTGTGCATCATTTGATTCGTTAAGCTCCCTTTTCGTGAGAATTCATGCACATTAATTTACGTCTCAAATTCTAATCAATAAAAATATAACATATGTCATGTCACGTCACGTCATGTTCTTGAAATAAATGAACCCTCGATACCTTTAATCTCGAACATCAACTCCTTACTAATGTGTACAATCCTAAGATTTGATAACTTAGGCAATTAAATGGTATTAATGGAAAAGTACAAGTTTGAATTAAATGAGAGCGGCCACAATTTGGACATGCAAATAGCATGGATGCACCAATATATTGACTCTTCATCACTATAAATTAATTCATTTGCTCAATAAAGATTCATTGAAGATGGCAACATCACTTCTCCCACCAGCGCCTAGGCTGATATGTAGCCGCCCCATTGATTCCCGTGCCGAAAACTGTCGAAAATGAACTGGGGCAGCGTAATGAAAGGGCGTTTCTCTCATCATCACAGGATCTATTCTACTTTAGATGCAGGAAACGAGGAGGCGATGCCGAACCACGTGGGGCTGATCATCGATGGGCACAGGCGGTGGGCGAAGAAACGAGGGCTCGCCGTGGAAGACGGCCATCGGATCGGCATTGCTGCACTCGGGAAAGTAGTTTCTTACTCCTCTGACTTTGGAATTAAGGTGCTCACTATCTTCGTTTTCTCCGTCGAAAATTGGAAGCGATCTCAGGTAACTATAGTACTTGCGCTAGCAGTAATTAGTGATTACGTTGATGTGACATTGTTAGCGGTTTACTTTTTTATAGGCATATTAAGAACGCTCATGGTGGATAGGGGACATTCCTCTACGTAATTATGAAAAGTAATTTAATAAGTGAAATATTTATGAAATACGTAGTATGTAAATTGCAAAAATCTTCACAGATTTGCACCTGTGCTTCATGTATAGTACAATTGCATAAGTATGTACATATTTGATAATTTTCAGAAAGAAGCTGAGTTCTTGATGAGGTACACTGAGCATTTCATACAATCAGATGTGATGAAACTAATTCCGCAGTAAGCCTTGTTACTTCGATATATATATCGCATGATATTCCTCGTTCCCGTTTTTCGTATACCAAATAATTATTCTTATTAGTTTCATAAACTTTTAAATAAAAAAATAAAATAAAATGCACATATCATAATATATTATGTTCCATCCGTCTCACTTGTTTTGGATTGTAAGCTTGTCAACTTTGGCTTACCTAATAAAATTGAGATTTTATAACCCTAGTTAGATGCGTGAACTCTAGAATATATATTAGTGTAAATTATCCAAAGTTATAATAAATTAAAATTGTTAAAAGGAAACGAATAAAATAATAGAAATTGATATTTATTACACGTTCGGTACTCAAAATTAACTAGAGACATTGGACCATAGCTATGTGTACACGGTTCGTAACTGATTTATATTTTTTAAAAAAGTTGTTAATTATCAACATATATTATTTCCAAAAATTGCAGGCTCAATATCAAATTCTCTGTAATTGGGGATAGATCACTACTCCCCCAATCTCTACAATCCACCATATCGTCAGCAGAGGAGGCTAGCCGTGCAAATAAAGGAATGCATTTCGTGTTGGCCGTCAGCTACGGTGGTCGGAACGAGATAGCTAGCGCGTGCAAGAAAATCGCAATGCTAGCCGAACAAGGGCTTCTAGAAGCTAAAGAGGTTGACGAAAGGGTGGTGGAACGGTACATGATGACGAGTTCCCTCGAGTTCCCCGTCCTCGACTTGCTCATAAGAACGGGCAATGAGCTGAGGATGAGCGACTTCATGTTGTGGCAGCTGGCCTACACGGAGATGTATTTTGCTAACAAAATGTTTCCTGATTTCGAAAAGGATGACTTCGTGGAGGCCCTTACCGCTTTTCAACAGAGGCAGAGGCGTTACGGTGTGGGCAAATGATAGAGATCACGCCGTAATCTCTACCCGACAAACAAGAAGTTCGTCTCTTTCTCTCGGCAGCAGCAATAAAGAAAAGAAATATGAAAGGAAATTAGGGTTTGCAATATATTTGAAATAACGTACAATCGCTCTTTTATAGTAAGGACCCTGATCAGTGGCGGATCCTGGACTTTCAATTCGGAGTGCGGAAAAATCAATTATGAACAAAAGAAAAGAAAGTCATTTAAATTAAAATACCATAATGTCAAATACATTTCAAAATGCACTAAAAAATACATAGTTACTAATCTAACTTTCGACGAGGCTTTATATCTTGAAGCGATTGATAATCTCGTCTTCGGAAACTTGAAGAAATACGTCCTTTTCAATATAAGTGACCAAACAATCATTCAAAAATTGATCTCCCAAGCTATTTCTCAACTTATTCTTGATATAAGTCATTCCGGAAAATACTCTTTCCACACTTGCAGTAGCAACCGGAAGAATCAACACCAACTTGATAAGCAAAAACACCAAAGGATAAGCCACATGTCTCCCTGTTTCAACAAATTTCATGGAAAGAGAACTAATATCCTGCAGATTTTGACACTCATCGTCTCTTTTCATATCCGCTATGAATACATCAAGTTGACATTCAAAAGTAGCCAAATCAATACTTGAAAATTCATAGGGATAAGTTGAGCCAAATCAATATTTCCCGTTGAATTTGTAGATGGATTATTTTATATAAATTGGGCCTAAATTTTGTTGGTGGATTATTTAAAAAAGTTGGGTTGTACCTAAATTTTGTAAGCTGGGCTGCAACAATATAAATATATACTACCTCCATCCCGTTTAAGTAGGTTGATATTCCTTTTTGGGACATCTCGTATATTAGACCTGTTTCCATAAAAGGAAATAATTTAACATCACATCACCATCTACATCACACTTAATTAGCCTAAATTAATATTAATTACAAATGGATGTGAGTAGTTCTCATATTTTAAATTAAATTAAACTCTAATTTACCATCACATCTCCATCACATCACCCTTTTATCCCCACTTACTTGGTTGTTGTGCCATTTTGAAATCAACCTTCTTAAATGGGAAGGAGGTAGTATTTAAAAAAAATGAAAAAAATATAGGGGGTGCAATATGTATATGTATATATAGTAAAAAAAAAAAAAAAATTGGGGGTGCAACTGCACCCCCATGCACCACATGGGATCCGCCCCTGGATTCGACCTACGATTCGGAAAATAATCAATAAGAAAATCCGAAAAGGAGCTTATACTGGGCTCGACTCAATAATTAAAAGATTGGGCAAAACCCAACGATTATTACAATAATAAAAACCCATACTTCCCGGGCTCCCTTATCCGCCTCTTGGGCCGCCCACTTCTAGTCTCCTCTCTAGCCTCGTCGTCAACGTCCTTCCTCATGTCAAACGAAGTCGGCTCCCGTTCATCCGTCTCCCGATCATGTTGTATACTCTTTTTGTTTTTTTTGAAGTGACCAATTTTCTTATTTTATACCACTTATATAATAAATAAACGAGTCATGCACGTCAGAAAAAAACGAAGGAAGTACTAATTCATTATGTAAGAGTTCATTTGTATTACTATTGTAGCGTTGCCAACATAAGGTATCCAATTCCAACAAAAGGGGAAAACTTTCGAAAACATATGTAGTGAAGGGGAAAAAAAAAAGAAAAGAAAAGAAAAAAGATACATATTATTCAATCAAAGCTAAAAAGCAAGATTGGAAACTCGCATGAAGGCTATCAAAAACTAGCCTCATTTACGATTTCCTTGATTTTAATTAAACCCTAATTACTTAGTAACATATAATTAAACTCGATGCATGTACAAAAATCATGAACAAATATTCACTAATCGTGATTTACGTACGCGTAAACCACGACTAAATCAGTGAATTATCGGCCCATCTCGACAGACGAAGCAAGAATGATAATACTTCCGAGGGATCTCGTAGAGAGTACGAAGCCGAAGTTTCCCGTGGAGAAGACGACACAAGAATACCATGGCCTTGTCCTCTGCTCTTAAGCACCTACATACATTCATAAAAATAGAATGTCAGAAAATATAATATTGAAATGGAAGCTAAATTAGTTTAAAATTTTTGTACCTTAAACGCATCTTCGTCGGTTTTGTCGTCTCCGATGTAGAAGGGAATGACGTCGTCGGAGTTGGAAAACCCTAATGTTTCAAGAAGATAAACCAAAGCATCACCTTTGTTCCACTCAATGGAAGGCCTAATTTCCACCACTTTCTTCCCTCGAGTTTGATGGAAGAAAGGGTATTCTGAGAGCAAGTTTTGTACCATCTTCTCCAAATCTTCGAAATCCTGCATAATTTATTATTTTATTTAATTAATTATGATATATTAAAGTTAAAATGTTATTCAAAATGTAAATCTAATTTAATTAGTTACCTTGGTTAAGACATGCCTGTAATGAACTGAGATACAAAATCTATTGTCTTCCACAAAAACACCTGGTATGTCACGTGTTCTCTCTTTGATTTCTTCTAACATCTAAAATTACAATAATAATCATAATCATAAATAATTGAAGGTATTAGTATATTTGAATTGGGTTTGAATTGTGACAAATTGAATGTAAATACTTAAAAATTATTTTGTAATAAAATATTTACCTTCTTAATTGTAGTGAGGTACTCCTTAGCAGGCTGGAAAATTGTGATTTCGTTGCCCTACATCATCCAAACACATGAATATAAGCAAGCAATAAAGATAACAAGAACCGTAAAAACGGACAGATTTACATGGAAAGCCAAAACAAGAAAAAGCAATTGATAGAGAAACGCTGAATGGAAACTCATCATTTATAAGTTATTTAACGGTCTAGTTCCCCAAACCCTAATCACATTCTAAAAAATTTAAAATCGCACCACAAAATCTTTCGAACTGGACCCAAATATTTCATGTCGCTAATAACTAACGAATTGAAAGTAGCTACATGGAAATAAATAATGCATGAAATTAAATAAACAAACCTTTTTGTCCATGGTGTTAGTTTGATACTTATCATCATAAGAATTGAGATGGGAAAGTGGGCCCATTATGTCCATTCCATGGCTTCCAGCATAGTAAACTTCATCCAATTTCACAAATCCATACACCTAATTAATCATAAATTAGTAATTTTGATTCAAAAATTTATATATTTATAGCAAATTAATGCAAATCGAAACTATATGAAATGAATTAAGTTATTTATCGTGTTTCTTGTAGTGAAACATAACTATGTGTTATACCTTTTCTCGACTTCTACCGCTTATTATAGCCGTTGGGAAGTGTTTCGCCACCTCACGGAGAGCGCATCGCATCTTTCAGAATTCAACTAAATTATATCAATAAAATGAAGCTCGAACGAATAATGTTTTCTTAATTTAAGTAAGAAAACTTACCGCATCGGACATGAAAGCACGATCCGGGTCGTTGACGATCGGAGAAAGAGTGCCGTCGTAGTCTAGAAACACGACTATCTGCTTTCCCTGAGTCTCGCAAGCTATCTCTTGAAATGAAGCTATTGCTGAAGGATGTTCTTCCTACGTACAAATTAATTTCAACAAACTTAATACAAGTATATATATAACTCCATGGACTATGAATCCTCTGTTTTCAATCTTGTGTTTCAATCGTGTATTCAAGTCAAAACTACGTAGTTTTGATCTGATATCTTTAACTGCACAAATTTAAGAATTTCTAAAACTATCAAAACTACGTTGCTTTGACTTGGATACGCAATTGGAACAAGTTTGGGGACAGAGGATCTCATCCGGAAACTGAGTCAACTCACCAGCCAAGAGGTGTATCCGGGCTCGGGCCCATTGGGCTCCAAGTTAGTGGGCACAACTTCAGCTATTCTATTAGAATTGGGCCTTGATAGCCACTTTTGAAGGCCCACAGCCTTGTTGTATAGTCTCCGAAAATTTTCCTTCACCATAATTTTATCTGAAAAAAATAAATAAAAAACCATCACATATTTCTCAATTAGAATTGAAATATATTTAAAATTTCATTAAAGGAAAGAGATAAACGATTATTACAAATAAATTGCTCGTAACCCATCTTGGTTTAAATTCTTGGGTTGGTTTAAAAGTGGCAATGTATTTTACACACAAGTGTTGAGAGAGAGAGAGAGAGTTCAAAGCTCTAAAATAAGATAAAGATGAGAAAGGACAAATGTAATAATAATATTATCTTGCTTTATAAATGTAAAACGATAAACGGCAACTTTGTTTTTTTATAGGGTTACAAAGGATAAAAGGATAAAAGTTTTGGACTCTTTTTATGTGATTGATTGATTTTAAAGGAAAAAATACAATGCTTTTTCAACAAATATAAAGTTGATTAAAACAAATGGAGAGACCCATCTTCATTAAATATTAATAGAAAAAATTGGGAGGAAACAAAGGTAATAAAATACATTTGAGAATTAAAAAAAAACATAAAATAAACACAATGATTCACGGTTTAAGCAACTGTTCAAAGATTAGGCCAAATGCAAAAAATAAACTTGTCATTTTCAATATAGGCAAACTCATTAACTAATTATTATAAAATTCTATTTGTAAAGTTACACGAATTTTCCATTACAAAACAACAAAATAAATAATTAAATATCCGTCCGTCTCACTTCACTTGTCCTACTTTCATAATCGTGTTGTTTTAAAATTATCCAATTTATTTAAAATGGACAAAATGAACCCTTACATTTCATAATCTTATGATAAAACAAAACATGATAATCGATATGGAACGGGACGGAAGAGTAAAAAAAGAGGTCGCTATTTATGGGAGCATCTTTATTGTAATTATAAATGAATTAAGTCAGATTCTAATGACTCAACATTACATGGCTGATTGAAAAGGTGTCCTTTAAAAATATAACTAAATTATTATATATTAGGGTTTGTCTTAATCAAACCTAAATTTTCCCACTAACACAGACACCTATTTTTATTTAATTAATTAATTGAATATGCATAAATACATCTTTTTCAACAAACTGAAAGATTGATTAACCATGTCTCATGCCTGAAATTTTAATTAATTATTTTTAGGCTCCACAATCACACCTACCACATCCAACGGCACCCAACTGATTTCCCCCTTCAAATAAATAAATTATAGTCATAGTAACTTTTATGAATTGTATTAACTATCTCGAATCGTCTATTGCATTTTCATTTACAACGATGAATGATTTTCATGTACTAATAGTACATACAAAACCAGCAGTGATTAAAAAAAAATACTGATTTTGAAAGTACTTTAACACATGTTAATCACTCATTGTTGCAATAGAAGATGAAGCACGAACATGGAATAGAGGATCCGATCGAATAACAAACTAAACAAGATTAAATAAAAAAAAAATGATCCATTAATTATTTGTGTCAACAATTTTACGAGGAATGATCTCTTGTCCACCATAAATATGCTTAGTATGTCCACAGATGACGTGATAATTCTATTAATGAGTGAAATGCATGATCATATACTTTGACATATTATTAAAAAGTAAACCCTAATAAAATGTTGCAGACATAACACTACCGCATCTACAATATATACACATTAAAAGTGTTCATGATGAATAGATAATAATTTACCCTAGTAATGTGCTTGGAAATTATGGTCAAGAGGGAAAAGTAATTATTTATGAAGTGGAAATGACACATAAAAAAGAAGGTTCCTCGAAAACATGTACTAATAATTAAATGATAACAAGAAATTAAAAAAAGACCAAGATTAGATGCGTGTCAATGTAAAGAAAAAGGAGGAATGAGGGGAAGACACTTCACC